>BSBM01000637.1:10120000-11375000 GCA_027924585.1 Larix kaempferi | reverse complement strand
GCTCTTACATAAAATGTCCACACAAAACATATACCCTGATGTTATCACATATAATGTGTTCATTGATAGTCTTTGTAAAGAAGGAAAATGCCAGGAGTCCACTGAGGTGCTTTAGGAAATGTTGGTTAAAGGATACACTCCAGATGTGATCACATACAATGCCCTTGTTAATGGTCTTTGCAAAGAAGGAACGTCGAACAAGGATAGGAAGCTCTTTTATGAATTTTCCAATAGAAACATATGACCTAGCGTTGTCACATACAATGTATTTATTAATGGTCTTTGTAAGGAATGGAAATGGCAGGAAGCCAACAATTTGCTTCATGAGATGTTGGATAAAGGGTACACTCCGGATATTATCACATACAACATTCATACCGGATGTTATCACATACGATTGTGTTATTTTAATCGTACATTCACATTTCATGGCCCTTTTTGTTTTTAGTATTCAAAGATGAAAATATTGCTGAGAAATTGAAAACATCATGAAAATTTTTATTCCAAGCCCTAAATGAAAATTTTTGATTTTTGGGAAAAAATGTTACCATTGATGGTCTCTCCAAAATACTTGTGGTTTCTCTAGGAGACTTACCGAAGATATTTTGCCCCTTTTTTTGTCTTTGTCAGTCTCCTTTGTTCCTCACAATATTCTCTCGAAGTTCGTTAGGGTCTTTTCTCCTCGCACTGTGCTCTCCACGACCAACTCTACTCTTCGCGGCACCGTGCTTATCTACTCCTCGTGGTGTCTACTCCTCACAACATTGTGCTCATCTACTTCTTGCGGCGTGTACTCCTCGTGGAACCCTGATCATCTACTCCTAGCGACACTATGCTATTCGTATGAATGAATGGAATCATAAAATTTGGAAGAGCTGCAAATCAAGGGTTATATGTAGCGGTGTTAATGAAGGTTACGTTTTAAAAATTGTAATAGTTGGGGAATATGTGTTATCAATTAGGGGTTTAATTAGGGATTAGTTATTTGGAGCCATATGGGATAGAGGTGTTTTAGGTTAATTTTTATAAGGTTTAAGAGTTAAATAACTTTAAGGTTTATAGATATTTCATGGTATATTATGAATTATATATCTTAGGATTTAGATGTAATTGTAGTTTTAAGTTAAATGTTATAGGGATTAAATATTTAAGGTTATAATGTTTAGGGGTTAATGGGGTTATAAGAGGAAATAAGTTAGCATTTATAGAGGTTATAGGGATAAGTGAGTGAGTGAAGGCCAGGTTTCATGGAAAAATAGGTCATTGAAGAGAAAGGTTGAATGATAGCCATAAGATGTGAATCAATAGCTGGAAAAGAGGATAAAATACCACCATCATCGTGTTGAATGAAAAGAGGATAAAATACCACCATCATCATGTTGAATGGAAAGAGGAGAAAATAACAACATAATCATGTTGAATGGAAAGTGAAGAAGGGATAAGAAGTGTCCAAGTGTCAGATTGATAATTTACTACCACGGTTTACACATCCTAAGTCCTTGTACATGATCATAATTCCAAATATCCTTGTTAACTGCAAAACTAAGAGCAAGTCCAAGATGTGGGTGGTGGGTCATATATACTACATGCAAGCCATATAATATGTTCTACCACAACATCCAACACCAAGGCACATCAATGATCAAATTTGCTAAGTATTGTTACCGTATGCACTATGCATTGTCACCATATTGTGGTTGCTTGCAATGTTTGGTATTTATCATTGTTAAACCATAAACTCTTTCCATTACAATTATTGCACAACAAGGCCTTTAGGGACATTTATTATTTTGTTTCAACACCCAAATGAGTTACCAAGTATTCCCATGGATATCACAATCAAATACCTTGAGGGAAACCATAAAACCAATCACTACAAACAAGAGATGTCCCATATGTTACTAAAACAAAACAGTATAATAAAGCCATGAGCATGATAAATCAAATAATTAAAATGAAGGAGTAATGCCCATACAATTATGCAACCATAACCGTAAACCATCCAACATATCAAATCAAGATGAGCATCCTATCAACTACCCACCACCCAATCATTAACATCAAATATTGTGTAAGTCCTTCATCTCAGCCAAAATCCTAACGACTCCTAAGTGAAATCTCGTGCATGGGTTCCCCTTTGTTGTCTAAAGAAACTAAGGGTTTTTAATGTGGGGATATAAAACTTGAGTAGGGAAAAATGTATTGTGTTCATTTTAGAAAAAAGTAAGCAATGTAAAATTGCAACGCTTTGTGATTCTAATCCAGATGGCCATAAATAAGGTCAACACATTATGACTCCACATGGAGGATTGGTTACATTCATGCCAAAATCCAAAATTTCAGTTTCACATACCATAACTTTTAGCAATAGTGGAACATGAGGAATTTAGGGAAGGATTGAGACATATGAGATTGGTCAAAGAAAGCATAAAATTTACAACATGCTTTTATAGTGAACAATGTAAAATGCCATAAGAAAGGAATGTAACCATCCATGAAAAGTGTGCCAAATTTTATTCTCACAAGGTGCAAAGAATATGATAGATCAAGAAAATTAGGAATCAAAATTTTAACCCTTGTAACAACATAAATGTTTATTTAGATGATACTTGACAGAATTTTTACTTTGGCATGTTCCAACCTACATCCTATAGTGTTAGTATCAATAACTTTCATCAATAGTGGAATATCGTGACCTTAGGGAAGGATTGAGACATATGAGATGGTCAAAGAAAGCACAAAATTTACAACATGCTTTTATAGTGAACAATGTAATGTCATAAGAAGGGAATGTAATCATCCATGAAAAGTATGCCAAATTTTATTTTCACAAGGTGCAAAGAATGGGATAGATCAATAATATTAGGGATCAAATTTTGAACCCTT
This sequence comes from Larix kaempferi, assembly GCA_027924585.1. Taxonomy (NCBI): domain Eukaryota; kingdom Viridiplantae; phylum Streptophyta; class Pinopsida; order Pinales; family Pinaceae; genus Larix; species Larix kaempferi. Next base: position 11,372,114 of record BSBM01000637.1, on the reverse strand, counting down.
GTAACAACATAAATGTTTATTTGGATGATACTTGACATAATTTTTACTTTGGCATGTTCCAACCTAAATCCTATTGTGGTAGTGTCAAGGTATTCCAACATTGTTAGCAAATAATGAGATGTAATTATCTCTTCCCCTAAGGTCAAGGATGTATAAAGCATGGGATCCCAGTAAGGGAGAAATCAAAATAAATAGAAAGAAATCAAAACAAAATCAACTGAAAGGAAACTAATTATTTGAAAGAATATAGAAGAATTGGGAAGCGAGCAAAAGCAAGGAGATAACTAAAAGCAATGTGGAAAAGTTATCTGGAAAATAAATAAATAACTTATTCATTTTCTATATATTTTTTGTTAATTTATCTTAATAATTTTGTACCCCCAAGTTGGGTTCAAAATAATTATTTAAATTAGACCCATTGGTAGTGAAAGAGAAAATCATTTCATGCTCACCCTTGAGTAAATAAGCATTGTTTCAAGTGGCATAAACAATTATGTATGGTGCAAGAGAAAGTTTCTAAAACTTTGTGTGTTTCTCCTTTTTGGGATGAGAATAATCCCATAGTAAAACACACTACCCTACGTCAAAATCTTTGGCTTTGTAATTTTTATCAAAATTCCCTTTAAACACTCACTACAATATTTTGTGTTAACTAAGACATGTTTAAATTGTTCTTCTAAGGACGTCATAGTTTGGAACCTTTGTGATAATTCAAGGGAATTTAGTTCTTCATCCTAGAAGGTGATGCAAAAAGAGGCTAGATCAAGTTCAATAGGAATAATGGATTATTGTCCATACAAAAACTAGAAAGGATTATCTCTAGTAATCATTTTCACTGTAATCTAACCAACCCATAAGGTATATGGAAGCTTAGTGTGCCATTCACGAGGCTTTTATCCTATTAATTTCTTTAACATTTTGACCAGATTCTTATTCTCAAATTCCATGGGGATGATATATGTATGAGGTTGAATGTTTCACACCAACTTGATACAAAATTAAATATAATTCCCATAAACAAAGGTAGGCTCATTATCAGAAATGATTTCCTATAGTAAACCAAATTAGGATAAAATGTTATTTTCCCTAAAAGTAATTATCTGTTCATCTTTAGCATTCTTTAATGGGACAAATTCAGACCACTAAGTGAAGTGGTCTATAATTGTAAGAATAAATACATGGTCAGCTAAATATGGAGGGATAATTGGACCAATGAAGTCCAATCCCAACATTGAGAAAGGAAAATTTGGGACAATGGGCCTTAAGGGTAGGGAAAAAAGAAAGGATAAATATTGTGTCATAAAGAAAGGAGATTGGCCTCATTATCATGGACTTATGGTTGGGGTATGTCTCTATGGTGAGATGATGGTAGTGTGCAAGATAACATGAATAAAATTTTCAATATTGTTGACCAATAATACATTTGAATTTCCAAGTGGGTTGACAATGTGCAATTTTCTTACATTAATGGTGAAGTAGGGTCCTCTTCATGGCATGTTGGGACTTCTATTATTAATGAAAGATTGAATAGTCATGTATGGTTTTTTTAATATAAAGAACATTATCCTACTTAACCTCAATGAATATGTGTTAAATGTTAAAAGCTCGGGAGAGTGATTTTATGAGAAGCTATAATCATTAGAACCATCTTGAATTGTCATGATAGCATGTATGAGTTAGAGTATCTTGGGTATGGAAAAATTCTATTAAGGGAATTAATGTCAATATCTAAGTTATCTAATGGTAGCTTAGAGTATTCGAGTGATTAAATCATAGTTGTTGTAATGGATAAGTTACTAGGGATAAACCCAGCCTTGGTACAAGTGGAGAAAGCATGATAAGAAACTTGAATATGAGGAGGATGGATGTTGAGTACCGAAAGAATATTGTATAGGGCCATATACTTTTTGGTGCATATCCTCAAATAAAACCACCATACTCATGCTTGATCTAAACTATGGAGTTGCAAAGGAAACACGGTTGTGGTGGAGTGAACTAGAAATTTGATCAATAATGGGAGGAATAACCACAAATTTCATAACAATAGGGGATACAAGATGATCCTATGAAGAAACTAGATGATGTATAGATGGAACTTACACAACCACAAGCTTTTTTCCTTTGTCTACAATATTTGGTTTAAGAGTTGGGGCTTCTACATCCTTGGAAAGATGAGGTGAATAAATTAGAAATAGACTTGAAGGATGCAACTTCAAAGGCATTAGGAGTGAAAAAACCTAAGTTTGGGTTACCCCGTCCATTATTACCAATGAAAGGTGGAGTGAGATCTATATTACAACATCCATCATTAGAAAGTGATATATATGGGTTAATTTCATATATATTTGGGTGAATCTAATAACTAGGTGGAAAAGGAAGCTTTAGTGGTTGGGAATTTGGATCACCTATGTACAAATGGCACTTTTTGGATAATTGAGAAATATCATCTGAATTTGCATCAAAATGTATAGAAAATATTATTATTATTCTCATGCTTTCACTCCATACATATCTATCCTTATTGGCCTATCCTCTTCTGGAGTCATATGATCCACGTCCCCAGAAGCTCATCTAATAATTCAAATACAAATGTAGATGCAATTTACAGTTAGCATTTTAGTCCAACATAATCAAGCAATCATATATTAAATGAATTACATTTGAAGAAAAATAATGTGTCTATCTAATGCATTGATTCAAGATCCATTCATAGCTCATTGGGGAAATAGTAAATGAGTGAGGGAATACATGATGGAAAACAAGGAGATCAGTCATGTATGCAATAAATTAGGAAAGGGAATCAATTGTGTGTGTAAATATTGAACGGTAAGCAAGTGGAATTAGTTATGAAGCTCAAGTCATTTGCATTGTCATCCAAGGATTCCAATTGTATGCATGATAACTATATTATTATAGTACATGAAAGGACAAGGATTCATATATAGGACATATTCTAACTAAGCATTGTATAACACAACAATCACAAACATGACATAGGTGTAATGCGTATGAATGGGTCCAAATTTAAATGAGTAGTGGCATTTAAACGGACCAAATAAGGATACTCAATCTTAATCATGCTCTTCCCCTACCATATATATATATAAGCAATGTATAACACAACAATCACAAACATGACAGAGGTGTAATTCCTATGAATGGGTCCAAATATAAATCATTAATGGGCTTTAAATGGACCAGATAAGGATACTCAATCTTGATCATGCTCTTCCCCTACTATATATATATATATATATATATATATATATATATAGAGAGAGAGAGAGAGAGAGAGAGAGAGATAACCAAATATGAGGAAAAAAGGTGTTTTCATCAAAGGTTGTAAGTGCTTGGAAATTCAATGCTTGGATTGGGTTAAGCTATGCTCATGAGCAACAATAGTTATGCAAAATAATCTCAAGCCCTTAGATATTCAAACCCAAAACAAATGGAAAAATAACAATGAATTGAGTAGTGGGTTTTGGGCCATTGGGTCATTCTTTGTGCAAACAAAGTCATAGTGAATGAATGGAGGTAATCCCATGTCAAACACAATGGAAAAGAGAGAGTTGGGGCCCCTAATATTATTTGCTTATAACCAAATAAAGGGCCCAAAATGATATCCCACTAATGTTGTTTTTGATATTAACCCCATCCGAATGTCATCACTGATATATATTACTATTGGCTAGGTGAATCATATTTGAGTCCGAAAAGCCTCCCATATCGTGAAGGCATGCGAACAGTCTTCCTGGGTCAAATTTCATTGCATACTGAAACAATTTGTGGAAATTTCAACGTTGGCCCTATTCAAAGGTCATTGGCGTTGGCCACGTCTACTGAGAGTACAATGTATTTTAGTTGTTCCTTTTAAAGTTGGTTTGAGACACACATTCCTGCATCTAGTGCAAGGGAAATAATGTTGATAAACAGGTACTTCATGATAAATTGTGCAAGCTTCATCAGCTATTTCAAAATGAAATGTCATCTACAACCAAGGTTCAATGGTATAAAGATGAATGAGCTTCTTTTCGTTTCAAGAATAATTTATTCTCTACTGAACAAGGCCAACCACGTGAAGGTGGAAGCTCATATGGCCTCTCTCCTCCCCCTCACATCACTCTCAATTCCCCAATACCCGATCTACAAAATATAAAATAATCGAAAGCAACATAATAATTAGATTCATGCATAGAAACTACAAAAAAAATATATAACATAGGATATAAAAAATTGCATAAAACTTATAGAAATGTAATAAACCCACATAAGTAAATTATTTAAAGAGAATAATTCATACAAATTAACTATATATATAGTTATGTACCTCGTCCAACTCAATATATGTATCTTCTTCTTCATCCAACTCAACATATGTATCTACAACATCTGATTTAGAAACAATGTTCAAAGGATTTTCGATATCATCATGATCTACATAAATTTCAATTTCGAGCATATATTCGTCGATATCATCGTCAAGATCTGGTACTACATCGTCTCCTACGCTTAGTTCATCTTCTCCATCTTCTTTTTCTATTGACACATCATCCTGCTACAGCCGATCTGCATCATCTTGATCTTCTTCAATATCATCTTCTTCCTCTACATTGTACTTTATTGGCCTTCCTCTTGGATCATATCTAACAACAAACGACCAATCCTTCTTACCTGGAACCTTTGAGTAAAATACATGTTCACACTGGCTTGGAAAAACGTAGCGATCCTTTTTATTTTCAAACACTATTGTTTTAATCATTGGAAATCCATTTGCATGTTGAATAACAGTTCTCTCCTCATCACCTCCATGCAGTAGTAATCTATACCATTTGACATCGAACATAACTAATTTGAAGGAATTAAAGTCACACTCAATTATATCATCCAAAGACCCATAGTATTGATTTTCAGTTTCTCGAGGATGTCTGTCTCTATTGAAGGAAACATTTGTGACCTGGAATACTGCAGTTATCCCACTATCAGAAGTTTTCTTGGTGTCATCCAACTTTTTGATACGAAATTTATAGCCATTGCACCAAATAGCCTTGTGGTGTTTCAACTGCAATATGCAAGACATGTAAAACATGGATTGACAATTAATAAACATATTTATATAACTTGGAAAGTATCTGAAAAAACACACCTACAGAAACATTAATATAATATAAAATAATTGTATAAAATGGGTGATTTTGCTTGCTTTCCATCTTTCGTCCCATATGCTAAATATTTTTCCCCTTTTGTAACATCAACATCTCCATGATGACCAGCTTCTCTAACCAGTTCAGACAATTGTTTCCATGATAACCTACCACCATGACGTTCTTTACATCTATCAATCCATACCTTCATCCAGTCGAGATTGTTTGCAATGTATAAATTTAGTGCCTCCAAATCTCGATGGCCTGACTTAAAAAAACATAAATCAACAATATTAGAAATTACTTATAACCATGGTAAATATGGGAAGAACCTTTTGAGGAACCATTTTTGTTACTTGATCGGTTCAATATCTACTAATATGACATTGTGGGCATTTAGCTTTCGATGCATGTTGTCCATAATATATAATATGGTCATTAGGACATGCATCTATACTTTGATACTCCATTCCAATGTCCTTCATAACGACAAGTAAATCTTGATATGTGCAAGGTAAAATATTTGACGATGGTAAGAAAAATTCACCTAACAATCTACATCATGAAAATTAACTAGTTAATGAAAATAATATTAATCGTAAATATTACATTCTTATTTAACACATTAATTAACGTTAAAAAAAGGCGAAAAGGTAAACCTTTATGTATATATGATGAAACATACTACATACCTTAGGATCTGTGTCATACAAGTGTTTTACAAATTATTCATAACCTTTAAGTTCATCAGAAGCAATGTAGCGGAGAGAATATTTGCTCTTGACCCTTTATAAAGTCGTTTATTTGCATTTTCCATCAAAGGTTCATCATAAATACCATCATTGTCCCCATCCTCATATAGCTGACCGAACAAGTCTTGGATCATTTGATTTGTCCCATAATATTCAACTATGTTATGGTTTTCATCTACTTCCATGGGATCATTAACTTGATCTCCATTATTCACTTCATGTTCCTCAGCTTGTACAACATCATTTCTACTACTACTTGGGGCATTCTGCAAAAAGTTAGAGGGCAACTCTAACTTTATAATTACAAGCAATCATGTAAAATTAGTGCATGTATAACAGATACTAAATCAATATAAAATTGTACAAATACAATCAATATTAAGAAATATAATTAATATATATTTACAGCTATTACCATGGGACGATATTCCTTCAATCCCCCATCCATGTGACCATATTTCCTACAATGTTATCTAGCTGTTGTTATTAAAATTCTCACAGGACGTCTCATAAAATAACTATTGCAAGGGCAAAAACATATACCATCACCCTTTTCACTCTCTTCATCTCTTTCCGTACCTCTAATATTTTCTAACATTCTTCCCACAAAAAGTATAGAGACGATTATAAAAAAAAATCCAATTTTTGCTTGACAATAAGAGCTTATATCCTTTCCGAACCGTCGTTCATATAGAAAAATTATCGCCACTATAAATGGAAGCGTATTTATAAATTTTAAAACGTCGGTATTCCGACGAAATTTGACCAAGTCAATGTTGACTTCCTTAAATTGTGGCAAACCATTTGAAAATTGAACGGATACTTTTGTTTTCATCGTTATTGCGACAGAACGGGTTATGACGTCGCAACAACGACGAACTCAAATGTTGTCGCTATTGTGATAGTATTATAGTAATTGTCGCAATACTGATGACGAAGGATAATATGTCACAATACCGAAGATATCGAGGAGGTAAAAAAAGATTTACGTTTTCTCTTGAATTTTTCGACATCCATCGGAACCCTAAAGTAAAAATTTGGTCCAAATGTACTAGTGATTGCAGTAGATATCTATAAATATTGCGTTGGACACATTGGTCTTATGCTCTTCAATAGGAGGGATGTTGTAAAGGTCAAAGGACAAAGAGGGGGGCATGGACTTGAACAATATTAGAAAGTAAATTTGGATATGGAATCGATCATGCGAGCCCTATTTTTAGGTCACACCTCGAGGACATCCATGAAGACATTTGGGAGGTGTAAGATGAAAGGCTCTAAATGAGGGGAGTAGAGGAGGGAGTCAAAGAAGTTAGGGCTTCGACTATGGTGGGAGGGGAAAGGACATGAATCTTAGAGACTCTTTACCAGCTATGAGAAATATATCATATCAAATGAGAGCATAGGGTACCCTCAGTATTGATGAGGTTCAGGAGTGGTTCTGGAATAGGTTGATCCTGGGAGACAACTATCCAATGAATCAGAAGGATGTTATCTATGTCAACGAGATTAGGAAAGGAATCCAAAAGTGGGTGTTCTTGTTAGTTTTTCAGCATTTAATTCAATCTGATCTAGGATATTAATTGAGAGAACAACATGTACAACATATTAAACATAAGAGACAAGAGACAAGAGACACAAAGCATTTCACTGGGGAAAACCAAGAAGGTGAAAAACCCCACAACTTCCTCAGAGATAGAATAAGCACTAATACAAAGATCACCAAAATGAATCCCCAAAAGATAAATGTCTGCAGCAGCTTCTCCTCCTCCACTTGTGTGCACTCCTCCTCTCTCTCACTAATGCGAAGTGAGTGAATGAGTGAATGTGTTAAATGAGGATCACACGTCCTCTATTTATGCTTTACTTCACTTGTCTTTTAACTCTAACTAGGTTGGCCCCAACTTAACCACTTAAAATAATGCTGACTGGGCCGACCCCACTAGGGTGATCTAATAACCCTTTAACCCACATAATTCATACCGGTCCGACCCCACCAAGGTGGTCTAATAACCCATCAGATATAAGTTACGACACTTACAATATAACTTGCGACACTTGCAAGTACAAATGACGGCACTTTCAATCGGAGGAATAATACATCTCCGTTGGGGATACAATAAAGTACAAATGTAATACATACAATATACAAGTGAATATCTTCCGAAGTTATAAATACATCAACACTCCCTCTTAACTAGGAAGGTATTCTCTTGACACAAGTCATCAATACATATAGACACAAGTCTTCAATACATATAGACACAAGTCTTCAATAATGGAGCTGGATCATCGTCACTGGATCACTAGAGCATCATCGTCACTGTTGTTGTACTCGTCATCTCGATCACTGGGTTATCTCTCAATTCTTCTTATCATAGGAAGTTCTACAGATCCAGCCCTTTTTCATGCTAGTTGTAGGCCTAGCCTCCTGTAGGTCTTCAAATCTCCATCCATCCTGTGGAATGTGCGTCAACAAAACCTTGAAAGAGCATCCGAGCTCAAACTATCGGATCTCCCAAGATCTTTTACATGTGACCACCACAAAACCTAGAAAGAGCATTTGAGCTCAAACTATCGGATCTCCCGGTATATTTTACATGTGGTCAGGAAAAACCTTAAAAGAGTGTCTTGCAGCCTGCAAGATATCTAAAGAGCATCCCAGGACTTTTACGAGCACACAGCTCAACCTATCAGATCTCCAGGACTGATTACATGCCTCCTGTAGCAAAACCTTGAAAGATCATCTGAGCTCAAACTATCGAATCTCTCAGGATCTTTTTCTATGCTACCTGTAGCAAAATCTCGAAAGAGTATCCGAGCTCAAACTATCGGATCTCCCAGGATATTTTCTATGCTACCTGCACAATATGTCCACGGCCAACCTGTAGCAAAACCTCGAAAGATTATCCGAGCTCAAAATATCGGATCTCCCAAGATCTTTTCTATGCTACCTACACAATCTGTCCACGTCCAACCTGTAGCAAAACCTCGAAAGAGTATCCGAGCTCAAACTATTGGATCTCATAGGATCTTTTCTATGCTACCTGCATAATCTGTCCATGGCCACGGAGTATCATCCTGATACATACTGATCATCATCATATAGTACATCATCCTGATGCACATCATCATCACATGATAACCTTGATCATCATCACAGCATCATCCTGATGCTCATCACACATGAGCGTCCTCTTCAGATCATCTCATCATCCATGGATCACAGCCTAGTGTTAAATTTTTCAGAATTTACTTCAATCTGATCTAGGATCTTAACTGAGAGAACAACATGTACAACAAATCTACAGCATATCAATCATGGACACAATAATGCAAGCACACAAGAGACACAGAGTTTACTTGGGGAAAACCATAAAGGTGAAAAACCCCAATAACATCCTCATAGATAGATAGAGAAATGATACAACCAGAATACAAGAGATAGTCTTCTCCTAGTAGCAGAGCCTCCTCCTCCACAAGTGCGCCACTCTCCCAAGTGTGAGTGAGAGAATAGAATGTGTAAAATGAGAGAGACACACTCTCTATTTATACACTAACTTGACTTGACCTTTACTCAACTAGGTCGGCCTTAACTTAACCACTTAACATAATTCTGACTGGGCCGACCCCCACTAGGGTGGTCTAATAACCCTTTGACCCACATGACTTATACAGGGCCGACCCCAACAAGGTGGTCTAATAACCCATCAAGTATAAGTTACGACACTTACAATATAAATGATGACACTTCCGTATAGAGGAATAATAACATCTCTATAGGAATACAACCACTTCCGTATAGAGGAATAATAACATCTCTATAGGAATACAATATACATATATGTGAAATACATTCCGAAGTTACATATACATCAACACTCCCTCTTAACTAGGAAGGTATTTCTCGACACAGGTCTTCTAGCACAAGTCATCTTCTCTGGATCATCGTCATTGGATAATCGTCATCGAGTCATCATCATCGTCACTGCTGCTACTATCTCAATCAATCTCTGAATCTACTCGTCATAGGAAGTTCTACAGAGCCAGTCCTTTTTCATACTAGATGTAGGCCCACCACCTGCAGGTCTTCATCATCTGTGCGAATGGTCTGATAGAGGTGGCCTCTCAGGACTGATTTTATGTGCGGATGCAATACCGGAAAGAGTATCCCAGGAACATTTATGTGCCTAAGCACGACTGACAAGATCTCCCAAGACTGATTACATGCATCTCCTCCGAAATACCTTTAAAGAGCATCCCAAGAACATTTATGTGCCGCAGCACGACCGGCAAGATCTCTAAAGAGCATCCCAGGACTTATTACGAGCACACAGCTCAACCTCTCGGATCTCCAGGACTGATTACATGTGGATAGACAAAAACTTTAAAGAGCATCCCAGGAACATTTATGTGCTGCAACACGACCGGCAAGATCTCTAAAGAGCATCCCAGGACTAATTACGAGCACACAGCTCAACCTCTCGGATCTCTAGGACTGATTACATGTCTCCGTAGTAATACCTCATCCCAGGATTGATTACGAGCACACAGCTCAACCTATTGGATATATGAGGACTGATTACATACTACATAGCAATACCGGAAAGAGTATCCTAGGAACATTTATGTGCCGCAGCATGACCGGCAAGATCTCCCAGGACTGATTACATGCTATTTGCACAACCTGCCACATATCATCTCTGACCTCCAAGTATCAACCTGATACTCATGATCCAATGGATCATCATCGCACAAAACATCATCCTGATGCTCATGATCACACTGATCATCATCACTGTACCATCCTGATACATATCATCTGGAGCAACATCCTGAAGCTCATCATCATGATCATCCTGATCATACAATGCATCCACCTGATGCATACCAAGTATCTACCTAATACATATCATCATACATGATCCACCTGATCATATAGTGTATCCACCTGATACAAATACAAATACATGATCCACCTGATCATACCTGATACGTATCAACATACATGATCTACCTGATCATACAATGTATCGACCTGATACATATACAGATACATGGTCCAAGCATCCAACATGATGCATATACAAAATACATACAAATGATCCAACTGATCATATCCATCATCAAACATGATGCGTACATATACATATACATATAAATGATCCAACTGATCATATCCAGCATCCAACATGATGCGTACATATACATATAGAGCAGTAACTGGAGCATCGTCCTGATGCTCATCATCCATGATCCTCCTGATCATCATAGCATCGTCTTCTTCAGATCATCTCATTATCCACGAAGCACAGCCCAGATGCACATCATCCAGTACTTTCACCACCGACATGGGAGAACACATTTACCACCATTCGGGGAAGGCTCCAGCCCTTACTTTTTCACCATGGGAGAACACATCTACCACCATGTGAGAATGGCTCCAGCCCTTACATCTACACCATGGGAGAACACATCTACCACCATGTGAGAATGGCTCAGCAATTACATCACGACCATGGGAGAACACATCAACCATGTCAGAAAAGCTCATGTGCATCTGCATCTTCCGGACTCATCACTTCCCTTTGGAATGAACCTCGATCTGAAGTGCACCAAGCCTATCTTTGAAGTACTCAAACTACACTCTGGCCAACGGCTTGGTCAATACATCTGCAACCTGCTCATCCATCGCAACATACTCTGCTTTGGCTATACTCAGTGCTACGCAGGACTACTTCCTGCTAAACCAAGAGATCCCACCTGATCCCATACTGAGGCAACACCCATAACTGCTCTTCCTATCTGCAGCACTGCCTACCCAATCTGAATCAACATAACCCTGCAGGTTAAACTTTTGATTCGCATCATACTTGAGCCCATAATCAACCGTACCCTTCAGGTACCTCAGAATATGCTTTACAGCAACCAGGTGAACATCTCTCGGATCCATCAGGAACTGACTCAATGTGTTCACCGCAAAGCAAATATCTGGTCTCATGTTCGTTAGGTACATAGAGGACCCAATCATCTGACGATACATCGTGACATCAACCGGATCAGATGAAGCATCACACAGAAGCTTCAGGTTCGATGTCATAGCCTCGCAGTCCATCATCCCGAACCTCTTCAGGATCTGTACTACATACTTCCCTTGTCCAAGGAAGATTCCATCTTCACTCTGCCACACCTCCATACCAAGAAAGTAGTGCATCATACCCAAGTTCTTCATCTCTAACTCGGCAGCAAGCTTCCGTTGCGTGTCGGCAATCAATCTATCCTCACTTGTAACAAACAAGTCATCCACATACAAAGTAGTATCACTGGATTGCCTTCCTCAACCTTGTAGTAAAGGTTGGAATCCGCTTTACTCTTGGTAAAGCCCAAACTGGATAGAAAGATGTCTATCCTACCATACCAAGTTCTGCACATATATGACTCCCTATCATGTGTCTCAGAACCAAGTGGCTTCTCCACATACACTTCTTCTTCAACTACACCATTCAAGAAGGCTGTCTTGAAATCCATCTGGTGTATCTTCCACTTCATCACTGCAGCCAAAGCAAGTATTGATCTAATGGAAGTGTATCTGGCTACAAGAGCAAAAGTCTCTATGCTACCACCTGCAACATGCTTTGATCTTGTAGATTCTCTTGGAAGTCACTACAGACAACCCTTTTTGGGACCGCATCCCAAACATCTTCATGATTGATTGATACTCCTCAATCATGGCATTCTTCCCAGATCCTGGGAACTTCAATATCTTCAATAGATAATTTTGTTGCTGAACAAATGTTGTAGTTCTTCTTTTGTAGGTGATGGTATACGATCTTTCCTACACAACAAGTTAAATTGCATGATTAGAAAACATTTCATAGTTTTCAGAACAAATTCTTACACATAAAGAAATATGTCATACAGTCATGCAATTATCTTAGCCAATACAACATTTATCCATATTTCGTGACTTTCTAGATGCCTTCCAATCTCTACCAGAACATTGTTAAGAGTGTGCACAACTCCTAACATGTCAGCAAAGAGGTTTCAGTCTAGATAAGTAGCAATGGAATGTTGTACAGTGTCATAGGCCACTTACCCATGTATATTAGTAGTATACTGTTCATCAATGCAACTATTATAATATGCATAATACACAACCTAATTATTAGGAACATAAGCATATACATCATTGAATAACATTATGTAAGAAATGACAATTCAAATACTTATCTTTGTTTGGTTGCTCGGTGGACTCCCTCTGAATCTTTGCAACTCCATTCTGATGTGGATTGTGAGAAGTGGTCAACTCCCTTTGAATATCTGCATCCTTGCAGAAACTACTGAAGTGTGCTCCTTTGCTTTCTTGCAGGAACAACTGGAGTGTGCTCCCTCTTGAATTTTGCTTCTTGGATTACCTGTCCTTGAACTTACATCCATCCTTAATCACTATGCATGCTTATTAGTATCATCATTGTGTTATCCTTGAGGTCTCACACATTTATTAGTATAATCTTAATACTATCAAAACACAATAATCTCAAGCATGTATAGTCAGGATCATTTCAAACACAAATAATAAACATTAGTATTCAAGGTTTCAGGGAAGTCTTCTTTTACTCATACATATTCTTATTTGATCATAGGACTCTTCTGGTTAGTTGAATCATCAATCAAGATAAGAGATATAATATGCATAAAACCCATGATTATTCAAACCTATACCTTCATGATTCTTCTGGTTAGTCATATCATCAATTATGGTAAGAAACATAATATGCATACAACCATGATTATTCAAACCTATGACTTCATGAATAATCATTATCAACAACACAACAATATAAGATCCTAACACACGGTAGGATTCTAGCTTGATATAGTAAAAACATACCTGGATTAGCATGCTAGCTAGTTATGTCTAACATACCCGCATAATTTCTTCTGGTTCTCTTCAGTGACTTGTGCTAGTAACCTGCATGTCTCATAGGTTAACCATTGTAGGACCAAGTTATACATACCTCGAAAGTAGATCTTCTATGTGATCCATGACAATGGATGAATCTTTGTCTTCACGTCACCATGATCATATGTTCTTGAAGTAGAACATGATTTGTCTTTCTTGGTGTACCTTTTATGTTATCGAACAACATAAACCTCATACAACATCACAATGCATTAGTACATTCATAAGTGTCAAAACCTTAATCAATGAATATCTTCTATTAAGGTGATACGACAAGTCTAGTAATTAATCAAGATTGTACTGTAATTATATGAAGACAAACATATGATAAACTTAACCGTGAAACATACCTGTAAGCCATACCTGTCAAGATTGCTTGTAATCTTCTTATGTAAGGCCTTAGCCTCATCTCCCTCTGAAACAGGAACTTCTTCACTTATGTAGGTGACCAATCCATCCTCTTCTAGGATTAACCCAATCCACTTGATTTGCAAGAACTAGATCTGGAGCTATAATAGGGTTTGTCAGAGAAACCCCAAAAATTCAAACTTTGAATTTCAAACTTTCAAAAGGATAGAAATATGCGCCTTGATGAGCTGATCAAGCTGGTGTATTCAGAATTTGAAAACTGCAAAGTTTCACTCCTCAATTTTGCCTTTGAAACTTTCGGATTCACTAGATGTGACCCCGAACTAGGGTTTCATGAAGCCCACTCTTCTGCCCAATCAAAAGCTTTGATCCAAAGCTCTAAGCTTCTATTTTTATGAGGAGCTTCCAGCCATGGTCACAGATTTCAAAAATTCCCATTTTTGCAGAAGCCCTAATTTTCCACTTTTCTGATCAAAGTCTCAAACTAGGGTTTGATCAAGCCCGACGTTCTTCCCAACCAAAAATTCTGATCTTGGTCTCTAAATTTCAATTTTGATGAGTAGCATTCAGCCGTGGTCTCCGATTACAAAAATTCCAACTTTCTCCGAAGCCCTAAATTCCGGAAGCCATGAATGAAGGTGCTAAAAAATAATTCTATTTTGACAGAAATATGTACCTGATTGTTTCTGGTGTAACTCCGAACTTTTCGATCCACAAGGTTTGAAATTTTTTTCTGAGATAGCCTGACCTGTTGTCTTTCCATCCCAACAAGTCTGACCTCAATTGGATTCTCTGAGAGAGAGTTATGCCAAGTGTCACAACGTGACTTGTTTATGGGATAATACAGGAGAGCGAACTTGTACGGCATACCACGTGTCCCTGGTTCAACTTCAACCTCTGAAAACTTTTCCTGAGATACCCCGATATGTTATCTTTACATCCCAATAGGTATTACGTCAATTGGATTCTCTGAGAGAGAGTTATGCCAAGTGTCATTACGTGACCTTTTTATGGGATAATATAGGAGAGCGAACTTGTACGAAGTTCCACGTTTCACTGGTTCAACTTCGGCCTGTAAATTTTTTTTCTGAGATAGTACAGTCTGTGTACTACCTGTCACTTTTTACGAAATTTCATTTGGATCTTCCTAGCCCAAGTTATGACCTTTTTCCCAAGGTCACTTGATTTTGACTCAGATCTGGAAGAGGCAGAAACCCTATATTGTACAGATCATAAATCACAAAGTACAACGAATTAGAGGTTGTCCTTTTGACACAAGGTACATGGGGATCTGATATTCGACTTGTAAAAGTTTTAGATCTGAAAACTTCACCAAACGGGATGTATAGCGAAAGTTCTATGATGACTGGTTTTTGCTATATCAAGCCTTAGCATCGTAAGTGCAACAAGTGTCATACATGCCATATCATGCCTTCTTTCAGGCTAGCTCTGATACCATGTTAAATTTTTCAGAATTTACTTCAATCTGATCTAGGATCTTAACTGAGAGAACAACATGTACAACAAATCTACAGCATATCAATCATGGACACAATAATGCAAGCACACAAGAGACATAGAGTTTACTTGGGGAAAACCATAAAGGTGAAAAACCCCAATAACTTCCTCAGAGATAGATAGAGCAATGATACAACTAGAATACAAGAGATAGTCTTCTCCTAGCAGCAGAGCCTCCTCCTCCACAAGTGCGCCACTCTCCCAAGTGTGAGTGAGAGAATAGAATGTGTAAAATGAGAGAGACACACTCTCTATTTATACACTAACTTGACTTGACCTTTACTCAACTAGGTCGGCCTTAACTTAACCACTTAACATAATGCTGACTGGGCCGAACCCCACTAGGGTGGTCTAATAACCCTTTGACCCACATGACTTATATAGGGCCGACCCCAACAAGGTGGTCTAATAACCCATCAAGTATAAGTTACGACACTTACAATATAAATGATGACACTTCCGTATAAAGGAATAATAACATCTCTATAGGAATACAACCACTTTCGTATAGAGGAATAATAACATCTCTATAGGAATACAATATACATATATGTGAAATACATTCCGAAGTTACATATACATCAACACCCAGATGCACATCATATAGTACTTACACCTCCGACATGGGAGAACACATCTACCACAATTTGAAAAATGGCTTCAGCCCTTACATCTACATCATGGGAGAACACATCTACCACCATGTGAGAATGGATCCAGCCCTTACATATGCACCATGGGAGAACACATCTACCACCATGTGAGAATGGCTCAGCAATTACATCACGACCATGGGAGAACACATCTACAACCATGTCAGAAAATCCCATGTGCATCTACGTCTTCCGGACTCATCACTTCCCCTTGGAAGGAACCTCGATCTGAAGTACACCAAACCTCTTTCTGAAGTAATTGAACTTCAATCTGGCTAGTGGTTTGGTCAACACATCTACAATCTGCTCATCCGTTGCAACATACAGGAGCTTCACTGCTCCTCTTTGCACCATATCCCTGATATAGTGATATTTGACCTCGATAGGCTTCTACTTGTCATGGAACATCGGGTTCTCTGACAACTTCACACAACTCTGGTTGTCACAATAGATACAAGTAGCATCCAACTGGAGATCAAATAAATCAAACAGTAGCTTCCTTAGCCATACTACCTCACAACTAACCAAACAAGCTGCGACATACTCTGCTTCGGCTGTACTCAGTGCTACGCAGGATTGCTTCCTGCTAAACCAAGAGATCACACATGATCCCATACTGAAATAGCACCCCAAAGTGCTCTTACTATCTGCAACACTACCTGCCCAATCTAAATCAACATAACCCTCCAGGTTAAACGTTTGATTCGCATTATACTTGAGCCCATAATCAATCGTACCCTTCAGGTACCTCAGAATATGGTTTCAGAAACTGGCTCAAGGTGTTCACCGCAAAGTAAATATCTGGTCTCGTGTTCATCAGGTACATCAAGGACCCAATCATCTAACGATACATTGTGGCATCAACCGACTATGATGAAGCATCACTTAATAGCTTCAGGTTCGATGCCATAGGTGTGGCCATGGCCTTGCAGTCCATCATCCCAAATGGCTTCAGGCTCTCTACTGCATACTTCCCTTGTCCAAGGAAGATTCCATCTACACTCTGCCACACCTCCATACTTAGAAAGTAATGCAACATACCCAAGTCCTTCATCTCAAACTTGGAAGCAAGCTTCCTCTTCGTATCAGCAATCAACCCAATCTCACCTGTCACAAACAGGTCATCTACATACAGTATGAGTATCATTGGATTGCCTTCCTCAACCTTGTAGTAAAGGTTGGAATCCGCTTTACTTTTGGTAAATCCCAAACTGGACAAGAAGCTGTCTATCCTGCCGTACCAAGTCCTGGGTGCTTGCTTCAAGCCATACAAGGCTTTCTTCAATTTGCACACATATGACTCCCTATCATGTGTCTCAAAACCGAGTGGTTGCTCCACTTCCTCTTTGACTACACCATTCAAGAAAGTTGTCTTGAGATCCATATGGTGTATCTTCCACTTCATCACTTGCCTTGTATTTCTTTATGCTACCATCTGCAGCATGTTTGATCTTGTAGATTAGCTTGGAAGTCACAACAAACTTCCCTTCTGGTCTTGGGACCACATCCCAAACATCATTCTTCATGATCGACTCGTACTCCTCGATCATGGCATCCTTCCATTACTGCATCCCTAATCCTGGGAACTTCGTATTCTTTAATATCTTCAATAGGTAGTTTTCTTGAACTTCGTCACTGGAACAATTGTTTTTGTCCTCCTTTTGTAGGGGATTGTACACGATCTTTCCTACAAGTCAAATTCAATTGCATGATTAAGAACTTCTCATAGTTTTCAAAACAAAATCTTACACATCAGAATATATGTCATACATTCATGCAATTATCTTAGCCAATGCTTCAATACAACATTTATCCATATCCCGTAACTTTCTAGATGCCTTCCATCTCTACCAGAACATTTGTTAAGAGTGTGCACAAATCCCAAGATGTCAGCAAAGAGATTACATTCTAGATAAGTACCAATGGAATTTTGTACAGTACCATAGGCCACTTACCCATTACTTGCATATTAGTAGTATCTTGTTCATTAATGCAACTTTTCTAATATGCATAATATACATCCTAAATCTAGGAACATAAGCATGTACATGGCTGGGAAACATCATTTAAGTAATCAAATATATAATAAATGACAATTCAAATACTTATCTTTGTTTGGTTGTTGGGTGGACTCCCTCTCAATCTTTGATTCCTTACAGGAATTACTGAAGTGTGCTCCCTCTTGATCTTTGCTTCCTTGATTATCTGTCTTTGAACTTACATCCATCCTGGACCACTATGCATGCTTAATTGTGCACTAGTGTCATCATTGTGTCATCCTCAAGATCTCATGCATAATCATACATTCATTAGTATAATCTCAATACTATCAAGATATTATGATTCTAAATAATCTCAAACATCTAAGGTCATGGTCATTTCATACACAGGTAATTTGTCACAAGTGTTAGTATTCAAGGTTTCAGGGAGTACTTCTTTTACTCATGAATATTCTTATTTGACCATAGGACTCTTCTAGTTTGTCATATCATCAATCAAAGTAAGAAGCATAATATGCATAAATCCATGATTACTCAAACTTATAATTTCATGAATAATCATTATCAATCATAAAAAAGTATACTTATCTAAGATCCTAACACAGAGTAGGATTCTAACTCGATATAGGAAAACATACCTGTATTATCATGCTTGTCTAACATACCCAAACAATTTCTTCTTTGTTCTCTTAGAGACCTTGTGCTAGCAACCTGCATATCTCATAAGTTAATAATTGTAGAACCAAGTTATACATACCTCATAAGTAGAGATTTTATGTGATCCATGACTATGGATGAGTCTTTGTCTTCATGTCACCATGGTCATATGTTCTTGATCTAGAACTTGATTTGTCTTTCTTGATGTACCCTTCATGTTAGTGGACAACATCATCCTCATACAACACCACAGTGCATTAGTACAATCATAAGTGTCATAACCTTAATCAATGAATGTCTTCTATCATTCACATGCATTCATACTTTTACTAAGGTGATAAGACAAATCTAAAAATTAATCAAGATTGTACTAACCTGAATAATATGAAGACAAACATATCATAAACTTAATCATGAACAGATTTCAAAACATACCTGAATCTCCTCAAGTCATACCTGTCGGGATTGCTTGTAGTCTTCTTATGTAAGGCCTTAGCCTCATCTCCCTTTGGAACTGGAATCTCTTCACTTATGTAGGTGTCCAAATCATTCTCTTCTAGGATTAACCCAATCCACTTTGATTTGATGAAGCTGGATCTGGAGCTGGCTAGGGTTTGACAGAGAAACCCTAAAAATTGAAACTTTGAATTTCAAAATTCTGATTGGATGAAAAGATGTGCCTTGCAGAGCTGATCAAGCTGGTATACTTCAATTTTGAAAACTCCAAAATTTGACCCCTCAAATTGACTTTGAAAGTTTCGGATCTGCAGCTTCTATCAAATTCTGGTTTTCTGGTTTTCTGGTCAAAATCTCGAACTAGGGTTTGATAGAGCCCGGGGTTCTACCCAACCAAAAAATTCGATATTGGTATCTAAATTTTGATTTTGATGAGGAGCATCTAGTCGTGGTCTCAGATTCCAAACATTCCAACTTTTGAAAAAACCCTAATTTCCCACAGCAGTGACAAACCAAAAATGAAAGTGCTTAGAATCCAATTCTGTTTGGACAGAAATATATTCCTTATTGTTTCTGATGTATCTCTGAAATTTCGGATTCTCAAGGTATGAAACTTTGTCCTGTAGTAGAATGTCCTGTCGTCTTTCCAACCCCACAAATATGATCTCAAATGGATTCTCTGAGAGAGACATATGCCAAGTGTCGCAACGTGACCTATTTATGGGATGAAACAGTATAGATAACTTGTATGGAGTTCCACGTGTCACTGTTTCAACTTCGGCCTCTGAAACCCAGACCTGTCAAAATAAAGTTTGTTCCCTAACTATCACTCTTTACGGAATTCCATTTGGAGCTTCCTAGCCCAAGATATGACCTTTTTCCTAGGTCACCTGTTTAGGACTGCATTCTAGAAGAGGCAAAAACCCTAACTTGTACGGATCATATCTCAAAAAGTACAATGAATATGAGGCTGTACTTCGGACACAAGGTACATGGACATTTCATCTTCGACCTATAAATGTTTCAGATCCTGAACCTTTTCCAAAACTGAGTTATAGCGAAAGTTCCACGATGACTGGTTTTTACTATACCAAGCCCTAGCTTCCAATTTGTCACAAGTGCAACAAGTTTCATAAATGCCATACCATGCCTTCCTTCAGGCTAGCTCTGATACCATGTTAGTTTTTCAGCATTTAATTCAATCTAATCTAGGGTCTTAACTGAGAGAACAACATGTACAACATATTAAACATAAGATACAAGAGACAAGAGACACAAAGCATTTCACCGGGGAAAACCAAGATGGTGAAAAACCCCGCAACTTCCTCAGAGATAGAATAAGCACCAATACAAAGATCACCAAGATGAATCCCCAAAAGATAAATGTCTACAGCAGCTACTCCTCCTCTATCTCACTAATGTGAAGTGAGTGAATGAGTGAATGTGTTAAATGAGGATCACACATCCTCTATTTATACTTTACTTCACTTGTCTTTTAACTCTAACTAGGTCGGCCCCAACTTAACCACTTAACATAATGTTGACTGGGCTGACCCCTTAACCCTTTAACCCACATAACTCATACAAGGCCGACCCCACCAAGGTGGTCTAATAACCCATAAGATATAAGTTACGACACTTACAATATAACTTGTGACATTTGCAAGTACAAATGACGACACTTCCAATCGGAGGAATAATACATCTCCATTGGGGATACAATAAAGTACAAATGTAATACATACAATATACAAGTGAATATATTCCGAAGTTACAAATACATCAACAGTTCTCTCTCAGAAAGGGTAATATTCATATATTTTGTCCAATAATGGATGGCTATGAGTTCACTTAGGGCCTTCTTAACGAAATGGAATTTATTTGTGACCTCAAGGGGTTAGCTAGATCAACAAAGCCTTCACGTTTTTCTTGGGGGATGGAGGTGGAGCCTTGTCTTGTTGTTCATTAGAGGAATCAAAGGTGAGCTTGGAGGAAACCTTATTTATTTTCTTATAAGGATTAGAAGGAGGTTCATGGGTCAGCATGGGGTCCTTACCTATCCCAACTATAACATTTTCTCCTATGACAGTGGATTTGGGTTTGGGAGGTTGATCAGTCTAGTATTTTTCTTCATTAATTTTTTGTGTTTAGAAATATTTGGTATTGTGTTTGTTTCAAATGTGGTACTTACACCACATACCATTAGTTGATGTATATGACTTAGTTTTATCCTTTTGTTTCATGGGGAGGATAGTTTGAGTCTCAAGTTTAGGTTAGGGCACTTCTATCACTCTATTTTTTGTTGTATTTCTATTGGAGACTTGGGATTTATCCTTTTTTTAGGTTTTATTTCTCCCATAGAAACCTTGATCTAATAAAATTTAATGCAAAGGAGCTAGTTTATGGAATGTAAAGTTGATTTCAGGTCATCAAGAAGCACTTTGGCTTTGTTCTCTTGTTCAAGGGTCCATGTGAAAATATCATAGATTGTTGGAACCAAAGGCTATGTAGTTTCATCACACCTCTAGATATTCTGGAGATAGTCAGTTGAAATACAATAGTCGAATAGCAGAGTAGTTGACTGGAGGCTTGAATGAGTGGTCAATTGATTGATCAACTGAATGGTCAACGAAGCAACACTCAGCTCAACTAAAGCAACTGACTAATCAATGGGACATTGTGGGTTTCCTAGATATAGTTAGAGCCAATGACCCTTATTTGTGGACTAGATCATCCTCACTTCAAGGAAGTTTGTTAGATATGGAGACTATAAATGAATGACCATATAGGTTGTATTGATATAGACTTATGATGGAAATATTATATGAGATAATACATTGTGATGGTTTGATCATAATGTGATATGATTAGGTGTTATAATCAATGTATTTAGACACCACCCATCTTCTTGGAATATGTATCCCTTCTATTATTTTATTTTATGTCCAGTTGTGTAAAGGGGTTTCCCGACATGGTATCAAATCTATTGGTTTTGACCTAGCCTATTGTCTGTAAATCATGCTAAATCATATCAAGTGTTGATCGAATATGAGATAAAGATTTGTCGATAGGTACCTTTGAACTTGGATCAGATCTTTTTGATATCGAAAGGATGCCTTCCAATATAGAACATGTTATTTTGAATGGCCAAAACTTTGCAATATGGGTGCCATATATGGAAACATTGTTGAAGAGAAAGGGACTATGGCAGTGTATTAAGATCGTTATTCAAGATCTGATAGATGACCAGGCTAAGTTTGTCATCGAAAAAATGAAGGATGAGGTTGTTGGTGTCATTACAACCAACATTTTAGGGGAGATTCACTTTCATACAAGTGGGACTGATTTCCCTCATGCCATTTGGAATATGTTGAATTTGTTGTTCGACAAGGTTAATGAAATTCAAGTGATGTAGATCTAGAGAAAGAGTTGATCTCTCTAGAACCTCATTCCTTTGAAAGGATTGAGTACTATTTGGCTCGCATCAAAGAGATATAGTAGAATTTTGGCGAATGTGGGGAAATTTTTTTTTGAAGAAGGATGGACAACCCATTGAATTGGTCTTGAAGAATCTGAAGACAACTTATGACGTTTTATTCTCCTCATTTCACACGAGTTAGATGTCACACAAGGAAGCTGGTAAGGAATTAAACTTTGATACATTTTGTGATTTATTGATCAAGGATCAACAAAAAATTATTGATGAATGGAATCTTGATAGCAGACACCAGCCTCACTTGCTCAAAGGAAAGGTCAAGCAAAATTATAAAGAACGAGGTCGACTGGATACCTTGAGAAAATGACAAGAGTGTATCGACCAAGACACTAAAGGAAATATCGATGAGTCAGCATCGACCAAGAAGAATCGAAAGAAGAAAACATGTCACTATTGCGGAAAGGTGGGACATGTGGAGAAAATTTATTGGAAGAAGACAAAGGATTTGGAAGAAAAGGTCAAGCATCTTCATCCAGAAGGATCTATGAAGGCTAAAATTCAAAGTCCTCAAATATCATCAAAGAGGGTACCATGTTAAAGATCTCGTCTAGAAAATTCCAACACTACTTGAATTGTGTCAAACAAACTCTGGGTGAAGAAGATATTCACTTCTGATGTTTCGGAAAAAACGGTTTTTTTAAGTGTGCATACTGGAAAAAATGATGCCATGTGGCCTATACGACAGTGACATGGTGACCCCCCATGGAACCATGTGGCAAGTTGAGATGACTATGCAGTTGAATTGGAAATTTGTCATATATATTTTTGCACGGGTGGTCCAATTCGATGTCGCCACATGCTACCACCTAAATGGTCAGTTAGTTCAACTTTATGCCAAAACTAGGCTCCACGAGAATCGAAATCCCAACCTAAACGAAAGCAACCCAACGACTTACCACTAGGCCACATGAGGCGCATTGATATGGTTATGGTTCATATTGTATTTAAGTTTTAAAACGATGGATTTAACCAAAACAATAGGCCGGAGCACATGGGTTTGAACCTAGGCCTCCCTCCCAATAGTCACTATATATATATATATATATTATGCCACAATTGTTTATCACATGGTTACAATGAGTGGCCATTTTTTCAAGGAGCCAACATTTGTTACAACCCTGGGCCAACAACTCCAAAGTCTTAATGGACGTTGAAATAACTTTACACCATGTAAGATATATGGTTAGCAAAGGTTATGGGTTATACCACCATTCGATTATCTATTGTCGATTTTGGAGCACATGGTGCTATATAAGCGCTCACCATAATCCATTCAGGAGGGCACCTATTGCGAAGACAAGTCACGAGACGAGGAGGCCATAAGCAAGCCTTCGGGCAAAGGCCGAAGCCACGAGACTAGGACCAAGGATGAATGCAATCTAAGTACTTGGCATGGAATGGGCATCAAGACTTTGGGTAAAGCTTTTTTATGCCTTTGATTGATGCACTTTTATTTCCATTACTAATGTGGGTTTACATTATGGTTTGCAACTATTGAAACACCAATTGTATTGCTATGGGTTTTATTATGGTTTGTCATGTAAGCTATTGAAACCTGTGGCATCGATGCCATATGTGTTGGAAATCACGGGGACTAATTGCATTTGTTTTATAATGAAGTGAGACCATAAATTCCACCCCCAAATGCATGATTTATGGTGTTGGAAAACAAGAGGACCTTTCCCATTGATTGTGAGAGAGTCCATTTTATACCACTTGCTTGTGTGAGATATCAGCCTTTGTCGGAGGAGATCATCTCTTTGTACAAGAGACATAGCCACAAGCTTGTGAGAATCAACTCTTTACATTGTATGAGAGAATCTTTTCGATATTGCCACCTATTGTGGGAATTCTACTGCCACTTGATGATGTGGGAATTAAACCCTTTGTAAAGGAGAGTATATTGAAGAAAATAATAAAATGGTTCATGGATTTTGTGGACCCGGAGACATAGCCAGGAGGTTTGGTGAACTTCATTATCAAATGACTATCTCTTGTCTCGTATCTCTTATGCTCCCTTTATTTCCACAATTATGCCTACTGAATGCCTTCAATTATGAATTATGAGGCTAAAGCAGAGAAAGAGAGATTAATATTCAATTGGATTCAAGTATTCATAAGCACATATTTACACCTTTGATGCAATCAAGTTCAATAGATTCGCAATCGTAAATATATCCTTAATAAAAGTGGCCTAGGACCAGACCAAGTTGATATCAAGGTCACCCTAGATCAGATCAAGTTTGGTATCAGAGCAATATTGAAAGGTATTGCAGGTGTTGAATCGGAAATGGGACAAGCATCAAAGAATGCATGGCTCAAAGAGCTCAAAGAAATCAACGAGATCATTCAAGCATAGAATGCTAGGTTGAGAAGATTACTAAAAGAAGTAGAAGAGGAGAAGCAGAGATTGCAAATTTAGTTACAATCCATGGAAGAAGCCTTGGTAAAGTTGCAAAGTGAGTAAGGATCAAAGAAGAAATCCTCCACACTAGATGCAGAAACTTCCAATGAGGTAAACAGTGCCAGTAATTCTTCAGTTTCATGTTCTTCTCGTGATGATGATGATTTTGGTGCTTTCGAAAAACACACTAAGGGAAGTGGAATGAAGTTGTTGAAGAGAAAGGGATATGAAGGAAAAATCCTTGGAGCTAATGGCCAAGGTGTTGTGAATCCCATACAAGTGGTAGAACTACCTTGATATGCATGACTAGGATATGGCAGAAAACGAAGATGGAGTACTCTCCAAGAGCACCGATGAAAGAAACTGCAAACCCACAGAAGCAATAGGGTCCTCAAGTGAAAAGTATGAATCATTGCATGTTGAGAGCACATCATACCATTATGATGATCGTGATTACGACTCATCTCCAAAGGGAGATGATCACTACAAAATAGGAGCTAAGGAAAGTTCTCCACTCATGACCTACACCAGAGACAACCAAGCAAGGTATAAAAAGTCTCATTATTCAAATATTCCTTTTGATTATAAGAAAATTGGAAATGTAAAGCAAAGTTTATGGCATAGAAAATCATGTATGTTTTGTGGTAAGAATAACCATGTTGTTTTCAGTGTTGGAAAAGAATGGCTTTATATAGGAAGGTTATGGAAACCCGAAAGAAGCCAAGACAAGAAGACCCTACTCCACACCAGGAGAAAAATAATGGCAAGAAAATATGGATAAAGAAGAACCATTGCACCCATTGCAACAAGGGTAGACATCAAGAATCCACATGTTGGATACTCCATCTAGAGTTGTTTCCCAAGAAGGATAAGAAATTTGGGCAAGCACCTGTGAAGGAACCAACCAACAAAGTAGCTCAAAAAGGAATCTGGCTATAGGAAGAAGGCATGCTACATAAAAAGAGGCAGGTCGAGAGGGAGGACCTATTCATCTTGATGACTGAAAGGATGGCTAGACTTTTTGAGTTAGTTAATAGTGGCCATCATTGTAAATCGCTTGTTGCTTCTAAGACCCCATAAAAGGGCATATTTGTAAAAGTGATGATATGTATAACATCACTTATTCATGTAACATAGTGATATTTTAGGCCTTTTGTTGAGGTAGCAAAAGGTATGGCTTCTGTTGTAAAGCAAAGAAACATGTATGATCTCTGTATGTAAAATTTTGGGGTCCAAAAGTCCGTCAGTGGGGAGGAACGATCCAGGAGGATCTATGAAGGCTAAAATTAAATTTCCTCAAATATCCACAAAGAGGGTACCATGTCAAAGATTGTGTCGAGACGATTTCAATGCCACTTGAATCGCGTCAAACGAACTCCGTATGGATAATATTCACTTTTGAAGTTTCGACAAAACAATTGTTTTTAAGTGTGCAAACTGGCAAAAAGGATGCCATGTGGCACCAATGGAAGGGTGTCACATGGATTGTATGGTGCTGACATGTAAACCCTTCATGGAACCACGTGGCAAGTTGAGGTAACTATGCAGTTGACTTGGCAGTTTGTGGCATCCATTTGTGCACAGGTGGACCAATATGGGGATGTCACATGGCAACACCTGAATGGTCGGTTAGTTCAACTATATGCCAAAGACAAGATCCATGAGAATCGAAATCCTGACCTCAACAGAAGTAACCCAATGACTAACCACTAGTCCACACGTTGCACATTGATATGTTTATGGTTCATATTTTATTTAAGTTTAAGAATGGCGGAGTTGACCAAAAAAAATAGGAAGGAGCCTATGGGTTTGGACCCGAGTCTCCCTCCCAACAGTCACTATATATATTATTACGTTGTAACTATACCAAGTCTCAAACCAACGAATATATATTTGTTACAATGCTCCAACCAAAACCATGTGGAAGCGGATATGTTTAGTAGCGGGTTTAACATGTTCCAAATCAAGCGGGGTCGTAAGCATACAAGCCACAGGTGGTATTACCAATAGAAAACAATTATATATATACATATATGCCATGATTGTTTATCACATGGTCAAGGAGCCAACATTTGTTGCAACCGTGGGCCAAAAACTCCAAAGTATCGATGGACGTTGAAAAAAATTTAAATCGTGTAAGAGATATGGTTAGCGAAGGTTATGGGTTATACCACCATTCGGTTATCTATTTCCTAGTTTGGAGAACATGGTTCTATATAATCACTCACCATAATCCATTCGGGAGGGCACCTGTTGTGAATACAAGTCACGGGATGAGGAGGCCACGAGCAAGCCTTCGGGAAAAGGCCGAAGCCACAGGACCAGGATTGAGGATGAATGCAGTCTAAGCACTTGGCATGGAATGGGAATTAAGACTTTGGGTAAATCTTTTTTATTCCTTTGATTGGTGTGATTTTATTTCCCTTACTAAAGTGGGTTTACATTATGGTTTGCAACTATTGAAACACCAATTGTATTTCTATGGGTTTTATTATAGTTTGTCATGTAAGCTATTGAAACCTATTTTATGCATGCCATATGTGTTGGCAATCATGGGGAATATATGTATTTGTTTTATAATGAAGTGAGACCCTAAATTCCACCCCCAAATTCATGATTTATGATTGTGAGAGAGTCCATTTTATGCCACTTTCTTGTGTGAGAGATCATCTTTTGTTGGAGGGGATCGTCTCTTTGTAGGAGAGACATATCCACATGCTTGTGAGAATCATCTCTTTACATTGTATGAGAGCATCTCTTCAATACTGACATTTATTTTGGGAATTCTAATGCCACTTGATGGTGTGGGAATTCAACCCTTTGTAAAGGAAAATATCTTGAAGAAAGGAATAAAACGGTTCATGGATTTGGTGGACCTAGAGATGTATCCAGGAGGTATGGTGAACTCCATTATCAAATGAGTATCTCTTGTCTCATATATCTTATGCTCTCTTTATTTTCTCAATTATGCATGTTGAATGCACTCAGTTATGAAAATTATGAGACTAAAGTAGAGTAAGAGGGCTTAATATTCAATTAGATTCAAGTCTTCATAATCACATCTTTACACCTTTGATGCAATCAAGTTCAATAGATCCACAATTGTAAATATGACCTTAATTAAAGTGTCCTAGAAGCATATCAGGTTGATATCAAGTTCACCCTCGATTAGATCACATCTCGAAGAATAAGTATTGGTTGGTCGCACAACCAATCGACCTGCAGATAAATTCACCTTTTTTGCCAACACTTCCCAAGCATTACATGCCCACACTAATCAAACTAAGCGGATAGTAGGTTCTAGTTTCATTCATCGTATGGCTAAGGATTCTTCTCTATTCACTTCCTTGAGTCGAGATCCAGAACATATATGTAGTTGATGATTATGCCCTCACAGTCACTAGAAGTGCAGATGTCGAATGTCAACATGGTCGAATCTCCAATGTATATCATGTGCCTAGCTTGAGCGCAAAATTGTTATCAGTTGCTCAACTTACATATACTAGTAAGACTATTAATTTTTGGTCGCGTTGCTTTATCATAAAGGATCCTAGGCATGGGGGGTCATCTGTTGCTTCAGGATATTTAGATCCCAAATATAGCCTATATAATTTCTATGACTCTCCCATGAATGATTTTATACCTACTGGACCGACTACACTCATTGATTAGACTAAAGATGGAAGTCAAATTTGGCATGAATTACTTGGACATCTGAACTTTCAAAGCTTCAAGATGATGGTAACAAAGAATATGGTTACTGGTCTCCCAAATATTGTTCCACTTGATGGAGTTTGTATAGGATGCATGCTTGGAAAGCATCATTGGGCGCCCTTTGATTTCAAGAAAGCGTGGCGAGCATAGGACTAATTTGATCTTGTTCACATTGATCTTTGTTGCAAGAACAAACCCTCATTAGCAGGTGCAAAGTATATTTTAACCTACATTGATGATTTCTCCATTTTTACATGGGTATAATTCTTGAAAAATATAATTTATGTCTTTGAAATATTCAAGGAATTTATGGAATTAGTTGAGAAGCAATGTATCCAACCTATCAAGTGCTTGATATCATACAATGGGAGAATATGTGAGTTGAAAGTTTGAAGAATATATCTTTCAAAATGGTATTTCTTGGAAGAGATTTGTCCCTCACACCCCTCAGCAGAATGGAGTGGAAGAAAGGAAGAATAAGACTTTGGTATAAATGGCTCGATTCCTACTGTAGGCCAAAGACCTTCTAACAAAATTTTGGGAAGAAGTTATTTATTTCTCAAACTATCTCCTAAACCATGTTCTAACTAGAGATTTCAGTGACATGACTCCAATTAAGAAGTGGAGAGGAAGAAAACCCTTTATCGAACACCTTGGAACATTTGGATGTGTTGCTTGGGTGTGTATCAGTGATAACTACAGGAATAAATTGGATGCAAAGACTCATTCTTGCATCATGATGGGTTATTATGATGAATCAAAAGCTTATCGACTGTTTGACCTTGTCAAAAAACAAATCATCTTGAGTAGAAAAGAGATATTTTATGAGAATATTTCATGTACTTAGTTATTTAACTCTTCCTTTAATCTATTTCATAGTGATCCTTTTGATATTATTGAAGAATCCGGCTCAACTTTACCTCACTTTGAAGTTTTGACCAAAATGTCGACTGTTGTTCCTGAGTCGACTGGTAGTCAATCTACATTGATTGAAAATGTTGACAAACCTGCTCAACTGACTAACAATAGCCAATTTGGTTCACCACCGACTTTTCTATGTCGATGGGATACTAAAACTATTGAAGTTGATGGACCTGATGTTGGTGATGCCAGTATTGGTCGACAAACCCGCACTTAGAAACAGCATGGAAGTGTTGCACTAATGGCATGTGTTCTTGAAACCTTTGATCCTGGCACTTATGTTTATGCTCAGGGAGTTCCTAAATGGGAAAATGCTATGTCTACCAAAATTGAATTTTTGGTGAAGAATCACACTTGGGATCTAGTTCCTTGACCACAAAGAAAGAATGTTGTGAAGTGTCTATGGGTTTACACAACCAATTTTACATCTAAATGTGTTGTTGATTGTCACAAGCATCGATTGGTAGCCAAGGTATTTTGTTGGCAAGAAGGCATTAACTACACTAAAACCTTTTCCCATGTTGCAAAGATGAACTCGATTCAACTGATTATTTCACTTGTTGCTCGGTTTAGATGGGAACTTCATCAAATGGATTTAAAAAGTGTCTTTATTCATGGAGACTTGTCTGAAGAAATATACATGAAGAAACCTCATGGTTTTATGATATATTATAGTCTTGTTTGTCAACTAGAGAAGTCTTTGTATGGTTTGAAACAAGCCTCATGTGCTTGGTAAGAGAAGACTGATAATTTTTTATCAATCTTGGCTTCAAATGTTGTGACCATGATCACATTATTTAGTTAGAACCGAAAACAATGTCGACTTGCTTTTGAGCTTGAAGAAACAACTTGCGGATACCTTTGAAATGAATAACCTTATTCTTTTGCATTTCTTTCTTCCATTCAAATTTCACAAATGAATGATGGTATCTTTCTTTCTCAACCAAAATATGCTTTGAATATTTTGAAACAATTCAAAATAGAACATTGTACGTATTTTGCTACACCTTATCAGTCAAGCGTTAAATTATCTAAGGATTGTGACTCTCCCTGAGGCAATGCTTCCCTTTATCGACAGTTGTTCAGTAGCTTGATTTACTTAACTCACAGTCGACCTAATCTCTCCCTTTTTGTTAATGTGGTTTCTCAGTTCATGTAGGGTCCTAGAGAAATCCACTGGAAAGCTTCCAAGTGAATTATTCAATATATTAAGGGAACTTATCAATATGGTATCAAATATTGTTGCAATTCAAAACCATTGGTCGGTTTTATGGATTCCAACTGGGATGGTAACATTGATGATCGAAAGTACGCTTCTAGATATGTAATTCGACTTAGTTTTGGACCCTTGGTCTAGTCGTGTATGAAACATAGGGTAGTCTCTCTTTTGACTACAGAAGCATAATATCGTGGAGTTGTCAATGCATATACATAGATAATTTGGATCCATCATAATTTAAAAGAGATTGGTTTTCCTATTCAATCCTCTATTGTTATCCATAGTGACATCCAGATCACAATCCAAGTTGTTGATAATCCTATTGCACCACAACAAAATGAAGCATGTTGAACTTGATGTCCACTACTTGAGACAGTTGATACATGAAAATGTTGTAACTCTTGTTTATTGCAAGACAGATGATCAAATAGTTGATATATTTATGAAGCCTCTACCAAAGTGTAAGTTTGTGAAACTTTAGGCTCTGCTTGGGATTCAGGCAACTATAATTATGGGGGGGGGGTGTTCAAAGAACATAATTCTACCTCCTAAATATATAGAGTGTTGTGATGATGGGGGGTGTTGGAACCAAAGGCTATCTAGGTTCATCACACCACTAGATATTCTGGAGATAGTCAGTCAAAAGACAACAATTGAATGGAGGTTCGAATCAGTCATCATTGATCAGTCAACTGAATGTTCAATGAAGTAGTGGTCATCTTGACTAAAGCAATCGAATAATCAACAAGAAGTTGCAAATTTCCTCGAAATAGTTAGAGTTGATGACCCTTATTTGTGGACCAAATCATCCTCACTTCATTGAAGTTTGTTAGATATAGAAACTATAAATGAAAAACCCTATGGGTTGTATTGATATAGACTTATGATTGGAAATCTTATATGAGATAATGCATTGTAATGTTATTATCATAATACGTTGTGCTTAAGTGTTGCAAATGGTGTCTTTAGACACTATCCCTCTTCTAGGATTATTTATCCCTTCTGCTATTTTTTTCTTTCTAGTTGTTCAAATGGGTTTCCAAACATAGATAATATATTAAGAATATATAATATGAAGTTGTGTAGATCCTTATGACATCTAGTCCATGAATGTCAAAGTGATGGATGGCCTAGTCTATTAATAGGTGGAGGTCATATACTCTTTTGGAGTATGATGAAACCGCTGAAGGGTGGTGACTATTGGGGAACACAAAAAGAGATTAATCAATATATTGTTCTTTCCCATAAAATTAGATAATTCTATGGAAAAATACTCCAAGTGGGACCAATGATCTTCTCCAATGGCACACTAGAACTTAGGTAATTTTGGTATATTTGGAGAAAAGCATGTTTACACAATCTGGGGTGCAAAAAGTTATCTAAAGATCTAGTCAAAAGAAGGCCTTATTTTGAAGCTATTGAAGAACAAGTTTTGATTTGGGTATCCTCCAAAAGAGGGCATGTTGTTGTTAGAAGGGGGTTCCCCTTTTCCTTTCCCCATACTTGGCTAAGGGAAGGATCAGGTTCATGCTTGGGTTCTACCCTTCTCTAAAATGTAATAGTCAAGTGTTGTGGCATTGTTTCTATGAATACATGTCCAAACGATTGCAGATAAAATGTCTAAGAGAATGTCATGGTTGGAAGGAATACTTGTCGAGTATTTTGTGAAACTATTGGAAGGCATGTATGTCCTTTTGGTTAGGAGAATGTTGGGATGTATTATTTTCCTTGGGATATTGTTAGGATCTTCTTTTGTTGTGGAACATATATTGGGATGTGTACTTGGTTTGTAGGTTGTTTTGTGGTTTTCATGAGAAATTGGCTCACATTTGAGGGAATTGTTGTATGAATATTTGTTTTGGGTAGGGGCTCTACAAAAGGATAGGGAAGGACATTGATATTTCCTAAGCCAATGTTTTCCAATATTTTTTAAGTTGATACTAATGTGGTGTATGTATGTTTATATTTTTTGGATCAGTGTCTGAAGTAAGGTGTGTGTAGCCATGCAAAATCATTATCGCTAAAAGTATCCAAGGAAAAGGAAGTGACTGAGGGAGGCATCCAAGTCTAGCTCAAATCCTAATAGGTGGATGGAGAGATCTCCTTGGAGATAAAGTGGAAAGAAACCCATATATTGTTGGATGATTCTCTAGAAAGAGGCAATATCACCTTGTATGAGATAAGTAATTCTTTAGGTTGGGAGTGAGAACTTTCTCTCTGTTCCAAGGTATAAAAGGATTATCCCCCTTTTTCCTCAACAATGGGATAGAAAAAACCATAGTACAAGACGCTATGGCCATAAACAATAGCCTAGGGAAAGGGTAATACCCTTAGGGAATTAAAGTGCAAAGGAATAAATGGACATCAAGTGACAAATCTAGGAAAGGGGATCATAAGAATCCTCATGACCTAATATTTCAATGATGATAACCTAGATGAATTCCATCACATAGAGATCGATACCCATAGTGGGAGCCACTTTAGGGAGTATTCAAGAAAAGAGTGATCGAGGGAGAAGCTTATCTCTCTTGGAAAATAAATACGCAATGTCCTTTATGGTAGGAGTAAGGGTTGAAGATCCCCAGATCCAGGTGACATGGAGGCTAACATGCATCCACAACCCACTCGAATCAGGTACATGGATGTGAGCACATGTAGGAAAGGCACCCCCTACTAGCACATAGACCAAGGAGACAGCGAAGTTTCAATACAGTCCGAGTGGAGGCAGGTTGATGCATTTACTCCACGCCATGCATAAGTTGCAACGTCGATGGAGCTCGATCTAGAAGGTACCTACCTCATTAATTTGTCATAACCACCAAGGTGACCGCCATGCACATTAAATCCACCAGCTGGGATAAGATGGGAATGATGGCTCGAAACAATTTTGGAATTTGCACCAACGTTCTGGAGGTTTCACACCCGATTGCTTCTGTTCTAGTTCGTGTCGTTCTCTGTTGGATTTTCTCCATGACAAGACCACGAGGAACTTTGAGGAGAGGTCGAAACAGGAGTGGCATTGAAAGAAGCTCTAGAAACACCTCCGACTGGGTTTCCATGGATGGGTATGCCGAAAATGTCTCGGCCTCAACCCACAGCCTCATTGATAGCTGGGAAGCACATAGAGTGGCGACCATTCTAGCCTCGGGGCGGAATGGAGGAAAAATTAACTATTACTGGTTGATTTCAAACATGATGAGAACCCTCGTGGACGAAATGATGGCCAATTGGAATTCCAACAAAGCCACGCTCAGGTACATCAGGACCAAACTTTCCAAGATGGGGGAGCATCTCGAGAGTTTGGACTCCAGCTCTTCTTGGGAGAACTATTCCCTGGGTCGTAGTAATGAATTTGATGGTCTGCAGCAGGAGGATGGAAATGGAGGCAACACTGGGCACATTGGAGGTTCATTGTCAGCAGTTCCCCCGCAGCCACTAAAGGTGGTATCCCCGGGACTGCGGCCTCCTTGGGAGTCTCCTTACAACCTCCCCATTCCTATGTTCCATCCACCATGGGCCCTTTGCAGAACAACAACACCAGGGAGCAGGGGGAAGGCTTTACTCCCCCAGGCTGCAACGTGATGTCGCAGTCTCCAAAATTTCCCTCTTCGTGCTTGGATGAAGACTTCTATGGTAGCTTCCCCACCGTGGAGGAAACACTAGACCTTCCCTGTGCTGAATCAAGCTCCGAGAAGGATTGCAGTAACTCCAGGTTACTTTTTTGACACTCAAATTTTCTTTTATAATTTACTTTACTTTTTGTTTTTTAGTCTTATTTTCACAAATGTTATGTATAAACTAAATTAGACCTAGAACTACAATTTGGCAGGCTTCCCTATAGGGGTTTTTTTTTGTATGTTAATAGTTTTTTCAATATTTTTTAGCACCTGGGATGGTGGCTTCACCACCTTAGGACACCCCAGCATGCTGATAGACATGTAATTTCTGATGTATTTATTGACTTGCGGAATTAATATACTACTGCAGCTTTACAAAAAAAAAGGAGTAAGAGTTGAAGATAGAAAATAAGAGAGATCGTTTTCTCAAGAGATGGAAGGGTTGATGGAAATTCCCCAGTGGAGTCAAAAAAATGTAACAAATGAAAATATCTGTGCTACCACATGCAACATGAGGGTAGGGATGGAAAATTACCCAATGACACACACATACACACACTACTAAGAGGGGGGGATAAGAGAGTGGAGTCGACACTTGGTTTTAGGGAGAAATCAAAAAACCCTAGAGTAAGACAAAATAGGATAAAAAGATAGGGAAAGGCACTGTGTTAATTATGATCTTAAGATTTTGTCAATGATAACCAAGGGTTGTTGGTGATTAAGGTACTTCACTTATTTTAAATCAATTTTTACCACCAAATAAAATGCGGAAAGAGATCCAACTAGTGAGGATTAATTGACCAACAATTATTTTAACAAGTCATGAACTCTAATGCTGAAAATGAAAAAAATAAAAATAGAGAGACCTCACTCAGGACTAATTTTGTAGATGTTGAAAAACCTAAGGATGAAGAGGAGATTTGTGGTACATGTCAAATAATGATCCTTGTAACTCCAACTTCCTACAAGATAAGACTTCACCGATCTCCAATACAAGGACACACGCAAACATAGCCCCAAGGGTTAGCTCAAGAGGCCAAGATCCAGATGTGAGATATCTCCCCCGAAATTGGGGAGGTCATAGGTTCGACTCTCTTAATCCCCTTGGGGTTAGGCTCCATAATCAGGGCAAAGGTTTACCTTATTTACTATCCACTAATTATGGGGAAGTATGTGAAGGGTTTTACATGAGTGTGTGTGTATATATATATATATCGTTTACCATCCACGAATCATGGAGAAGTACTCAAAGCTTTTTTTTCAAGATTATTCCACAAAAATATACATATATATGTGTGCACACAATATAAGCAATAAACACTAGATTTATTGTTGTAAAATAAAAATGCATAATAGAGAAACCCTAATTCCCTTAGTGGGGATGATACCTCACTTTCCCTAGTAGTAATGGAACCTCCCTTGAGTTTATAAGGTTTAAAGTTCCAAGGTATGAGTGGAACTAAGCCAATGAAGATTCCATAGGATGAATCAATCAAACATGCAAGGTCATAGCTAAGCTAGCCATAAAAGATACCTATAGAGGTGTTGGAGATGACAAACGAAAGTAAAAAAAGGGGCCTGAAAGAGGTGGAAGGAATTTGATCACTACTCTGAGTGTGTACCTACAAATTAGGACTTTTAAAAAATTAAAGAGGTTGGAAGAATTCAATAGACTTTACAAACAGGAATTGAATTATCTAAATAGTCAAGGGGGCAACCTCAATGTGTTGGAGAACATTAACTTATTTTTTGGGTCACTTCCCACTTATCCTTCATATAATAAGAGTAGGAAAGGGGTTACACTAGATAATGTATTCTATCCATGTGATGATTTTGACCTATTGGGATCAGAGGTTCTTCAGTGAACCCCCATCGTCCAACATCCACCTTCACCATTTGCAACTTTGGTTATGTCTGTCGTCCAACCCCCACTACCTCTATTTGTCATCCTATTGCGATCTCTCTATTTTTTGCCAATGCCCATCTCCATAGCTTATCATGAAGTTAATGCATGCAGAATATCAAACATCTACCACCTCTCATATTCAAACCATTATGTGTGTATGAGACTCCCATGCTCCATTCCTGAGATGATCATCACAGATTTGTTGTTATTGTCCCATGTTATCTTGAACCATCCATCCCATTCACTCCTTCATTCCTCTGATAGATGGACCTCCAATCGGTATGTGCTTACTCCCTCACTTTATGAACTGTAATTACATGTTGAATTCGTCGAACATGTTGGATTTTCTATTTGAAAACCTCCAAAAGAATATATGTCCAAAATAAGAAACCATATATACTCCCATACTACATATACTAGAATTAGTGATGTTTTTGTGGTGAGCTTGCCGATCTTTATAGGGATAGGAACATAAATGGATATAGAAATCACTTCCTTCTAGTGTGCATATTCTTCAAGGGTATCACACTCATCGTCGCCACACATCAAATACTCCTCCCAGCTGCCCATTGTCCACTCTGCCATGTGAATTTTTCATCAACCCCATGACATTCAACAAATAATTCCTATGTAATATTTTAAAAAAGAAGTGTCAACTTTACAAATTAGTGCATTAGCAACAACACAATGATCCTAAGTCCAATTTTACAGAATTTCCCATGCACTCTACAATTATTATTCCCATACTTCTATCATTTATAGCCACTGTGGTTATTGATGGATATCCCCTCCCACCCATGGATTGAACATCTAAGTTTAGGGAAGAATATCATTTTTTTAAGGGAAGTGTAATCCATTTCAAGAATTTTTTTTAACTTGGGAGTTCCAATTCTTTAAGGAAGCGTATTCCAATTTAATTTGGAATTCTTTGTTTTTTAAAGGAAGTGTATTCCATTTCAAAAAAAAAAAAACTTGGGGTTTTGGAAGTGTATTCAATTTTCTAAAAAGAACTTGAGAGTGCTATTCTTTTGGAAGCGTACACAATTTTAAGATTTTTTTTTAACATGGAATTCCTATTGTGAGGGAATCATTTTTATTGGAAGCATTTTTACTATTTTTAAAAACAAGATTTTTAAATTTTAATGTTACTCATTCCTAGACTTTAGTTAATTCTGAGCAAATTCCAAACTCAAGTCGCCTCAGGTCATGGAGCTCAAATTAAAGAAATCAAGAAGAACAGTATGAGCATTTTTACTTTTGTTAGAAGGTATCAAAAGGTCTTATTATGGTTGGGGTAAATCCATTTTTAATAAGGAAAATAACTTCAAGTGGGTTGGTGATGCTCCAGCAATGGCTAATCTAAGATTCATAAAACTATAAATATTTAACATCCTCTTCCCAACACCATTAGAACCTAAAACCTATAAATATTTAACATCAATAATTGTACAAATCCATCACTTGTATACATTTCCATATTTAGCCAGTGTTTTATAATAAAATAAAATGTTGCATTTTTCTAAAACAAAAATTTATTCATAGCCATAGTGATGCATGTTCCATTTTTAAGTTATAAAACACAAATGATGCATTTACCATTGTTAATATCATACATCAATATCTCTGGTTATAATGATTAAGTTCAAATTTTAAGACACGTGCACTTCTTTAAGTAGGTTTCTTGGATGTGGTTTTCAATTATATTGAATATTATTGATATAGTCTTTTTTATTTAAATAAACTAATATACCTTCTCTCTAACACAAATCAACTCCTTGTGAATTAGAGGACCACCATCTTGAATAATGGTTTTCACTCGCATCCTCTAAAGGATTTTGTACATTAAAAGTAAAAGTAAAAATAAGTACCTATCTGATTTTATATATAAGATCCCAATCATATTTTTCTACAATATCATCAATAGCATGAAAAAAAACACTTTCTCCATTATGCGTTATTTATAATCTTTTTATATGTCCTTTGTAAATGGATTAACAACAATAATTTATTTACTCCATAATTTGTACCCAACAATGAAACGAGGAACAATTATTGAGGGTGAATTGGGTTTGAAAGAATGATTAATTACAAGTTAATCATTAAGCTTATGTAATACTGAGATGAGAGAACATGATGATAAAATTATTTTCCTTTTTGAACCTATTTAGTATTGAAGAGCGACATTGGTTTTGAGTTTAAGCTTGGTTTTGAGTCTAAGTCGATACTTTCTTGCTTTGACCTCTTATTTGTATTCATTATATACATTGAATTATTTGGGGATGGTGTAGAGAGAGCATTGTCTTTTTTCATATCCATCGGTTTAGGTCCAAGCATTTTTAGAAGGTAAATGGTATTAAGGTGCATTGTTACTCTGCTTATTTCAAATTTTTATTTTGAGTAACATGTTATTACCAATGACGTTTGAGAAGGGAATGTGAGACATTTTGACACATTCTTATGTCATATGTTTTTCATTGAAGTGATGGCCATGTATGTATTATATCAACTGTATAATAATTTTTTAATTTTTTTTAGAAATAGAATATTATTGGGTGTTAGTCAATCAATTAGGTAGGTAGACTCATAATGCTTTGTTGAGATTAGGATATTCAACAAGTATCAGTTAGGGTTAGTCTCTCAAAAGTATAAAATCCATCTATTCTTTCTTGGTGCTTGTATATTGGATACACACCAACTCTAATGATCATTTTATGATCTATCATATTTCCCTTCTCCCTCTTCTTGAATTTCACGATTTATCATATTTCCCTTCTCCCTCTTCTCGTATGCATATCCCCCCTCTCCCTTTTCTCATATTGAGGAACGAATGTTTGGCTTATGCAAAATAGGGTTGTTATTTCGTTGAATATTTCTTTCATTCAAGCAAATATGGGTGATGATTAAACAAGAAAAATTGGGAGTTTCTCATATTGAGCTTGGTTAGTTGGTTTGCATGTGGAAATGGAATTTGATTCATCATCTCCTTAATGATGTATATGTATGGGATATTTGTTGGAATGTCTAGATAGGGATTAGTATTGGAATGCGTAGATAGAAATAACTATTGGAATGTCTTCATTATGTCTATTTTAATTGGTTGTGCATACGAAGCATAGTATAGTGATGTCCATGATGATTCGCTTTATTTATTCTATTAAGTTTATTTCTTACGCAAGATTGTTTCTTTGTTGGATGGATGGAGTTATTGATGATAAATCTGAGTATATTTCCGTCATATATTTCAAGATTGTTCTTTCCTATGCCTTAGTCTATGTTTTATGTGGTTTAAAGTTCTATTAAAAACATAAAAAGTGAAAATATAAAGCTAGTATTTGTGTAATTGCAATATAAAGGTTGTTAAATCATTTGGATACATGACTGCAATTTAGCATTACCATGATACATGTTTGACTAATGTCTATCTAACTAATAGGAAATATGTCTACTAAGTTTGAAATAAATTGATACTTAATAATAGAGTAGTGTTGAACCATTGTTGTTAGTTTCATTGTTGGGTACAAATTATGGAGTAAATAAATTATTGTTAATTCATTTATGTTGGAACATAATTCCCATCTAGACCTTGGTTAATAATCCTTGCATAAGGTTCCAAGTGTTTAATGTAAGTTGTTCCATGGTTTGGCTTCATAGTGCCTAGTCTGTTGGGTTTGTCCACATATTAGACTAGTGGTTTGTCATAAATGCCAAGTTTGTCCACAAGTGTGCTCATTTCCTTATTATGTGTAGTCAAAGGCGCCCTACAGTAATGCATTTAATGAGGGAGGTGCCCCAATTCCCTGTTTTATGGGATAAGGTTGGACCAAGGGCGCTTATGCACTAGATTTGGTCAAATTACTCATTAATGGCCACTAACAAATCCCTAAACCACCTAATTCGCCCTCATAATGATTCCATCCACATTTATTGACTTGTCTAACTTCTTCATGGTCCTCGTAGGTTCATTGTACCTCATTATGGCCCAATACAAGAGTTACACTTAGCACAATATCATAGATTGGGGGGATTACTCAACTAATCCTAACATTAATGTGAGCTACTCAACTCACCACTAAGCCTCTCGATTTTGTCTCTTGAGAGCATCTATATATTGTACACATGTTGTTGAAAAATAATGCAATGGAAGATCAATCCACATGAGTGTTTTTCTCTTGTGTTCTACTTCATATTTTCTTCATATTTCTTCTATTTTCTT
Source organism: Larix kaempferi (assembly GCA_027924585.1). NCBI lineage: Eukaryota > Viridiplantae > Streptophyta > Pinopsida > Pinales > Pinaceae > Larix > Larix kaempferi. The sequence goes on along the minus strand of BSBM01000637.1, from coordinate 11,331,118 downwards.
GTCAATGTTTGGTAAATTCTAAGTGAAGCTTTCTCTAGGAATATAGATCCATCTGTGACACATATAGAATTTGACAATTTACAAAGGACATAAGAAGATTATAAATCACACTTAATGGATTTTTTTCAATGCTATTGATGATAGTGTAGAAAAACATGATTGGGTTGTTGTGAGGCATATATACAATCAGGTTGTACTTATTTTTATTTTTTAATGTACAAAAGACTTTAGAGGATGTGGGTGAAACCCATTATTCAAGATGGTAGTCCTATATCTCAGAAAGAGCTAATTTGTGTTAGAGAGAAGGTATAATAGTTTATTTAAATACCAATTATAATACTAAAGGTTATATCAATGATATTTAGTATAATGAAAAACCACGTCCAATAAACCCACTTAAAGAAGAGCATGTCTCTTAACTTAGAAGTGGTTTATTAGCGGGTTCAAGGTCTCATTATAAAGTCCACTATAAAGACTAATAATAATTGGACATAAACCTATCGATTTGGGGATCTTGAGGCTTCTACCATCCATTGAAAGGTAAGGTTATAGGTAAGGATTGCTCAGTTAGTTTCTTCCTGCAATCATTATCAAAGAGATATTGATGTATGATATTAGCAATGGTACATGTGTCATTTATGTTTTATAACTTAAAAAATGGTACATGCATCAACAAGGCTATGAATAACTTTTGTATTTTAGAATATTATAGAGGAGTTGTTAAAGATGGCAATGTAGATAAGTGATGGATCTATCCAATGATTCTTTAAAAAAGAAAAAACCTACTTTTAGAATTGAAGGGTAGGTTTCAACTTCTGGGAAGAGGATGTTAAATATTTATAGTTTTTCTTAATCTTAGATTAGCCACTGTTGGAGCATCACCAACCCACTTGAAGCTATTTTCCATATTAAAAATGGATATATCCCCTTATTAAAAATGGATGTATCCCCTAACCATAACAAGACCTCACGATATCTTCTCATAAAATTAAAATTGCTCATCTGGTTCTTCTTGATTTATTTCAGCCAAGCTCCATGATCTGAGATGACTTGAGTCTATAATTTGCTTATAATTAACTAAAAACCAGGATCCAGGGATGAGTAGCATTAAACTTTAAAAAGATTGTTTTTAAAGATAGTAAAAGTGCTTCCAACAAAAATGCTTTCCTCAAAATAGGAATTCCATATTTAAAAAAAAAAATCTTAAATTTGTATACACTTCCAAAAGAATAGACCTCTTGAGTTTTTTTTAGAAAATTGAATACGCTTCCAAATAAATAGAAACCCAAGTTTTTTTTAATGGAATATGTTTCCTTTAAAAAACATAGAATTAATTAAAATGGAATTGCTTCCTTAAAAGGATTAGAACTCCATGTTTAAAAAATTATAGAAATGGATTAAACTCCTTCAAATGATTGAAACTTTTCCCTAAACTTAGATGCTCAAGTACCCCTAGGTGGGAGGCAATACCCACAATGGCTATAAATTATAGAAGTATGGGAATAAAAATTGTAGAGTGTGTGGGAAATTCTGCAAATTGGGACCATCATATTGTTGGTAATGCACAAATTTGCGAAGTTGACACTTATTTTTTAAAATCCTGCATATGCATTATTTGTTGAATATTAAGGTGTTGATGACAAATTCACATGTTTTCCATGGCAGAGTAGATGATGGGAAGCTTAGAGGAGTATTTGATGTGCGGCGATGATGAGTATGATACCCTTGAATAATATGTGCGTTGCAAGGAAGCAGTTTCTTTCTCCATCTCTATTCCTATCCCTACAAATATCATCAAGCTCATCACAAAAACATCCCTAATTATAGTATATGTAGTATGGGCGTATATAAGGTTTATTATTTTGGCCATAAATTTTTTGGGGGGTTTTCAACTAGAAAATTTGACCTATTTGAGTAAGAACATATTGATTGGAGGTTTGTTATTGGAGGGAGGAAGGAGTGAACGAGTTGGACTAGATGTTTCAAGCAAACAAGGGACGGCAATAGTAGCGATGTAGAGCTCAAGAGAAAAGGAGTCTCAGACGCACAAGATCGTTTGAATCTAAGGAGTGGTGGTAGATGGTTGATATTCTCCATGCATTAACTTCACGTCATTCACAATAAGTTATGGGGATCGGCATTGGCAGTAGGATGAGGGACCACAACAGGACAATAAATGAAGACTGTGGGGTTGGAAAACAGATGTAACCAGAGTTGCAAACAATAAAAGTGGACGTTGTATGGTGGGTTCACTGGAACGATGAACATCTGATCACCTAAGGTCTAAATCGCCGTATGAATAGACTACTCTAATTATTGTACCAAGTGAAACGAGGTGCTCTACAGCCCAGTATGGGGGAGATGTTGTAAGGTGACTTAACGATGTAATGTTTGTAACAAAATAATTAAAAAAATTCATGTCGGCTCATAAAATAAAAAAATTATGGAAAGTACTTAAAAAAAATCCATGATGGTTCATAAAATAAAATATTATGAAAAGTAAATAAAAAATAGATGTTCGCTTATAAAATAAAACTTAAAACTTAAACCAGGATCTATCAATCAAGAGAGATCAAATTTCTTGATGTTAAATTTAAAAAAAGAAATACACCTCAGGAAATTGGATCCCTCTCGGTGCTTGATAGATATGGGTTTAAGATGGATCTGTGCTAGTAATAGCCTCCAATGGAGTGCTCCATATCCCAAGTAATATCACATAGTGAATTTCCCAACCTCTACTAAAGATGGAACCTAATAAATGAGCATTTATCAAAGGAATAATGAAACACTTGTACAACGAATCTCTCTTCAAGGAAAATGCCTTACTTAGTATTTGTAATTCCTATCATGCTTGTGAATGGAATATTTCTCAAAATAGTGTATCTTACATGTGCAATGAAATCTATCAAAGGTGTAAGAAATCACCATAAGTGTAAGTTTAAAATCTTTCTCTTACTAATGTTCAAACTAGAAAGTGAAACTTCCTCATGAGAGGAATATTCCCATTGTGTAGTGCACCCAATCATAAGGGGAACAAGTTGGAGAAACAAGGAAAACGATCATGCCTTTGCAATATTTTCTAAGAGGGAGTGTTATATTTTTACACCAACCCAAGCTTCTGTGTGAATATCACAAAATTCACCTTTTTTAGGGGTTTCATAAGAATCTTATCAACCCACAAACATATTCAAGGAATACATATCCATTGTGTATTTTATCTCCCAAGAAATGGTATTAGATATGATTTAATGTGCTTGGAGAGATCATGGAACACTAGAGTCTCAAAGAGTTTCATGCAGTTATGATTATCATAGTACGCAACATTGGACTTCAACATGTGATGGCTAAATCTGAAATTGACTTGCAAAGTGAAATGGCTTTACAACAAACAAATGATGCTACCATATTATTTGATTCAATTGAATGAAAAGCAATTTTTGCACACTTTCCATTCAAACCAAGAGATCATAATTGATCCCAAACTAAAGAAGTAACCTAAAGTGATCTTCTTTATGATTATATCCCCAACCCAATCTTATTCTACAAAGCCATGTAGCAGCAACTCACCATGTCATACCTCATGACATAATAAATTGTTCCCTTGTTTTGTCCAAGCACATGTTTGAAAATTTTCCAATGAATCTGTGTCGGTTCAACCAAGACCTAGATCAAAGTATTCATTGAAAAATAAATACCAAGCCTTGTATTTACAAGATATAAAGGGGAACCAACCCACCACCTATGAAAATATGGATCTACCAAATCAGAATCTAAATCAATAGATAAATTCAAATTTGGCACCAAGGGAGTGGACAAGGGTTCACAATCAAGATTTTGAAATATTTTTAGAAGCTTCCCTTCAGCAAGGAAAACTTCTCTTGCACCTTGCCAAACATCTAGGTATAAAAATTAATGCATAAGATTAATGTCCTCCATGTCATATTCACTTTCCAAATTCTTTGCGGCATGCAATAATATTCTCATAAATACCTACAAGAATCAGATCATCTACATATAGGACCAAAACATAAAAATCATATTTATTGCATAAGTAATAAAGAATTGGATTTGTTGTGCTATTGGTGAACCCTGACTTATGTATGTACTCATTGATCCTTGAGTACCATGCATGTGGTGCTTTATTTAGCCTATGAAGTTCCTTATTCAACCTTCACACATTGGTATCTCACCCCATGCACTTCAAAACCTCTAAGTTGATAAATGAATATGTCTTCAATTAAACCATTGAAAGAAAAAAATCTTTACATCCATTTGGTATAAATTTCAACCTAAATCTAACACAATATACATAATGACCCTAATATAAGTGTACCTTGCAACTAGAGAAAAATTCTCACCATAGTCAACTCCCTCTATCTGAGAGAAACCACTAGATATGAATATGGCCTGATATTTATCTATAATTCCATATGTAGCATGATTAATCTTATATATCCCAATGGACTCTATCACATATTTCCCCATTGTGATCTACACAATATCCCATACATCATTCCTCACGATGGATTTATACTTCTCGACCATGGTACCCTACCATACCCTCTCTATATTAGCCTCCTCAAATATGGAAGGCTCTAAATTGATGATAGAAGACATCACCACAACATAAGAAGGATATCTTCTAGGTGGATGACCCACCCAAAAAGTAGACCTGGGTATTTCGACTTGATCTACGTCCTTCATTGTTTGGGTAATCCACCTTTTCTTCCTCACTAAACTAAAGGATAATAATATTTTTTCCTCTACAGTAGGATTTTGGTTATCTAAATGGAAATATTATTCATCCTCCTAAATAGACTTCGAATGAATGACTAGATCACCTTGTGCATTCTATGTGGAGGTATCCTACGAACTTGAGGACCATATATTTTCATCAAACTTTACATGCTTACTTACCAACATCTTCTACTACATTGGAATGTAGATATGGTAAGCCTTGTATGTTACATTGTTCCCAACAAAAATACCTTGAAACTCCACTTTCCAACTTCATTATATTCTCATCAAGCACATGAAATAAATAGGATAACCAAAATACCAAAGTGTAATACTAGTGGTTTTTCACTAATCAAGGTTTATTCATGTGGCGTGACCTTCAATGCCATATAAGTACATTGATTTATAATGTAGACAATGGTACTACATGCATATACCCAAAGACAATGGATAAATCCAAGTCATGGATCATGACCTTGGAAATATCTATGATTGACCACGTTTTTCCGTTCAACAACCCCATTTTGGTGTGAGTTGTAAGGCAATGTCAATTTCTGTGTGATTCATGCTTCCCTTAAAAATACATTAATTTTTGGAGTTGTACTCTCCTTAATTTTTATACCTCAACAATTTGGTCTTTTACATCTCTATTTCTCCATGAGATCTTTAAACTCTTCAAACTACCTGAAGAATTGATCATTGGGATTTACAAAGTAAATTCAAGGCTTCCTTGAGGAATCATCAATAACTAAAACACAATAAACTTATAACATAAGTAGTTGGTGACATAAGTATACATAGATCTAAATGTATCAGATCAAGAATATATCATGATCTACGCGCACTACTTTGAAAAGAAATATTAGAATGTTTGTTGAGTACATAGTTCTTGTATACTTTTGAATGTTGGATCTTGAAGTCTGGCGATTCCTACACAATGTCCTTCAAGAGAGGCAATGTTCCATAGTGTAGGTGACCAAATATCTTGTGTCAAATATATCCCATGTTTTCATTCTCATGCACTAAAGCACCATGTTCCACTTGATCCGCAAGAAATTTATATAGCCAACCTTTAGTCAAAACTCAACCATCACTTCAGTTGTGATATTTTGTGATTACTTGCTTATCATTAAACAAGATGACATGCCTAGTATCTATCATCATTGAAACTAAAATAAGGCCAATTAAACAAGATGGAATATACAAAACAGAATTAAACTCAAAACATCACTTAATGGCATGCAAAAAGAGACAAACCCCATTCTAGTCACTCCAACTCCACTTATATTTTAACCTTAATTCTATTCTTGAAGTCTATAGAAATGATTCTTATTAAATGTCATGTGTTTGGATACTCCATTGTCCACATATCACCCTACAATAGAGATGGTGATATGTGGTATCAATATTGGAAAGGAATTATACCATACAGAAGGTATCTCAAGCTTGGATGCTAGCTCATTCACTTCAACTAAAGCTTTTGTAACCCCTACAAATTGCTCATGTTGTTTGTTTGTTGCCTTATTCTTCTTGAGACACTAATATGCATTGTCTTCCACCTGATGGAGATTGAAACATTTCATATGAACCAAGTCTTTCTTCCCATGATTTAAATATCATGAGTGTTCCTTAAGACCCTTCTTGGGTCATCTCTTTATTCCACATTTCCTACCTTATCAGTGAGCGATTGTTTTGGGATCTAATTATTTATGGATGTAATCATTGCTCTCCTTGTCTCATATTGGATGAAATATTGAATGCTAGCTCGTCCACTCCAACTAAATCTTTTTCAATTCTTGAAAATTTCTTATGTTGCTTGTCTACTTCCTTCTTCTTATCGGGGAACTAAGATGCATTGTATTCCACCTTATGGAGCTTGAAACATTTCATATGAATCAAGTATTTATTCCCATGATTTAAATCATATGATTTTTCCTTATGAAACTTCTTGGTTCCTCTCTTTATTCCTCCTCCCATCACCTTATCAGTGAGGGCTTGGTTTGGGATCCCATTATTTATGGATGCAATCATTGCTCTCCTTGTCTCATCTTGGATGAAATCATCCTAGAGTTACTCAAACATAAGCATGTGCTCACAACCACATACACTCTACACAAAGTATTATTTGGGCTCTAAGAACCCATTCAATGCAATAGACACCAACTACTCTATCAACCTTCATCTCAATGGTTGTGAGTTGATATTTGATCTAGGAAACCTTCATCAAGTAACTAGCCACTATCTCTATGTCATCGATGGGTGCATGCATGGGTTGATTATTCAAATCAATTTATGGGAATATTAACTCTAGTACAAAGTGATCAATTTTTCATACATCTCACTCATTGACTTCCCCGTGATGTGAGGGATCAAATGGTCCTTCTCAAAATCCAAAAGGATTCTCTACACTTTGGAAACACTCTTCTTATATGTTGCCATCTGGATCCTACCTTCTTGTCATGTTAGGTGACAGAACCTGGTTGGTGAAAGGTTGTCCTAGGAATTGGGAAAAGGGATCCAAAATCAAGGGTTTAGACCTGAATCATTTACCCTTCGTTGGTTCTCCTATCTCAGTGGTTTTGCAAGGGGAGGAGGGTTTTGTTGAGGAGCACATTTCTTCTGAACTTGCAACAGAGATGAAGGGTGGGGGGGGGGCGTCGCTTATATGGTAAGAGGGAAAAGGCTCATCGAGCCCAAAAGTTTTTTAAAATGCTTGACAAAAATATTCACCTGGTGGCTGTTAGTGACGTAAATATGGGTCGAGTGGAAAGCTTATCGATTAGGTCACTGGTAGGAAGGCTAGAGTATATCTCATTAAATCACTTGGAATTGTTGGAATGGATTAGAGTTCAATGGAAGCCTATCGTGGGATACTATATGAATATTATCATATTGGTTAATGGCTATTAAGCAACAAATTCCCCAAAAGAGCATGAAAAGAGCATAAAGACAACATAAATAGTAATCCGTGCCTTAATAATGAAGAAAATAGATGAATAGAAAGCCTCTTTGAGGGGGAAAGCTCCTTATACATTGTACTAAGTACATAAAAAAAGAAAAGATGAGATGATTCAAATGAAAAGGTCTCCTTCCTATATATAGGAGACAAAGAGGTACAATTACAACTAATGGACCCAAGCCGACGTAACTAATATAATAATACTAATGGAAATTACCACTAATACACCCAAGCCGACATCACTAATCTGCAATGAGCCACAATAGAGGGGGTAATATGCCAACATTCAAGGCTTGACATTCCCATCCCCTTCATACAAGTGTTTCCCTCAATTCCTGATTAGTTTTGGATGCTTGTCTATGAAGGACTCATCTTCCTGTGTCAAATATTCAACTAGTAAGTTATTCCACTTGATGAGGTACTAAGCAATAGCCCGATTGCGTAGTTGTTTGGTCCTTGTTTCCATGATTTGTTCAAGCTCCCCAATATTAATTTTCCTTCTTCATCAAGCTCCAACAAGATAGTTTGAATTGGGATCTTGTTTCCTATTACCTTCTTTAAGCAAGAAACATGGAAAGTTGGGTGTACCCTTGAAGATGAAGGGAGCTCCAATTTGTAAGCAATACTACCAATATTCTGCAACACTTTATAATAACCATAGTACATGGGTGCTAATTTATTGTCTTTATTTGGTTGCTTGAGGTACATATATTAATAAATACCCAATCCCCTTCTTCAAAAATTATTTCACTGCAATGTTGATTTGCTTGTTGTTTCATCTTTTTTTTTGACATAGCCAGGTTGTCCTTCAGTAACTAGATAACTTCTTGTTGGTGCTCTAGGTGATCTTCCACAGCTTCAACTTTAGATTTTCCTTATAAAAGAGATGTGATAGATGGAGGATGGTACCCATAAATGGAGACATTTTTTATAATGTATGGAAGGAAGTATTGTACCACCATTCTGCCAAATATAACCATTTCACTCACTGTGTTTGTTTCTCAAATTCAAAGCAGTGAAGGTAGCCTTCCAAACATTTGTTCACTATCTCAGTTTTCCCATCGGATTGAGGATGATATGATGAATTGTTATGCAATTGGGTACCCAAACAGTAAAATAGTTGAGTCCAAAATTTTCCAGTGAAAATTGAATCTCAATCACTGACAATAATATTTAGGTTTCCATGTAACTTATGAATTGTTTCCATGAAAATTGCAGCAACTATACTTGCATTAAAAGGGTGAGGGAATGCACAAAAGTGTGGATACTTTGTGATTCTATCAACAACCACCATACTAACATTCTTCACTTCTAACTTGGATAGACCTATGATAAAATCCATTGAGACTTCCTCCCATCGCTGACAAGGTGTTTCTAATGGTTGTAAAAGCTATTAGAGAAAATTTGGGGACTAAAATAGAATTCCTAAGGAAAATAGTAAAAAAAACCACGTCACACTACAGATATGCCATGTCACGCTAAGTTAAATGTGTTATATAGTGAAGTTCAACCTATAATATCCCATTAATGGTAGTTGACAAGTATGTTGGGTTACTATAGAGTTAAGAGATGATGGTTGAAAATAATATTGAAAGGTTTAGATTCGTGTGCATATACAATAAATTATATAGTGGTAAATTTTTAAATTTATATTATAATTTTTAATTTTTTTTAGTAAATCTACTTATTTTTATATATTTAAAAAAATCTAAACCTTAAAAAAAACTAAAATTACAATGAAAAAATATAATTACAATAATACTAAAAATAAATAATCATTATTTTTATTTTATTTTATATTATATTATCACTATTTCTAAGTCTTTTAAAATACAAATATCACATTAATTAAGATGATAGTAGAGTGATTTTGAAATAATAAAAGCATTTATATAATTAATTTCTTATAAATATAAATAAATAAATTTAAAAAAAGTATTATAAAAAAATTAGGAGAGAGATCAAATAAGCTTTCACTATTTGTTTGATAACTTTCTACTCCAAACTCTGAATTTGATTCTTTTGGTACCGTTGGAAAGGTGTCAACAAGAGATACAACTTTTGTGTTTTGATTTTTCTGAGATTCTGCACTGATTTTTTGGGGTGGACATTTTAGTACCATGGTACTAAAATGTCCTCTCCGAAAAATCGGTGCGGAATCTAGGAAAACTCAAAACATGAAAGTTGCAACTCTCATCGAGACCTTTCCAACGGTACCAAAAGCATCAAATTATGGTACTAAAATGTCCACCCCGAAACATCAGTGCGGAATCTCGAAAAACTCAAAACATGAAAGTTACAACTTTCATCGAGACATTTCCAACGTTACCAAAAGCATCAAATTATGCATTCGAAGCATAACATTATCGCAAAAATAGCGAAAGCTTATTTTATCTCTCCTAAATTTTTTTATGATACTTTTAAAAAAAAAATTAAGAGATTAATTATATAAATATTTTTATTATTTCAAAATTACTCCACTATCATCTTAAATAAGGTGAGATTTATATTTTAAAGAACTTAGAAGTAGTGATAATATAAAATACTCTATATTTATTATTCCAAGTATATTTATTATTTCAAAATTACTCCACTATTATCTTAATTAATGTGAGATTTATATTTTAAAGAACTTAGAAGTAGTGATAATATAAAATACTCTATATTTATTATTTCAAGTATATTTATCATATTTTGATATGAAATTTTCAAAATCTTAACAAATGTGAGGTTTATATGAATTTAGCTATTGTCAAATAAAATTATTACACATAAGCATCTTTGACTTATATATGTCCAACTCAACCATAATGGTTAACCAAAGTTATTGAAATTCTATTGGTTTGAGCAATCCAACTCATCCATGGCACATTTTTTTATAAGGCCCATTTTAGACCCCAAATTTCCTCTAATGTGACTCGGGGTCTTAATTGTTTCAACCTTATTTTGTTGGAAAACCAAACATTTTGCCACAAACATTTGAACATCAGATTTAAGACTTTCCCAAAAAATTCTTTCTTGACTCGGTGGTACGTTTTTAGGAATCCTAAGTGCCCACCAATAGGAGAGGTGTGTAATTCCAAAAGGATCTTTTGTTTGAGTTGGGAGTTCTTACATATATATAAGCGATCTGTATACCATAGTAAATCATTTTTCCACACAAAATTATATGATACATTGGGATCCTTTTGTAGATTTTGAATGAGTGTCCACACAGATTGGTCATTCTTCCATTCTTCCCTTGCGTCTACTACCCAATCTGGTTGTATAATCGAAATTGCACAAAGTAATGCCTCAACATCCTCATGTTTTCTAGAGAGTGCATCTGCCACCACATTTTGTTTCCTTTTTTTTATAGATGGTTTCAAAGTCTTATCCAAACATCTTGGTTACCCATTTTTGTTTCTCTTCTGAAGATGGTCTCTGTTCCAAGGATTATTTAAGACTATCATGATTTTTTTTTACCATGAAGTGCCTACCTATTAGTTAAGGACGTCATTGCTTAAGTGCATGTAGTATTTCCATCATTTCCTTATCATAAATGTTTTTTGTAAGTTCTTCCCCTTTATTGGTTGACTTTCGAAAGCAAGGTGTCGTCCTTCTTGTATTAGAATAGCACCTATTCCATTTCTTGAGGCATCACATTCCACAGTGAAGGTTTTTGTGAAGTCTAGTCTGGTCAAAAGTGGATCTTTGCACAATGCCTCTTTAAGTTATTCAAAAGCTTGAGTTTCCTTTGGAGTCCAAGAAAATGATTCCTTCTTCAATAATGTTGTTAAACTATTCTTCCATAGTTCCGAACAAACTTGCGGTAGTACCCTGTCAAACCTAAGAATCCTCTCATATTCTTCAATTTTTTGGGAATCGGCCAATCCATCATGGCTTTAATTTTGTTAGAGTCTACCTTGACACCTTCATGAGATACAATATGACCCAAATACTCTACCTCCTTTACAAGTAGATTGATTTTTATTCTCACCATTTTAACCTAAGAATCCTCTCATATTCTTGTGTTTATGAAAGAATATGCGTATATTTTATTGCATAAACACAAGAGAATGCAATGGTGAGAGGTTACCTCAAAGAGAGTGAGAAGAGGGCCCTTATAGATGGTTGAAGCAGTGATTCCTTGGTCTCCAAGGAACTTCAATTTGTTCTCCATACACAGGTCACTAAAGGTAGCCAAAACTCAAAATGGATGAAACAAGAATTCAAATGAGGGCTTCAAGGGTTTTTTGTGAAATTTCGGCAGAGTGATGGTAAGGTAACAAAATGAGTGTGTATGATGTGATCATTCACTGTCTATTTGTAGAAATATTTTCCCTAGGTTTATTTCCCATGGTATTATGCAAACCATGGTATTGGCTCTTGGTAGTGTGAGGCAGTTTAGAGTTTTCCCTCCTTTTTCACTTTTTTAATGTTTTCCCCTTTTTTCCTTTTTTATTTCATTTTTTTTCCTTTTGGGGGGAATTATCCCTATTTTGGGGGATGTCTTTTCTTTTGGAGGGAATTAAGCCATATTTCCCTATTTTGGAGAGGAAAATAATAATTTTGAGCCAATTTATGGGTTTTGACTTAGGCTTTGTTGGTTTAGTGAAGGTTTTATGGGGGGAATAAGGAATGTGGTGATATAGCTTGGGAATGAGCATGGTGAGGAATTTTTTAGTGTTAATGGATTTCACCCTTATGTGTGAGGGCACGAGCTCATTGTATGGCCGATAGATATAATAGGTTCTTACTTTTCCAGGATAAGAGGTGTGACAATAGTATGGAGAACAATAGTTGCATTGAAGGGTAGAACAAGTGCTTCACCAGGACTACAAGGGTCGAATCTACAGATACAATGCTCAAAATGGATGAGGTACATATAATCTCAAATATACAAATGAGTCGGGCATTCCCATGCTCATATCAATATCTCACGATATACAAATAATAATGAGTCCCAAAGGGGACCTAAACAATACATGGATAATTGTTGTGTACATCAAGGATGTCCAAGAAGGACTCATATCTGGAATGTAATCATGGTCCAACCATGGATAATATGAAGAACTGAACCTGGAAATAGTGGCATTCATTGAGAATGCAAGATCACAATTATTGATGCTTTGTTTGATCTAAATTCGTCCAACAACTATATGGACTCAACGATGGAGAGTTAGAATCTTGGAGGTACAACAAACTGCATTTGAACTAGATACACTAGGAAGCATGAAAACTGAAGGGATTTCGAACATTGTCACAAAAACAGCCTGGATATCCTCAAGAACGTACTACTAGAAGAGTTCCAAAGAGACTCACCAATATGCTAGAGTCAGGGGAAATCTTGGGTCTTCAGCCAAACCATAAATAAACCAATACCCTGTACGAATCTCAACGGTGTGATGATGAAGTTGAAGTCAAGCACGTGAGAAACAACCATTCTAATGGGCACTAAGGACTCCCCTCAGGTGGTCCATACTATGAAATCACCATTGATGGTGATGAGGCCAAGGTACAAGGACCTAGGGTTCTATCCTCTAGCATATAGGTATTGACGTCAACAGAGGGAAACTTGAAACTGTCAAGGAATTGATGGGTCCTTGATAGGAGCTCAAGGTATATAATTAAGATGTGATAGATTGGACATGGGACTGAAACACTATTGAGGGATACAAGGGCCAATGAGTAAGGGGTTTCAAACTTCATTTTTTCAAAGTATGATGGCAGGGCTAACTTGGCAGTAGATGAAACTAACCTTAAGAGAGGGGGACATAGTTGAAGTACCAAGCGGTATGACCACAATGTGATGAACTCGGGGGGGGAGATTTCTATATATGATATTGGACTGACCTCAAGGATAACTCATTGCATATCAATCTAAATAAAGGAAACCATGGATGTTTTTGTGATAAGATATGGTATGTGATCTAAAGGGATGTTGAGCAGCACTGTTTTGAACTTCATCATGGTTTAAGTATCTCAAAGAAGGGATAAAAGCATGATCGAGATGGTATTGTCTCGTGGATTTGATCGAGCCCGAGATAGTCAATGCTCGTTGGTGTTTTCAATTTTAGAGAGTTTGAAAACAGGAAGAATCCTCTATGAGTGGTATTTTTCATAATTCAGTCCCCAAATCCCAAAAAATCATAAAAGTATGCAATGGAGAACTCTTCTAGCCAAAGGGACTAGAGTATTCATTTTTCATAATTAGTCCATCTGGTCCGAAAAAAGGGGTAACAGGCACAGTGAATGAATTCCCTTTCAAACACTTTAACGAGCATGAAATGAAGCAATATTGGTCAACTATCTTTTCATTATATAACGAGTCAAAAAGGGGCTTAAAAAAAATCCCTAAGTGTCTTTTTCATGAGTAGTCTGCTTAGCTGGAAAAAAAGATAAATATGTACGAGACAGACATGTCAGTCACACAAGGAGGAAGTATTCAATTAAGAGTGTGGAACAAAGAGAGAATGAGGTATAAAACTGATGGGGCCTCCTTGCAGAGAGATGTATGGAATAAAAATAATGCAATAACTGTAGTATGGAGGGAGGGGAGGGCTCGTGGATAGACTGCAATAACGAGGGTTTTATGGGGGTACATGTGGAGAACGATTCACATAGTGGTTTTTCAATCGAGGTGGATCCAAAAAATGGCTTGACAAAAACTTGGTGATTAAGATAAATGTATTATGATATTTTAATACTCCATCCTTATCCTACCTAGCATTATCTAGTAGCTTATGATGTCTTTTTCCCCCTAGTGGTGTGCAAATGTCATCCAGGATCCATCTACCACCTTCTGCACCCTGCATGCATCATTTTAGGACCACTTAAGTTAGTTCCCTATATTTTAGGATCCTACTTAGTGTTCCAGTTCAGTCTACCTGAGTTAGCTAACTCTTGTGGGGGGTTTATGCTCTGATTGCCACTGATTGTGGCCTCATGCGCCCTTTTCTGATTGATTTGCATGAAAAACTCATGGATGTTCCCTCCTTAGTCATTTAATTGATTATGTCTTCAGTTAACTGAGTTTAGGTTCAGTTCAATTGAGTTTGGGTCTGTCGGAGCACTCTATAGGTGACAATTACTATGCTAAATCAACTGAGACTCAAATTCTCCTAGGTGATTCGAATTCTCTCCATTGTAACATCATTGTTCATTATATTATTATTGGATCATGTGAAATTATTCTTCTCCTATCTGAGTTCTCATGCATGATTAATTGTCTACTCATTTTTACTGCAGTTTTCACTCTAATTCATCTTTTATGCTCATTCTTTCTCTATGAGGTATACTCAACTCTTAGGTATGTTGTGATTTATAATTTCACATGGTATCAGAGCCATTGAACATAGGTTGAGCAACTGCTTTCAGTAGTGCACCAGAATCCTCTGGTTTTCGGCAGAAAACCCAGGAGCCATTGCATTGAATTCATTGGAGAAATCCTTTGAGGTCTGGCCAGGTGTGAAGAAACCGGAAAAACTTCCTATTGTCCTAAAGCAGTGCTCAGTAGTAGTCTATCTCCAACAATTGAGATTTTTTTGTAGGTTATTGAAATATTTTTGAGTTGTAGCAGTTTCACCTTGTATTCGCTCCAGCAGTTCTCATGGACAATTCGAACTCTCCTCTCTCTCACAGGATCCTGACACCCTTCAATTACCTTGATTGGAGGGATGATATGCAGATGGTATTGCGCAACAAGTCATTATACAGGGTAACAATGGGGAAGGAGGTCGAACCTCAAGCAGCAGTTGAGAAGGCCAAGTATCTGAATAGATTGGATGAAGCATTTGGTTTCATGTGTATTCATATTTACATATATCTACTCTTCCACCTCGAAGGATTGAAGACTCCAAGAGAGGTTTGGTTGAATTTGGAGACCCTCTTCGTAAAACAAGATGAGATAAGGAGCCATATTCTGGAGAATGATTTGATTTCTATTCAACCCAATAGTTTCGAGACCATCCAATAATTCTTTTCCAAATTCAAATCTTTGGTCATGCAATGCAAGCAGTGTGGCATTGAGAAGAAGGATGAGCAGTTGGTGCTATCCATTCTGAGCAAGCTAGGTCTTGATTTATCCATCTTTGTTTCTACCTTCCATTCAATGATATTGTCGATCCATGGTTGGAAAATTCCATCTCTATATGCATTCACCGAATCTCGCATCCAAGAACAAGACAAACCGATTCAGATGGGCACTTTGCAAGCCTCCAAAAATCAAGCTCTTATGGCTGGAGAGTCAAAAAGTGTGAATGCCAGAGGGAAGCACAAGCGAAAAGAGAAGAGGCAATATGAACCCAAGAAAAATTCCAAGTCTAGTCCATCGGAAGGAGCCTCCAGCTACAAGAAGGACAAACAAAAGGGATTTGAGAAATCCAAGTGTTCCTATTGTAATAAAGGAAACCAGCCAGAGAGATCTTGCATGCAGAAGAAGATAGATCAGATGACCAAAATTCTTGAACAACACAACATTTACCTCCCAGAAGGAGAAAGAGAGACTGATTCTGGAAGTGAGTCTGATGGTCATGAGAGATGCCATGTACTGAACGATGGATTTTCACAATCACAAGCCTTCCTCATAGATTCATGAGCCTCCAACCACATGGTTGCCTCCAAAGAATCATTTTCTTCTCTAGATCTCAATGATGGTATGATTATTTACATGGGACATAATTCTCAAATCTATATTGAAGGGAAGGGAACAGTACATCTGGAGCATGGAAATTTCAAAAGTGTTCTATTTGTGCCTTCTTTGTCAGCAAATTTGTTGTATGTCTATAAGATGACTCACACAGGTTCACTAAATAAGTGGTCTTTGGTCCTGACATAGTTGAGAATGCAGAGATCTCTTCTGGGAATATTATAGCGAAAAGGTTTGCAAACCATGCCTCAAAGGCATATGAATTCTCTCACTATTTTCGATACTCTCTCACTATTTTTCATAGTGATATCTATTCTAATGAATATGAGGATCAAGATCTTGATGTTGAGAATAAAGTTCAAGCATATCCAGATCTAGATCCAACTCATGCTCGCAATCCGTGGCCAAGGCCAATATGGGATCACAAATTCCTTGTAGTTGTTGGGAACATAGTTGGTGATCCATTTGACAATAGAATCACCAAATCTCAATATCATGCAAACCTTTCACTATGTCATGCAGATCCACTGCTCTCAGAGAGGTGCTACATGTTGGTGGTGTTTGATCCACAATCTGTTGAAGAGACTTGCCATGGGGGATCTATAGCCAAGTACAAATATCAATTGGTTGACAAAGGGTACTCAAAGGTCCATGATTTGGACTACAATGATCCATTCGCTCCAGTAGAAAGAAGGGTTCCTTGAAGACTTGTTTTGGAAAATACAACTTCGACACAGTGGGAGGTACATCAGAGGAGCAGATTTAGATCCAGCGCCTACATTTCTATCCTACATTGGAGCAGATTGCCTACAATTTTACAAAGGCTTTCACTCGGGAAAGTTTTTTCCTTCTCTACTTAGTGTGAAGGTTCTTTGAGTTCCCTATTGTTTTCCTAGTGTTTAGGGGGGGGTTTCCCATGAGGTTTTCCCCATTTCCTTGGTTCATGGACAGTTCTTTTATTTTTTAATCATTTATTTGATTGTATGGGTGACCTTTGGTCTTAGTAACTAGGGCCCAGGATGCACAAGTATGGATTAATGGGGGGTGTTAGGATATTTTGATACTCCATCCTTTCCCTACCTAGCATTATTTCATTTTCCTAGTAGTTGATGATGTCATTTTCCCCTAGTGGTGTGCAGATGTCATCCAGGATCCATCTACCACCTTCTGTGCCATGCATGCATAATTTTAGGACCACTTAAGTTAGTTCACTATATTTTAGGAGCCTACTCAATGTTCCAGTTCATTCTACCTGAGTTAGTTGACTCTTGTGGGGGGGTTATGCTCCGATTGCCCTGACTGTGGCCTCATGCACCCTTTTCTGATTGATTTGCATGAAAAACTCATGGATGCACCCTCCTTAGTCAATTAACTGATTGTGTCTTCAGTTAACTAAGTTTAGGTTTAGTTCAATTGAGTTTGGGTCTATCGGATCACTCTAGAGGTGACAATTACTATGCTAGATCAACCGAGACTCGAATTCTCCTAGGTGATTCGAATTATCTGCATTGTAACATCATTTTTCATTATATTTATTATTGGATCATGTGACATTATTTTTCTCCTATCTGAGTTCTCATGCATGATTAATTGTCTGCTCATTTTTACTGCAGTTTTCACTCTAATTCATCTTTTATGTTCATTCTTTCTCTGTGAGGTATACTCAGCTCTTAGGTCTGTTGTGATTTAGAATTTCAGAAAATGGTCTCTATAATCATTAAATGCATGGAACGTTGATTCTGGTAGTGTGAACAACATAAAAAATGGA
Source organism: Larix kaempferi (assembly GCA_027924585.1). Taxonomy (NCBI): domain Eukaryota; kingdom Viridiplantae; phylum Streptophyta; class Pinopsida; order Pinales; family Pinaceae; genus Larix; species Larix kaempferi. The sequence goes on along the minus strand of BSBM01000637.1, from coordinate 11,313,025 downwards.
CGTGAGAGAACTCTGCCATGATCAAAGGGAGAAAGGGGGTCAAAATGGGCTATAAATTAGGGAGAGCCCACTCTCCACATGTCATTTTCACTGCTAAGTGTTAAGATTGTGTGGAGGGACCCAAGAAATAATTGTTGATTTCTTTTGACTGGACCGATGATTTCAACTTCTACGACTTTCAGGTAACTCCTCTTTCCATTCTGAGTTTTTTTGTTCATTTTCTTTTTGGTTTTTGGCTCTCTTGCGTCCCCTGGGACACTCACGGGGGTTTCTGGGTTGGGTCGCTCATTTCATGGGGAAAGGGATGACTAGGTCACACCTGTCAAAGGGACAGGTGTGACCTGGGTTGCACTTGTCTAGAGGAAAGGTGTCTCTTGGAAAAGTGCAACCTAGGTCACTTGGTTTCTCCAAATAGGTGAGACTGGGTCGCCATTTTTCTTAAAATAGGTGCGACCTAGGGCCAAAGAGAGGGAAACTTTGTTTTAAGGGATAATCCAATGTGTTTGACCTATGGGATGTCGTGGGTGGCTTGGAGAGGGCGGGATATGAGTGACCTCAGTGAGGCAGTCCAAGGTAACCAAACTGTGAGGGATAACTTGGCATGCTATGGTTTATTGAAGTTTGTGGACACTCCTCTGATGCACAATGCAAAGCTGCTCCTGAACAAAATAGTAGAGTTCTGGGATCGAGATGCAGAGGCATTCGTGATACAAGGGTGAGCAACTGGATATTACCCTAGAGGATGTGTATTTCAAGACAGGGATCTTGAGTCTAGGGGTGATCAGGGACACACTGTCGAGGCATCTAAGGGGCGTGTCGATGTCAGATATGATGGGGAGGCACTGCTATGTGACTGACTAGGTCTATGACTCCTACATCCTGATCTGTGACATCGAGAGTCTCGAGATGATGACAGTCACGGCCGAGGTAGCATGGAGACTGGGATCGAGTGGACCACACAAGATCTTGGGTGGGAATCTAATCTGGTTGAGAGAGTGCTAGTGGGAACTTACTTTGGATGGGAACAGTTGTATCTAACTAGGTTTCAACATTTGTTGAACCATGTGGTTGTATAGTGGGGAAGTTTTGATTCCCATCGTTTTTATGCTCATTCTTCTTTAAGTAGGTGTCGAATTTGCTACACTTAGTTGTACGTGATGGTGGGTCGATGGAGTGGAGGATGAGGAAATGGTGTGAGACGATGATCTGGGAGGGAGGAGGACTGGTAGGAAGGTTCTTCAGCCATGATTTGTTCACACAGTGGCACCAGTTACCAATAGTATTCGAGGACTATCCTTACAACGACATGGATTTCCAGAGAGATACATAGCTTCCTCGGCCTCCTAGTCATCCTTGGGGTCCTATTGGTACATATAGCATGAATTTATGCATCGTTATGTTTATATTACTAGCATAGATGGTAGATATAGGTTTTTGTACATGATGCAGATACTAATGACCAGTTATGTATGTGCAGATTTTGGGCCAGTGCCCCCCAGAGGGGTACTAGGGACCTAGGGGATGGTAGAGGGGATAGATCCTCCCTCTCATGGGTAGCAGCGATGTTGGAGTTCCAAGGTGACACTGGATGCATTACGACTTGGGAGATATCGACTGTTGGAGGGGATCGTAGATGACAATTGGTAGTACCTTGACCATGACTTGATCACAATTTCCTACTAGGAACCCACTAAGTGGAAAGCTACCATGCAAAGGATTTTTGTGGTGGTCGAGTGTATGAGGGCTATGGCATGAGGTGACCCAACACTCCAAGAAGAGTAGGAGGATACTAAGGAGGATACCAAGATGATGAACCATATGACTCATATGACTAGATGGCAACTCATGTAGCTTCCCTTCAACGCTATGGCCAGTTTTGATTGATATACTCGATTTTATTTTGGATGAGGAAGTTGTTGGGGATCCTCTATGCATACATGCCTATGTGAAATTTTGGATATTATGACATTATCTATATATGCACGTGGATGCACTAGTTATGTTTTTTTATGTTTATGAGCCTTTTATTTCATGATGATGCGTGTATGATGTATATGTACTTGTGAATGCAGAATGATATGAGCATGCATGTTAATGATTTACTTCCTATATGAGATGATTTATATGCCATTCTAGAATGTCATTACAAATTTGGTCTGCAGCACTATTTTTTTTCTGGGGACATCCATGAAAGTAACGAATTCAAAATGTCTAACCAATTGTTTAGTGCACAGAAATTTTCTAAAAAGACAAGGATCGCATACTCGATAGCAGTTATTCAACTGGGAATTAATGAGCTGGGAGTCCAAAAATACACAAAGGTAATGAACACCCAACTAGAGGGAAACGGTTAAGAGACCAGTCACGGCATCGTACTCATCCTGGTTATTGGTAGCAACACCAATGCACACTCCATCTAGGTGGATCAACTCATGTGAAGGGTAATATAACACCCAAGCTGTCGAGGCGAGGTTAGGAGACCATCTACTTGCATTGTCGGGGAAACCAGCATCAATAGGGCTAGCATGATCCATCTGGTAACAATTACGGAAGCAAACCATCAGGCTCAAGTGTAAAAAAGGTAAAAAACAAAAAGAAAGGAAACTATACAAACCAATGCAATGTGTTCGAAGGGGTTAAGCATAGAATCTCTTGAGGTACAACCCATTACAAGGGTTTTCCAAGAGACGTTCTTCAGAATCTGCTAGGATGTATGCCCCCTTTCTATGTTGGTTCTTGATGACGTGTAGGCCTTGCCACATAAAGTCGAACTTTCCTTTTCCATGCTTGTCATGGGATTGGTCATAAACGAGCACAAGGTCTCCTTCCTTGAAAGTGCGGGGATGCACTCGGGTATCATAATGGGATTTAAACCGATTCTTAGTGGCCTCGATCATGTGGATGGAAACCTGGCGATGTTCATCCACTTGTTCCATTGTGAGAAAGCGTTGTTCTAAAGGCGAGGTTTCTGGTAGAATTTCAACGGCTATGTGTGAGGCTGGGATATGACACTCAATGGGGAGAACAGATTCCACATTGTGGACCAAGTGAAACGGGGAAAACCCATTGTGGTTTTGGAAGAAGTGTGATAGGCCCATAAGGCTAGAAAGAGCATGTGATTCCAATTGGACTTATGTTTATCCATTGTGCATTGGCTCATGGTTCTGAATATATTGTTGAAAACCTCAACTTCGCCATTTCCCTACAGGTAGTACAAGGAGGCATATTGATGTTCAAATTTCAGGAGGGTAGACAAATCATTCCAAATGGCATCTTCAAAGTGTTTGTTGTGGTCGGATATGAACTAGAGAGGGACCCCAAAACAAGTAATGATGTGGATAAAGAAGAACTGTGTTGCAATCTCGACCTGGAAGTTAAATATGGGTATGGCCTCGGCCCATTTAATGAAATAGTCGAAGGCCATGATGATGTATTTATGGGCACCGGACGAGGTAGGATTACACTCCATGAAATCAATGGCCCATTTCTAAAAAGGACCAACAGTGACGATGGGGTGGAGTGGCGTAGGAGGGGTTCTTTCCTTTGGGGAAAAGAGTTGGCAATTGTGACAGCTTTTGACTGTCATGATCCAATCGGTAAAAAGAGTCGGCTAAAAATAACCGACGCGGATAACATTTTGGTAGGTGGCCACCGCAGGCTCTTCTACGGAAGTCATTCAAAACATGCTCATCCTCATCATGTGCAAGGAATCAATGCAAAATGGTGTCGATACCACGTCGGTAGAGCACATCACCAATGAGAAGCTAGTGAAACGCTTGATGGTGGATGAGACATTGGTCATCAAGATCCAAACTTTTGGGTGCATAGATAGAACGGGAAGTCTCTGTACCATGAGTCATCCGAGGAAATGGTAAACATATGTTCATCTGGTAGAGTAATAGCAATCAGAGGTAACGCAGATAAAGATGGTAAGTCTATCATAATTTGCACCAAGGACAACTCCTTGGTGCTCTTGGGTATAACGAATTCAAGGTCATATTCTTCAAGTATAATGATCCATTTGGCCACACAACTTTGGACAAGGCGGGGGTTCTAGATATAGACCATTGGATTGGAGTTGGCCACTACTGTATTTCGGCTCATAAGAATGTAATGGTATAGTTTATGAATCGAAAAAACAACGACTAACACCATTTTATCTTGATGGAGATAATGCAGAGGCAAGCTAGATAAGGTCTGACTCACATAGTATATGGCATGCTCTTGGCAATCCATATATTCTTGGACTAGAACTCTATTGATGGCATGTTCGGATGTCGAAACATAAAGGATGAATCCTTCATGAAATCTAGTGGCGATATCAAGGGAGCGGAAGTTAGGGCTTGCTTCAATGCATCAAAATATGCTTGTGCATGTTTGTCCCAAATGAAAGGAATGTTGGTTTGGAGAAAGTGCAAGAAACCATGAACTTTTGTAGCGTACTCTGGGATTAATTAGAAAATTGGCCTTCCCCTGAAGACTTTGCAGTTGGCGCAAGGTGCATGGGGACGAAAGGTCAACGATGGCCTGAACCTTCAACGGATCCACAGTGATACCTTTCTGAGAGACAATAAATCCCAGCAATTGGCCAGGAGTGAGACAAAACACACACTTGAGGGGGTTCAGGCGGATGTTGTATTTTCGACATCGTAGGAAGACTTGCCGAAGGTCTTCCAGGTGCTGAGACCTTTTCTTGGATTGAGTTGTGATTTCATCCAAGTAGACTAAGATGATATGTACCAAGTCATGAAAAAAAAAGGTCATGGCCCACTAGAAGGTGGCTCCATTGTTTTTAAGGCCAAATGGCATAACTTAATATGAAAAGGTGCCCCACTGGATGTTGAACACGGTGTTATACTAATCCTCCTTATGGATTTGAATCTGATTGTAACCATAGAATCCATCCATGAAGGAAAGGACTTTTTGGCCAACGCATGCATCAATGAGTTGATCAATAAATGGTGTCGGGAAGTTGTCTTTGGGACACCCCAGATTCAAATCCTAGAAGTTGGTACAGACACGGATAGGGCCTTGTTTTTTATTGACGAACACAGGGTTACAAACACAAGTAATATATGTGATTGGGTATATGAAACCAACTTGGCGCAACTTTTCAATTTAAGGTTCTACCGACAACATTTTGGACAGATGGATGGGTCCTTTCTTTTGGAGAAGAAGTGCAACGTTTGGCCATGTTTCAATCCAATACTCAACGATGGAAATATCAAGACCAGGCATCTCGGTGTAAGACCATGCGTAAATGTCGTGAAACTATTGAAACAGTTTCTTATAGGCGCTAACTTCTTCAAGGGTACAGGAGGCACCTATCATGATATTTTTTACAACAAAGGGTTTAAAAAAAATATCCACTTGGATAGTGGGCGAGATGTTGGCCATGTTACCTTCCTCAAAGGCATCCAGGGATGGTATAGGATTCTTGAACCAATCAAAGTTGATATGAATAAGATATTTCGACTTGACCGAGAACTGATCGGTCGTAGATGGGGTAGGTTCCTTGGTGATAAAATAATCACAATGATTCATATCATCCCAAGGGAATTCAGGATTGATTAATGCTTCGAGCATCTCTTCATCACTTCGAAAGAAGCGGATTTAGAGATCAGAGGGATTAGTCAAAGCTGATGATGTGACAGTTGGATCCATGGTCGAGATAACATAAATGGTGTCTGTCTCAATTGAAGAAGATGTCGGGGGGTGTATTTCTTAACCAATGGTGACCTGAGACTCCAAGGATAACTTGTGCGGGTAATCCAGCACCGAACAATACTTCGATAAATCGGGGCAATGGTGGGAGTAATGACCATAGAGGCCAAAAACCACACATGAATGGTTTGTGCATAAATATTTGTTACATGACTGAGGAGGGTCTGGTACTTGAACTACTGGGATGATTTCACCATAATCCAACTTCTGCATGTGAGTGCGGAGGATGGGAAACTACGAACAGTTTTGGGTAGTGTGACCTAAAACATCGCACAAAGCACAAGGCGAAGGTGCTCAAGCTAAGGGAGTAATATGTGGTTTAAGGACTTATTTGCTCAAAGAGACAGTGCATAATTCTAATATCTATATGGTTGAGGGGGGCATGGGAAAGGCCTTAAATGTGGTAGGAAATGGATCATCATGATAAAGACCTAGTCCTGCGGTGGAAATCAATGGGATAGACACACCAAGGGTAGATTTATCGACCATGGGGAGGACATTTTCTGGAGTGGCAAGGCCTCTGGGGTCATAGTAGGTTAGTTGTTCGATTTTAAGGACCCTCCCCTCGTGAGGGAACATCATGAGATAAAATATAGATAAGGCAATGAGCTTCATCGCATATATGTAACTACATCGTAAAAGAAGGTTATAGTCAAGTTAGGCATTAACGAATTCAATATTGATCAAGAAGGTTTGTCATCTAACTCGACAGGGACATTCGGAAGAAGGCCATGTGGTTGGGTTGCACGACCGTCACAAGCATGTAATGTCGTCGTGGTAGGATGAAATGGAGGGGACCCAATTTTATTCCACACAAACGTGGACATGACGCATGTAGAGGCGCCCTCATCGACAATGCATCAATGCATTACTAAGTTCTTGATCGAGACGGAGATCTGAAATGCCATGGAAGAAGGCATGCGGGGTTCGCACTGATCCAATTCAAATGCCATCAAAAGTGAGTCAGATGGGTTGATCACACCTCAGGTGGACCTGAGCAAGTATTTTTCGTTGCGTCGGGTAGTTTTTTAGAACTTCCAATGCGGACATAGTCAAGGGGGATTGGGTCATATCATCCAAAATGCTATATTTGGGAACAGCTCGAGCATTGGGATTATTTGTAATGCGTCGCAAAGGAAATTTTGGGGATTTGGGGGCCCCATCATTCAATGGTGGAGGTAGGCATAAGAACTAGTCTACAGGGGTAGATACAGTAGCCTTATTTTTTTGGATGGTCTCGGTAGCCGAACCATATTGATTACGATGAGTCCGAAGGTTGACTTCAGAAGACATCATTAAGAGGTGGTGGACCCCTAACTCAAGGATTTGACTTCAGGATGCAGCGTATGTAACCAATGGTTGTGTGGTGATGACCCCTTGCATGGGTAAGGGGTTCTATAACACCATCGGTTGTGTACATGGTTGCGGTGGATTAGGTTGTGCATGCGGGGCAGTAATAGATTCTCAACGATTAGCCTCATCCCATAGCTAGAGGGATTTTCCAAATGGAGGCAATGATGCGTGTAATGTCCATAGACATTGCAGAAGGAATACTTATGGTTATTTCATAACTGCAGGTTTTTTCCTTGCTTGGGTGGTTGATTGGGGTCCTGGTTGGCAGGATTTGTGTCGTTATTACCTGGAGGGTTTGGAGGTTCTCCACCCCCTCCCTGGCATTAGTTGTTTACATGGTTACTACCTCATCTCTGATTAGGTTTCCCATGTTGATTATAGGGGGGTGGTTGGGTCTAAGTTTGGTTCTACTGGGCGTAAATTTTCCCTTGTGGAACAAGTGGAGCTTGAGGTTGGGAGGGTACTGAAGCTACCGGTGTGGGGCCGAGGCAATAAGAGTTGGTCACTAGAGGAGGCAAATACCCTTGCGGATTGTTTCCAAATCTAGGTCCCAAATAAGTGGTTCCATAGACATGGGGATTAGGGGCTGGAGGAATGTATGAGGGTGTCGCTCTGGAGTGATCCAATGCACATGCTAGATCAGGGCCACAGCTCATGGTCGAATATGTAGGAATAGGGGTAGGGTTATAATCAGGAGTTAGTGTGGGTAGAAAAGGAACATAAGTTATAATGATGGATACGACAGCACCGATGACCCGTTATGCGGCATGGGATTCCCCCATTGTATCCTTCCGAGAGGAATCACCATGAGGGACATCAAGTATAATTGTATACAAATAGCCTGATTGTCTGTAGATAAGGTCAAATTGCTAAGCTTTGAGGATGGCCTCTTCTTCGATTTGAGGACGTTCTGATGCCACATCCTTAGCAATGACTAGGATAAGAGATTTCAAGAACCAATCTAAGAAGATTCGTTCATTCAACTTAAACTTGCATAAAATTCGACGTCTATGCCACTCATGGATGTGGTCTGTGATATGGGTGGATGTAGTCTGTCTACAAGAAAGAAGGATATCGACACCAGCATCATAACGAACTGGTAATTGGAATAACTGCAAGAAAGTTGAGGCTAGGGATGCAAAGGTGGAATGTCCCCCATGGGGTTGATCGGTATACCACTTGGCTGCAGCGCCAGTGAAGGTTTGTTGTAATAGATGTAGTCGAATGGAGTCATGATCCACTATAGAGTTAGAGGAAAACCACAAGCGGAAGGACATAATATGATTCTAAGGGTCCCCTCTAGCCTTCCCATCGAACTTAGGGAAGTCTGGAGGGATCTTGGTGAGCATAGGGGGATACATAGGTTCATTAGTCAATCTAGACAAGTCAAGAATATTTAGGTTGGCCATGAATGGAAAACTGGTAGGAGGATGTGACATGGTAGAACCAATGCATGTGTTGTCCATAGAGTTACTCGTAGGGCCACCTCCACTGAAGAGTGGAGGGACAGTGGTAATCATGAGGGGGACCAAGGAACCAACGATAGGGGTCGGTGTGACCTGTATGGAGGGGTCGGTGCCCCTAGGAATAAAACTAGTGACGAGAGGGACTGTATTCATGGGGATGGGACTACTGTCAAAAGGAATGGATCCAGTGGTGGTATGGACTCGGGTCATGGGAGTGGGCCCATTAGCCGTGGTTATGGAACTAGTGACTATATCTATAGCAGTGATGGGGTTGGTTACAATGTTGTCAGGAATAGTGGTTCTCGTGTATCTGATGGCCGAAATGGTTTTCGTAGTGGCTACAAGGCCACTACAGTTCCCACCACCAATGATCCCTCCATAGAATGGGTTTGGATTCGTGTCATCCATAGGGATATGTGGGGGTGAATTTATGGGTGACTCTGACTGGGAGGAGTGAGAAGTGAAATAATGTGCCTCGGGAAAAAGGTCTAGAGACAAGGAGGTGCACCAGAGAGGTGCACGACGAGTTGGTTCTAGCAAACTGTGCTGTGGTGACTTCCCCCGGAGTCTACGGGATTATATCGAGGGTGAAATGGTGATAGATGTGTAAGTGCTAAATCGATAGGGTATAAAAAGAGGCTCAAAAATCCCAATGCAACTGAGTGTGTAAAGGGAGAGCTAGCAATAAAAGGGGCGCTCAGGCCAAAAAGAAAGCTCAAAAAACCTGTTGCAGTCGCGTTTTATAGCAAGTGAGCGAAAAAACAGTGGTCAAAAAACCAACTAGAAACACTACCTATCAAAATAAAATGGCCCACTAACCTATGGGGTATGGGTGAAAGCATCCTCCTAGCTAAAAGATGGAAACCTACACAAATCTTATCCCCTCCAAGGTAATGAAATCCATAGTCATGAGATACTAAATGGAATACCAAAATGGCTAAGGGATATCCCTCTACCGAGAGGGATCCCTAGTAAAATATCCCTAAATAGACTAGCAACTAAGCTACCTATTTCAAAGCACGTCTAGAAAGGTGTTCTGCAGCTTCAGTCCTTTGGTCGTTGCACACCTAGTATGGTCTCCAGTATGTGCAAGGAGGAAAATGAGTTAGTGTCGTTTAGTACAAAGTGGAGAGCGACATTCCACCTAGAATTTTGGAACCAATATTGCCACTTTTCGTCCTAAAGGAGCGGCCTCCCAACAAATCGATGTCAACTGTAATAATCGCAGAGGATTTTGGTACCCTAGAGGACAACAACTATGTTTCAATTGTAAGTGGAAAAGGGGTGTTATTTGGATACATATCCCCAATTTCCTACCTAGATACCAAATTCTTTTTTTTTACCTCAAGTGAGGTTAATGGTTGTTTAGTCACAGTTGATTTTAGGCTCTGCTTGGAGTCAATATGCAAGCGTGTGATTCTTAAGGTGTGCACTATGTGGAAGTGTGGCGAGTACCTTAAGTAAGTATAATTTAAAAATAAATGTTGAAAGTAAAACTAATCTAAGGAAATTAAATAACTTTTCTTTTCAACCCAATACAACATTTGATTTTCAGAAGAAACAAAATGGATCTATATTTTATCATGCAACTTGTTGAAACAAACAGATACCATACACACAGGATACAATAAGCAAAATAGGACTATGAACAGAACAGAAAGGATGCATTTAACAAAGGCATGCAAAATCAGACCAAGCTACAAGAGGAAGAGACTGAAAATCAACTAAAATAGGGACAAAACAGTCATAGGTCGCATTTATCCCAGGGATAGAGGTGACCTGGAACTCACAATTATGTAGAGAGGGTGTGACTAGGCAAGACAAAAGTCGAAATGAGTCAGGTCCATCTTATCGGGCCACAAGGGGCGACTGGGTCACTCACTTTGGGAAAGCTTAGGCGACTGAGATGCACCAAGATGAAAAAACAGAGCGACCTGGGACTGGGAGGGAATTTGCTCTTATTGGTTAAAACAGAGCGACAGGGTCGCTCTTATCGGGAAAAAATGTGCAATTGGGTCGCTCTTTTTGGCAGAAAAGGAGTGACCTGGCCCTGGGAGGTAGATCGCACCTTTCAAGGCCCTGGGGGTGACTGGATCTCTCACTCCGAGCCAAACAGTGCAACTAGGTCGCTCAGTTTAGCTGAATAGGTGTGACCTGGGCCTGTAGAAGAAGATTGCACATTTTGGGCTCCCAAGAGAGACTAAGTCACTCACTCCTGGTTAAAATGGGTGACTAGGTTGCTCCAAATGCATAGACAGAGGTGACCTATGTCGAAATTAAATATTTTTAAAAAATTTGACAACGGCAAGGGCCAAAATGGAGGGAATAAGCCAGTTTCAAGGTCTGCAACTAACAAACATGGGTTTAAACACAATGCAAGTAACAGAAAAGAGACAGTAAACTAAATGAAAGTGAAAAAATAAAATTCAAAAATCGAAGAAGATATCTTGACGACCCGATATGGTCACCAAAACTGTAGCTAGGTTATTCACACTAGTTGGTGCTAAAAAGCACCTACTAAGACTTATGGAAGTCTTGGTAACAGTTCAAAAACGGGGTATGCAAGCATGCCAATGTAACCATAAATGACAGTAAAAGAAGGAATAATTAATGGTAAATAAAAATTAATCTATTTGACACAAATGCAGAAAATAAAATTAATCTAATCTTTTTGCTACTATTTCACACATAGAATGGTATGAAAATAATATGTGTATTTTTTATTGCATAAACAAAAGAGAATAAAATGGTGAGAGATTACCTCAAAGAGAGTGAGCAGAAGGCCCTTGTAGATGGTTGAAGTAGTGATTCTTTGGTCTCCAAGCACCTTCGAGTTGTTCTCCACATAAAGGTCACTAAAGGTAGCCAAAACTCAAAATGGATGAAACAAGAAGTCAAATGAGGGCTTCAAGGGTTTCTAGTGAAATTTCGGCAGAGTGACGGTAAGGTAACAAAATGAGTGTGTATGATGTGATCCTGCAGTGTCTATTTATAGAAATATTTTCCCTAGGTTTCTTGCCCATGGTATTGCACAAACCATGGTATTATCTCATGGTATTGTGTGGTAGTTTAGGGTTTCCCCTCCTTTTTTACTTTTTTTAATACTTTCTCGTTTTTCCCTTTTTATTTCATTTTTTTCCTTTTGGGGGGGGAATTATCCATATTTTGGGGTATTTCTTTTCTTTGTGGAGGGAATTAAGCCATATTTCCCTATTTTGGAGAGATAAATAATAATTTTGAGCCAATTTGTGGGTTTTGACTTAGGCTTTGTTGGTTTAGTGAAGGTTTTTATGGGGAAAAATAAGGAATGTGATGATGTAGCTAGGTAATGAGCATGGTGAGGCATTTTTTAGTTTCAATAGATACTCTGAATGGAGATCCAACTTTGTGAAGTAATTTTCTCCATGTAGTTCATCTAACAATTCATCAATGACAGGAATGGGAAACTTATCTTTAATGGTGATCTTGTTGATCTCTCTGTTGTCAAGCACTCTATATGCAGATAAATTGTTACCAATACACACAGAGCATATGAAATTTATTTTCAACCCGAGAAAGTCTTTTTATTTCAAAGGACAAGTGCACAATATATGCTCAAACACCAAACCATTAGAAGTGAATACTTTTATCTTCTATCAACCATGTTCATCCCCAAAAATCTATGCAATCCCAATTGTCTTCTAACTGCTATACTTCAATTCCTCTCTATCATGCATCAATAAGAAATGGTATCAGATCTAATCAATCAATTGCAGAAAAGAAATCTCATTTGTATTCTAGAGCAATCACTTGTCTGATCTAATCAATCTGGAAATCATAAAACATAAACTGAACATTAATCTAGAAATCCAATTGCCAAAGATTGAGTTAACTGTTCTAAGAAATTGAATTGCAGAATGAAAATCAAGCAACACACAACAGGAAAGATAAATTGTAAGAGCTCATGGGATCACAACATAGCTGTAAGATGAACACGGCTGTGTATAATAGCAAATTGAAATGCATGAAACAAACCTCACTCAGTCGACTGTTATTCTACACCATTCACCAATCTCACAGAAATAGAACCTTTTACTGAGAAATCCACACAATAAATATTGTTGCTGCATACAAAAGGAAAGAACAAAGCATCACACAAGAATAAATTCAAAATCCTATTTTAACTTAGCAATCTCTGTGGAAGACGGGCCCAGCCTTCACACAGAGACGCTGGCTGAACAACACAACTCCTTAGCTCAGAAGTAACCCCTTATATTAACAGAAGAATGAATACACAGTTTTGCTCGGCTGTTAATACAATAATTTAATTGTCTATTGTTCAACCCCTGGGTCGAGGCAACTCCCCATATTTATACATACAAATCGTAACATCTAATCCTATAATTGGGCAGCCATGAAGATCTCTGATCTTTAGGCGCCCTAAATAACTAGATGTTACAATGCGTGGCAAAACAGAAACATCCAAATATGAGAAGGTTATTAATTGACCCAAGAGTGGCGGTCTTCCCAGCTCACAGCTAGACTCGAGCAGCAACATACTTAAGATAGCGAATTCTATTACAGCTGCCCTGTCACAGCTGTGCCTTGCTTGATGATTCGAGCCCCAAGGATCCCTCTACAAGCAACGAACATCTCTTCCTTCATGACTTGTTCAGCCCCGATCTTCCTGCAGTCTATTTGTCTCAACTACCTTCATAAATCGCAACATGTTAGCACAATTTGAGAGATGCACAGCTTTAATTATCACAATCATAAGCATTAATAAAATAAAACAATGATCAACCATACCTTGGTAATTTGGGGGATAAGGTAAGGACAATAGGTTTGATTGCCATGATAAATGGTGTAGGACAGGGGCAGGAAAGATGATTAATGATGACTAAAAAGGGCCAATTCTGAGCTCAACATCTGTAATTTGGACACATACGTCATGAGACCTCCTTCTTGTGTACCATTACCACTGGTGCAAAGTAAGAACTCTGGCTGGCTAGACCTAATTATGCCAACCTCTAACATTTCTTCAACCATACGCTCAATTTCACTCTTTTGTCCATAAGGGTATCTATAAGGTCTGATGTTAGGAGGAACACTTCCCAGAATTAAGTGAATAGCATGATCGAAATATCGAGTAAGTGGAAGACCTTTTGGAATATCTTCAAATGCCTTGGAGTACTTATCAATGACCCTTTGGAGATCCATGGGAATACGAGGCTTGGATGTTTGAACATCTAGTGAGCATAATTATGCAATTACACCTTAATGTCCCTTTTTCAACAATTTTTTCATACCATTAGAGCTTATCACCTTGCTTGGATTCCCTATGATACACCTTAATTCAAATTCTTTTCCTTCCCATGAAAATTTCTTGAAAATTAAAATCCAATGTTCCCAATGATTGTAACCATTGAACCCCTAAAACAACATTAGCACCACCCATTGGGATAGATATCATTGGAATATTCAATGCATATTCCCCCATAGTAAGATTGATATTATGGCATTTCCCTAAGCAATTGATAGTTCCTCCATCTGCAATCATTACTTGAAACCCTAGTGTTGGATATACAAAGCAATTGAGAACTTTGGCTAGTTTACAATGAATGAAATTATGAGTACTATCATAATCAATCAACACTATTACCTTTTTCTTTTTGATATATCCTTCGATCACGAGAGTTTTGGGAGTGCTAATTCCAGCCAATCCATGACAATATATGATGGGAGTAATCTCTTTTATTTCTTCAGCATGATATGGTTCTTGTTCTTTTGCGTATTCCTCTTCACAATCGATGTAGAATAATTTTTTCTCACCGCACTTATGTCCCTTCCTGTACTTGCTATCACAATTAAAGCATAGAAACTTTTCTCTTCTTTCATCTAGTTGTTGGGGTGTTAGCCTTTGAGGTGGGTTAGTTAGGGAACATTATTCTCTCTATATGTGTTATAAGTGGTCCTTCTAGTAGCCATTGCCATATTTTTACTTTCAACCTTACATGCTACCATTAAATCCTTCTCTTAGGATTTTGGTTCAAAGAGGCACACCTCATGTTGGATGTTATCCTTGAAGGTTCCAATAAATAGATCGAACAATTTATCATCTGGTATTTCATCCACTCTGAGACTCAACTTTTGAAATTATTGAATGTGCTCGCTTAATGGACCTTTTTGTCTTAGATTTGTCAATTTTGTAAAGAAGGAATTGCTCTTAACATCATCATTGTGTGATATCGAATATTTTGTAAAGATGGACCAAGATATAATGGAGTTCTTTTTGCATTCACAAATCCATTGCTACCACGTAAACTAACCCAATTCTAAATATAAAGATGCAATATGTAACTTTTGTAGATTTGGAACTTGGTGTATATCAAAGAATTACTCCATCTGGAATATTCATGTTATGGGGTCCTTGCCATCAAAATTTCTCGTGTCAATATTGGGGAGTTGGATACCCCTTGGAGACCATCCCAAGTTACTTCCATTATTAGAATCAATTCCTCTTGAAATATTCTTATTAATGGAGGGTTGCTCTACATGGACACCATCTTTATCTTCTTGAGTACCCTGGGACACATCATCACTTGTAGGGATATTTTCCTTTGAATTTTGTATGAGATTATCAATCCTTATCATATTTTCCTCCATATCATTATCCATATCTACCATAATATTCTCTTCTAAATTAAGTAAATCAATCGTTTTCACAAACCCTTTAATCATATCTTCCAACTTGGACACTGGGAAAGATTGATTTTCACTTTCATCGTAGGTCAAGAATGAATCCTCGGGTGGCTTGATTGGAGTATGATTTTTTCCACTAAGTTTTGGCGGAATTTTGAACAATATAAATATATATCACACCTTTTGTTCACTTCAAATAGATCCTTCTACTAAAGGTTATTTCAAAAATTAAATTGGCATACCTTTTCCAACCATGATTTGAAGATTGATTTCCAACTAAGGAAACCTTGAAACTTCAACCCCTATGAGTCTAAAAAATATTCCTGCAGTAGATTGATATATCCTCTCTTTAATACCATAGGTCATACCTAATTCTGATGTGCTAATAAAAAGATACGGTGAATCTCCCAACACCTGTTGTTATTTGGTCCTTTTAGAAGAGAAAAAGTGTACAGAATGTCAAGTGTCCAATTTTTCAGATCTGAATCTGAAATTTATACCATCGATATTTTGGTTTGTATTATTTTTTATGCAATAGGCATCACTCAATTCATATCTAGCATGCCCCAGATATAACCATTTTTTCCAGAACACTTGTTTTAGACTATTTTTTGGACTAGTTAGAAACCCTACCTTCCACTGGGAATAACTCCGAACCCATAATGATTCAATATCTGAAACTTTTACCAAAGACAGTTTGGCCTATTTTCTAGATGGGTCCCAAGTTACACTATCTGAATATTTTTAGAAAAAACATTATAGTGAAAATTCAAATATGTCTTGTTTTGGAAGCGTCCAAGCCCTGATACCAAATGTTAAGCAACAAATTCCCCAAAAGAGCATGAAAAGAGCATAAAAGGACCAGAAAGAGTAATCTATGCCTTAATAATGAAGAAAATATATGAATAGAAAGTCTCTTCAATGGGTAAACATCCTTATACAATGCACTAAGTACATATGTCACAACCCCAAAATACCTATATAAAAAAAAAAATCAACTCTTTTTTCTTAACAACATAAACATGTTCCCTAGGAAGTGTTCTTGATGTATTATAATTTATAATTATTGTTCCAAAATTACTTACCCAATATTCTATTTAAGTTATCTAGGAGGATTTCAAAACAGTTTAGAGTTTGAAGTAAAGAATCCCTATAATTATGTACAACACTTGTGATCTCATCTTTAAGCAATCTGATTATATTTATAAACACATTTCAAACTCTTTATAGGTACTAACTCATGGTTTGTTGAATGTTTAGCGGCACATGGACCTCCTTCTTGGAATCTTGGACTAACTAAGGTATAATTATCTTATTGCTATTTCAAACTACTAGCAATACTTTGCATCAAATTTAAGTTATTTAGTTATTGCTAAGACCTAGATCGAAACCTAAGGTTTCAACCTTGGTCTCTTCATAACCTAGATATGAATATATATAAATACCTTGTTACAATATTTTGTGCAATTTTATACAATAATAAGATTTTAATACAAGGTTATAGTCCTCTTATATAATTTCATATTGAGCCATTGATTGTATGGCTATGGTTCACGATCTAACCATGTGATAACATTAAATGTTTGATTAATAATTAAATTGATGTATTAAGTTTTTGAAATCTCGCTCAAGGTTTTGAATGAGCATGTGACTGCATTTAAACCCTTGGAAGACCTAGATCCTCATGAATGTGCAACATCCCTCCATTTGGATGCCAAGCTTGGTCTTCACCGTTGGATGAGGTCTCCTTGGGGTTGGTTCGAATTGGAAAGTGTGAACAATAACTTTTGTCTACTCAGACCATGCTTGGATACTGTCGAATGTTGGTATGGTTGTTTATTTCATTTTTTTAGTTACACAAGAAACCCTACCAAGGGTTCCTCCCTGGTGTGGTCACAGGGTATGGCCTTCTTATCGTAACGCCATTACTACTCAGCCGATCTTAGCGATAGTTTTTCTTATCGTTTTCTTGCTCGGTAACCTATATGGTAAATCCTATTCCATTGTTGTGGAAGGTTGGAAGTTTTAACTCTAGGGGTTATGTTCTGATTATGCCTGGAGTTCTACGAGGAGATCACTCAGCCATAGTAAGTTATTTTTACCTTTAAAATTTCTTTTTTAGTTTAACATAGTTATTCAATTCATAGGTTTAACACTGTGCATAAACCCTTTCGCAGATTTTTGCGAAAGGTTGACCATTGAGAAAATTCTTGGGGTTCTTGAAACTTAACGTAAGATATATATATATATATATATATATATATATATATATCCCTGAGTTCATTCGTTTGAGTTTCTTTTTCGTAATAATATTTTGTAGATACGTTATTGATGAAATTCTTATGCTTAATGTAGGTGAGGGAGCAATGTTCAAGTTTTGTTTCTAATATCACTATACCCATTTGGGGTATTCGGGTGATTTCTCGATTTGCTTGAATAACAAGAATGATTATGTGATTTGGAAAACTCTTGGTCACGAGGTTTCCAAATTAAACTTATAACCATTCTCTCAGGCATATAAACTTCATCCGGTAAGCTTCGATACTTTGCTTAGTGTTTTAAATAAATAGGTTCTCTTTTTTTAAATATGTAAAAGATTTTCAATCAAGAGATTGGATACTTGTATAATTTGTTGGAACAGGACTGATGATGATGACCAATATGCTTGATTTTTTCTCTGTGATAGTTAAAAGATTCACCTATCTGGGGATTTTGTAAAATTTTGGTGGTCGTTTGCTTCCAAGATAGCGAGATTTTAACTCCTTGGACTAATTGAGTGAATAGGGTTTTCCAAGAGATAATTGCTAAGCTTTTTAGCCAACACATTATTTAAGTTCTTCAATACTCTTTTAATTTCTTAACAATTCAAATTACTAACTAGATTTTCTTGTTGTGTTTGGGTAACCAATCGACGGTATGGACCTTACCGTGACTGCGTGTGGGGAACCTTCTCTCCATCCAACAGGTATGCAAGAATTCCATCTCCGTCGACAGGATACTATGTATCGATAATCCTATGTTTATGGGGTTTTGGAACAAAGGGAGGAAGGATTCTTGACCTTTCTATGACCTATTTATCTAAGTTAAGTTCCTAAGAATTGTCTTAGTGTTATCAAGGTTTATACTTTTACTGTGGTAAATTTATGTATTTTGAGACCCTACGTTTTGAGGATTTAAATCACGGTCTGGTTAATCTTTGTAATTCTAATGTCTCGCTTGGAGGTTTGTATATATAAACGCCTGGTTTAAACTTGACGTCTAGTTTTAATACTACAGTGTAAACTTCTTGAATCTGTGGTTGGATTTTTCTAGAGTTCATTTGTAGTTTAAAAGAAGCCCTTCGGATCTCTTATAGTTCCATTCCCTATAGGATATGTAACGTTATTGTGCATGATTATAATAAATATTTGGTCCTTCTAGTTCTTTGTTGTTTGTTTGGCCTCTCGGCTCAAATTTACGAATAATGATTACTTAAAAATATATTTACGGTTTGATATTTGATTATTCAGAGTTTCAATCCCCTTACTCTATATATTTAGTTTATAAATCTTTAATTCTAAATATATTTTTCTTGACTCTGTTTAGAATATTTCGGATCTGATGATAAGTCCATTTAAATTACTATTTTATGCTATTTTAATTTAGTACTAGTAAATACCAGATAGATTATGTCTATAATACACATATTTTAATTCTACATACATTTATATATCTATTCTATAGATCTCATTTTATATAAACATGAAATCCTAACATTTATGTAATTTAGTTTCTTTATTTGTAATTATAACTACTTAATGCATAAATAAAAACATTTATAAATAAAACTTGAGAAAGAAATATACAGAGATGTGATGAACAATATTAGTATAGTAATATATTCTAATTCAAAACAAGAAGATAAAAATAGAACCCGAATACCACTGATGGAAATTAAAACTGGAGGTCGTTGTTCCTCCCAACCAAACTTCCAGAACAGCCAAGTTACTTGCTCTTAAACCCCCAAGCCTGTTTGTTGAACCACAAGGACGAAGACTAGTCAAAATTCCATCTCTTGCATAAGCTAGATCACTTTCCCCTCCATCACAAGCCTCCTGCTTATTCGATGGGTTCAATATTTATCATATTTTTCCTAGGACTTGGTCATTTATGATCCACCCGCTCCATAATGAGTCTCGACCTGATTTTAGGGAGGATGCCTCCTGCATAATTTGAATCTTTATTAAGCAGTGCTGCCACTTGGGATTTTCTCTCGGCACTTGCCATTCCTCCTTGTGGGTCAGCAAACACTATATAACAACTACCTTCAATTTGATTCCTTCAGTTTATATTATTTATTAATTGAAAATTCCTTTCATATTATTTTGACCTCACTTGGTCAAAATGTCAAAAATAAATAATAACATAAAGTATTTTAAACAATAATTATTCGGGTTCTTGGGATATTACATACACCTCCCCTTAAGGTTAGCATCGTCCTCGATGTTATTTTAAACTTCTTCCAAATTATTCTAAAACGGAATTGGATATGCTTCTCTCATATTGCTTTCCAATTCCCAAGTTGCCTCTTCTGACTAAGGTGCCTCCATTGCACCTTTACCTGTCCGATGGTACGGTTCTGGAGTAAAATTTCTCTCCTGTCGAGAATACATTCCAGTTCCACTTGAAATTCTCCTTTCGATTCCACCTGAATAACATTCCATCCAACCACATGAGTAGCATCATGAACGTATCTTTTTAAAATCGAAACATGAAAAACATTATGTACTTCTATTGTAGGTGGTAGTGCTAATTGATAGGCTACTGGTCCAACCTTTGCTAATATTTCAAAAGGTCCACAATACCTAGGTTCTAATTTTGCACATTTTCCCAATCTTAGGGAACTTTTTATGGGTTTCACTTTCACATAAACATGATCTCCTACCTGGAACTCTCTTGAAGTTCTTATTAAATCTGCATAAATTTTTTGTTTATCTTGAATTATCTTCAAATTATGATGTACCTATTTCACTGTTAGTTTCATATCTTTCAATACTTCAGGACCTGACATTAATCTATCAACTGGACTACTCCATGAAATTCGAGGGTTACATTTTCTTCCATAAAGTATTTCAAATGGACTCAATTTAGTTGAAGCTTGAAAGTGATTGTTATATGCAAACTCTACAAGATGTAAATACTCTTCCCAATTACCTGGTTATCCATTACATACATTCTAAGCATGTCTTCTAAAATATGATTCACCCTTTCAGTTTGACCATCGGTCTGAGGGTGATATGCGGTACTAAAATTTAATTGAGTATCTAAACCTTTAAATAAAGCTTTCCAAAAATTTCTCGTGAACTTTGCATCCCTAGGAAATTACTTCCTTAGGTACACCATGCAGTCTAAAAATCTCCTTCATAAAAATATAAGCAATATTAAAGGCTTTATAAGTAGACTTTAATGGAATAAAATGTGATGTTTTACTAATTTTATCCACCACAACCATAATTGAATCATTTTGTTTAGCATTTTTAGGTAAACCTATTATAAAATCCATACTGATAATCTCCCATTTCCATTCCGAAATGGGTAACAGTTGTAGCAATCTAGCTAGATGTTGATGTTCATCTTTTACTTGCTGACATTCAATACATCTAACTAAGTATTCTGCAACTTCATTTTTCATATTGGGCCAAAAGAAATATTTTCTTATCATGGTAATCATTTTCTAATATACAGGATGTCCTTAATATGGCCTTTTATGTAATTCATTCATAATGATTAGTTTAGTTTCTTCCGAATTAGGTACATATAGTCTTCTTTTATGTAATAATAAACCTTTTATGTTCAAACTGAATTCTGTTTTTACATGATTAGCTTCATTTTCTGCTGTCTTTTCTTTTAGTTTTTGATAATCTTTATCAAACTTTGTTGCGTTTTCAATTTTTTCCTCCAAATTTGTGTCGTAAATGCTACTTGCAGTATATAGCATATTTGCATGACGACTTAAAGCATCAGCCACTTTATTTTCCCTCCCTTTAATATGTTCAATTTTGAAATCATATTCACTTAAGAAATATAACCACCTAGCCTGTCTAGCATTTAAATTTTGTTGGTCGAATAAATATTTTAAACTAATATTATCAGACATTGGAAAAAATATTCTTCCTATAAGATAGTGTCGCCACATCTTAAGGGCATGAATGATAGCAGCTAACTCTAAGTCATGAGTATCATAGTTCTTTTTGTGTTCTTTAATTTTCCTATATTCATATGCTATGACATAATTTTCTTGCATTAATACTCCTCCTAGACCCTCTTGACATGCATCCGTACATATAACAAAACCTTTATAAGGGTCAGCAACTTTTAGGATAGGAGTTGTCGTTAATAAATATTTCAATTCATTAAAACTATTTTCGCATTTGTCATTCCAATCAAATTTATTTCCTTTCTTTTGTAATGAGGTGATAGGATATGCAATCTTAGAAAATCCCTCAATGAATTTTCTATAATAGCCAGTAATCCCCATCAAAGATCTAATATCATATACATCTTTAGGAACGGGCCATTCCATGATAGCTTTAATTTTGTCGGGATCCAATGATATACCTTCTTTAGAAACCACATGTCCTAAATATTGGATTTTATCCTTAAAGAAGTCACATTTGATCAACTTAGCAAATAATTCTTGTTCTCTTAATACTTGTAGAACTATTTTTAGGTGTTCTTCATGTTCTTACTGATTTTTAGAATAAATTAATATGTCATCAATAAAGACGAATACAAATTTATCTAAATACTTACTTAATATACTATTCATTAAACACATAAAAGATGTTGGATCATTTGTCAACCTGAAGGGCATTATGACAAATTTGTAATGACCATATATGGTTCTAAAAGTTGTTTTAAAATTATCTTCATCTTTAACCCGTACTTGATGATATTCAGATCTTAATTTTATTTTAGAGAATATCGTCGCTCCTCGAAATTCATGAAACAATTCATCAATACGAGGTAGAGGATATATGTTTTTAATATTCATTTTATTTAGTTGTTGATAATCTATACATAGCCATAAAGTACCATCCTTTTTCTTTACAAATAGTATCGGTGCTCCCCATGGGGAAACACTTGGCAGAATGTACTTTTTATCTATTAATTCTTGTATTTGTGATTTTAATTCATTAAGTTCCAAAATATTCATACGATGTGGAGCTTTCGAGGTTGGTACTGCCCCCAAAACCAAGTCGATAGTGAAATCTATTTCTCGTTTTGGAGGTAATCCGGGAATTTCTTCTGGAAATATGTCTTTATAATCTCTTAAAACTTGTATGTCATCTATCTTAATTTCATGGTTTTTATCTCGGTCATCAATTATACGAATAGCAAATACCTTACAACCTTTACGAACAGACCTTTTCATTTGTAAAGCCGATATTTCTCTAATAGTAGTCTTCCTTGGAATTCCTCTTACTACAATGGTGTTACTTTCTTCATCTATGCATGAGAAAGTTTTATCATAACAATTTAAAATTACTCTATGCTTCTCTAACCAGTCATTCCTATCAACATATCATAAGATCCTAAAGGCGGAATATTTAAATCAGCATGCGTCTTAAAACCATTCATATTAAATTCACATTCTTTCACAAAACTAGTTACTTTTCGTTTTGTGCCCGTAGCAAGTTGAAGTAACCAAGACTTTTCAAATTTGTTTTGTTGTAATTCACACATCTCTACAATTCTTGGTGAAACATAACTTAAAATTGCACCAGGATCAATTAATATAGAGATTGGTTTATCTTTTAACATATCTTCGATTTCCGCCATAGATGTTTGATGATTTGCTTGCATGTTTTCCAATGTTGCGCTAATTCTGGGCTTGCTCCTTGTTATATCTCCCACCGTAGTATCTTCTTGAATACTATGTACGTTGTTGAAATTATTTCTTTTAACTGGACAGTCTTTAAAATAATATGGTTCACCACATTCCCAACATTTTAAGGGTTCTCTTTTAGCAATATTTTTATTATAAGTAGTAGGTACTTATTTTCCTTTTATTACTATAGGATTCTATTGCCTATTACTCTTGTAATTATTTCCTTGATAATTCCGATAATTATTTCAAAAAAAATTATTGAATCTTGTATCTTTCTTTTTCTGTTCAAAACTTTCACGTCTTTTATTCTCCCAGCTTGGTATATTGTCTCTTCTATTTTTATTTTGGTCATAGCAGAAATTTGTTTTTCTCATAGTTTCATCTAATGTTTTGCGATTATCATATTCAATTCTTTCTTTATAAATTTTGGTAAACAACTTAGAAAGCGTTGTATTTTAGGTTTTTCATCAATAATATAGGGTACATAATGTAATAAGCTCGGGAACTTACTGCCCAGTTATTTCATTGTCATGGTTCCTAATTTTAAGTCATAAAATTCCTTAGCCTTTTCTTCATAGTATTGCTCTGATAAGTATTTCATTTTAAAGTATTTTTTAAAAATATTCCATGTCAAGTAACGTTCCTTAATGTATTTTACCTTTTTAATATATTGCCACCAGATGTCAACCTTTCTAGTTAGATTATAAATTGTCATTTTTGCTTTCAATTCATCAAAATAATTATAGATTTGAAAATACTTTTTCATTCCCGAAAGCCAAGCCTCTGCCTCTTCTCATGTTTCAATATCACCATTGAATATAGGAGGTTTGATTTTCTTAAACTCACCAGAAATTTCTTCATAAGTTTTACATTTTCTTCTTTGTTTATTACCATCACTGCTTTCACTAGACTCCTTAAAATTATGTTTACTCTGTTTAGTTGATTTTCCACTTGAAGACTCGGTTTCACTATCTAAAAATTTTAATTTTCTTGCTTTGCATTTATAAGATGTAGTCCTTGTTGTTTCTATTTCAGGTCCTTTATTCTTCTCTACTTCCTGATTATGTATTTTGGTCAACAAGACATTATTTAGTTCTTCTTGTGCTTTTAAAATGCGTTCATTATCTTCTTTAACACTGTTAGGAACCCATGTCTTTACTTTGTTAGTATATTGTTGTTGGACGCATATGCTTTGTAAGTCATCCCGTAGTATTTGTTGATCCATAGTTTGTGTTATTGTTGTTTAGCGCATATACTTTGTAAGTCGCCCGTAATATTGTTGATCCATAGTTTGTATTGGCCCATGGTTTTGACCCATAGTATTGGCGCCTAGACTTACTATATAAGTGTGTGTTGAGGCCTATGAAGGCACCGTGAAGTTATTTGTATTAAGCTTGCTCAAAGAAGGTTGCCCCCTCGAAGTGGTCTGCAATCAATAAAAGTGATTCTGAGTTCTGTTATTTCTGCTATCTCATGTATTTTCATTAATTAATTCTTGCAGGTTCTTCACATCTGGTATCAAAGCACTTTCTTGGGCTCGTTGGGTGGAATTTCTGCCAAAAAAAAAATTTCGCATCTGTTGCAAGTTCGGATCTGGGAATAATCCCTATCCGCTTAACTGTGGGAAGTACTTGGGCATAAGCCCTAAAACTCATTGTGAGGAGTACCACAGCAACCCCAAAGTAGCTGGCCCATTGAGAGGACCTCCCATCGAAAAAGGTAACGACCCCTACCTGATTGACTAGTTCCCACCCGTGAGGTAAACCAAGAGTTGTCGTTTGTGGCAAAGCGGTTATCATTTTTACCTAGGCCATGGAGTGAGAGGTACTGCCCCAGTACGCAAGCCATCAGAAAGCATTGGTGGTTGAGTGAAACCCATGAATTGTTAGGAAGTCGCACATATCTGGGGTCCATATCTATTTTCAACTGAACTATTGCCAATCACTGTCGCGCCGTTTCAGATCCATTCTGAAATTCGTTCCAGATCCAGCCGTTTCAGATCTATTTCAGATCCAGTCGTTTTCGATCCATTCGGCACCATTTCATATCCCTCTATTTCCGATCACTTCCGCGTCATTGCAGATCTATCTGTTTCAGATCCCTTCCGCGTCGTAGCAGCTCCATTCTAAAAATAATAATAATAATAAATAAAATTAGTTTTTTCTCCATATCTCCCTTGTTTTCACTCTGTTTCCCTTGAAACTTCCCTGGAACCTCTGTAATCCCATTCTGCATATTTCATTCCTGAGGACCATATCCCAAATTCCACTTCCCAAAGCCTGAAATCCCACATTTGTCTATTTTTAGGGTTTGCCATAACTTCCTCGGATTTCACCAAATCACCTTTAAATTTTACCACAGAGTTCCTTTCCTAATTCTACTTCTTTGTCCCTCTGCCAAATTTTCCCATTCTTTCACCCCGCTTTTGAAATCCTCATTTTCTGCTTCCCTATCCATTCGATAGTGTCCAAAACCTAGTTAAACCCCAATTACCCTTCCAATTTTTTCCAAATCCAGATTTTCCTTTACTGAAACAGTTTATGTTTTTGGTTTTCTACTCACTCAAAAAAAAAAAAAACTACTGGTTATGGTTGTCACCCGCGCAGGAGCAAAAACCATGGAAGAAGCACTTGCAGCCATCCAAGCCAAACTCCAAGATCTTGATAAAAAATTTCTCGGCCTCCATCTTGAGCATTCATCCATGAACAACAAACAACAGTCCAAGTCTTCATCAGACAATGGGTTCTCTTCTTCCAGTAATTTTTGTGGTCCAAAGCTTGATTTTCCTCGCTTCAATGGTATTGATCCAACTTGATGGATCTATCGTGTAGAATAGTATTTCAGTCTGCATAATACTTTTGATGTCAACAAAGTTCCACTTGCATCCTTTCATTTGGAACAGGAATCTCTTCAATGGTACCATTGGTACATCATGGCTCATGAAGAGCCAAAATGGACAGATTTTTGTCAGCTCCTTTTGCAACGATTTGGTCCCAGTGCTTTTGATGACTTCACAGGAGCCCTCACTAAACTTCGCCAAATTGGCACTGTGAGAGAGTACCAAACCAAATTTGAGAAACTAGCCAACCACACTGAAGGATTTCCTGATGACTTCTATCGGAGTTGTTTTATCAGTGGTCTAAAGGATGCAATCCGCTCTGAGGTCAAAATGTTCTATCCCAACACAATGATGGAATCCCTGGGGTTGGATAAGTTGGAAGAAAACAAGATTGCATCCCAACAGCGCTCCAAACCCACTTTTGTTCCCTTCCGAAATATGGGTTCTCAACGACCTCCCATCCCACTAGCTCCTCGACCAACTCCTATCAAGCATTTGTCTGAAACTGAGATGCAGGCACGCAGAGGAAAAGGGATTTGTTATAATTGTGATGAGAAATCCACTCGGGGACATAGATGTGTTTAGCAAAAGCTCTATCTCTTGGATATGGCTTCTCCACCTGCCTCTGAAATTGATGAAGAAGCTCCAAATACAATGGATGCTCAGGTCGACATTCTGGAGTCACCTATTGACCCTCCGTCTTAGTACGACCAGCCAGAGATATCTCTCCATGCTTTAGCTGGAATCACCACCCCCCAAACCATGCGGGTCAGGGGTTAATTCAAGAAGCTTCCTCTTACAATACTCATTGATTATGGTAGCACTCATAATTCAATTGACCCTCGTATCGCCAAACAGGCTGATTGTTTTATCCATCCTTGCTCCAACTTTGAAGTCATGGTTTCTAATGGGGGCACCTTACCTTGCAAAGGGAAGCTTCGTAATGTGCGTATCTCCATGGGAGATTATAACCTGCGCTCTGACATGTTTTCCTTGACCTTAGGCGGATGTGATGTGGTTTTGGGCGCTCAATGGCTACACACACTTGGCTCCATCTTATGGGATTTTGCCGAACTTTGGATGCAGTTTTTCCCCAATGGACAAAAACACACATTGACAAGCTTACAACCAGGGTCTCTCAGCATCATCAACTCACATTGCATGGAAAAAATCCTTAAGAAGAATTCACATGGTGTCATCGCTCAGATCCATTCCATTCAGATGCAACCATCAGCAGTCTTCACTACTCCTTTGGATCTACAATAAGTTTTGGATCGATATACCGGTGTCTTTGCTGAACCAGTGGGATTGCCACCTTCAAGGCCAAAGGACCATCATATTCAGCTCCTTCCTGGAAGTGTTCCTCCCAACATCAGGCCCTATCGCTACCCATTTCAACAAAAAACAAAGATTGAAATGCTCGTTCGGGACTTACTGAAGCAAGGTATTATTCACCCAAGCACTAGTTCCTTTTCTTCACCAATTCTTCTCGTCCGCAAAAAATATGGGTCTGGCGCCTTTGCATTGACTTTCGAGCACTTATCACCTCACTATCAAGGATAAGTTTTCAATTCCTGTTGTTGATGAGCTTCATGGTGCTCAATTTTTCTCCGAGTTGGATCTTCGTTCTAGGTATCATCAAATTCGGGTTTATGAGGATGATATCCCTAAAACAGCTTTCCGCACACATGATGGCCACTATGAGTTTTTGTTCATGCCCTTTGGCCTCACTAATGCTCCTTACACATTCCAGGCCTTGATGAATAAAATATTCCGGCCCTACTTGTGCAAATTCATTCTGGTATTCTTTGATGATATCCTCATCTACAGTAAAACCTGGGCTGAACATCTCCAGCATCTGGATCTTGTAATGAAACTTTTCTCTGACCATCATCTCCACACCAAACAGTCTAAATGTGTTTTTGGACAGCAAGAAGTCGAGTATCTCGGGCACATTATCTCAGCAGAAGGGGTTCGCGTGGATCTTGCCAAAATCACTGCCATGAACAATTGGCCGCGTCCTCAGACACTCAAGAGCCTTCGTGGTTTTTTGGGGTTGAATGGCTACTACCACAAGTTTGTCAAGGATTATGGGAAGATTGCAGCTCCATTAACTGCTCTATTGAAAAAGGATGCTTTTACATGGACACATGCTACTGAGTGTGCATTTGACAAACTAAAACAAGCTATGTGTACTACACATGTTCTAGCTATGCCTGATTTTTCCAAGCCCTTCATTATTGAGAGTGATGCTTGCGGCAATGGACTTGGTGTTGTTCTCCTTCAATATGAACACCCCATTGTGTTCACTAACAAAGCCCTTTCAGGTAAGAATTTAGTTACCTCTACTTATGAGAAGGAAATGATGGCTAGTTTGCATGCAGTAAGAAGTTGCACCCATAGCTATTAGGGAATCATTTCTGCATCAAGATTGATCACCGGAGTCTAAAATATTTCCTGGAACAAAGTGTATCCTCCCCATCCCAACAGAAATGGGTTAGAAAACTCATGGGTTATGACTATGAGATCACTTACAAGAAGGGTAAGGACAATATTGTGGCGGATGCTCTTTCTCGCACATTTGATGACCAAGGTTCTCTTTCAGCTATTTCTATGCCTGTTCCAAATTGGTTGCAATCTTTTCAACAGGGCTATGTCAATGACTCTTCATTATCTCAAATCATCTAATGCTTGGCCAACAACCCTTCTGTTGTACCACATTACTCTTGGTATGGTGCTTCCCTGAGATACAAGGGTCGTCTGGTGCTTCCCCAGAGCACCAATATTCAACAGGTTGTCTTCTATGAACTCCATGCTTCTCCATCGGCAGGGCCCTCTGGGTTCCTCAAAACGTATGAGCGGGCACGGCATAACTTATTTTGGCACGCCATGAAAAGGACAATTCAACAGATGGTGGTTGAATGTGATCCCTACCAGCACAATAAGGGTGAAATGACACTCCTTCCGGGATTGCTCAAACCCTTGCCGATACCTACACGGATTTAGACAGATATTTCTATGGATTTCATTGAAAGGCTCCCTAAGTCTAGAGGGGAGACAGTGATTTGGTTGTGGTTAATTGCCTCTCCAAATATAGTCATTTTTGTTCTCTCAACCATCCCTATACAGCCTCCTCAGTCGCTCAAATTTTCCTGGACCAGAGCTTTCGTCTTCATGTCATCCCTTCTTCCATTGTATTGGATCGTGATGTGACTTTCACCAGTCATTTTTGGACAGAACTATTTCGCCACATTGGCACCAAACTGAAGATGAGTTCAGGGTATCAACCACAAACAGATGGTCAGACTGAAATTATCAATAAATGATTAGAAACTTATCTTCGTTGCTTCACCTCTGAACAACAATATCAGTGGGAAAAGTGGCTCCCTCTCGCTGAATGGTGGTACAATACCTCTTACCACACTGCCTCTAAAATGACCCCATATGAATCAATCTATGGTCAGGCACCTCCAGTTCTTCTTCCATACACCCCCAACAGTTCACCAGTTCAGGAAGTTGACATAGTCCTTCGCAACCGCGATTAGATTCTTCGCATTTTACGGGACAATCTTCACATGGAAAGAAATCGCATGAAGCAACAAGCCGATCAACACCGTTCTGAGCGCACTTTTCAAGCAGGTGATATGGTTTGTCTTCGTCTCCAGCCGTACAAGCAATCCTCCCTGAAACTCAAAGGGTGTCATAAGATCGCTCCAAAGTTCTATGGACCATATCGGATTCTTCAGAAGATTGGGTCCGTTGCTTATAAATTGGAACTTTCTCTTTCTTCCCGTATTCATCCAGTATTTCATGTATCTTGTCTAAAGAAAGTTCTTGGCACCAACATCAGAGGACAAACTATTTTACCCGAACTGGATAATGAAGGATCCATCCTTTTGGATCCGAAGGCCATCCTCAATAAGCGCACTCGTCAGCTTCGCTCTCAATCTATCATAGAGGTCTTAATTCAGTGGCATGGCATGCAACCAAAGGATGCTACATGGGAACCACTCCTTCAGATTCAACAACAATTTCCACATCTAAAGCTTTGAGGACAAAGCTTTTTCTAAGGGGGAGGGGATGTTAGGAACCCATGTCTTTACTTTGTTAGTATATTGTTGTTGGACGCATATGCTTTATAAGTCGTCCCGTAGTATTTGTTGATCCATAGTTTGTGTTATTGTTGTTTGGCACATATGCTCTGTAAGTCGCCCGTAGTATTGTTGATCCATAGTTTGTATTGGCCAATGGTTTTGACCCATAGTATTGGCGCCTAGACTTAGTATATAAGTGTGTGTTGAGGCCTATGAAGGCACCGTGAATTTATTTGTATTGAGCTTGCTCAAAGGATTTTTCCCCCTCGAAGTGACCTACGATCAATAAAAGTGATTCTGAGTTATGTTATTTCTGCTATCTCGTGTATTTTCATTAATTAATTGTTGTAGGTTCTTCACAAACACTTTGTAATTCTGCTTTCAAATCCTTTATTGTTTGAAGAAGTTCAAATGGATTATCATTTCTACTTTCATTTAGATGCACCCATAAATTTTCATCATTAATGTTCTCTTGTTCAATGTTTTCTTGTTCCTTAGGGCAGGACTCTTCTTCAACGGACATTACAACTTCTACCATAGTTCCTGCAAAATCAAGGTTATTTTTCTCTTCCTGAAAATGAAGAGAATCAAACCGTAACATAAGTTAGTTTTATGTTTATATTTACTTAGGTGCTGGGCCTTCTTTTAGGCCAAGTGTTGTAACCGTGCTTTGATACCAATATGTCACCACCCCAAAATACCTATATAAAAAATAAAAAATAAAATAAAAAAATCAACTCCTTTTTCTTAACAACGTAAACATGCTCCCTAGGAAGTGTTCTTGATGTATTAGAATTCAGAACTATTGTTCTGAAATTACTTACCCAAGATACTATTTAAGTTATCTAGGAGTATTTCGAAACAGTTTAGAGTTTGAAGTAAAGAATCCCTATAATTATGTACAGCACCTGTGATCTCATCTTTAAGCTAATCTGATTATATTTATAAACACATTTCAAACTCTTTACAAGTACTAACTCATCGTTTGTTGAATGTTTAGCGGCGCATGGACCTCCTTCTTGGAATCTTGGACTAACTAAGGTATAATTATCAAAGACCTAGATCAAAGTTAAGTTATTAGTTTATTTAGTTATTGTTAAGACCTAGATCGAAACCTAAGGTTTCAACCTTGGTCTCTTTATAACCTAGATATGAATATATATAAATACCTTGTTACAATATTTTGCGCGACCTTATACAATAATAATCTTTTAAGACAAGGTTATAGACGTATGATATACTTGTGTATTGAGCCATTGATTGTATGGATATGGTTCACGATCTAACCATGTGATCACATTAAGTGTTTGATTAGTAATTAAATTGATGTATTAAGGTTTTGACAGCTCGCTGAGGGTTTTGAATGAGCATGTGACTGCATTTAAACCCTTGGAATACCTCGATCCTCATGAATGTGAAACATCCCTCCATCTGGACCCCAAACTTGGTCTTCACCGTTAGATGAGGTATCTTCGGGGTTGGTTCGAATTGGAAAGTGTGAAAAATAACTTATGTCTACTCAGACCATGATTGGATACTGTCGAATGTTGGTATGGACGTTGTTTAGTTAATTTTGTTATTTACGCAGGAAACCCTATCGAGGGCTCCTCCCCGGTGTGGTCACAGGGTATGGCCTTCTTATCGTAACTCCATTACTGTTCAGTCGAGCTCTGCGATAGTTTTGTTTATCGTTTTCTTGCTCTACGACCTATATGGTAAATCCTATTCCATTGTTATGGAAGGTTGGAAGTTTTAACTCTGGGGGTTCTGTTCTGCTCGTGCCTGGAGTTCTGCGAGGAGATCACTCAGCCATAGTAAGTTCTTTTTACCTTTAAAAGTTCTTTTTTAGTTTAACAGATTTATTCAATTCATAGGGTTAATATTCTGCATAAATGCTTGCGCGGGTTTTTGCAAAAGGTTGACCATTGAGAAAATTCTTGGAGTTCTTGAAACTTAAGGTAAGATATATATATATATATATATATATATAAGTTCATTCGTTTGAGTTTCTTTTTCGTAATAATGTTCTGTAGATACGTTATTGATGAACTTCTTATGCTTACTGTAGGTGAGGGAGCAATGTTCAGGTTTTTTTTTTAATATCACTATACCCATTTGGGGTATTCGGGTGACTTCTCAATTTACTTGAATAACAAGAACGATTATGTGCTTTGGACATCTCTTGTTCACGAGGTTGACAAATTAAACTTATAACCATTCTCTCAGGAATATAAACTTCATTTGGTAAGCTTTGATACTCAGCTTAGCGTTTTAAATAAATAGGTTCTCTTTTTTTTTAAATATGTAAAATATTTCTAGTCGGGAGATTGACTACTTGTATAGCTTGTTGGCACAGGACTGGTGATGATGAAGATAACCAACCTACTTGATTTTTACTCTGTGATAGTTAAAAGATTCACCTATCTGGGGTTTTTGTAAAATTTTGGTGATCGTTTGCTTCCAGGATAGCGAGATTTTAACTCCTTGGACTGATTGAGTGAACAAGGTTTTCCAATAGATAATTGGTAAGCTTTCTAACCAACGCATTATTTAAGTTCTTCAATACTATTTTAATTTCTTAACAATTCTAATTCCTAACTAGATTTTCTTGCTATGTTTGGGTAACCAATCGACGGTATGGACCTTACTTTGACTGCATGTGGGGAACCTTCACTCCATCCAACAGGTATGCAAGAATTCCATCTTCGCCGACAGGATACTGTGTATCGATACTCCTATGTTTATGGGGTTTTGGAACCCATGGAGGAAGGATTCTCGACCTTTCTATGACCTATTGATCCAAGTCAAGTTCCTAAGAATGTTCTTAGCGTTATCAAGGATTATACTTTTATTGTGGTAAATTTATGTATTTCGAGACCCTACGTTTTGAGGATTTAAATCATGGTCTGGTTAATCTTTGTAATTCTAATGTCTCGCTTGGAGGTTTGTATATATAAACGTTCGGTTTAAACTTGACTCCTAGTTTTAATACTACTGTGTAAACCTCTTGAATCTATGGTTGGATTTTTCTTGAGTTCATTTGTAGTTTAAAAGAATCCCTTCGGCTCTCTTATAGTTTGATTCCCTATAGGATATGTAACGTTATTGTGCATGGTTATTATACATATTTGGTCCTCCTAGTTATTTGTTGTCGGCTCATATTTACGAATAATGATTACTTAAAAATATATTTACAGTTTGATATTTGATTATTCAGAGTTTGAATCCCCTTACTATGTATATTTAGTTTATAAATATTTGATTCTAAATATATTTTTCTTTACTCTGTTTAGACGATTTCGGATCTGATGATAAGTGCATTTAAATGACTCTTATATGCTATTTTAGTTTAGTACTAGTAAATACCAGATAGATTATGTCTATAATACACATATTTTAATTATGCATACATTTATATATCTATTCTATAGATCTCATTTTATATAAACATGAAATCCTAACATTTGTGTAATTTAGTTTCTTTATCCGTAACTATAACTACTTAATGCATAAATAAAAACATTTATAAATAAAACCTGAGAAATAAATATACAGAGATGTGATGAACAATATCAGGATAGTAATATATTCTAATTCAAAATAAGAAGATAAAAATGGAACCTGAATACCATTGATGGAAATCAAAACTGGAGATCATTGTTCCTCCCAACCAAACTTCCGGAAAATCCAAGTTACTTGCTCTGAAACCCCCTAGCATGTTTGTTGAACCACAAGGACGAAGACTGGTCAAAATGCCATCTCTTTCATAAGCTAGATCACTTTCCCCTCCATCACAAGCCTCCTGCTCATTCGATAGGTTCAATATTTATCATATTTTGCCTAGGACTTGGTCATTTATGAGCCACATGCTCCATCAATACTCCATATTGAGTCTTGACCTGATTTTAGGGAGGATGCCTCCTGCATCATTTGAACCTTTATTAAGTAGTCTTACCACTCAGGCTTTTCTCTCGACACTTGTCATTCTTCCTTGTGGGTCAGCAAACACTCTATAACAGCTACCTCCAATTTGATTCCTTCAGTTTATATTATTTATTAATTGAAAATTGATTTACATATTATTTTGACCTCA
The DNA here is from genome assembly GCA_027924585.1 of Larix kaempferi. Classification (NCBI taxonomy): domain Eukaryota; kingdom Viridiplantae; phylum Streptophyta; class Pinopsida; order Pinales; family Pinaceae; genus Larix; species Larix kaempferi. The sequence continues at coordinate 11,278,905 of BSBM01000637.1, read as the reverse complement.
CTTGGTCAAAATGTCAAAAATAAAATAATAACATAAAGTCTTTTAAACAATAATTATTCGGGTTATTGGGATATTACAACATAACATAAGACAAGATGAGATGATTGAAATGAAAATGTTTCCTTCCTATATATAGGAGACAAAGAAGTACAATTACAAATAATGGACCCAAGCCGACATAACCAATATAATAACATTAATGGAAATTACCATGAATGCTCCCAAGCTCGCATCAATAATATGCAATGAGCCACGATATAGGGGGTAATGTTCCAACATTTAGGGCTGAACAATGACTGGTTTTCTTTCCATTTCTTGAAGGTGGAACATTCCCAACTCGTCTTATCCAAGTTATAGATTATCATAAATGGATATTTGGTTCTTAGTTGTTGGCATTCGGCTTTTAACCCTTTGAAGGAAGAGGTTGTGATTTAGCATTTTTGTTATTTGCTTCTAGGTTTTTCGCTACATCTATGGACCCGCTCAATATTTGAGGCACTAGCTAACAGAATTGGGAGGTATATTCACATGGAAAACGAAATGCTTTATGGTGTGGATAAAAGAATGGCAGTTGTTCTTATTGAGTTTGATGTGACAAAGGGTTTTCCCACAAAGGTGGAGATAAGTTGGGGAGATTTCTCCTTTTCTCAAAGACTAGATTATAGGAGGATCCCTTTCATATGTCATTTATGTCATGAAATTGGCCATTTGAAGAGTAGAACTGTCACTACTAGATGCCCTAGAAAATATTCAATTGAACAGATGACAGATTACTATGTTTCGAAAGAGGGGCCAAAGGATAAAGTTACGGCTAGTGTTCTTTTGGTTGTAGATTCTACCTCTACAAATTCTCTTGAATGGCATCTAGATGGAGTCATATCTAAATACTTTCCTTCTTTCCTGAGTAAGCTTGAATCACTTGACCCTTATTTTTTTAGTTCTTTGTCCTCTGAAGAGTTAGATTTTATTACTGATGTTGAAAAATCTAGGAAAAAATCTACTCTTATTTCGATCTCTAGTGATTCCAATATCCAAAGTTATTAGTCCTATGGGAGAGGTGTGGTCTTTAGTTGCAAAGAATCCTAATTTTGATCAAGGTTCTAGGGATATGGGTTTGGTTTGGGTATCGAATGACTTTTTGAACAAAATTCCCTTAGTTAATCGCCCGGATACAAATTTTGAAAGCTATGGTCCTACTGTTGTTGGGGAATTTTCCTTACCGTCTTCAACTAGTCATGTTGGGTGTCTCTCTTTGGAGAGTGGGGTTTTTCCTAGAGTGAATGGATCCCCCTGATTTATGTCTTCCTAGATGTCCTTATTGTCCATTTGAGTATTTTATAGTGCCTTCCCATAAGGACGGTATGGTTTTAATCCCTCTCCCTAATTTTTCTGACAAGCCTTCGAAGGATGAAGTGAACCCTACCCAATCCATTTGTTTTCATAATGTTCTGCTTCGAAAGAAAAATCCTAAGAAAGGAGGAAAAACTTATGTCTCTTTGGATCTGGGGGGGATGGGTTTGGTGTGCATTCTTTCATTCCATTATCTAACAAATAAAAGGAGCCTCTTCTAATTCCCCCAATAATGGTTTGTCTTCATAATTTTGGCCCCTTAGAGATTTGTAGGCCACATACTCAATATATAAATTATTCTTACGACCTTCAATGTTAGGGGTGTGGGGTCTCACCCAAATACAATGCCCTGAAGTGGATGTTTGATCTCATTCATCTGTATTTAGTGATGATACAAGAGAAGATGTGCTTGGTCAAGAAAGCTTGTGAATTTTTCTTAAAACTTTTTCCTGGGTGGGAATGTTGTGCGATTGATGCTGAAGGACTCTCGGGGAGTTTACTCGTTATAGGAACCCTATAATTGCGGGTTTGGAGCCCTAAAAATATTGTGCATGAATACTTTTGGAGGGGAAGATTAGAGGTCTTGAGAATATGGTCAAAGTAATTAACTTTTATGGTCCATATACTAGTATACGATATTTTTGGGAATCTATGAGTGAAAGTGGTGTTCTACAAGATCCTTATTTGATTTTTGGAGGTGACTTGAATCTAACATTAGTTGCTTGTGAAGTTTGGAGTACCAAGTCAAGGCTAGATCCTCTTTCAAAAAAAATTATGTCAGTCTTTCAGGATTTAAACCTTATTGATGTGGTTCCAACTCCTTTAAATCCTACATGGAGGAATGGAAGGAATAGGTAGCATGCAATCTCTAAGAGATTAAATATACTCTTCATTTCTGAATCTTTGGTTGATCTACTTTCGCGATACAGATCTTGGACTATACGTTTGGGAGTGTCAAATCATTTTCCTATTTGTTTGCAAATTGACGTGGAACAAAAAATATCAAAATATTCCTTCCAAATTTAATCATATATTGTTGGAGGATGAAGACTTTATTAGATTGGTTTGGGATTTATGGCATTATGTTGAGGTGGTCCCTGAATACTTTGCAATGCATAGGTTGGTGAAGTTAAAAGAACTTAAACAAGTCGTTATCAAGTGGGAAAAAGATTAGAAAGAGAACCATAAAAGGGAACCGTGTCATATTGAGGAAAAGATAAATCATATATTTTTGGAAAATTCCTATGGTTTTTTTTCCAGGAAGGAAAAGGAAGACTTGATGATGCTTGAAGGCAGGAAGACTAGAATCCTAAAAAATGAGGAAACATGAAGTTTGAATAGTAGGGTGGTGTGGATTAAGTAGGGGGGTTACAATACAAAAAAAAATCATAAATTTTCAAATCATGAGAGAGTTGTAAATGCCATTTGGGACTTGAAAGATACAAATGGGAATGTGATTAGATCTGAGACTAAGTTTGGAAGTTGCAACATCAAATCATTTTGAAGACATTTAAGGATCTGGGTATTTCAAATTTTGTTGCACAACTAAAGGTAATCCAAAACTACCACGGGATTTTTTTTGAAGAAGAAGATATGCAAGTGGGAAAGGAATTTACCATGGGGGGAATTGAATTTGTTCTAAAAAAATTTGGTCGATCGAAAAGTATCGGCCATGATGGTTGGACTGTCGAATGTTTTTATGAATTCTTTGGCATTGTGGGCAAAGATTTGATGGAGGTTGTGGAAGAATCCATGAGGAAAGTGTATGTGTCTAGAACATTAAAATCTACTTTTATTGCTCTTATTCTTAAGAGTTCCAATCCTGAGTCATTTAATGATTGTAGGCCTATCTCCCTTTGCAACATGGTCTGTAAAATTATAACCAAGGTCATTTCAAATAGGATCAAGCTAAAACTTGCAGAATGTATGTCAAATGAGCAATTTGGCTTCCTATCAAACAAGGAAATACTGCATGCAATTGGGGTAGCACATGAAAGCTTGCATTCAATTAAAACCAAGAAATTGAATTCCCTGATATTAAAAATGGATCTGAAAAAGGCATATGACAGGTTTGATTGGGTGTATTTAAGATTGGTTCTTCTCCAAATTGGACTTCCTATGGAATTCATTGATTGGATTATGCCTTGTATCACATATGCAAGGTTCGTTGTTCTGGCTAATGGTTCCCCAACAAGGTTCTTTAAAAGTACCCACTCTTGTTTCTTTTGGTGATTGAAGGTCTCAATAGACTTATAGGGAAGGCCGAACAAGACTAAAAACTTCATGTGGTTAAAGTCGTAGCTTTTCGTTTCATCACTCACTCATTGTTTGCAAACAATGTACTTCTATTTGGGATGGGTTCAGAAGAGGAATGGAGTACATATCATGAAATTATTAAGTTATTCAATAGTGCTTCAGGGATGGAGGTAAGTGTATAGAAATTTGTTCTTTTACATAACGATGTCAAGGGTGAAATACTATCCCATGTATTAGAATTTTTTCCTTATCAGTTGGAAACCACTGAAAAGGGATTTAAATACTTGGGTTACTATTTGAAACCTAACTTTTATTTCATAAAGGACTAGCTGTGGCTTATTAAAAATATGGAAAAGAGGATAAATTTTTGGTGCTATAAATGGCTTTCTCTAGGTGGAGATTAATTTTAGTAAAGGTTGTACTTGAAAGCATCCATGTTTGTTGGATGTCAATGGCTAAGGTTCCTTTGTCTATTCTGCATAATATAAAGAGGAATATGATGAATTTTTTATGGTCTAGGAAGGTGGATAAAAGAAAGATCCATCTAGTGCAATGGGAAAGAATTTGTTTGCCTAAAAATATGGATAACTAGGGAATTAAAAATTTGGTCTGGTTCAGTCAGGATCTGTGTCTTAAGAGTTTGTGGAGGGTACTATTTGGTACAGGGTTGTGGAGTGATGTTTTTGGATCTAAATATCTAAGGAAATCCTCTATGGAAGATTGGGTTTGAAATCAATAAAAATATGTCTCTTTGGAATCTAATATTTGGTGTGGACTCTCCAAGTCTTTTACTTGGATGGATACTTGTCTTTCATGAAAAATAGGAAATGGTGCAAAGGTGGCGTTGGGAATAGATCCATTCATTGGGGGTGATCATTTGTATAAACTCTCTTTGCCTTTGATCTCCTATTTAGTAGATTTGGGCCTTAACAAAATTTCTCATATTAAAAAACCATATTCGGGTATATTTGATGCTTCTTACTGGTTGTTAGCTTTTGACCTGGGCTTGACTAGTGTTCTCGCATTGGAATGCTCTACCTATATTGCGGGTCTTTGTCATCTAGGAATCAGGCTCATAGATGAAGAATACAAATTCGTTTGTTCATGGAATAAAAAATCAAGTATTGTCACTGCAAAAGAAGCATATGATGCCATCATTGTTTCCCCCAATACATTTGAGAACAAGTGATGATACAGAAGCTTGTGGGACTGGTGTCTTCCTCTGAAGATAATTTTTTTCTCTTGGCTTTTCCTGGAGAATCGCATCTTGACATGGGACAATTTAAATAAAAGAGGTTTATTGATGTCCCAAATATCTGTGTATTATGTAATGAGGCTGTAGAAAATGTTGAACATTTGTTTATAAGTTTTGTTTTTTGCAAAGAAGTTTGGAAAAATGTACAGAATGGAATTCGGAGGAATGGCGGTTGGACTCTTCCTTCTTTAGAAAAGAATCTAGATTATTGGATAAAAAAATTCCTGCATTACAAAACTCTACCTTTTTTTGTTATGTAGGGTTTGTGGAAGGCTAGAAATGTTGTAATTTTCGACAATAGTCTTCAGATTGTTGTTGTGGTGGTCTAAAAATTCTGAGATACTTTAAGGAATATATAAAAAACAAAGTATCCAAACAGCGTTGTATTCTTCAGGATCCAGGTTCGGTGACAGGAATTCCTTGCGGTTCCTTTGATGGAGCATCAAACAATAATCAATGTGGTGGAGGCATGGTTTTGAAATTTTCTGTAGACCATTATTTTATGTTGTGGATGGGTTGTGGTACAAGATCAAAATCCAAAGTAGAGTTATTAGCTCTTTGGAGACTTTTATCCTTTGTTGTTCAAAAAGGATAACTTTTTCTACAGGTATTTGGAGACTCTAAGATCATAGTGGACTGGGCTACGGGTGATTCTTCTTTGCAGGTTTCTCTATTGGATCAGTTGTGTTTTCGAACTAAACAGCTTAGAGATTATTTCAACTGGATCTCTTTCAAGCACATTTTTCAGGAACTTAACACTCTAGCTGATAACTTATCCAAAAAGGTTGTTGGGTTGACTGAAGGACTCTTATTTTTTGAAGAGTAGACTTTATTTTGATCTCATCATGCTCTTTTATTATATACTAGAAGTCTGTTATTTTTGTGGGTGTTTAGTACTATTTCTTAAGTTTCTACGATCAGCAATTTAGATTTTGTAAGCTATATATATTAGATCATCAGTTTTTGAGATAGAACTAAAATCCATTGTCTGGTACAGTGACAATGTTTTTGTTGAGAACTACAAAAGCATAAGATTATTTGGTTTGTAAAGACTATTATAACTTTGATTCCTTCTTGAATATCAAGTTATAAGTTTTTTTCTTTTGAAAAAAAAAACGTAGCAACGTGCATTTCAAGTTTTGGAGCATACATGTTAGAGTTTTCAACCATGAAGATACAAGTAGAATAACTTTAGGGACATATAAAAAGGGCCATGGCATAAGGAAAAGCAAGAATGGAGGGTTCAATTATGAGTCGACACATTCAAAATAGCTTAAAGGAGCCTTAAAGCCATTGAAACCCAGATTTTGTAGATATGTCATCAAAGTATGGGCATTTAGTGATGACCTAAGCTAATAAGTTTTTTTAAGGGGATAATCAAGGGCTTCTATTCAATGATGCAACCATGGTATAGGTGTCATTCTAACTATATTGAAAGCTCGAACGTTATGGATAAATTCTGTTTGAAGGAATAATAACATAGTTGATTGAAGTATCTCTTAAATCGTGATAAGGGTGACCTCTTCAATGCAAGGCTTGAGTTGGTTGTCCACCAAGTGATGGAGTTAGGCTCGATTTGGTCGTCCACCAAGTGATGGAGTTATGAGGGTGCTTTCCCAAGACAACTTAAAGTCTAATGAAATGGTAAAAGACAATATGGTCTTCAAGGTGAACCCAAAAGTGGTTTCCAAGAACATTAATCTCATTATTTTATTATTATTATTGATATTTTAATGGGTATAATTATGGAGTGATTATCTTTAATCTTTTCAAAGATAATCAATATATGCTTGTAATGAAAACTATAAAGTTGGAGAGCAAAGTATTCAAAAGAAGGTGGAATCTTTGGGGTTCAAAAGAAGGTGGGATCTTTGAGGCTTGCCCCTCTTAGGAATGTATTGTTTATAATGTTTTGGAATGTATTATCTATTTTTGTGTCTTGATTTATTTTCCTTCTCTATAAATGTAAGTCTTGTATTGATTCTACAATCTACGAGTGTCATTTGATTGATTAGTCTATATTGTTCACATGGACTTTCCATTCACCGTTTGGGTGTTTGACATTGACAGGAGTAGAAGAAGTGATCCATATGTGAGCCCATTGTTGTTCATTACAAACTAAGTGGATGAAGCAACTTCCAAAATTTCATTGTTCTATTGATTCAATGAAGTTGCATATTAGATGTTTTCTTGAATTTTATTTGTGCTTTAACATTGTCCATGAAGATGTTGCATGAACCTTGGAGGATGAAACTAAGGCATCATATCAGGTATTGTTTAAGATTGGAGAGATATCTTCATCTGATTTTATCATCCAAGTGTTTAAGGGTTATTGGGAACCTATTAATAAAGATGAGGTGTGTTTTGAAAGTTTCCCTAGCATTGTCATGTCCACTTCCTTTTTAGAGGATTCCTTATTAGTGGATGATGTAGACATGGATCAAGGTTATGATGAAGAATTCGTAAGATATATGGAAGATCATAGTGTCGTTCAAGACCCAATATGTGATGTTGGTAATCTTGATTCCCTTACCTCATTCTCTTCCTCTTAAACCATGCAAGAATGTAGAATTTCCTATGCTTGTGGATGTCACTCGTTCAACTAGTGAATCATTTGAAGTGATGGAAAAGAAGAAAAGTGATAATGTTTATGATCTCAGAAGCATTCAACATTATTTTCCTTATTTGAAAATGGATGAAAGATAGGTATGCTAAGAGGATGATGTGTAGTAGTAAAAAACAAGTTATACACCTCACAGTAAAGATAAAACCATTGGGTCTCGAGACATTGGGGATTTTACTCCTTTTAACATTTCAAGGAACCGTGTCTTCATGTATAGGCATGCAGAAGATGACAATTTCAAACATTATGATGGAGATCCTTTATATGACACTAACAATGAGTGCTTGGAAGCATACCCAAAGCACACTTGAGTGGTTGGTATTACTAGCCCTATTTAGACTTAAGAGAATTAGCATAGTGGTAGGTTCAACCATATGCAACAGGAAATAAATATTGAGGTGGCAAGTTCTACACTTTTTGCTTGTCCACTCAATTATGATTATGATTATGATCTTGATATTAATATCATAGGTTTGTGTGGCAAAGATTTGTTTACAAAATCAAAATGTTTTGGTGGTCTTGAGACATGCACATCAATTCTATCTCCTAATCCTATTATGCATGAAAGAGAGACCCATAAGGATAGTGATGGTGAAAGGGATTTAAATGACAACAATGGCATAATGCATACCCATAAAGAATTAGCAAACAATGAATAGTTTGATGACAAGGGTTGATGACCAACCTTGTGCTTATACCAATGACACCCAAAAGGACATTGATTTTCAAGGGTTTGAAAAGGAATAGTGGAACTTCAATCCTAGCCTACTCAATTGCGCTGCTCTCAATTGACCCATGTTGCATGAACATTTCCTAAAGAGATCAAATGTGTTCCTTAATTTCTATGGTCACCAACTAATGGAAAAAAATTACAACCATGGTAGTAATCACTAATTATGTTGATTATGAATGTCTTATTGAGCATTGGTTGAATATGGAAAGATATGCTCCTATCCAATCTTGGATGGAATCTATTGGTAGATGTATAGATCAGTAGAGAAGCCAAATAACAATGTTGCTTACCATTGGTATAGAATTTAAAGTTTCACCCCTAATTCTCAAAAGAAAAATTATTCAAAGATCAACCTATGTCTGGATGCACTTTAGCAACATCCTTATTTTGGTTCATCATCAAGCACAAAGGGGAAATCATTGTCCTTGACAAGATGATTAAATGATCACACATTAATATTTGATTATCCCTAACACTTGATTTTTTTTGTTAAGGTGGGATAGGTACTTGTATAAATAAGTTCATTATGACCATTAGCAATGAATAATTTCACAAATTGTTTTTTATTCTAGCTATGGTTTCATAATAAGCATTATGCATGCATTCACACATTTCAGTTATGATGGAATTTTTGTGTCCTAAGATCCTAGAGGTGTGTAGGGTCCAAACTTTGAGCTTAGCCCTTTAATGTCCATTCATCCAAGTTGCATTAATGAACACAAGATGATATCATATCTATATAGTTGCACTTATGATGACTGGGCATCATATAAAATAGCAACATGTCATAGAGATTTTGATTATAATAGTTGATTTTGAATTTCCATGGGGAATATTTAGATTGGATGTTCTAATATTCTCTTGCAACCCACGAGGGAGTGCAAACCCCTATGGAGCCACAATGACAACATAAATTGATGTTTAAAATTTCTCTAATTTGGAGGGATTCCTAAGATCTTTCCAGTCTTCACACTAGTAGAAGATGAGAGATAAATGACCAGGTGACCAAAAAAATTGGTCACCACGGCTTTTTCAAAGGATAAATGACCAAAATTGAGAAATTTTAAGTGATCTAACTAAAAATGACCAATTTTATCACGGGATAAGAACTAAACTAAAAATGACCAAGATAAATGACCAATTTGGTCATGGGATAAGAACTAAACTAAAAATGACCACATAACTTATGGGATAAGTCTCTAGGTACCACATGACTTATGAGATACGTGAGTGTCATAGGAAGTTAGAAATTCCTTGAGCAAATTTGTTAAGATTGATTTAATCCCTAGGAGTAAAGGAATTTTCCTCCATGCCGTAATTTGTGTAAAATTTGACTCAAGTATTGATCTACTTAATGAACTTGTTATAAAGCGTGATGATTCTCGATGGACCCATGCATTCATTTATAAGAACATAGCTTTCATGTGAAGAGTTCATTGATAGATGAGGCATTTGAAGGAAGCATGCCCAAAGAAATAATTGAAAAATAACAAACCCAAAATCCAAAAAATATGATTTCTAAGGTAAAAGATTGTTGAGGCATTCAATCCTATTATATATAGCTTTGGGGAAAAAACACATCACACCCTCTTAATGGTATGTTAAAGAAAGGGTTATGAGCATAATTAACGAGTCCCACTTCAATATCGTTTTGGGTCGATGAAGGGGAGTCATGATAAAATATTTTGGACTAGGGAATAGAATCAACTCGTAAATCCATTTTAAACAATGTAATGTAATTAACATCATTGGAAATTCCACCATATGGATAAAAACAAGAAGGAAAAAAAGGCAAAAAGGGTCATTTTTCAATTTGCAAAGATACTTATGAAAGAGTTCAAACAAAATTTTCTCCTATGCTAATATGTCAAAGTAGTTAGGTTGTAATGTAGTCTATATTGATCAAAGTTTATAATTAGATATTCAACATAAAATAAGGATTTAAAAACTAATATTACCTAATCTAATATTTTAGGGGTCAAACATCCCGCATAGACCTAAAAAATGTGGTGAATGTGATTAAAATAATTATACATGTTATAGTTAATTTGTAATATGAGTGTGTGTTAGTTAAAGGATAGAAAATTGTCTTGTTGTTTGGTTGAGTATGTCCCCTAAGGAATATAGGCATTAAATATCAAGGACAACATCCACTCATTTAACACTAATTTGTAACATAGAAATTGTTCCCAATGGTATAATATCTCAGCCTAAGTTTAACATTATGTCTTCCACATTCATATTAAAGATATATGTAGTTCAGAATATTAACATAGAAATTGTTCCCAATGGTATAATATCTCAGCCTAAATTTAACATTATGCCTTCCACTTTCATATTAAAGATATATGTAGTTCAGAATATTGATAGGGAAACATTAATAAATATTATCAACATGTAAATTGAATCTTTACCCTAGTTTCTAGTCAGTGTTGAGTTCATTGCCAAAATTGACAATATCTAGGATTTATGTATAGTTTAACATAAGCAAAAGATTAAATGAATCGATATGGACAAGCCTTTTGGTTGCAAAAAGGGATACCAAGGGTTTCATGTATTTATTAGTGAGAGGAATTTGTCTTCAAGTGCATAAAATAATTATTTGAGTATTTAGGTGTAGTGCTCTCATTAAGTTGAAATTCTAGGTATGGATGCCTTAAATTTGTAACCATGTAAAGTTTCCCGAGGGTACATACATAGATTTTAGACCAAGGCTAAGAGAATTTGTGAGATTTGAAGATTTTAGACCAAGGATAAGAGCATTTGTGACATTTGGGCTTATAGGGGGTGTTGTGAAATGTTGGTCAAATTTTTGGGATATTGCAAGTATGAACTTACACTAAGTTCATTTGGGATGTGTGGTGATCCACCTTATCCGCCATGTATATGTTCACCCTTCTAAGTGTTGAAGGGATATATTTAACTTATCTTTTTTATTATGTGCCTCGGGCACCTAAAGCCTAGTTTGATTTTTCTTTGAAGCCACATATACACTTCAACTTCACCTCTAAAACCATATTATGAAATCTTCATTTAAACGTTATAGGAGATCTTAGGATTGTCATTTCTTTCCAAAGTCTTTTTAGGTGATATCATTATCCCCAAAAACATCTAAGATGATGAATAAACTTCATTCCATGAAAGGGTTTGGACCTGAATATATATTAAAGGAGAAATATATATATATATAACATTTTACTTTTAACTTTTATAACTAATTTTACAATGCACAATAAATTTTATTTTTATATAAAACTAATTGTACAATACATATTACATTTTAAAAGATTTCTTATATTATTTTCATTCTATAATGCACATTACATCTTAAAAAATTATTTAATTCTATAAAAATTAATTATTTTCACACTATATTTTTTATTTTAATTCTATAACACATTTTATAAAATTAATAAAAAAAATCAAATTGATTATATATAGAGAGAGAGAGAGATGCCATGTTATCCCCTCTCCTCACACAGTAGTTTGACGATCCCATGGCCATTACTGGGCGCTTGGTTATGAATTCAATCTTGGAAATATTGCGGAAGATCGGATTGATACGGTGAAATGATGAATTTTTTTTACAGCCCAGACAAGTCCTCTATCTGTCTCGCCTGCTACTTCCTTGCCTCACTCGCATATGAAAATAACCTAGGTGCTAGTGGAAAAGTCGATCACAATATTGTATGGCAGCTAGGGCATGCGAAATGAATACATAAATTTCAGGCTGGGAACTAGCTCCATGTATCTAACCATTGCTGGATATTTTGGCAACTCCCCTTCTGCGAGTGAAATGTAATGAAATATTAATCTCAAATCTCAAATCTTCGGGTTGGAGTCCAAGGGTTTCTGCAATCATGCAATCCGATGGCCTTTTTTATGAGGTTTTTGTCCTTTGTTTAGTTGAAATTTGACATTAAGAGATTCCATCTAACGAATTTGGGTTCACATAGGCTGCCTAGAAATCTACATGAAGAATGCGCCATCGAAGAGAAGAATATTGAGCTTGCGTCCATGGGGTTATTCCTGAGCACCAAATATGCCTAGGTTCAAGTCTTCGTTTGTGTACCTTAGAGTAAGATCATTAAACTCCCCTTTACATTTAATGATTTGGAGAAATAGCTTCCCTCACCGTTATGTATAATCTTCAGGACGGTAGTGATGGCACCAAGGATTATCTCTTGGCTGGTGAAACCCTTCTGTTGAAGCTCTATTTTTCATTGTGTTTGATATACATGTTGGCTGGGGTTTGGCTCTATGTGGTGAGAAATAGTCTTACGGACTACCAGATCCATTTATTCATGGTTTCCCTCGTCTGCCTGAAAGCCCTAAATCTCCTTTGCAAGGCAGAGGACAATTTTTTCATTAAGAGAACCAGGATGGCTCCTAGATGGGATGTTTTGTTTTGTTTTCTCAGTTTTCTGAAAGGAATTATGCTTTTTTACCTTGATTGTATTGATTGTCACCAGTTGGTCCTTCTTGAAACCATGTCTGCAAAGCAAGGAGAATAAAGTTCTCGTTGTCATTCTCCCTTGGCATTTTGAACCCTCCTTTCCTCTTCCTACAGTAACTAAAATTCTATCTCTACTGAATACTAAGATTCATTCTCGTTAGTTCTTTTTTACAATAGGTAAACAGGGCGAGGACATATTATCCTTTTGAGATTCTAGGTTGTATTTGAAGGCATCCTGAAGGACTTTTTGAAGTGATTATCTCAGTCTCCTGCCAAGGTCTCTCAGGGTTCTTTTATTTCTATTTGCAGAGGGTAAGTTATGGCTGGAGAATTTTTGTTGAATTCTCTACAGTAACTAAAATTCTATCTCTACCGAATACTAAGATTCATTCTCATTAGTTCTTTTTTACAGTAGGTAAACAGGGTGAGGACATATTATTCTTTTGAGATTCTATGTTGTATTTGAAGGCATCCTTAAGCACTTTTTGAAGTGATTATCTCAGTTGCTTGCCGAGGTCTCTCGAGGTTCTTTTACTTCTATTTGCAGAGGGTAAGTTATGTCTGGAGATTTTTTGTTGAATTTTGTGGTTGAAGTCAGAGGAAACTAAAGGAAAGAAATGAAGTGGTGGAAAATGGAAGGAATGGTCCTAACTATAGATAGTTTGGAGAAGTATTTATGAGCTCTTTCTGAAAGTATGGTTTTGTGGCAGTGATACTTGAATATAGGTAAGCATAAGGATGAGTTGGAGTTTTAACCATCAAATTTGGTCCAGAACTCGGCAAAGCGAGTTTTATGTTGTTGTTCATCACTTTTTAAGGCTACAATATGCCCAGAATTATATTTCAAACCTCAAATTTAGCCTAGATTTAAATATTATGCCTGTTACTACTAATTTATGGTATGAAATATACCCAAATTAAAGGACCAATTTGGGTTGTTTGATGGTTAAGAACTGCACAGGGGTGCCCAGCATGTTGAATTAGGTCTGTTTCTCCCCCTTTTGACTGACAAATAGGGTTTTTTGTGCTCAGATTTAAGAAAACTACGTCACACTAGCTCACAATTAGTTCAAAATTGCCCAGATATGTTATTTGCTTTTGCTTACACCTCTAGGTTTGGCCAACATGGAGAATACGTTCAGTTTGAATGGGAAATGTAGTGACTAAATTGGATGGGAAATGTTGATGAGGCCTAGGAATGTAACATCCTAAACTTCGTTGTAAGCATTATTTACATTAGTATCTTCATAATGCTTTGAAAATAATTTCCTTTGGGAATGATCCACATTTTGAGATGGTGTGTGGAAGGTCCCATATGTAGCTCCATCCTTGAAGGATGTCAAGCTTGGCACAGATAGCCATAAAGACATGTTTGACTGGGTCACTAGACAGCTTACTAAACCTAATGATCATGAGTATATTTTTGACAATAGCTTAGATATCAAATCGGTATTTGCACCCACACTTTGTACTAACAGATTGTACTTTATTTTCATGAGTATATTCATATTAGCTTAGATATCCCGAGTATATTCATGTGAACACATTTAATATATATTGACATGGTGTGTGGCAGGTTCTATATATAGCTTCCTCCATGGAGGATGTCAAGCTTGGCATAGATGGTCGTAAAGCCCTGTTTGACTGGGTCACAAGACAACTTATAAAACTTAATGATCAACTCGATGTTGTACAACTTTTGAAACTGACATCCCTTACTCTATAGGTATGACATATTGTAGTTGTCCATATTTTTGTGTATTCATTTTCTTTGAAATATTTCATTGAAAATGCTATGAACATTAAGTCAATTCATACTAGTGATGGTATTATCTATAATTGTTAAATTACAATACATACTCTTTTTCCTTTTTGGACTAGTTTCCTAGCTGTTATAGTTTTTATGGTTTGATTCTTAGATATTAGATCTTTCCTTTTTGATAATAGCTTAGATATCAAATCAACATTTGCACCGACACTTTGTACTAACAGATTGTATGTTATTTTAGTCCCACGGACTTACTTTTGTGGTCATTTATTGGACATTAATAAATTAATTAGCTTATCTTAAGAATATTTCTACCAAAAGGACCGTTTTTAAAGTTTGTTTCCTTGGCATAATTGTATATGATTTTTTTGTTGTAAAAATATTTAAAAAAAATCAAACAAATTGGGTCCTTGGGTTGTCCAGTTTTTAACAAACTTCAGTATTTGATATCGAACTCAGTTAAAGACTCATCCATTGTAAGAGTTGTCGAACAGATGCAAATGAGGCAAAGTTGTTAATTTTTAGTACTTTTTAAGATGCTTCTATCTTGTTTCATAGTGTTTTCTTGTATTGTCTCAAATAACACAATAAAGTCAATGAAGTTAAGTCATTTGAGTAGGTGAACTTAGAACCTAATTTTGAAAGATACCATGCTTGTGTCTTAGATCATTGATGTAAAATTATATAATACATTCTATTTAATGGTGCTAGCTCAATGGAAGAGCACTTGCCTTATAGACAGGAGGTTGGTGGTTCAATTCCTCTGTGCCCTATATATATTCTGAAACCACTAAAAAGAGATAAATGACCACTACAAAAATAGAGGTAAATGACTTTCAAAAATGACCAAGATTCACATATAAATGACCACCAATTCAAAATGAGAGATAAGTGACCAAAAATAGACCAAAATATGCATATAAATGACCACTTTTGAATTGGTGACCACTAGTAGCAAATTAGCGGTCATTTATCACATGAAAAAAAAGGTGGTCAAATTGTGATAATTAATGACTAAATATATGATCACAATATAAGTTATAAATGACCAAGCTAAATATGACCACTTTTTTGGTCGCATGATAAATGACAGCTAATTTGCTACCAGTGATCACCAATTCAAAAGTAGTCATTTATATGCAGATTTTGGTCATTTTTTTTATCATTTATCTCTCATTTTGTACTAGTGTCAAGAGGATAGGGAATCATAATGATAATCTGCTAGTCAAAAAAAGAATTTACAACCGGTCGGTTCATGAAGTTAGTGTTTTAGGGCTCGTCAGAGTGCTCTGGTTTCTGGCGATCGGGTCTTCCTCGGCCTCTGAGGTCGCTGATGGAGGAGCCGACACAGGAAGAGAGACGGCGTCTCTTAGATTTAGCTTTTCGATCCCTGGTAGCTTCTACCCCGCAACTGATTCAGCCGCCCAGTACTGTCAATGATGCTTTTATCAAAAGAACGGAGGCTCCCTGTATCCAAATCACGTCGGCAGCTTCACGTCTTAAAGCTCTCACCTTGAGCAAGGGAGGTTTAATAGGGCAATTCACCGGGATCTGGCCATCTCCAAAGACAATGGAAGTCTGGATCATGAAAAATTGGTCACCCTTGATCACTGGGAAACTGCAACATTGTTTTTGTGGTAAGGGATTTTTCTCTTTTTTGTTCGAAAATAAATCAGATAGAGATTTAATCTTTAGAAGTGGTCCGTATTTCTTGGGCACCCGTGGCCTCTACCTTAATCGATGGAGCTTAAACTTTGATCCGGAACGAGATGTACCTTCTGCTATCTCAGTTTGGGTTCGCCCACCTCATCTTCCATTACATTGCTGGAATGACGAGATGCTTCAGGAAATTGGCAATGCCCTAGGTAACTATATAGACAAAGCAGAACCAAAAGGACCCCTGTTTGCATGCGCTCGTATCTACGTGGAAGTAGATCTAGAAAAAGGGTTGCCTACGGTAGTAAATCTGCAAATGGATGGATGGGAACATATACAGAAAATCGAGTACAAGCAGCTACCCTTTAAATGCAAAAAATGCCATGAGTATGGCCATTTTGTTAAAAACTGCCCGAAAACTACCCAAGAAAATCAAGAACAAATTCAAGAAGAAGGTTGGAAGCCAACAAAGAAAGGGAGGAAAGTCCAGCAAACCGCACCCTCAGAAAAAGAGAAAACCACGGAAAAAATGAGAGAAAAGGTGCAGGAAGGGACAAAAGCAACAACTAGTAACCAATTCCGATCTTTAGGCATGGAAGAAGGTGAGATCCAGGAACAGGTCAACGAATCAGAGCCTGCGATAGAAACTACTCATATCACCATTATCACCCCTAATCCCTCTCTGCATAAAGAAGTGATAGAAACAACTATGGAAGAAATAGTAACACCTGGTGGCACCTGGGCGGACAAAGTAAAGCAAAGCGCAGTGGTGCATCCTTTCTCACCCGATCACTCATCATCCCAAGAATTTCTGGATCCCCATGATAGTGTTTCAGTACCAAATACTAGAGGAAGAAAAACTTTAAAGCATCACCGCGACCAGGAGGTAGAAAGGGAGCTAGAGTTAGGAAGACAGAAGTGTATAGAAGAAACCAAGCTACTCCAAAATAACAAAAACCCCGGCGGCACAAGGCTAGAAGTAAGATCTCGAGCAGGGTCTCAAGCCAACAAAAAATTATGAAAATCATCTCATGGAATTGCAGGGGTCCGGGGGGATCCACAAAAGTTGATTCCCTGAGAGATATGTTAAGAACTGAAAAACCAAACTTGTTGTTCATTCAGGAGACAAAAATGAAAGATGTGGAAGCTCTAGCGCTTTCATGTCTTTTCTAGAAGGAGTGTCATGGAAAAGCACAAAGCGCCAAGGGCGCATCGGGAGGCATAGCAACATTCCTCTCAAACAATTTTGTGATCAAATCCTTTAAAGAAAGCCATCACTAGCACCTTCTTGAGGTACAAGAAAAAAATAAGCAGAACTCAATATTCATCTGCAACGTGTATGACCCCATTCACTACAAGGACAAAGATGTTTTTTGGGATGATTTGATCAAGCTGAAAGACGATCTACATGGAAAAGAGATAGTCATTGCAGGTGACTTTAACGTGACAAAAAACCAGCAAGAAAAGCGTGGCGGAGTAAGAGTAAGGGATCCATATGGTGAACGTCTCAAGGACCTAATTCTTGGCCTAGACTTGCTAGATATTGATATGAAAAAAGGAAATTTCACCTGGAGTAACCGAAGAATTGGAATTGGACACATCGTTGCTAGGATGGACAGAGTTTTGGTGAGCTCCTCATTTCTTCTTAAATACCTTCTTCCCTCGGCCTATACCCTTCCTTCGGCTGCTTCAGATCATAAGCCCATTTGTTTGACCCTCTCCCCTCCTGCCAATTTTGGGCCTATTCCTTTCAGGTTCAATCCTCTCTAGCTTCAAGAAGGAAATCTTTTGCATCTGATTCAAAATGCGTGGTATTCCAGCTTCTCTGGCTCGCCAAGTTATATTTGGGAATGCAAGCTACGTTCTGTTAGAGCAGCTTTAAAATCTTGGAACAAAGAAAAATATACAAACCCTTGAACACTTAAGGGCAAGTTGAAAACAGAATTGGCTGATCTTCATCTTAGTATGGAAAGAAGTGAGATTTCCTCTTCCATTATTGAAATGGAGAAAAAATCTTAATCTCAGAATTCTTAATGCAGCAAGGTTAGAAGAAGAAGATTGGAGAATAAAATCAAGACAGACCTGGTTAAAAGTAGGTGACAGCAATACGACATACTTCCATAAGCAAACTAAATCTCACCTCAGCCGTAATACCATCACAGAACCGAAGAGTCACAATGGGAACTTAGTCTCTGGACAGGAGGACCTAAAGGCTCATGCGCTGGAGCACTTTCGGGACCTTTATATGGATAAAGAGGAACCAGACCCTTTAGCGCAAGCCGACCTGCTTTCAGGTATACCTCAAATCATTTCTGACTCAGACAACTATGCGCTGGACAAACCAATCGTTGAAGGGGAAATTAGAATGGCAATCTGGTCTCTCAGTCTCCATCTAGATAAAGCCCCCGAGCCTGATGGGTTCACCATAAACTTTTATAGAGCAGCCTGGGATATCATTAAGGATGATATGAAAAGAATGTTGAATTGGACCAAAAGAAAAGACAAAATAGGTGGTGCTACTAACTCGTCCTTCTTGGCGCTCATCCCAAAAGATAGCAACTCAACCTCCATTGGCAGATTCCGGCCCATCTCGCTTTGCAATACTTCTTATAAGATCCTATCAAAAATTATAGCAACCAGAATGAAAAATCTTATGGGGAAAGTCATCTTAGACTCTCAGGGTGGATTTATTGCAGGAATACAAATACTAGATAATATAATCGTGGTTCAGGAGTCAATTCATTCTAGTATGGCAAATAATCAGCAGGGAATGGCAATGAAGTTGGATATGGCCAACGCGTTCGACGGGGTGAATCATTTTTTCTTGTTCGAAATAATGGGCAAGTTTGGCTTCTCCAACAGGTTCATTCGATGGGTGAAAGCATGCATATCCAGGCCTTGGATAGCCCCCCTTATAAATGGTAGGCTGACTAAATTCTTCCAATAAGCTACAAGAGGTTTGCGTCAAGGATGTCCGATGTCTCCCTTTCTCTATCTTCTTGTAGCTGAATCTTTGAGCAGGAAACTCCATCAGATGCAAGGGACGAGAGAGCTTAGAGGAATTCGGATAGCCAAAGGAGCTAAAGCAGCCACTCATGCCCAATTTGCAGATGATACGATTCTACTTGGAGGTGCCTCCCCTATCATTGCAGAAAGGTTCAACGAGGCGTTGTCTATCTTTCTAAGAGCCTCGGATGGTAAAATCAACGAGGAAAAATCCAAAATATACAGCTGGAACTGCCCAATCAGTGCCTTGAACAGAATTGCGAGGATTTTTGGCTTTGAGGTATGTCCAACCTGGAATTCTCTTACTTATCTTGGCATTCCAATTTTTAAAGGGATGAAAAAAGCGACGGACTGGCAACTCATAATAGATAAGATCAAAATTAAAATATCCTACTGGGGAGCTAGATGGCTCAATACGACTGACAAATTGATCCTAATAAATTCGATCCTCTCTGCATACCCAATTTATTCCTGCTCGATCTCTTTAGCACCCAAGAAAGTTGTTCAAAGCATCACTAAAGAAATTAGACGATTCCTCTGGCAAGGAGGAAAAACCAATGGAACGAAAAAGTTTCACCTGTTGAATTGGGAGCAAGTTTGCAAGCCAAAAATCTACGGGGGAGCTGGGATTAAAGACCCTTCGGCAATGAATCTAGCCTTAGGAGCCAAAATCCTTTGGAGAGTCATCTCAGGAAACAGAGCTTGGTGGAAAGAGATTTTACAGAAGAAGTATATGTCAGGTGACAGAAGAAGGTGTGTAGAAAACATTGACCAGAGCAAAAAAGGTACCCCCGTTTGGAACCTGTGCAAGAAAGCGGCTCACATTGCCCAAAAGAATCTCTATTGGATTCCGGGTAGCGGGAAGAAGATAAAATTGTGGAGAGATAGCCTCGGAATAAACTCGTGTCAACCAGCAAGGTTTGCTAGTAATCTTGCAGATCTTAAAACCTGGATGGAGCAAGCCGGACTTGAAACTCTGTTTGACATCTCGGTTTGGACAAACTTAGGGAGGTGGTCCGGATGGGCTAATTTAGACATCCCGGAGAACCTTCAAGATGAATACAAGGCCTTTCTGGAGTTACTTCATGGAGCCACACCGGTACATAGGCAATTAAAGGATAGCAGAGGTTGGAGCAAGTCAAGTGAGTACACGGTTAAAGAAGGATATCGAACTCTGGACACCACACAAAGAATTAAAGACAAAAAATGGATAAAGTTTTGGGGAAAAGACTGCCCTCCAAAAATCAATGCTTTCAATTGGATGCTAGCACATAGGAAAATTCTCACAGCCGAGAACCTCAGAAAAAGAGGTATTGAAGGACCAGCAAGATGCGTCCTCTACAAGTCCTCAGAAGAGACACTGGAACACTTATTTTTAGACTGCAAATTTGCAAGGGAAGTTTGGCATAGAGCATACATTGACCTGGGTTTCGAGGTAACATTGTCGACAAATTGGGATGACTTATTTGCTTGCTGGAAAAATTATTATACCGGATCTCTCAATAATAACCCTGACTTTAAAAGGGCTTGGGAAGCCTACCCAAAGTCCATCTGCTGGAAGCTATGGGTAGCAAGTAATAAGGGAATCTTCGAAGAAAGATGCACCAACCCAAGAAGGGTGCTTGCATCTACGAAAGCACTATGGGAGGAAGCACTAATGGTCAAAGGGTTGCAGAATATAAAAAAGGAGCCTCTAACAGTACAGGAAAAGATATGGACGGCGGACTTCCTAAACCCAAGCCTATCTCTTACCCCTGCTTCATCCTCAGGAAGGCCAACTTCCCAAAATTGGCAAATCAGAAAGACTGTCGAAGATTTTCAGAAGTGGAAGAACAGCATTGGGTGTAATGTTCTTTTCTTTGACGGGGCCTCGAAAGGCACCAGGGTTGGCAGGAGCGGGTGGAGTCTTGTTAGACTCTGGCGGAAATAAGATGAAGGAAAATGCCTAGGGGTTAGGAAGGATGACGAATAACAGCGCAGAATGGCTATCCTTATTAAAAGGTCTAGAAATTGCTAGGGAAGAGGGCATCTCGATCCTGACAACCATCGGGGACTCAATGATAGTGATAAGAGATGCTACAGAGTTGCTCACAAATAGAAAACTCCCATCTCGAAACACCACCGCATCCTCAAAAGCTTAAGAAATGAATTCAGAAACATCAATTTTATTCATATTCTGAGAAGCAACAATCAGCAGGCAGACAGATTGGCCAACGAGTAAAACAAGACCGTGGGGTCCTAGTTATTAACCAGATGAGAGCTAGCCAGGCCTGGATTCCATAATAGTTCTACACATGGGCTCTACATAATTCTCAAATATGGTTTTTTCTAATTCTTCAGACATTAATTCTTCAACCTATGAGAAGACCGTGGAGCATCCTTCATTCTGCTACAGCAATCAAATGAAGGGTCCTGCAATATTTCGCCCATTTTGGAGCACTCCCAAGAGTGATAGGAGGCCATTACAGGTCGATCTGCAGAACGCACAGCAGGAAGGGCTAAAGCCGTTTCTGATCGAGGATGAGGACTCGGACTTTGAGAAGGAAATTTTTGATATACAAGATGTTCGCGAGCAGCTGCAAGAAATAGAACCTCAGATTGGCCTGTTGCGAATGAACACAAGAAAATGCTGCAACATTTGTTTGCTCTGGTTCGTGACTCAACCATTGAGGCTTGAGATAACATTAATAAGCTCACGGAGATGATAGATGGTCTAGTTGTGGCCATAGAAAGCACTCGCTCCGCTCTTGAACATGGAGATATTGGATGGATATTGAAACAAGATTGGTTTGGGACTAGCGCCCTGATGAAGACGTTAGTTTTGGGGAACATTTTCAGGTTTTTTTTCTTCCTCAAATTTTGAAAAGCACTAGGAAGACTCAGCAACTTCACTAGAATCAGCACCAGAACTCCTCGTTTTACTTTCCACCATGCCCTGTCTCAAGGATCCTGACGGCAGTCTGATCTCGCACTATATATATTGTTTTTGGTTTAAACTTTAGTAGAGAAGCTTGTTTTTTAAATTTTACCGTGGCAATAGCAGTTCATGGGCATATTAGCTACATACTGAAAAGAATGTAAACAGAGACGGGTCAACTCCTGCGAGCAGAAGTTTTGACCTACTCCATTGTTTTGTAATCCCTATTGGTTCTACTTTTTTAATATAAAACCCCAACCGTTTATGTAAAAAAAAAAAAAGGATAGGGCATCGATTGAGGTCCTTGGCATGCATTATAGGCATGGTATATGATCCTCCATAACATAGTAAGCCTTTGTCTTGCTCTTCCCTTTCATACCCTACATGCATTTTCAATGAACAACAAAATGTTCACAGCATACATGCATTTCCAATGAACAACAAAATGTTCACAGCATACAATAGAGCAACAATATGGATTTCAAGTTTGAAGGAACATACATTTCAAAATTTTGAACCACGAAGATACCAGCTGAAGAAATATGCTTTTAAAGCTTGAATGAACATTCATTTCAAAATTTTGAACCATAACGATACAAGTTGAAGAAATTCATGGACACTTGAAGGGGCTAACCATATATATCGCAGAGTGAGGCTGGCGAAACCAAAGATGAGCTTATGTATTCAAAACTCAAAGGGCCCTAGAGCCATTCAAACCCACCCATATTTTGTGGGTACATTTTACAAGTATGACAATTGAATAATAAATAGTTTTTCTTCAATACTATAGCCATGTGGGTACATTTTATAAGTATGGCAATTGAATAATAAATAGTTTTTCTTCAATACTATAGCCATATACTAAAAGCTGAGATTTTAAGGATGGATTTGGTTTCAAGCAATAATGGCACAAGTGATTGAAGCGATGTTTCGAGAAGTGATTAAGGTGATTTGAGATTTTAAGGATGGATTTGGTTTCAAGCAATAATGGCACAAGTGATTGAAGCGATGTTTCGAGAAGTGATCAAGGTTATTTCTTCAATGTAGGGCTCGAGTTGGTCATCCGCCAATTGATGGAGTTAGTAAGGCACTTGCCCAACACTAAAGATCGTTTGGTAAAAGACAATATGGACTTCAAGGCAAACCCAAAAGTGGTTTCCAAGAACACTAATCTGATCATTTTATTATTATTGATCATTTTCTTATGGGTATAGTTATGAAGTGATCATCTTTAACCTTGTCAAATGTAAATAATGAAAATGAAAACTAACCAGGAAAATATATGCAATCCAAGAGCAGCATAAGATTCAGATTGCAATCAGTCAATATTTCAGGTTTAAAGTTGTATACATTTTCACTCAGAAATTATATTTTTATTTCAACGTAATGTTGGCAAAATATTGGAGGCTCCGACAGTAGCACGTGAATAGTTTAGTGTTTATGACATCACTGCATGATGCAATTTCTGGATATTAACCTATTAAAAAATAGAAACTCTTTTTTTTATTAATGCCAACATCTGATATTCCGGGGAATCAACGTATGGTCAGAAATACATTCATTCAAGCAATATATAGTCAAAGTTTACTCCCAAGGAGCAAGTGTCACAAAGCAAAATTTAAATCCAAGTGGAAAGGATAACAACATTCCTCCCAACCACCCCATCTACACTTAATTGACCTATTAAAAAATAGAAACTCATATCAAGACATGAGATGTGACTTAATATTTGTTACTTTTTAAAATCAGGGTCAATAATAGAAATGGATCAGAAAATCCTATTTAAAAAAAGTTAAATAAATATTTAATTCCAACATTGTTTATCCCATAGTTATTTTGATGAAATTTTAAAAGGAATAAACTGACAATAAAAATGGGAACAATAGTCTCCACCTAGGCAGACACTAATAAAGAACTTCCACGGAAGTAGATGAAACAAGGACTCCGAGCATATCCATCAAGAAACGGATTAATTTAAAGGCACGAGTACAATTTAATCAAGCATTCTAAAATCATAAAGATTGTTTAGATTGATCAATTGATGTCGTACATTAATCAAGGACAATGAGCGGTAACAAAACTCCATACAATTTAACGGAATGAGCGGTAACAAAACTCCATACAATTTAACGGAATCAAATTGCATGAATGTATGTAATCGATGTACTCAATTTTTTCCGGTGGATATTCCATTGCCCTCTTCAATTGGAAACAACTATCCCTGAGATGTTTTATAATACAATGATTTTTGACATTAATGTTTGAAAAACATTATGGGATAGACGCAACGCCATGGTGAATGACCCCTGGAGAAGTATTGCTGAGGAAAATGTGGTCTCCAAACAAGACCAGACAAATGTGTGATATGTCCCCATGAAGCATGATCTTCATCATCTCAAATAATACAATTTCCCAACTAACTAGATCCAGGATTACACGTAAATAAACTCAATAAAGGCTATCAAATATAAAGACACGACTCTCGAAATTAACAGAAATGAAGACTTGATAAATGACAACGATGGAATATATGGTTATTTGCACGTTTGCTTCCAAAAAGATTCAGATTGATAGGTAATTGCACAATTGAAAGGAAGCACCAAAGGACGGATCTCTCAGTACAGTCTAATGAAACAGGACTCCGACAAAACCTATCGTGTAGATAAGATAGAGAATTTGCATAGGAGAATAGTTGTCATCATCTTAGCAGTTTCAAACCCTCCTCAATCGGCTGCTTCTAGGTGGTTGAGGCCGTAGACATTCCTTCTACCTGCATGGTTAAGCCATCAATTATAAAGGATCGCTTCAGGACAAGCATTAACATTCTGCACTCTGGCCAAGTATGGAATTACAATTGCAAGCTGATATGAAATGTTGCCTCGTATAAAAAATAAAATAAAAATCAACAATAATAAGATATTAATATCTTCTCAAACCTAATGCATGCTCAGAAAACAGCGAGGACAAAAGGCATTTATGTAAGGGCAGACATCAGACCTCAGCATGAGCATCACTTTGCCGAATTTTTCGAGTAGGAGTCCGCATGGTTACCAGCTCTTCTGCGGCTGTGGGATGAATTCCTACCGTTGCATCAAAATCTGCTTTTGTTAAGCCAGCTTTCACAGCTATTGCAACTCCCTGGGATGTTTTATTGGAATTTTTAAACAAGGAATTAGAAGTGAATTAAATCAATGCCAAATATTCTCTACAAATTCACAACAAAAGAAAAGACAACTGCAATAATAGTGGAAAGAAAACAATATGGAGAAATGCAGAATGGAGCATCAAGTATACCTGTAAAATCTCAGGTGCGTCATCCCCACACATGTGAACCCCTATAACCTTGTTTGTTTTTGCGCACACAATTATTTTCATAAACATTCGATCAGGAAGCCCTGATAATGTTGCTTTCATGGGTCGAAAGCTAGTTGTGTAAACATCAATGTCTTTATATTGGTCAATTGCCTGCAATGAAATGCATGAATGAATGTCTAGCCAAAAAATGGAATCTACGAAAATGGCATTAAGCACAGTTAAGGTCGGCTGGAAAGAAGTAATGGTGCAAGTCATAAATGTATGCCAGAATTTTTAATATGCAATATAGAAGCAATTAAGCATGTGTAGTATAATAAAATTCAAATATAACTATACGTTTTCTAAAACGTTAAAATCAAGATCCACAGCAAACACATTTCATAGAAAATAGAGATAATTGCATGCCTGTTGTTCGCTGAGACCAACCGTTCCAATTGGTGGTTGAGTGAACACCGCAGATGGTATATTTCTGTCTTGCATTACAAACATATCCCAAACTGTTAAAAGTAGCTTTTAAGAAAACACAAACCAAGTAAACAGGAATGATCTTAAAGTATTTTCAGACATTTCATGAAAAAAAGATAAAATGCATAGATATCACCACCAGTGTTAGCATACTCAGTGTACCAGCTATTTACATTCTTTGACTGAGAAGTTTTATATATTCAAAAAGGTATTAACATATACTAATTATGTATAAATTCCAGAGAGTTCCAAGTTTAAAATGAACTTGAGACAAACATGATGACGTGTGCAAATAATCTCGGTCATACCTATAATCTGGAGAGAATGACAAAGAATAAGTATATGAGAACTCGTCAACATCTACTGGAGAGCATGGCAAAATGGTATTCACATTAATAGCTGCAAGAACAGGAATGAGAAAAGTCCAAGCGTTGATCAACATAATGGTGTAAAATGCCATACATTAATAATACCTCATATCCTGAATGGCATCCACAATATGCCAGCCATGCCTCTCTTCATGGCGATGGCAGTCAGGAATAACTGCTAGACCCAACCAACGAGGAAATCTCCGCATGTTCAGTAATCATGCTTACGAGATCCTTAGACTTTAATATGTCTCAACATAATTGGTGTTGACAATCATAACATAACATGAAAACAAATCACTTGATAACAAAGCAATAATGACTGGTATCCATATTCCTGAGCTACTTTTGATATCTAAACCAACGCTTGAGAAGAAGGTAACTGGAAGAATGCAAGTATTGTTTAAAAGGCAGACACATACAGAAACACGAGTAAACAGACTTAATAAATTATGGAGGGTTAATAAATTAAAATCGGCAGGCAGTAGACCAATATAATAGCAAATGAAAGAGCAAGCCCGCAAATTTATACCGGGATTCACTAGAATGTGTAGTGAATGAATTTGCATGTGTCATAGGCATCCATAGAAAAAATAAAGGTAATTTAGAAGTTCAACCTAGGTCGCATTGATCCATAATCCAAATCAGAAATGAGTGTGGTTGGGACAGCCGACAAATTTTGAGTGTGTATCCTTTAAGTCTGACAATGCAGAAGCCAGCATGCTGCCAGCTGGAGAGTTCCGATGGCAAATGCAGACAGTGGGTGCCAAGCAATCAAAGGTTTGGACCCTGGAAGATATGCTGATGTAGTGACAAAAGTGCCCCCCATAGAGGCAGTGCCAAAATTGAGCAAAATGACAAAGTGTTGAACCATCAGCAGCTCAGTGTCGGCAAAGGACAGAGTGAGAGAGGGAGTTGGAGCGCCGAGAAAAGGGAATAGGCTAAGTATTAGCAATAATGAGTCATAGGAAAACACAATTGGAAGATCCACTTGACAAGCATCTGGGGCCCAGCGGAAGTTTAGTATCAACAAAGCTCAAGGCTGTGTCTGGAAAAAAATGTCAATCGACATCAGCAATCAGAAGTAACTACAAACACTATGAACATCCTGAAAACCAAGGTGTCGATAGCAAGGTGTCAAAGGCAAGAAGCCAGCCTGGGAAGTGCAATGTATTACAGATCAAATGGAGACACATAGGTGAGGATAGTGGGGAAGCATATCTTTGACATCAATTTTAGCATATCAAGACACATCAATTTTAGCTTTGACATGGAGGGCCATGTCATTTTTGCATGCTCTCAAAATTCTTCCAATTGTAGGTAGGAATTGCTTCCTTGAAAAATTGTGAACCACCTTTTCCAAAGGAAAGCAACAGCAGACAATCACATCATATGCCAAAATTCTTTGCAACAACCCTAGATCATCCAATCGTCGGCTAGGAGGGCCCTCTCCAAGCTAAGGGGTCATGAACATGTCACTATATTCTA
Organism: Larix kaempferi; assembly: GCA_027924585.1. Lineage (NCBI taxonomy): Eukaryota > Viridiplantae > Streptophyta > Pinopsida > Pinales > Pinaceae > Larix > Larix kaempferi. Next base: position 11,251,249 of record BSBM01000637.1, on the reverse strand, counting down.
CCTAAAACCATGCCCAGAAGGTCCTAACAATTGAACACCACCATAAGATCTGCTCCATTATTTCTTTTTTTTTTCAATGTCGACACGTAAAAAATCAAAGATGTTGATTTTACTAAGTCTTGCTTTATCCACCAAACACTGATGGAGCACCAACCAACCCAACACCATACTATATAAACAAGCTTTGTTCCACGACTAAAGAGTCTAGCATCTCTTTTGCCACCACTCTTCAAAGTCATTGGTCCCACACATACTACTTAAGCATGGAGTAATAAGGATCTCAAATCTCAATCTATTGCACAAGTCCTTGGTGTCATTGCTATAGGACTTCCCATTACTCCACTTCTAATCCCTCCAATAAAGCCTCGAATCATGGATACAAAGTTTGAAGCAACAGCTTTCAAGAATCATTTTGGATAATTCTAGAAGGATTGGGTTTTTAGATCCACTTAGTTTTTAAGCATATTTTAAATCTCTCCATGTGTGCCATGTGTCTTGTTCCTTATTCCAAAGATTTCCCTAGAAGAAGAAGCCTTTGTTGTCAAGTCTCTTCTGGGGATAGCATGGTAATAAGCCAAGTTGACACCTAGGGGATGGAAAGGTCTGAAAGGCCCTTGATGCCAAATCCCATCAATCTCTGGGTTCCTCAAATTCCTAGTGAAGACAAGTTGTAGTTGATCGCCAAGCAACCCAAGGTCTCTTCAACACTATCATTCCTGATATTTTGAAGGGTGCTTAACTTTGCATTTCCAATGATATCAAAGATTGAATGGACCCTTATTCCCTTGAATGTGTTAGGCTAACAGGACATGATCCTTGACTAAAAGCTTGCCATAGGCTTCTCCAACCAATTCCCTGTTCCTCCACTTACCTGCAATAGTGCCAGTCCTAGGCTCACTTTTCTTACGGAATGGTGTAAAATTTAAATATACGAAGCCACCAAGGCCAATCCTTTAACCCCCTTTGTTTGCACCATAGAAAACTTTGTAACACCATTTACAGTCACTTGCAGCCTGCCAGTGAAGGAAAAAGACATGCTGCATAATAAATATGTCATGTTGCCAGGATTTTGTCAACTATTGTGAATTTCCATGGTTGAATTGCACAAGAGAGATATCTTCATATCTCAGTCTACAGAAGTCCTTTCATCTGCATGCTGGCTTCGTTCTTCCAAGAGCACCACTATTACTCTAATCCCTGAAGAAGGGCTTCCCTTATGGATCCAGCAGCAAGTTATCATCATCCTCACTATTCAGAGGGCGCCTTCTCCTGCATGGGCGACTTTCCTTGAGGAGGTAGTTCGCATTAGGTCTCAGACTCCATGCATGATCTGCATGCTTGCTCCATATTGATCAGAGGGGCCATATAACCGTAGTATCATCTTCCGGCAGCATTCCAGCATCAGTAGATCAGTTATTATTCACTTCTTCATCTTAGGAGGCTGCATTCTGGGAGAGAGATCATCTCCCAACCTGACCGAGTATCGGCATATATCCTGCATGCTTATATCTTATTGATTTGCATCTACTACTCGAGATATTGGTATGTACATGCATCTTTTCTATCCCTATTTTATAGCATTTCTGATTATTTGGGTTATTTAGGGGTTGGCAAACCCATGCATGCTCATGCAAGCATAGTTTAGTACATGCATTCATATTTACTTCAAGTATTGAGCCATAAAGACTACTAGCAAGCAACAGAAACTCCATAAACAGACAGAAATATCAGTTGGAATATTACAGTCAAACAATGTGCTCTATCCAAATCATGATCAAGGAGTAATCTGTTGATATTAATCATAATAGTAATTGCTCATCCAACATTGTTGAACACTCTAACAAAATCAAACACCACAACTACTTAGAGGATACCAAGGTTTTAGCTAGAATTGATCATTACTCGAGATGGAAATTTCAAGAAGTGATTGAAATTAAGAAACATCATGTTGGAAACATAATCCTTTGAGGTTATGAAATATTATTGTATTATTTTTCACTATTCACATTTATGACAGAAATAATATGAATAGTCATTGGGAGCCCAAGCGACACCTTGGAATTTGGAAACCAAGGGTCATATAGCTTGTATTTATATGTACATTCTGTTAATGATAAATGCATCAACGCTTATCTATCTCTTGTATATTTGGCTTTGTGTTAGTGAATTGATTGTGTGCCCTATTGGGCATCTCAACAGTGGTATCAGAGCTTATTATGAGCCTGTGGCATGTGCTTTTCTGCATGGATTTCTCCATATCTGCTCATTGTCCTCCTCAGTCCTGCATTTCTGCCATTACCTACCATATTCTCTGCATAACTCCTGCCAACTGTGTGCATTGTCCTCTGCCTTGCCTTACCTACTTGCTCAAGAGTTTCTCTGCCATATTCTATGTGTGTAAGCTATAGTAACGTCTCTCCCCCACAGGCTGAAGTGAACGGTAATCTCTTCCTCCACTCATTGCATGAACCCTAGCATCCTTCTTTGAGAGCTGCATGAGACAACACTCTTCTGCTGTGGGTTGAGAGCTACATACGACTGCAAGATTGAAGCCTGAAGACCTGTCATGTGATTTTTTCTAGTGAACGCCTCTCCTCCTTTGAGTGCATGGATCTCTCTCTTGATGTTGAAGGTGGAGAGGTCTTGTGAACACCCTCTCCTGTGTTGAGTTACGAGAGCGCACTTGAATTTAATTGTTGCGTTCTATTGCAACTATTGTTGGAATGAATACCATTTCTTTGACACCTCATTGCTGCATTGAAATATATGAAGAAACTCTATTTTTTGTTGCATTGATACTGCGCGGACATGCATGGTGAAGTGCGACTCATTTGACTGCGTGACCATGGAGCTATCCAGTGCATTGATAAAGTGTGGAATGCATTCATTCCATCATAAACTACAAGGAGGTTGATGTGTTTTAATTTCTTTGAACAATGACTCGAATATTGTTGCGCCCCAACTGGAGACTACGCTCTCTCCTGGTGATTGGTGAAGGCTCTCTCGGTATCTGAGACCCGTGTAACAAACTATTGAATGCTCTCTCAATATCTACCTTGGTGAAGTATTGTTAGTTTTTCTACTTTAATTCAATATTATCTAGGATCTTTAACTAAAAGAATAACAAGCACAACAAAACACAAGAGACACAATAGTTTTCCTCGAGGAAACCATAAAGGAGAAAACCTCGCAACTTCCTCAAAGATCGCTTCGTCACTAATACAATATCAATCCAAAAGTGGAAAACCCAAAATATGTCTTCTGCAACTTCTCTCTTTTCTTCACCAGCGAACTTGTCCTCTCTCTCTTGCTATGCGAACTTGTGTGAGTGAGTAGTGTGTCCAAATGAGAGAGCAATGCTCTCTATTTATACTTTACTTTTAACTTTACCTTTTACCTAACTAGGTTGGCCTCAACTAAAGATGACTAGGCCGACTTCTCTACGATGACTCAATAACCCTATTACATTTGACTATAGGGGATCTATTGTCCCGACTTACAATGGAGGCTTTTACCTCAATGACCTAGCATGACTAAGCATAATAATGACATCCCCGATCGGAGGAAAAACATCTCCGTCGGAGGTACAAATAAAATACAAATGGATAAGTTGTTTAGAGAGTGCTTATTCAACTTAGGCATCATGTCTACATCAAGTTGATCCAAGTTCATTAGGATCATTCAATTTCATTTCATGGTCTTTTTGGCCTACATAACCCTTCAGATTTCAGATGTGCTAAGAAGCACAACTAATTGCAGCTTGCATCCAGGGCATGTTTATATATATACAAGGTCAGCAATAATAGATATAACTTTTGAGTAACTTTTTTATTTTTGGACCTTTTTATACTCTTTGAGGAGTATTTTTAGCAGTTCATTGCTCTTGCCCTTTACTCATGTGTGTTAAGAAACACATTCTAGAGTTTACAATTTCCATGGGCGAATTTAAAGATTTCCAAGTAGTACATGAGCTTTCAGTTTTAGCTAACAACATCTCAAGTGACTAAGGGGACTTCGACCAGTGCCAAACATCGGGACAACCGACTAGAATGATTTAGGCCTAGAATCCAACTCACCAAAGGCAAATTCTGTCACCAACTCAAAGTTGAGACACTAAACAAACATGGATGCGATCCAACACAGAGGTAGTAATAGGGAAGTCCTCAATATCAAAGAGTCAAGAAAGACAAGTCAGAGGTGAAAGCCAAAACGGAAAGGTCATGGATGGATGGAGTCAAAATGAAAGTGGTGCCTAAGGTAGCAGACAAATGATGTCAAGAAAGACCATATCTATGCAAGGAGGGTATTAAACCGGTGAGTTTTGTCAAGCAACCTAAATGTGCTAGTATGTCCATTTTATAATTTATAACATCATCAAGATATTTCATTTTCATTTTATAAAGAGTTTGCCACATCATGAATCATATACCAAGCTAATGCTGTGAAGATGACTAAAGCAACAAGATAATAATACATAAACAAAGATCAGAAATCCATAGGTCATATCACATCATAATAATAATCATCATAAACCATCTGAAACACTGTTGAATCATCATATCCCACCTGCCCTCTTATCCTGTGCACCCAGCCTAGTATTGAATTCAAGGAGGGCCTACAATAAACTAGATGACACCCGAGAAATCCCCCACACAAGAGATGGTGTTGACATCATACAATTCATTGGAGCAGTCACTGGAGTAGCTTGCATACTGCTTTGGGGGTGTAGGACTGCTTTAAGCCTTTTTCCCCTTCGCACTTGCTTGATGAGACAAGTGTTGTGGGATGGCATGGTTGTCATAATTTGCTTACATGTCATGGGAGGGGGAGGATGGCACTATGGTCGATCGGCCCCTCCTCTGTCTTAGAAACCCCTTCTTGCAAACAAGCTCCCAAATTGGCCATCTTGTCTACTAATATGTTGAGGCTTCTTAGGATGTGAGAGTTTGAGCTCAAAGTCACTATCACCGAGATGGATCTTTGACAAATTCTTGATAACTTTGGATTTGTAGAAAGTGTTTGGAGGGGGGGGATCACAGAATCACCATTGAGTCACTTATCATTATGGCCTTCTAAACCCCTTTATCTCTGAGAGTGTGTTGTCTACCAGATTGCACACCAGCAGCGGAAATCTTTCGAAAGCTGTCTCCCTCACTGGCAAGTGGGGAGATATGTGGCCTTGGGGGCAAGCAATGAGCTAGGTACTGTCACCTAAATCCCAGCTCCTCCGTTTAGGCTAACTCCTAACGAAGCCAAGGGGGGTAGTCCCTACAAAGAGTTTCACTAAGGCTCCTATGTTTTATAATGTTTTTTTATGAAGTGATGCGGATGGGTGTTGTTTAGGAGTTTTTTATGATGATGACCACAATTACAAAAATAAACACAAGATGATAAGCAATCCACGTTGCGATATAAGAGTGCAAGATCAACAGTATATCAAAGACTTCTAAAAAATGAGATAGCATCCACAAATAAATGATTTCAAAAGGACAAATGGCCCAACAATATAAATATATGAAAAGTACAACAATTAGACCAGTGCCTTATCCATTGGGCGAAGGAGTCAAAAGTTTGAATGTAATGCTGGGGGATGCTGAAAAGTAAGTCTTGATAGTAGTTGTTCGTGAGATCGTTGTGCAAATTATCCTGGTAAATTATAAGTTTTTTGTGGTCTTGATTATTAGGCTAAAAACAAAGATATCAAAAGTCCGGAAATAGTACTGGTAACCTCTTAGATGATAGGTCGAAGCCACCCAGATTTCAAGAGGGTAAGTGTTCAATTGGCTTGACCACCCTTGAGTCTGACAACAGGATTTCGGCACCACCTGTTTCTGGAAACAACCTCAGTAAATCTCGAAAGCAACGCCGGTTCATTGGTTGGGGGTAAAGTTTTATTAAGTTATCACTTGTGAGATTAGCAAATCCAACACCTTTCTAAGTACTAGCCCAACCCTTTCAGGTTGGCAAAGCATACGGGTGTTAGATAATCGACCAAGATAAATTAATTATGAAGGGGTGTGAGTTGGAATATTTTATTATTAAAGCACAGTTCAACTCTCCGATAGAGAGCGCTCTTGACTTAGTCTTAAGACCAAAGTTCAAGAGACTTTAATTAATCTAAATGCCTAATGCAAGGAAAATGCAACAACTAAATGCTCTCCGATAGAGAGTGCTCTTGACTTGGATTTGGCCAAGTTCAAGAGACTTTAGTTCGTTTTATGAAAAAGAAGCAGTTGTAACTTGAAGAACAAAAATGAAGCTTAGATAGCTGAAAATGAAATGATGATAATAAGATGTAACAAGATGCTTGAAACAAACTGGAAATAAACTTACTGTTCTACCAAACAATACTAATCTAAAAGTGGGATCTACCTCCGAACAAGGATGATCACTAGAACCACTAGTCCTTGAGACTTTCCAGCTAGCTGAAACTTCGGCAAGGAGGCTAATGGGGAACGAGAAGCTACCACAAAGCTATGTGGCCTTTGGGATGCAATCCCAAAGTTTGCTTACTCTAGGCAAAACTTGGAAATGGAGTATAATGAAAATAAAGAAGTTGATCTAAAGCATGAAACAAAAGAAATCTAAACTAGCAAAGCACAACACTCTTCACCAAATGGGGAAGAAAAACCCAAAAAGTGGAGGACTCCTCCACTTAGCCTTTTATTTATTTATTACAAGTGCCTTAGGAATGAGATCCTTGCAAGGTCTTTTGAGAAAAATGAAATTACTAATGAAAACTTTAAACTTAGAAACCCTTGAGGGCTTTTTTACAAAGGATAATGCTTGTAGTATTTGTCTTTCTTGGTTTAAGACTTCTCTTGGGTTTGATCTTCTTGAGTCTTGCTTTCCAAAAGCACCTCTTCTTCTTCAAAGTAACCTACACAAACTCAAAAGAGATCTCAACAAGCACCCATTAAACATTAATGAAAATCAAAAGAGAACTTGAAACTATCTAGCTCTAGAATCTATAAAAAAAGACTTTAAAAAACTAAATGTATGAGATTCAACTTTGAAATATGCACAAATGTAAAAACGGACCAGCAAACAACATACGCCTAAAAGATGATGGGAAAGAGATCTAAAACATAAAAAATTTGAAATATTTTTGTATGCAATTTTTAACTTTTAAATGAGAGATCAAAAAATGCAAAAGAATAAACAAAAACTAAATGCAAGCCTAGCAAAAATATGAGATCTAACAAAGAATAAACTAAGATCTATCAAACAAAAGTGCAAGAAGTGAAACTTAAAATGCCTATGCTACTTTTGAAAGCATGAAACTAGGGCTTGTTTAACAAAATTTTAGAGATCTAAACAATGAAATTTGATAAAAAAAATACAAACTTGAGACTATAGCATGAAACTTCAACTATTTAAAGTGCAAGTTTAAAAATTAAACTAAAACTCTCATTACCAAGATTTAACTTTAGTTTTTTGTGTCTTTTTGAAGGTGGACGAAAGGTAGATAGGATGAAGAAGGACGAGAGGAGAGAGGGAGCGAAAGGTAGAGGAACTAGGAGGAGGAAATAGAGATGGCAAGAAGAGGTTGGACGAATGGAGAAGGGGAAGAAGGCTTGAAGGGATAAGTTGGACGAATGGAGAGATAGGCAAAAAAGAAAAGTAAAGAGAAAAATGAGATCTAGGGTGGAAGAGTGAATGAGGAAGGCTAAAGATGGAGAGGGGCTTGAGGAGATAAGCCTTAGGGCCAAGTAACCAAGATTTAAAAAACGTTTTTGTTGCTTGATGGAGGAAGAGGGAAGACTCTTCTACTATGTTCCTTCTCTTGAAATAAAAAGAATCCTTTGGGAACCTGCAAGAAAGATTTGATTAGGTGCTAATAGCGATTGATGGGCAAAGAGTAACTTGATCTCCAAGTCATTCTCCACCTTGTGTGAATCCTGCAAAACCCTTACACATTAAACAAGCCAAACCGAATAGTACATTTCTAAGAATTATAGAACATATACTAAATAATGAAAAGCTTGAAATAAGGAATAAGGTGAGAAAGATGTCACCAAGCAATGTGAAAGACAACCCCAAAGCTCTTGTATAGACCTCCAAAGTCACTATTTTATTCAAAACTTAAACAAATATTACAATGATTTTTGGGCAGAGTGTTCATGCTCAAAATCTCCATGAGAAAGAGAGTGCCAAGCACCTCTACTTATACAAAAACTAAGATGCCCAAAGCCTAAAACGAATTGGCAATAGAGAGAGCCAATGTCAATCAATACTAAGTCGAACTCTCATCAATCCAAAGCTTGGAGAGCATGATCCAAAAGACAACTCGAGTTTGAGGTAAATGCGAGTGGGGAGGTGGCCTCCACCTTGGCAAGGTACCTCCTCATTTAAATCACTTCAACCTTTTAAAAATGATTTTTTAATCATTTTTGTACTTTTTCAATTTTGTCCTTTGGTGCATTTTGTCACTTTTTTAACAATTAAATGCTAGAATGATGTATAGCCAAAACTCCTCCAGAGGTGACGTAACTACCCAGAATCTGAGAAATGAGGGCGCTAGGGTAAAGAGGATGCTCTGAGCGTCAAAACGAGCCTCCCCACGCTAAAATCCGCCTCCGGAAGAGGTTTTTATCATAATTTGAAATTTTTTAATTAAACCATTAAAAAATGGTCTAATTCTACAAAAAAATTTATTCTCCTCGGAATCCAACGAAACTCCTAGGGGACCTAGTGCATGTTCCTACGACTCAATCGAGATGGCTAACACGTAAAAAATCCTAGACACAAGACTCTAATAACCACCTTAGGTTTTGACCACCATGGGAAATACTCCAGCTTTGGAGGTTTGAGTGAAAAACTCAAGAATTATACGCCACCGATGAGTAGCGCATAATTCCTAAGGAAAAAACACTCTAGAGTATCCCCCAAATGGCTAAACCTAAGGATAGCCGAGTCTTTTATAAAAGGATCCTATTTAGACCAACTTTTTACAGTTTCCCCATGGGGGTATGAACATGCAGCTATTACAAATGGGGCAAAAATCCCCTGGAAATCAGTGTTACAAATATCGGCGATTTATCGCCGAAATCACGATATATCGCGATACGAACTCGCCGACAATATTATCGCCAAACATCGTGCGATTTTTTTAACGATTTTTTCGACGATTTTATCGCGATAATATCGCGATGTTTTCAAAAAATCGTGAGTCGATAACTCCCGCGCGGGCAAAAAAAACTAAAAAGTTAAAAGGTAAAAACCATGTTTTTTTTTTGTTTGTTTCGTTCGGTTTCGGGCTGGCTGCATCTGCATTCGTCAATCGTCTTCGAGCAGAGAGTGTGGATAGGGCACGGGAGTCGGAATCGGGGACGGTGCTACTGTTGACTGTGGTAGAGCTAGGGCACGGGACCGGGACGGTGGTAGAGCTGTGAGGGCACAGGACCGGGACAATGGCAGAGCTGTGAGGGCACAGGACGATGCTACTGTTGACCGTGGTTGCTGTGAGTGCAGAGACTCAGGAGTGAGTGCCACTGTTGTGGCTGCTATGCTGAGGAGCCCTCGGCTGAGGAGAAAGGGCATTCCAACTTCCAAGTTTTCCAACCCCATTCCAAGTATGTGCTCACTGTTTTTTTTTGTTTTTTTTTAATTTTTCTCCATGAATGCAGAACTTAGAAGTTAGAAGACAATAGAACCAGGAATATAGGCTTAATGTGCCCGAATCTGGTGCCATGGACGGTGGGGCCTGAGCCATGTCTTTAATTGAAAAAAAAATTAAAATTAAAAGTAACAGTGACAATAACAAATTAATGTAAATTAATTTTTTGTTTGTAATTTGTAATTTTGTATGACTATGATTTGTTATGTTTAATTTTTTAACAAATTTACAGTAATAGTGAAATTCTGAACACAGTTTACTGTTTTTAACAAATTAACAGTGAACACAGTTTACTGTTTTTTGTTTGTATGACTATGATTTGTTATTTTTATTTTTTTTGCAATAAAATTATGAAAGTATGCTAAAAAAAACGTTTTTTTTTTTTTTTTATGTTCCAGCCTGCAGGTTCAAAGTTTCAAGTTTCAACAAACATACCGAAGACTTTGGATTCATTTTGGGAGTACGCAGAGCCTGTTGATCAAAATAATTGACAAAGGCTAAAATGCAACTTGTGTGGGAAGGAGATGACGGGGAGGATAAGTAGGCTCAAATACCACCTCGCACAACTTTCAGGGCATGGGGTGGATATTTGCAAAAACTCCACGCCTGAAATTATTCATAGGGCCAAACTCGCAATTGAAAGTATTGGAAAGAAGAAAGATGAAAGGGAAGCTCTCAGGCCAGAACTTGGAATGAGAGTGTCATTGGGATCTGGGACAACCGGACACACTTTAGGGGGAGTGGGGAGTGAGACCTTTTCCTCATCTTCCGCCATGCCTTCAACAACATCTAATTTCTTTGTTGCGAGATTTGGGCCTAGTGGACAACCAGGCATAAAGTCAATGTACAAGATCAATGAGAAAAAGGAAGCAGACAAACTTGTGAGTCGGTGCCTTTTATGGAGTGATATACCATTCCACTTTGCGAGGAACCCATTCTACGTTAATATGTTTGATGTCGTTGCTATTGTTGGGCCGAGGTATAAGCCCCCCACTTATGAGGAGCTAAGAGGGCCCCTCCTTGATAATGAAAAGGTTGATTGCACTACTAGATTGGAGGAGCTTCGAGGTTCATGGGAGGTCACAGGATGCACAATGATGTCAGATGGTTGGACTGATACGAAGGGTAGGACCCTTCTCAATTTCTTGGTTCATTGTCCCAAGGGCATAATGTTTATAAAATCCGTGGATGCATCTGCACATATCAAAGATGCAGCATTACTATGTGAGTTGTTGGATGGGTTCATCCAGGAGATAGGACTGCAGCATGTTGTCCAAGTTATATCGGACAATGCTACGAATTATGTGGCAGCTGGAAAGATGCTTATGGACAGGTATCCTTCTTTGTTTTGGACCCCTTGTGCTGCACACTGTATCGACTTGATCTTAGAGGATATGGGAAAGATTGAGTTTATCAAGGATGTCATTGATCCAGCAAGAAGCATCACCAAATTTATATACAATCATGCTTCTGTGCTTAGCTTGATGAGGCAGTTTACTCATGACAGGGAGTTGGTTCATCCCGCCATCACTCGCTTTGCCACTTGTTTCATCTCTCTTCAATCTCTCCATACTTCTAAGTGGGACTTGCAGACTATGTTCCTTTCAGCTGAGTGGCGTGCTTTATCGATTAGCACTAAACCGGAGGGACTTGCCATATCCAGACTAGTGTCATACCAGGAGAGCTTCTGGGATGGGGTGAAGGAGGTGTGTGCCATCTGTGAACCTTTGGTAAGGGTTCTTCGCTTGGTTGATGGAGACAAGCCCGAAATGGGCTACCTATATGAGGCCATGGATAGGGCCAAAGAGGCCATTCGTGCCTACTGTGAGGACAAGGGAGAGGATGGGCAAGCAAAGCAACAATTGATATGGGCGGTGATTGATCAGCGATGGAACAACACACTTCATCGCCCCATTCATGCTGCAGGGCTATTCCTCAACCCCGCATTCTCTTACTCCTGTAGCTTCCGGTTTGATGGAGACGTAATGGATGGGTTCTTGGAATGTGTCGAGAGGATGGTGCCAAGTGAAGATGATCGTTCAGAGATTTCCAAAGAGTTGGAAATCTATAAGAGGGCCGTGGGAACATTTGGGTTTTCTATGGCTATCAGGGACAGGAAGAACATAATGCCAAGTAAGCTTCACCTTGTTTCAAGTTCAACTTTCAAGAATGAAAATTCAATTTATTTATTTCTTTGATTTAAATTTTAAATTTTCAATGTCTTCTCTTATGTTTCTAACTTTCTCCAATTCATTGTAGATAATTGGTGGGAAAACTATGGCGCACGAGTACCCCATCTCCAAAGTCTTGTTGTTCGGATCCTTAGCCAAACATGCAGCTCTTCTGGTTGTGAGCGCAACTGGAGTGTATTTGAAAAAATACACACCAAGAAGCGCAACAGGTTAGAGAATTTGAAATTAAATTCGAAATTCATTATCTATTGTAATTTATGTCCCATGGGTAATTATAATTTCTGTATTATGAATTCTAATTTCATAAATTTACTGTCTTCATGCAGGTTGGATACCCAACGCCTGAATGATCTAGTGTACGTCTCCTACAATCTCAAGTTGTGGGTGAAGCAGCTTCAGAAAAAACCTGAGGTGGATGCCATTTCATTGGATGACATTGACACCACTACTGCGTGGAGAGTGGAGATTGAGGAACCTGTTATGGAGGCAGCCCCTGATTGGTTAGAGGATGATCATGGTACACAGGATCCCCAGAGTGAGATATGGGAGGATGAGGGGTTTGGCTTTGAGAGTGTGCCACCACCGGAGCCACCAGTAGCGCAGCCACCAGTAGACTGTCCAGTTGCACAGCCACCGGTTGCACGACCACCGGTTGCACGGCCACCGGTTTCACGGCCACCGTCTCAGCCAGAGGGACCCAGATATAGGGGCAGTGGTAGTAGTAGCAGTGGTAGAGGACTTGATGAGGGTGACCTAGTACCTTATCATTCTTCTAGTTCTTCTATAGTACATCAGAGACCAGGCACTTCTAGAGGCAGAGGACGCGGCCAGAGTCCATGACAACCCCCACGAGCACCTGGGTTTTCTAGCTCTAGAGGCAGAGCCATTACTAGAGCGATTACCTTTACCCGTAGAAGGGGCAGAGGGAATCCATAGTTTACTTTATTTAGTTGATTTCATTGCAGATGACAGTTAACTCTGTGAGATACATTGATTGTATTTTTTTGGTGATTCATGAGTCGAGGACTCAAGATCCAGGACACGATTCATTTTTGATGTGTGATGTCTAGACTCTAGCGATACGTCTTATTATTTATGCATCTTATATATCGGTTTTCTTTCCATATGCATGTGGCAATGTGTTTAAACTTTATTTGATGTTCTTGTTGCTTTAGATGTTTAGAAAATTGAAAAAAAAATGAAGGACACGATTCATTTTTGATGTGTGATGTCTAGCAATATGTCTTATACATCTTATATATCAGTTTTCTTTCCATATGCATGTGGCAATGTGTTTATTTGATGTTCTTGTTGCTTTAGATGTTTAGAAAATTGAAAAAAAATGAATATTTTTGTATTTTTTTAAGTTTGCCGATATATTGCTGATGTATGCCGACATTTTCGCCGATAAATCCAATAATTTCTCTTTGGACCCTCAGCGATATATTTGCCGACACGATATTTGTAACATTGCTGGAAATGACTTCTGAACTTCTGAACACTGATGATGAACATGAATCATGTTCAATAAACTGGCGGCTCACAAGAAATTCAGCTATTGTACAAAATAGCTGATAACAGAGTGTTTAGGCCTTGTAGAACTACAAGCACTTCAGCTTCATTATTTGTAGCATTTCCTAGACCCAAGCAAACTCCATTTCCTTTTGCCCATCGAGGTCATAGACCAACCACCCTACACTCGCCCCTGCCACTACTATTTTAGTTATCATTATTAATATATTAGAATAACTTTGTATTAATTATTATTTGACCAATATACTTTTATAATTATAGTTTTTATTGGTCTTTAAAGGGTCTTTTCCTCGGACTAACAACCATATATTTTGGGGTTGTTTTCTTGAGGTTTATGTGTAGTAGTTTTAGGTTCTTTGTTAAATTTCGTTGCTTAGTATATTGGATTATTTGACTTTTGTTATTTAAATTATTCATGTATAATAGTATAATATTTTTGGTTTATATAACCCAAGGGGTTAGAAAATCAGTTGTACTTGTCGCCAATGTTGTTGGGAATTTGACTAGTTCTATGCCAATAGTACCCAGTTCAAATCCTCCTGGATGAGGCAGACTAGTCTGCACCGATTGGTTTCCATGGGATGCCATCCACAAATGTGTGGAAGCATCCCTTGGGTTTCCTCACGAGGTTTTCCATGGAAAAAAATAATCTTTTGGTTTATAGGTTTAAACTAGCATTTTTTTAAAACATATCTATGACCTTAAATTATGCTAAATAATTTAGTTTTTATGATTCTTTAAACCTTGACTTCTCTTAACCTGGGTTTAGACGTTAATCATATTTATAACTTTATAAGAGACTTTCTCCTCAAATCGTTTTCTTGCTTGATGATGGACCATCCTAGTTTGGTCCAAAACAATGATCTAAATCAAATAGATGCAGTTTACCTAAAAAAGATCTTCTTACAATGAATCCAACCCCCAAAATTTGAGAATTACAATCAATGACTGTGTTTGTTGTCTTCATTGGATTTCAAAGGGGATTAATTAGGCTACATATCATTTCATTTCCATCTCTGTCCTTTGCTCAAGCAGATTAAGAAGACCACCAAAGTAAGATACGTCAATAAACCTGGCTTATTTTCCAACTGTCCACTTGCTTTGTAAGCTCTCTATTCGATTTAGTTTGTTAAAAACCTAATCAACACACTAAAATTAACCATCTACAGCCCTAGGTTTCATTAATAAAGATTAACTTCCTAATCTACCCAGTGACCTACCTCCTCCCTTGCCTTGTTTCCCTTGTCTCCCCCAAAACGGGTGGTGACATCAACCTTCTGAAATTAGTCTTCCTAACTCAGCTATCCCTGTTTGGTAGTCTGTTCATGTTGGCCCTTCCCTCTAGGCTTAGATCCTTGCATTTTTGCATAAGGTTTTCAACCTATTGGTTGGAGAGTGGTCGTACTGCCTCTTCCTTCCAAGGATTGCATCTCATTTCTTCCTTGGGATATTATCTTACCCTACAGCTTTCTTACACCAGATCTAACCCTATGACAAAAAACGAATGGTAACACCATGGACCTTACTGAAAAGGCCACTTACCTTGTGCAGTTACTGGTGACTATATCCAACCATTTTATCTTCATATGGGATCTTGTTCTTCAATGTTCATCATCTTAATAATCATTTTGGACCATTTGACATTATTATAATCCCAATTACGCTGGTAAAGAAGATTAACAGAATGAAGGCCATTTGTCAATGAATAAATCACTCGGATCACAGCACTTATCATTATCAGAGGGATCCAAAGCCAGACAAACTCAAGCACACCAATGCTGCAATGCTTGAAGCAATTTGTTTAATGTGTGCATCCATATACTAACAGAATTCATTTGTGCATAGAACTCTAAGTACCTGTATTCACATTTTGTAGGTTGGTTGCCAAACACAGTTTTAGCAAATGCCCCTCCTTCCATTATAGCAACTGGAGTCAAATTTACCCTGTTAGTCACATCCCCGACAGCCCATATCGATTCAACAGATGCCCTTGAATATTCATCTACCTGTAGGATCCACACAATGCAATCAAGGCACTAATTTACATTCACTTCTGAGAATCAAAATGTCCATAACCTTGCAGCTGAAAATGCACAGAATTCACTATGTATATACCTCAATGGCACCAGTCTTGTTCATTTTCACTCCAATCTCCTCTAAACCCAAATTCTAGCACAAATAAATTGAGTTCCAATCAATATTAATAAATAGGTGGCACATCCTTGTCGCACCATGACAAAATAATAGAAAGCAAAAGCTGACCATGAAAATCTTGGTAAGTTACCCAAATCTATAGGCTTATAGCCATACCTTAGTGTTTGGCACCCGACCAGTAGCAAACATGACATGAGAAAAACCCTCGTTGATTCCTTTGGTAGTCTTTAATGTAAGTAATCCATCTGATGCTTGTTCTATAGCTTCTGGGGACTCTTCAACATGAAATTCAACCCCTCTCAAGGCTATTTGTTCTGCTACAAAATCTCTAACCTATGAAAACACCCATGTTCAATCAGAATAATTTGTTATAAATGGTTATTGGACAAGAAGTTCTAAGGTTAACAAAAATTACTCTCTTCAGACAAAAAGAAGCAAACTAGAAGCCAGTAGGTACTTACTTCCTCATCGAAGCCTCTTAAAACCTTATTCTGGCGGATGAACACATGAACGTCACTGTTTAATCCATTGAAGATACTTGCAAATTCCAAAGCAATGTAACCACCTCCAATTATAGCAATTTTGCCTGGTCGTGAAGGTAAATCTAGAGCATTGTCAGAATTGATTGCAAGTTCTTTTCCAGGAATGCTGGGAATAAATGGGCGTCCACCGACAGAAACAAGTATGTGCTTTGCTGAATATAATTTTCCATCCACTTCCACTGTATGTGGATCAACAATCTGGGAACGTAATGAATTAAGTATTGGATCAGAGACTAGTTTATGCACCCCAAAAAAAAAGGAAAGAGAATTATAGATAACAAAGGTATAGCATCCAACACCATAAATAACTCTTTGGTGTTTTTACTGTAAATTTCTGATTGGCATGTCCCAAGTAACAGAGCCTTGCACTCTACCTTTCCGCGACCTTCTATTAGAGTTACACCAGCATTGTTCAAAACATTTTTGTACACTCCAGTCAACCGTCTAATCTCTGCATTTTTATTAGATATCAGAGTGGCCCAGTCATGCTTGGGCTCACATTCATATGACCAACCAAAGCCTACACTCTCTTCAAATTCATGAGAAAATTTGGAAGCATAAACAAGTAACTTTTTGGGGACACAACCACGAAGTACACACCTGCACAAAAAAAAAATTCAAGTGATTACTTACAAATGTGACAGGAAATATCTCATAAAATGCCATACAACTTCAACACAAATAACATCACTTGAATGCCCACGTTGAAATATGACAGAAAATGCTTCAACTAACAGAATTAGTAAAAGCAAGCAAAAGCAAAGTGAATGCCGGAATCTGAAACCGCCTCGTAAAAAATAAGGGAATATAAAGTTTCAGGTTAGGGGCTGATAAGATCATAATGTCAAAAAGGTGCAAATATCATATAAAGCTCATTCAAGAATAATAAATCAAATAGTATCACTTACATTTTAGCTTGAAAGAATATCTAAATTATTTCAACTAATATTATCAATGCAATCCAGCAACAGCAAAGTGAAGACCAACAAAATGACTAACTTTCCAAATGACTAAATTCAGATTACAGTCTCTATGTACTTTAAAACTTCACATCCACGGACATGAAAGTAAGGCAAAAACATGGCTATACATGGCTATATTGAGAAATAAATAAAGTATAAAGAAAACATAGAACATACATACAAGAAAGAAAAGTGAAATCTGAAACAATTTCATTAAAAGATTAAGAAGAAAGTGGAAACTAATGTTATAAATAACAATGATCACAAAAACCTTTACAAAATTGACAACTATCAATAATATATTTTCACTTGCCTCCTGAGACCTTGCAGTCAAAGTTTCAACTCAAATTACTGATTTCTTTCTTTCGTTCAGAGCATTAATACACTATATTAATGAGGCCAACAAAAACTATTAAAAGACAAACCATACTTTTTTCTTTGAAAATATCAAGAATATCTTCTGACTATAGTATCCACTAACAACATCTGTCTATCTTTAGATATCCATGAGCCAGGGACTCTGAGCGAATGACTTATTCCAGCTGGTCATGACTAAAATTCAAGAGACTTCTATGCTAAAGCAAATCGCACCAAGTGTAGCATCCACAAGCCGTTGGTTATTATTTAGTAATAGTGGCCCATTTTGGAGCTTTTTTATTTTAGAATATTTTAAGTAAAAGTTAGCCAAACAATTAGCAACTGATCAGATCCTTTTATGTTAAGAAGGAAACCCCTACACCAACATCAGAAATAATGGTGGGCATGGGAGTAATTGAGGAAGGGGAAGGCAACATTGTTATAACGCAAAATGGCACTTCCTCTTTCTGTGACAACAACACCCCTAGACAACACCTAAGTGTGCATGATCATTCACAGACATCAACTTGTCAAGCATGGAAGAGCCCTTATTTTGACCCTATTTGATGGCATGAACACACTTGAGATGAATCCAGCCCACTTCCCCTTAAAATAAATAAGTTAACAGCAAACAGAGACCCCCACGCACCTTTTGTTCCTGCAAGGTGCATGCCACGCATGTTGCCCTTGAGCAGGGCATGTGAGCCTACAAAAATGGCTAAAAATATATAGAATTACAAAAAAAACCAGTGTTACACGGGGACGCGTTCCCTAGGGTTGGGGGCGCGCCCCCCTCGCTCCCCGCGCCCCGGGGACTTGGGGGCTCGTAGCGAAACGTTTCCCCTCGTCCCCAATTTGGAGAAACTTCAGGAAACGCATGGGGGAGCTCGTCCCCTATTTTGAATCGCGCACCGATGAAGTGGGGGGCGCTTAGGCGCTCCTTCCTTACTAGAGTTGTTCAGTAGTAATGGTAATATTAAATTCTTAAAGTAAAAGGATAGAAAATGAAAGATAAGGAAAGTACCATAGAAAATGAAAGATAAGGAAAGTACCACTTTTACTTAAATTTTTAACATTACCATTAATTGTTTCAGGATGTTTGAGAGTGGTTCCAACCTTATCGGAGTTCATATGCAAAAAGTAGAATTTTAGATTCCATTCATAATTCAACAGACTTAACAGTTTTCAGGATTTCAGGATTGCAACGTTTCCACTGGATTCTATCATGTATGAGGTTAAGGGATTGGCATTTAATCAAGCGCATCAACCTCTCTATGTACCTTGATGTTGGTGGTGTTGATTGTTGAACTTCTCTATCATGACCTTAATCAAAATGTTCCCTTTAGTCAAGCAAAAATCACTTATTAAGCATGGGAAATTTTTTTCTAATTCTACCTTATTTTAATGCTTGATTTAGGAAGTTTCATCAAAATTGTAGTGCGTTGAGTAATGTCCCTTGAGGATCAACTTCGAAAATCAAGGTAGAGGCAAGGGCTAAGAGCCTAGAGGAGGGGGGCACAGGGTGTTATTGATGAATAGGATCCCATTATAGGATTAATAGTTCACTCCTACATAATTGTATGTTGGACTTGAAAGCCTCAAATAATGTGATTTCCTCTAGAATCATGAAGAAATAGGATCCTCAAGTCATAGTTCCCCATTACAACATCTATGCCATGGATTCACACAATGTTGAAGTGTATTGAATCATTGAAGAATTAGACTGTATTTACAGGGAGCAGCTTAAATTGTATTTACACGCAATGAATTGTTGTTGCTGGTATTTAAAACCTCTATAATTTTTATAATTTTTATGACCTTAACGCCCCCCCCGTCCCCCCCGAATTTCCCTAAAATTTGGGGGTGGTCTCCACACGTCCCCAATATGCGTTTCCCCGCTCCCACGCTCTCGCGTCCCGGAAACTTGGGGGAACATTGAAAAAAACAGAGAGCTATGACAGTTTTGAAGAAGTTGGTCTCGTTTGTAACTTCTATAACTATTTGTCATTTGGTAACCATCAAAACTATCTCAATCGTTCCATAAAAAGGGATTAGATGGTCCAACCAAGAGAGAACACCCATCTCATTGTTATGCTAAAGGAATCTTGCCACCATATTGAATCCATTAATCCCCTCATTCCCTCAATGACTCTTGTCCCTGAGTACCATTTCCATAAGTGATTGTAGTTATCATCCTCATTGTTACCGCTCAAACTAGCAGTCCTTTCAGAGCAGACTAAGTATGCCCTGTGCTAGTGATGGTAAAGCATTTGGGAAGAGTTAGACCCAATGTCACCACAACCTAACTCAACTTCTTCAGGTAACTCCAAAACCCAGGGGAGAGTCCCAAATGGAGGAAGAACACCTGCAGACACCAACACACTTGCAAATATCCTTCTACAAGCCTTATGGTTGAGATCAATGCCTTATATGGAGTCAACAATGAATAATAAAGACACATAAATAAGAGTTAATTCAATCTACCAGTCACTATCAATCAATATCACAACTTTCAATGTAACTACACAACTCCCAATGGAGGGTCTCACACTTCCCAAGGCAGAACCTCAAAAAAGTGCATTCTTAAGGGGAGATGGTCAAGTGGCCTATGGCACACTTTTTGGTCCAATCAAGACTGTAAAAGCCCTGCAAAAACCCTAATTTTAGCAAATTCACATTTCCCAAACCTCAAAGTGCCTGATGCATCCTTTCCAGACATACCAAAGCAAGGGGTTTCATTTTTTTATTGTAAAGGACAAGTTTTTGGGCCTATATTATATGGAGTGTTGGTTTTGGGGCTAAATACCCTGATCAGGTCGTTGCAGGTCCTCTTGGTCTTCATTCCAGGAAGTGTTGGCTTAGTGGCATTGCCGACTGCCCCTTGTCGGGCCATTTGAGCCTTGGGTTGGTGTCGAGTGCTTCTCGGAGTGGACCCATTAGGACACATGACCACAATCATATTTTGCTTTGTAAAGGTGATAGCACATGTAAAGGTTGTTATACCCGATTAAGTACACCTTTTGAAGATAGTCATTACTCAGGATCAGTATGAGTGAAGCAAGAAATGCGTTAGATAGTTTGAAACTCGACGTTTCGATCCCTACTATGGGATCATCATCAGGAGACAATTGAAGCCTAATAGTTTAAAGATGCCCGTAAGCCCGTATATATATGAGACCTAATATAATTTCAATTGATGATTAGAGTTGGTTTTAATAATTTTGGTTTTCAAATTTTGGTTTATTTATTATTAATTCTAGACCTAAATTATAGTAATAAAAAAATTAATAATAATGGCCTATTATTAATAATTCTTATGCATAGGATTCGTACCCTTCGACGATTTGGATGGAAGACCTTGGGTCAACAATAGCATTCACATATTTAGCTATTGCCCAAGTTGCGCAAGGTTGTACCACACATTATCCAACATTGGTACTACCCGAAGAACTAGTTGCACTCATTGCAGTTACAGTTGTCCTCCCAATATATTTTGACATAGATCCACCGTGTATTTGTTCGGGGCTATGATATCTTGATTGGCATGGACCCACTGTGGATCATTGTTGTGGCCATGATCCCACATTATATATACTACATGGATCCACTTTGAACTCTTTTCGTGGTCGTGATTTTACATTTGCTATCCATGGTGTACTTGATTTGACGGCCATGTTC
The DNA here is from genome assembly GCA_027924585.1 of Larix kaempferi. Classification (NCBI taxonomy): domain Eukaryota; kingdom Viridiplantae; phylum Streptophyta; class Pinopsida; order Pinales; family Pinaceae; genus Larix; species Larix kaempferi. The sequence goes on along the minus strand of BSBM01000637.1, from coordinate 11,230,212 downwards.
TATCATATTTGAGCATGGGTATGCCTGGCTTAGGGAAGAGCAATTTTTGAAACATTCAACTCTATTGCAGGTACCTCTTTGGACCAATGATAGAGAACCTCAACCTTGATATCACTCGACTCCCCTCCATTGGAATTATAATGTATTTCGGCTATCAACCCCACTTCTGACCTCACACATTAGGGAGCATATGTTATAGCACAAACTAGCACTTCCTCTTTCTGTGACGACAACACCCCTAGACGACAACTAAGTATTCATGATCATTCATAAACATGAACTTGTCAAGCATGGAAGAGCCCTTATTTTGACCCTATTCGATGACCTGAACACCCTTGAGATGAATCTAGCCCATTTACCCTTGAAATAAATAAGTTGCAAGAAAAAAGAGATCCCTACGCACCTTTTGATCTTGCAAGGTGCATGCCATACATGTTTGCCTTGAGCAGGGTGCATGGGCTTACAAAAACGGTTAAAAAGATATAAAATTTCGAAAAAAAAAGAGTTATGACAGTTTTGAAGAAGTTGGTCTTGTGCGTAACTTCTGTGACTATTTGGTAACCATCAAAACTATCTCAATCATTCCATAAAAAGGGATTAGATGGTCCAACCAAGAGAGAACACCCATCTAATTGTTATGTTGGAGGAATATCGCCACCATATTGAATCCATCAATCCCCTCAGTGACTCATGTCCCCTGTCCTTGAGTACCATTTCCATAAGTGACTAAAGTTATCATCCTCGTATGATTTCTATTGTACGCACATTTGGAGTATTGGAAGCGAGATTATAGCTGATCCAAGAGCAAAGGAACCCTATCACTGGCTTCAAAAGGTGTCGAACAGTAGTAAGGTAATTGATTGTATTACTTTGTTGCATTCAATAAAAATTTGCTATCTTTCCCTCCCCCACATATAGGTGTAATGTTATGAATCTTTAATGGTTTGAAAGTTGCTTATTGATTTCAAGAATGTCACTAATACTAGTTGAAATTATATGTATTGTTCTTGCTTTTGGTTAAGTTTTTCATCAAGGTCAAAAGGTTTGTGAGGAAGGTATTTGGTGTTTCTTGCAAGCCTCAGATTGTCACAACGGAACAAGTCGAAGGAGCAAAGCAAGAGTAGCAAGGATCACATTTCAAAAAAGGTTCCTCCATCTCCCTCTATCTCTTTCTATCTCTTGTTTACCTATTGTCTTACCTTGAAGAGTGGTGAAAGTATGCTTCTGTGAATCTAATATGCCTATATAGAAAACCATAAGATTGAATTTCAAATATCCCAGTATGTTGGTGACTTGCCCTAGTCATTAGGAAGTTTTTTCCCACAACAAACGTCCCAGTTGAACCATCAACCACAAATAAGGAGCCAATACATTGTCTAACAATGTCAAAGGAGAGACGAAGTCTAAGCCAACCAAACTGTGAAACCCTGGGAGGAAGTTGGGAGCAATCTGTCCAAACTATCTTGACACTCAATGTTGTGGGAAAGAACCTATTGATAGGTTGATGCTTCGGGGCAAGAAAATGGCTTGTGCCATGACGTAGGGTGAGATCTATGCAAAGATAGGAAAGTAGAACTCCTCAAAAGCCTCAAGGTTGCAAGTCTGCCAATTAAGGGTCAAGATGAAGTCTATGGTCTCACTAATCCAGAGTTGAAAGCATCCTCGGTCTATAACTACTACTTGTTGCCACTAGCAGATGAAACAAAAGGAAAGAAAGTAATTTGAGATGAATTTCATCCAAGAAGGTCTCCATAAGAACTTAAAAATGTGTCCTAACACCTCCCTCATAAAAAAAGCAAGGCATCACTAGTTTGGATAAAGGAAGAAAGTAGCGAGGTAACTCTCCAAGTCCCGATATAGGTAGTGGAACCTCCCATTGATCTCATAGTAGATGGGGCATCTAAAGATGAAGTGCTCCCCCAACACAACCAGTAGTAGGTGACAGTTGGCAAATCCTCTTCAACTGTGAAATGTGATGATCTATCTCGATCCAAATTTGGTGAGTGCACACTCTAAACTGGGAGATCCTAAGGCTATGCATCCAATGTCTTTGTGTATACGCATATCTGACAACAAAACCATCACTTAGTTGCATGAAGTGCTTGAAGTAGAAGGCCAACTTAGGGTTGAGGCTCTCAAGGGGAAGGGGCCGATACAAGGAACCCAAATGCACTATCATAAATATCCTGTCCCATCACTTTTTCAATTACTGCTTAGTAGGAAAAAGGTGGCTAGGTGTGTCCAAGAAGAACCTAAAGTGGGGAGACAACCAATAGAGATGCCAACAGAGTGAAGTAATAGGTAGACCTCAGAATATCAACAACAACTCCATCCTGTGGGACCTGCAAAAGCAAATCTGCTCTGAAGAACAAAGTGATCAAGGTGGTCAGTGTGGGCCATCTCAGAAATGGTCCTGATTTTTTTAGTTTTTAGGTCTTGAACTTCCAACACAATTCTTAGGCCCTTGCTAGCTTTCTTGAGGCCAGAAACAGTGGAAATAATCCTTCAGATTCATCACCAAGCTTAAAGCTTGTCAAGAGCTTTCAAAAATGAGATACTGCATGCCATTAAGGAATTGGAGTTTGTATGTGAAATTTCTGGCCCCAAGGGGCCATGCTTTGGTTGTCGAGGCAGTCCAAGTCAATATGTATTATTCGTTCCAACACAGATTTCCCAGTTGTGCATAAATTGCTTTTCATGGACATATACCAAATTTCGTATACAAAAACAGATGTAGAATTAGCAATTGCATCTACAAAAATCTTTAGTGAAATCAAAATTGGATTTATATTTATATACATGTTTATGAATAAAGATTGCATCACATAACAAAAACAAGCTTGCAACGGAATTTAAAATGCATACACAACAATCCTAAGATTTGCTCAATGTGAATTAAGCCACATGCATGATTAACACAAAACTGCCATCCAATTTGAATCAGCCATTCCATTACAAAATTCACATTTGGCCAATGGAATTCTGGATTACAAATAGAAGTGTTCCACATACAAATCAATACCAACACTTATCTATATTCAAATGTGTTAGAAAGTGGCAACAAGGAAGGTCTTCTTGCTTTGCATGTGTCCTTGCATGCAAGAAGACTTAAATCAGGAAGCCAAATGTATTTGATGTATTTTCCAAAGTTTAGACTTAGGAAAAGTACATTAAGTGATCTAATTATTAATTGACTTAATGGAGTCACCTTTATAAAGTGCAAGTGAAAATAATTTAAGTGATGGCTAATCTAATCTTGACCATTGATCTCACCAGAGGATCTCATCCATAGATCTATAGTGAGATGTTAGGTTTTTCGTTTGGCCATTGAGTTAAAAGGAGGATCGATTTGGTGAAGAGGACACAATGAGACAAAGAGAGACAGAGAAGTTTGAGAGAGAAGTTTGCGGAGAAGAAAACGGAGGAGCAATCATTCAGAGATCGACAGAGCATTCAAGCAAAGAGCAGGGTTGTACGGATTCACAAAGGAGGCCGATTTAGTTTGCAGAGTCGTCCCTATAGCAGTCGTACAGCAGTCCACACGTGTTGGTCGTACGGATTTCGTACAGCTGACGTAGCAGGCCGTACAGCTACGCAAAGGGCCGTACAGACTAGCAGGGGTTTTCTCAGTGATTCACAGAGGTTCGATTTTGCCAGGTTGGCTAAATTGTATTTGTTCCATATCTTCATAATAAAATTTCTTCTCAAACTGCTGCACCGGTTTTCCCATCTTGGGTTTTGTCCGGGGTTTATACCCAAAAAGATTTGTGTTGTCTCCATTGATGTGATTGATGCTATATTTCTTTCAGTATTTATTTTCCATTGCATAGTGAAGGAATCCATGTGTGGTTAACTGTGGCAATTGGGTTTAATTAATTAATCTGGCATAAATTGACTCTAGTGTGGATTTTAAGGAAATTTACATGGTATCAAAGCTCTTCTGAGCAGATCTGAGAGAAAGTAGCAATTGGTTGAATAGATCAGGGGCATATCTATCCTAGGTTTTATAGGTACTATTCATTATGGTCGTACAGTTGAGAGTTGAGGATAGACTCCAGGGGACACGGAACTTTCCTACTTGGAAAGAAAGGATCACCAGGATCCTAGATGTTAGTGATGTTGATCAGCACATTGATGACCAGAAGGTTGCTCCCACAGATCCGGCAGAGTTGGCAAAGTGGAAGAAGATAGATTCCAAAGTTATGTTGATCATCTTGGATGGGGTGAAGGACCACATAGTCCCTCAGCTATCCGGGAAGAAGACCGCATTAGAGATGTGGAAGGCTTTGGAAAGTCTTTACCAAAGCAAGAACGAAAACCGGAAGATGGTGCTGCAGGAGAGATTGCGTAGCACCAGGATGGCCAAGGGCGAAGGAGTGGTGCCTTTTCTTACAAGGCTCACATAGATCAGGGATGAGCTTGGAGCAGTGGGCTCTAAGACTGAGGATGAGGAGCTAGTACGTATAGCTCTCAATGGCTTTTCTAAGCCATGGGACGTCTTTGTTAAAGAGGTGGTGGCTAGGGAGAAGCTCCCTGACTGGCAGAGATTGTGGGATGACTTCGTGTAGGAAGAGACCCGTATGGGTCAAGGTTCAGGTTCATCCAGTGGTGCCACGCAGATCGTGGATGAAGAGGCTCTAGCCCTAGCAAGCAAAGGCAAGGGGAAGGCAAAGAAGAAGAAAGGTGGTAAGAAGAATCTTGACATGTCAAAAGTCAAGTGCTTCATATGCCACAAGCATGGACACTTTGCTTCCCAGTGCCCAGAGAGGAAAAAGAAGAACAACACACAGATGGAAGGTTCAACAGAGGTGGATGACTTCAGCAAGAGTTTTGACAAGGACTTTTGTTTGATAGCTTGCATGGCAAGCTCCATCAGCAACAGCATCTGGTATGTGGACAACAGTGCATCTTGTCACATGACAGGACATAGATCATTCTTCAAGGGCTTGCAGGAGGGCGGAGTGAATCTCCACATTGAGTTGGGAGATGATGCGCGGTATCAGGCGCAGGGTGTTGGTACTATTTCGTTTCAGGGAGAGTCTGGAAAGCCTATCAGCTTTGTTGATGTGTTATATGTCCCAGGGATGACGAAGAATCTCATATCAATTTCCACACTGGAAGACAAGGGTTTTATAGTGACTTTCCAGGATAGGAAAGTATATATCAGGCCGCATGGGTCAGATCAGAGATTGGATAGGATGATTGGGGTCCGAAGTGGGAAGGTTTACAGGCTCTGGTCAGTAGCAGCAGCAGTGATGGTGAGTTATGGCATAGGAGGATGGCACACTTACATCATGGTGCACTAAGGCATCTGAGACAGGTAGTTATTGGAGTTCCTTCAGTACAGGAGGAAAAGCACAACCACTGCAAGGGTTGTGCGTTGGGGAAGAACATCAGGAGACCTTTCCCACATAGTGAGCACATGTCTGAGGGGGCCTTAGACTTGGTGCATTCGGATGTATGCGAACTGATGAGTGTCCACTCTTTCAGTGGTTACAGTTATTGTGTCACTTTCATTGATGACTATTCCAGCAAGACCTGGATCTATTTCTTGAAGGCCAAGTCAGAGTTCTTCGAGCGTTTCTAAGAGTTTATGACTCTCGTGGAGAACCAGACAGGGAGGAAGATTCGGATATTGAGGACTGACAACGGTGGTGAGTACACCGGCAGAGAGTTCTTGGAGTACTATGCATCAGAGGGGATCAAGAAGGAACAAACTGTTCCTCACACCCCGCAGCAGAATGGAGTGGCGGAGGGAAGAACGGGACATTGGTGAGTGCAGCCCAAGGCCATGCTATTTTATCAGGGATTACCACTATTCCTATGGGCCGAGGCATTTCGGACTGCAGTATATGTCCAGAACAGGTGCCCCCACACAACATTGGGGAGGAAGACACTTGAGGAGGTATTCACAGGTACTAGACCAGATGTGAGTCACTTATGCATATTTGGGAGTATCTACTATTGTCACATTCATGCTGACACTAGGAAGAAGCTGGATCCTTCTAGAGAGAAGGGGCTTCTAGTTGGTTACAGTGAGACTTCTAAGGCTTATAGAGTATATGCCCCAGCTCGCAAGAGGATCATTGTGAGCAGGGATGTCCAGTTTGATGAGGACAGAGCCTTGAGAAGATCTATGGACTTACCAACACAGGAGCAGCCAGCAGAGGACTCGGGAGTCAAGTTGGAGGAGTTACAGGTACAGACACAGGACACAGGTTCTAGTAGTCAAAGGGAGTCAGGTGGACAGGATCCTCCTATCATTGATGTGGAGGATGAGTAGTAGCAGCAGCAGGATATCCAGCAGCCACAGTAGGTAGACACTAGGCCACAACCTAGGTGGTATCGGTCCATTGTTCAGGACTCCAGGCAGGTGAGTCTTCCACAAACCTCCGTGAGGCAGAGCAAACCAACAGATAGACTGAGCTATATGGCACTAATGACAGAGTTGATTGACTCTGAACCTTCTAGTTTCGAGGAGGTTGCACAACATGATGTGTGGCAAGAGGCCATGGTTGAGGAGTATGACTCAATCATGAAGAACCAGGTATGGGAGGTTATGCCGAGGCCTGAAGGTAAAAAGGTGGTGGAATCCAGATTGATCTACAAGGTAAAGCATGCAGCAGACGGATGTGTGGAGAAGTACAAGGCACGCTTCGTGGCTAAGGGGCATTCACAGAAGGAAAGTATTGACTATGAGGAAACCTTTGCCCCTATCGCTAGGTATTCTTCTATTCGGACTATCCTATCATTGGCAGTAGAGATGGGTTGGCGTGTTCATCAAATGGACGTGAAGACTGCCTTCCTCAATGGAGTTATTGAAGAGGTGTATATTGAGCAACCAGAGGGGTTTGAGGTGGAGAGCAGGGAGTCGCATGTGTGCAGGTTGCAAAGAGCTCTTTATGGGCTCAAGCAAGCACCTCGAGCATGGTACTTGAGGATTGACAACTATCTACAAGAGATGGGTTTCCAGTGGAGTGAGGCAGACCATAACCTGTACTTCTTGTCAGGTGAGGTACCTCTCATACTGGTACTGTATGTGGATGATCTCTTTCTTACAAGAGATGAGAGGCTAATCAAGGACTGCAAGTCCAATCTTGCAGTGGAGTTTGAGATGAGAGACCTTGGGTTGATGCATTGCTTCCTAGGTCTGAAGGTTTGGTAGAGAGATGGGTGCTTCTTCATTGGACAAGGGAAGTATGCAGTAGAGATCTTGAGGAGATTCAGGATGGAGGACTATAGGCCCATGTTCATGCCTCTAGTTACCAACTGGAGGAAGATTGATGTATCAGGATCAAAGGAGTTTGATCCTACATTGTATCGGCAGCTTATCGGGTCGCTTATGTATCTGGTCAACACTCGACCATATATTAGCTTTGCAGTCAACTCTTTGAGTCAGTTCATGGTGAACCCTCGAAGAGTACATTGGACAACTGCGAAACACATACTTTGCTACATCAAAGGCACAGTGGAGTACAGATTGGTTTATGAGCGCAATAGGAGTATACAGTTGGCAGGTTTCACAGATGTTGACTGGGCAGGATGTGTAGAGGATCGGAAGAGCACTTCGGGTTGCTGCTTCAGCATTGGATCAGGGGTTGTCTCTTGGTTCAACAGGAAGCAGAATTCAGTTGCATTGAGCTCAGCAGAGGATGAGTACATGGCAGCCAGCATGGCAGCATGTGAGGGGATGTGGCTAAGGAAGTTGCTCTCAAGATTGTTCGAGAGTGAGTTGGAGACTACTATAGTTCACTGTGATAATCATAGTGGTATCAAACTTTTTGAGAATCCAGTGTTCCATGACAGGAGTAAACACATTGACATCCGGTATCACTTCCTCAGAGATTGTGTTCAGAAAGGAACCATTCGGTTGGAGTACATTCAGACAGATGAGCAAGTGGTGTTAATTTTTCAGTGCAGCTGCGAGACCCATTCTCAGAGAGAATGGTACCCTAGTCAGTTAACTAGGTTCCTGGTCAAGTTAACCAGGCAGAGTAATGTGTAAGACCCTAGAAGGTACCCTAGGGCCCCCAGCTGTCTCCTGGGGTTCTTGGTCGAGGACCAAGCAGATGGATGCCATGACAAAGTCCCTAGCATGTAGCTAGGGCCCCTATTTGTCTCTAGGGTATTCTGGTCTGGGACCAGACAGTTTCTTGGTCGAGGACCAAGCAGATCCTGCAGGTTGAGACAGAGACATCCTAGGTCCTGCAGATGGTTGATCAACATTCAGTCTAGGACTGAATGCTCAGCTTGAGGCTGAGGACCATTCTCTGGGAGAATGGAGAACCTGGTCATGGACCAGATGGTTGATCAACATGTCCCAGTCTAGGACTGAGGCTCAGCCTTAGGCTGAGAAGCCATTCCTTGAGAATGGAGGCACTTGGTCAGTTACCAAGATTATGATGTGTGATGTCCTCTTCTCCTAGGTCTTCGAGATGGATGAGTTGGTTGGTCTTCTCAAGGGACTGGCCACCCCTTGTGGAAGCTACTAACATTTGACCTAAGGAGCAGGTGAGAGGACCACATGATCACATCGTCTGTGTGAACCCTTCCTTATACAATGATGATGAACTTTCAGGTTATATGGAACATTTGTACATTTGAGAGAGAGATGACTGGTTGTACCTTTCCACCTTGGGTGATTTACTTTTGGTCCTTGCACCTTGTTGTTTATTAAGTCTTGTGGTACCCTGTCTTTGATTTGTGGTAAATAGGGTCATTGACCCACCTTCTATTTATACCACTCTTGTTGTTTTGGTCTTATGGGTACTAGTCCACTTTATGTGACTCTTTTATTTTATTTTATTTTTTTTAATTTTATTTTATATTTTATATTTTTATCTTTTATATATTTATGTTTTATTCTTTTGACATCTTTCCTAATTCTATGGAATCCTAATTTAAAGGATTATTTTAATAATCCAAATCCTATATATTGAAGCGCCTACTCTCTCATTTGGATATCATCTGATCCTCATATACCTCAGCTCTGTTTTACCTAACGTCGAGGGTTTAAGGGATATTTTTCTGCTGTTTGTTCACCCACCAGTTTAGATCGCACCTCTGTTGGAGTCCATCACATCGTTGTGGCTAGTTAAAGTTTTCATTGAGGTTTTAATGCAAATCCTAACCAAGCCGTCAGCCTTGGTAGTAATAGTCTGCCACCCGTAAGCTTTGTTGAGGAAGGCCGCACTCTACTACTGCTCTATCTGTTCAAACCTTGGTCTAATCTTCTAAGTGTCTGGCTGCTATAACCTTGTCTGAGTTCTGATCTGCTATGATTGACCTGCTTGTGACCCGATCTACTGATTTAGAGGTCCGATCCATGTGTGGAGGGTTTGCCTGAGGGTTGTCCTACCTTGTTGTTGAGGCCGCAGCTTGTTGAGGGCACAAACATGAAAGCTATGACCCTGTACTGCTAAGACGTGAGCTCCTTTGGCCCCGATCTGCCTACTCTGTGCACACGTATGAAGGATAAGTACACTGTGGGTCTGTTCTATCTGCTAGATAAAGGCCGTGACCCTTGTTGGTTTGATCCAACCTGTCAAGAGGTCACCTGTGGAAGCCGAGAGCTAAAAGAGGCTTGTTGAAACCTACCATGACGTGCTGTGATCTGTTTGTGGGCTCAACTTCTGAACCTAGGGCTTATCTTTTGGTCCATTACTTTAGTGTGGACCTGTTGGGCTGCCATCTTGTTTGCTTGGTCTATCATCTTAATTGAGAACATCTTGTGTTTGTTACCCTAAACAGTGAACTACTTATTTAGTTCTGTACTGAGATCTTATTTGGGATTGTTATATATATTACTGAAAATTGCCTTTGACCAGATCTATATTTGACCTTTGTGTTGAATCATATTTGCTGAGACTTAATCGTATCTATGGTGTTGAGACTTACCAGGGGTTGATTTATTATTGTGATTTTATTTGTGCCGAGTCTTGTACTGTGCTTTCACTGTCATTAACTTTCACTACACCTGTCATCTCTCTCTCTGGCATGTACTTCCCTCTTGTAGGGTCTGATAGTTTCCAGATTTGACTGGCCTCTCTGAGGCACCGTGTTTACTGAAACTAAGTAACTCTTCTGAGTATTTTATAGGAAGGGTCCCACACACAAGTAAGTATCTTCTCTCTTATTATTATGTGGTTAAATTATTTATTGCTGAAGATTAATTTAGCACAGTGACCTAACTGGTAGTGTTAACAGTACTTTAACACAGTGACCGACCTGAGAGTGCTAAAGGTGTGAAGTTGAAAGAGATGAAAATTATGTTAGAAGTTACTGTTGTACTATTTCATATTTAATTTCAGTATTTGTTTATCTACTTTGTGCATTAAAGTATGATGAATTGTTATTTTTCTGTACATAACCCTAACTTGATGAAATTTCAACAGGTGGCAGACATATTCACCAAGGCACTTTGCAAACTCAAGTTTGTGAAGTTCAGAGACAAGTTGGGGTTGCTACTGAATCCCTTCCTCGTTGAGAGGGAGTGTTAGAAAGTGGCAACAAGGAAGGTCTTCTTGCTTTGCATGTGTCCTTGCATGCAAGAAGACTTAAATCAGGAAGCCAAATGTATTTGATGTATTTTCCAAAGTTTAGACTTAGGAAAAGTACATTAAGTGATCTAATTATTAATTGACTTAATGGAGTCACTTTTATAAAGTGAAAGTGAAAATAATTTAAGTGATGGCTAATCTAATCTTGGCCATTGATCTCACCGGAGGATCTCATCCATAGATCTATAGTGAGATGTTAGGTTTTTCACTTGGCCATTGAGTTAAAAGAAGGATCGATTTGGTGGAGAGGACACAATGAGACAGAGAGAGACAGAGAAGTTTGAGAGAGAAGTTTGCGGAGAAGAAAACGAAGGAGCAATCATTCAGAGATCGACAGAGCATTCAAGCAAAGAGCAGGGTTGTACGGATTCACAAAGGAGGCCGATTTGGTCTGCAGAGTCATCCCTATAGCAGTCGTACAGCAGTCCACACGTGTTGGTCGTACGGATTTCGTACAGCTGACGTAGCAGGCCGTACAGCTACGCAGAGGGCCGTACAGACCAGCAGGGGTTTTCTCAGTGATTCACAGAGGTTCGATTTTGCCAGGTTGGCTAAATTGTATTTGTTCCATATCTTCATAATAAAATTTCTTCTCAAACTGCTGCACCGGTTTTCCCATCTTGGGTTTTGTCCGGGGGGTTTATACCCAAAAAAATTTGTGTTGTCTCCATTGATGTGATTGATGCTATATTTCTTTCAGTATTTATTTTCTGCTGCATAGTGAAGAAATCCATGTGTGGTTAACTGTGGCAATTGGGTTTAATTAATTAATCTGGCATACATTAACTCTAGTGTGGATTTTAAGGAAATTTACAAAATGTTTGTCCACCAAACTAGTGACTACGGAGCAATTCATCACCTAACCATAAAAATCAATCATGGATTCCAACCCCAAGCTAGGACGTGATACCACTTGGAGGAAGAAAGCACCTATGGATTTGAATCTCTCTCAACCCAATCCACAATGCCCAAGAATTCAGAAAAAAACAGACATCTACCATCACATCCATCAAAGAAACTCCTCCAAGCATCTCACCATCATTCAATCAGTCTGGACCTTCTTCTGCTCAACCAAACACACCACAAGGGAAGGACTCACTCTCCCTTCTCTGCTAAACAATCTCTCAGGAATCCCTCCTCTCGAGTGCTCTAGTACAGGCAAAAAGAATCTGATCCACTGACTGTTCTCTGGGAATCCTGAAGCGGTAGACAATTGGCTCAATTAGGGAAAGACTTTGCACATAGACATGGTTGCATCTTTACAATTTGCTACAATTATTGTGAACATTACAGCCATGGTTCTCCCTTCATAACCAACTCGTTTATACGGCATTGTAATAGTAAGACTTCCAATGAGTGTTAATGTGGAAAGAAATCCCAACATAGGGATATACCAATGTAATAGTAAGACTTCCAATGTGTGTTAATGTGGAAAGAAATTCCAACATAGATATATGTCATTGTAATAGAGATCTTTCCAGTTGATTGGAGTTGTCAACTGTGATGACTTTCTTTTTTGTTAATGTCTGGTCAATGATGGGTTATCATGCATTGTGCTTCTGTATTCCTGGCTATGGGCTGTTATTTTGAGCTATCTGATATAGATATGCTATCAGGACTGAATGTACTTTTTGATTTATTATATGAATAACAAAAGTGCGGTATTTTTTTTCTCTGAAAAAAAATAGTAAGACTTCCAGCTATTATGGACATCTCATAGATAACAATCACAAACCAGTCAATTGAATCAAACTCAGGTAGTTAGAGAGGAGAAATGTTATCCTCCCCATCCAAGTTCAAACTGATCTTGTGACATGTTTTGCTCTTGTGCAGGCTCTGAGCCATGAATAATATATTACCCTTGCTTATGGACTAGAGGGTGAATAATATATATGTTTTGCTTGGCTATGTGTTGTCATGTTGAACATAAAAAATAATTAATAATTAAGAAGAAATAACCACAAACCCCACAGGGCATGATTCTAAAGGAAATGGCTCATTTTAAATTCAATTGACATGTTTTTGCTAAATAAAGCTTCATATGACTGTTGGGCCACCTTTGGAAGAAGAAATAAAATGAAAATGACGAATCTCCTCGGGTCCTACATAATTATGATGTTTTACCTCACATATATAGAAGAAGACAAAAACAGAAAGCCATGAATATATATTAACATGTATAGTCTCTAGACTTCACCAATAATTAAAATCCTTGAAATTAATGCTGCTTTTGATACCATCAACATTTATTATGTATAGATAAAACCCTGCTACGACAGGAACAAAAGCAACCTTCCTTAAATATTTCAGCAAAGCTTATCAGAAACAGATTTCAACCCAAAAATACACAAGTAAAAAAAGACTTACGTGCCACCAACACCCCCAGCACTATCTGAGGAAATAGTAGCAAAAGGCATCTCGCAAATTGCAACCCTGGCGCCAAAATTAGCAGCGAACCTGGAGGCCCTGACTCCACCGCTCCCAGCGCCGATTGTGAATAGATCATAATCAAATTCTTCACTCTTTCCCAGCACTACAGGCCCATTATTGACCTCTGCTCTCGTAGTCAAACTGCGCCATTGCCGAATAACTTTTATATTTCTTTCTGTGAAGACTTTAGGGTTTCTGAAACTGGTTTTGCACAGAGCCCTTAGGCCGGACCATTGGGAAATGATATAATTGGAGTGTGGAGTGTACAGGTTTTGTACATTGTGAGAGGAAAACAGTGCAGCGGCACATCTAGGGGCTCCCATGGAGCTAGCCATGGCTGCCTCTCTTCTATTAGTTTTCAGTAAAAATTCTGAGGTTTTGGTTCTACTATCGCCATGTGGTGGATAGCAATGTCTTTTATTAACGAATTTAGGAAAATTTGGACTCCTCCATTCATTATCTAGCTGTGTCCTTATTCGCTAGTAGACAGATTTGTAATTCGAGTGTCACCCTTCCTTTCCTTGAGTGTTACATACGTTACGGATTACGTGATTGTCGAGTATTCCACGCATTTCATCTTTGAATATGCCATTTAACATTTTAGTGTTTTGTTTTTAAATTTCGTAAAACTTATTTAACATTTTAGTATTTTGTTTCTGAATTTAAGTAACACTTTGGGACAACTAAAGCTAATTTAGGAGAGTAAAGGTTAGGGGCTTAGTGAAACGGGAATGGAAAGTATTCATGTGGAATGAAATTGGAATAGATAGACATTTCAGTTGTAAAGTGATATTTTTGTTAATGTATGCTGTTTTTATGAGTCGTATTTTTCATGTGGATTGTGATTAATGGGGAAATAGCATAAACTATAAATTAGTGGAAGTTTTTGGGTTTTAACACTAACCATTGTGGTGTACAATAGTATGTGTGAGGTAAAGTAAAAGATAGTTATCTCATATTTTTTTATCAACTATTTTGTTGGAATATATAAGTAATACAGAATATGTAAATAGGATTGCTTTGTTAATATTTTTTATTATTTATAGTGGAGGTAAGCATTGGGATTATCATTGATTTTGATGGAAATAAAAAAATAGTTTTCACTTATGGTTTAGGCAAGGCAACCAATAATAAAGTAGAGATCATGTCAAGGATACGATGGCCCGTTGGTGGGATTAGATGGATTTCATTCTATCCACCCGATTTCGTTGAGACATCTTATGGCTTGGATTACCGACTGACGGTTTGCTCAACCTACCATCCACGATATGTGAGGAAGTTTGTTGAAATTTCCCGTGTGTTGTTAGTTTTCCTTGATTCCTTCGGAATAGCAGAAAGGTGATTTTTCCGCTGAAAAAATTAGAGATCCTAACTCTCTATCAAAGTTTAGTGATTGTAAAAGAGATGGGATTCAAGTGAATTATTGTTATAGGTGATTTTGCAATCATAATAAGTTGTAAAGACCAAATTGTATCACCACCTACGTGAACACCTCAACATACACATTATCTAACAATCACTCTAAATATATTGAAAGCTATTGCATAATGTAAACATAAGGGGAATATGATAGACATACCTGAAATGTTTCAAGGAAACCCACTTACATTCTATGTGAAGATAAAATCATCAAGCTTGAACCACTCACTCTTGCCAATGGTAACCAACATGGCAACCAAGTGTGGGGAACGACTCTCATTCCAACCAACCCCTTAGTGAATACAAATAAGAGCCCCTTAATCCTCAATCAACAACATATTCCTATCACTTTCTTTTGAAGCCCAAGCTCCAAAGAAAAACCCCCAAAAGCCAAGATGATCCAAGCAAAAGATATCTTCACTGCCTCGTCACCATTAAATAATATTTTGAAAAGTATATTCATATAAAAATCTCATTCATAGCATGCATTTAGTTACTTTTTCTTTATTTATCTTTTTTTTATATTCATTTTTATTTTATTTTAGAATCCTCACTTAATTTATTTATTCATTTATTATTATTATATTTCTTATTTATTTATTATCCTTTTTTCCTCGACAAACAAAAAAATTGAAATTTTATGGATCAACAAAATTGACATTTTCAGTGGTTGTACAACCATATAGATCAAATACGTATGAAGTAATAAACTTCACTTCTCGTAATACTATTCACACAGCAAAAAGTTTATCAAAACCTCTATTTTAAAACATTTCATCTCATTAGCTTCTAACATCATTCAATATGTTTTATCAACAAATATATGTATCATTTTACCACAGGAGAGATATAATGAAAATGTCCAAAAACATAAGAAACGTAGTTGTAATCTCTTAACTATTCAAAAAGTACACATGCTCCATCCTGTAGACTATCCAAAACATAAACAAAAAAAACGATTCTCTCTCATTGAACCTAAAATGATGATTCTAGATGTAATAACTCAAGGAGCATATTTTCTTTACATAAAAGGACCTGGGTCATGCTTTGTCAAGGTACCATTCTTGTCTTCTCGTGTATG
Source organism: Larix kaempferi (assembly GCA_027924585.1). Lineage (NCBI taxonomy): Eukaryota > Viridiplantae > Streptophyta > Pinopsida > Pinales > Pinaceae > Larix > Larix kaempferi. Next base: position 11,214,723 of record BSBM01000637.1, on the reverse strand, counting down.
CCAACTTCCACGAGCCATAGTTGAGCCTTCTTTTGAAAGACCATCTACAATAACATTCCTCTCCTTGTATAGATGCATGAATATAGCATTAGCAATAGAATTTTTTATGATCATAATATCATCAAGGATTGACCTAAGCCAAATATTCTCTAAGGATCTTACACCATTTATCCATTCTATAACAAAAAGTGAATTCCCCGTGACTTGTACAGCTTTTGAAACAACCAGCCCAAGTATCAATTTCAAAGCCAATAGTTCAACTTTGTTGTTTTAGAGCAGCCCACACTAACTTTAAACTTTTTTTTTAACTGAAACAGATAATTATTATTAATACCTTGATTAGGAGGCATTTCGTTTTTGGCAGAGCTCTCACAAACGAATAAATTTTTTGGCATTCAAGATCGCAGGTTCGAGAATGAATATTTAGGAATCTTGGCGTATGCATTACCCTTTGACTCGTTAGCTTCCAGCCTGGCCGCATTCCTCTGTCAAACCAGTTGCCCCTCGCCTAGTGTTCTCTCCCATTGCCTCCTATGGCTTCGGGAGCCGACAATCCCCCTGATCTGGCCAGCTTTCTGAAGCTCCTAGCTTCTACTGGCAAGAAGCCTCTTTCATCTTCTCAACAAAAATTTGTGAAGAAGCTTGATGAAATCCCGACAGTTGCCTTGCCTTTAGATCTGCCTTGCAAAACCGCCATTAATTTATCCGAACGAGCCTTGATCGGACAATTTACTGGCCTTTGGCCATCTCCAAAGTCTACCAAAACTTAGGTTCAAAAAAATTGGAAACCTTTGATCAAGGAAGAAGTGAAATCTTTTTTTCTAAGCAAAGGGTATTTTGCCTTCGTTTTTGAGTGCATCAATGACCATGAGCTCATTTTCAGGAATGGGACCACAAGGGCTCTATATGAACCGATGGACCCCAAATTTCGATCCCTCCCTCGACATCCCCTCTACTGTCCCCATCTGGGTGAGACTTCCTCATCTACCCCTACACTGCTGGAATATTGAATCTTTATAAGCGATTGGAAATGCATTAGGGAAATATATCGACAAAGCTGATCAAAAAGATCAATACTCTTGCGCAAGAATCTGTGTCGAAGTATATTTGGAACATGGTCTCCCAGAAGTAATAAATCTGACAGTAGCATATTGCTCTCATATACAAGAACTAGACTACGAACAGATCCCCTTCAAGTGCAAGTTCTACCATGAATATGGCCACTTCGCTCGATCATGCAAAAAGAAACCAACGGATTCAGATCTGGAACGGAAAAAGGAGCAATGGACAGCAATCCAAAAAAACATCAAAACAGGTGCGAAATCTCAATCAAAATCTCTGAATACTCAGAAAGTTGATCAGCAACAAAACAATCAATCGATCTCCAACAACAGGAATAGATACAAACTCCTGGAAACTCCTGAAATTCATGATGTTCCAGAGGCTGAAGAAGAAAGAGAAATAAGGGAACAACTAGATCCGCAAGAACCCCCCTGAACTAGAAATTTCAAAGAATACTCTGTCTCATAACACCCTTAGCTCCAATAGAACAAATATGAGCAAAGAGGCCCCATCCTACGCTGAAATTGCTAAAGTAAGACCCCCTTCCTCTCCCTCTTCCTCAGAAGAAATTGATAAATCCTCCAAAAAGCCAGGACAAAAATCCACTAAAGATTTAAGAGAGGAAGAAGCAGAGCACGAAAAAATCCAAGGATCCCAAGCCACAATAGATATGGCTTTCGAAAGAAATACCAGAACTAGGACAGCAGGAAAGAAATTCAGAGATTTAGCAGGAGGAACTCCCTCCTCCATCTACATCCCTAAATGATGAAGCTGGTCTCTTGGAACTGCCGAGGCTTGGGCAACCCCAACAAGTTAGAGGCAGTAAAAGACCTTCAAAGAATCGAAATGCTAGATGTTCTTTTACTCCAAGAGACCAAACTCGATGATAATATTGTATTAGCTATCGCAAAAGAAAAATGGAAGAAAAATGCAGGCAACGCAGTCAGTGCCAGAGGTGCTTCTGGGGGTTTGTCTACTTTATGGTCTTCCGAGGACTTCCATCTTCACAACTCCTTCGCCACCCAGCATTGGATATACATTGAACTCACTCATGTTCAGAGTAACAATCACATATCCCTATTCAATCTGTATGTACCTAATCTTCACTCTGAAAAACATGATTGCTGGAATTTACTTGAAGATTTTATGGAGGCTTATTAGCCTCAAAACATCATTCTCGCTGGTGACATGAACATCACTTTCACTAAGTCTGAAAATAAAGGTGGTCTGAATGGAAATGATTACTTCAAACCTCAGGTCGAAGCCCTTCTTCAAAAATGGGATCTCATTGACATTAAGCCCAAAAAAGGAAAATATACGTGGTCGAATAAGCGCCTAGGCAAAGGAAACATTATGGCCAAAATGGATAGATTCGTCATCCAAAGTAGCTTGTTGTCTGATACTCATACTATCTCTTCCAGTATCCTCACCAACCTAGCTTCTGATCATAAACCCATTCTGCTACATTTCCTTGACAACGAGAATCTGGGCCTTATTCCCTTCAGGTTCATCCCTCAATGGCTTGAACAGAAAAGTTTCTGGGACACTCTGCAAGAAGCATGGAAGATCTCTATATCAGGTTCCCCCTGCTTTGTTTGGGAACAGAAGCTAAAAAACACCAAATTCGCCCTCAAGAATTGGGCCAAATCCAAGTGCCCAAAACCCATTCTTCCTAGCAAGAAAGCCGTGGAAGTTCTCAAAAATCTACAGTTAGCAATGGAAAACAATCCTATCGAAGCATCCACTCTCCATGAAGAAGTCTCTCAGCAATCTAAAGTATATCACGCTTTTCGTATAGAGGAGGACTATTGGAGGTTGAAGTCCCGATGCATGTGGTTCAAAGGAGGTGATAAGAATACAAATTACTTCCATAAGCAATTTAAAATCAGACTATCTACCAATCATGTCGCAGATATCAAAATAGAGAACGGCGAGCTGCTATCTGGAAACATGAATATAAAAAATATTGCCTTCACCCACTTCTCCAATCTTTTCGCTCAGGACGGCAACGCTGCAGGTGAAGACGAGCAAACAATTCTTGAACATATCCCACAGAGTATAACGTAGGAAGAAAATGCCAATATATGCAATATTTTCACTGAGCAAGAAGTATACAAAACCATTCTATCATTCGAATTGGACAAGGCACCGAGTCCCGATGGTTTCTCCATGCATTTTTACAAAGCATGCTGGAATTACATTAAGAAAGACTTTATGAGAATGATAAGAAATTTTCATTCAAAAGCAAAACTTGGTGGAAGTACTAAGAGCTCCTTCCTGTTCCTTTCTCCAAAGGAAACCAACCCCAATTCTTTCAGCAAATTCAGACCGATATCATTGTGCAACTCCTCCTACAAAATCATCTCCAAATTGCTAGCAAATCGGATGAAGCCTTTACTTAACAGAATCATCTCCGATAATCAAGGAGGCTTTTTGGAAGGGAGGCAAATATTCGACAACGTCATTCTTGTACAAGAAGCAATACATTCTAGCATATCTCGAAAGGAAAAAGGTATGTTAATCAAACTTGACATGGCCAATGCATTTGACCGTGTCAAGCATTCTTTTCTCCTTAAAATTATGACACGCTTTGGTTTTGATGAAACTTTCATAAGTTGGATCTCAGCATGCATAAGCAAACCTTGGATAGCCCCTTTAATCAATGGTCATCCCAGAGACTTTTTTCAAGCTACGCGAGGCATTAGACAAGGATGCCCACTTTCATCCTTTCTCTACATTAGCATAGCAAATTCTCTTAGTCGAAAACTGAACTTTGAATTGACCACCAACTCCCTTCCTTGCCTTCATGTCACCCATGATTCCCATCCACTCAATCATACTCTCTTCGCTGATGACTCCCTCCTAATAGGCGGAGCTTCTTCCATCATAGCACGGAAATTCAAACGTAATTTGAATACTTATTGTATTACATCCTAAGGAAAGATCAATTTACAAAAAAGTGCAGCATACTGCTGGAATTTAAACAATCATGAAGCTGCCAAAATCAGCAAAATTCTTGGAATTAAAGTTCACAATCAGTGGGACAAATTCTTATATCTAGGCATTCCAATCAATTACGGTAATGCAAAAACCAGAATTTGGGAGGACACAATCATCAAAATTAACAACAGAATTAGAAGATGGGGAGGCCAGTGGCTCAGCAAAGCTGAAAAGTTAATTTTAGTGAACTCGGTCCTCTCTGCTTTACCTATTTATCAGTTTTCCATTCTCCTCACCCCAAAAGCTGTAGCTGATCAGATAAGTAAACTTATTAGAGATTTCCTTTGGTCCAAAGGGAAAAACAATGAAAATAAAATTCATCTTGTTAAATGGGACACCATTAAGAAATCAAAATCCTCAGGAGGTCTCCAAATTCGTGATCCGCACAACGCGAATTTGGCAATGGGAGGCAAGCTGCTATGGCAAATATTGCATTATAAAAACCATCATGTCAGTCAAGTCCTCATAACGAAATATTTAAATGGGACCTATTTGAGATGCCTTGACCAAAAGCCAGCCTTCAAGGGCTCCAGTATTTGGACCCTATGCAAGGCAGCTTGGGAATCTTTCTCAAAGGGCCTCTTTTGGATCCCCGACAATGGCAGCAAAATTAATATTTTCAAGGACAAGATTATGGGAAAAGATGCACTACAAAATATCGAAGAGTTACAAAATATAGCAGTCTGGCTCAAGCAGCAAGGAATTACATCACTAAAAGACTTCAGCTCTTGGGATAATCACAGCAATTGGCAAAGTTGGAATAATACTATCATTAACCCACATCTTGAGATTGACAAACTCTCTCTTGTAAACAAGCTGAAAGGCAGTGCCCCTATCCATCTCATGGCAAAAGATGACTGAGGTTGGGGCCCCACAGGATCCTATACCTCTGCTCTCGGTTACAAAGCTCTCCAGACCTCTGATGAAACAAGAAAGGACTTATGGAAAATTGCCTGGCACCCATTAGGTCTTCCTAAAATCAATTTCTTTATCTGGACCTTAATCCATTGCAAAATCCTTACCGGTGACAATCTCATTAAAGAGGCTTCTATGGGCCTTTCTAGTGCCCTTTCTGCCAAAACAATGTTGAAACCCTAACCCACCTATTCCTGGATTGTCATTTCATCAAGTTCGTACGGACTCTATTACTTCATGATCTAAATATCATCATGCCCCATTTCAGTTCCATTCACCATCTATTCAAAAACTGGAAAACTAGTTATCCCCTATCCCTCACCACTGAGAATCCATGGTTTCATATCTGGATATCCATCCCTAAATTTACATGCTGGATTATTTGGCTTGCAAGAAATAAGGCAATCTTCCATGATAAGCATTATACTCCTCTACAAATAGCAGGCCAGGCCAAAAGTTTACTAATCGAAGTTCTCAAATCTTCCAATTACAAGACTGAAGCAATTCTCGGCAACAATGAATTGAATTGGATTGGAATCTCTATCCCCCATCCATCCAAAGAACTACAATTAAGAACTTATCCTGTGTGGCAACTAAGACTAAATAAAATCAACTTCCAAAAGTGGAGAAACAATCAGAATACTTATAGCTTACATTTTGATGGTGCCTCCAAGAATAATCCTGGAGCAGCAGGTGCAGGGGGAATTCTCTGGACAAAGGAAGGCACAATTAACACGAAATTCAGATGGGGCTTGGGCATATGCACAAACAATATAGCTAAGGCTCTAGCATTGATGAAGGGTTATCAGATTGCCAAAGAACAGAAGATAGACAACTTATACGTATTCAGAGATTCCTTGATCATTATCATAGCTCTCAATGAAACCACTAGTTGCAACAATCTAGCTCTTAATCGAATTATTCAGCGTATAAGGCAAATCTCTAGCATGTTCATCCATTTCAAGGCATTCCATATATTAAGAAATTTGAACATTGAAGCTGATAATGAAGCGAATGCAGCCAGCAGGCTCAAACAAGGGATTTTCCAAACATCCAGTACAGACAGCGAGCTACATGATATTCCTTGAGTTTAACCATCTTCTTCTTCAACAGGGAAATTGGTTTTGACAGCAAATACCATTCAATCCAAGAGTATGAGTATATCAACCATAGCAGGGCAGGCTCTATCTCAAATCCATTCTATCAAATCGCATCTGTAGATCATTTTCAGAATTATAATTACCTCAGCAATTCACTGTCTGTCATAGTAGTATTTCTTGGTCTTCAACAACAGAGTTTTCTCAGTTTTATTTCTTGGCACAGCATTCCATCAAATAATTTGATTGCAGATAATCCTAATCGAAATCAGCAGCACAAGATCCTCAGCATCTCCTCAACATCTTCTCAGCGCAAGATCCTCAGCATCTCCTCGTCGCAAGACCCTCAGTTTCTTAGAATTCCATGGGTTTCTATAACATAGCATTCTCAGTTTAACAACTTGACACAGTAATCCAACAAACAAACTGATGGTAGATATTACACATTGAAATCAGCAGTGCAGGAAACTCTCTCTAATTGGTCTGAATCAGATGCTCAATAATTGCTACATGAAGCAAACATTGACAGATAATTGCATATTCACAGTGTTATCAGTTCAATATTTTTTACAAAGGTCTTCATAGGGAATCGCATGCACTAATAGTCACTACTTCTTCTATTTCGTTATTCACTGACAGTCACTACATTGTCCACTTTTACATATGTAATTGCTTGTCCAGCATGAGATATTCTTTGTTGACAAAAAGCATATTGATATTCATTCACAAGTTCAAACAATAATAACTTCTATAGGCTATCAATTAATGCTAAGTTAGCTCTTGGGTAATTGCCTATAAATTGTACCTTGCCAATTTGGTTAACAACCATGGCTTTTTTTTTATATATAATATTCGTTCTTGTTAAAAAAAAAGATAATTATTATTAATAAAAAAAAAAAAATGTTGAGCCGTGGTTGAGGCCAAATTCGGCTAACTACAATGATAAAAAAATTCAACAGCATTTTGCTCTATGAACTAAAATTCTTTCTTTATTTGAAATTGACAGTGATGTTAACTAGGTTGTTGATCTTCCATCGATTTTGATGACCAAATTGCATAAGGGTTCTACGATTTGATCTATAAAATGACTGTGTTTTCTCTTAAGCCATTGATGTCATGGTTCCTCTTGTGGACCCAATTCAAGGGAACATGATGCCAAATTCTGGGCTTACACATAATCTCAGCCCAATTCATTAGATTCACATCATTAAAATAAAGAGTGTGCAGATGCAAATTAAGCCAATATGCACAGCGGAATTAAAACTCATCCACACACATATGGTATGCATACAACATATCAAAAAACAGTCCCCAATTTAAACTTTGCAGAAGGAAATGCATAGACAGAAAAACACTTATCTTCATTGTGCAATTGTCCCCAAACAACTAGCTATGTTGCTGCAACGTTCCACCCAACCATAGGCCAGTTGTGTTCATCAATTCTCTCAACACAACTGCCACCCCTGAGTTGGGCATTATTCTTACAAGGAAAAGGGGACATTCAAGCTCATGCACAACCAAAGCAATAGATACCCATAACCCATACCCCAACATACTCTTACACACAACAAACTCAAAACCTGGGCATGGATACACATTCCCAGTAAGGGTATTTACAAACAGGATGGCCATGGGTTTTTCCCCAAATCGTGGCTCACCAAAACGGACTGTGGGAAGGGAAATTCGTCCCCAGGGAGCAACCCGATTTCTCCCACATGTTATGAGCGTTTCAAATGGTCAAAACGGCCTCACTGAAACCCCAAATCGATCTGTTCTCTTCCCCATTGGTAACCAAAACAAAAACTCCCTTCCCAGCTTGAAAGATGAAGGGAAACATAGGAAATCCATGGAGAAAAACGCCCAGGTAGCTCCAAAAACATGAGAGAGGCAAAACTCCTTAATGAGTAATGGCTTGTGGAGCAAATTCATGGCTCTTTTCTTGCCAAGGAAGCCAAACACGATTTTCCATGTAGTGTGGTTGCCCATACTCGAATTTGGACAGCCATACCTCCCATGCCCCAAGGCATTAACTTCCTCAACCAATTCTTGGAAGAATGAATGATTGGGTACAAAAGTCAACATGGGTAGTTGAGGCTTTGATGGGTTCTCTCATTGACACTTGGATTGACTTGATTGACTCAAGGATTTGAATGTTTTCCCTCCCAATTCCTTATAAAATCATGCCCCCATCTCTTGTTGCATTACATAGCTAGCTGTGGGTATTTTATTAAAATGCATATTTACAATTTCAATGTGCCTGGCTAGCACGTAAACCATATGCATCAGTAAATCAATGGTGGGGCCTTGGCCTTAAGCTCCTCACCACGATTTTATAACAATATTACATTATTTACATTTTAATATAATGGGGTCAAAATCAAGATATTACAATTGAAGTAGTTTGATAGTTGCAGTTTCATTTTCTTTAAACATTGAAATTGGTTGAAGTGGTTGAGTGATGACTTGGTATCTGCGTGATGACTCGGTATCTGCATGATGACTCAGTGGCTGCGTGATTGAAATAGATGTGTGATGACTCGATTTCTCTTTGTGTGATGATAATATCTCATGCTCGATGCCAAATATTCTTGAGTCCTTCACTTCATAAATTGGAGAGTTCGAATCCTTCGCTCCCTCTCCCTCTCTCTCTCTAAGCCCCTATTAACCCCCAATCTCTCTCTCTCTCTCTCTCTCTTTCTCTCTCTCGATCTCTCACCTACCCCTACCACTAACCCTTAGCTCTCTCTCTCTATCCTTATAAAAACCCCTAACCCCCAATTTCTCTCTCTCTCTCTCTCTCTCTCTCTCTCTCTCTCTCTCAACCCCTAACCCCTCAATATGTTTATATATCTCCCATACTTCCCCTTTCCATAACCCCTTACCACTACCCTAACCCCTCAATATGTTTATATATCTCCCATACTTCCCCTTTCCATAACCCCTTACCACTAACCATCGTCACTCCTAACCCATACTCTCACTACCCTTAACCCACCTATCTCCCATGCACTCACCACCCCTAACCCACCACTCGTTTGGAGAGGGGTACTCACCACCCCTAACCCACCTCTCACTTGGAGAGGGGTAAAGTGAAAGAAAAGGGGCCTAAATAGTGTGCACTATTTAGAGCTCATGTGCACACTAAGAGCTCGTGTGCGCTCTTGAAACCCCTTTTGCTCTATCCCTCTACATTCAAGGATGTGAACATTTGATATTAATTGTTGCAAATGTTGGGCAGGAACACACATTCACAATTAGCATGTGCACACTTTTAGTGCATGTGCATTCTTGTGTCTGATAAAGACAAAGAACAACTTTTCCTACGTAGCATAAATTTCCTATTTTCATGCATGTAGTTATATTCATGTTATTTTGCATTTTTCCTGTTAGTGTACACACATTTAACAACTATTTATGGCAAATTGGAAGGGTCTTACACATATTGGATACACCGTCTACATCAAAGACAGATTGAACATTATCATACCTCATGGATACATTGAAACATTCATTTTTCATCTCAAGCAAGGATCAGTTAGAAAGGTATGGTGACATTCCTTATACATGAGCTATTTTTTACTCTTCATTGCATACCTCCGATACATCAAATACCTCCATTTCTCTCACAAATATTTCAATATTCATTAAATTTGTAGACCTTAAAGCAAAGAAAATGAAATGAAACAATTATGAGCCAAAATTTATCACATAGATAATCCTTAAATTAAAATGAAACAATCAACATAGAAGCTTTTCCCTTAGAAATCTATGGCCACTGAGCCCAACAATCATGGATTATGGCCTAAATCCATAGTTTCATAGTTTACTCAATCACATGTTCATGCCCTTGGCAAATTGTAGACATCATCCATTCACTAAATTAGCACATTGACCCACCACCATAACCTTATATTAATCATCAATAAGAGACAAAGGATATTCTAATGAAATGATTCTAGGTATTTATCCCCCAATATTTATCAATCAACCCTTCTATTGAATATAGATGTTGTAAAGAGCAAGGTATTTCTTAAGGATTCTAATAGTATACCTAAGTATAGTATTCTAGACGATTATCTTGAGTTGAAAAAATCATATATATAGATAGGTAGGTTAATGTTAAATATGAAGCATACAATTTACTACTAAAATTTGTAAATGTTGGAGAATATTACGATAAAAAAAAACATATTTTATGTAAATATAGGCGATATTAGAGAGTAAAAATGACCAAATAGAGAATTTATTTTTTGAAAAAATGCCCCAAAATTAGCCAATTGGTGAAATTTTGCCCCTAAAAATTACCCTGGACTAAACAGCACAGTCTAAGGAATCAAAGTTCTTGTTTCCATTTAGTAGCAAAGAACATCTATGGAGTATGTGAAAATAGTGGGATATGATATTAATGATGAGTAATCATAATAGTGGAGGAATTGTAATGATTGCATACCATTGTTTGTGTGAATCTCTTCAAGGAGGTCATAAGCATCCCCATTAAGCACAATCCATAATTTAGAAGTGTCTTCACTTGTCTAAAATGTTTTTCATTATTTGCATTTATATCTCCTATAAACCTATTAAGATGGATCCATAATCTCTCGTAATCATTAGTTATATGATTTCCAAGATTAACCAAGTTTAAAAAGATATGAACCTCCACCTTCCCTCCATCATTTTATCTTCCTCAAAATAATTCTTTTGTGAAGTATTTTATATAGTTATAGAACATAAAGGACTCATTACCCCTCATATTGTATGAGGGTTACCCTTATGATTTGTCATCATAATGTACAAGGTTTGCAACATGTCACAAATCAAGAGGGATAGAACACTTAGGCTGAGAATGGTGTGGAATTTGCTACTGTGAGGTCATTTAACTAGATCGGTCCAAGGTCGATCTTCACTTAAGCTAATAGTTTCCTTGAAAGGTGGATATCATATGGGAAAATATTTAACTCCCCTCTTAATTAGGATTTCCCTTTTGCCCAAGTCAATGACAAATTCCATAAAAAATGGATAACACTCTTCTTAGGTATATGTGTATGAAATGATCATGTTGAATCTACTTGATGATTTCTTTACCAAGGGAATCCTCCAATGATATCTCCATAACATGGTGTGACCTCAAAACAAGTACCAACATACAAGTCCATGTGCTTCCATTTGTCATCCTTATTCAATGCTTGGGAATTCTTCCTTAGGTATGGTGGTTTGACCAAGTCATGGGGGTCACAAGCCAAATAATTGTTTTCATGTAAGGTGTGGCTCCTTTTCCACTTACAATTGTGTAAGTTTTGAAGTTGGACTACCTTGAATTTGAATATTTTAGTAGCCTACTCCTTTGGAACCTCTGTAAGTCCTATAACCACTCACAAATAAATGATTACAGGTCTGAAATGATTTTGTGCTTTAGAGAAACTGTTTTTTTTCCTTTATTCAAAACATTGAATTTCCTTCGATTGAATCCTCTAATGGATTCCTCTAATTGAATTTCCTTCGATTGAATCCATTGAATCTCAATGGATTCCAAAATAAACAATAATTTAAAATAAACAATTTCAATGCTAAAAATATTAAATATGAATGTAGTGGAAAATAAGTGCTCAACAATTATGTTTTTAGATAAAACTTAAGTCTTCATTTCACTTAACTACATGTCAAACACAAATCCATGAAGAATATACATTCACTAATAAGAACAAAATCAATAAGTGAGGGAGATTTGTGACAAGACCACCCTTATTGGTCTAACATCAGGGCATTTGTACATTTTTTATAGCTTAGGCATTAAAATGTGGGCAATCAAATGGATGCCATTGCTCGTACTTTGTACAAATATTTTCCCTTATGGCATAAAAGGCAATTCGTGGCTTCTCCAAGCTTTTTCATGTTGTTACAGCCTTTCCCCAGTTGTATTTTAGGAAAAATATTATACACAATAGAGACTAATAGGCTAAAAACTTCAACAATGGACATGCAATTTCCACAATAAAGAGATCATGCATTTCACTATCTAAAGAGGTCCCTTTAGCATTGAGACAAGTAGGTTATATCTTATGTGATTTGTACATGATTAGATTGTTTCCATATTCTCATTGCGTAATGGAATGACCATCGCTTCATACTTGAAAAATAACCTCTTATTTATTATTTCTTTTTGTAGGGATAATAATTTTGTTTTGTTAAACAACATTTTGAAGATGGGAAACAAACATAATAAAGCAAAAAAGTCTAGAAGGAAGGATCTACCTGTAATACCCCTGGATGAGACCCCTAAACTGATCATATGTATGATGTAAATATTGATATGCAAATGCATGTATAATAGAACAAATGTATATTTTGTAATTATTAATATTAAAATCCACAACTGGTTGTGATGAGGTGGAACACTGAAGAGATCGGGGACTCATGTATTCACCTGAGACAATAGGGGGGTTAAAAGTGGCCTAGGAGGAAAATATGCCATGAACTTTAGATACATTTTAGAACCTTAAAATATCCCTAAAATTTTATCCTAAGTCATGGTTAAATATTGATCCCATTTTATTGACTTAAATAATTATTATTAAAATAATAATTATGATTTAAGTGGGATTTTGGGGAAATTATGTGTTTGCATAAAATAAGGAAACGTGGATGAGGGATTACACGTGGTTGTAGTTTTGCATGCATAAACCTATGCATGCAAATGGAAATGGGGATTATTTATTTATTCTTTCATCTTGGAAGAAAGGGGTGTGTACGCAGGTGCATGGAAGGTCTGAGCAAATGTAGAAGAAGTGAGAATTGTCGAGTGATAGTTCTTGTTGTGGGATGAATATGCGATTGACTGCTGGTTTGTGGTCAATGAAATGGTGAATTATACATGAACCATTCTGGTGGAATTCATGTGTATTAGTTAAGCAGTGATGGGTTTTCACTATGGTGCAATTGGAAGGAATCCAGGATGGGAATTGTGTGGTTTGGCATGGAATTGGTTGTAGCTTATTTTCATGTATGCCTGTAAATCTGTGTTAAATCCATGAGAAATTATGGACTAGTGAGATATTTTTCTGGTGAATGCATGATACTCAGCTCAAGGGTGGCATTCTGCCGAGAGATAGATGAGAAAAATTGCCTACGGTTGGGTGGAGCATGGAAGCCACACAACCAATTGCTCGTTTCTAGTATTTTGCAGATAAGTTTTAATTTCTGGAAATGATGTTTAATTTCTCAATTTAGTTAATTGCTTAATGATAAATAAAATTACACATTTTTAATTCATGAGTTGTTTATTTGAATTCCTATACATGGAATCCACACAAGATTATTTCTGCAATTATTTGCTTTCTGGTTAAGTTTATGGGTTTTGAATAAAAGAAGGAATTTATGCATGCCTTGGTTGAATTCCTAATTACAGAAAGAGTGTAAGATAAGCTCTGCGATATGCTTGATAGTAATGTATAAATTACATAATAGAACCAAAATATTATGAATGATTATTCTCTAATAAATTTGAAATGTAAAAAATAAATCTACATTAATATTTGACCTAAATTTCCCTATTCTAAGTTATTTGGGAATGGGTTATGTATGGATAGAAATGCATTTCCAGTTTAGCGCACAAATTGTTTGTAATAATCTATTCATGAAATTTAATTATTTCGTAGGAGTGGCATCTCATGTCGTCATAGCAATCGACCCATTCGCTAGCATTTATTGCATTTTTTCACATATGCTTTCCAATATTTATTCAATGAAGGCTACCATAGTTTGGATTTTAAAATTTTCCTAGCAGTCGTTTTAGCATGAAAATGTCCACCTGTGGGTCTCGAATGTTCTTCTTCTATGATAGCTTCTCATTTGTGGTTAACTGTACACCGATGGAATATGTTATCAAGACTCTAAAGAGGTGGGTGTCGAGAATTTCATCGTCTATTATGACCGATTCTTCACCAGTTTCTATGCAAGAAAGGTGGTTGGGTCCAACATTCAACTTTCTTGGCCGAGATAATGTTTCAAATTCAAATTCTTGGAATAAAACAAGCCATCGACATACCCAACCATGATGCAATTGTTTTTTTACCTTATATTTAAGTGCTTGATGGTCTATGAAGAAAATGAACGTGTTAGCCAGTAGGTAGTGTCGGTATTTTTGCAACGTGAAGATCATTCCCAACCCTTCACATTCGATAGTCAAGTAGTTTATTTCTGCTTTATTTAATTTCCAACTAGCATATGCGTTTGGATAGTCCATCCCGTTGTCTCCTGGATGAGTGAGTATTGCACTGACTACAATACCCGATGTGTCGATATGGAGATGAAATTTCTTCGACTAATGTGGAAATCTGAGTATTGGAGCTTCTACCAATTTTATTTTAAGAAGCTCAAATGATTTTTCACATTCTAGCGTCCACTTGAACTCAATATTTAGCCTCAGTAATTCTTCTAGAGTAAATGTCATATTTGAATAATGTCAGATGAACTTCCTACAGTATCGTATATGTCCCAACAAAATTTGTACTTGTTTAGAGTTCATCAGAGGTTTCAGATCAAGGATGACTTTAATTTTTGCTAGATCCACTTTGATTCCTTCTTTACAAACAACATGACCCAACAATACTCCAATGGCCATGGAAAAAATGTATTTGTTTATGTTCAGGGACAAATGGATTTGTCAACATCTTTCAAGAATTAATCGAAGCCATTGCACATGGTATTTTAGCATTGTGTAAATGGTCCAATTGTCAAAATAAATAGCCATTGTTTTGTACATGAACTCTTGAAAGGATTTAATTATGATTCGAGAAAAAACAACCGGTGCATTATTCAATCCAAAAAGCATAACCTTGTATTCAAATTATCCAAATTCATAGACAAATGTTGTTTTGTGTTAATACTCTTTTGCTATGGGTACCTGATTGTATACAAAGAATCCATCTGTAAAGGAATAACACTCATGAATGGAAACTTCATTGATAATTTCGTCGGTGAAAGGTGATAGAAATAGATTTGTAAGTGTAACTTTGTTCAAGCCTATGAAATTGACACATATCCATAGAAGCTTAGGCTCATGCTTCTTTGGTTGAACGACCATGGGGCTAGCCCATTATGACTGATCCATATTGTATATGATACCAGCTACTAGCATGTTTGTTATCCATCAAATCAACACTTCTCTGTCCGTGACGATACTGAGCTTTTGTTCACATAAAAGGACACTATGGATGGAAGAGCCTAAATTTGCTATTGATTCCTATGGCCCAAACCATTCCTTGGTTCTCCAGTTTATCCTCTTTTTGTGTCTTTGGTTTAGGGCATACACGCTATTGAAAACTTGACAACCTGCGTTTTACCCGCTTTTGGTCCCTTTACCACTAGCGTGTTTCCCTAAAATGTTGTACACACATGTTGCATTAAGCAATCCTACGCTTAACATGTGAGTGGTACACTCTTCACCTGCGTGTTCCTCCAAAATCACAAAAAAATAAAAGATAAAATTCAAATTAGAGGTAGTTAGGGTTGATTCCTTGACCTCCCTACCTGTCCTAAGTACTCCTTTCTCAACCCACCTTTCCTTCTTTTGCAATAAATACAAAGGAAATACCATGGGAAAGGGGACACACTCATTTGCAAAGTTATGTTAGAGGAATTTCAGTGGAATAGAGGAGCAAAGAACCCATATCAAGTTTTAGTAGGTGCATGAGCAGATCAAGGTGAAACATATATTTGTTATTGTTATTTCAATAAATATAAGATCTTTCCTTTCCCAAATGGATAGTAATTTGATGATGAATGAGTTGGATATATGAAAGTGAATAATGGTTATATAAGGTACTTGGTTCTCAACTTTCAAACCCTTATTTATTAATAAATAATGTCTTGTTTCATGTCTGCAAATTCATTGACTTATGCTTGAATGTGACAGTCTGTTGGTGACCTCTGTGAGCCCCAGTCATTAGGAACTTTGTCCTCACAACAATTTTTATATTTCTTTCTTCACTATGTCTTTGTACTTGTTATTTAACTTGTAAGGTCGCTTCTTTACAGGTTTTGCGTCAGGCATTATGTTGATATTAATTTCTCCCATTTCTTGTACTAATCCTTTCAATTCCATATAGTCACAGGCAAAGTGTATTGATATTATTTCAATAGGTTTGTTATTTTTACAGTCCGTTGCTCCGACCAATAGTGGCCCTTTTTCACCATCTTAGGTTTCTCGTCAGTTGGGATGTCAACTTCTTTTGTTTTTATTTTTGCATCCATCGATTTGGGTGCTTTTGATTCATCAATTGGTCAGTCTCCATCTTTGAATTCTATGAAGTACAAGGGAAAATCCTTATGCTCGTCATCTCTATTGTGGAAAAAAATGCACAATTGCATTGTTCCACTTGGCGAGGGGTTAAGCCTCATAGGTTGCTACAAGGCCTCAGTCCTTGGAGCCCCTTTTTTGGTGGTTGGTATTCCTCCAAGTTATCCTACAAAATATTTTTAGTGTAGTTCACATCCAAATATGAAAATATTTATGAAAATAAAATGAAAGAGATGGGAGAAAGATGCAAACTCCAACAACAACAACCAATGATATGCTAAACCACTCTTGTATTTCCCAATGGAATAATTGTACAACACCTAGGAGGTGAAGGATTCAAGGAAAGCCAACAATCTCCCTTAGGGAGGACTTTCTTGTCCAAACTAAATGCTAAGTAGATGGAAGAACAATGGAGAGAAACACTTGCCCCTTGATGGTAGGTGGCAAGCAAGCTTGGGAATGCTCACAATGGTAGGAAATTGTGGGCTATGAGGAAGCAACAACTCAAATCCAACAACATAACCTTGATTTAATTTCTATCTACAAAATGCATGCCAATGGATTCCTTTTATAGGCCAAGATGTGGCCAACAAACAACTAGATCCAAATGTGAACTCTCCTCCTTCATGAACTAGTTCCAAGGTACACAAGGGGGGTTGATTAATGCCACCAAGTGTGTGAGGAGTAAAATTATGGTCCTTGGGGAGGGTTGAGCCTTTAATGCACCGCTGGGGTGAAGTTTTCATGTCGTTTTGATAGTAGCATGGCTATTGAAGGAAAAGCCATGCGGGTGTAATGTGGACAATGTTTAGATAACCTGTGCTATAGTGTGGGTAACCTATGTAATACTCGCGCTACCCTTTGTTTTGACTATTTCTGGACACTTGTGGGCTCATATTGTGTTTTGGATCTGTTGAGGATTCCTGTAGTGAGATGCATTCTTTATGGTGATGACACTTTACTGGATGAATCGTCGAAATGTCGCATGGGTGCAATTTTTAGGCGTTAATAGATGCCCCCTGATGTATGAGGTTCGAAGGGTACTGTAGAGCCGATAATGCATCATGTTTTATGTTGTTTCTCTCATGTCCTGTAGGACGAAGCATATGTGGACAAAAAAAGGTTCTCCCATGGAGGAAGAGTGTTGGTGACAATGGTTGTAGCTGTAATAAAGAATAGTTTTTATACAAACGAGGCAGGCATACCCATGCTCACGAAATGTTGTCAAAGTGATTGCAATGAGAGAGGACAAAGGTGTCGAATCTACTATACTGTTGGGACATGAATGACGACAACTTCAATCCATGTTAGAGTGAATGCCCCCGGAGCTGCTGCGAAATATTGAATAAATGGAACTGTTGGTGACCATGATGAACCCACTGAGGTGGGGGACTAAACTTGGTATGTAAATCTTCCTAAGGGATTCACCATACCAAATAGAATGCTATCATGATTTCCAAATTTGAACATTTATACCTTCAAAAGTTTGTCTCCCCTGATGCATTGATGTGTTGACGTCGAGCATAGGGGAAACTACCTATTTAGGGAGCACTAATGGCTCTCCCTACTAAGTTCAAGGTGATCCCTTATAGTGATTGAAAGGGATCCCAAGGTACAATTTCAACTACTACAACTCTCAAAATATAGTGTTTTGACGTCGACGAGAGTTGTAGTACATGATAGGACAATATTCCTATCCTAAGAACTAGGATCATATTGAAACCAACTGGTGGATGGACATACCTTACACAACATTGGTTGATAAGCGTGGGGCTCATAACTTCCTTTGATCGATGTGAACATGGGGAGTGGGGATGGCAACTTTTCTTTTGAGACAACGCAGATTGAAATTGGTCGAACAAACTGCAAGTGAAAGGGCTTTGATGGAGACACAAAAAAATGCTAATGGTAACCGGCAAAACAAATACTGCTGAACATATGGAGACTCAAATACATCGATCAAAGGCAACCATGGGTTGCTGCCAAAATAATATGGTGTTCCTTCAATGTGAGGTGATGAGGGAACTGTTTGTACATAAAGAATATCAGTGGGGTCCCCATAGTTTTAGGTGTATCAGGGGACCAATTTGATGATGGGTGGAATCCCCACGGTTTTGAGTGGATCGGGGGACGCTTTCCAATGGTGAAGTGAGGGTTAATTTGCTGACGCAAAGGCAGGTGCCCCATGAAACAATGTTATGCAGTGTATGCCTGCGGGGTAATTGAATGGAACTGGTTAATCCAGAGGGCAGGGGGCCCCCATGAATGTCTTTGTAGGGGTGATGATACGAGGAATAGTACGGAGGGTAAAGTTCTCATGGCGGTATGAGGGGGATTTGTGAATCATTCTTGTAACATGTGCCAAGGAATCCGATGAGATCTACTTGGTGGAGTAAATGCCCAAATGCAAAAATGATACTTAGATGGAGGGTCTTTTCAAGTTTGATCATATTCGTCGGACTTGTGCGGGGTCAACAACATGGGTTCCATTTGATGATGGGGATGTTAGTGGTGCGCAAACCCATGGGGGGGACATGTTATTCAGGAAAATGATGTTGATTGCACATCAAGGCCATGAAGGGGGACCTTATGGTTATCAATAGGAATACTGGGATATGCATTATAAATGGAGGGTAAATAGAGTCTAAATGCCAGTTTCGGAATGATACATGTGGTAGGGTGCGAGCCCCTTATTGTTAGAAATTTGGAGTCTTATCTGCATAGTGGACAAACAAGAGACTCCATATGTGAGGAACCTGCAATAATTAATTAATGAAAACACATGAAATAGAATAAATAACAGAACTCGGAATCACTTTTATATTGATCGCAGGCCACTTCGAGGGGGCAACCTCCTTTGAGCAAGCTCAATACAAATAACTTCACAATACCTTCATTGGTCTCAACACAAACTTATATACTACGTCTAGGCGCCAATACCATGTGTCAATACAAACCATGGGCCAATACAAAATATGGATCAACAATTACTACGGGACGACTTACAAAGCATATGCGTCCAACAACAATAATACAAACTATGGATCAACAAATACTACATGACAACTTACAAAGCATATGCATCCAATAACAATATACTAACAAAGTAAATAGAAGGGTTGACATGGGTTCCTAACATCCCCTCTCCCTTAGAAAAAGCTTTGTCCTCAAAGCTTTAGATGTGGAAATTGATGCAAAATCTAAAGGAGTGGCTCCCCTGTAGCATCCTCAGGTTGCATGCTGGCCCACTGACACCTTTTGAGTTTCAGGGAGGATTGCTTGGAAGGATGGAGATGAAGAAGGACCATATCAGCTGCGTGAAAAGTGCGCTCAGAACGGTGTTGATCGGCTTGTTGTTTCAGTCGAATTCTTGCCATGTGAAGATTGTCCTGCAGAATGAGAAGAATCTGATCGTGGTTTCGAACAACCGAGTCAATTTCCCGAACTGGAGAGCTACTGAGCATGTAGGGGAGAAGAACCGGTGGTGCCTGTCCATAAACTGCTTCATATGGTGTCCTTTTAAATGTGGTATTGTACCACTAGAGCGCTTCTAGGAAATCCATAGAAATAGTTGTCCACATTTGTGTAGGGACGGGCAAGGGTTCGAGCAGTCCCGAAAGGAGTGTCGTTTCACCCTTGTTGACCTGGGAAGTATCACACTCAACCACCATCTGGTGAATTTTCATTTTCAGTCCCTGCCAAAATAAGTTACATTGTTCCCGATCATAGGTTTTGAGGAACCTAGAGTGCCCTACCGATGAAGAAGCATGGAGTTCATAGAAGAGATAGCCCTGTTGAACAGATTGCAACCAATTTGCAACAAGCAGAGAAATAGCTGTAAGAGAAACTGGGTCAACAAATTGGCGAGAAGGAGCATCTACCACCATATTATCCTTACCCTTCTTATAAGTGATCGCATAGTCATAACCCATGAGTTGGATAACCCATTTCGATGTGCTGGTGAGGAGACCCGTTGTTCCAGAAAATGTTCCAGACTCTGGAGATAAGTCTTGATGTAGAAATAATTTCCTAATAGGGATGGCTGCCACTTCTGTACTGCATGGAAAATAGCCATCATTTCCTACTGAGATGTAGATGCGGCTAAATGCTTACCGAAAAGGTCTCTTGAAGTCAGCAAGCCCATTGGTGCAACAAAGACACCTGCATATCTATCCAAGGAAGTAGTGGAGACTGTTGGTGGGTGCATCTGAATGGAATGGAGTTGAGCGATGACACCATGTGAATTCTTCTTAAGGATATTTTTCAGGCGATGTGAATTGATGATGCAGAGAGACCCTGGTTGTAAGCCCATAAATTTGTGTTGTGTCCCATTGACTGAAAACTGCTTCCAAAGTTCAGCAAAGTTCCATAAGATGGGGCCAAGTGTGCGTAACCATTGAATGCCCAAAACCACATCACATCCACCTAAGGACAAGGCAAACATGTCAGAGCGCAGGTTATAATCTTCCAGAGAGATACGCACATTGTGACACTTTCCCTTGCAAGGTAAGGTGCCCCCATTGGCAACCATGACTTCAAAGTTGGAGCAAGGATGGACAAAACAATCAGCATGTTTGGCGATCCGAAGGTCAATGAAGTTATGAGTGCTACCAGAATCAATGAGTATTGTAAGAGGAATCTTCTTGAAGTAACCCCTGACCCGCATTGTTTGGGGGGTGGTGACACCGGATAAAGCATGGAGAGATATCTCTGGGTGGTCTTCCTGAGATGGGAAGTCAATAGGCGGCTCCTGAATGTTGACCTGATCATCCGGTGTATCTGGAGTTTCTTCACCAACGTTAGAGGCTTCACCAACGTTAGAGGTGGGCGGAGAATCCACATCCAAGAGATAGAGCTTTTTTTGAACACATCTATGTCCCCGAGTGAATTTTTCATCACAATTATAACAAAGCCCTTTTTCTTAGCGTGCCTGCATCTTTGTTTCGGACAAATGCTTGATAGGAGTTGGTCGAGGAGTTGGCGGGATGGGAGGTCGTTGAGAACCCATATTTCAGAAGGGAACACAAGTGGGTTTGGAGTGCTGTTGGGTGGCAATCTTGTCTTCTGCCAACTTAGCCAACCCCAGGGCTTCCATCATTGTGTTGGGACAGAACATTTTGACCTCTGGGAAGATTTCATCCTTAAGACCACTGATAAAACAACTCCTGTAGAAGTCATCAGACAATCCTTTTGTGTGGTTGGCTAGTTTCTCAAATTCTGTCTGATACTCTCTCACAGTGCCAATTTGACGAAGTTTAGTGAGTGTTCCGGTGAAGTCATCAAAAGCACTAGGACCAAATCGTTGCAAAAGGAGTTGGAAAAAATCTATCCATTTTGGCTCGTCATGAGCCTTGATGTACCAACGGTACCATTGAAGGGCTTCCTGTTCCAAATGCAAAGATGCAAGTGGAACTTTTTGGACATCAAAAGTATTATGCAGACTGAAATACTGTTCTGCACGATAGATCCATCCGGTCGGATCAGTACCATTGAAGCAAGGAAATTCAAGCTTCGAACCACGGAAAGTGCTTGAAGAGGAGAACCCATTATATGATAAAGACTCAGACTGTCGTTTGTTGTTCATGGCTGAATGCTCCAGATGGAGGCCGAGAAATTTTTCATCAAGATCCTGGAGTTTGGCTTGGATGGCTGCAAGTGCTTCTTCCATGGTTTTTGCTCCTGCGCGGGTGACAACCATAACCAGGAGGTTTTTTTTTTTTTTGAGTGGGTAGAAAAACAAAAACAAAAACTGTTTCAGTAAAGGAAAATATGGATTTGGGAAAAAATTTGAAGGGTAATTGGGGTTTGACTAGGTTTTGGAGATTGTCGAATGGACAGGGAAGCAGAAAATGAGGATTTCATAAGCGGGGTGAAAGAATGGGAAAATTTGGCAGAGAGGGACAAAGAAGTAGAATTAGGAAAGGAACTCTGTGGTAAAATTTGAAGGTGATTGGGTAAAATCTGAGGAAGTTATGGCAAACCCTAAAAATAGACAAATGTGGGATTTCGGGCTTTGGGAAGTGGAATTTGGGATAGGGTCCTCAGGAATGAAATATGCAGAATGGGATTACAGGAGTTCCAGGGAAGTTTCAAGGGAAACGGAGTGAAAACAAGGGAGATATGGAGAAAAAATGATTTTTTTCTTCTTCCAGAATGGAGCTGCTACGGCGCGGAAGGGATCTGAAACGGATAGATCTGCAACGAAACGGAAGTGATCGAAAAAAGAGGGATTTGAAACGGCGCCGAATGGATCGAAAATGGTTGGATCTGAAATAGATCTGAAACAGCTTGATCTGGAACGACTTTCAGAATGGATCTGAAACGGTTGGATCTGAAACGACGCGACAGTGATCGGCAATAGTTCAGCTGAAAATAGATATGGACCCCATGTATGTGCGGCTTTCTAACAGTTCAGGGGTTTCACTTGGCCACCAATGCTGTCTGACGACTTGCATATTGGGGTAGTACCCCTCACTCCACAGCTCAGGTAAAACTGATAACCTCTATGCCACAAATGACAACTCTTGGTTTACCTCACGGGTGGGAACTAGTCAATCAGGTAGGGGTCGTTGCCCTTTTCGCTGGCAGGTCCTCTCAATGGGCCAGCTACTTTGGGGTTCCTATGGTACTCCTCACAATGATTTTTAGGGCTTATGCGCAAGTACTTCCCACAGTTAAGCGGATAGGGATTATTCCCAGATTTGAAGCTGCAACAAATGCAAATTTTTTTTTGGCAGAAATTCCACCTAACGAGCCCAAGAAAGTGCTCTGATACCAGATGTGAGGAACCTGCAATAATTAATTAATGAAAACACACAAAATAGCAGAAATAAAAGAACTCATAATCACTTTTATATTGATCGCAGGCCACTTCGAGGGGGCAACCTCCTTTGAGCAAGCTCAATACAAATAACTTCACGGTACCTTCATTGGTCTCAACACAAACTTATATACTTAGTCTAGACGCCAATACCATGAGTCAATACCATGTGTCAATACAAACCATGGGCCAATACAAAATATGGATCAACAATTACTACGGTACGACTTACAAAGCATATGCGTCCAACAACAATAATACAAACTATGGATCAACAAATACTACGGGACAACTTACAAAGCATATGCGTCCAACAACAATATGCTAACAAAGTAAATAGAAGGGTTGACATGGGTTCCTAACACCATATTGGCCTGATCACGATCTTGCACATGCGGCGCACATACCCAAGTGTAGTAAAAGACATAACCAAGGTATTGACAATGCATAAATCATATAATCAGAACAATGCATACTTGTGGGGTACTTGGTAGTCAAGGATAGAACTTTTTGCGGTACAACCCATTGACCAGGTTGTTGAGGGTAATACCTTCATGTTAGGATACGATATAGGCTCCTTTTGGGAGACAATGATTAACGACATAATGTCCTGTCCATTTAAATACAAACTTCCTAGGTCCTGGTTTACTGTCTTTCTTGGCATTAAACAAAAGAACAAAGCACCTTCAGTGAAGGTGTGTGGCCGCACTTGTCGATCGTAGTGTGCCTTGGAGAGGACCTTCATGGTTTCATTTTGTTGAAGAGATTCATGCCTTTACTCATCATTTTGTTCCAAAGTGAATAAGCATTATTCCAGAGCAAGGGTATCTGGTAGTAACTTGACGACGGCTTGGAGGGTAGGGATTTGACACTCGATTGGGAGGACGGACTTTACTCCATGTACAAGGTGAAATGGGGTAAAACCTGTGGCAGTCTTGACGGAAGTGCAGTAGTCCTACAAGGCTGGAAAGAGCATGTGGTGCCAGTTGGTTTTGTTTGTATCCACTATGCGTTGGAGCATAGTTTCGAGGATTTTGTTAACATCTTCAACTTGGCTGTTTGCCTGAGGGTATTGAGCAGAAATCCTAATAGCCGTGATAGTTCCTCAAACGTTTCTTCACCCGAAGTGTCTTCCATTGTTGGAGAAAAGTTGCTCCAGAACGCCGAAGTGGGAGATGAAATGGTTTAAGAAGAACCATGCAACAATTATTGCTTTACAATCAAATATGGGCATCGCTTCGGCCCATTTGGTGAAGTAGTCCATGACGACGATGATATGGTGGTGACCTTGGGCTGATGCCGGACGACATTCCATAAAATCAATTGCCCATTTGTAGAATGGGCCCGCAATGATCACCAGATGGAGGGGTGCAGGGGGAGACCATGTTTTGCAGGAAAATACATGACAATTGGCACACCTTTTGATAGTGTAAACACAATCTTTGAATACAGAGGGCCAAAAATACCCTACTCGTAATATTTTCTGGGCAGTGGCTAATCCGGGGAGGTGGCCTCCACACGCACCGATGTGGCAATCATTGAGAACTTGTTTGGATCATTCATGCATTAGACATCGTCGAATAATAGTGTCGATGCCACGACGATATAGGACATCTCCGATGAGGAGGTATCGTGTTTCCTGATGGCGGATTTTTCAGCGATCGTCGCGGGAGAAGTGGGGAGCGAATTTCTGGGTGCGGAGATAACGAAGGATATCACCGTACTAGGGATCTTCAATCGTTCTCAGAAAGAGGTGCTCATCGGGTATTTGGTCCTGGATGGATTCGCTGGTGGTGGTGGAGGGAAGATCTGTAATGGGTTCGGCCAAGGCCATGGATTTCTTACTTTTAGGAATCACAAACTTGAGCTCGAATTCTTGTAAAATCATGATCCACTGTGCAAACTTACTATTGATAATCCTACGACTAAGTATGTATTGCATAGGGTTGGAATCGACGACGATGGCTTTTTTTTGGAGCAAAATTTAGTGGCGGAGTTTCTATACAGAAAGGATGACTGCAAGGGCAAGCTTATATTCGTGGTTATAGTTGAGTGCAGGTCTGATGAGGGTTTTGCTGACATAATATATGACATATTCCTTATGGTTTGCGGTAAGTTGGACTAGTACGCTGGCTACAACATAATCTGGCGTACATATATACAAGATGAAATCTTTGGCAAAATCCAGAGGAGAGATGAGGGGGGATGATTATAATGCTTGTTTAAGGGCATCAAATATAGTTTGGGCATAGTCATCCCAATTAAATGGCAGATCTTTTATGAGAAGTCGTAAAAACCCATGGACCAGAGTGGCATAGTCGAAAACAAAATGATGAAGAAAGTTGTCCTTACCTTGGACACTATGCAACTGGCGTCATGTTTGTGGTGTTGGTCATTCCAAGGTGGCTTGAACCTTGGAGGGGGTCGGTGGTGATACCATCTTTGGAAACAATGAATCCTAAGAGGTGACCATCGGTGACACAAAATACACACTTGAGGAGGTTTAAGTGTATATTATACTTGCGACATCTTGTGAAGATGGTACGAAGGTCTTGAAGGTGATCACATCGTTTTTGGGACTTGGCTATGAGGTCATCTAAAAAGGCAAGTATGATGTGAGCCAAGTGAATAAAAACATATGCCATTGTTCACTGGAAAGTGGCACCGACGTTTTTCGGACCGAAGGGCATGACTTTGTAAGGAAAGGTGCCCCATGGTGTAGTAAATGTAGTTTTATACTGATCTTGGGGGTGAATGCGTATTTGGTTATATCCATAGAACCCATCCATGAAGGACAACATTTCACTATCGGCACATGAGTCAATGGTTTGGTCGATGAATGGCGTGGAAAAATTATCCTTGGGGCAAGCTAAATTGAGGTCTTAGAAATCAGTACAGAAACGAATAGTTCCTTGCTTTTTGTTAATTGGATGGGGTTAGACACTCTAATGTGTAAACGATGGGAAAAATAAATCTGGCTTGTAAAAGTTTTTCGACCTTGGCTTTGATCGTGGGGGCCTTAGAAGGGTGGACCGGGCATTGTTTCTGTCAGATTGGAATGGCATCGGGCCAAGTGTCAATGTGATGTTCGACAATTGTTGGGTCAAGACCCAACATTTCTTCATATGACCATGCAAATATGACGTGGAACTCTTTAAATATAGCTGTCAAATCAGTAATTTCTTGCGGGAAGCAGGAAGCCCCGACAAAGATGTTTTTGATGACTCCTGGTGTGACGGAGATAACAACTTGTATGGTAGGGGATATATTGGCAAGGTTACCATCTTCGAATGCATCTGGGGCGTGGATATAATTTTTAACCCAATCAATGTGACTAGGGGGTGGGAAGTGTTTTGAATCGATGGTGTATTGTTGTTTAGTGGGGAGTGTGTGTGGTTCTTTCCTGCTTGCTATTGAAGACCTATGATGGAAAGAGTCCCATGGGGTTTCAGTAGCATTCATGGCCTCGATTATGTGGTAAATATGTATTCTTCTAGTATATGCTCATTCGAATACCTAGGGTCTTCATTTTGGGAAGAAGAGAAATTGAGTTGAGATGCAAGATGTCAAGGTACTCAGGGATGGCTGTAGTCGGTGCTAGGATTTTATCTTGGGGAAGATTAAGGGGTCTAGAACCTCATGGTAAATTGGTGATGGGGGATCAAGATCTGTCGTGATATCCGATGAATGTGATATGTTGTTGTCCCCATTATGCTATGTTGGTTGAGTATCCTCTTCGATTACTGTAGGGAGGGAGGTTCCACACAGGGTGAGGTTATGCGCTAATCGACTTTGGGTTGTTCGTAAAGTGGGAAATGTGGAAATAAGAGGGAATTGGAATGAGTGGTGAGACATTAAGTTTCACGAGTGACACGATTGGGTGGCGTTCGTATGATTTAAAACAATGGTAGGGCTTTGTGGACGTTGCGACGACTGTTGGTCGAGTATGGAATCGACCCACCGCAGGGAGGGAATAGTCGAGATCACTATAGTACCCATGCTGATAGGAGCCTCTTATGGAGATGAGGGAGGTGAGGTATCTTCCAAGGTTTTGGTGAAGCGAATAGTTTCCAAGACCTCCCGATAGCGAGGGAGGTCAAGGAAATAATGTATATAGTTCCCATACTAAGAACATATGGAACATGTATGATTTATACGAAATGTTTTGGACTTAGTGGTGGGAGAGGGAGGTGTGCTCCCTTTTACCGATGGTGGAGGGTGGATGATGCTAACGAGGGTGTTAAGAAAATTCCTTAGCTATGGTATATTAAGACATAGGTTTGTTGCAAGGCCTTGCTGCCCACAAAGAGAAAACGACGATGTGACCCTTTGATTGGGAGTATTGATCATTACTAGGGATTTTAATTCTTGATAGTTGATGCCCCTGCTTTAGGCTTCACGGTTCCTACCAAATTAGATGTCGAGGTTGTTAATAGGGGACCTTTCAACTTGGGTTGTTTGGTGCCCCCATTGATGGTCTTAGCGATGACTGATTGTGGGGTAGTTGCGGATGTCATAGGTTGGGTTGTTGTAATTGGTAGTGTTATTGGCCTTGTAGTTGTACTAGCCGACACAAGGACAAAATTGTAATGGGTGACTGGCTTGGAAGCCATATCTGGGAAGGGTGGTGTAAGGTACCACACTGGGATTCCCAAATTTAGCCCAAGTAGAGTTAACTGATCCATAACCGACATCCCTTGTACACCCGTGGGAGGATACAAGAATGGGATTAGAAAAATTGGTGGTACCAATTGACTCAACGTTTGTTCAAGGCCCTGACTCAGCGGTGGTGTTGATGACCATGTTGAGGTGGAGGCGGCTCCATTTTTCGGTGGTGAAAATTGTGCACATTAGGCCATCGGTGGATGTAGGGATCTTTGGCGGTGGTCCCGAATATGCTCCTACCAAATTGGAGTCCTTGTACATATCGGGGCCAATGTCAACATATGGTTGATCATCGCCCAATATAGTGGGTAGGACTTTGTCGGGATTGCTTGTGGTATTAGAGTTGTAATAGTTAAGTTGGTCGAGGGTAACTATCTTCCCATTTAAGGGAAACATCATGATACAAAATACTAACGAGGCTACCACCTTCATGGCATACATGTAACTATGCCCCAAGAGGATGTTGTAGTCGAGCTTATCATCGATTACTTTGATATCAATCATAACCATCTTTCCCCCCAACTCTATGGGGAAATTTTGGTACAATCCTTTTGGTTGGGATGGTCTCCCATCATATGCGCAAAGAGGGATAGCTGAGGGGACTAGTTCAAGGGACCCTGATAATTTCCAGACTTTTGCGGACGTGACGCAAGTGGATGCGCCTTCGTCGATGATCCAACGATGTATCATGACATTATTTACCGTAACTGGAAATTGGAATGTGATTGATGATGGTAGTCGCGGGTCACCAAATCACCTTTGTCAAGATCAAAGGTCATGAGGTGCGAGTCGGACGGGTCGATGGCACCAAGTGCATTGACTAATTCCTTTCTCTATGTTGGGAAAGACTACAACACCTCTAATGTGGACACAGTCACAGGGGATTGAGCCAAGTCATCCACAATACTATAATTGTGGGTAGCTTTATGTTTAAGTAAATCCAGACAAGATTCAAGCAAGCCTAATATAATACAGTTAAATTTACTCATAGACCAGACAAGATTCAAGCAAGCCTAATCTAAGACAACTAAATAACAAATGGAACCTTAAACTCCTAAATCTAGTTCAATGTATGAAGATCAGGACATTGAGAGATAGAGAATAAAGTATAACTTACTTCAGGCTGGTCGGTTGTCCAAGCTCCAGCTCCAAGCTTGATGTCCAAGTTGTGAACCTATGAGAGCATGGCAAGCAAAATATCTCCAAGTACCAAGTACAAAGATCAAGATCTAACTTCTAGTGAAAACACATCATGAATCTAAGCTAACGGGAATCATCATATAGGAGAATAAGCCAAGTTCTATTAAGGTAGCTGAAATAAGAATAGTACAATGTTACCGTTGATGACCAAGCAGTAGCGTTTCCTTCCAAGCCTTCATCCTTGTTATCTCTGCAAGAGCTCCAAGACCATAGGTTTGATGCCTCTTATGTTCTCCCTCTAGCTCATGGATGGCCTCCTTCTTATAGGGTTAGGGAGGCCAACCACTAAGAGAGGAAGGTGGATCTATATGAGTGAATGGTTGATCAAGAGTTTGAACCAGACAAAAGAGGGAGGGTAAGTTAGGATCGAAAGGAGCTTCAATCCCAAGAAAATATCCCAGAGGTAAGATCCACTTTCCAAACTAAGTTATGGTTAAAGCAATTTTTCGCGCCCCATACACTGAGCAGAGCGCGAAAATGATGTAATTTTTGCGCCCCTGCAGGTATGCAGAATGCAAAAATGAGGAATTTTCGTGTTCTACACCACTAGCAGGGCGCAAAAATCCTAATAAAAGATGCTACAAAATGTGGCACGTGGACTTCATGAGTTGGCATTCGGCTAAGGTAAGTGGGATTTATCTCTAATAACTTTAATGAATATCTAGGAGGGGACCAACTAGGTAGGAGTAAGGTCCAACACTCATGAGGAGGAAGCGCCATTAGGTTCTGCATGGTGTTACAACACAAAGATGTGAAATGGTAGTCATAGTGGGACTTTGAGGTTTAAAAGATGCCCCCTAAAGTGTGAGGTCTGAAGAAACTGATGGTCGAAACACTTTACCAATAAATGAGTCCACAGAGATAGTCGGAGGGAGGTTGCAGTAGAGCTACATGGAAGCATAAAAAATATGTCAAATATCTTCGAGGTGGGTATACCGATGCTCAGAACAACTGACTCAAAGCATGGATGCCGACCAATACATTGCAGATCCATGGCATAATTGACATGATATAGACTGGAGACAAATCATGGCTACTAAGAACAAACGTAGATCCATGAAAAGACAATGACACAACCACGGCCAATACAATAGTGTATCTGTGTGACAGTACATCAACGAGGTCACCAACATGATGTCGATGTGGGGACCTACTCAATAATCGACATGGCAGCCTGGACGTGAGAGGAACATCAGGGCCGTCCAAGGTCTTCTACCCAAATCCAGAGCGATACAAATATGACCATGTGATTACAAGGTGTTGAAGTCGAACATGGCAGAGACTACTTGATTTCCAACCAATGATGTAAGCTGTAAACAAGTAAGAGGGTGATCACCAATGATGATAATGATCCCCAAGGTATCTCTAGTACAATCCAATGAATGTGAATAAATTTCCCAAAGTTGAACATTCGAGGGATTATTTGATCAGAGGTTGATAATGAAAACCTACTGTCGAATATGATAAAACCTGCCATTGAGGCATACAAGCACCAAGGTACTACGGTTGGTTTCTAAGCCTAAGTCCTGGATAGTGAGTTGATGTTGATAGGAATAGACTCATTGAAGGAGGGCTATAATGAATCCCATGCCATTGACACGAAACTGATATAGGAAAGAGGTGCAGAGGAACAAAAAAGAGTATGTACTGACACAAAAGTGGAGGCTTAACAATATTGCAGAAGGTTGACTCAACTTAACACTAATCCTTTGAACATATAATGACATGAAAGATGACTTGGCAGCAAGGAATGACAGTAGAAACGACTACAAGGTGAGATGACTCTGATGAAAAAGAACGACCCACAACTGTAGACCGAAATATAGATTGAATACCCAAAGAAGACAAGGCGTGGACACATTCCATGTTCAAAGGTGATGACGCATAAGCTGCCAAAAGATAAGCTCGTCTCATTCCCCCATTTCCCCCCATCATAATTGATGAGTACCTATTTGTTTTTAACGAGCTTGAGGAGGATAACAGATGCTCGATATAGCTCACTTTTAAGTGAGTCCAACCTTGCACATTTTACGAACCCAAGGAAGGAGAGGTTCGGCTCCATAAGGATTCTTTGATGTTTAATTTCATGAGTCCAAAGAAGGAAAACTCGACGATTTTTCATGTTTAGAGAGTCTGAAATAACCTAAAGAAGACTCCACGGTTTGAATTTTTCGTAAAAATTAGTCCCTGGACCCGAAAAAAGTATAAAATAATATCCAGAAGAACTCTACTAGTCATGACCGACTAAGGTATACCTTTCTCGTAAATAGTCTAAACAATCAAAAAAAGGGGTAACCTACCACCGAATAGCTATCCTTTCAAATACTTTTACAAGTGTGAAAGAGACAAGTTCACTTGGCAATCTTTTCTAAGCGAGGGAGTCCGAAAAGAGCTTAAAGAGAACTCCAACGGTTTTGTTTTCGTGAGTTAATCAACTTAGTCCAAAAATTGGATAAAATAATACTAAATTGATACTTTGCTCATTGTTTTACGAGCATGAGTAAAGCAGACTAAGCTCGACACTGTTTTACTTGGGTTTAACAAGCATGACTAGAGTGTGAAAAGTGCTTGGAATCTCTTTCAAAGTTTAGGTCCAGAGCCCGAAAGAGAGAAAGTCAGCTCGAAATAAAGTCAAACACGTAACTCGACAATTGTGGACAACTCATGTGAACCTGTCAGAGGAGGTAAAAAAACCTGGAAAAGACATTAGGTCATAATAAATGCGAAGAATAAATGCTCAACAAAGGTTTTTGATGTGAAAAATAGGTAAAAATGACTAAAAGAAATGTATAAGAGAGGGTAAAATGGGAAATTACCCATTTTAACTTGGCCCTTTTTACACAAAGAGGATTTTTACCTTGTGGAGAGCAAACTTCAGCTGAAGATATTGGGAGATCCAACGTGTCATTTCAACCACCATTTGAAGCAGGTAAGTCCTCTTAACCTCCTCTTTCCTTCCATCCATTTAGTTTTTCATTTCATGCGACGTTTTGGGGTTTGCAAGTGCCTTAGGGCACCAAACTTGCGCCCTTAAATTTTCGCGCTCTCTCTATGTCGAGAAGCCGGAAAATTCAGGAAATTTCGCATTCTGGGCTTTGGCAGGGGCACGGATATTATTAGTTTTCACGTCCCCTGTATTGCCCAGGGCGCGGAAATCCACAGACTTGGGAAAACAAATGCTTGCCCCTCCTTCATGGCACAAAAATGGGTCAAGTGGCTAGAGTGAAGATGGTGGAGTGGAAAGAAAGAGAACATGAAGGGGATGAAAGGGCCACTTTGAATGATGATAACAGATTAGCCGCACTTGGAGAGTGTGGTCTGTTGAAATTTTTCAAAACCAGGGGTATCCGAAGACAAGGAAAGTTGTTGAACCACATTATCTAAATGTGGGATGCCGATATCCAAGCTTTCTGCATCAGAGAGCATGTCCTCGACATAGAGCTCGAAGACATCTACTTCTTGACCAGTCTCTCGAAGAGAGAAGCACGGGTCAATCTGGAAGGGCACCGGACTATCGAAGAGACCACAGATACATATATTGCTCAGTACTGTAGACAGGGATCCCGCAAGAAAAGTGGGAAAGTACTCATCTCGAATGTATTGGATCTTCCCTTGAGGACGGTCCTATATACTATTACTCAAGTGGCGGGAAGTTTGGGGGATCACCATGCAACCAAAGTTCAGATGACTTACGCTATAGAATGCATGGAGCTTAAGTTGTTCAATTGGTGTGAAGGGGTCATGTTTAACCTCAAGGATTAGGTGACTAAATGCAACAATGGAACCATCCACCAGTTTGGGTATGGTAGTATCTTGGTCACCTTCTTCTTGGAGAGGGTGTCGTTACTGCGTCCACAGATAGAGAGGCCTTGTCGTCCTGCATCCGAGCCACAGATAGGGCGATGGAGTGAATATGCTAGACAACTTGGTGGGCCGCAGGTCTTAGCCTTTGGTGAGGACTTCTTCTCATGGCTCGAGGAGAAGATTGTCATGATCGAAGACTATCCCTATGCTGGGGTGGACTTCCGTGGCGATATCGATCTAGCCCTACCTAAGGATGATGACTGGGACGAGTCAGGTATATGAACTTCAAACTTGTTTTTAATTTTTTAAGTTTATGTCATTTTTTGTTTTGTTTTGATAATGTGTAGAAACTCTAATGTATATGTATAATGCTGCAGATCGAGGGCCGGTGAGGCCAACAGGATCGTCTTCACTGCGACGACGTGGGGCAGAGTACCAAGCTGAAGAATATGAGGCAGGAGGGCTCCGCGATGTGGAGCAAAACTTAGAGGGATTGACTATGGGTGTTCCTCCTATGAGGATGCCTAAGGTCCCATATCATCTCCAGAGGCACACTGTGGGCATGCCAGAGCAGATTGGGAGGCTGCTCCGTCGAGTTTCTAGGGCAGTGGTGTGCTACCATGAACACCATGCACCTCTTGACTAATGTTTAGGAAGTAGTATTGTTAGCGGCGTGTATATGATATGTAGGCTGGAGAGCCAATTTTTGTTGGGTTGTGATCCCAATTTTGATTTTCGACACATTATACTATTTTATATGGTAGAAAACACTTTTTACATGATATATACATTTGGATCTCTCTACTGTTTACCTATGATGACTTGTATGTTACATTTTTACATGTGTTCTTTTATGGTGTATTGATTATGTGTGTGCTAGATGCCAATTCAAACATATAGTTAGCTAAGGAATCAACCACCGTGTTGATTTCCCTTGGTACATGTTGATATAAAATGTAATCAAATGATCGCTCAAGGAGGCATACCCTTCTATATAAATGAAGTAGTGTAGGATCGCAGATGCTGTAGACGCGAGTCAACTGGGATACCACGAGCCGAGAGTCCAGGTAGACTATGAAGGAACAGATTCCAAGAGAAGAAACTTCAGTTAGAAGTCCAATGACTGCATGATACTCTGCAATGTTATTGGTTGCGGGGCCCAAGCAAATGCCATCTGAGGATATCAATTCACCGACAGGGGAATAAAGTACCCATGCTGCAGAAGCAAGGTTCTGGGTATGCCGACTAGTGCCGTCCGCAAATCCAAAGTATGTCGACATCTGTGCATAAAAGCACAAGTCGAGATAAATGATTGTGTACGAGATAGAGTCCTAACATGCAAAAATGAAACGAAATCACACTAAATACATTATAGACAAAGTGTTCCATGCAGGATGGCTCTACGCGTAGAATCTCTTTAGGTAAAGCCCATTGTGGGGCTCTCCCAAAGATATACCATCACAGTCTACAAGCTCATAAGTTCCCTTCTCTAACACATGTTTAACAACGTAGGGATCGTACCACATAGATTCTAATTTGCCTTTACCTTGCTTATCGTGCATCTCGTCGTAGGTTAAGACTATGTCACCTTTGTTGAAAATCCGAGGTTGGATGGATTTATCATATTGAGCTTTGACGCGTTTTTTATGGGCCTTGTTGGCGAGTGCAGTGTCTCGACGAGTTTCATCTAGCTTTGCTAGGTATAGAAACCGTTCTTCCTCGGTGGTTGTGTTGGGTAAGAGTTCTCCGACTAACTTGAGGGATGGTATCTCACACTCAATCAGTAGGATTGCTTCCAAGCCGTAAACCAGTTGAAATGGTGTGAACCCAGTTGCATTTTTGACCGATGTCCTGTAGGCCCAAAGAGCTGAGAATAGAGCTAAGTGCCATTTAGATTTTTGGGTACCCACGGTGCATTGGATCATACATTTCAAGACTTTATTGATCGCCTCTACTTGACCGTTCTCCTGTGGGTAGTATGGGGTTGAGTTTTCATGATGAAAACCTAGTTTGGAACTCAGTTCGTCCATCATATGGTTTCTGAAGTGGGAACCATGGTCAGTCACGATGGCCCGCGGGACTCCGAACCTAGCTATGATATGGTTGAATATGAATAAAGTTGTTGTCTTTCCATCTTCTGGGTACGTATGCATGGCTTTAGCCCATTTAGTAAAGTAGTCAACAACTACGATGACATAGCTATGCCCCCTGGCTGAAGTGGGCTTACAGTGCATAAAATCAATACCCCATTTTGCAAAGGGGCCGACGACAATGACAAGATGAAGTGGAGCGGGGTGTGAATGCTTCTTGGCGTGAAATAATTGGCATGGGGGGCACTTCTTAACCGCTTCAGCACAATCTTTGAAGATTGAAGGCCAGAAGTAACCCACGAGCAAGATTTACTGGGCTGTAGCCATCCCAGAAAGATGACCACCACATGCTCCAGAGTGGCAGTCATTAAGAACATGTTCGGCTTCGTCAAGGGTTAGACAACGTCATAACATGGAATCAATACCATGATGGTAAAGGGTATCGCTGATGATAAGATAATATTTAGCGTGGTGTCTTATGCAGCGACGTTCATCACGATTGAGGTTAGGCCGAAAGCGTTGGGTTTGGAGATATAAGATAATGTCTCCATACCAAGGATCATTCGTGCTAATGAGGAACATAGATTCATCTGGAAGAGAATCAATGGGATTAGATTGATCAGTGACACGAGGCAATGCACAAATAAGCTCTGCAAAGACCAAGGATTTTTTAGATTTTACTTTGGCAAACTCCAAATCGAATTCCTGGAGAACTACGATCCAACGAGAATATTCCCCCCCTAGCACTTGACATGTTAGGATATAGTACATCGGATTGAAGTTTGCGATGACGGTGGTTTTGCGGAGTAATATGTAATGGCGAAATCTTTGGACCACAAAAACTGTGGCCAGAGCCAGTTTCTCCACATGCGAGTAACGTGTCTCAGAGTCGATGCAACTTTTGCTAAGATAGTAAACCACATGTTCCTGACCACTGTTATCTTCCCATATGAGCACCATGCCAATGGTGGTAGTCGAGTTAGCGAGATATAAAATGTAGTCTCGTGTATAATTGGAGGGTTGTATCACGGGAGCATTGGTAAGGGCATTTTTCAAAAAGACTGTTGGTATTCGTCATGCCAGATGAAAGGAATGTCTTTCTTAAGAACCCTCATGTAGCCCTTAGTAATCTCGATGAAATTGAAAACAAAGCGGCGTAAAAAGTTCGCATTCCCTTGCAAACTTTGTAGTTCTGGAATGTTGGAGGGGGAAGGTAAGGCTAGAATAGTCTCCACCTTCAATGGGTCTATGCAAATGCCGTCCTTAGAGATTATGAATCCTAACAATATACCGGCTTCGACACAAAATACACATTTATGCGGATTCAAACGGATGTTGTAGTGCCGACATCGTGAGAATATGGCACTCAGATGATCTGGATGGTCCTCATGTATCAGAGTGAGCGGGTAGGTCATCCAGATAATTAGGCTCTACAACATGTTTGATATCGTGAAATGCATACGACATGGCCCATTGAAATGTGGCCCCAACGTTCTTGAGACCAAAGGGTAATTTGCGATAGGCAAAGTTCCCCCATGGGCATATAAAAGTAGTCTTATGTTGTTCTGATGGGAGTATCTCAGTCTGATTGTAGCGAGAGAAGCCATCCATAAATGTAAAGATGACGCTCCCGGCACAATTGTCAATAATTTGGTCAATTAAGGGATTTAGGTAGTTGTCTTTGGGACAAACTTTGTTCAAATCTCTATAATCGACGCAGACCCTAATCATACCCTGTTTCTTAGCTACAGGAACGATATTGGACACCCAATCTGTCAATGGGACAGGGTAATTGAAACCAGCACGAAGAAGTTTTTCAACTTCCGCTTTAATGGCTACAATTTTGCGGGGATGGACGGGTCAGAGTTTCTGCTAGACGGGTCAGGCACCAGGATAAGCTTGAATTTCATGAACCACTATAGAGGGGTCTATCCCTGGCATTTCTTCATAACTCCAAGAAAGAACATCGCGAAACTCTTTGAATAAGGCAATATAGAATTCCACCTCAATAGGTGTGCAAGTTTTGCCTAAATGGATGTGTTCCACGATACCAAGTTTCACGGAGATGTCAATTGGAATGGTCTCCATAATGTTTGCTAAGTCTCCCTCGGAAAACACGTCGTGTTTAGGAATGGGAATCTTGGTGTTGACAATGTCCGGTGAAACAATGGATTTTGAATCGAGTTCTACTGCCTGGATCATAGGGAAAGAAGATCGATGATGGTGATATTCCCATGGTGGTTCATCGATGCTCATGATCTCCGTAATGGACTTGTCGAAAGGAGAATTTTGTGCAAGGGAGTCAGTATAGGGAAAAGATGAATGGATTTGAGTCGGAAGATGTGCCACCGTATGGTGGTCAATTGTGTCGATACAATCAGAAGCAGATTGAATCGCATGGTAAGTTGCTTGGTTCCAGTTCAGAGGCATGCAATCACCAATGGTTTTACATTTAGCGGGACTCAGTATAACCCAGGAATCGTGAGATTCGCGAGGTTGAAAGGTACTCGACGAGATCATGTTGATTGAAAATATTGGGGGTGGGAGCTCCAGAAATACTCCAATGACAGAGGAGTCTTTCAGCAGATCAACACCAATGTCTTCGTAATGATGCTGAGATTGTGTCAACAGTGGGACATTATTAGCGGTGTTGGAGTGAACGTCCAAAGTGCAAAAGTCTAATTGATCAACGGTAACAATTTTCCCCTGATGAGGAAATTGGACCAAACGGAAAACGTAAGATGCTACGGCAGTCATGGCATAAAACCAATTGCGACCAAGTAGGATGTTGTAATCCAATGGAGCATCGACGATTTCAACATGGATAGAGACGGTTTTCCCCCCTAGTTCTACAGTGAGTGATGGGATGAGTCCGTAAGGTTGAAAACCATGGCCGTCAAAAGCTTTTAGAGTAGTGGGAGACTGAGTTACCTCTGGAGAGCCAATAGCTCACCAACAAGACAAAGACATGATCGAGGTGGAAGCCCCTTCGTCCAAAACGATACGATGGATGTTGTTTCCAAAAATCTTAGTATGAATTTGGAAAGCCAATTGGTGAGATAATATCGGTTTAAAGTATTCCAAACTGAATGTGATTGTATTGGAAGAATCGGGATCGACGACTCCAAGTGATGACAATAAGGTTCTACGCTGAGTGGGACAGTGTTGTATAACTTCGAGAGTAGACATTGCACAAGGTGCTTGAGCTAAGTCCTCAACAATGTTGTAATTTTGGGCAGCTTGCGCATTTGGATTAAATGTTGCCTTTCGAATGGTGGCCTTTGGTGGGCACAACACAGTGCCAGTAGGAGGTATCTTGATATGAAGAGAGCCTGTAGAAGGAGGAGCAAAAGGAATGTCTTCCAAGGGAGGTTTCTATTTGGAATTCCCATTCTTGTTTGGAGTGGGAATCGAGTCATACGTCTTTGAACGAGTGGAATTGTGGACAATCTCGTTACTCATCATAAGAATGTCGTGATTAGAAGATGTATCTGGCTGAGAATTATCATTCTGGTTTCTCCCTTACGGGGGGTTGTGTGAAACCATCTGTTGTTGTTGATGTGGGAAAGGGTTGGTTAAGACTGTCGGGTGGGAAGATCCTTTAACAAATGTATTTACTTCCTCTTTATAAGGAGATTCCTTTGTGTAGTGGTCTTCCTGGCATATGAGGCAGGGGAACTTAGCTTTCCGTTTAGGTTTGTTTTCAATGTTGGCTTGTTGTGGTTTAGGACTTTCCTACTGAGTGGAATATTTTTTAGGTTTCCCTTTATTGTTCTTATTTTTACCTCCGGATTGTTATGGCGAGGATTGAACGGTGTTCACCTCGGAGGTCTGAGCAGGAGAAGTAGAGGTTTTGGGTGCATACGGGGTTTGAGGTGAAGCGACAATGTTTTTTTGTCCACTCAGTTTGGTTGCAGGCCGGGCCTTCACAGAACCAACTACACCATCAATAGGTGGTTCTGTAGCGGACCTAGATGGATCATTGGTAGGGCATGGGGCGTGAGGAATTAGTTCTTATAGGGTGCCAGATTGGGTATAGACCAAATCCAAGTACCGAGCACGAGCAATTGCCTGTTCTTCTGTGACAACCTCGCCCATTGAAACATCCCTAACAATGGGTGGTAGTAATGACTTGGTGAACCAATCATTCAGTAATTGGTCGGGGATAGGAGCCTTAATTAATCTTCGGCGTCTCTGCCACTCATGAATATGATCGGAGATGTGAGTGGCAATAGATTGCCGCAACAAAGTTAAAAGGTCTGTGACAATCTCATATCGAATGTGAAGCTGGAAGTGTGCCAAAAAATGCATAGTGAGGGTGTTGAAGTCCCTAAAAGAGTGTTGTGGCAGCTCGATATACCATTTTGCTGCCGTTCCGGTAAGTGTGCATTGGAAGAGCCTCAATCGTATGGAATCATCCATCAGTGAGTTTGAAGAACACCAAAGATGGAATGTCATAACATGATTTTTTGGGTATTCCCCAGGTTTGGCATCGAACTTTGGAATGTCCGATGGTAGTTTGGAAGGAATGGGTGGCCAATGTGGTTCATGCCAAATGGGATCGTTGATGAGTCTTGACAGGTCAGGTAGAGCTAATGTTTCCAAAAATGGAAGTTGTCGATTGGGTTGCGGGAATGAGTAGTAATGATGGGGTGCTAGGATGCCTGTCGGGCCCTGCATTGCATATTGTTGCATGTTATACCCACACATGTTTCCTGCAGGGTACTATTGGAAGTTTTGTGTATTGGGGGCTATCTGATTGATTGGTTGTTGGTTAGGAATCATTGGATTCACCAATTGATTCGGGATTGAATTATAAACCTGTTGGTGGGGATACTACTGAGTGGGATTAGACAGAGTAGATTCCTGGGGTTGTGGGATCCAGGCAGAGTTCCCAAATTCTTGGTTGGTTGGATTTCCCATGCCTTGAGTAGGAGGGTGTATGAAAGAATGGAGCCCATGGATTGTTTGTTCCGCTCTGATTAAGAGATGGGGTTTGAGGGGGTGGGTTCCATTGATTGTTTGAGGCATTGGGGCAAGGGATGCCAGAATTCAAGTTAGGGAACAAATTATTGATGTTGATTTGTATGCCCCCCAGTAGGTGGGACTTGTGGCCCCCAAGAAGGAAGTGGGTCGAACGAAGGAAATTGGTTGTTGGTCTCACTTGGGGTACTAAAAAAAGGTTGTCCTCCCGCTAGGTTGGGTTTGTGCCCCCCACGGAGCAGATTAAGTTGATTGAGGAGGTTGGTGATTGGGTCCATTTGGGGCACCAATAGATGATTGTCCTCCAAAAATTGAGGCTTGTGATCCCCACAGGGTAGATGGTCCTGATAGAGGGGGTTAGTTGTTGGTTCCAGTTAGGGGACTAATGAACGGTTGTCCTCTGGAAATAGTATAGATTGTGGTTGAAGATTGACCTCCAATCACAATAGGTTTTCTAACAGTAGAAATGGGCGGCCTTACAACAGGAACATTAGAAGGAATTGGTCGTGCAGGTTGGCTGACTGCACTAGTGGTGCCGACTTCTGAAGATGATCGTGCACTAGTTCCATATGATAAGGGCAATGACGAGAAAGTAGGGCTTGTCCTCATAGTAGGAATGTTCCCCGAAGAAGGGCCAAAAATGTCATTTGGTCATAAATGCAGGGAAGGTTGGAGGGGACTTTCGGGCATCAGTTGCATGGGTGTTGAAAAAGTGCGGAAATCGTTGAGGGCTTGGCCCAGAGTTGTGTTCCATAATGAAGAGGCTAGATCAAAAATATTTGTTGTTCTTGAGTCATCAAGGAAATATTCTGGATGGATCCAGTTTGTGGGTCCTGACCGACCTACAAATGACTCACCGTAGGTAGTATCATGGATGAATATCGGGGCGATCGGGAATCACAAGGGTTTACCAATTGAGAAGTGGATATAGGTGGGTATTGTGAGTTCAAAGCCAGTATCTGTGGAGCTTCACATCTAAATCGTTTCGTCGCCACTTGTTCATGGGATAGACTGACCATTTCTGCTCATATAGATGCCATGACGCCCTGGCCTAAAGGGATATCGGGGGAAGGCATTCTGAATGATCTATTGCTAGAAGATCCAACTTTGTAGCTACGTATAACCTGGGGATAAGTTATGACAGGTGGGGTTACCAATTGTACAAAGGGTTGGTTGAAGTTCGCAATGAGTGAATCGTTGAAGGGGGTGCTGGGTCGAATTCCTCAATAACCTCGACATATCCTTCAGGAAGATCAAATTGGGATGGAATCACTGGAGCGATGCTAGCCTCCAAAAGGATAATAACTTCCGGCATAACATTAGTTTGAAGTGAGACACTAACCTCAGGAGTTAAATCAGTTTCCATTATGGCACTAACTTCTGGTGCAATAGTGGATTGTGGTGCTACACTAGTCTCAGGTACCGTACTAGTTTCTAGGATAGTACTAGTCTTTGGAACTGTGCTATGGGTTTGGGGTACCGTAGCAGCTGGTGGTGTCATACTAAGTGATGGTGGAACGGTCCTTCGACCAGCTGGTCTGCTAGTAAGGGGTGTGGGTATGCATGAAATGATGGGCGGCTAGTTCTGGGTACTGGTTCGGGACTCTTCCCTTGTTGTCTACGTGATTTCTGTTGATCCTCCATGGGACCGGATTACAAATTCTTGGGGAAGTCTCTCTGAAAAAGAACTCAAAAATCCTAAATCAACCGAGTGTGCAAAAGGGGAGCTAGGAAAAGGAAAGGTGCACAGGACAAAAAAGCAAGCTCAAAAAACTACATTGAGACCGATGTCACAGTAAGTGAGCTACAACAAAATGGCAAGAAATCCAACAAGCAGTACTTAAAATAAAAAAGACCCTCTATAAGGTAAAATAGCAAGCAAAATTCCTATCTAAGGTCTGGACACCTCAACAAATCGTATTCCTATCCAAGTCGAACAATACGAAGTGAGAGACCAAAAGCTGGAAGGATATCCCTCTACCGAAAGGGATCCTGGGTAAAACATCCCTAGAAGGAAGGTCACTAAGATACCTCGTTCATGACATGTCCGAGAAGATTTACTGGAGGTTCTGCCTTTGAGCCCTCGTACAACCGGTATGGAGGTCGGAAACTACAAGGAAGACTATGGATTGATGTCCTTAGGTGTTAAGTGGAGTGTGGTATTCCACAAAGTCTGTCCGGAACCAATCCTTGCTGCTTAACCCCATGAAACAGGAGGCCTTGTCAACAATTTGGTGTAAAACCGTGTCAACAAGTAAAAGAGGATTGTTTCAAATGTAAAGTGACAAGGGGAAATTATTTGGATTCCTATCCCCAATGTCCTACCTAACTACACAATTGTTTTTGTATCCTCAAGTGAGGTTAATATGTGTTTAGTTAGGAGAGTGATTTTAAGGGCTAGTTGTTAACTCAATGGGTGGCAGAAGTGTAACTCGATGGTGTAAAGACCTGACTCAAACCATGCATGTAGAATAAATCAATGCAATTTTTATTTTTGATGAATGTCTAGATAAAGGAGGGAGAGAGTTATTTCGTTCCCAATAACAAGCATAAGCCAAAAAAAAAAAAAACAAAAAGAGAGAAAAAATCAGTCACTTTTATGTGCCAAACCAAAAGTCAACTACTCTTTCAAGGAATGAATGGATCCAACTACTAATTGAAAATCAAATTTTTTGTTTTCGTTTCTACTTCGAATGAGTATCTAAAGTGTGACAAGTAAATGGAACAATGGCTTATAATTGCAAAAACAACTTGATCGCTTGAAGGAAGGATAAATAGGCTTGAAGAAAAAATTTCTAAGTGAATTCAAAATGCAAAGAATTTTTCTCAAGAAATGAAATTTCCACTAAGTTCTTTCAAGGATGCAAACCAGTATATGTAAAAGATTTGCCTTGAAATTTTAAAAATGATCACCTTTTGTAAGGCAGAAGTCAAGAATCCAATTAAAACAAATTCACTCTTGTCACTTTCGCTCAAAAAATCCAAGCCAAAAGAGATCAAGCAAATTGAGCTAACTAAGGGTTCAAAAGCCACTGCAAGAAATGCAGGAGTCAGATTGGAAACATACAGATCTAATCAGGCTCAGAGAGGTGCATCCAAACCAAAAATTAGAAACCAAAAATGGACAAGCAAAATACCAAAATTGAATAAGACAGGGAATTTTCGCTCCCTGGAAGGTCACCCAGGTGCGATTTTTTGGGATTTTCGTGTTTTGTTGTACTGCCGGGGCACG
Organism: Larix kaempferi; assembly: GCA_027924585.1. Classification (NCBI taxonomy): domain Eukaryota; kingdom Viridiplantae; phylum Streptophyta; class Pinopsida; order Pinales; family Pinaceae; genus Larix; species Larix kaempferi. Next base: position 11,171,561 of record BSBM01000637.1, on the reverse strand, counting down.
AAAATCTCAGTATTTTCGCTCTGTGGTGTATGGGGGGGTGCAAAAATTCTCTGTAAGTGGATATGGAAAAAGTATGAGAAGTGTTTTGTGTTTTTCTCAGGTTTGCAGACCCAGAGAATAGATTTATGAGGAACAAAGTAGTAAACATAGGTCCAGGGTTGATCAGATGCAAAGATAATGGATCAAATGGTTAAGAAACAGGGATCTAATAGCCAAAAGAAGTCTGGGATCTCCCCAGTGGAGTCTCCAATTTCTGTTTAAGTAAATCCTTCCTACGGATAGTTAAATTTACTCATAGATCAGACAAGATTCAAGCAAGCCTAATCTAAGACAACTAAATAAAAAATGGAACCTTAAACTCCTAGATCTAGTTCAATGTATGAAGATCAGGACATTGAGAGATAGAGAAGAAAGTATAAATTACTTCAAGCCGGTCGTTTTTCCAAGCTCCATCTCCAAGCTCGATGTCCAAGTTGTGAACCTATGAGAGCAAGGCAAGTAAAATATCTCCAAGTACCAAGTACAAAGATCAAGATCTAACTTCTAGTGAAAACATATCATGAATCTAAGCTAACGAGAATCATCATATGGGAGAATAAGCCAAGTTCTATTAAGGTAGCTTAAAGAAGAATAGTACAATGTTACCTTTGATGACCAAGCAATAGCGTCTCCTTCCAAGCCTCCCTCCTTGCTATCTCTGCAAAATCTCCAAGACCATAGGTTTGATGCCTCCAATGTTCGCCCTCTAGCTTATGGATGGCCTCCTTCTTATAGGGTTAGAGAGTCCAAACAATAAGAGAGGAAGGTGGATCTAGATGAGTGAATGGTGGATCAAGAGGTTGAACCAGACCAAAGAGGGAGGGTAAGTTAGGATCGAAAGGAGCTTCAATCCCAAGAAAATCTCCCAGAGGTAAGATCCACTTTCCAAGTTAAGATATGGTTAAGGCAATTTTCGTGCCCTAAACAATGAGCAGACCGCAGAAATGATGTAATTTTCGTGCCCCTACAGGTATGCAGAACGCGAAAATGAGGAATTTTCGCGTTCTGCACCACTAGCAGGGCGCGAAAATCCTAATAAAAGATGCTTAATAATGTCACATGTGGACTTCATGAGTTGGAATTCGGCTAAGGTAAGTGGGATTTATCTCTAAGAACTTTAATGAAGACCTAGGAGGGGACCAACTAGGTAGGAGTAAGGTTTGACACTCATGAGGAGGAAGCGCCACTAGGTTCTGCATGGTGTTATGACACGAAGATGTGAAATGGCAGTCAAAGTGGGAATTTGAGGTATAACACTTTCATGTGGGGGTTATTAGGGGTACGCCTGAGTGGTATCTTCGGAATCCTTGGGATTTGTTCGGTATTCGGGCATGGTATTTGCAGCAGGTCCCCCGATGGGATAGAGACATCTTCCACTTGGCAGTGTGGAAGGCCCATCATAAACCTTGGGTCGTGTCTAATGTTTTATATCCAACGTATATATATTTTGGAAAGAGCCATTGCCAGGTGGATGAATATATTGTTCTTGTGTAACTGCCCCTTGATTGGAAAAGGGTTGCTATAACACTGCTTCTTGTGGTTAGGGAGGATTTGTTACCTGAGGAGGGTTCGTCATCATCTTCTTTTTAGCTTCCACTAACTATTGGCACTCAGGGATAAGAGGACAATGATGTGTGTAATGACCATAATCAACACAAATGGAGCAACAATAATTGGTTCTCAGGGGAGGATTCTTCCCTTGTTTGGGGGGATTCTCAGTCCCTGCATTTGGATCACCTGTGTTCTGGTTTTGCTGGGGGGAGATTGTTCCCTTGCCCTGGCTGCAAATTTTGTTTGTTCTTACCTTTCTTCTTCCCCTGATTCTGTGGATTTTGGGGGTTTGCGGCGTTCAACTACTCGAATTGCTGAGATTGTTGAACATAAGTAGGTTGAAATAGGTTAACCCCCATGTGGGAGGGATGTTGCTGACCAGTTGGGCATGGGAAAGGGTAATATGGATTATATCTCGGTGATGGGATGAATGCCATTTATGCTCCATAAGAGGTGTATGTAGGAGCGACTTTCTCCATTAGTAGTGTAGGAACCGTCATTGTCTGGCTGACGTTTGGGTAGCTAGGACTATATGGTTCATACTGTAATTGACCAACTGATGGTGTTGGTACTGGTGTAGGGGGTACCGACGCAGGTGGCATGGATGGCTAATACAGAACCATGTTGAATGGCACCTATGTGGTGGGAGGAACCTTTCCTAAATGGGAAATGGACCCAATAAGCCCATTCGCTGAATGTGACGATCCTGAAGGTGTAGGATCCAACGACCGATGCTGCAGGGCATCAGGGAGGATTGTGTAAAGGTATCCAGACTATGCATATATGAGGTCGAAATGTTGTGCTTTCAGAATGTCCTCTTCCTCACTTTGTGGCATGGAGGTGGAGACATCTTTAGCGATGCCGGGTTGGATATATTTGATAAACCAATCCAACAAAAAGGGGGGTTGTATTTTGATCTTGCATAGTGTGCGGCCTCTATGCCACTCGTGGATGTGGTCCGCGATGTGGGTGGAAGTATTTTGATGAAACTCAATGAGAATTTCGAGGCCTAGATCATGTTGGATTGGCAATTGAAAGTACGTAATAAATGTGGTGGCCAATGTCGCAAATGTGGAATGGGTTCCACTTTCTAGGTTTACATACCATTTTGTTGTTGTTCCGGTGAGGGTACACTAGAATCGGTGAACCCTCACGGGGTCATCCACTATGTTGTAAGATGAACACCATAAGTGGAAAGACAAAACATGGTTGGCGGGAATGTCTCCCTCTTTTCCTTCGAATTTGGGAATATCAGAAGGAAGCTTGTCTGGCATAGTCGCCCATGTTGCATCATGAGCAATGGGGTCATTTATCGGTTTGGCCAAATCAAGTAGATTTAAACTAGCCATAAATGGTAAGGTAGGGACAACGGGTCTTGCCATTCTGTTCGGTATGTGATTTCCATGAGGGGGAGATCCAGGTGGTGTTGTAAACAACAGATGACCTCCTATGAGAGAGGATGGGTCAAAGGGATACAAGGGATCTCCTTGGGGAGATGCCAATGGGGTACTACTTCCTATGGGGGAAGAATTGGTGTAATTAATAGATTCTCTTAGGGGAGAAAATGTACCTAGCATAGCAAGGTGTGGCCTCGACCAGATGATCCTATCAATGCTGCCTGGGAACAATCCTGGTTTGAATTCCCTCCACGTGTAATATGAGGGGGGGGTGTAAAAACACCCCTCAAGAGAGGGGATAGGCCTTGCAGTCTACGAGACTGTCTTGGGATGTTGTTTTGTTACTCAATGGTGAATTATTTGTGTCAATATGAGTGTGATAGTGGAATAAACATAATTGAACAAATGCAAAAAATATGTCAACCACAATAGATGGAAAATGGTACGATAAGTGAGTGATATGTGCAATATTGGTTTTAGTGCATGAGTTCCCACATGTAGGTTCTTTTTATTACGAGTTAGTGAACTTGTAGTTAAAAAGAAAATAGATGTAAATTCCCTAGAATTTGTAACGTCCTTCCCCTCAAATGTAACTGGGCCTCCCAAAAGTACAATTGACTGTGATAATGGTATCCACTCACAAATCGACTAGTGGAGGTAACAAAGAGCTAGTTCTACTGTAAATTGGGATAATGATCCAATCAAGAAGACATGGAAACACCTCCCAATGGCAATAGATAACTTCAGGATTCAACTGCACTCACAATTGCTCCTTGGTGATTGTTATAGCTTAAAATGACACTTCTCCGTCCGTGACGACACTTGCATCGCTTGGTCGCATGACGACACTTCTTGAGATCAAGGTTAGTCACATAACAGGATACTTGTGGATGGAAGGGTCATATGGGACACTTAACATGGTTGAAATTACCTCACTCCTAGTCTATTTGATGGTCATAACCCTTAGGAACACATCTCCAGACCAAACCACCTCTTGAAAACCATCAGAAAACCCTGTTTTTGGCCATATTCCCACATGTGCGCAGGTATCCTATGTAGAGAGTAGCGCACACCTTGAAAAGTGTGCAGGTTTGCAGTAGGAAGAGTAGGGCACTTTCCTGAATCAGTCAAAATCTCGAATTTTGGTCAAATTGGGTTGGTTTGGGAACCTCCTAATCGGTTATAATTGCTTTTCCTCTCCTTCATTGACTATATAAGGAAGGTAGAAGGGCCATGAGAGGGGACCAAGCCCATAACAATGTTATGCTGGAGGAATGGAGACCCTCATCCCCCTTTCTTGTGCCTCAGTTTCTGATAAACCCTAGCACAACTAATTAGAGGCTGGGATCATTGGAGAACAGAAGCAGGAGACCTTGAATATAAGTTTCGTGAAGTGCCAAGCTTGAAGGAAGGTATAATTTTATGTACTTGCTTCGTTCATTAATAAAGATCAGATGTTCTTTCCTTTCCAAATATGACCTATTCATGTGTGTCTCAGATTTGATTACAGTTTGCTTATAGTTTGATGTCTTCTTCTGTCATGAATATAAGTCTTATATATGTAGTCAAATGTATTTGAGAAAGGTATGAAGTTGTTTTGCAGGTGTGGGCATTGCGACACTGAATAGCATTGAAGAGCAAAGAAGAGAAAGGCTTGGATCAACCTTCTGAATAAGGTACACATCCTTCTAACCTTAATCTCTTTGCTTATTAGTTGTACTTGCAGAACATTTGTAGGTCTATCTTTCATCCTTGTAAGTTGGTAGTTTCTCCCCTGAACTATAGGTGTATTTTCCTCACAACAGTGATATCTTAAGTTGGGTCACTAAGATACCTTGCGTCAAGTGTGGATCAGTGGTTCGGCCTACACAGTATAGTGTCGTCTCCCTACAACAAGCCGAGTGGCTTGTGGGGGAGAGAAAGGAAGTTATACCTCGACTTTCACCTCCTTGGTCATGGCGCACTTTTGATCTGTGTTTTCTTTCAACACTTGCTTATAGCATGATTTTGTAAGTACCCTAAAAGACAACAATGCTATGTTTCAAAATATTCTTAAAGAAACTATATTGGCGAGTGTTAATGGATGCCTAAGCCAATCAATCCTACCTAACTAAAATGTTGTTTTGTGACCTCCTATGGAGGATTTTAGTTGGTTAAGACAATTGCAATGTTGATTTTAAGGGGTTTGTATGTTTCACTTATGGAGTGTAAGAGGGGTATTTCACAATCCCTACCTTTCTGATTCACCAAGCTCACATGAAGTGCGAGGTGAAGAGCATACTTGAATTGGAAGAGTCTTTAGGCCTCTTATTATGTGCTAGTGGAGCAAACACATGTGATGAAAGCAAAAAATGATTTTATTGGAAAATTAACTAAAAGACTATATCAAGCAATATGTACTTTTAACTCTAAGAGATGTTAGTGGCGCTTTACAAAATCAAATATTCTAACTAATAGACAAATGTGAAATGGAGGTATTTCACACTTCTCACTCGTTTTCTGATGCACCGAGCTCACATGAAGTGTGAGGTGAAGAGCATACTTCGGGAGACAAGTGTCTTTAGGTCCTTTCTTATGTGCAAAAAGTGTTTTCTACACTAGCAATACTACTAAAAACAACATGTCGATTGATGCATAAACAAGAAATGGTCTTGAATACTAGTGACAACAATGGGGCCTGTTGAAAGCCTCAAAGTTGGTTACCTAGTTAAATTTCAATAGAGATGTACTCTTTATTTCCTAATATTGATCTAGGTGCACTAATTACTAAAAGATTTAGTAATTGGGTGAATTAGCCTTAATTTAAGTTCACTAGTAAGCAACCATTGGGATTCCAATCTAAACTATGCAGATAAAAAGCAAATAAACAACAATACCACAGCTAAACCACACTATATTGCGCGGATAGCACGGGTAAATACAAAACAGATGCGCGTGTAGAGCGGGTAATGAATTGACCTCCCGCATGTATGCAATGGGTGGTGTAGTGTGGGTTTTGAACTGGTAACCTGTGCGTACGTGCGACTGTCAGAGTCGATTCCATGTAGTTAACGCGGAAGAGACGCTAGGAACCACACAACTACATGAAAAAATAACCTATGGCGGTGATGGGGCCAAATTCTAGAAGCAAGGGTTGGAATACCTGCTCTCTTGCAGTGAAAAACACCCAGAATTAGATACTTAGCATAAAAAGCCTAGTTTAAAAAGAAATGAATAGAAATAAGTATGGTCGCCATTAGAACTGTTGTGGAAAAAATTTCACAAGTGCACTCTTCCACTTGGTGAGGGGATAATCCTTGTAGGTTGATGCAAGGCCTCAGTCTTTGGAGCCCCTTTTTTGGTTGTTGGTATTCCTCCAAGTGATCCTACAAAATATTGTTAATGTAGTTCACATCCAAACATGAAAATATTGATGAAAATAAAATGAAAGAGATGGGGTAAATATGCAAACTCCAACAACAACCAAAGATATGCTAAACCACTCTTGTATTTCCCAATGGAATAGATGTACAACACCTAGGAGGTGAAGGCTTCAAGGGAAGCCAATAATCTCCCTTAGGGAGGCCTTTCTTTTCCAAACTAAATGTTAAGTAGATGGAAGAACAATGGAGAGAAACACTTACCCCTTGATGGTAGGTGGCAAGCAAGCTTGGGAATGCTCACAATGGTAGGAAATGTGGGCTATGAGGAAGCTCCAACTCAAATCCAACAGCATAAACTTGCTCTAATTCCTCTCTAAAAAATGCACGCCAATGGATTCCTTTTATAGGCCAAGAGGTGGCAAACAAACAACTAGATACAAATGTCAACTCTCCTCCTTCATGAACTAGTTACGAGGTACACAAGGGGGGTTGATTAATGCCACCAAGTGTGTGAGGAGCCGAATTATGATCCTTGGGGAGGATTGAGCCTTTAATGTGCCGTTGGGATGAAGTGGTCCCGTTGTTTTGATAGTAACATTAGTGCGGGCATTGTTCAGATAACCTGCGCTATAGCGCGGGTAACCTGTGTAATACCTGCACTACCCTTTGTTTTTACTGTTTCTAGACACTTGTGGGCTCATGCTGTGTTTTGGATCTATTGAGGATGTCTGTAGTGAGATGAATTCTTTATGTTGATGATGCTTTACTAGGTGAATCACTGAAATGTAGCATGTGTGTGACTTTTAGGCGTTAACAGTCTCCCTCTTTATTCTCAATAGATATTTTCAAGACTAACTTCACCGGTTGAGTTATGTGAGGATGATTTATTTTCCCTTGAAATATTTTTCCTAGGGTGTGCTCATTCTCCATATCTTGTCGTGTTGGAATACGGGTTTTCTACTTTTGGGTAGTCATGATTATGTTGCAGTCTGAACTAGGTCGGTCAGTATTGTCGGTTATACCAACTAGTTGTTCCGATGGTTTAATAAATTGTTATATTGCTTGGACTGCTTCTCTTAGGAATTCTTTTGTAGGGAGAATGAAAAATCCTTCATAAAATTCTCTTTAAGTGTTTTCTAGCTGAAATTTTCTACCCTTGTTTCTACCATCTTATTCCATTTGTTAGGAAGGTTGTCCAACGTGCTTGGGAACATATGGGGCCATACTCTTTCATACCGATAACCAAGTCTTTTCCGCTCTTTTTCACAGTTTTTTATGTGTACGACGGAGTCTAATCCTTGGACGATTTTTTAAATTTACGCTTGATCTATTAACTTCTTGCCACCAAATATTTCAATAAAATATGTTGAAGTGGTCAACCAAGTTTGCATGCATGACTGATGGGTGTCCCACCATCTAATCGCTCGTCCCGTGAAAGTTTCAACTAGGATTTGTAGTCAGACTTATTCACCAAGAATTTTAGAGACCTCCTTGACATGATTCAAAGGTGATTAACATTCATTGTACCTTAGAGGAGGTAAATTAGTCAGTTCTCTTTTTGTTGGCACAAGGGTCAGGTATCCCTTGTTCTTTAAAAAAAATTGGAATAACTAAAATTGCAAAACAATGTTGGGAGATGGGGGATGACCTCGACTAACCAACATTCTTTGCATGTGCTTCGTAATTTTATATTTTCCATTCATAAAGCTCAGAGTTGGAATTTTGACCGATAGATGTGGGTGACCCCAAGTGAATTTATCTGTATTCATTAGGTTCAATTGAATCTTTGTTGTTTAGCATAACTTCATATATTCTTCTTATGTTACATCGTGGTTGTTTGGTTCTTCCCATGGTTTATCTTGATATGGATAAATAGGCACAGTAACCTTTTTACGATCTCCCTTGTGTTTTATTCTATATTTCTAAAAAGAGATGGAAGCTTTCATTTATCTTCCCCACTATCGTCCGACCAGTGTAGGGAACAATTTGGCTCCTTCCTTTGGGTTGATTACTTCAAAGTCAATTTGTGTGTTGATGCCCATGGTGCTAGCGTTAAATTTTTTCTAGACTCTAATGGGTTCTATTAGGTCTTGGTCGACTAACTTAAGGTAGATTCCCAACTCCGACAGTTGTGGTCGACCGAGTTGTTCCCATGTCAATCTTGTCATTATGTTAGCTTATGAATCAAAGTCGAGGACAACTTGTGAGATGCGATATCCTTCGAATTCAAGGTCAACCATCCTTCGACTTCAAGGTCGACTAGTGGGCCGATATCAATTTTTTCTTTCTGGTAAAGATGACATAGATTTTTAGCGATTTGTTCATTGCTTGTGTTATTCCTCATGATACATTAAATTGATGAGTCTAGCAACAAATTCTTCCTTCGTAATAAGTTGTAACAATTCATTAAGAGTTTTATTCTTATATTCTACATTTTCTTCTTCATGTGCTAACTCTTCAAATAATTTTGACGCATTATTAAATATTTGTTTTATCTTCCTTATTTTGAATCTTTGTAATTTGAGGATTGCCGTCTCTCGAATTCTTGTGCTGTGCCTTGTAACGATTTGCATTTTTTTTTATGATTTAGCACTTCATGATTGGGGACACTAGACATGAGGTTAATATTCTTTTTGTTATTGATATTATCGAGCATGATGGATCATTTTTCTAAGTTATGCTCTCTCATGCCACATTTTGTACAAAAGTTGAGGCCTGTCCCGTCTTTCTAGGGACAATCGAGGCTCTAGTGTTCTTCACTGAAACATACATAACAATGATATTTCCCTTGAATGAAGGAGTGGTTTCCCTGATTATTATTCTATATTCCTCGAATGTTGTAGGCTCCTTGTCGGTTGTATCCATTATTACATTGGTCGTTGTGTCTGGAGTCTTGACCTCTTTTATTATTTTGCTCGATGGTTTGTGCTTGGTGGACTGTTTGGTAGTTCGTCTTGCTCTTAAGATTCTTGATACATTATGCAGTGGTGCGTTGCATCATTTAACAAATGCGGCACCATTTGGTTTTAACGCTGTCTTCATTATATGGGCACTCAACAATTGAATGAGGCTCAAACCTTTCACAAATGTTGCAGTATTAAGTTGTTTACGTAACTCATAAGTTTTCTAGTTGTCTTTATTTAAGAAATATTCAAGGTTATTCATGAAGTCTTCTTTCCTCTAGATATGGCCCTCTCTCTTCATGAAATGTTCTTTTGTCATCTTGAAATTGTCGGTCATCATATCGACAGTTGTATTTAGTATGACCTTTCGTCGAGCATGTCGTGCACCATAAGACGCTATGTCTTAGAGCAAGTTGTTGAGGCAATCACTGCATAATTTATAGCTTTTCTTCAAGTCATCTGTCGGCATGTCTGGCTGAAAACTTTGTGTTCAATTCAAATTTTAAAGCTTTCTTTAAAACATCGTTGTATGTTGTAAATTCGTGTAAGAGCAGTGGCGTTTTAACTCTTAGCTACAGACCTGCTGCAACAAAGAACTAAATCACAACTGACTGGTCCATTTTGGATGGAATCTAGATGAGAAAATATTTAAATCTTGTATCGGATTCGCGCACTAATTCACCTAATCTTTCATAATTTCTTTTAGTTTATGAGCGTCTAGATGCTTGTTATCCTCAGTCTTGATGAAGTCTAGAAAATTTTCTCTGATCTTTTTCTTTGTTTTCGCTCCATCTTCAATGAATTTCATCTACCACGTAAGTGGCATTTTGCAAAGACCACCTGCGAACTGTGCAATCTGTTGATTTTCATCATCAATAATATTAGCTTGCTAGAGGGTTCCACAGAAAAACCAGTGTTTCTTTGGGTCTTCATCTCCCTCATAAATAGGGGAATGAATCAGATGATGGAAATCCATTTTGATAGAATTTTGATTTTGATTTTGATTTCGATTTCTTACAGGAGATGAGTGCACAAATACAAACAAACTTACTTCTTTATGTTGATTTTCTGTACATACTTATGGTTAGTGAATTTTGTACCAAGATAGTCTGACTTCTTCTACAAAATATTCATCGACCGGTCGAATCTTCGATGGACTAGAAGATTCAATCAATAAGGTTGCTAGCAGGGGGGGTGCTTCAGACGTGGTCTGAATAGAATAAATTAAAAGTGTATTTTGAATTCAGACGTGAAGGTAATCCAGTTAGCATATGGTGGTTGCTAGATCATCAGTTGCTCCATAATTCATCCACATTGATCTGTTTGACTCCATATGTTGTTGTCTCCAGGTCCAAGTCTTAGGTCTCACTCAATAATTTCTCTAATACTTGGGTCAGTCATTAATATCATTGGTATAGACTCGATGGAGGTCGAAGCATTAGGAGTTGTAATGTGCAAGGACTGTAGGGTCAACACCATCACGTGTGACTGATCTACCAATGTCGACACCTCACCCTTTCTATCATCTGGTCGAATTTCCCTCGACTCAGGTAGGTCTTTTGGTTGCTCGACCATCTCACCCAGTTTCTTCATAATTCTTATGTAACGCAATGGACTTGCAATATCTCTTAATTCCTTATGTCTCTTGAATTTTTTTTCTCTTTCAATTTTTTGAATGTCTGTTGTTTGCTTATAGTTGACCGTACATTTGTTTCATCAAGGTGGATTTGGATTCTAAATGGGATTCATTCTTGTTTTTCCTTGTTGACTACCATCTTCTCTCTATTCATTACACATGGTCGATGACCCCCCAATTGTCGACTTGACTCCTACTAAGCGACTGAAATGGGTTCAACACTGGGACTCATTTATTTAGGAAATATTTCCATTGACATTCATTAACGGAATTTTCCTAGTCTTTTTTCTTCCGCTCCCAATTTGAACATGCACCGGGGCCCAAAGGAGGTTGGGGTTCGACTATGTGTTCGACTCCTTTTTTCAATTAGGAATTTGTAGAGCAGAGTCAGAATTATGACAAGAAAGGAGTCATGGAAGTTGTTGTAAAATCTGGTTCTAATTTTGTCGAGCAAGGTCCTTACTTTGATAGCTTGCTCTTCATATGATCCAGATCTTGGGGATTGAGACCCAGAAGACTTGGATGCCGAGAGAGGATAAGAAGATATAGCTTCAAAGTGGAAGTGGACTATGGATTAGCTATGAGAAAGACACAGCAGTGAGATCTGGGTTGTGAAAAGCCTAAACAGAGAAACATAGATGAAATATGCCACATGGAGGGGTGAGGCTCAAAGAGGGTTCTTTGAGCCTCACCTCTCAAACTATACTAAGAAAGGAACTCATAACCAATAACCCAATAATAACTCAATAAAATAAGAGAAAGTTAGGATGCCAAAAATAATAGCTCGCTTTATTGAGAAGGCATAAAGCCCTTTATATAATATTATTACAATGTGCCTTGAAACCATACCATGGAGCAACCAAATACCATGGATAGGTGTACTCTAAACTATGGGTTGTATGGAAGATTCCAAAACCATGGATGGGAGAGGGTGGCCTATCCATTTAATAATTTTATGATGAAAGGGAAAGGTTGACCTCTCCATTTAATGCTTTTATGACTTATACATATGAATTTAGACCATATGCTCCCTTAAAATTCAGATCATTCCTCCCCCCCTAGAAAATGACGGTCCCCATCATTTCATGCTAAAAAGAGACCCATGATTACAATGTGCTAGTTACCAAAGAAGAGAAGGGTTTTGTGTGGTTAACCCATAATTGTGGGTTTTGTGTGGTTGACCCATAACCGTGATTACAATACATAAATGTGGGTTTTGTGTGGTTGTCCCATAACCATGGGTTTTGTGTGGTTAACCCATAACCGTGGGTTTTGTGTGGTTGACCCATAACCATGATTACAATACATAACTGTGGGTTTTGTGTGGTTGCCCCATAACCGTGAGTTTTGCTTGGTTGACCCATAACCATGGGTTTTGTGTGGTTAACCCATAACCATGATTACAACATGATTTAATAAAAGTCCAAAAATTGAAAAATTCATGATCTTTGGTGCAGTTGATGTCTTGCTACAAATCCATTCATAGATTCTGATGCATATGATGAAATTGAATTCCATTGAAGACTCATTTGATATCTCGAAGATACATTTCCATCCATATAACATCCTTTCTCTGTGGTGGCCCAAGGAGTGAGAAAATGTTCGATGAAGCTCAGCAGAAGTGCACGCACTATTTTGTAAACATATGTTTATTTAGGCGATGACATCTCTCAAACTAGAAAGCCAAATGAAAAACTGCAAAATACCCATTTTAGCTGACAAAAATACCTTTCTAATGAGATATGGTAGAGACTCTTAAACGTTATGTGGAGTTTGTATAACTTGTTTAAAGTTATTGTACGCGCGGTCACATTGTGTACAAACATGTGCTACTTCAAACAAGCATATCTCACAAACCAGGAAACGAAATGAAATTCCATGAAATACCCATTTGAGATGACGAAAAAAAAATTCAAATGAAATATGTTAGACCCTATGAAACGTCCTATAGATTTCACAACATAACTCTAAATTTTTTTGACTGTGAGAGTGCTGAATGTAGAGGGCCAAGGGTTTGTAGAGCAACATGGGTTGTTGTAGAGGTTGTGGAACCTCCATGGGCAGCATGGAAACCCTGTAAAATTATTGAAAATGTTGCATACCAATGAATGTATTAGATCCATGTATGGTTCTCTTTTTAATGGTGAACGAATATCCGAGGGTAGAAAAATATTTGCACCCATAGTAAGCTTCAAACCCTTGTTCCGAAGGAGAGAGTACCTGCTCTGATACCACTGATCCGAATCTTGGCGGTTGAGACTAGGAAGATTTGAACGCCGAGAGAGGAGGAGAAGAGATAGCCTCAAATTTGAAGTGGAATATGGATCAACTGTGAGAAAGTCATAGCATTGAGATCTGGGCTGTGAAAAGCCTAGACAGAGAAACATAGATTAAATATGCCATATGGATGGGTGAGGCTCAAAGAGGGTTATTTGAACCTCACCTCTCAAACTATACTAAGAAAGGCACTCAAGACCAATAACCCAATAATAAATCAATAAAATAAGAGAAAGGTAGGATGCCGAAAATAATAGCTCGCTTTATTAAGAAGGCATAAATCCCTTTATATAATATTATTACAATGTGCCTTGAAGTCATACCATGGAACAAAACCATGGGATACCAAATACCATGGATGGGTGTATTCTAAACTATGGGATGGATGGAAGATTCCAAAACCATGGATGGGAGAGGGTGGCCTCTCCATTTAATGCTTTTATGATTAATGGGGGAGGTTGGACTCTCCATTTAATGCTTTTATGACTTATACATCTGAATTTAGACCATATTCCCCCTTAAAATTCGGATCATCACAGTAGTCGTCACTTATCTTCTCAAGTCACTCATCTAGATTCGTCATTCCTCCATTGTAAAGTTTGTGCATTAATGGTCTCTCATTATGAGGGTCTAGTTTGCTCATGAATTCGATTAACCAATTTCTTTATCTCATAGTGTACAACTTCTATAAATTTTTCATGTAATTCAGTGAAATTTTTTTCTCTAGCCTTAGCAATGGTGAACTTGTTCCTTCTAGCATAATTCTCGATGTAATTCGCTATCTTTTGATTCCACCATTCTCTAATTTCCTCCTCGCTTACCATTTATGCATTCATGATAATTTTTTATCCCAATTAGTAATACCAACAACAAAACCAATATTGTAATCTAAGGGATTACATAAGGTTATCAGTAGCACAACAATACATACAAGATACAAGATACATACATTCATAGAGGTACGAGAAATAATACAAGTAATGGTGACAAAAGCAATAGGTTGTCTTATATTATGAGACCATCATGTACAAGAAGAAACATTACATCTCCTGGCTCACCAACCTATTATATAGTGCATATAAAAATTTATATAGTTATAACTTCCTAACGGTCTAGTTGGTTTTCCTAACCGACTCGAATAACTAAGCTGATTAATCTCTAGTCGGTTGGGAGGACCCAGTCGACTGGACAACTAGGATCCTCAAAAATATCCCTAAACTATCGGGGCATGGGTCACCCCTCTAAGAAGCAAGCATTGAATAGGCTCGTTGAGACCCAAAATATCGATATTTTACTATTCCAAGAAACCATGGAAAAAGAAGGTGTATTTCTGCTAATTTGGGGATTTTTCTTATTGGTTGTTTTTTCATCTATATTGACTCTAAGGGTAGATGAGGAGGTCTTATTTATAATTGCAGGATCAAGAGTATTAAGTGTTCAAATTCCCAGGCTTTTGAATCATGGCTGGTATGACTGTTACGGCGAGCGAGGGATAACGAATTTTCAGTTATTAATATATATTGTCCCTACTTCAATAGGGTACTTTTATGGGATCATTTTTCAAGTCAAATATTTTACACCATTCTCCATTGGGGGAGGGAATTTGAATTTTATATCGGGAAATACAAAAAAATGGGGGGATTTTGTTGTGGTGTACCCTCTAGATAACTTCATCATCGATCACTTAAAGGGGAGGAGAGTGGTATTATTTACATAAGGCCTACAAAATTTAGGAATACTTGGAGCAATAAGTGTGTTGGAGAGGAAACAATTTCCAAGAGGTTAAATCGATTTTTGGTATTTGAAAGCTTCATGAATGAATGGATGAGGATAAAACAATGGATTGGAATAGGAGGTGAATCTGGTCATTATCCTATCTACTTTGAATTTGATTACAGGGGTTAGAAGCAACATAGTCCTTTTAAGTTTAATTTTGGTTAGGTGGAAGATGAGTCTTTTGTCCAATTGGTAAAATCTCATTGGGGGACTTATATAGAAAGTAGGAAAGAGTCTCTTGCCATACATTTTGCATCTATTATTAAGAAAGTGAGACATGCTCTAATGGCATGGGCTCATGAAAGGAAATTAAGGATTGATAACGGTTTTGATGAGGTTGAAAGGTCATGAAAGGGTTTATATTTTTTGGATCCAATGGGGTATATCAATGAATATCATAAAGATAAAATCAATTCCTAGATAAAAATAAGAGAAGCATGCTAGAATAGAATGTGAAAATCCTCACAGCAGATCTAAGAGATGATGTATCTCACAAGAGAATAATTATGATTAAGCAAGAAAATAGAAGAAGAGTGATACATGCAGTATAATGAGCAACAGAATAATATGGTACAGTAGAACTCAGATAGAAGCAATAATACTTCGGTCATACTAGATTATTAATCACAAATGGACATATAAATAATACAATGCATGAGGAATTCGAATGCCTATGGTGGCAATTCGAATTAGCCTTCATGGAGTGATCAAAGGATCACTGGAGTGTCATCGGAGCACAACTAGGTGTCCTCATGATCATCGGAGCGCATGGAGTATAGGAATATCCTAACACCACCCCTTAATCCATCCTGGGCCCTGGTAACTAAGACCAAAGGTCACCCAATACAATGAATAATAACAATCAATAAACCAAGGAAGTGGGAAAATTTCATGGGAAACATACCCCCTCCTCAAAAAAATAGACTGTAAGGCACACATAAAAAATAAAAGCTCCAAACTCAAGCATGTGTGATGCTTGGTCATATGTCTGGAGGTATCTTCTTCTTAAGAAGAAGTGGATCATGCTCAAAAAGCATGTGCTTGTACTTGCTCTTCAGATCGAATGTGATGAGAACAAATCCAACAGTATTAGAATGATCCTTGAACCTGTGATTCGAATCAACTGAGGTAGGATCAAATTTTTGAATGTGCATATAGTCCTTTGTCTTCTCCTTCGAACCACCATGGGTGAGATTATGCCAAAAAGAAGTATTACATGTTTGCTTGAAATCAAAATCAGATTTAAGACTTTCAAAACAGTTTCTTGAGATCTCCTTTGAACCAGCAGGGGTGAGATCAAAACTATCATATGATGCATGAGAAATTATCTCAAGCGGGTGGCAATGGCCATATTCTTCAATAACCTTCTGAAAGCATGTGCTAATGATAATATAGTAGTAAATAAGAGATGTTTGCTGAAGAGGAGCGAATGCATTACCTCCAATAGCTGATGTTACCTCCGAAATAATCATGTGATCATGGTGCAAACCAACAAACTCTGGTGCAAGACAGGATTTAGGACCTTCTGCAATATCTAGAGTGTGAGCTGGCACAGAAAGAGAAGAAAGTTTGAGCATGAGCGGAGAATCTGCAAGTTCTTTGTCAACAACTTCAATATGAGATGATACTGGTTCATGATCTGAGAGATCATCAAGGGGAGCGAATGCAACATGATCTGAGAGACCATCAGGAGGAGCGAATGCATCATGATCTGAGAGACCATCAAGTGGAGCGAATGCATCAACTTGCTTGCTTTTGAAGGGATTTGGACCAAATCCATCATTCTTTTTGCCGAATCTTTCATCTAGATGAGCCCATAACTCTTTTGGAGTTTCAATATCAATGATGGTCGGGTACAATATGTAATCGGTCATAGCAAGCATCATTCTTCCAATGTGCATGTCACCTTTATTCAACCATTTAATCTTCTTTGTAGAGGATTCGAACTCTCTTTCAAAATAGCAATCAAAGAGATCATGGCTCTTCAAATATGCTATCATTCTTGGTTTCCATTCATCATAGTTGAATGGAGAAAGAGGAGTAATTTCTTCTAAATTCATTGAAGTTGTAGAAGACCTGCAAAAACAATATAGAATAACTGCAACTGCTACTGCTGCAAAAATGCAGATTCTGCTACAACTGCTGCACTCAAAATCTTGGTAATAACCTGCAAAAAACTCTCAAGAATGGAGATAAACAATACTCTCAACATGCTCTGATACCATGTGAAAATCCTCACAGCAGATCTAAGAGATGATGTATCTCACAAGAGAATAATTATGATTAAGCAAGAAAATAGAAGAAGAGTGATACATGCAGTATAATGAGCAACAGAATAATATGGTACAGTAGAACTCAGATAGAAGCAATAATACTTCGGTCATACTAGATTATTAATCACAAATGGACATATAAATAATACAATGCATGAGGAATTCGAATGCCTGAGGTGGCAATTCGAATTAGCCTTCATGGAGTGATCAAAGGATCACTGGAGTGTCATCGGAGCACAACTAGGTGTCCTCATGATCATCGGAGCGCAACTGGAAGTCTTCATCATCATCAGTGGAGTCATCAATGCTCAAGTAACTGTCAACCATCAGTCAAACTAACTCTGGTAGGTGTAACTCAGTGTAACTAAGTGTAACTCAGTGTAACTAAGTGTAACTGAGTGTAACTCAATGTAACTAAGTGTAACTCAATGTAACTAAGAGTAACTGAATGTAACTGAGTGTAACTCAATGTAACTGAGTGTAACTGAGTGTAACTGACTGTAACTGAATGTAAATGAGTGTAACTCAATGTAACTGAGTGTAACTGAGTGTAACTGAGTATAACTGAACTGGTAGGTGAAGAAGGGCGAGTTGCTCCCTAAAATCAAGGAAGAAGGGCGCACTAAGCAACTGGAGGGCTAAAATTGAATAGTGAGAAGCTCCTGGGGGCTGGCTAACTGAGGGCTAGGTGCTGGACTGATGACTGGGATGCATGCAAAATGCATGCAAACCCTAGAATGCATGCAAACCCTAAAAGGTGCATGCATGACTGAAAATGTAAATGATCAAAATACTGGTGGGACT
Source organism: Larix kaempferi (assembly GCA_027924585.1). NCBI lineage: Eukaryota > Viridiplantae > Streptophyta > Pinopsida > Pinales > Pinaceae > Larix > Larix kaempferi. The sequence continues at coordinate 11,153,543 of BSBM01000637.1, read as the reverse complement.
AGGATGGAGTATAGGAATATCCTAACATAGAAACAAGTAGCTTGGAGACTTGAGAGTAGGTGTAATGACCCTGCGCTGAATGCCATTGGTAGTGGCATGAAAAAGGGCTCGTCATGATGCATTACTTAAGGATGCAGGACGAAACCATGACGGAGGGCACGCTAGGATGCATCACTTAAGGGTGCACAACGAGTTCAAGACATTTTGGTATCCTTGGTGGTCAGCTCTTGGTCGAGGGACTTGATTTGGATAGGACGATGTACTAGTGAGTAAGCTCACTAGGAAGACCAAGTATGGTGTCGAATAGAGTAATACGATACAAATTGGCAAGGTGTTGCGTAGCAGGATCAATGGAGGATGGCGCGACTAGAAATGTAATGCGCAGTGTGGAAGCCATACTAACACAATATCGTGGATGAGTGTAGTGTTGGTATGTGGTCATAGAGCCGAGACATGTCCTTCGGGCGCCATCCATGATTACAACTAGATGGGTGAGCGCATTGTCATAGGTATTGGCCAGTTGGTCATTCAAGTGTTGGCTCGAGGGTCTCATTGCGACGTACAACATTGTCTAAGGTTGGGTGGCGATGTGTGTGGGTGCATCGCCTACGATGAAACGAGCACTTGACATTCCACGCAACTCTATGGTGTCTGACTTGGGTTAAGTCAAGCTGGCTTCAGTAAGGCGTAGTCCGAGTGATACTTGTGGTTGATGGTCATCCCCAACTAGCAAGATCACGCTAGTGTCGGGTGGTGTCTAGACTTTTGGATGGTATGGTACGCTCGAGATGGATAGAAAAGTCTAGGCCTGTGACAAATGGTATCAGAGCCATGTTCATCTTCGAAAAACGTGGAACTGTCTCTTCACCAGCAATGCCCCTTTCATCGAAGGTGCTGATGGGGCCGCGTTGACGAGGATGTCAACATATTTAAGTGGGGGAGAATGTAATGAACCTACGCTGAACGCCATTGGCAGTAGTGTGATGGAGGGCTCATCGGGATGCATTACTTGAGGATACACGATGAGACCATGACGGAAAGCGCACCAGGATGCATCACTTAAGGGTGCATGACGATTTCAATAAATTTTTGTAGCCTTGGGTGCATCGGCTATGGTGAAATGAGCACTTGAAATTCCACACAACTCTATGGTGTCTAACTTGGGTTCAGTCAGGATAGTTTCAGTAAGGCGTAGTCCGGGTGATACTTATGATTAATGGTCATGCCCAACTAGCAAGATTACATTGGTGTCGCGCGATGTCTAGACTTTCAGATGGTATGGGACGCTCGATATGGATAGAAAATTCTAGGCCCATGACAAATGGTATCAGATCCACGTTCGGTTTCAGCAAACGCAAAAGTGTATCTTCACCACCAATGCCCCTTTCATCGGAGGTGTTGATGGGGCCGCGTTGATGAGGACGTCAACATCTTTAAGTGGGTAAGAATGCAATGACCCTGTGTTGAACGCCATTGGCAATGGCATGAAGGAGGGATCATTAAGATGCATTACTTGAGGATGCACGACAAGATCATGACGAAGGGTGCACTGGGATGCATCACTTAGCGGTGCACGACGAGTTCAAGACATTTGGTAGCCTTGGTGGATGGCTCTTGTTCATGGGACTTAAGTTGGACATGATAGTGTAATAGTTTTTAATATTTGGTTGAGATTTGATATTTAATTATTTTAAATGTTGAAGCTTGAAACAATGAGACAACGCAATCACATGAAATTGATACATCCATAACACAAGATATACCCTGGGGAAAATCCTCAAAACTATGAGAACAAAAACCCAGGAAATCTTCTTAGTATAATATAGTGGATAGAAGAGAATGCTTTCTTTTACAACATAGCAGATTTCTTTCGGAAGATAAGAGATCACCAAAATACTCTTGGTGAAGATACATAAACAATAGAGAAGAGAGATCAATCAGAGAAGCGCCTTGCTTTCAATAATAATATCCTGCACACAAAGAGAAGTGCCTTTCCTTCAAAGGAGAAGAGAATTCACCAATCATGTATAACCTATTTATACATTCTTCTCTTCTATTTTTATCTTCTAACTTCAGGATGAACTCGCCCTCAAACTAGCTGTATCAATCTTGCATGCAGAAGTGCGCCCCACTTCTCATGCATTTCTTTATCTCACTGAGCTGTCACTTAGGATGAACTCACCTCTTAATGTCCCACTTAGTTAGGTGGATAACTTAAGTGTTGTCGCTTAGTTAACTAGATATTCTTTGTTGTCACTTAGTTAACTCTATTTAACTGATTATTGATAACATCACTGTAGTGATCAATTCAAGTTCTCCTTGATTTACTAAAGTGCCATCTTTTAGTTTAACTAGAGTGAAAACACTTTAGTTAACTAGTCCTTCTTATTTAACACTCAGTTAACTGAAATCATGCTGATTGATTTACTTGAAGTGACCACTGTGATTTCTTTAGTTAACTGAGGCATATCTTTAACTAAAGAATTGATTGAGGCATACATTGATACTAAATTGAAGCTTTAATAGTTCGAGTTCTCTTTAATTAGTCTGCATGGGAAATTTTGAATTCTCTTGATCTCTATGCTTTATCTTTTATTTCTTTATATCTTACTGCATGGTCAATATGTGATAACTTTAATTATCCATCACATTACATTATACTAAGAAGAATTATCGGATGCTGTGATCATATTATATTTTTTCGGACCAAATGATCATATATTAAAGTAATTCACTTTAAAGGTCATCAATCTCTAAAGGAGACTTAATATCAATTGGTGATCATGGTTAATAATACATCACACAACATTAAATGCTTTTAACAAGTAAAGCATTACCTTTATACAGAAGGTCCACCTCTATACAGGAGGTCCATCTCATGGATACCTTTATACGGAAGGTTCACATGAGTATCATGACTCGACACACAAGTCCGGAGCATTGTCCAACAAGACTTTACAACATCATTACTTTGATCAATTACCTCTATATGGGAGGAATAACATTTACATGGAAGGAGATCAAAGTGCTCACCTTTATATGGGAGGATCAATCTTGGCTACACAAGATTGGTTTGGATAATGTCTCCTGATGTTGTATATTTAACACTCCCTCTTAGTGAGGGAGGCACTGCCATACCAAGATTGTCTCAGAAGTAAATGAACTTTGTCACTGACAGAGGCTTTGTTAGCACATCTGCAATCTGCTCATCAGTAGCAATTACTGAAGTTTCACAGTTCCTTTATTGACCATGTCTCGGATGAAGTGATACTTCATTTCAATGTGCTTCGACTTGTTATGAAACATTGGGTTTTCGGAAAGCTTGATGCAAATCTAATTGTCACAGCTAATTACTTTATGCTCAATCTTTTCACTGAACAACCCTACAAGTAGATTTTTGAGCCACACTGCTTCTTGGAAAGCAACACTAACAGCTATGTATTCTGCTTCGGTAGTGCTATGTGATATGGAGCCCTGCTTACTTCTAGACCAAGATATCATAGATGATCCTAGGATATAACAGTATTAAGATGTACTCTTACGGTCCCCAATGCTTCCTCCCCAGTTCGAGTCTGTATAACCAAGTAACATGACTCCTCCACTGGAGGCATATCTGAGTCCATATGAAGTTGTACCTCGAAGGTACCTAGGAACATGCTTAGAAGCTGTCCAATGTCTGTGTCTCAGATCAAACATAAAATGAATCAGAATGCTCATGGCATAACATATATCAGACCTCGAATGTATCAAGTACATTAGCGAGCCTATAAGATGTCTATACAAACTGGGATCTACTGGATCTGATCTACAGCCTAACTCATGAAGTTTCCTCAAATTGGAAACCGTAGTCATAGATTTTCAATCTATCATTCCAAACCTACGCAATATATCCATAGTGTACTTCCCTTGAGATATAAAAAATTAATCTTTTCTTTGTCAGATCTTAAGGCTAAGAAAGTAGTGAATTAGACCTAAGTCTTTCATCTCAAACTTTGAGGTGAGATTTGTCTTGCACCAAGCAATCAAATGTTCCTCTCTAGTGAGAAACAAATCAACAACATACAGAACTTGTTTGAAGACACTTTGTCTATGCGCACAAGGACAAAGCTCTCTAGTCTAAATGGTTTAGATCTAGAACAAAACACGACATAATATATATTCTTTCCTAGATTAATCAAATTACAAAGAGCACAAGGAATTACTAACCTTACAACCATGATAGTGTTTACTCATTTGGTGTAGCCTTCAATCTCTAGCTGCAAAACAACATGGCACAAACAAGTGGAAACACGAGTAAAAGTAATATGTAATATTGATCAATCTAAACAAGTGGTCAAGGAAACCTGTTCTAAATATCTAACACAATTAATCTTTATGGAAAGATTATATATATTACTGTATAAACACAAATACAAAGGGAGAGATTACAACCATTTCCTTGGCATTGCAAATTCTTCCAATTAGCCTTTGCCTCAAAGATCCAACCTTGTTTCTAATGGAGAAGAGAAAATCAGCTCTAAGAGTATTTCAACAGCATTTGGGTGCTCTATCTTTCCCTCCTCCAACCATGCAGGGTGAGCTTGTATATATAGGCCAAAGAGGATAAAGAGAGTTGAGGAATCAATGGATAAGGTTAAGGTATCATCCCAAGAAGTTAGGAGTTCGACTACCATCTATGTTCATTTGTTGGGATAAGCCTCCACGAGAGCTTCTTTCTAGAAGACTCTCGAATATTCTCTTTTTACCTTGGAATGAGCAGTGCCACACCCTATAAAAGAGAAACATGCGTCACTAGAGGGTGATGCAAGCTGAATTAAGGCAACAAGTGTCAGTGACGCACCTTGTTAATGTGCAAAGTGCATTAGCTAGGATCCGATGCCTTTTGTAAACATACAGAGTGCGTCATTGCTCCAAAACTAGGACATGGAAAAGGTAGAACCTCTTCCCAGGAAATTTGGCACTAATGCTTTGGCGATTAGGGAAAATCAAGGGTATATATCTCATTACTAGGATGATGATGAGATTTTGGTATAATAGATTTTCCCCTAAAGTATGAAGCTAGAGGAATAGGCTAGGTGAAATACTTTGATAGATGGAAGTCGAGGCAAAAGACCACTGGTTGAAATGATGAATAGGGACTTTTGCAGTACAATAGATTATGAGATATATGTCCCAAATGACTCATAACAAGGCTACCGACCAATACATTGCATATCCATGTTGGTACTGACTGAGAATATAGCCACTGATATACAACGTGGACCTGTACTTGGATGACCAAACAAAATCATGGCTACTAGAATACAGTCGTACATCCATGATGAAATGATGACACAACAACGACCAATACAAGAGTGGATCTCTTTGACAGTACATCAAATAGGGTAACCAACATGATCTCCATGTGGGAACCTAGTTAAATAATCTCCATCGACACCTAGGTAAGATATGCAATAAAGGTATCCCAAGATCCTCATCTCGAACCCGAAAAAGGTACAATTATATCCATGTTGTTATCAATCCAGGAAATCCTTCTAGGCTGTAGGTCAAAGGAGCCTGGTAACTTAATGTTATTCTCAATGATGGGTAGATAATTGGATCAAGATGGAATGACTAACTCATTGAATTCCTTACTCAAAAAAATCTAGGCATATCAAGGGTTACAAGGCTTTCAAAAGCTATAATCAGATAGGTAATTTTATCAAGATGAATGAAGAAGCTAACTCTATCAACTAGAACAGATATATTTGACAATATATATGATGGGTTAATAAAACTAGTAATGAATACTTATGATCCTTGCTTACAAATCAGTAGGTAAGATGACAGTCACCAATGGATTATGTAAACATAGATAAAGAATATAATTCAACTCATAAGCATAGAATAGGTATGGAAAAGAGAAGTCTGATAACAATAGTGAAAGAAGCCTGTATCTCAATATATTCAAAAGACAACCTTGGAAAAATTACAACATAGTAATATCCAAAGTCGAACCACTCAGTCTCAAGGTCTGGAATCTTTTCCCCCCATTACTTCTCTTGAAGTCTTAGGCTTTATAGCCTTTACAAAATAGTTCCAGATCCTAAGAAACTGGATCTAACTTACTAAACATAGACAGTCAAAAACAGTTGCAAGAAAATAGGAAAAGATCCTATTCACATGGTAAAATATTATCTCAATAGTCTCCCTGGATTTCATAATCGTCAACAGCTACAGTAGATCTACATCAACAGAAATGCTCTATCACTTGAAGTGCCTTGATTGTTTTTACCTTAAATGATGGAACTGCTGCTAAGAATGTGGATCTGGAATCTGGATTGATCTTTGATTGATAATTATTGTTGCCAAGTGCTCTAAAAATAAAAGATCGATAATTAATGTTGCCAAGTGTTCTAGGAAATAGAACCAAGATTCACCCTTCTGAAGTAGCTCCAGCATTTTTTTCACATGCTTCAAAACCATTAGCTTCTTCTTCTTGAAACCTTTCTTGTTGAGGCTCTGTACTCTCTGTTTCAATAACTCTTTCAATACTGAATCGCAAGTCATCTTGATCACATGCCGTAGGCATTGCATTGAGAGAGACAAAATTAACATTACTTACAGAAAAGGAACCACAAGTAGTAGACTCCAGCCCAGGAAAACTATAAGCAGCACAATCAACAAGTCTGTTTGTCTCATTGTAGTCTCCAACATCTCTATCACCAACAACAATGTGCAATGGAACACCAATAAAACGACCCAACATATCTTGAAATTGATGAAGAATGGAGAACCATGGTTTGTTTATAGATTTCCACCATTTATCTGCTACCTGAAAGATCTTCCCTTGCATTTTTTACTCGATGTGCTTTTCCTAATGAGGAGGTGCATGTAGTCATATGTTTGCTCTTCATATTGGCAGTTAACAAAACTAAAACCTGGATACCCATTCATATCTATGTTCGGTGTTTGCATGGCTTTAATTATTATCTTTACTTAGAAACCATCCCCATGTCATTTGGAATGATAAAACTGAGATCTTGTGCAAAAAGAATCTCATTCTGCCCGTCCCTGCGCTTTTGGTGCCTTGTGATCAAAATTATCAGTGATTAAGCCACCGAAATCCCTGTTTTCGGATGCTACATCTTCATTTGCTACTAAGAAGATCCGATAGGTTTCTCTTTATCGCCCTATGAACACATTTGGTGTTTGATAATATTACTGATGCCCGAGATCTTGGTAGGCTTGAACATTTGTACGTTCTTCAGCATTTCCCGATGCCCTCAACCTATCAAAATAATGTAAAAACACGGCTATCCTCATCATAAACAAAATTGGCCTTTTGTCATATGGAAAACCCAATGAAAATACTCCTGTCATTTTGCTGAGTATTCATTGGCAGTTTTCAAATGTGAATTGATTCTCAGCTTGACTTGTGACTTGGTTTATAGGTCGATTCGTAGCTTAGCTTAAGGCTTGACCCATAGCTTGACTTGAATGCGCAGCTAGCAGGTAGAATGGTATAACATGTAAATATGACTTGGCATGTTAAATGGTTTAGTCGATAAGTTGATTCATGGAAATGGCTTTGTATTATGTTGGTGGACTTAAGTATATGCGCTAGGATATATAGACTCGGGCTTAGAACTAAAACATTTAGTTCACTTGTATGCACACACTATTTGCTATTTTATTTTAATAAAAAGTACAATTGCAAATCTAAGGTAGCATAAAACTAGGACTTAGGCAATACTAACAATATTTTTGAAATGCAGGTTAGAGGACAATCTTAGGAGAAAATGATCAATGGGAGATTTGATGAAAAACCTGAAGCTTAAGACACTGGTCAGAAGACATAGAAATGACAAATCATATAGAAGGTGATGAAAACACTCTAAAAAATATCATGTGTTTTTTATTGCTAACATCTGGCTCCAACTGGGATGGAGACTTCCCTGCGAGGCTCAGAGAACCTAGTAGTTCTAGTCGCCTTTACCATTGGGCTATGGAGTCATCTGGCCTTTAGAACCGATCCCCTACAAACTTGTAGCCTTCCTGTAGACTGCTCTTGCTTATCAAGAAATCAACAACTGAACATAATCTATCTGCTCTTAGAGCGAGCTTATTTTCTTATCTACTCCTACTCTAACCATTGTACTGCTTCTTAATCAAGTAAACTCAAGCTTCTAATGAAGCCATATCAGAAACTAATTTATTGAACTTGTTCTTGATCTTGATCCAAAAAATAATGGAATGCATAGCCAATAGAAAAGTGGTTTGAATAGATGATAAAGCCAACTTTCATCTAACAAAAATACTTTAACACAAATGTTGCTCTTAGATTCCAAATAGATTGCAATAGGGTCATTAAAACCATAAAGGAATACCTCTTTAAACTGCTGTTCCAACTGACTGTATTGCAGCTGCTGATGGTTGTCTTCACTGCTCTCAATACTGAATGTGGACTGCTCAACATCTGTCAGAGAGTCATATAGGATGGGATGCTGATCTGAGCTTTTCATCTCATCATCTTCCTCTTCATATCTGCTACACTCTCCCTTTGTCTGCAAATAAAATATCTGAGGGCTGCCCTTACTATCTGCTGCATATTCAAATATGTCACATGGTAATGTAAAGACCTGCTCATCATCATTCGGGTTTCCAAAGGGGACAATCTCAACTTCATGACACCCTAAGTCAGTAGGTGCATTTGATACAATGTCAAAAGCATCTATACTATGGTTATCATCCTGAAGATCATCAATATCTCGTTCATAACGAGAGGTGTCTCCTATTTCAGCATGTCGTTCATGACAATCTGAATCTTTGTTCAATAAACTAAATTCATGACAACATTCAAGATATAGAAGATCAGATGAAAATATTCCTTTGCAAAGCACATGAAAGGCAGCATGAAAATCTGCCAAAGAGCTGATACTGGCAATAGGAAGAGACCGGTACCAATCACGAGAAATCCCCTCTAATGAATACCAAAATAGTTTAACTTGAAGATCTTCATGCACAATTTGCAACCGATGAATGAAGTCATGAAAATCCAGCAAATGTTCAGCTGGTACTTCCCAATATTCTCCTCGAAATCTGGGAATACTACGATCCCATTCATCTCTACTAGGCACTGGATTAGGGAAACCAAAAATCTTTGAAAAATCACAAAAAGCAGACCTTTTCGCTAAGATTTTGTTCATGTCATACCAATGGAGTTGCCAACAGATTTCTGGGCAATGGAGATGCCACTGAATCCGTCCTTCATGGAGTTGCCAGATAGATGATTACAACCAAGAAAATGTCCAAGCTTTCTCTATCATCAAAGCTGGATCTATGTCGTTCTCCCAAGGAAGCTGAGCTTCAATCTCCTCTCCTCGGCAACGGTGCCAAAATGTTATCACTCCAGGAAATCCTTCTAGGCTGTAGGTCAAAGGAACCTGGTAACTTAATCTTATTCTCAGTGATGGGTGGATAATTGGATCAAGATGGAATGACTAACTCACTGAATTCCTTACTCAAAACAATCTAGGCATATCAAGGGTTACAAGGCTTTCAAAAGCTATAATCAGATAGGTAATTTTATCAAGATGAATGAAGAAGCTAACTCTATCAACCGGAACAGATATATTTCACAATATATATGATGGGTTAATAAAACTAGTAATGAATACTTATGATCCTTGCTTACAAATCAGTAGGTAAGATGACAGTCACCAATGGATTATGTAAACACAGATAAAGAATATAATTCAACTCATAAGCATAGAATAGGTATGAAAAAGAGAAGTCTGATAACAACAGTGAAAGAAGCTTGTATCTCAGTATATTCAAAAGACAGCCCTGCACAAATTACAGCATAGTAATATCCAAAGTCGAACCACTCAGTCTCAAGGACTGGAATCTTTTCCCTCCATTACTTCTCCTGAAGTCTTAGGATTTATAGCCTTTACAAAACAGTTCCAAATCCTAAGAAACTGGATCTAATTTACTAAAAATAGACAGTAAAAAACAGTTGCAAGAAAATAGGGAAAGATCCTATTCACATGGTAAAATCTTATCTCGATAGTTTCCCTGGCTTTCATAATCGTCGACAGCTGCAGTAGATCTTCATCAGCAGAAATGGTCTGTCACCTGAAGTGCCTCGATTGTTTTTACCTTAAATGATGGAACTGCTACTAAGAATGTGGATCTGGAATCTGGATTTATCTTTGATCGATAATTATTGCTTCCAAGTGTTCTAAAAATAGAAGATCGATAATTATTGTTGCCAAGTGTTCTAGGAAATGGAACCAAGCTTCACCCCTTTGAAGTAGCTCCAGCCTCTTTTTCACATGCTTCAAAACCATTAGCTTCTTCTTTGAAACCTTTCTTGTTGAGGCTATGTACTCTCTGTTTCAATAACTCTTTCAATACTAAATCGCAAGTCATCTTGATCACATGCCGTAGGCATTGCATTGAGAGAGACAAAATTAAAATTACTTACAGAAAAGGAACCACAAGCAGTAGACTCCAGCCCAGGAAAACTATAAGTAGCACAATCAACAAGTCTGTTCGTCTCACTACAGTCTCCAACATCTCTATCACCAACAACAATGTGCAATGGAACACCAATAGAAGGATCCAACATATCTTGAAATTGATGAAGAACGGAGAACCATTGTTTGTTTATAGATTTCCACCATTTATCTACTACCTGATAGATATTCCCTTGCATTTTTTACTCGATGTGCTTTTCCTGATGAGGAGGCGCATGTAGTCATGCGTTTGCTCTTCATATTGGCAGTTAACAAAACTGAAACTTGGATACCCATCCATCTCTATGTTCAGTGTTTGCATGGATTTAATTATTATCTTTACTTAGAAACCATCCCCATGTCATTTGGAATGATAAAACTGAGATCTTGTGCAAAACGAATCTCATTCTTCAAGTCCCTACACTTTTGGTGGCTTGGGATCAAAATTATCAGTGATTAAGCCACCGAAATCCCTGTTTTCGGATGCTACATCTTCATTTGCTACTAAGAAGATCTGATAGGTTTCTCTTTATCGCCCTATGAACACATTTGGTGTTTGATAATGTTACTGATGCCTGAGATCTCAGTAGGCTTGAACATATGTACATTCTTCAGCATTTCCCGATGCCCTCAACCTGTCAAAACATTGTAAAAACACGACTATCCTCATCTGAAACAAAATCGGCCTTCTATCATCTGGAAAAGCCAATGAAAATACTGCTGTCAATTTGCTGAGTATTTAGTGGCAGTTTTCAAATGTGAATTGATTCTCAGCTTGACTCGTGACTTGGTTTATAGCTTGATTCGTAGCTTAGCTTAAGGCTTGACCCATAGCTTGACTTGAATGCGCAGCTAGCAGGTAGAATGGTATAACATGTAAATATGACTTGGCATGTTAAATGGTTTAGTTGATAAGTTGATTCATGGAAATGGCTTTGTATTATGTTGGTGGACTTAAGTATATGCGCTAGGATATATAGACTCGGGCTTAGAACTAAAACATTTAGTTCACTTGTATGCACACACCATTTGTTATTTTATTTTAATAAAAATAACAATTGCAAATCTAAGGTAGCATAAAACTAGGACTTAAGCAATACTAACAATGTTTTTGAAATGCAGGTCAGAGGACCAACTTAGGAGAAAATGATCAACGGGAGCTTTGATGAAAAACCTGAAGCTTAAGAAACTAGTCAGAAGACTTAGAAAATGACAAATCATATAGAAGGTGATGAAAACACTCTAAAAAATATCATGTATTTTTTATCGCTAAAATCTAGCTCCAACTGGGATGGAGGCCTCCCTGCGAGGCTCCAAGAACCTAGTAGTTCCAGTCGCCTTTAGCATTGGGCTATGGAGTCATCTGGCCTTTAGAACTGATCCCTTGCAAACCTGTAGCCTTCATGTAGCCTTCCTATAGCCTGCTCTTGCTTATCAAGAAATCAACAACTAAACATAATCTATCTGCTCTTAGAGCAAGCTTATTTTCTTATCTACTCCTACTCTAACCATTGTACTGCTTCTTAATCAAGTAAACTCATGCTTCCAATGAAGCCATATTAGAAACTGATTTATTGAACCTGTTCTTGATCTTGACCCAAAAAACAATGGAATGCATAGCCAACAGAAAAGTGGTTTGAACAGATGATAAAGCCAACTTTCATCTGAGAAAAATACTTTAACACAAATGCTGCTCTTAGATTCTCAAATAGTTTGCAATAGGGTCATTGAAGCTATAAAGGAATACCTCTTTAAACTACTATTCCAACTGATTGTATTGCAGCTGCTGATGGTTGTCTTCACTGCTCTCAATACTGAATGTGGACTGCTCAACATCTGTCAGAGAGTCATATAGGATGGGTTGTTGATCTGAGCTTTTCAACTTATCATCTTCCTCTTCATATCTGCTGCACTCTCCCTTTGTCTGCAAATAAAAAATCTGAGGGTTGCCCTTACTATCTGCTGCATGTTCAAATCTGTCACATGCTAATGTAAAGACCTACTCATCATCATTCGGGTTTCCAAAGGGGACAATCTCAACTTCATGACACCCTAATTCAGTAGGTGCATTTGATACAATGTCAAAAGCATCTATACTATGGTTATCATCCTGAAGATCATCAATATCTCTGTCATAACGAGAGGTGTCTCCTATTTCAGCATGTCCTTCATGACAGTCTGAATCTTTATTCAACAAACTAAATTCATGACAACATTTAGGATATAAAAGATCAGCTGAAAATATTCCTTTGCAAAACACATGAAGGGCAGCATGAAAATATGCCAAAGAGCTGATACTGGAAATAGGAAGAGACTGGTACCAATCATGAACAATCCCCTCTAATGAATACCAAAACAGTTTAATTTGAACATCTTCATGCACAATTTGCAACCGATGAATGAAGTCATGAAAATCCAGCAAATGTTCAGCTGGTACTTCCCAGTCTTCTCGTCGCAATCTGGGAATACTACGATCCCATTCATCTCTACTAGGCATTGGATCAGGGAAACCAACAATCTTTGAAAAATCACAGAAAGCATACCTTTTCGCTAAGATTTTGTTCATGTCATACCAATGGAGTTGCCAACAGATTTCTGGGCAATGGAGATGCCACTGAATCCGTCCTTCATGGAGTTTCCAGATAGATGATTACAACCAAGAAAATGTCCAGTCTTTGTCTATCATCAAAGCTGGATCTATGTCGTTCTCCCAAGGAAGCTGAGCTTCAATCTCCTCTCCCCGGCAACGACGCCAAAATGTTATCACTCCAGGAAATCCTTCTAGGCTGTAGGTCAAAGGAGCCTGGTAACTTAATCTTATTCTCAATGATGGGTGGATAATTGGATCAAGATGGAATGACTAACTCATTGAATTCCTTACTCAAAACAATCTTGGCATATCAAGGGTTACAAGGCTTTCAAAAGCTATAATCAGATAGGTAATTTTATCAAGATGAATGAAGAAGCTAACTCTATCAACCGGAACAGATATATTTCACAACATATATGATGGGTTAATAAAACTAGTAATGAATACTTATGATCCTTGCTTACAAATCAGTAGGTAAGATGACAGTCACCAATGGATTATGTAAACACAGATAAAGAATATAATTCAACTCATAAGCATAGAATAGTTATGAAAAAGAGAAGTCTGATAACAACAGTGAAAGAAGCTTGTATCTCAATATATTCAAAAGACAGCCTTGCACAAATTACAGCATAGTAATATCCAAAGTCGAACCACTCAGTATCAAGGACTGGAATCTTTTCCCCCCATTACTTCTCCTGAAGTCTTAGGCTTTATAGCCTTTACAAAACAGTACTAGATCCTAAGAAACTGGATCTAATTCACTAAAAATAGACAGTCAAAAACAGTTGCGAGAAAATAGGAAAAGATCCTATTCACATGGTAAAATCTTATCTCAATAGTCTCCCCGGCTTTCATAATCGTTGACAGCTGTAGTAGATCTTCATCAGCAGAAATTCTCTATCACCTGAAGTGCCTCGATTGTTTTTACCTTAAATGATGGAACTGCTACTAAGAATGTGGATCTGGAATCTGGATTGATCTTTGATCGATAATTATTACTGCCAAGTGTTCTAAAAATAGAAGATCGATAATTATTGTTGCCAAGTGTTCTAGGAAATAGAACCAAGCTTCACCCCTCTGAAGTAGCTCCAGCCTCTTTTTCACATGCTTCCAAACCATTAGCTTCTTCTTCTTAAAACCTTTCTTGTTGGGGCTCTGTATTCTCTGTTTCAATAACTCTTTCAATACGGAATCGCAAGTCATCTTGATCACATGCCGTAGGCATTGCATTGAGAGAGACAAAATTAACATTACTTACAAAAAAGGAACCACAAGCAGTAGACTCCAGCCCAGGAAACTATAAGTAGCACAATCAACAAGTCTATTCGTCTCACTACAGTCTCCAACATCTCTATCACCAACAACAATGTGCAATGGAAAACCGATAGAAGGACCCAACATATCTTGAAATTGATGAATAACAGAGAACCATTGTTTGTTTATAGATTTCCACCATTTATCTGCTACCTGACAGATCTTCCCTTGCATTTTTTACTCGATGTGCTTTTCCTGATGAGGAGGCGCATGTAGTCATGCGTTTGCTCTTCATATTGGCAGTTAACAAAACTGAAACCTGGATACCCATCCATCTCTATGTTCGGTGTTTGCATGGATTTAATTATTATCTTTACTTAGAAACCATCCCCATGTCATTTGGAATGATAAAACTGAGATCTTGTGCAAAATGAATCTCATTCTGCCTGTCCCTGCACTTTTGGTGGCTTGGGATCAAAATTATCAGTGATTAAGCCACCGAAATCCCTGTTTTCGGCTACTACATCTTCATTTGCTACTAACAAGATCCGATATGTTTCTCTTTATCGCCCTATGAACACATTTGGCGTTTGATAATGTTACTGATGCCTGAGATCTTGGCAGGCTTGAACATTTGTACGTTCTTTAGCATTTCCCGATGCCCTCAACCTGTCAAAACACTGTAAAAACACGGCTATCCTCATCATAAACAAAATCATCCTTCTATCATCTGGAAAACCTAATGAAAATACTGCTGTCAATTTGTTGAGTATTTAGTGGCAGTTTTCAAATGTGAATTGATTCTCAGCTTGACTCGTGACTTGGTTCATAGCTCGATTCGTAGCTTAGCTTAAGGCTTGACCCGTAGCTTGACTTGAATGCACAGCTAGCAGGTCGAATGGTATAACATGTAAATATGACTTGGCATGTTAAATGGTTTAGTCAATAAGCTGATTCATGGAAATGGCTTTGTATTATTTTGGTGGACTTAAGTATATGCGCTAGGATATATAGGCTTGGGATTAGAACTAAAACATTTAGTTCACTTGTATGCACACACCATTTGTTATTTTATTTTAATAAAACTAACAATTGCAAATCTAAGGTAGCATAAAACTAGGACTTAAGCAATACTAACAATGTTTTTGAAATGCAGGTCAGAGGACAATCTTAGGAGAAAATGATCAATGAGAGCTTTGATGAAAAACCTGAAGCTTAAGACACTGGTCAGAAGACTCAGAAAATGACAAATCATATAGAAGGTGATGAAAACACTCTAAAAAATATCATGTATTTTTTATCGCTAACATTTGGCTCCAACTGGGATGGAGACCTCCCTGCGAGGCTCCAAGAACCTAGTAGTTCTAGTCACCTTTACGATTGGGCTATGGAGTCATCTGGCCTTTAGAACTGATCCCCTGCAAATCTGTAGCCTGCGTGTAGCCTTCCTGTAGCTTGCTCTTGCTTATCAGGAAATCAACAACTGAACATAATCTATCTGCTCTTAGAGCGAGCTTATTTTCTTATCTACTCCCACTCTAACCATTGTATTGCTTCTTAATCAAGTAAACTCACGCTTCCAATGAAGCCATATCAGAAACTGATTTATTGAACCTGTTCTTGATCTTGACCTGAAAAATAATGGAATGCATAGCCAACATAAAAAGTGGTTTGAACAGATGATAAAGCCAACTTTCATCTGAGAAAAATACTTTAACACAAATGCTGCTCTTAGATTCCAAATAGTTTGCAATAGGGTCATTAAAACTATAAAGGAATACCTCTTTAAACCATAAAGGAATACCTCATTAAAACCATAAAGAAATTGCCATTGATGTCAATGATTCCCAAGGTACCTTAGTACATTCCCCCAAATGTGAATCAATGAGTCAAGGTCGAACATTCGGTGGAATCTTTCAAGAGGCCAATGATGTAAGCCTACTGCTGGAAGTTAGGTAACCTACCATTGAGGCATGCATGCCAAATGTACCTAAATGGTTTCTAGGACTAATCCTTGGATGATGTGTTGTAGTCGACAAGGATAAACCTACCGAAGGAGGGCCCTGATGTTTCCCCCATCATCGACATGAAACAGGATCAAAGATTTTTTGCTGGAGTAGATCGGAATGAGGAGTGAATCTTTGGGACTAACTCAGGGGTAACTGACACAAAAGGAATGTGAGATGACTACAAAGTTTGACTCAAGTGACAGACCTCCCTTGAACATTTAATGGCATGAAAAACGACTTGGAAGCATTGACTCAATGAGGTGGAAACCAAGATACAACACAACAAATGATTGATGCGTTCTTCGGATGACCCAAAGGAACAAAATAAATCATGGAAGTGGTATGACTTGAGGACAAGATGATTACACAACCATTTAAATGAAATGCAAACAAGCACCATACTCAAGGGTGACAATAAGATGCCATTAATACATGTGTAAATACATACTCTTTCCTTTAATTTCCCCATCATGATTGATGAGTGCCTCTTTACTCTTTTATGAGTTGGAAAAGGGTAATAAATGCTCGTTATAGCTCATATTTTGGATGAGTCCAATCTCACATATCTTACGAACCTGAGAAAGGAGGGGTTCGCTCCCAAGACGGTTCCTTCAATGTTAAATTTTCATGAGTGCAAAGAAGGTTAACTCAATGCCGTTTCATGTTTAGAGAGTCTAAAAAGATTAAAGAAGACTCTAGGGTGAAATTTTTCGTAAATTTAGTCCCCAAGGTTCGAAAAAGTGTAAAATAATACCTAGAGGAACTCTTCTAGTCATGGTTGACTAGAGTATACCTTTTTCGTAATAGTCTAACCAGTACGAAAAATGGGTAAACTACCACTGGATAGACATCCTTTCAAATCCTTTTATGAGCGTGAAATAAACAAGTTTACTCGGAAATCTTTTTATATTTAGGGAGTCTGAAAAGAGCTTAAAAGGAGGCTCCAAAGAGTTTCTTTTTTGTATAGCTAGTCTCATGAGGTCGAAAAAGGGATAAACTATCACTCGAAAGATGAATTTGTCATGGTTGGTAACTGAGTACAACAAAGGTAAAAAGTCCACTTGGAAACGTTCATTTTCCGTAAATAGTCTAGCAAGTCGGACAAAGAGATAAACCTATACTCGATAGACACACCTTTTTAACTTAATTTTAACGAGCACGACTATGGTATCAAAAGCACTCATAATATTTTTCATGTTTGAATCCATAGCACGAAAAAGGAAAAAGTAAGCTCAAATTACTTTTCATGTTTTTTACTAGAGCACGAAAAGGTGAAAAGTTAGCTCGACACATATTTTTCATGTTTTAACCAGAGCACGAGAAAAATTAAGTTGTGTGAAAATCCTCACAGCAGATCTAAGATATGATGTGTACCTCACAAGAGTAATTATGATTAAGCAAGAAAATAGAAGAAGAGTGATACATGCAGTATAATGAGCAACAGAATAATATGGTACAGTAGAACTCAGATAGAAGCAATAATACTTCGGTCATACTATGTTATTAATCACAAATGGACATATAAATAATACAATGCATGAGGAATTCGAATGCCTAAGGTGGCAATTCGAATTAGCCTTCATGGAGTGATCAAAGGATCACTGGAGTGTCATCGGAGCACAACTAGGTGTCCTCATGATCATCGGAGCGCAACTGGAAGTCTTCATCATCATCAGTGGAGTCATCAATGCTCAAGTAACTGTCAACCATCAGTCAAACTAACTCTGGTAGGTGTAACTGAGTGTAACTCAATGTAACTGAGTGTAACTCAATGTAACTCAATGTAACTGAGTGTAACTGAGTGTAACTGAATGTAACTGAATGTAACTGAGTGTAACTGACTGTAACTGAGTGTAACTAAGTGTAACTGACTGTAACTGAGTGACAACTGGACTGGTAGGTGAAGGAGGGCGAGTTGCTCCCTAAAATCGAGGAAGAAGGGCGCATTAAGCAATTGGAGGGCTAAAACTGAATAGTGAGAAGCTCCTGGGGGCTGGCTAACTGAGGGCTAGGTGCTGGACTGATGACTGGGATGCATGCAAAATGCATGCAAACCCTAGAATGCATGCAAACCCTAAAAGGTGCATGCATGACTGAAAATGTAAATGATCAAAATACTGGTGGGACTAGGATGGAGTATAGGAATATCCTAACACCCCCCCTTAATCCATCCTGGGCCCTGGTAACTAAGACCAAAGGTCACCCAATACAATGAATAATAACAATCAATAAACCAAGGAAGTGGGAAAATTTCATGGGAAACATACCCCCTCCTCAAAAAATAGACTGTAAGGCACACATAAAAAAAAATAAAAGCTCCAAACTCAAGCATGTGTGATGCTTGGTCATATGTCTGGAGGTATCTTCTTCTTGGGAAGAAGTGGATCATGCTCAAAAAGCATGTGCTTGTACTTGCTCTTCAGATCGAATGTGATGAGAACAAATCCAACAGTATGAGAATGATCCTTGAACCTGTGATTTGAATCAGCTGAGGTAGGATCAAATCTGTGAAAGTGCATATAGTCTTTTGTCTTCTCCTTCGAACCACCATGGGTGAGATTATGCCAAAAATAACTATTACATGTTTGCTTGAAATCAAGATCAGATTTAAGACTTTCAAAACAGTTTCTTGAGATCTCCTTTGAACTAGCAGGGGTGAGATCAAAACTATCATATGATGCATGAGAAATTATCTCAAGCGGGTGGCAATGGCCATATTCTTCAATAACCTTCTGAAAGCATGTGCTAATGATCATATAGTAGTAAATAAGAGATGTTTGCTGAAGAGGAGCGAATGCATTACCTCCAATAGCTGATGTTACCTCCGAAATAATCATGTGATCATGGTGCAAACCAACAAACTCTGGTGCAAGACAGGATTTAGGACCTTCTGCAATATCTAGAGTGTGAGCTGGCACAGAAAGAGAAGAAAGTTTGAGCATGAGCGGAGAATCTGCAAGTTCTTTGTCAACAACTTCAATATGAGATGATATTGGTTCATGATCTGAGAGATCATCAAGGGGAGCGAATGCAACATGATCTGAGAGACCATCAGGAGGAGCGAATGCATCATGATCTGAGAGACCATCAAGTGGAGCGAATGCATCAACTTGCTTGCTTTTGAAGGGATTTGGACCAAATCCATCATTCTTTTTGCCGAATCTTTCATCTAGATGAGCCCATAACTCTTTTGGAGTTTCAATATCAATGATGGTCGGGTACAATATGTAATCGGTCATAGCAAGCATCATTCTTCCAATGTGCATGTCACCTTTATTCAACCATTTAATCTTCTTTGTAGAGGATTCGAACTCTCTTTCAAAATAGCAATCAAAGAGATCATGGCTCTTCAAATATGCTATCATTCTTGGTTTCCATTCATCATAGTTGAATGGAGAAAGAGGAGTAATTTCTTCTAAATTCATTGAAGTTGTAGAAGACCTGCAAAAACAATATAGAATAACTGCAACTGCTACTGCTGCAAAAATGCAGATTCTGCTACAACTGCTGCACTCGAAATCTTTGTAATAACCTGCAAAAAACTCTCAAGAATGGAGATAAACAATTCTCTCAACATGCTCTGATACCATGTGAAAATCCTCACAACAGATCTAAGAGATGATGTGTACCTCACAAGAGTAATTATGATTAAGCAAGAAAATAGAAGAAGAGTGATACATGCAGTATAATGAGCAACAGAATAATATGGTACAGTAGAACTCAGATAGAAGCAATAATACTTCGGTCATACTATGTTATTAATCACAAATGGACATATAAATAATACAATGCATGAGGAATTCGAATGCCTAAGGTGGCAATTCGAATTAGCCTTCATGGAGTGATCAAAGGATCACTGGAGTGTCATCGGAGCACAACTAGGTGTCCTCATGATCATCGGAGCGCAACTGGAAGTCTTCATCATCATCAGTGGAGTCATCAATGCTCAAGTAACTGTCAACCATCAGTCAAACTAACTCTGGTAGGTGTAACTGAGTGTAACTCAATGTAACTGAGTGTAACTCAATGTAACTGAGTGTAACTGAGTGTAACTGAATGTAACTGAATGTAACTGAGTGTAACTGACTGTAACTGAGTGTAACTAAGTGTAACTGACTGTAACTGAGTGACAACTGGACTGGTAGGTGAAGGAGGGCGAGTTGCTCCCTAAAATCGAGGAAGAAGGGCGCATTAAGCAATTGGAGGGCTAAAACTGAATAGTGAGAAGCTCCTGGGGGCTGACTAACTGAGGGCTAGGTGCTGGACTGATGACTGGGATGCATGCAAAATGCATGCAAACCCTAGAATGCATGCAAACCCTAAAATGTGCATGCATGACTGAAAATGTAAATGATCAAAATACTGGTGGGACTAGGATGGAGTATAGGAATATCCTAACAAGTTGAACACCATCTTACTTTTTTTAACGAGCTCGAAGATAGGTTGCAAGAATTCTCATGTTATCTGCTTCATTTTTTAATGAAATTGCGACTGAAAATGAGATGTGCTCGGAATAAGGCCCATTGAGTGGTTCCTTCCCAACATGATGTCCATAGGTTGGTATTTTGGGTGATGCCCATTAGCAGGTTTTTCCCCAACATGATTCCAGAAGTTGGAAATTTTCCCTCAACATTATCAGCAAAAGTTAGCGGCTTAAATCCAATACGATTTCCATAAACTAGAGACATGCCCCCACAAGCTTCATTTCGTCTGAATACTCTTCTTATTCACCCAATTAAATTCATGGCTACTAATAGGAAAAGGTTCACCAGAGGGGTAGGAATAATGATGATTAAGTGACACAGGAAGATGAAATGAAGGTTCAAGGCCTAAATCTGGTGGGAGACTCGACTCAATGGGAGAGGAATATGTTTCATTTTTTAACGAGCTTGAAACAGAAAGGGAACTATGCTCATGAGTAGTTTCATTTTTATGCAATCTCAAAACCGAAAGTAAACTATGCTTGGGACCTGTTTCATTTTTACACAAGCTTGAAACCAAAAGTAAACTATGCTTGTGAGCAGTTTCATTTTTATGCAAGCTCGAAACTGAAAGTAAACTATGCTTGGGACTGAAGTCCTACCCAACATGATGTCCAGAGGTTGGTAGTGTACCCCCCCGTATAAGAAGCAAAGGGGGTAATTCTAGCATGATTTCCAGAGGCTGGAGACATTCCCCCCATCCCTACGGGGAAGAAACCACTAAAACATGAGGAACATTCAAGGAAGTCTGGTGGTTGGGAGTCATATGATGATTAGGTATAACAAAGGAAAATTGATCAATGGTCACTATGTTTCCACGATGAGGAAAATACAACACTCGAAAGAGTGTGGACACTACAACTTTCATTGCATAAACATAATCACGTCTAAGGAGCAGATTAAAATCTAAGAGACCTTGGACTACCATAACATCAATACAGACAGTTTTCCCTCCTAAGGTAATATGTAACCGAGGAAGAATCCCTAATGGTCCAGTAGGTCTTCTATTAAAAGCCAGTATCTGGTCAGTGGCTGGCACAAGCTGAGGATAACCTATAGATTGCCAAGCAATTGAGGATAAAATACTAGTATAAGCTCCTTCATCAACTATAGTGCGGAAAATTTCCTTATTGGAAACTCCTACAAATATATGGAAAGGAACACCCAAAGGAAGACACGATTATGTTAAACCATTCCAATCAAAATAAATGACCTCGGTACTTGGAGGGGGTCTTGTTGAAATGGAAAGGATTTCCCTTTGCCTAGAACAATTTGAACTTATTAGAAAAACATTACTGGTTTTCGGTTCACTCTCAACTTGAAGAGTAGAATGAGACGAAGATTGTGTCATGGTGACTACTTCAGTCTTAGCATTCTCCAATGAAAGAGTGGGATCAAGCGGAGATGACATTGGATCGACCACTTCAACTTTACTTTTCAAAGGAAGAGTGGGATGAACTACTTGTTCTTCACTATTTTAGGAAAGAGTGGGATCGACCGAGGATGGAGCTGGATTGACTACTTCATCAACCAATGGGGGGTCAAGAGACAACTCATGATATGATATTGGAAGGTATTTGTGAGAGACAGTAATGTCTACCAACAATTGTGAAGCTTCATCCATACGAGGACAAAGGTAAGGTGCATGCCCTTGCATAACAAACAAGGATTCTTGACTTTACCTTTTCGACCTTTAACCATAGAGTCACTGGTTGATGGGGTATCATCAGTATGATGTCCAAGGGTTGATGATATAGGTTGTTTGGAGGCTTTATACTATTCTTCTAACACTTTGGAAAGACCACGACAATCCTTAAGAAGGTGATCACCCCTACAAAGCTTGCAAGGGAACTTGGGTCTATGAGGTGTTTGAATAGAATGAATGCCATCAGAGGCAGTTGGTTGATGTTTGGTCTCTTTCTTACCCTCCTTCTTCTTAATCGTCCCTTTCTTCTTCTTCTTATCCTCCTGATTACTAGCACCACTACTTTTATCAGGCGAGGAAGAAGAAACAAAAGAAGATACATTCGATGAAGAAGCGGAACGATCAGTTTGGGATTGATACTCTTGTGGTGGAGAGTTAACATTTGAAACATTGGGTACAGATGAAATCACTGGATTGAATAACCATACTGGTAATCCTATGGTTAATCCATGAAGATTTAAAGTGCCAATAAAGGGAGGACCAATATATCCAACTAGAGGAAAGAAAAAAGATACCCCTTGAAAATGGGTCTTTTGATTGGTAGTCCAAGAAGAGGTTTCCATATCTAAACTCTTTAAGGCCATATAAATATCATGCACATCAAACACTAGTCAAACTAAAAGAAACATGAAAACATGTGAATAGGAGGGATGTAAAAGTCGGATTCTCACGGGTGTGTCAAGCTGTCACAACTCATGATATACTGTAGGTTCCAACAGTTATACTCATCCCAATTTTTAGAGCACTAACCAAGGAGGATTGGGACCGTACCCTTGGTCGTATAACCCGACTACCTAATAGTACGTGCATAGTAATCTCCCCGAGTGTTATCCTCGGTGTATTGTGACAACAAGATGGATAGAAGGTTTACTCGGATGGTTCTAGGGTTCTATAGGGGTCTCCCGATATACACAAGGTACGTGGGAGCTCAAATACGTAGTAGTGTTGTCTAATGCACAATTGTTCGAAAGGGGCCTTCCTATATATTGCCGAGTACGCGAATGAACCTTTATATATACCATGAAGTACGTGAAATGTCGTTCTATATACCGACCAGTACATGGAAGAACCACACGGTCCCCAGAATGCAGTGCATGCAAACAACGACAACTCCTATGCTTAAATACGTCGGAACACGTCTCTAACCTATCACTGAAGTTGCTTAAGATTTTAACTTGACTAGCGCTTTATTTTATCTCATATGGTTAAGTGGACCAATGAGGCGTGGACTCATCCAAATATCATGCATGAAATAAATGAGGTGCAAGTCTTTTTCTTTCCATCAAGTCTATCTATGAGAGAGAGAGAGATATTTCATTTCTTCCTAAGACAAGTGAACTTTTCCCAAAATAAAATACCATTCTTTTCACTTTCCTTCTCAAGCAAATAACAAAAGACAACAACTATCTTTCAATCAACCCAAAAACTAAAAAGTAACACCAAAGCAAATTTTTTTCTTATTTTTTCTTTTCAAAGAAGCTTAAAACTACAAGCTAAGATGAAAAATGGACTTCTTTCAATTGCAAAACTTCTTAATTTTGAGCAAATAAGCGAAAGAGTTAAAGAGTAATTCAAAAGATTTTGATTTCTTTTAACAATGCATTCAAAAAATTCTAAGAATGATTTTGCTCGTTTTGTTTTGATTCAAAATGTAAGAGATCAATTAGTCCTGCAATATTTAAAATCAAAGAAGTTCCTAAGAAAACTAATCACCCAAAATACTTAAAATTCAAGCTTCATACAACTCAAACCAAGACCACAACAATCAAATCTTTCACAACAGCACACTTCAAAGGCTTAAAACTCAAAGCGAATCAAATCAGAGGCTTCTCAAGAGCCACAAGACTAGCTACCCTTGCGAGGGATTGAAATTTCCCAAGAAAAGATAGGCAACTGCTTGAATACCTAGGACTCACCAAGAAACCAAACTAAGCTCCAAATATCAAGAAAAACCAATAGAAGAGGCAAACCAAATCTAGAGAAGACTATTGCTGAGACAAGTAAAGCACAAATCTTGAAGAAACACGTAGTCCAACTTTTAAGTGGGGATCTTGACCTTAATGCAAAATTTTTCAGGGTGACGTGGTCGGCCAGTATGCACCAGTGCGTTAGTACCTCAGTGACGTAGTCTGTTCACATGGGAAGTGCGTCGGTGACACTTCTTGAACACTAACAGAATGCGTCAGTGACGCTCCTTGACCCAAAGTCAAACGTGGCAGTTCACTAGTGACACAAGCCAATCACAACCCATGTGTGTCAGGCGCAATAAAAAATTAGAAAAGGAAAAAATCCCAAAATAAAATTGGGTAATTGAAGGAGCTAAAGATCCCAAACTGAGACTGGATCACCCAGTAACTCAAAAATGACAGATCCAAAAGAAACAAGGCAAATTGAGTAGCTCCAAGAGGATAAACAAGGAAACGAAAATCACAAACTAACTCAAATACCATGAACTCTCCCCAGTGGAGTCGCCAATTTTGTTTGAAGACACTTCGTCTATGCAGACAAGGACAAATATCTCTAGTCTAAATGGTTTAGATCTAGAACAAAACATGGAAAAATATATATACTTTCCTAGATTAATCAAATTACAAAGAGCACACAGAATTACTCACCTTGCAACCATGATAGTGTTTCCTCGTTTGGTGTAGCCTTCAATCTCTAGCTGCAAACCAACATAGCACAAACAAGTGTAAACACGAGTAAAAATAATATGTAATATTGATCAATTTAAACAAGTGGTCAAGGAAACATGTTCTAAATATCTATAATATTATTGTATTAACACAAATACAAAGGGATAGATTACAACCATTTCCTTTTCCTTGACATTGCAACATCTTCCAATTAGCCTTTGTCTCAAAGATCCAACCTTGCTTCTAATGGAGAAGAGAAACTCAGATCTAAGAGTATTTCAACAACGTTTGGGTGCTCTATATTTTCCTCCTCCAACCATGAAGGGCGAGCTTGTATATATAGGCCAAAGAGGATAAAGGGAGTTGAGGATTCAATGAAGAAGGTTAAGGGATCATCCCAATAACTTAGGAGTTTGACTACCACATATGTTGATTTGTTGGGATAAGCCTCCACGAGAGATTATTTCTAGAAGACTCTCGAATCTTCTCTTTTTACCTTGGAATGAGCAGTGCCGCACCCTATCAAAGAGCAACATGCGTCACTAGAGGGTGACACATGCTGAATTAAGGAAACAAGTGTCAATGATGCACCTTATCAATGTGCAGAGTGTGTCAGCTAGGATCTGACGCCTTTTGTAAACATGCAAAGTGCGTCGCTGATCCAAAACTAGGACATGGAAAAGGTAGAACCTATTCCCATGCAAGTTGGCACTAATGCTTTGGGGATTAGGGAAAATCAAGGGTATATATCTCATTACAAGGATGATGACGAGATTTTGGTATATCAAAGATTGGGGTTAGGGTTGAGAGAGAGAGAGGGAGAGATTAAAATTTAGGGGTTTAGATAGAGAGAGAGATATGGATTGGGGCTTAGAGGTTTAAAGAGAGAGAGAGAGGGATAGAGAAAGAGATTAGGGCTTAGGGGTTTAGAGAGAGAGAGATTGGGGTTAGGGTTATATAGATATAGGGATAGAGAGAGAGATTAGGGGTTTAAAGAGAGAGAGATATTGAAATTTAGGGGTTTATATATATATATATATATATATATATAGAGAGAGAGAGAGAGAGAGAGAGATTGGAGGTTATGGGGTTTAGAGGAGAGATATTGGGGGTTAGGGGTTTATAGAGAGAAAGAGAGAGAGATAGGAGGTTAGGTGTTTAGAGATAGAGAGAGATCACGAGCGAGAGCGTTGATGGTTAGTGGTGGGAGGTTATCAGTAGGGGAGTAGGGGAGAGAGATATTAGGGGTTAAGGGTTTAGAGAGAGAGAGAGAGAGATTGGAATTTAGGGGTTTAGATAGAGACATATAGCGATTGGGATTAGGGGTTTAAAGAGAGAGAGAGGAATAGAGAGAGAGATTAGGGGTTTAGAGAGAGATTGGAATTTAGGGGTTTATATAGATAGAGAGAGAGAGATTGGGGCTTAGGGGTTTAAAGATAGAGAGGGATAGAGTGAGTGAGGGAAAGAGAGAGACCCGGGGTTAGGGGTTTAGAGAGAGAGAAAGATAGATTGGATGCTAGGGGTTTAGATAGAGAGATATTGGGGGTTAGAGAGAGAGAGAGAGAGAGAGAGAGAGAGAGAGAGAGAGAGAGAGAGATAATGGGGGGGAGTGTCGATGGTTAATGGTGGGGGGTAGGGGAGATATTGATTAGGGGTTAGGAGTTGAGAGAGAGAGATTGGAATTTAGGGGTTTAGATAGAGAGAGAGATATATGCTTGGGGCTTAGGGGTTTAGAGAGAGAGAGAGAGAGAGAGAGAGAGAGAGAGAGAGAGAGAGAGATTAGGGGTTAGGGGTTTAGAGATGGAGAGATATTGGAATTTAGGGGTTTATATATAGAGAGAGAGAGATTGGGTCTTGGGGGTTTAAATAGAGAGAAAGGGATAAAGAGAAAGAGGGAAAGAGAGATATTGGGGGTTAGGGATTGAGAGAGAGAGAGAGAGATATTAGGGCTTAGGGGTTTAAAGACAGAGAGAGGGAGGGAAAGAGATAGTTTGGAGGTTAGGGCCTTAATGGGGGGAGAGAGATTGGAGGTTAGGGGTTTAGATAAAGATAGATATTGGGGATTAGGGGTTTTTAGAGAGAGAGAGAGAGAGATCACCAGGGGGGTGTTGTGGGAAAATTTGCACAAAGGTGTGCAATTCTTCGAACTTTGAAGTAAATCCTTTGACGTTGTCAACAAGGCCTAGTATTGTGTTATTAAAAGCAAATGTGATTGGATCCAAATGATCATGCACGTCCTTGTTAGAAAAAAAAAAAACAAAAAAAAACAAAAACTTGAAAATAACTTTAAACAAAGAAAAGGGAGTGAGGATATGCAAACCAAAACATGAATCAAATGCTAGAACCAAAGCAAAAAATCATTTCAGACCTGTAATCATTTATTTGTGAGTGGTTATAGGACTTACAAAGGTTCCAAAGGAGCAGGCTACTAAAATATTCAGATTCAAGGTGGTACAACATCAAAACTGACACAATTGTAAGTGGAAAAGGAGCTACACCTTACAGGAAAACAATTATTTGGCTTGTGACCCCCATGACTTGGTCAAACCACCATACCTTAGGAAGAATGCCCAAGCATTGAATAGGGATGACAAATGGAAGCACATGGACCTATATGTTGGTACTTGGTTTGAGGTCACACCATGTTATGGAGATATCATTGGAGGATTCCCTTGGTAAAGAAATCATCAAGTAGATTCAACATGATCATTTCATACACATATACCTAAGAAGAGTGTTATCCATTTTTTTATGGAGTTTTTTATTGAATTGGACAAAAGAGAAAGCCTAATTAAGAGGGGAGTTCAATATTTTCCCATATGATATCCACCTTTCAAGGAAACTATTAGCTTAAGTGAAGATCGACTTTGGACCGATCTAGTTAAATGACCTCACAATAGTAAATTCCACACCATTCCCAGGCTAAGTGTTCTATCCCTCTTGATTTGTGCCATGTTGCAAACCTTGTACATTATGATGAAAAATCATAAGGCTAACCCTCATACATTATGAGGGGTAATGAGTCCTTTATGTTCTATAACTATATAAAATACTTCATAGAAGAATTATTTTGAGGAAGATAAAATTATGGAGGGAAGGTGAAGGTTCATATCTTTTTAAAATTGGTTAATCCTGGAAATCATATAGCTAATGATTACGAGAGATTATGAATCCACCTTAATAGGTTTCTAGGAGAGATAAATGCAAATAATGGAAAACATTTTAGACAAGTGAAGACACTTCTAAATTATGGATTGTGCTTAATGGGGATGCTTATGAACTCCTTGGAGAGATTCACACAAACAATGGTATGCAATCATTACAATTCCTCCACTATTATGATTATTCATCATTAATATTATATCCCACTATTTTCACATACTCCATAGATGTTCTTTGCTACTAAAGGGAAACAAGAACTTTGATTACTTAGACTGTGCTCTTTAGTCTAGGGTAATTTTTAGGGGAAAAATTTCGCCAATTGGCTAATTTTGGGGCATTTTTTCAAAAAATAAATTCTCTATTTGGTCATTTTTACTCTCTAATATCGCCTATATTTACATAAAATATGTTTTTTTATTGTAATATTTGCCAAAATTTACAAATTTTAGTAGTAAATTGTATGCTTCATATTTAACATTCGCCTACCTATCTATATATATGATTTTTTCAACCCAAGATAATCGCCTAGAATACTATATTTAGGTATACTATTAGAATCCTTAAAAAATACCTTGCTCTTTACAACATCTATATTCAATAGAAGGGTTGATTCATAAATATTGGGGGATAAATACCTAGAATCATTTCATTAGAGTATCCTTTGTCTCTTATTGATGATTAATATAAGTCTATGGTGGTGGGTCAATGTGCTAACTTAGTGAATGGATGATGTCTACAATTTGCCAAGGGCTTGAACATGTGATTGAGTAAACTATGAAACTATGGATTTAGGCCATAATCCATGATTGTTGGGATCAGTGGCCATAGATTTCTAAGGGAAAAGCTTCTATGATGATTGCCTCATTTTAATTTAAGGATTATCTATGTGATAATTTTTGGCTCATGATTGTTTCATTTCATTTTCTTTGCTTTAAGGTCTACATATTTCATGAAGATTGAAATATTTGTGAGAGAAATGGAGGTATTTGATGTATTGGAGGTATGTAATGAAGAGTAAAAAACAACTCATGTATAAGAAATGTTACCATACCTTTCTATCTGATCCTTGCTTGAGATGCAAAATGAATGTTTCAATGTATCCATGAGGTATGAGAATGTTCAATGTGTCTTTGATGTAGATGGTGTATCCAATATGTGTAAGACCCTTCCAATTTGCCATAAATAGTTGTTAAATGTGTGTACTGTAACAAGACAAAAATAACATGAATAGAACTGCGTGCATGAAAATAGGAATTTATGTTGTGTAGGAAAAGTTGTTCTTTGTCTTTATCAGACACAAGAATGCACACGCACTAAAAGTGTGAACATGCTAATATTGCATGCGTGTTCCTGCCCAACATTTACAACAATTAATGCCAAACGTTCACATCCTTGAATGAAGAGGGATAGAGCAAAAGAGGTTTCAAGAGTGCACACGAGCTCTTAGTGTGCACATGAGCTCTAAATAGTGCACACTATTTAGGCCCCTTTTATTTCACTTTACCCCTCTCCAAGCGAGAGGTGGGTTAGGGGTGGCGAGTACCCCTCTCCAAACGAGTGGTGGTTTAGGGGTGGCGAGTGCATGAGATATAGGTGGGTTAAGGGTAGCGAGAGTATGGGTTAGGAGTGACGATCGTTAGTGGCAAGGGGTTATGGAAAGGGGAAGTATGGGAGATATATAAACATATTGAGGGGTTAGGGGTTTAGAGAGAGAGAGCGAGAGAAATTGGGGGTTAGGGGTTTAGAGAGAGTGAGATAGAGAAATTGGGGGTTAGGGGTTTTTATAGGGAGAGAGAGAGAGAGAGAGAGAGAGAGATAGGGGTTAGTGGTAGGTGAGAGACTGGGAGAGAGATATAGATTGGGGGTTAATAGGGGTTTAGAGAGAGAGAGAGAGAGAGAGAGAGAGAGAGAGAGAGAGAGAGAGAGAGATTAGGGGTTTAGAGAGAAAGAGAATGGAATTTAGGGGTTTAGAGAGAGAGAGAGAGAGATAATGGGGGGGTTGTCTATGGTTAGTGGTGGGGGGTTATGGGTAGGGGGAGTAAGGGAAAGAGAGATTAGGGGTTAGGGGTTGAGAGAGAGAGAGAGAAATTTGGGGGTTTAGATACATATAGATAATGATCGAGGATTAATTTTTTAAAGAGAGAGATATTAAGGGTTTAAAGAGATAGAGAGAGATTGGAATTTAGGGGTTTAAATAGATAGATAGAGAGATATTGGGGATTAGGGGTGTAAAGAGAGAGAGAGAGAGGGAGATTACGTGTTAGGGGTTTAGAGAGAGAGATTGGAATTTAGGTGTTTACACACACACACACACACACACACACACAGAGGCTTACAATTTTAAAGAGAGAGAGGGAAAGAGAGATATTGGGGGTTATGGGTCTATATATATATAGAGAGAGAGGGAAATTGGGGCTTAGGAGTTTAGAGAGAGATATGGATAACAAGAGAGAAGGAAATAAAGATACAGGGGGTCAGGGTTAGAGAGAGAGAGAGAGATATTGGAGGTTAGGGGTTTAGAGAGAGAGATTGGGGTTTAGGAGTTTAGAGAGAGAGAGAGATCATAGCAGGGGTTATTGATGGTTAGTGGTGTGGGGTTATGGGTGAGGGGAGTAGGGGGGGAGAGAGATTAGGTGTTAGGGGTTGAGAGAGAGAGAGAGAGAGAGAGAGAGAGAGAGAGAGATTGGAATTTAGGGGTTTAGATAGAGAGAGAGGGATTTAGGATTAGGGGTTTAAAGGGAGAGAGAGGGATAGAGAGAGAGGGAAAAAGAGATATTGGGGGTTAGGGGTTTAATGTGTGTGTGTGTGTGAGAGAGAGAGAAAGAGAGATTGGGGCTTATGGGTTTAAAGAGAGAGATAGGAAAAGAGAGAGATTCTGTGTTAGGGGTTCAAAGAGAGACAAAGATTAGGGGTTAGGGGTTACATGTGTGTGTGAGAGAGAGAGAGAGAGGGGGGGGGTTTATGGTTAGTGGTGGGGGGTTATGGGTTACGACAGTAGGAGAGAGAGAGAGAGAGAGAGAGAGAGAGAGAGAGAGAGAGAGAGAGATTGGGGCTAAAGGTTTTAAAGAGAGAGAGGGAAAGAGAGAGATTGGGGTTTAGAGAGAGAGAGAGAGAGAGAGAGAGAGAGAGAGAGAGAGAGAGAGAGAGAGAGAGAGAGAGAGATCATGGGGGGTGTCTATGGTTAGTGGTAGGGGAGATAGAGAGATAGAATGCAGGGTTAGGGGTTTAGAGAGAGAGATTGGAATTCAGGGGTTATGGGTTTAGAGAGAAAGATTGGAACTCCCACCGTATCTTGTCATGCATTGGTTTGAATTGGCACTCCTTTTTTCAAAAATCTTGTCATACCATTAGATATTATCACCTTGCTTGGATTCCATGTGATACACCTCAATTCAAATTCTTTTCATTCCCATGAAAA
Organism: Larix kaempferi; assembly: GCA_027924585.1. Lineage (NCBI taxonomy): Eukaryota > Viridiplantae > Streptophyta > Pinopsida > Pinales > Pinaceae > Larix > Larix kaempferi. Next base: position 11,121,783 of record BSBM01000637.1, on the reverse strand, counting down.
TTTCATGAAAAGTTCTTGAAAATTAAAAGCCACTGTTCCCAATGATTGTAACCATTGAACCCCTAAGACAACATCAACACCACCCATTGGGATAAATATCATTGGAATATTCAATACATATTCCCCCATAGTAAGATTGATATTATAGAATTTCCTTGAGCAATTGATAGTTCTTCCATCTACAATAATTACTTGAAACTATGGTGCTGGTTATAAAAAGCAATTGAGAGCTTTGGCTAGTTTACAAAGAATGAAATTATGAGTACTACCAGAATCAATCAACAATTGTTACCTTTTTCTTTTTGAAATATCCTTTTATCTTGAGAGTTTGGGGAGTTCTAATTCCAGCCAATGCATGACAAGATATGTTGGGAGAAATATCTTTGGGAGTAATCTCTTCTATTTCTTCAGCTTGAGATGGTTCATGTTCTTTTGCTTCTTCCTCTTCACAATCTATGTGAAATAATTTCTTCTCACCACACTTATGTCCCTTACTATACTTCCTGTCACAATTAAAGCATATACCTTTTGCTCTTCTTTCAGCTAGTTGTTGGGGTGTCAAACTTTGAGGTGGGTTAGAATAAGGAACATTATTCTCTCTTTATGTGTTAGAAGTGGTCCTATAGGTAGCCATTGCCATATTTTTACTTTCAACCTTCCTTGCCACCATGAAAGCCTTGTCTAAGGATGCTGGCTCGAAGAGGCACACCTCATGATGGATGTTATCTTTCAAGGTTCCAAAAAAGAGATCCAACAATTTATCATCTGGTATGCCATCCACTCTGAGACTCAAATTTTGAAATTGTTGAATGTGCTAACTTATTGGACATTTTTGCCTTAGATTTATCAATTGTGTTAAGAAGGAATTGTTGTTAACATCATCATGGTATGATATCAAATCTTGTGTAAAAATGGACCAAGATATAATGGAGTTCTTTTTGAATTCACAAAGCCATTAGTGCCACACAAAATGATCAGGTTCTAAATATAAAGATGCAATAGGTACCTTTTGGAGATTTGGCTCCTGGTGTATATCAAAGAATTGCTCCATCTATAATATCCATGTTATGGGTTCCTTGCCATCAAAATTACTCATGTCAATCTTGGGGAGTTGGATACCACTTGGGGACCATCCTAGGTTACTTCCATTATTAGAATCAATTCCTCTTGGAATATTCTAATTAATGTAAGGTTGCTCAACATGGTCACCATCTTATTTTCCTGAGTACCCTGGGACAGATCATCACCTGTAGGGATATTTTCCTTTCAATTTTGTATGAGATTAGCATTACTTATCATATTTTCCTCCATATTATTATCCATATGTCCCATAATATTCTCCTCTAATTTAAGTAAATCAATTGTTTTCACAGACCCTTTAATCATATCTTCCAACTTGGACACTCGGAAAGATAGATCTTCACTTTCATAATAGGCTAGGGATGAATATTTAGGTGGCATGATTAGAGCATGATTAGAGCATGATTTTTTACACTACCTTTTGGTGGAATTTTGAACAATATAAATATATATCACACGTTGTGTTCACCTCAAATAGATCCTTCTACTAAAAGTTATTTCAAAATTTAAAATGGCATACCTTTTTCAACCCTGATTTGAAGGATGATTTCCAACTGAGGAAACCTTGAAATTTTGGCTCCTCCGAGTCTAAAAATTCTTCCTGCAATAGCCTGATATGTCCTCTATTCAATGCCATAGGTCCGACCTAATTATAATGTGCCAATAGAAAATATGGTGAATCTCCCAACACTTGTTGTGTTTGGTCCTTTGAGAAGAGGAAAAGTGTATGGAATGCCACGTGTCCGGTTTTTTAGATTTCAGATTGAAATTTCTACCACAAGTGTTGTGGTTTGTCTTATTTTTGATGCAATAGGTCTCACTCAATTTGGATCTAACGTGTCTAAGATATAATCCTTTTTCCCATAACACATGTTTTAGACTCGTTTTTGGACTAGTAAAAAACCCTACCTTTCACTAGGAATATCTCCAAACCTTGAATGAGTCAGGACTTGGAAATGAGAGGAGACCGAGTAAATGGACTTGGAAATGATGTTACCAGTGCCGAAGAAGAATAACTGTTGATTACCATGATAATCCCACAGGGGTGGGGGATCAAAATACTAGTGAAGTTACTGGATAGAGAACCTCACTGTATTGTTGCTACCATGATTTCTAAATGTGAACACTGCTACCTTGGAAACGTCTGACTCTCCCTGATGTGATAGATGTGTTGACGTCGAGCATAGGAGAGACCAATAAGTTAGGGATAACTCATGAATCTCCCTACTTAGTTCGAGGTGATCCCTTATGTTGATTGAAATGGACCCCAAGGTATTACTGCAACCACTACAACTCTCAGAATGTGAGGATTTGATGTCATTGAGAGTTGAAGTGCATGATAAGATAAGGGTATTATCCAATGAACCAAGATAATTTTGTAACCAACTATAAGACTAATAGACTTGAAACAAGACTAGATGATAAGAATGGGGCTCATAAATTCCTTTGATCAATGTCAACTTGGGGAGTAACTTGAGGACAACCTTCGTCAAATAAAGGTACAAAGTGCAACAGAGGGAGAAAAACTGTAGATGAAGGGTTTGATGGAGACACAACACTGAAGGTGGTGGTGACTAACAAACTTGGCAATGCTGGGGGTATGGAGACTAACGGACATCAATCAAAGGCCATCGAGGGTTTCTACCAAAGTAATTGTGGTGTTCCCATGGTTTAAAGGGTATTGGGGAATTGTTTGTACATAAAGAATCAATGACGGGGTCCCCATAGTTTTGGCTGTGTCAAGGGACCAATTTGATGATGGATGGGATTCCTGCAGTTTTGGGTGAACTGGGGAATCGATTTGATGGTGGAAGAAGTTCCTATTGTTTTGAGTGGTTCGGTGAATCTTTTCCATCATTATTTGAGGGGTGTTTTTCAGACGTGAAGATAGGTACCCCATGAATCAATGCTATGCATATTGTTCTTGCAAGAATAACTGAATAAAATTGGTTGCTACAGAGGGTGGGGGTCCCATTGTTGTCTTCATAGGGGTGATGATACTTAGAAGAGATTACGAATGGGAGATTAATCATGGGGTATGAGTGGTTAACTGTGATTCTTGATCATAACACGTGCAAGGAATATGATGGTTTTGACTACTGGGGATGAGGGAGTAAATGCACAACTATGAAATGATGAACTATGGGTTAATTGTTCAAATCTATATCAGAATTCTTGGACTTGTGGGGGTTCGACATCATGGGTGTCAAATTTTGATAGGGATGCATTGGTGGGGGCACCCATGGGGGGAACATGATATCCGCAGTAATGATATTGATGGCACATCATTACTAGGAATGAGCACCCTATGGTTATCAGTGGGAATATTGGTAAATGCAATGTAAAAAGAGGGATAACATTGTCCATATGCCAGTTTTAGGATGATACCTATGATACGAGTCCTGCACCATTGCTAGAATGGTTCGAGTCTCATTTTTGTTGGTAATTTTCCTGTACACATGATGCAAATACCCAAGTGTAATAGATATCATGGGAAAGGTATTGACAATGCAGAAATAATGACCAACAACATAACGCACCTTTGGAGTGCATGTGAAAATTGATGCTAGATGAAAATTTTCATATCGAAGAGTGAGTAGAATCACTGGAAAGATCGCAATGCACTGATCATGGTGGTGCAAATAGTGTGTCAAATAGACTTATGGTGTGGTCATGGCGAATGTTTTAAATTGGAGTCAAATGTCTATAAATAGGGGTGGGGCCCATTTTTTGAAATCATTTGAACGTTTCATTTTTTGTGCTTCGGAGTGCGTTTTTGGTGATTTTGGGAGATCCATGCATCCATTTGCCAAGTTATGAGAGTCAGGTAGGTCTTCATCCAGTCCTCATAATTTCTGTCTGGTTAGATTTTTAGGGTGGGAGTCCCTGCTACCTTATAGTTGTTTTTAATCCCAAAAAATGACCGCACGAGTTTTGGGGATTCTCGCGTGTTTTTGCACGAGAGAATCCATTATTGTACAAGAAAAATGGGGATGCCCCGTGTAGCGTGGGAGTTCAATATTTTGTCTGCACCTTGGTTTCGCATGGTTGGTTATGGTGCGGTTGTGCGATCTGCGTATCTTAACAATGCATATCTAGTGCAACACTGGTTGCATAGGGGACCTTGATATAGTCGCGCTAAGCGCGACTCTAACATTGGGGTGGTGTGCTACTCGTGTAATTTTGTTGTGGTGCAAGCGAGGTAAATTGTGTTTGCTACAATTTTTTGATGTTGAGGTGGACTATGATGTGCAACTATGTGGGCTTGCAGGTGCTAGTAGGAGATTGAGATGGCGTATATCAAGTGGCGAGAGAATCATTATGACGAGTCAGAATGACCCAGGTGGCAGGATATTTAGTCGCCACATAGATGCTTCAAGATACAAGGCTCTTGAAGTTCTTCAAGTGCCCCTTTCTCCGATCAACAAACTTCTTGCTCCAGGCCCTCATAGGGATGTGGGATCGTGATAGGTCAATGTTCCATGTGGGTGACAAGGACCGGAGCATCATTGATCATGATATATTTTTCCTCACTATGGTGTCTGGTTGTGGGATACACGAGGAAACTCGACTAGTGATGGGAGGCGGTCGCATGATAGAGGGTCTTATTGACCAATATTGTAGTGGAGACACGAGTGCCTTAAGATCTGGGAAGATTCTCATTAGTTACCTTACTAGTTTGGCGATATGGGTGGTAGAAATTGTTGTGGTGAGAGCGTTGGGGGTGGCATCCCCCCAATATAGGATCACCAGAGGATAGCTGATATCAGTAGAGTGGGTGGTTTCCAATCATTGAGTGGCATGGGGATTGATGCCGCTTCATTTACTGATAGAGCAGCTAGGGCAGGCTTGACATGGGGCGAGCTAGACAACGTTATGCCATGGGAGCATATTGTGCTCCTATTTCTTCAAGCGATATCCTTCACTAAGGCCACAGGTGGGAGTGCCACTGATAGGCCCCTAAGAGCATCAAATAGTGTTTTGGGGGCATATGATGCCTCATGCTGGTGGTCGCCCGGTTGGGAGTTTTTTTACACTCTAGTTTTTAGACGCGTGGCATCATAGGATTGCCGCGATGGAGAGGTATCCATGGAGTGGCATGGATTATTGGGTAAATTTGGAGTTACCCCCTCTGGTTCATGGTTGGGATTCCACAGGTATGGTTTTTGTAGCATGATTACATATGTTTTTTTACACTGTTTGTTTTATGCACATACTTTTTATGTATATGGGGTATCGTCTATAGCTTCCTATTTGTGGTGTAGATGCGGGACCAGTACGACCTACATGGGTTATGGGACAATGCTAGTGGCGTGATGAGAGGGCTAGACCTGCAGGGGTTGTCGGAGTAGCTACTGGGATAACTACCGGTGGGGGTGCTCCTGTAGGGGACCATGTTAGCATAATTTTAGCAGACCTAGAGTGGAGGTTCAACATATTGATAGAGGGGATTGATGATCGGGGAGTTGGTGATATTGATGATGAGGAGTTGGCTCATACCTTTCAGCTTCCGATGGAGTGTGGATCGGGATGGCACCGGTTGATGTGGAAAGTGGATATAGCTTGCCACATAGTATGAGGAGCCCAAGGTGGATAGGATCTCCCTACAAGGAAGGGACCTCCACCAAGACTAGGACCAACTCAGGGACTGGGGCCAAGATTTGCGTCAGGGGTATTGGGTGCGGCGGTGCGACCTGTAGCGATTTTAGGACCTTGTGATCCCACTGCAGGAGTAGTAGTATGAGTAATGTGCACTCAATATTTGTTTTGTTATGGGGATGAGAGCCCCATTTTGTATATGTGATCGGTTGAGCCCATGGGGGGTTGTTTTTATGATGTAACCCCATAAGGAAGATGTTTCTTTTTGTATATGGCCCATGAGGCCACATTTTGTACATGGAAACACCTTGTTTGCAACGTGATCAACGCATGTGTTGGCTTGCCTAGGGACATGCATGAATCAGATTGTTTCAAATTATCGTACTAGGATGTGTACTCACAAGAAAATGCAAAAGAAGAGTGGGTTGAGGACACAAAAGACATTGTTGAGCTGGGATATAAATAATTGGGAATCTAGGTGCACGTGTATATCACATATGCCAAGATGGATGGCATCACTTAAAATCCCAATGACTGTGTCATATTCTACTTGGTTATTTGTTAGTGCCCCCAAGAAAACTCCTCCGATGTGGTAGAGAGTTTGGGAGGGGGTATAAATAGCCCAAGCAGCCGATGCTAGATTCTTTGATCAATGGATTGTGCTATTTGTGAAGCTAACATAACTATATGATTGAGATACCATTTGCATTCCAAAAAAAGGGTGCTCTTATTCTCAATCAAAAGGGATAAAAAATACTAAGAATAGAGTGCTACATTGTTCATTTTACTATGTGAATTGACAATGTAAGGGGTAAAAGATTGTTTCACTCTTCTAGTGGTAGGGACCTCTTAATGTTGGAATCTCGAGCTATATCTAAGTGGTAGTATGCTCATAAGGATTAACATGTATCTAAATTTGAAATGATATCCCCTAGTGTCTTAGGAACTGGGTAACGAATGTGGATGATCCAGGTCCGTGTCATAAGACAATGAATCATCACTGGTAAGTAAATTGGCCAAGGATGATGTGTTTCCAATGGTATCCGGTGCCAGAGAAGCAATTTTCTCAGTGGGTAACCCTTGCATGAATACCCTTAGGTGGGGAAGTTGGTCTTGTAGTCGGATGAGTTTGAGATGGGCCTCACATTCGATGTGTGGGATGGGACATTGAAACTAGATGTGAGAAGTGGTGCCACATGATCGACAAGGGTGTGGGACCTTGGCATGGATAGGCGCATGTGCCGAAGTTAGGTTTGGGATGGAAAGGTCGAAGATGATTGTGCTGATCTTGATGGGAATCGTGTGAGTATGATTCCCACAATATGCGCATCCACCATGTTGTGCTAATAACACAAGAGCCATAGGTGGAGGTTCTTGCGGTGTAGTAGGCTCAATGGTGGGTATTGCCATGATGGGAAGTTATGAGATAGGCACAATAGCTGTTGTCACCGATGAAGTGAAAAAATTATGGAATCCATTTCATGTTGGTGAGGTGAAGGACTCTCGACCAAAGGTTAGGTGAGGCGGATGGTTTCCAAAACATCTCGAAATCGAGGGAGGTCGAGACAATGGTGTGTATAATGCCCAAACTGAGAGCAAATCACACACGTTTGATTGCCATGCAATGCCTTGGACTCAAGTGTCATAGTGGGTGAAGACAATGTTGCAAATGTGCCCCTTTCTATAGTATGTGACACATGCATCACACTAACAGGGGTGTTAAGTAGATTATTGAGCTCCAGCAAGGTGGGGCACAGGTTAGTTGCGTGGCCTTGTTGCCTACATAGGGCACATGGTGGAGTGACCGTTGTAGCAGGAGTAGAGGCAGTCATTATTGGGGATTTTAACTGTTGTTGGGTTATGCCCCCTGCTTTAGGGTTGGTGGTTACTGGCAATGATTTAGGGAGAGGGTTAGTCATGATGGGGCTCTCAACTTAGGTTGTTTCATGCCCGCATTGGTAGGTTTAGTAACAACCAACAATGGTTTAGTCACAAGTGTTGTAGGGTCAACGTTCGATACAGATGGCGTAACTAGCCTAGATGAATGAACTGCTAAGACTGGGACAAACTCATAGTGGGATACTAGTTTTGATGCCATCTCTAGGTAGGCTAGTGTAAGGTACCACACGTGTATTCCCAAAGTGATCCCAGGTAGAGTTAGCTGATCCATAATTGGTGTCCCTTGCACTCCCATGGGGGGGGGTACAAGAATGATATTTGAAATATGCGCGACATTGATAAATTCAATGTTTATTCCACTCCATGACTCATCGGAGGTGTTGATGATGATGCTTGATGACCAATTTATATATCTCAAAGAATGGATAGGTCTTGAGACTTAATTAGTTCATTTACTATTGTCTACTAAGAGTACTTTTAAACTTATAAGACATTAACACTATATATGCAAAATAATACTTAGCTAATCCTAAAAGTATAAAAATAAAGATATAAAATTTAAATTTAAAATGTAGATAATAAAATGAAACTAAATTAGAAAAGTATAATTAACTAGACAAAATGTGATATGTTAATATTAACTCATAATATCCCTACGTGAAACTACTTTACCGTATTTGTACCTTTTAATCTAGGGAGGTCTTTATGTTTGGAGCTAAAGTTAACTTTCCATGTACATATGGTATGAAAGTGGACTTATGGTATGAAAGTGGACTTGAAAGGATCAAATACTATTTAAAAAAGTAAAACAACTTTTAATTAAAAAACACTTAATAAATTAAATTAAAAAACTTTTAATAAAAAAAATTAATAAATTAAATATAAACTTTTGGGAATTATAACAAGTTTAGAATAGTCTAAACTCGAGTCTCTACTAACAATAATAACAAGGTGACCATATAAAAGATATTAATTAATTACTTATAGTGTATAGTCACTCAAAGCATATGGAAAAGATTCTTATATAATGTTAGATAATGACAAACATAGTATGATGAATCAGTTTGGAGACGCAAGATATGACTATTCTGCTATCACTAAAGTGTTTTAGAATAGTAAATCCGCTTAACTTCTAACTATGTGAAATGTATATTGAGAGTAAACAGAGTATAACACAAAGATTATCTAAATATATAGATATACTTGAATTTATATGTGGGAGGTTGTTGGTGGACAGATTTGACTTGCTTGTCAATGAAGGAAATACAACCTATATAAAGTGCTTAAAGTAACCTTTTGCATGTTTGGGATAGCTATTTTTACCGGAATAAAAGCCCCATTGCTTATAAAAGGTTTGTTTTCTAAACACAAGAGTCTCGCAATCAATGCAAAATCTAGTTTAATATGAATACAAACTAAAATAACATACAATCTAATCCATACAATTTAGTAACTACAAAATAACAATTTTAATAACTACTAGAAACTATAAAAGAGTGGCAGAAATAGCTATAAGAATACAACACAGAAGGCTGCATAAATGAAACTGCCAGCAAGTTTGTATTTACGTCATCCTTCAAGTTTAACGGTACCTTAGTTTATCAATGTTTTCCATGCTTGAGCATGGATATGATTAATTTCTTTTTACTTGGCTTGTGCACAATCTCTTGTACATGGATCAAATTCTTTATGAAACCCAATCTGGTTCTTTTTTAAGATCATACCGGTCACTTATAAAAAGGATACAATAATTTTAATAAGCAACAGGAATGAGATGCATAAGATGTATAAATTCTACAAATTCATGGTTTCACCTTTTAAACCAATGTTCATTCCTAATGCACGTTAACCAACCGACAGTTGAATCTTAATGAGAATTCTAATGGAATGAAAATGATATATGTCAGGAAAATATATATAAATCAAAATACTAAATTTTCCCTTTATGTGAACCATTTTTTAAAATTAAATATATGCTTTGAATGTAACGTGCATACAATAGTTTGTTGACTCTCTCCAATAGCATTATAAAAATATAAAATAATCTGTTGGAGAATATGCTAAATTTTATATAAATATCTATTATAAATGCATACATATTCCAAAAGATAATTTAATATATGAAAATATATTCCCTTTTAAATGACACTTTCAAGGCATAATATGTTAAATAGATACCATTAAGAATAAAAGGATTAAATTTATGGTATACGATTGAAGAGAAAACAAAAATGTTTTTCTCCTTTTTATATATATATCATGAAACGTTATGAAGTCAAAAAGGCAAATTTAATTGGACATAAGCAAATTTCAAATGAAAATATTTGATTTTTCTAAAAGTAGATTAAATTACAATGAAAGTAAAAGTTTATATAAAATTTTAAGGCTTGTAAAAGTTGTTGGATCACTTAAAATACAAATTAAGGGCATGATTTCGTTCATCAATATGCATTGTTTTAAGATGTAGATTGAAATCCCAAAACTTAGCATTTAAGTAATTTATATCAATCCACAAAAAACGCTCATTTAATCATTGATAAAGTGAAGGCCGAACTTGATAAGGCCATCGTAAGGTCAAGACAATGGGATTATTTCAAATTGAGGCCTACAATCAAGTTGGCTAAGGTCAAATAAGAGCATGGAAGTGTTGTTAAGAAACCACAAAGTCTAAATAGCCAGACGACAAAGATCACCAAATCTCAAAAGGATAAGCCCAAGGAATCAAAGATTGAAAGTATGGCACATGAAATACCTAAGAGATTAAATCATCAAATCAACCAAGCACGATGAAAGATAAAAGCAAACCAAAAGCTAAATATTTACAAAAGGTACATGGGGGGCCTTTATTTGTGCAAAATCAAGGGGAATTTGTTGGGGGGCCAACATAGGTGAAATGTATGATATGGATTACACTAAGGTTGATTATATAGATATGAGATGGAGAGATGTTGCAGAGGCTAAGTACACTAGAGTTTTAATTTAAAGGTAAATTATAAAAGAGTAAAACCTATCAAAATTTTAACAAACTATAATTAAAATTAAATTCTTACTATAATCATTAATCGACTATATGTCAATTCAGAGAAGTAAGTATAACCACTGTATGTTACTTCTAGGTCTGTAGCAGATTGATCACATAAAAATTATAAAAAAAAACTTAAATATATGCTACATAACACAATTCTGGAAAGACTGTCTATGAAAGAACACACTAAGGATAATACTTGGATTGTTATCCGTACTGTGGTGCTACAAGGGTTTGTTATGTGAACCTAGCTCTGTAGTATGCTTTGTCCAATAAATATACTAACCACAAATTGTAATAGTATGCATATAACAACACAAGAACATAAGAAATGGGAATAAATATAAGCAAGCTAACTAAAATAAGTTTTATGTTTTCAAGGTAAATAGTCACAGACGTTCTATGAGGCAAAGGACAGACTGTAAGGCTCGCTGTGGCTTCTCAGGAGTATTTATACTCGACTCAATAACGTGATAATAACCAATCAATTGATTGAGCATAGATTTCAGCAAACAACAAAGCTCAAATAGTTAAACAATTATAGAAACTAAAATATGCATAGAAATATGTACCACCGGAGTGGGACCCCTCCAGTTGAAGTCCCAGGACTCACGCAGAAATGAACACCAAACTAGATATCAAATGCTTAATAATAATTGTAACATAGTTTTGTTTCACTCATATATTATGAAGCTAGTTAGCTATTCCAAGAGTCGATTGTCTATATATACAAGCAAAGAGAATCTAATCTCTTAATGAAACACTTAACAATTGTTTCCATACTTAATTACATAACCGGTGTCTTATCCAGGTCACCGTAAACTAAAAGACTGTTTTAAATTTGAAACTAAATTCATTTCCACTTCAACTAGTGTTCTGGAAATATTCTTCGAGGTTTTTTGATCAAAACTAAATTCTAGCAACCTCTCATGATGAGGCTCCCACGTACAAGGGGTAGGTGTACTTCCAACAACCATGTGTATTAAAAGAAACTCTAAATATTCCTTGCTCAACAACCAACGGGTAATAATGCTGCCATGTCATGGGTAACAAGTCCACAAGTTTCTAGTAGCATATGTCCCATCACATCCTCTTTTAAAACCTGTCTTAAAACCTTGCAACCTGCTTCATAAAACCATACTATTAACTTTGAAATACTAATTTTTATCATTTAAATAAGAATTAACTATTAGGACTCACACATAACATTTAGGAAAGGTTACGGTATAAGGATGGGGTATTTTAGAGGTAAGAAATATGGAAATATAGACATATATAGGGCTAAAATGACTAAATAATATGTCAATTTTGAGGTTCATCAATGCCGAGGGGGTGGTGGTTACATTTTCAGAGGTGAAAATGGTGCACATAAGGCCATCGATCGATGCAGGGATTTCAGGAGGCAGATCGTAATATACCCCTAGTAAGTTGGATTCCTTGTATACTCCTAGGAAAATATCAACATAAAGGGGTTGACTTGTTCCACCTATAGTGGGTAACATGTTGTCAGGGTTAGTGTTGGTATGAGGGTCGTAGTAGTTGATCTGGTAAAGGGTGACGATCTTCCTTTTAAAAGTGAACATCATGATGTGGAATAATGAAGAGGAAACTGCCTTCATGGCGTACATGTAACTTCGACCCAAAAGGATATTGTAGTCGAGACGTGCATCGACTACCTTGATATCGATCATTACCATCCCCCCCCTAAATTGATGGGGACGTTTTGGTATAGTCCCCTAGGTTGTGATGGTATCCCATCATATGCGCAAAGAGTGATAGACAAGGGGACTAACTTAGGTGAACCCAATCATTTCCAAGCATTATATGACATGACGCATGTGGATGCGCATTCATCGATGATGCGTCAATGAATCGTAATATTTTTAACCGTAACGAGAACTTGGAATGTGACTGATGAAGGTGGTCGTGATTCACCTTTATCGCGATCAAAGGTCATCAGGCACAAGTCAAAAGGGTCGACTGCACCAAGTGCATTAATTAATGCCTTCCATTGGATTGGGAAACGCTGCAACACCTCTAACATGGACATGGCAGCTAGTGACTGAGTCAAGTCATGCGCAATACTGTAAAAGTGCGTGGCTTTCATATGAGGGTTATGGGGGGTGTGCCTAAGTGGTACCTTTGGGATCCATGGGATTTGTTCGCCACTTGGGCATGGTATTTGCAAAGGGACCCCCGAGGGGGTAGGTACATCTTCCACTTGGGGGTTTCAATCCCATCATATCCTTTGGCTCAAGTTTGGAAGTTAACATATGCCATTTTCATGTAGATATTATGGAAGGAGCCATCTCTAGGGGGGAAGGGTTCCATCTACTGGGTAAAAACTCCTTGATTTGCAAAGGGTTGTTGTAAAAAAACTATTTGGGGTTGTGGAACATTAGGTTCCCGAGGAGGATTCATGGCTATCTTCTTTTTGGCTTCAACCAACTATTGATAGTTGGGGATAAGTGGACAATTGTGAGTGTAGTAACCATATTCACCACAAATTGAGTAAGAATAATTGGTCCTTTGGTTAGAATTCTTCCAATGCTTTGGGGGGTTATTATCTCCCGTAGTTTGGTTACCCTGATTCTGGTTTTGCTGGGGAGGGAGGTTTCCCCCTTGCCCATATTGCTGGTTTTGTTTGTTCTTTCCTTTCTTCTACCCCTGATTTGGAGGATTATGGGGATTTGCAGTGTTCAACTGCTCAAACTGTTGAGCTTGTGGTGCAAAAGAAGCTTGAACTAAATTAACGCCCATGTGTGGTATGGTGGCAACACCAAGAGGATATGAAAATGGGTAATAATAATTATACCTCAGGGGTGGGATATTGGTGGTTTGTGCTCCATATCTTGTGGATGTAGGAGCGATTTGTTCCATTTGCGATAGAGGTACTATGGAAGCTTGGATTGCATTTGGATAGGTAGGACTGTAAGTGTAAAATTAGTCACAGCAGATCTAATGAACAAGTAAATCAATCACAACAGATGAATATAGAAAATATGGTGTAAAACTGTGCAAAACATGCAGTAGTGCTCAATATCCCAGTAAGGGTGAATAATTACAATACAATCTGTCACAATGACTGAGCAATTCGAATTGCCTAAGGAGGTCATTCGAATCACTGAATGGAGTAGCTTGACTCCAACTAGGAGTCCTCATCATCAATCAGTAGTGGTCATCAATGCACAAGAACCAGTCATCCAGGTGTCAATCTGAGTCTAACTGAGTGTAACAAGTGTAACTGAAGTGTGTAGCACTGATTAAGGGAAGGAGGCTCAGTGGGGGATGCATGGGAGGATAACTGAAGTCAGAACAAGCCATCTAGTCAATCTGGAGGTCCAACGGAAGTGAAACAGTTAGCTAGGAGTGAAACTAGCCTCAAATCAGGGAGAATTGGAGCTAACTGAGTGTAACTAAAGTGGAACTGCAGTGGTAGGTGAAGAAGTGCGCCCTTCTCTGGCAGTAGGTGAGAAGTGGGTTCCTTCCAGACTAGGAGGGCTAAAAAACTGAATTAAGTGGCTCCCGGGTGCTAGAATAAGGTGGCTAAGGTGCTGGAGGCATCAACCTGGTGACTGGGATGCATGCAAAGTGCATGCAAACCCTAGAATTTGCATGCAAACCCTAATTGCATGCAAGATCCTGAAAAAGATGATGTGGATATCCGAACAGTAAGGTCCATATTGTAGTTGACCAAACCGAGGATTTGATGCAGGTGTAGGGTGTGTCGACATAGGATGGATGGGTGGGTACTATGGTGCCATGTTGAATGGAACAAGGGTAGGAGGAAGAGGAACCTTTACTTGTTGGGAAATGGACCCGATAAGCTCATCCACTGAACGTGATGAACCCGCGGGAGAGGGGTCAAATATCGATGCCGAGGGGCATCGGGTATGATGCTGTATAAATAACTAGATTGTGCATAGATAAGGTCAAAATGCTGGGCCTTCATAATGACTTCTTCCTTAGTTTGGGGAAATGAGGTTACCACGTCTTTTTCTATTGTGGGTTGAAGTGATTTGATGAACCAATCCAATAATAACTGAGGTTGAATGTTGATCTTAAAAAACGTGCGTCATCTACACCACTCATGGATGTGGTCCTATGTGGGTAGAGGTATTCTATCGAAATTCTGTGAGAATTTTGAGGCCGAGGTCGTGGAATATTTGCAATTGAAAGTATGTGAGAAATGTAGTGGCTATCATCCCAAGGGTCGCATGGGATGCCCCTGGTAACTTCACATACCATTTTTCCATGGTTCATATAAGGGTTCACTAAAAGAGGCAAAACCTCATTGAGTCTTCTACTATGATGTTCGAGGAACACAATAAGTGGAATGACATGATGTGGTTTGCTAGGTCATCTCCCCGTTTCCCTTCAAATTTAGGGATATATGAGGGGAGCTTATTGGGCATAGATTTCCATGCTGGGTGATGTGCTATGGAGTCATTGGTTAGTTTGGAAAAATTAGGGAGATTCAAGCTAGCCATGAAAGGTAAGTTGGTATTAGGTGCCGCCCTCATATAATGTGTGTTGTTCCCTCAAGGGGGAGAAGGGCATATATGTGGGGGGATATCTGTCTCTGATGTGAGGACATGGATGTTGTATGTCCTCCTCTTGAAGAGGGATACAAAGAAGGTTAATTTCCTTCAAGGGGTAGAAATAAAGGAGGGCCTCTTCCATGAGAGGTAGAACCAAAGGGGTTTAAATTATCTTCGAGGGGAGAAAATGGAGGGTTGCCTCTTTGACGAGAGGATGAATAAAAATGATATACGCTTTCTCCAAGGGGAGAAAATGAACCAATCAAGGAGTGGCCTCGCTTGGATGATCCTATAAATGTTTCTTGGGACCTGCTCTAGCTAGAGTATATCCCTCGTGAACCATAGGGAGAAAGTGGAAAAAACACCCCTGGAGAGAGGGGAAAGGCCTCGCAGTCTACTAGAATTCCATAGGGGGTTTTGTTCCTCAATGGTGGAAGCTTAATGACAAGTGAGAATGATGATGGAAATAAACACAATTGACCAAATGCAAAAATATGCCAACCACAACAGATGCAAAATGGTGCAAAGTGAGTGGTATGTGCTATGTTGGTTTAGTGCAAGTGCTCCAACATGTAGGTTATTTTTAATTATGATTTAGTGAACTTGTATTTAAAAATAAAAAGAAATGTAAATTCCCTAAAGACGTGCGTACTTCCTCTCAAATGTAATTGGTCCTTCAAAAAGCACAACCGTTGGTGATAATGGGATCCACACAACAACTGACTAGTGATGGTAACAAATAGTTAGTTATACCGATGATGGGGCTATGTTATGAAAGGGTTGGAAACACTTCCCAATGACAATATCTGACTTCAGGATTCAATTCCACTCACAATTTCTCCTTGGTGATATCCTAAGTTTGGCCACTAAGATACCTGTGTCAAGTGTGGATAAGTGGTTTTGCTTGGTCAGTATAGTGTCGTTCCCATACAAAGAGCCGAGTGACTCTTAGGGGGGAGTAGGGAAACTCTAACTTGGATTTGATCTCCTTGGGCACCACACACTTCTTATCTGGGTTGTCTTTTGACACTCGTTGATAGCAGAATTTAAAAGTCCCATATAAGTCAACAATGCCATGTTTCAAAAACTTAATGAAACTAGATTGGTGGGCATTAATGGATTCCTAGACCAATCAATCCTACCTAACTAAAATATTATTTTGTGACCTCTTGTGGAGGATTTTAGTTGGTTGGGAATTACAAGTGTTGATTTTAGGGTTCCAAATTCACTTAAGGAGTGTAAGGGATATATTTCACAATTCCCTTCCTTTTTGATTCACCATGATCATAAGTAATGTGAGGTGAGGAGCATAATTGGATTGGAAGAGCTTTTAGGTCCCTTAGTGTGTGCCAATGATGCAAACACATGTGAGATAAGCAAATTGATTGTTGCAATTAACTAAATATATTAAAGTAAATGCAAATGGAGATTTAACTTCAACTCTAAAAAATGCTAATGGTGCTTGCCAACAAAATGCTAGTGAATTAAAGTGTGCAATGGAGGTATTTCACACTTCTCACCCTTTTTCGATTCACCAAGCTCACAAGTAGTGCGAGGTGAAGAGAATACTTTGGGAGATTAGAGTCCTTATGTCCTTTTTTATGTGAAACAAGTGAGCTACACTACTTTGCCTAAAACCATAGAAAGTAAACAAAGAACATGAGATGTATCGAATACTAGTGGCAACAATGAGGCCTATTGAAAGCCCCAAAGTTGGTTACCTAAGTAGTTTTCGAGAGCGAAGGACTCTTTACTTCCCAATCTTGGTCTAAGTGGGTTAATTACTAAAGAAAAACTAACTATTGCAAGTTAATTTAATTCTAGTTCATTAGTGAGAATTCATTCGGACTACAAGATTGTATGCAGAACTGATACAAAGCAAAAAAAAATGTCAGCAGTGCGGAAAACACAAAAACAGATGCACAGTAGCATGAAAAATGCAAACACAGACACACTGTAGTGCAGTTGCAATACAATGAAGCCGCATGAAATAAAATAAAAATACCACGCGGGTGAGGGTCTGCTAAACTACATGAGTAACATTTCTGTTGAAGAAAAATCTGTGTGAGTAGAATGCTTGGGGCGCTGGGATCTATGTGACTATGTAAATAACAATTCTGGCCAAGAGGGGGCCAAATTCTAGGATTCAAGGGTAAGAACCTGTTCACCTGCACAATACAAGCACCCAAAATTAGCTATTTAGAAAATAACAATCTACTGAAAGAGAAATGAACAAAAATATTGCAGAGTCACCATAAATACTATTGAGGGAAAAATGATAGTAGGGTGAGAAATCTTCCCTTTTATCCTTTCAACTTGTAGTCAAGGGGACAATAGTAGCTTTGGGTTAGGAGGACCAAGCACCCACAATCTAAAGCAAATTCAATAAACCTAAACTAAGCTAAACTAAACTAAAATTTTGTTCCTTGAGGAAGAGGCAACAATCGTGAAAAATTTGCCCCATGGAGGAAGGTGGCAAGGGAGCTTGAAGAATGCTAGTAGATATGGGAAGAGGTGGAAGGACTTCCAACACAATTCCAAAAACATAACCTTGCTCTAGATATATCTCTTTGGATACATGACCATGGATTCCTTTTATGGGCCAAGACGTGGCCAATAAATAACTATATCCAAATGTGGACTCATTAATTCCATGATCTAGCTCCAAATTACACAAAGGGGGGCCATTCAATGATCCCAAGTACATGAGGAGTCAAATTTGAATTCTTGGAGGTGATGGAGATTTCATGAGCCTTCAATGCACCATGTGTGGTTGTGGTCCTGCCATTTTTGACAGTCATGTAGATTTCGAAGGAAAATCCTCGTGAGGCTAGTGTGGGCACATAACCGTTAATTCACGCTGTATCACGTGCTATTATGTCTGTAACCGTGTGACCTCTTCTTTTGGATGTTTCTAACATTTTTGGACTCATGCTGCTTTCTGTATTTGATGAGGATGTCTTCGGTGGGATACATGCTGTATGTTGATGATGCATTATTGCAAGATTAGCCAAATTGTCGCATGTGTGCGAAATTAAGGTGTTAACAAAGGGGTATGGATAGGGGGAGTAGGGGAGAGAAAGAGAGATTAGGGGTTTAGAGAGAGAGAGAGAGAGAGATAATGGGGGGGAGTGTTGTTGGTAAGTGGTCGAGGGTTATGGGTAGGGGGAGTAGGGGAGAGAGAGAGATTAGGGGTTAGGGTTTGAGAGAGAGATTGGAATTTAGGGGTTTATATATAGAGAGAGATAATGATTGGGGCTTAGGGGTTTACAGACAAAGAGAGAGAGAGAGAGATTAGGGGTTAGCGGTTTAGAGAGAGAGATTGGAATTTAGGGGTTTAGATAGATATATATAGAGAGATATATTATGGGTTGGGGGTTTGGAGAGAGAGAGATTTGAATTTAAGGGTTCACACACACACACACACACACAGATTGGAATTTAGGGGTTTACAGAGAGATAGATTGGAATTTATGGGTTTACAGAGAGAGAGAGAGAGATTGGGGCTTAGGGGTTTAAAGAGAGAAAGAGGGATAAAGAGAGGGAGGGAAAGAGAGAGATTGAGAGTTAGGAGTTTAGAGAGAGAGAGAGAGGGTTAGGAGTTTACAGAGAGAGAGATGTGGGGGTTTCTTAGTGGTATGAGTAGGTGAGAGACCAAGAGAGAGAAAGTGAGTGGATGGTTAAGGGTAGGGGGGAGTAGGTGAAAGAGATATATATATAGAGAGAGGAGGATGGGGAGTTTGTCAGTGGTTGGGGGAAGAGAGAGATATAGAGTGGGGTGTAGGGGTAGGACGTTGAGGAGTGGGGGTTTGGAGAGAGAGAGAGAGAGAGAGAGAGAGAGAGAGAGAGAGGAGTTTAGAGATATATATATGGGGGGGTTGATTAGTATTAGGATTAGGTGAGATACCGGGAGAGAGAAAGTGAGTGGGTGGTTAATGATATGTGGGAGTAGGTGGAAGATGGATATATATATAGAGAGAGAGAAGTTTGGGGGGGTGGTTAGTGGTAGGGGGAAGAGAGAGAGATATAGTGGGGTGTAGGGGTAGGAGGGTGAGGAGTGGGGGCTTGGGGGGGGGGTGAGAGAGAGAGAGAGAGAGAGAGAGAGAGAGAGAGAGAGAGAGAGAGAGAGAGAGCATGGTTAGTGGTAGGGGGAGGTAGATTAGGAGAAAGAGGGTGGGTTTAGGGATCGAGGGGACAAAGAGAGAGAGAGAGAGAGAAAAGGGGAAGAGGAGAGAGGGAGGGTTAGCGAAATAGAGGAAGGAGGGGGTTAGGGTTCAGGATAACAAAGGGTATATAGAGATATGGGGGGTTAGGTTTTATGGTATAAGGAGAGATGGGGGAGTTTGGATTTATGATATAATTAGACATGGGGGGATGAAAGAGAGAGGGGGTGGGGTTACAAAGAGGGAGGTGGGTTATATAGAGAAAGGCATAGATAGCGAGAGGGGGTGACAGACACATGAAAAAAAAACATTAAAAACATTAGTGCGTGTGCACATGTTATTAACGTGCATGGTCTTGATTTTTTTTGGGGGCTCTTTCGTTTTTTCCATTTCCATTTTTAGTGACTTGGCAGGTTTGGTTCTAGGTTCGTATTTCCAAACCTTACAGATCAGACTGCATTATAACAAAACACACCATGTTCTGTAACTTCATTTTTTTCGACCTTTATTCTATATAAGCTCCACTTGTCCATTGCTAATGAAACTGCACACACTTATAAAACTCTCTGTGCATATTCCAAATATCTATTTTTTGAATAAATTTGTTATTGTTTTCTATTTTTTATTCATTTTTATTTGCACTCATGTTAGATTTATGTAAAACATAGGTCGTGTATTTTGACTATAACCTTTGACTAGCTCACCTATTATGGAAACATAAAAGAACCCACACAAGTATATTGGAAGACCTACACACTAAAAAAGTAGATTCATTATGTTAATACCATGATAGTGGGGCCTAATGCTCGACCTTGTCATTTTAGGGCTTTTTTGACTTAATTTTAAAAAATATAAAATTAACTTGGAAAATTTTTAAGTGTTGCACTAGAACCGCATGTTATCTACAACTCTATATAATTGTTTTCACAAATTTGGACAATTTACATACCAAACCTAAGGCCTAATGCGAAGATATGCATTATGTTTTATAAAAAAAATAATGTACCAATATTATAAGAATTCCATTTTGGGGAGTTATACCCATTTTCCATAAATAAAAGTTAAATATTCCAGAACGTGATCCGATTGTCTATGTTTCATCCTTCATCTGAAAATGACAAAATCTACTAATGCTTGAATTTAAATTAAATTCTTAAAGAGTGAACTTATAAAGAAGGATTCAAATATCAAGCTTATGAAAAGGCTTAAAGAACCGAAAACATGAATAAACAAGTGATGCAAACCATAAAATTTGAGACACCATGTGATAACTGAGTTCATCCAATGTGGACTATGTCTCCGGGTCCAACTTCAATGAGGACCGATGTTATTAGTCTTCAAAAAATGCTTTAGCAATTTACAAATATAAGCTTAGAAATCACCCCAAAATTCACCTCAACGTTCTACTGTCCTGGAGCAGAAACAAACTTTACAAGTAGGTTCAGAAGACAATTATGGTTCTCTAAAGTGTGAACATGACTATACTTCGGTGTAGCAGAAGGGTTTTGTGAGCATTTTTTCACCTTAGTGCCCATACAAAAATTGACGTTTTATTTGGACTCCTAGCAAAAAATCGAGTCTTTTGAGTATAAAATCGACCCCTTTCTGAACTATGCTCAGGATCCCTCTTTGGCACAAATTTCAAAGTTTCCTCTTATTCGTATAGTCTGTACGACCTCGAACTACGTGCACTTTGAAAACTATCTCAATATATGTGCATAACTACCTCGAGATGCGTGCAAACTATGTGAAACCACCTCAGTTTCTGTGCGTGATACCACCTTGAGAAGCATGCAAAACTATCTCTATAAACGTGCAATACCAGCTCAGTATACATGCCTAGAATTTCCTTGAAGTTTGTGCAAATATCGTCCTATGAACTCTGTCACGAACTTTGAAATGTGCATCGTTTAAATAGGGATCCATGGGCCAAAACCGTGGCTTGAATTCCTGTTACAGCTAGAACCAAACTTAAATATTATCTTTTTCATGGCCCTTAACAACTAGATCATGTGGCCTATTGGTTAAAACATTGGAGTATTATGGTGGAGGTTATGGGTTCAAATCCCATAACTCTCTCCCATTATTACACATATATAACAAATCACACACACACACATATATAGTTATCCTTTGAAACAAAATTTTCAAATATTAGGCTTTCATGAACATTTCGTGGCTGCCACATGGCAACTTTCCATTAGCCCACATCGCTGCCACTTTTCAGCAACTTGTTGGTCCATGTCACATATAGTCATCGATTTCGTGCTCAACACCTACCACATTATCATGCCACGTGGCATTTCGGTATTGGTCCACTTGGATGCCAATTCATCCATTTTTGGGTGACACGTGTCAATCTCTCATGCTGCCACATCACCATGTTGATGTCATCATGACGTCATCCCTTCCAAGTCATATATATGATCATTCCATTTGGTAGCTTGTGGGATTTCCACGTGGCACCCCTTTGGCCATTTTTACCTATTTGTTGAATTTTAAGAATGCGATATCTTGGCCATTCGGAGTCTGCTTGAAACAAAAATAACATCGCTGGAAAGGTCTCATTGATCCCTATGCCATGATGTGGTGCTTTGTGAGATTTGAAGACTTTAATTTTGTTCAGTCGAGAAGATCCTCCCGGATCAATCCTTTTACACCATATTCTAAAAAGTTGTGTAGGTACCTCTAAAAATTCATTTTAATCATCATCATTTTTTTCCAAGAAGTCCATTGCAACTAATGCATCATTAGTGGGTATCATTACCTTGCACCATCCCTCTGACGTAATAGACAATGGTCACCTTCATGTTTATGAGAAGGAACATGTTTATACTCATCATTGCATGTTATTGAGGACTATGGACATATTGTTTTCAATTATAAATAAATAAAATAAAATTTGGAATTAACAAGTGATGTTTAGGAAGAGGTATGTTACACATTCCTAAATATTCCCCCATTGTATGACATCAATCTAAGGAGAAAACACATGTCTTAGTTCCTAAAGGAAACTTTTAAGAATCAAGAGCTAAAAATGAATCCTTGAACCACCAAATATGACATATTAAGGGGATATTTTTCCTCCATATGATCATATTCAAATATGATTAGAGGTTATGAACACCAAGTATGGGTGTTGAGGGCCTAGATATGCTTGGGAGAAGAAACCCAAGCCTTGGGCCCTAAATGTAAGTTTGAGGACTCAAGGGTTATGAATGAGTCCTTAGACATCTACACAACACTTATGTAGGGAATATTTAGCTTATAGGTGGGGATATGAAAACTATTTGTAGGTTTTGAGCACCTAAAATAGTTCTTAAGATATGGAAGTGGTTAAAAGATGAAACTTGGGGCATAGGCCCGAAGGGAAACTTTTATGGCTTCGGGACCATGAACAAGATATTGAACCACAACACTTGGCCTCTACTAGGTGTATTTTTCCTCTATGTGGAGTTGGGTTTACCATTAGGAGATTTTGAGCCCCATATATAGGTCATGGGCCTATACATGGTAAATGTGGGAAACAAATTACTTATTCCCTAAGTGTACACACTTAGGGATCTAAGGCTAAGAAAGAGATTACAAACCACCACATAAGACTTGTCTAGGGGTTATTTGCCTTCCAAGTGTGGAGCCATACTCCATTAGGAGTTTATAAGATCCATTTATGGATCTTAGGTCCATGTACATGATTGGGAGGAGGATCCCACGCCTTAATAAATAAATAAATCTTCTAAGGATCAAGGGCCATGGATATTTCCTTGAGTTACCACACATGACCATTCTATGGATCTATATCCTCTAAGCGGAAATATGAGAGGATTTGAGAACTAAGTATGGCTCTTAGTAGAAATATTAGAGCCATTAATATGTTTTGAAAACCAAGTATAGCTCTCATGACCTTGGAAATGGATAAGGGAGAAAAATTTAGACTTAGGTCGTAAAGGTAGCTTATAGGGATCAAGGGGCTTGGAAAACATGTCATACCTCAACACAAGAACCCTATAGAATATATTTATCCTCTATGTGTGGATATGGGTTTCAGTAGGAGGCCATGCGTGAGGTCTCAAAACATCACACAAAATATTTAGTCTCTTATTAGGGATATGGGTTCCATCATGAGGTTTTTAGCATAGTGGATGGGTCTTGGTGCCTATAGGCCTTATGCACTAAATGAATCTTCTAAGAATTGAGGGTCATATTCAATGCCTCAATGGCCATAGAATATTAGTCTTGAGGATATTTGGTCTCCTAGTTAGGTTATGGGGTCTATTAGGAGGATTTTAGTACCAATTTAGATGGTTTGTGAGTCCTCGATCATTTTTTAAGGAGCAATCATTCGGCTTGGACCATAGAGGAATCTTCTATTGATTTATTGGCATGAACCAAGTTTTTGACAACCACGTAATATTGGTTTAGGGGATCTTACACATTCGATTAGTGATATTGACACCATTACGATGTTTTGAGACTGAAGTATGGTTTAGAAGGGACTATACATAGTTGGGCTAGGAAACTTGAGCCTTAGGCCTTAAAGGTATATTTTATTATTTGAGAGCAATGAAAGAGGCCTCAAACCATGACACTGTTCAAACCTGTTGTTATCACTCTATAATTTTCCCAAGCTGTGAGAAGAAAACTTAGAGGTAACCACAAACCAACTTTCAGATTGGAAGCTATCCCTTCCAATCCCGAGAGGGCTCTCTCTTGCAACTCAGTCACTCAAGGTCACTATAAGAACTGGTTGCGTACTCAATACAATGGCTAGATATTCTGCAAAAGTGTTTTCAGATTTAACTGTGGCTGATAGGGTAAAAAGGGAAGACCATTGGGTATGGAGTCTAGGGATTAAATAATTCGAAGTGATTTATAAAGGTTAATAAGAAATTCAATGACAAGGGAAAGGTAGCCAACGCTCCTAGCTATCAAATCTGTTGTAGCATGGTGGAAAAAATTAGGAGTAACAACCCATCAAACATAAAGCATCTATCAAGGATGAATTTTATGCTTAGCTTTAGATGCATAAAGTGGAGTGCCTAACGGCTAAAACTCATAGCATAAAACATGAATTCTAAATTTTATATTTTCAATTAGAAACTTGAATATCCCACACATAAATGAAAACTGCAGATAGGAAACACATCAACTAAGACAGAAACACATCACTGGACAACATTAACACATGAATATTTGGAGAGAAAAGCTTGTACATCTATATTGATCACCAACAATAAAGCACAGGAAAATATTACAAAATAGGCAGGTATTATTCTTCCCCCCTTTGGACCTTCCTTTCATTCACCATTCAATATATAGCTTCTCATCCCATATTCCCCTAAGGAGGTCGAAATCCTTATTTAGAAAGAAGTTACAACCGCTTAGGAAAGAAGTAGTTACAAAATTAGGGTTTTTTTTATTAATTACATCTGGTGAAAAATTCTGGAAAAATAGGGCTCAAAGACCCCTTTGAATCCCCCAAACCATGACATCTATGCAAAAGCGGAGAGACATTTTTATAGATGAACTCATCTTGATAAAAACCTCTTTCATTTTGTTGATATCAATCACCATATGCTTGGAATTTGTGACGAAAGTTGATGACTAAAACATGAAATTATTTAATGCTGAAATTCTGAAAAAAGGGCTTCAAAGATTCATTTGAATCTCCCAAATCATGACACCTGTGAAAAAATTGAGGTAGGTTTTTTTGATTTGGTCCATTCTTTACTAAATCCTCCTTCAGTTTTCAAAAATTAATTTCCATATGCTCGGAATATATTTTTGAAGTTGACCGCAAAAACAATCAGCTACAAAACTTACGTAGCGCTTTCCCCTGTTTTTACATTGCCAGTGCTATAGAAGTTCTGAAAATTGCATTTTAGCTTAGTATCATATCTAAATTCCTTCCGGTATCCTTATCACCCAAAATTGTACTATGAGAATCCTTAGACCTGATTCCACCCCATTTTCATATCCATAGCATCCCACTTATCTCCAACACAATGAGATACATTTTGACTCATCAAACAAATCAACATATGACAAAAGGAAACCGACTTTAAGACTCGTGGAGACAAGCTTTGAGTTATAATTGGTGGGTGTGACACATCATTTGGATGAATCATAAGCTTTTAAAATTTTGATAGTTCTGTAGCATCCATAGTTAATAATCGAATAAAAGCGCTACAAAGGTTTAGGATGTTTAGTAACGCCTTTAGTTTAAAAAGGGCCCTTGATGCTATAGAAGGTAAAAAATTATAATGAAACGACTAGGAATAAAAATCAAGGGTGGGAAAACTTTGGCCTGGACTCAATATGGTATTATTGACATTGGAACACTACATTATACCTACTTGAGACATGATCATGACCATTTAAGCTTGGCCCAATATTACATAATTTTCCAAATACATGTTTCTACCTTTGAAAGCTTTGACCTTGGAAACAACCTAACATGACCAAAGACCTGGAAAGAAAGAGAGTAAATTGATCCAACCTCTATGAATTTATAAGTGCTAACATAGGCTCCAACTGAGGATGCTATCCTCCCTATGAGGTAGCAAAGAACCCGTAGACTAGTTCCTGAATCCATTTGGCTGTTCCCAACCCTGCCACATCTTGCAGTCTGTACTTTATTTCTTCTCTGAAACTAAAACCACTGTACAAACTAACATACCTGCACATTACAAACTAAAAACTAAATGTTGAAACTGAAACTAAAGACTGTAAAACCAAACTGAAACAAATGCTTGTCCCAACAAGATTATTGCAAACTAATTCCTACTCTATCTTGCTGAGACATCTGCCAACTCAAGTGATACGAAATTTCCAGTGTAACCATAAAATGAGATGGCTACTCACTCGAATTCTACTCATATTTTCCTTGAGCAAACATAAAAATTTAAGAGATGACAACTCAAACTCCAATTTGAATCCAAATCATGTGCTAGTAAACAAAACAAGATCTACCTTCATCGATGATTCCAATAGAGAGGAAAAAAAACTTTGAGAACATTAATGACTACCCTTTCTTTACGATCAACACCAAAATCATATTCAAATGAGATGGCAACAATTTGTTCTTTCTTATCATTCACATCATCTACATCATACAAATATTTTGTATGTTCTTGAACAACAACATCTATCTTATATGTATGATAAATATCCAGAGGTATTTCTAAATTCAATTCAAGAGAACAACAATATTTATTTTCAAAGGAATCAAAGAAAACAGCTACTTCTTCCTTGTCTTCATATATCTCTGATTGAAGAGTATCATATATTGTTTTGTTGCTTTTCTGAAAGTCCATGTCATGTGTTGGTTTATTGTTTAAATATTTTGTACATACAACTTCATAAATTTCATTTTGACATTTTTTTTAATCTTGAAATAAGGATTTAGAAAATGAATAATATGAGGAACAATTTGATTGTGTAATGTCCCCATTCAAATAAATCTCAAGAAGAGAAAATTCCACCAATCTACTAGTTTCCTAGGTTGGGGTGGAAACATTAGATTTGGAATAAGGGAACTATAAAACCCCCAAATGGACATTATATTGACAAAATATATTAAATGGGGAAAAATAAATATTTAAGATAGGAAAATAAGGTGGCACTTGGTCATGAGGGCACATTGGAGGTGTGGGGTCCACTCAAGCAAGATTCCCCATGCCACATGGCATCCGACTCTCACCCATTCGAATCCAAGGTGGAGTCCAACATTCTTGGGGGATTTGGAAGGGAATAATACTTGGAATGACTCAATGAGGGTCTAAATTGACAGGATGAGTAACTCCCATGGAAGAGGAAGAGGCATCTTAGAGCTATTGGGATACTTGGGCTAGATTCCCTAGCTTCTATGACAACAATGATGAAGATGCTATGACACTTATGAAAAACATCAGACCTGATTGCTGACATCTGACATATATGACATGTCAAGGATAAAAATAGCCTCCAAGAGGGTGCACATGGGCCTTAGAGAAGCCAAAGAGTCATCCATTCAAATTGAGTGAAGGAGGAGGTTAGGAATTGATGGACAAGTGGCACACATTGGAATCTCTTCCCAATTTGAGGTTGCATGAATATCATGGGGGGTGTAACGCCCCGTTTTGACATTTATACCTAAAATATTATTATATGTTGTGTTTACTTGATTATGAGACTCCGTCGGTTTGGTGACACTATGGACATGTGGTTCTATAATTTTCCCGACATATATATGTGTGTGTGTGATGTTAGTATTAGGATATGTAGTCATGTTAGATATGTATCATGTGTTAGTTATGTCTCATATATGCAAGTTAATGAACTATGGGTACGTGGATACCATTAAGTTATTGTTGAAAGAGAGAATGTTATAATACCGAGTGCATGGTGAAAATAATAAATTGATTATTGTTGTTATGTTATGACGAAATGTATGTGTACATGCACGATATTCGAGATTGTATGTCGAGGACTGACTTACAGGTTAAAAAGGCTAAGTGATAGCTGGGTCCTACAAGGAGGGAGAGCCTCGGGGACATGGACTCTGAAAGATAAACGGTATGCAGATGACGCATTATTTACTTTCGCATGATTATTATGCTGTTTATTATGATGTATGGGTGGGGTAGGGTTTCATGAAACTCAACCGCCCAGATTGGTTATACGATGACAAACCGAGTACAAGTGCAACGCGGTTATTATGTCGGGTAGACATAGTCCCTTGTTCCATTAGGGGGGTGGAGGCTTTACCCACCGTTTATCCCCGAAACCCAGAGTCATGGGAGGGCTGTGCTATGGCGCGCTCCCCAAGGTGTGTGATGATGACTGGTGGTTGCCTGCTGGGGAAGTTTGGTCGATGTAGTCGACACTTCTGCTTACGGGTTCTAACTGGAGCCGGCCATGACTTGGCACTTCAGGGTAGTCCAGCAGAGGAAGGATAGGATGTGGAAGTTAGTTGTGAACTAGATAGATGGAGTAGGTAGGTAGGTGTACCATGATGTTAGGAGGGAAGACTTGATCAATTGTATATGTTGAGGACCTTGCAGATTCGTGTGTCGTAAATTAGTAACTGGTATTATTGTTCGTTAGTTAATGGTACTTAATTAAGCGAATGACCCAATAGTCAAATAATGTTAGGAATGCGTCAATAAACATTAACTTAATTAATTAAGAATGTTGTGTGGTTTAATACTATTAGTGTACCTACACGAGGTATGTAAGCCGTAGCTACGCTTACATAACTCGTCTACATATGTGTCAATTGCGTGAAATAATACTGAACTATAATGATTAGGCATTAATTACATTATTACTACTTATCTAACCATGAGATTAAATTTATACATTGAGATAGTAATTTATGATTAAGATAATGGAATAGGTTGAATGAGTGACTTAGGTGGTAATGAATGATGATCAAGTTCTAATGTTGATTAGTGTTAATTATTGTGATTAATGTTGATTATTGTTGATTAATAAACATGTTATGGTTAACTTAGGTAGTAATTAATGCAATTGGTTAGTAATGCATGATTTAATATTAACGAATTTAATTAGTCAAGACTAAGGGTTAACATGTTAAATCGCCATTGTAATGTTAATTAAAGTAATATTAATTTGATAGGTTAATATTAATTACAAGGTAGTTAATTAATTAAAACATATGGATAAGAATTAATTTATTACTATTAATTTAATTATTGTCATGTCTAAGTTAATTATAAAATAGGGTAAATTATAAATAGATATATTATGCAATTGATGTACAGGTGTCGAAATGTACATTGGGAGATGTTTAATAGAAATTATAAATTAAATTATGAAACATTTAATTATAAGGTCATCGAGAGATGACTAGCAATTAATGGGGTAAAACGTGTGAGTGTGAAACACTTATGGTTGATGTAAAATTTTAAATAACATTTTATTAATTATTAATTAAAATTTTGGAAAAGGAAAGAATGCTATAATATTGCCGAGAGATTGTTGGTTGAGTGTTGGAAGATGAACCAACCCAAACTTAAATTTAATAATAAAATAATACAATCTTGTTTTATGAGTCAAATGTTGGGGCTCGAGGAGGAAGGGGGGTTGGATAAAATTAATGATGAGGATAGGGGTAGTTATGATAGGAGGAGTCGGTGGAAGGAGAAAGGAGGGGAATAAGGTCGAGAGGAGAAGGAGGAGAAGGGGTCTCCTTCACCTTGCATATTTTTTTTGGATAGGAGAGGGAGCAGAGATAGCAAGAGAGAGCAGCAAAGAAAGGGGGTTCTGGTTGGAGAGTTTGCAGAAGGGAAATACAGGTTGGCTTGTACTCGGTTTGGGCTCGGGGGTCCAAAGGGGTACCTTTGGAACTGGGTGGTTGGCGAGACCTCGCCAGTTGGCAGGGTGGCAAAACTGTTTGGGCAGGTTGAGTTTCAGGGTTGTGGAAAGAGTTTGATTGCAGGTCTATAACAGGGCAAAGGAAGCAACGAAACAGGGCAAAGGAAGCAACAAAACAGAAGGGATCTACTAGCTATCTGCAGGTATTTTCCTTGCAGGTATAATGACCCCTTTCTAACTCTGTCAATATTCATTACTTCATGTTATAACAAAAATTAAATTGAATGAGAAAATGCATTTATATATATACTGTACACCTGCACAAGGGTATTAAATGTTAGAAATAAATTTGACCTGCAAATGAAAATGTGTTGTATTTTTTTTAAGACATGAAATTTAACCAAATTAGAAAAAACGGAACAAAACAGAGATGTGAAACACTATGTCAACAATGTTAGAAGGATCTTTATTTATGAACTTAGATTATCTAGGACCGGGGTCCTACATATGGTATCAGAGCCATGGTTCCAAATCTGGAACCAGAGGGCTCGTTACAAAAGCTGTAAAAGCTTGTTGAAGCTTGTTGCAGAAGCTTAAGACCTGCATGAAACATGAAACATGAGGAAAGTGAGAACTCTATATTCTAAATAAAGCAACTACGTTATTATGTTATTATTTACAGGAATATGAAAATACTGATATATATAGGATTTGATATAAATAGGATCTAAATCCGTGTTTGCAGAAATACTTGGGGTAAGTTATACCTTGCTGCTGCAAATGAAATTAAAGGAGGAAACTTTAAATTTTCTTTTATAAAAAAAAGAGAGAGACAGAAATAACTTTTACATATATATATTTTTATATATATAACAAATTCGTTTATATGAAAAAATTTATATATATATATATGTGTGTGAACAAAAAAAAAGAGAGTCTATATATGTAAACCCAGAGACAAAATATATGTATAAAATAAAATTTTAATTTTAATTTAATCTTACATAAAAAAAAGGGGAAGATATATATGAATCTTTAAATTGAATTGAATCTAATCGAATATATATATATATAAACTATAAACAATCCATGATAAATTAATTTAAGTAAAATTCAATTATTGATACTCATTGCATTGTTCACAATGTAACACTTGTAAGATGAAATGCTTTGAAGAAGATGTCAAAATTTTTATATATTGAGAAAATATTAAATAAAATGTATTTATTAATTGAAAATTCAGGAAAAAGAACAATAAACTTAATTTCTTTTTTACTAAAGTTAAAATCTTTATATGTTTTCAAATCTTAAAAAAAAAAAGAAACAGAAATAATAGAGTTATTTTTAATTAATTTTTGTAATATATATAAGAATGTTTAAATTAATTTAACTTAAATTTAAATTAACATTAAACAAACAAAAAAATAAAGAGATTGAAATTTTAAATCAAATTGAAATATATATAATTTAAATTTACAGGAAGAACAACATTCCCTCCGTTCGCATTCGGATTCGAGGAGGATGGCGATGGCGACAGCCGGTGGAGGAGACACAGCATGGGTGGGGAAGAAGCTGTTGAGGCGTCTAGGAGGCATGGCGGACGCTCTCTCCATTGCTTCCGACCTTGGCTTCTCTGTTCCACAGGAAGACGTGCAAAATTTGGGTAATGTGACAAGGCTTAGTGATAAAAGTGACACTTTAATAAGAGTTTTGAGAGACCTTACATCTGCACAACGTAATTTGGCGAATTTGCAAGTAGAACTGCAAGGTCGAGTGTGGCACATCTCACCCATGTGAGTGAAATGGAAAAGAAATGCCAAAAGCTTGCCAAGACCACTTCTATACTGATTATCCAAGAAAGAAAAAAATTTAAATTTACAACAAAAAAAAACAAAGAAGCAAAGCTACAAAAAATATCTATAAATATATATATTTATTTAAAACGAAACTAAAACAAACAAACAAAAAAAATACACGAATGAAAATAAACTCTATGTTTCGTTTTTATATTTTTATCTGCGTTAGAATTGTTTTGGGCCAAACCCTAAGGGTTGCGGCCATGGCTTGCTGGTCTGCGGCCAGGCTAGCAGCCTTGGCCCGCGGCCTCGGCGCAGCCAGGGGCGTTGCCCGGCTAGCGGCCTTGGCCCGCGGCCTCGGCGCTGCCCGGCTTGCGGCCTCGGTGCAGCCAGAGGCACGGCCTCGGCCAGTGGGGCGAGAGCCCTGATATGCGAAGAGGAGAAGGAGGGGCGCCCAGCTGGGCTGCCTCCGCTCCGAGCTCCGCCCGGGGAAAAAGAAAACCATTATAAAAAGAAAAAAAAGAAACCTTCTTAATAAGTAAATCAATCTTCGGAAACTGTCTCGAAATCTCTCTCAACTAAGCAAAATAATTCTTTTTGTCAAACGAGTTTCCCCTGCCATTAAAATTAACTCGTGCTGCCATTGACAAGGTCGGCCGGCAGCCACAGGTCGCGGCCATGGAAGCTCGGCCAGCCACACCAAAAAAAAAAAGAAAAAAAAAAAGGGGGAAATATAAATAAATACTTAAAACAAAATAAAACCGAGAAAAAAAAAATATAATACAATGGTAATTTTTTTTTATTTATGTGAAGAAGGTTAAAATAAAATGCAGCTTAGTGTTGACCCAGCCCATGGGCAGCCGGCCAGCAGCCACAGGGCTGCGGCCTGGCACGGCCGGCTCCAGGGAAAAGCCTTCTAAATGGGTGCAGCCCCCTGTGTAAAAAAAAAATGTCTATACAAAGATTGCATTTTATTCATGAAAATAGACTAAAATAAAATTGACTTATAAACAAATATATAATGAGAAACATGAATGTGCAGAGAAGGTAGGGGGGACAAAGGAGAGCCATACCTGCTAGCCATGCTTGCTGCGATGGAGCAAGGCTCTCCCTAGCTATGGCCTCTTGGGAGGAGCTTCGCCTTGGAACCGAGCTCGGGGTAGGAGCAGAGGTTTTTGCCGCACCCAGCGAAAATGAACCGGGAAAATGACCACAGCTAGGGTTTTGTCGGCATAAATAGAAAAATATTAATATTTTAATGCATGGCGAGGATGACCAGGGGAGGCCGCGTGGGGCTAGGTAGGTGAGGTTAGATTAGGGTTCAATTAGATATTAATCCTGGCTTAAGGTAAGGTTAATTATAATAGTTGATTAATGTTAGTGTTCGAATTAATAATTATTATAATGTTTAATGTTTAAATTATATTAATAATTAATTAGTGTAATGTTAGAATAATATTAATATAAAATATGCTAAGTAATTAATTACACTAAGTAATAATTAAAATTTTATACTAATTAATTTAAGATTAATTAGTAAATAATCTAATTTAAGATTAATTAGTAAATAATCTAATTTAAGATTAATACAATTTTGAAAATTATGGTTAAAGGATGTTCAATGAAAAAAGAAATTTATACATTGATGATTAATGTATAACTATGTTATAAATTAAAGTTTTATTTAAAAAAAAATTAATTAATTAAAAATTATAATAATAATGCTAATGCTAATTAATTAGTGTTAATTAAGGTTAGTATTACTTAATTAGTGTTAGCATGTAAATTAATTATTGTTAACTAAGACAAACTAATTAGTTTTTTTTTATTTTATAAAAAAAAAATGGGGGGGGCTAAATTAGCACTAAATAGATGATCTTGTTCTCGAAAATGTCCTTTTGTCGAGACTTCGACTGATAGTCGAAGGGGTGAGAGGGTCACAGAATCTTGAAAACGATACACCGGTGGGATTAGCATGATGAGCTGAATGATAGGACACAATTAATTATTTAAATTCATAAATACAATAATAGAGGGGTATAAAAGATGATTATAATTGTGAAATTAGATGATATGATGTTTAATGTTAGGTGATATGAAAGGATAGTAGAAATCATCAAAATACGAAAGGAGGATTTGGTAGGATCTACAAGATAAAATAACACATTCATGCTTTAGAAAATGGCATTTCCTTTGGTGCTGACATGACATTTAGTCATTCAATGAAGCATTATGGTATTGAAAATTAATATTAACATGTATTCGATAGAGACAAGTTATATCGAGTTAATTGAAATTTAATCGTTTTAGATTAATAAAGTATAAATCATGTGATATTGATTAATCTACTTCCTATTGCAAAGTGGTTAAAACGATGTTATTTGGATGAGTTATAATAAACAAAAAGAAGAAGATAATATCGGCGTTGTGTAACATTATATGTTAGATAGAACGATAAATTAAATAAATTTATAATAAATAAATA
Source organism: Larix kaempferi (assembly GCA_027924585.1). Classification (NCBI taxonomy): domain Eukaryota; kingdom Viridiplantae; phylum Streptophyta; class Pinopsida; order Pinales; family Pinaceae; genus Larix; species Larix kaempferi. The sequence goes on along the minus strand of BSBM01000637.1, from coordinate 11,087,875 downwards.
AGACAATTACATAATGTAAGGTATCTATATAATGATTGTCACCTCCTTACGAGTAGACGAGTGCATGGTTAAGCTAAATATTTAATGGAATCAATCCATACGTCCATTAGAGTGGTCACCTAAGGAAAATTTCAATTATAATTAAGCCGAAGGAAGTCATCTCTAATAACTAAAGTAAGATTTAAATATTGTGACATGAAGGGGGCATGGTCACCCCATTATTAAACTTCTTTTGTGGAAAGAAGGATTAGTAAGGGAAATGAATCTCAAGGGGGTTAGGGTATGTTAAGGGGTTAGAGGCCATTATGGTTAATATAACGATAGCACAATGCATAACTAAATCATTAAAAGGCATAGTATCACAGGAGTGAGAGAAGGGTATTAATGAGTAACATGAGGATGACTCAAGGTGATTAAATAGCACGTGTAATGAGAATGAGTAACAATTTAAAAAAAATAAAAATTGTTAAGGCACACAGTTATGAGGGTACCAAATATGATACAAACGATAAGGTATATAAATGGGGAAACACATAATAAAGAAGAATTTCAAGTAATTAGTGCAATTGAAAATTATGTTATGGATATAGTAAATGCTAGAATTAACATAATCGGAGTAGGTCGAGGATAATAGGTGTATGGTAAGATGAGCACCATTACGATAGTCATTCAAATAGTAAGAGGGGAATAATGATCAACTTGAGTCAAGACAAGGGAAGGGAGCGATTCATGTAGCAAGAAGACTATAATGAGTTGGTACATAGGATAAAATATTCCTAATAAGGGAGCAATCCCTAAACAATGTACATATGGACCCGGTGGTGATAAATGAAATCATTATTATAATACCAGTAGATAGGGAGGTAGTCTTAGAAATTGAGACGTGAGTCAATACAATATAAGATGTCTTGACGCAATAGATGCAATAGATGCAACGTAAGATGTCTCGATGCAACAGAGGGTAATGTGCTTATGTATTTAGTACGAGGAGCACCTATGAAGTGGATTGCATTAATAAATGATATTTATCAATGTGCACGAAATAACTCACATCAATAAATGAGAGATTAGGGTCGTAATGAAGGAAGAATGGGAACTATCGCCACATAGGAAGATAGGGTTATGCGAAGAGAGTAAACAAATGATGAAGGGAAAAAGTTAGTAATTATACTATAATTATGGGGTGAAGTAATACAAAATTTTCGTAAAGGTGTATATATAGACAGGGAAATATAAGTGGCTTAATCATAAGTCATGGAATTCTCTATCCATAGAGTTATCGAGGAAACAAAAGATTAAGGAGGCACAAATGCAAATTAGGAATTAACTTAGTCCCTAACTGGAAGAGTATAATGACACATAGTGTAATAGTGAGAGATTGCGACAACTAAAGTAGCTGGCAGTAATAATAAAGGGAAGATCATAATAGATGAATATGTGCATGTTCCATCAATACATGGAAGGACATAAAGTTAATTTTGGTACGTCGAGTTAATACATGATCTTCACCTTCACTCTTTAAGGATGAATTAAAAGCCGATTGACAATAGATAGGGTTGTAAAATTGTAAAATTTTATGAGGAGCCTATATAGTCATGCTAGTAGGAAACTCGTGAGGATGTGATGCTATCATGTGAGGGAATGACCTTATATCATAATTTAAGTTGTAAACAACAAAAATGATATATCGCAAGATGCATAAGTCATATTTCTTGAAAGTGGTTCATAATGTAATGCATTGATAGGAGAATGGTGTGTGATGTATGGCTTAGAAGTAGTCAATTACTTAATGGAAAATTTGGATTTTGGAACGAACTCGACTGGATCTTAACCTAATTATTAGCCGTAAGTATGGTTATATAGTGTTTTTGAAGGACATTGTTGAGTGTGCCTAGTTTGAAATTACCTAAGGTACCCCACATTAGCATAGGTTGTTGATGATGCGTTATATTCGAGCGTTCTCCTATTCATGTATGAGTAATAAAATGTATCACACAATAGGTAATATTGGACATTGAATGAAATTGTGTACATGTTTAAGAACAACAACAACATGATTGCAACATAACAATTATAGGCGTGTCAATGACAAATCACCGTTAAGATAAGTAAGGGGGTTAAACAACCTGAGCATCAACCATAGTAATTGGTGTGGTGTGATAGAACAAATGATCTCATTAGCGTATTCTGATGAGATTTTGTTAAAGCAGTATAAGTAATGATGAGTGATGACTATAATGTTAGTGTGCACAAATAAGTAAGAGTCATCATCTTGTGTAATTAAGGGATTATAAAAAAAAAAAACTAATAAGTGCAACTTAGATACTAAAAGTAATAGAGTAGATAGGATTAGAAGATCAACATAAAGATGTGAATGAAGGAAATGGGTATATTGAGGTAGGGATAGTTAGCGAAATAGTATCAAACATAGGACAATGAGGTAAGGATTACAAGATGAATAGAAATGCAGTCAAAGATAAGTTATAGTTGGACTTGGAAAGTTGTTAATGATGATATGGAAGTTCTCCTTCATGCTTAAACAGTAGTCTCAATGGGTGTATCATCAAACCAACAACCTCTAAATAAAGAGCATGATGGCTTCATAATTTATCACTAATAATAAATCTTGATATAGAGAAATGGCGTAAGTCAAAGTGAAATTAATTAAAGATGAGATCTGATTAAAGAGTCATGACAATGACTAAGAATTAAATTGAAAGTTATATGTAAGACAAGGTTTTCTTATGAATCACATTATAGAACGTACAAATTAATTTAATTTAACAAGGATGTCGAATATTCTATGGGTTAAGTATGGTAATGAACCTTGAGTAGTCAAACCAACAACCTATGCGAATGTTAAACGAAATATAAGAACACCTCCAATAAGATTAAATGAATAGACTTTGTAGATGTCGTTATGTATATTTAGGAGGTGGCCCAGTAGGGAAAGTACACCCTAGGTTTAGCCACTTGGGAGGATGCACAGATCATGCATCGTGATTGATCCACACTATCTTGACCATAACTTCAGGACGAAGTTTCCTGAAGGGTGGGTGTATGTAACGCCCCGTTTTGACATTTCTACCTAAACTATTATTATATGTTGTGTTTACTTGATTATGAGACTCCGTCGGTTTGGTGACACTATGGACATGTGGTTCTATAATTTTCCCGACATATATATGTGTGTGTGTGATGTTAGTATTAGGATATGTAGTCATGTTAGATATGTATCATGTGTTAGTTATGTCTCATATATGCAAGTTAATGAACTATGGGTATGTGGATACCATTAAGTTATTGTTGAAAGAGAGAGTGTTATAATACCGAGTGCATGGTGAAAATAATAAATTGATTATTGTTGTTATGTTATGACGAAATGTATGTGTACATGCACGATATTCGAGATTGTATTTCGAGGACTGACTTACAGGTTAAAAAGGCTAAGTGATAGCTGGGTCCTACAAGGAGGGAGAGCCTCGGGGACATGGACTCTGAAAGATAAACGGTATGCAGATGACGCATTATTTACTTTCGCATGATTATTATGCTGTTTATTATGATGTATGGGTGGGGTAGGGTTTCATGAAACTCAACCGCCCAGATTGGTTATACGATGACAAACCGAGTACAAGTGCAACGCGGTTATTATGTCGGGTAGACATAGTCCCTTGTTCCATTAGGGGGGTGGAGGCTTTACCCACCGTTTATCCCCGAAACCCAGAGTCATGGGAGGGCTGTGCTACGGCGCGCTCCCCAAGGTGTGTGATGATGACTGGTGGTTGCCTGCTGGGGAAGTTTGGTCGATGTAGTCGACACTTCTGCTTACGGGTTCTAACTGGAGCCGGCCATGACTTGGCACTTCAGGGTAGTCCAGCAGAGGAAGGATAGGATGTGGAAGTTAGTTGTGAACTAGATAGATGGAGTAGGTAGGTAGGTGTACCATGATGTTAGGAGGGAAGACTTGATCAATTTTATATGTTGAGGACCTTGCAGATTCGTGTGTCGTAAATTAGTAACTGGTATTATTGTTCGTTAGTTAATGGTACTTAATTAAGCGAATGACCCAATAGTCAAATAATGTTAGGAATGCGTCAATAAACATTAACTTAATTAATTAATAATGTTGTGTGGTTTAATACTATTAGTGTACCTACACGAGGTATGTAAGCCGTAGCTACGCTTACATAACTCGTCTACATATGTGTCAATTGCGTGAAATAATACTGAACTATAATGATTAGGCATTAATTACATTATTACTACTTATCTAACCATGAGATTAAATTTATACATTGAGATAGTAATTTATGATTAAGATAATGGAATAGGTTGAATGAGTGACTTAGGTGGTAATGAATGATGATCAAGTTCTAATGTTGATTAGTGTTAATTATTGTGATTAATGTTGATTATTGTTGATTAATAAACATGTTATGGTTAACTTAGGTAGTAATTAATGCAATTGGTTAGTAATGCATGATTTAATATTAACGAATTTAATTAGTCAAGACTAAGGGTTAACATGTTAAATCGCCATTGTAATGTTAATTAAAGTAATATTAATTTGATAGGTTAATATTAATTACAAGGTAGTTAATTAATTAAAACATATGGATAAGAATTAATTTATTACTATTAATTTAATTATTGTCATGTCTAAGTTAATTATAAAATAGGGTAAATTATAAATAGATATATTATGCAATTGATGTACAGGTGTCGAAATGTACATTGGGAGATGTTTAATAGAAATTATAAATTAAATTATGAAACATTTAATTATAAGGTCATCGAGAGATGACTAGCAATTAATGGGGTAAAACGTGTGAGTGTGAAACACTTATGGTTGATGTAAAATTTTAAATAACATTTTATTAATTATTAATTAAAATTTTGGAAAAGGAAAGAATGCTATAATATTGCCGAGAGATTGTTGGTTGAGTGTTGGAAGATGAACCAACCCAAACTTAAATTTAATAATAAAATAATACAATCTTGTTTTATGAGTCAAATGTTGGGGCTCGAGGAGGAAGGGGGGTTGGATAAAATTAATGATGAGGATAGGGGTAGTTATGATAGGAGGAGTCGGTGGAAGGAGAAAGGAGGGGAATAAGGTCGAGAGGAGAAGGAGGAGAAGGGGTCTCCTTCACCTTGCATATTTTTTTTGGATAGGAGAGGGAGCAGAGATAGCAGGAGAGAGCAGCAAAGAAAGGGGGTTCTGGTTGGAGAGTTTGCAGAAGGGAAATACAGGTTGGCTTGTACTCGGTTTGGGCTCGGGGGTCCAAAGGGGTACCTTTGGAACTGGGTGGTCGGCGAGACCTCGCCAGTTGGCAGGGTGGCAAAACTGTTTGGGCAGGTTGAGTTTCAGGGTTGTGGAAAGAGTTTGATTGCAGGTCTATAACAGGGCAAAGGAAGCAACGAAACACGGCAAAGGAAGCAACAAAATAGAAGGGATCTACTAGCTATCTGCAGGTATTTTCCTTGCAGGTATAATGACCCCTTTCTAACTCTGTCAATATTCATTACTTCATGTTATAACAAAAATTAAATTGAATGAGAAAATGCATTTATATATATACTGTACACCTGCACAAGGGTATTAAATGTTAGAAATAAATTTGACCTGCAAATGAAAATGTGTTGTATTTTTTTAAGACATGAAATTTAACCAAATTAGAAAAAACGGAACAAAACAGAGATGTGAAACACTATGTCAACAATGTTAGAAGGATCTTTATTTATGAACTTAGATTATCTAGGACCGGGGTCCTACAGGGGGGAATTAGAAACATGGAAGGCTTGGGAAGATAATAAAAGACAATAACCAATAATGAGATTGGCTTTTTATCATTTCTCATTTTGCAAATTGAAGAGCATAGCTTGTCCATTCTAGTGGAGTGTTTAGTCTACTTGCCTTAGTACCAATTTCGAGGGTGAATGATTCCCATCCTAATTGGAAATTGAAGAGGCCATTCATACCTTTAATTTGGAGTTAAAATGGATTTATTTGTTTCAGGTTGAAGCTACAGGGCAGCTCGTGATTCTTTCATCTTCAACTTGTTCCCATCTTTATCTCACATTTCTCTGCATATTTGGCTCTTGGAGGAAGGGCGCACATAGTGAGATTCTGATCTCTTTGGGAGAGTCCAAGATACACCATTTAATTGTAATATTATATATTTACTCTTTATTTTATGCTCAGAAGATCCTTAGGTCTAAATACCAAGTGAAACTATGTAAAAATACCAAACAATGTATAAATGGTGCCATTTTCCTCATATCTTGTTATGAGAGCTTGAAGTTGCTTTATTTCGATTTGTATAAGTTAATATTTGTGATTTTTCTGATGTATGGAGAGTCATTAATTCCCTAAAGAAGTTTCATATACATTACATGATCCTTTGGAACATAAATCTTGAATTTCATAGCAAGTGGTGAAGTTTCCTATCATTTCCCCCTATGTGAAGACATGTATACAAACCTCTGATTTATGGGAGTTGCAGCATCCTTTAGAAATTGATTAATGATTAATTTGGGTTCCCATTGAAGTAATTTAACTAATACATGTCTCTGTTCTGAAATTTGTGAGGTTCGTATTGCATTTGGGAATCGATTAGTGACCTCTACCCTTAGGGGTTTGAACCTCGAATTTGCTAGTAAAATTCCCCAATTTATCCTGAAGTTAAATGAATGTTGCAGAAGTATTTTGAGAGTGTATAAACATTCATCAGACTCATTTTTATGTATTAATACCTTTCAAATACCTTCAGACCCAATTTGGAAGCATTTGGAGCCATTTGGGAGTGTTGGAGTCATAACTAGTCTAAGGGTCGAATTGGCCAAAAATTGCAATTTTTCCAAATTTATAAAAAATGGACACTACAGATTGGCTCTCCTAACCTTTTTCTTGATCACATAAATTCTGGAAAAACTGTTGAATTTCTTCATCAAGGGAAGGAAACCGAATCTGAATACTAAGGACCTGATCTGTTTCATTTCCAACCAAGGGAGGATATACCTTCTACTAGAAATTTTATTGAATATCATGACAACTAGACTCTAACCTCTCTCCTTGATGTTGAAATGGGTTTTCATACAAGGATTCTATGATTTATTCATCAGTAAACTCTTCATCGCCATAATTGTTTTTTTAGGAGCTAAATGAAACTTTCAACATGCTCACAACAATTTTCAATCAGTGATAAATATGGGTAGGATTCTTTATAATGCTCATAGAAAACTGCATGGAAATCTTTAAGAGAATAAAGACTAGCAGGTGGAACTTCTCATACCAAGATCTTTCTTTTTCCTCTAAGTTTGCCATAAATATTTTCATTAGGCAGTCTTCATGAAATTCAACCCCTAGCTTACATGCATGCATATGAAACTTAACCAAATGAAGAGCAACATCATCACCCTATTGATATTTGAATCTTGTCAGGTATGTTTTCCAGTCTATATGAGGAAGACGAGTTGGAAAGCTAGGAATATGAGTAGGATTCAGAGGAGCATACCTCACAGATTTTAGATTCATCTCGATATAGTGGAGTTTCCAAGAAACTCTTTAGGTTTTGAATTCTTCTGAAAATGGGGTCGCCATTAAAACTTTAAACTTCTAGATTCTTGAAAATGGATTCGCTAGGTGAATTATGCACATCCTCTTCACTCCCAACCACTGTTCAACTTCAATGATCGATTATAATCTTTGTCATTTCTCCTAGTGAATATTTCACCTTTGTTCCCCAGCAACGGTGCCAAGATGTTATCACTCTGTAATTTCCCTCATCTGTGAGAAGAAAACTTAGAGGTAACCACAAACCAACTTTCAAATTGGAAGCTAGTGCTTCCAATATCGAGAGGGATCTCTCTTGCAACTCAGTCACTCAAGGTCACTATAGGAACTGGTTGTGTACTCAATACAGTAGCTAGATCTTCTGCAAAAGAGTTTTTAGATTTAACTGTGGATGATATGGTAAAAAGGGAAGACCATTGGGCATGGTGTCTAGGGATAAAATAAGTCGAAGTGATCAATACAGTTTAATAAGCAATTCATTGATAAGGGAAAGGTAGCCAACACTTCTAGCTATCAAATCTATTGTAGCATGGTGGAAGAAATTAGGAGTAACATACCATCCAACATAAAGCATCTGTCAAGGATGAATTTTATGCTTAACTTTAGATGAATAAAGTGGAGTGCCTAACTGCTAAAACTCAGAGCATAAAACATGAATTATGAATTTTATATTTTCAATCAGACACTTGAAGATCCCACACATAAATGAAAATTGTAGATAAGAAACACATCAACTAATAAAGAAACGCATCATTGGACATCATTAACACATGAATATTTGGAGAGAAAAGCTTGTACTTCTATATTGATCACCAGCAATAAATCACAGGAAAATATTACAAAATAGGTAGGTCTTCTTCTGCCCCCCTTTGGACCTTCCTTTTCATTCAATATATATCCTCTCATCCCATCTTCCCCTAAGGAGGTTGAAATCCTTCTTTAGAAAGAAGTTACAACCGCTTAGGAACGAAGTAGTTACAAAATTAGGGTTTATTTATTTATTAATTACATATGGAGAAAATATGGAAAAATAGGTCTCAAATATCCTTCGAATCCCCCAAATCACGATACTTGAGAAAAACCCGAGAGAGGTTTGTATAGATGAACCCGTGCCTGAGAAAAAACTCTTTCAATTTGTTGAGATCAATCACCATATGATTGGAATATGTGCCGAAAGTTCATGACTAAAACAAGAAATTATTTAATGTTGAAATTCTAAAAAAAGGGCTTCAAAGATTCATTTGAATATCCCAAATCATGACACCTATGCAAAAATTGAGGGAGGTTTTCGTGATTTGGCCCGTTCTTGAAGAAATACCCCTTCAATTTAAAAAAAAATACTTCCATATCTACAAAAACAGTCAGCTACATAACTTATGTAGAACTTTCCCCTGTTTTTACACTGCGGACGCTACAAAAGTTCTGAAAACTTCATTTTAGCTTAGTATCATATCTAACTTCCCTCCGGTCTTCATATTAGCACCCAAAATTGTACTCTGAGCATCCTTAGACCTGATTCCACCCCATTTTCATATCCATAGCATCCCACTTATCTCCAACACAATGAGATACATCTTGACTCATCAAACAACTCAACATATGACAAAAAGGAAACCGACTTTAAGACTTGCGGAGACAATATTTGAGTTATAATTGGTGGGTGTGACACGTCATTTGGATGACTCATAAGATTTGAAAAACTTCGGCAGTTCTATAGCATCCATAGTTAATAATCGAATAAAAGCACTACAAAGGTTTAGGAAGTTTAGTAGCACCTTTAGTTTAAAAAGGGTCCTTGATGCTATAGAAGGTAAATAATTATAATGAAATGACTAGGAATAAAAATCAAGGGTGGGAAAACTTTGTCTTGGACTCAATATGGTATTATTGACATTGGAATACTACATTATACCTACTTGAGACGTGATCATGAACTTTTAAGCTCGGTCCAATATTACACAATTTGCCAAATACATGTTTTTACCTTTGAAAGCTTTGACCTTGGAAACAACCTAACATGACCAAAGACCTGGCAAGAGAGAGAGTTAATTGATCCAACCTATGTGAATTTATAAGTGATAACGACTGTCTATGTGATATTTATCCTCCAATATGGGATATGGGTGCAACTAGGAGGATTTTAGCACTAGTTATGGGTTTTAGGGCACTAGAAGGATCTAAAAGAAGTTTCTAGGTATTGTGGAAACAAACAAGGATTAATCAACCACATAATATTGGTATAGTATATATTAAACATATGAGTGCCAATATGGACACCATTAGTAGGATTTGAGCTCTAGGGATGGGTCTCGAATCCGTAGACATGATTCGAGGAGAAAGACCAATGTATCAAGGTATAAAATATATATTTATGGTTCATGGACCATGAGTAAGGTCTAATACTACCACATAATCATTGCAAAGTGATGCTTTGTCCTACATGTGTCTATTAGAATTTTGATACTTCCAGTATTTTTATGTTAGATCTTCAAACAATCTATATTAATATCACAATAACCATATATAATAGGATCACTGAAAGATAGACAAGCACAACATAACAAGAGGACACAAAGATTTACCATGGGAAAACCCTCTCACGGGAAAAACCCAACAAAAATTCTTTAGTATAGATTCATTAGAAATTACAATGTCAATTTCGTACAATAACCTGAGAACAAGACACAATAGAAACCCAAGAAAATATGTCTTCAATGCAGCTACTCTTTCTCCCTAGTGAACTTGCCGTTCTGATACCACACATGGGAACTTGTTTGAGTGAGATGATGCACAAACGATCTAGGCGCCACCCTATTTATATTGGTCACAAAAATGGCCTTTTTACATAACTGGGCCGACCCAACTGGGGCAGTTCTGCCCATTGTTTGGGGCAGTTTACCCACTGAGCCAACTTGACTATTTTACATGATTCCTTTTAGGGCTTTTACATAATCAAATACAATATGAATACTTCCTGAAGGAAGTACAATAAAATACAATAAGAATATCTTCCGAATTTACATTCTTCAATAGTGTCATCTAGGAAGAATTACTATAACATCAAGTATGTGCGATGAGTACACATGTTTATTGGATATAGATGATTAAAATATTCCTTTAGGGCATAAGGCCCTAATTTCTTCCCCTGACCATGTTAAGGGCCCTAATACCTATACTTAATGTTGAAACCTACTAATGGAAAGAATATCCCCACTCAAATGGTGACAATACTATAGAAAGGTCCTTTGGCGTGGTTTGATGCATTGTTCTTAGACCTAGATGCTTAGAAGCTTCTTGTAAGGCCTAAGGCATAAGTGACCCATATCTAGTTCTCAAAAGTTCCTAATGGTTCCCATATCACTAGTTTAAGTCTAATGATCGACTTGATTCCAGGTAATTTGCAGCGTGCCGATGCATCATTCATGAATCTTGAGCCTTATAGATTCCTTTGGAGCATAATGCATAAGTTCTATTTGATATCCTCACTTATATGGGAAGGATACCCTTAGGATATCATGTTTGGTGGTTCAAGGAAACACTTTTTGGTGTTGGATACCTAGAATCTTTCTTTAGGTCTTAAGGTCTAAGCTTCCTCATTTAATCATGTCTTCCCCCCATGACATATCCCTAGTGCTAAAAACCTTATAACGTAGCTCATATCCATTTCTAAAAGGAAAACATTCTAAAATAGGTCTTATGCAATGGTTTGACATCTCATTCATGGACCTTGAGCATTAGAATCTATGTTTATGGGTAAGGTTCAAGTTTCCTCCCCTATATATGGTTAAGGCATTGAGACTCATTCTTAGAAGTGAAAACATCTTAATGGCCCCCATATATAGTCTTGGAGGCAAGTGATACTCACAAGAGGTTAGGTGTGGTGATTCAAGGCCTTGATACCCTTACCTAGTGATCAAACCTCATAATTTCATCAATATTCCCACTCAAAGGGTAACCTCTAATGGTTAACGATCACTTCCAAGATTTCTATGCATGCCAAAAATACATTAATTGTGCACCATGAATGTGTTTATAGGTTTGTATATTCTTGAAGCTTATTTGTTTTCCTACATTTCATTTTTTACACTATATTATAATAGGATGTGCATGTACCTCTAAAATTCCTTGAAATCAACATATTCTTGTTTTCTTATATTTCCATTGCAACTAACATGTCATGAGAGGGAGACATTAACTTGCACCAACCCTCTAAACAGTAAATGATATAATATAAGTTAATATTTTTATCATTGATGTTATATTTATGTTAAAAAAAGTGCCACTAAACAATTCACTCGAATAAGTAACGTGAGTTTTTTAAAAATAGATAATAATACTAAGATGATAATTATTAACCTAATGTACATTGTATAATATACCTTATAGTAAATAAGGTAATAAGTATTAGAGGTAATTTTTTATTATTATTATAACACATAATTATATTATATAATAAAATATATTATACTATAATAAATTATATCTATATCTATCTATCTATCTATCTATCTATCTATATATATTTTTTTCTCAGCGGAAAAAAAACGTACTACTGATATTCAAAAGTGTGAATCAAATAGTACAATCATATATAAGTTAAAAAACTGTGACTTATGTTTAAAAAGTATCCCTTGATCTTTCTATGATAGATATACCAAAATATAAACTATAATCCCTGCAAAAAAAATCTACATTCAACATATATCTTGCTAAATTTCGTAAATGTTCATGCTGCTAAAATCAGTACATTGTGAATCTTGAAATTCTTCCCATCTGATAATGCCTTCAAACCCTGCATGCGCCTCTTTTGATAGAGTATCATCCATCCAGTTGTGTTGTCGAAATATATGTTCAAAGGAAATATCCCTAAAGAGCTGAATATTATCCTTTGTTCTACAACACCATTGATGTAGGGAAATCACATTTAGATTATGATCCCCTTGAGCCCACTTTATCGTCACCCTACAGTCTCCAAACACAATCAATTCATGTAGCCCATAACAAATGAGATAGTAAGCACACTCCATAGACCAAGTAATTCTGCCTTGGTGTTGGTACCTATTCCACAATTCAGCTGAAGAGTGTAATAGTGATCTTTGTTGATATAAATCACTCCCCCCACAGCACATAATCCATCAATTGCCAATCCATAAAAAAAAAACAACCAGCCTATGATGAGGAATACTAAAATTACTGTCCCGTCTATTACCATTTTTAACTGATATTGAACAGTAATCTTTATATGAATGGGGTGTAGAATAATCTATGAATGGGTGTATTGTTAAGGTACTCCTTGTGATAGGTCATTGGTTCGAAACTCCATGGATACGAGCTTACAATTTTTTAAATTCTATTATATATATATATATAATTTATTATTATTTTTATATATTAATATATTTAAATAATATAACTAGTACAATAAATCTTATTATTATTTATATTAAAATTAATATAAATAATAATACATTATATTTCAATATATAATATAGGTATTGTCAAATCTCCCATTAGCATGGTTGGTTTCAATGGGCCTCATTCTACATGGTGAATTGAGTTCAAACCCCACAAGGTAGCTAGGAGTAGACACTTAAAATCTAGCCATGTTAAGGGTTGGTGATGCCTAGGATGGGTGCGATCCTTGAGTGATTTTGATATCTTAGATACCCCTATATTGTGGTTTCTTAGACCACAGGCTAGTCCTGCAAGTAATAGACAAACTAACACACACACACACACACACACACAAGAGAGATAGAGAGAGAGAGAGAGAGAGAGAGAGAGAGAGAGAGAGAGAGAGTAGTTACTTCAACATATTCGAAATGAAAGGTTTCTAGTGATATACAATAATAATAGTACTTAGATAATTATTAATATATTGTAAATTGTATAATCCCTAAGAGTAAATAATAGATAAATGTTATTACTAATTTTATACTATTAGTAAGTCCATATACCTCTTCCTTTGGAATAGGAAGAAAATCCTATTTAAGACTCTCATCACTCCTGTTGTTTTATATGGTTATGAAGTTCGGGGTTACAACATCTCTAGAGAATATTGGAGAAGGATAGAGAAAATCCAAAAGAGATTTATAACATATAATATCAAATTAAAGGCAATACACCCTATCCTATCCTCCTCATAGAAGAAAGTCTCTCCTTGATTGAGAGCATGGCTATTAATAGGTACCTAATGTACAAGCACAAGATAAACAATATGGGAGACAAGATGATTCCTAATATTTCTTCCTATTCTAGTCAAAACCACTTGCAAATTAAACAAGGTTGGCATGAAGATGCCAAGTCCTGGTTAAACCATTAGGGAGTTGAGGAAGAGATCACTCTGCATAATATCGATAATGTTAAAAGTATTATTACATCTAAATTTAATAAAATATGTGGTGCGATAAAGAGTTAGAGGATAAGATAAAATTAAGATATTATAAGGAGGTGATCATTATCAACCCTAATCTACAAGATAAAAAAATCTCTCTCTATTTTAACTAGAGTAAAGAAGAAAATAAACATTGCTAAAATAAGAACAAACTCTCATGAGCTCCATAGTGAAATGAGGTGATGGACAATTCCTAAAACGCTGTAGGATGAAAGAATATGTCATCTTTGTGACACATAGAGGGTTGAAAATGAGAACCAATTTCTCATAGAATGTCCTGCATACACCCACAATAGAGTGAAATTTCAAAACATTTGCCACATAATTGACCTTCCTAACCACTGAACTCATCATAACTATGGTGATTTAGGAATGCTTCTCTTTGAGCTTTTTGAACATAGAAATCAAATTCTAAAGAAAACCAAGCGACTCCTTTAATTTTTAAGGTTTGATAAAACAAAATTGGTATCAATAGATGTTAATAACCATCATTATCATCATCATTATAACATATTGTAATTATAATAATATTATATTTTTTATGATATAATAATTTATTATATTATTATTATTATTACATAAAATGATAATATAATTTAATTTTTAATAAATGTATAATATAATTAAGATAATAAAATGATTATTTAACTTATATATATATATATATATTTTCAACAGAAAAAAAACCATTGTCCCTTGTTATTCATCATGAATCAAAGAGTACAAAAACATTACATAGTATCTGTTTCTTCATAGCAACAAGGTGAAATACATCTCATAAGATAGATGCAATAGACGTGTAAAACTAAATATTCCTCTCACTCTCAAGTGTACATATCAAAAAGAGCCAAATCATACTTCAAACAAGAAAAACAAAAGTGTGCTCAGATTAAAAGCAAAGTTAAAATAGTTTGTTCCGAAACATACTATTACCATCAAGTTGTTCCAACTAGTGAAGGAAATCATAGATTTTACTGGTGATGATATGGTCTTCAAACTCTACAAAATATAAGGTTCCCTCAGGTCCCACAATAGCCTTTTTCATCAGTTCATCCACTAAAGAATTAAATCTCTGTAAATGTGTCTTATATTAATTTTATCAAAGGAAGATAAAGGAAAATTGACCCTGTGACACCATTGCTCAAGTGATAATACCTGTAGCTTGGATAGACTGTTGACCCAATTCAGAATGTTCTTTGAATCACCAAGAACCTACAAGGATGGTATGCCAATGTAATATGCAAAGTGTAGAAGACTCCAAAGAGCCAATATTTCAGCTCTTGTATTTGTACCCAAGCCACAAATCATCTAAAGTTTGAAGTAGAGATCCTCATTAATATGAATAAACATACTTGCACCACAATGATCATCCTGCCTTGCTTCATGAAAGTGTCCCACACCAAGGGAAATAGTAGGATTGTCTGAAATCTACCTGATTCTTTTATACTTCTCTATAGATTAATATTCTTTATGTAGACCCAACATTCTCATACAACTGCATAAACATTTCGGGATTTACCTTCAAATATGGCATGGTTCCTAGTTTTCCAAATATCCCAACAAATAAAAGTTGGAAATAATTTATGAGCATGATTATTCCTTGCCCATTGCTAAAAACATTTCAGCAATCGAGGATGAACCCCACATTTGAATGATCTAAAGTTCATCAACTATAACCTTCCGGAGCCTCTTACTGTATGAACATTGAAAAAACATGTGGTTAAGATATTCACAATTACTCTTACAAAGAAGACAACAATTTGGACCAGACCATCACCTTCTCGTTAGATTGTCCCAGGTTAAAATATAATTATCTAGACTTAGCTAGAAAAAAAACATTTGAGCTTTAATGGCAGTTTCCACTTCCAAAGTTTACTAAACCACCATTTGTTTACACTTGTAGAAAGTGATTGAGAAATAAAAGCATATGCAAAATTAGCACAAACCTATCCATATGTACTATTATATGTCCAAGGAAGGGTATCATTATCCTTATTCAATCATATATCTGCTCTGTTCAATGCCTTGATGTAGCCTGTCCATTCCTATGCCCTTGATTGTTCATACCCAAATCCCCAGGAAGAAGCCAATATGATTAGAATGTGCCAACTACATAGGTGTTCTAATATGATCTAATGTATGGAACCCGAACACAACAATCTATTCCATAATAGAGGGAGACAAAACATAGCCCCCCCACCAATGTAAGGAACAACACCAATAATGACTTGATTTCCATTTCCAATTTCCCAAGATAAGAATCTACCTATCTAATGGAATATCCTCACAAAGCCATTCCAAAAGTTAGATAAACCATGTATAGATTTTTCAAGATTCCTAATCCAAGTTGTCATAGAGAACCTGTTAATATATGTAGCATGAAGTACATCACACCATAAACCAGGTCCAATAATTCCACTCCATAGGATTTTCATATGCAAGGCAATATTGAACCAAAAAATATTCTTAATGTCCCAACCACCCATGGATTTTGGTCTAGAAAGTCTATCCTAGCTAAGCAGATGAATTTTATTCCCCAAGGAAGAACCAAAACAAAGGAAGTTAAACATATTTTGTCTTATCATGTTTAGAATAGTCAGAGGTACTTTGGCCATAGAAAACCATTACACAAGGATTCCAACCAATACATATCTCACTAAGGTGAGTCTGTCCCATAAAGAAAGCAACCTATAAATGAAATTTCCAATTCTTTTCTCAACCTTCTTGACGAACCAATTCCAATCTCTAACACTGTAACTGTTTAGTTTCAAGAAGTAACCAAGATATTTAAATCCATTATCAATATCATCAATCTTGTATGGAAAGATGGAGGTAATCTATGCTAAAATATTCTCATCAACACCATTCCCGAGGAAAGCATATTTATTTGAACTTACATCCATTCCCGATGCTTCACAAAATAAGGCAATTATCTCAACAAAAGTAGACCATTCCCCAAGAGAGACTCTTCCAAATAGAGCCACATCATAAACAAATAGTAAATGTGTGATGAAAATAAATGAATAAAATATGATACCCTTTAACTTGCCTTCATTTTTTGTAGCCACTATCAGCCTACTAAGTCCTTCAATGACCAACAAGAAAGGGAGAGGGTGAGCGAGCAGCCTTGTTTAAGTCCCCTTGAAAATTTGAATTTTTTTGTCATAGAACCATTTATAAGAACAAAAAAGTATGTAGAATAAACACATGCATTATCCAATTGGTTACCAGCAAGGGGAGACCAATCTGTCGTAGCAATAACCTTAAAAAACCCCAATTTACCTTGTCATGGGCTTTGACTAAACCCATCTTCAGAATTAGGGCATATATCTTTCTAGACTTGATAGAATGTAAGCATTCCTATGTAAATCCCATATCATCAAGGATTTGTTTGTTTGATAAGAAACCAAATTTCACTTTTGTCATCACCTCAACCAATTTATGACACAATCTATTGGATAGTATTTTTGTGACAATCTTATACACAATATTGAAGAGTGAAATATGCTTGTAATCTGGAAGGGTTTCGAGCTTATCATTTTTAGGAATAAGTGTGATTATTGTGGAGTTGAGTTCACTCGATGCATAACTTGCAGTTCTTTAATTTTCAACCACTTCCAACAACTCCACCCCCATCATATCAAAAAAGTATAAGAATATTTCGATAAGCCATCGGTCAAGCCCAAGACTCTTGTCCTTGGAAAATTGTTTTAAGACATCTTCTAATTCCTCCATAGAAATATCTCTCCCAATATGAATTACCTCCTCTTCAATGAAAAAATATTGAAATTTATTAAGTACTTTAAGCTGAAAAGCAATGACATATCCGCTAGTGTCTCTAAAAATATTGGAGAAGTGTTCCACATCAACTTTTTCTAGATCATTTTTAGAGCAAACCCAATTTACATTTCCATCCTTCAAGTCCCAAATAAAGTTTAAGTTCTTTCTATAATTTTCATATGTATGGAAATTTTTGCTATTATTATCCCCTGGAGAAATCTAGGTATCCCTACTCTTTAGTTTCCATCCCATTTCCTTCTACTTCAGTAATTTTTCTTTCATATTCTCCAACTCTAATAACAACCGTTTGTACTACACAGAAAAAGTGCTAGATATATTTGATCCATAGACCTTATCCATTAAGTTCTCAATATCTATAAGGTCCTGAGCATATTATTTCTACTTGATCTTTTTTCCCAATTAATAACCAATTTTTTTATACTTTTAAGCTTACTAACTAAGTTATCGAAGGAATCAACCCCCCCACTAGTATCAAAAGAATTCCATTTAGTCCTATTCAATGAGCAAAAATTAGCATTCTCAAGCCATATATGATTAAACATGAAATGGTAATTATGAACATTAGGGCTACCATCAATATGAAGACAAATGGGAATGTGATCAGATATTTTGGAATTGATGAACCATGATCTGCACTTGTTCAAGGAAGAAACTGAGGCTTCAACAATAAAAAACCTATCTTGATGTTTTCTAATACCATTGCCACCAAGTATACCATTTATCCAAGTGGGGCTCATTTTAGCATGAACAATGTTCAATAACTATGATCTCTGAAATAATTGAAGGAAATAGTCTGATAAACGGTCCAACTTGGCACCTCCTCCCTCTATCTCAGTAGTATATATTGTGAAATTTAAATCCCAAGCCAATATAATATTTGAATAATTTAAGAGACAACTGGCTTCCACAACATCCCAAAACACCTTATGTACCTTGTAAGGACCATAACAATTTAGGATATAAAACATTTGGTCAAACCCTCTAAACTTTCCCTTTGGTAATATACCTGCATGAGTTCGAAAGGGTTAAAAATCAACTACCATAGGGTTCAATGTAGCCAACAACCCACCTGAAAGTCCATTTGCGTCTAAAGCACACATTTTCCAATTGGGAAAGAGTTTCAAAAAAATTCTATGACAAAATTACCTAAACACATTATTTCCTGAATCAATACTACTTTTGGATTAGGTAACCCAAGCGCTGGTGTTCTAAGGGATCGAGTGTTATCTTTCTTTACATCAAAATAGTTGGACAATGACGCATCCACTAGTCATTTTGAAAGTGGAATATAATCAACTTTTGAATTATTTACATTCCCATCCCCAAAACTAGGATTAGCATGCCTATCTTTCTTCTTTTGATTTCTGATAGTGACATTTTGATGACATATTGATGCAACAAGAGAAATCTCAGAGTTTTCCCCAACCTTTTGTTGATGTATATGTAACTTCAGAATGTATTTCACCTATCTATTTCATCTATGTATATTGTACTCCTATAGAGATGTGTTATTCCTCTATACAGAAGTGTCGTTATTTGTATTGACAAGTGTCGTAACTTGCCGATGGGTTATTAGACCACCATGTGTGAGGTTGACCTTGATTAAGTTAACCATGGGTTATTAGGCTAAGCTAGACAAGTCGACCCCATTAGTTTATTGGGCAGGACATGACAAGTATAAATAGAGATCGGGAGATATCTATTTGGACATCTCATTATTCACTTGTACATCACTTGGAAAGTGGTGCACTAGTTGAGGAGGAGGAGGAGCTACTAGTAGAAGACTATCTCTTGTACTTTGGTTGTATTATTGATCTATCTATCTTTGAGGAAGTTGTGGGGTTTTTCACCTTAGGGTTTTCCCCACGGAAACTCTGTGTGTCTATTGTCTCTTATGTTTGCATCTTGTTGTGATTGACATGATTGACATGCTTGATATGATTGATATGTTGTACATGTTATTCTCTCAGTAAAGATCCTAGAGTATATTGAATTAATGCTCAAAAATTAACATGGAATCAGAGCTTCCTTGGGAAGAAGACATTGTGCAATGGCAGAAACTAGGGTTTCTTGTTTATTGGGTTTCTCTCCACAGATTTTGGAAAAGTAATATGATAGATTGGCTCTCCTCAGCAAGGTGAATCTTTATGTCCAATAAGAATTCAATTCTAGGCACTTTCATTTTTGGCCCTAAAAATTAGAGTTTCCACAAAAATAGGAATTTCTGAAATCTGAAGACATAGATAGAAGCTCCTTGGAAAAATCGAAGTTTAGAGCTTTGGATTGAGATTTTTGGTTGGGTGAAGCTCTGGGAAACTCATACCCTAATTCAAGGTCCTCCCCAGTGAATCTGGGAAGACTAAAAGGCATTTTCGAAGGGTGAAACTTTGTAGATCTCAAATTTTGAATATACCAGGCTGATCAGCTCATCAAGGTGCATCTTTCTATCCTTTCAGAATTTTGAAATTCACATTTTGAATTTTTAGGGTTTCTTTGACAAACCCTAATTCAGGAACAGATCCAGTTTTCAGCAAATCAAGTGGTAAGACCTAAATATTTTCTATTTCCATTTGATGTACTCTTTAAGATGTCTCACCACACCAAGCTTGAGGATAAGATTGAAGGAGCTGATAACTTCCGAGCTTGGAAGTATAGGATTGGGTTAATCCTGGAAGAAAATGAATTGGACACCTACATCAGCTTTGAGGTCCCTATCCCAGGGGATGAAGATGCTAAGGCATTGCATAAGAAGAACTTGGTCAAGGCAAAGAGAATCATTGCTAATTCTATCAAAGACCATCTCATACCACATGTGTCATCTCTGAAGACACCCAAGGATATGTTTGACTCTTTGACCAAGCTATTTGAAGGGAAGAACATAAATCAAAAGATGACTCTGCGGAATAAATTGAAAGGGGTTAAGTTGTTGAATGGAGAGACCATTCAATCTTATTTCTCCAAAATCTCTTAGATCAAGTAACAAATTGAAGCTGTAGATGAAGTGGTGGAGAATGGAGAAATTGTGATGACCACTCTGAATGGCCTACCTAGGTCATGGGATTCCTTTATCCAAGGAATATGTACAAGAAAGAAGTTAATCTCCTTCAGTATACTGTGGGATGAATGTTCACAAGAAGAGGCTAGGCTTGTAGCCCGAGAAGAAAAGATGGGAAATGAAGATCAAGCTCTCACAACTCACACCAAAAGAAGCAAGCCTAAGAAGGAGCACTCTCATTACAAGAAATCCTCTCACACCCATCTAAAGAATAGGAAATATATGAGATGCTTCACATGTAATGAGAAAGGACACTTTGCTGTAGATTGTCCCAAGAAAAAAAAGGACAACAACTTCAACAAGAAGAAGAAAGGCAACAAGAAGAGATATCATGCTCATGCTGCTGAGGATGATGAAACTCCCAAGAAGAAGGCTAGAGCAGAAAGTGATGATGATGACTCATCAAGTGAAGAAGAGTATGTTCTAATCTCTGCTCTCACAAGTACTATCTCTCATGGTTGTAATGATTGGCTTATTGACAGTGGGGCTTCCAAACACATGACTGGGTTTAAAGAATCTTTTGTAAATCTATCTGAACATGAGTCACCCCATAAGGTGAAACTTGGGGATGGCTATCAATATCCTATCAAAGGAAGCAGTGAAGCCTCCTACAACCTAGAATTTGGGAAGTCTTTGAAGATGGAAGAGGTTCTATATGTACTTGGGCTCAATAAGAACTTACTCTCCATATCTGCATTGGATGCAAAAGGCATGAGGGTTGCATTTGTAGATGGCCAAAAGGTAAAACTATAGATGATGCAGTGGTGATTGGAGAGCAAGAGGGAGGATTGTATAAATTGAAGGGACAACCTGAACATGCCATGGTACATGAATCCATGGAACCAAGTAAAGTTTGGCATAGAAGGCTTGCTCATGTGCACTATAGAGCACTACCAATTGCAAGCAAAGCTATAGAGGGTCTTCCTGAAATTGAGACCAAACATGAAGGTGTTTGCAAAGGATGTGCAAAAGGAAAGAACATAAAGAAGACATTTCCAAGCAGTGAAAGCAAGGTAAAAGGAATCTTGGAAATCATCCACTTTGATGTATGCGGTCCGATGTCATCCAGTTCTTTGGGTGGGTATGTTTACTATGTCTCTTTCATTGATGACTTCTCCAGGAAGACTTGGGTTTACTTCTTGAAGAACAAGGATGAAGTGTTTGATAAGTTCAAGGAATTCAAAGCCTTGATGGAAAACCAAACTGATAAGAAGATCAAAACATTCAGATCTGACAATGGCAGAGAATTCACTTCAGGAGAATTCAAGAAGCTATGCAGTGATTCAAGGATTAAGAGGGAGTTGACTGCTCCCTAAAATCCACAACAAAATGGAGTTGCAGAAAGGAAGAATCGAACAATCATGGAAGCAGCACGGGAAATGCTGCATGACTAGGATCTGCCTATGCATATGTGGGCAGAAGCAGCTAGGACAACTGTATATGTGCAGAATAGAATACCACACAAGATATTGGACAACAAGACACCAGAAGAGGTCTTCTTTGGTAAGAAACCTGAAGTCAGCCATCTCAGAATATTTGGTTGTCCAGTATATACTCATGTCCCAAAGGAAAAGAGGACTAATCTAGATCCTTCAGGAAAGAGGGGTATCTTTGTGGGTTACAGTGAAAGCTTGAAGGCTTACAGAATATACTTTCCAGGGTTCAAGAAGATTGATGTCAGCAGGGATGTAACATTCGATGAAAACTCAACATTCATCAAATCAAGGAAGACACCTATTGAAGATCATGAAGAACCAAAGGAAACCAAATTTCAAGATACTACCATGACTGAAGCAATTCCAGATGCTGATCGTGAAATTGAAGATCTGCAAGAAACTGTAGATCCACCTCATGAGAAGGACTCTCACAAGAGGAAACCTGCATGGGCTAGAGAGCTCATTCAAGATGCAGAAAGGTATGGCATTCCAGAAGAAGAACACAAAGCAAAGAAGAGGACCAGATCACATACCCGCTATGTTGCTTTACTCTGTGATATCATGAACAAAGAACCTTCCAATTATGAAGAGGCAGTGGAAAAGAAAGAATGGAAGGATGCCATGGTTGAGGAATACCAATCAATAATGAAGAATGATGTTTGGGATGTTGTCCCAAGACCTGAAGGGAAGTCTGTTGTGACTTCCAAATGGATCTACAAGATCAAGCATGCTGCAGATGGTAGCATAGAGAAATACAAAGTGAGATTTGTAGCTCGTGGCTTCTACCAGAAAGAAGGAATTGACTATGAAGAAACTTTTGCTCCTGTAGCCAGATACACTTCCATCAGATCATTACTTACTCTAGCTACAGTGATGAAATGGAAGATACACGAGATGGATGTCAAGATAGCCTTCTTGAATGGTGTAGCTGAGGAGGAAATGTATGTGGAGCAGCCACTTGGTTTTGAGACACATGACAGGAAGTCATATGTGTGCAGGTTGAAGAAAGCCTTGTATGGCTTGAAGCAAGCTCCTAGGACTTGGTATGGTAGGATGGACAGTTTTCTATCTAGTTTGGGCTTTACCAAGAGTAAAGCAGATTCCAACCTTTACTACAAGGTTGAGGAAGGAAATCCAATGATACTACTCCTGTATGTGGATGACTTGTTTGTTACAGGTGATGATAGATTGATTGCCGATACCAAGAGGAAGCTTGCAGCCGAGTTCAAGATGAAGGACTTGGGGATGATGCACTATTTTCTAGGCATGGAGGTGTGGCAGAGTGTAGAGGGAATCTTCCTTGGACAAGGGAAGTATGCAGTAGAGATCCTGAAGAGGTTCGGGATGATGGACTGCAAGGCCATGGCCACACCTATGGCATCGAACTTGAAGCTTTTGTGTGATGCTTCATTTGATCCGGTTGATGTCACTATGTATCGTCAGATGATTGGGTCCTTGATGTACCTGACGAACACGAGACCAGATATTTGCTTTGCGGTGAACACATTGAGCTAGTTCCTGACGGATCCCATAGGTGTTCACTTGGTTGCTGTAAGCATATTCTGAGGTACCTGAAGGGTACAGTTGATTATGGGCTCAAGTATGATGCGAATCAAAAGTTTAACCTGGAAGGTTATGTTGATTCGGACTAGGTAGGCAGTGCTGCAGATAGGAAGAGCACATCTGGGTGTTGCTTCAGTATGGGATCAGGTGTGATCTCTTGGTTTAGCAGGAAGCAGTCCTGTGTAGCACTAAGTGCAGTCGAGGCTGAGTATGTTGCAGCATGTTCAGCTAGTTGTGAGGTAGTATGGCTCCAGAAGCTACTGTCTGAGTTATTTGATCTCCCACCGGAGTCTACTAGTATCTTCTGTGACAACCAGAGTTGTGTGAAGCTATTTGAGAACTCGGTGTTCCACGACAAGTCAAAGCACATAGAGATCGAATATCACTATATCAGGGATATGGTGCAGAGAGGAGCAGTGAAGCTCCTGTATGTTGTGACGGATGAGCAGGTTGCATATGTGTTGACGAAGCCATTAGCCATTGTGAAGTTCGAGTACTTCAGAGAGAGGCTTGGTGTTCTTCAGATTGATGACACTTCAAGGAAGAAGTGATGGACACATTTGCAGAAGCCATTCCCAACATGGTGAGAGGAGGATCCTTCCATGGTTGCGGATGTAAGCGCTAGATGATGAGCATCAGGATGATGCTCCAGTTACTGCTCTGTATATGCATCATGTTGGATGCTTGTTATGATTAGTTGGATCATGTATATGTATATGCATCATGTTGGATGCTTGGACCATGTATCTGTATATGTATCAGGTAGATACGTTGTATGATCAGGTAGATCATGTATGTTGATATATATCAGGAGGATACATTGTATGATCAGGTGGATCATGTATCTATGTATGTATCAGGTGGATACTTTGTATGATCAGGTGGATCATGTGTGATGATATGTATCAGGTAGATACTTGGTATGTATCAGTTGGATGCATTGTATGATTAGGATGATCATGGATGGCGAGCTTCAGGATGTTGCTCCAGATGACATGCATCAGGACAATGCAGTGATGATGATCAGGATGATCATGTGTATATCAGGATGATGTATGGTGAGTATCAGGTTGATACTCTGTGGACGTGGAACAGGTTGTGCAGATAAGCATATAATCTAGCCCCGTGAGGTTTGCAGATAGTCCTTCGAGGTTTTGCCTATGGCATGTAATGTGGCCCTGGGATATCTGGCAAACGCTCTTTCGAGGTTTTGCTTTGGGAGGACATATAATCTAGCCCTGGGAGATCCGATAGGTTGAGCTGTGTGCTCATAATCAGTCCTGGGATGCTCTTTCAAGGTTTTTCCTATGGCATATAATCCAGCCTTGGGAGATCCTATAGGTTGGAGTTGTGTACCCGTAACAGCCTGAGATGCTCTTTCAAGGTTTTGCCATGACCACATATAATACAGCCTTGGGAGATCCTATAGGTTGGAGCTGTGTGCCCGTAACAGCCTGGGATGCTCTTTCGAGGTTTTGTGGTGACCACATACAATACATCACTGGGAGATCCTATAGGTCAGAACTGTGTGCCCGTAACAGCTTGGGATGCTCTTTCGAGGTTTTGTGGTGGGGTCACATATAATACAGCCCTGGGAGATCCGACAGGTAGAGCTGTGTGCTTGTAACAGCCTGGGATGCTCTTTCGAGGTTTTGTGACGCATGTAATAAGTCCCGAGGATTCCACAGTATGGCCAGTGATGATGAAGACTTGCAGGTGGTGGGCCTACATCCAGTATGAAAAAGGACTGGCTCTATAGAACTTCCTATGACGAGCAGATTCAGAGATTGTTTGAGATAATAGCAGTCGTGACAATGACGATGATTCAAGGATGATGATTCACTGATGATGATCCAAAGAAGAATACTTGTGCTAGCAGATCTGTGTTGAGAAATACCTTCCTAGTTAAGAGGGAGTGTTGATGTATATGTAACTTCAGAATGTATTTCACCTATGTATTTCATCTATGTATATTGTACTCCTATAGAGATGTGTTATTCCTCTATACGAAAGTGTCGTCATTTGTATTGACAAGTGTCGCAAGTGTCGTAACTTGTCGATGGGTTATTAGACCACCATGTGTGGGGTCGTCCCTGATTAAGTTAACCATGGGTTATTAGGCTAAGCTAGACAAGTCGGCCCCATTAGTTTATTGGGCAGGACAAGACAAGTATAAGTAGATATCGAGAGATCTCTATTTGGACATCTCATTATTCACTTGTACATCACTCGGAAAGTGGCGCACTGGTTGAGGAGGAGGAGGAGCTGCTAGTAGAAGACTATATCTTGTACTTTGGTTGTACCTTGGTTGTATTATTGCTCTATCTATCTCTAAGGAAGTTGTGGGGTTTTTCACCTTAGGGTTTTCCCCACGGAAACTCTGTGTGTCTATTGTCTCTTATGTTTGCCTCTTGTTGTGATTGACATGATTGACATGCTTGATATGATTGATATGCTGTACATGTTATTCTCTTAGTAAAGATCCTAGAGTATATTGAATTAATGCTAAAAAATTAACACCTTTGGATTAAGATCATATAAACCCTCATCTTTCAACAAGGATTCCCTTGGATTTTTTAAAGGAGGGAAATTTGAAACATTCACATATTCCTTAGAAAATATAGTTGTATTATTCTCTACATCACATACATAAGAGGAAAATATCCCAGTGAGTAAAGGATTGTTTCCACCATAATCCCTTGATTCATAAGAAATAATATTCTTAACAGAAACTTCAACCTAGAACCTATAATTTAGGGCTCCTACGAGGGAATAATTACTATTAGGGAGCTCATTACCAACAAGAAATGATTTTTTGTTATATGCCTTCTCCACAAATGTAATAAAATTAAGCTCAACAGAAGAAATTCCTTCATATGGCGTAGGAGAATTTGATCGAGACATACCTTTATCGTTTTCAAAGCACCCGCTTCAGCAGAAGAGATATGAATTGGTTGCATAAAATGATCTCCATCAACTAAATGAGTAGAAAAACCCCTTAGGGAAATAAAAACCTCCTCAAAATCATCACTTCGAGACCCGAATAGTAAGCCTAGACACTTATCACAAAGATGGGCAATTTCCCAACAAAAATGACATCGAAAAGGGATATTTTGGTAATCAAGTTTCTACATAAAAATCATATCCCCCAAACAATCTCAACCTCCACCGGAAGACCAAGAGTAACATCGAATTCGATCATAACGAGTCACACCATTCTTTTGTCCACCAAATGGAGCATATCCTCATCCAAAATAATGAATTTACCTAAAGAGTTTTCCATTCCCACAAAAATATCCTTCATCTATAGCTAAATGGGAAAGCCCAACAACAACACCCAAAGATGACGTTTGATAATCTGCTCACGCCTAGGAGCCTTTCCCATTCACCCAGATCCTATTAAGGATTTCCTAACATCATCTTCATCTATTAATAGGAAAAAGAACCAACCGTTTGTTACTCATTAGTGGATATATATATAACCACTATTAGTATTAAAAATATTATACATAATAATACATTATATTCCAATACAGAATACATTACTAATGTTTATGTTATTGATTTCATATAACATAATTATTACGTGATGCACAAGTTCTAATGAGGACGAATTGCTAAATTTGATACTTAAAGATCGATCAAATGGAGAGGAATAAATAAGGTGATTCTTTCCTTTTGGGTGCCCTCTATTGCTATTGGTCATCATAGCTCAATTGTATTATATTATAACATAATTATGGATACATTTTATAAGCAACTATATAGTAAAAAATATAAAATATAACATGTTTGATTTATTCTGATAATATAATATAATTAATAATTATATAGTAAACCATATTAAATGAATATTATTATGTTAATATAATATAATAATTATATGGTGTGGGGTGATAAGATCAAGGTCATTATAGATCCCGAAGGAAATACAAATGAAATTTTTTATTGGTATCTAAGGACAATATCTAATGATATAGTAGAATCATATGCCATGTATCAAGGTCTAAAACTCCTCATGAAAGTGAGAAATCGAGATGTGATAATTCTTGATGACTCATCAATAATAAGTAGAGCCTTCATCCTCAATTATCCTCCCAGTCTTAGCTTATCTAGAATCTATGATTGGACATCAAAATTGATCAAAAAGTTGGGAGACATTCATTTCTATCATGTTCTTTAAGAAAATAACAGGGAAGCATACCACATTGCCAATTTGGTGACAAAACTGTGAGAAGGAGTTCTTCATCTCTTGAATGGAAATACAACCGAGATGTAATTCCATAAGTGTCATGCATGAAGGAGGAAAGAGTGAGAGGGAAGGTGTTTCAACTATATAGATATTGGACACATGATTAAAACATATTCCTTGGGGATTGGAATCACAATCAAGGCTGCACGGGCCCCCGCGGGATGTAGTCAACACATCATACAAGATCCCATCATGACGAGACTTTGGCAGGTGATGGGTGGAGAAATTCATGAATGCATGTGGCCTACCACGATTGATATAAATGAAAATAAGAGGAAGGAATCCATGGATTCCAAGTCCATTATCATGGAAATGAATGGTTGCAGGATCCCGATATGCGAGAAAGATAGTGTTTTTCCTGTGTAGCAGGTGAATTTCACAATGTATGATGTTTAGGAGCAAAAAGTAATATGCATGGAGGTGTAAAAATATTTTTTATATGCTTTGAATTAAGAGAGGGTGAGAAGTGCAGTCATTGGCTCAGGAGATCAACTATATTCCACTAGTACAAAATGGATAATTTGTAACTAAAATTTGCATATAAATGACTATTTTTGAGTTGGTGACTAATAATAGCTAATTTATAGTCTGCTATAACACAACTAAATTTTAGTCGTATTTCTCTTAGTCATTAATTGGTTGCCTTGATTTATCATCTTGTAATATATTTACTCATTTATTTGGTCATTAGTTGTCACAATTAATGACCAAATAAACGAGCAAATATATTACAAGATGATGAATCAAATCAACCCATTAATGACTAAGTGAAATGCAACTAAATGTTAATCACATTATAAGAGATAGTAAATTAGATACCAGTAGTCACCACTTCAAAAACAATAGTCTTGTATATGCAAATTTTAATTGTATTGTTAGTCACAAATTTGTCATTTGTACTAGTGATTTATCTCTTTTTAGTAGTTTCTTATTCATTATATTTATTACTAATGTAGTAATTTTATATTGATTTCATTTTCATCCACCATTATTATTCAATATAAAGTACTAATTTAGTATTTTTATGTTCAATTTATTTTTGTTCATAATTATTAATCAATATAAATTAATTAGTATGATATTGTGACTAAATTAAAAAATGTCATACAACATTTATGCTCATCTAATATGAATACACATGCGAATCATGCAAAGTTGCATTAGTTAACAACACTAAATAATATCAAGTACAAACATATCAAATTTGAACCACATAAATTATATTATATGAAAAGTCAAGTATTAACATATATTTGAGATTCCAATTAAATATCCACTAATGGAATAGTATTGATCCATGACAAAAAATGCCTCCATACTTTACATGAAAATCATCTACATCGATGACCTTCCCAAATATTACAATGGCCATTAAGTGAAAATTCCTTCCTTCTCCTTAAAACGAATACATCTATCTTGTTTATATTCATATGCAAAAGGGATGTTACTCGTGACTTTAATACCTTTCTTGCATTTAAGGCATCTTACACTCTTAACTCATTTTCCTTTAAATGCCTTTGTTTGTGCTCCCACCTATCAACAATTATGAACATCCTCATATACTTTCATTCTTGCATTGAGAAATATTCAAAGATATATTTAAATGTAATCAATAATTCCTATAAACTAAATTCAAGTTTCTACAATGCACTACAACTACATGAATTTAATTTTGATGATGGATCCTATGTAATTCTAAATCTAGGCATGTTATCCTAGTGTCAATGCAGCTCTAAGAAATCCAAAGTGTTTTGGAAAATATTATTGTTAACAACCTTTAAATGACAGTCACGTGACTCAACTTAGGAGAAAATTGGCATGCATTTCAAAACTGCAATGCACTATAATACATTCTCTGAAAGATCATATCTAGAAAACACCATTGATATCTTGGACTCCAATTTTCAACCCTCTTTCAAAAAGAAAACATTCTTTCTTACTTCTTCAATTGTATCACTCTGCAAATTCATGATAATGTCCTTAGAGTAGCTCTCATGTGCTTCCTTAAGAAACACTTGAAATATTTCACATTCAATATTATTTTGGAGCTTTTGTCCCATATGACACTTGCCAAATAATAAATGATATTAACTAGAAACACAAGCTAACAGAATGAAGAATCTTAAAATGGAAAGATGGTTTTATATATGATGTATAGGGATAAGAATTTGCAGACATTTTTTCTTACAACAAATATTATCCTCTAAACTTAGAATGTTAAGCAAAACACGTCCTAGATATAATGACAGTTTGTTTTCTGATAGAAATATCTATTAATCAAGTGGTCATATAGGATAGAGTTATATGCTTGCAAAACCACTACACAATCAAACCATCATTCTGGAAAAAAATTGAAGCTATGATAATCCACTATGTTTCCCCCCCTCATCCATAACACTTTCAAGCTCATCATTTACTTGAAAAACAAAAAATGAAAGATGAACTCTAATCAAAATATTTAACGTAACAATTGAATAGCGTTCAAGCATTAGTATGTCTTTTATAAACATTTGAATTCCAGAATCTATAAACATTCCTCCAGCAAAATAGATTGATTCTATGAATTCCATATGAATATAGAATCCCTATCCAATAACCATATTTTTTTGGAATTGGCTTTATGCACATCGAATTTTTTTTTTCAATGGAACACATCACGGGAAACCCTCAGGTACTTCCCCTAATTTCAAGGATGGTACCCAAGGAAAACCACCAACCTTGATTATAGGGTCTAACCCGATGGGGACATCAAGTGAGGCCTTGCATATCCACCCTGGTATTTGACCCTGATACCTTCTCCTTGCGATTACAACACTCAACCACTTGAGCTAACCGACCGGGCTGGCTTTATGCACATCAATTGTGTAAAATGTAAGGAAATAACCTACTAAAAAATGCTCTAATTGATTAAGGGATATCAAATGGATGTCCTTGTCAAACGTTTGAACACAAACCATTGGGACAATGGCTCACTTGCAAAGTCAATGGAGTTTCAAGATATCTACAACGGTTCCATTCTAGTTGTATTCTAGCTGTCCCAAATGACATCAAATCAAAAGGGTATAGACCAGGTTCAAGTCCTAGGTATCTTTGGCAGAATAGATACTCCTTAGACCTATCTTTTAGGCCAAAGGAAGGTCATACTGTGTGGTTCAGTCCCTTGGGATGTATCTCTTGGAGCTTTGAAGAAAAAATAAAATAAAATTGAAGACCCTCTTTAACCTAGGAAACCACAAAGAATGATTACAAAGTTGGAATTTTTATTATAATTAATGGCTCAACATACATCCCTTTCATTGCTCCCCATGTCCATTATATCAAGATTTATCGCTACTTGTTAGCATGTGGGCAGACCCATGTTCAACATTAATTTTGTTGTGGAAAAAATTGCACAAGGGTGCATCCCTACACTTGGTAATGGGATAGGCCTTGTAGGCTACAGAAAGTACTCAACCCTTGGAGCCCCTATTTGGGTGTGGGTGTCCTCCAAATTATCTTGCAAGATATTGTTAGTGGAATTCATGTAAAAGGAAGAAAATTTAAACAAAATACAACAAAAGGAAATGGGGGGAGAATGCAAACTCCAACAACAACCAAATCATGTGTGCAAAACCACTTTGTATTTCCCAATGGTCAAGTTGTACAACACCTAGGAGGTGTGGGATTCAAGGGAATAAAAAAATATCCCATAGGGAGGTCCTTCTTGTCCAAACTATACGCTAAGTGGGTGATAGAACAATGGAGAGAAACTCTTGCCTCTCGGAGGAAGGTGGCAAGGGAGCTTGGGAATGCTTACAAAGGTACGAAGAGGTGGGATATGAGGAAGCTCCAACAAAAGTCCAACAACAAAACTTTGCTCTTATTTTTCTATACAAAATGCATGTTAATGGCTTCCTTTTATAGGCCAAGAGGTGGCCAAGAAACAACTAGATCCAAATGTGAACCCATACACTCCATGAACTAGCTCCAAGGTACACCAAGGGGGCTATTTAATGCCACCAAGTGTGAAGAAAAAAATTCAGATTTTTGGAGGTGATGGGGATTTCAAGAGACTTCATTGTGATACAAGAAGTAAGTGGCCTCACCATTTTGATAGTAGCATGACTATCGAAGGAAAAACTATGCAAGTATCACGTGGGCACTGAGTTGATAACATGCACTATAACACAGGTTAATAATGGTTCAGTCATGTCACCTCTTCTTTTGACTGGTCTTGGGAAATTTTGGACTGATGTTTCTTTTTGGATTTGTTGATGATGCCTTCAGTGAACTGCATGAGTCTTTATGTTGATGATTTCTTACTGCAAGTGTCGCATATGTGTGAGATTTAGGCGTTAACAGATGCCCCTTGATGTATGAGGTTTGGAAGGCACTGTAGAGCCGATAATGCATCACTGTTTCTTGCATTTCTCTCTTGTTATGTAGTGCAAAGAATATGTGGACAATAGGGGCCTCCCATGGAGGAATATTGTTGGTGATGACCATTGGAGCTGTAATAAAGAATTTGTTTTATACAAACGAGGCGGGTATACCCATGCCCATGCAAAGTTGTCAATGCGATTACATCAAGAGAAGACCAAGGGGTCAACTCAAAGATACTATTGGGATATGGATGAATGTGGCTTCGATCCATGTGATAGTAACAGAACCAAGGAATGTTGCTGAGTGCTGAAGAAGCAGGACTGTTGAATACCATGATAAGACCATTGGGGTGGCAGACAAAAAATGGGGGTGAAGTTACCGGAGGGGAAATTGTATTGTTCCAGATGGACTGCTACCATGGTTTACAAATGTGAGCACTACTACCTTCAAAATTATGTTTCCCCTTGATGTGATATATGTGTTGATGTTGAGCATAGGGGAAACCACTAAGTTAGGGAGCACTAATGACACTCCCTACATAGTTCGAGGTGATACTTTTTAGTGATTGAAAGGGATCCCAAGGTACAACTACAACTATTGCAGCTCTCAGAATAGAGTGATATGATGTTGACGAGAGTTGAAGTACATGATAAGACAAGGGTATTATCCTGAGAACCAAGATCATATTGTAACCAACTATTGGACGAACATACTTGAAACAAGATTGGATGATAAGTGTGGGGCTCAAAACTTCCTTTGATTGATGTAAACATGGGGAGTGTGGGCGACGGTCTTCCTTTTGGAAAGGTACATAGTGAAATAGAGGGAAACAAATTGCAAATGAAGGGGATTTGATGGAGACACAATATTGAGAGTAATGGTGACCGAAAAAATGGATACTACTGACACTCAAATACATCGATCAAAGGAGACCATGGTTGCTGCCAAAAAGAATAGGGTGTTCCCCCAATGTGATCTGGGTGGGAGAATGGTTTGTACATAAAGAATAATGGTTGGGTCCCCATAGTTTTGGGTGTGTCGGGGGACCAATTTGATGATAGGTGGAGTCCCCAGGGTTTTGAGTGTGTTATGGGACACTTTCCAAAATGAGTTGGGGGTTCTTGTGCAAATGAGAAGACGGGTGCCCCATGAATAAATGCAAGGTAGATTGTTCATGCGGGGAGAACTGCATAGAACTGGTTACTTTGGAGGGTGGGGGCCCTATTGGTGTCTTAGCGAGGTTGATGATACGAGGAATATTTCTAAGGGTAGAGTGCTGATGGAGGTATGAGTGGTCAGTGTTGAATCTTGATCATAACATGTGCTAAGGAATCAGATGGCATTGACTGCGATATGGGAGAGTAAATGCACAACTAGAAAATGATGAACTAGGGGTGATCGTTTCAATATGCACCAGATATCTCGGACTTGTGGGGGTTCAACATCATGGGTGTCAATTTTATGACAAGGTTTGAAATGGTGTGCACATCCATGGGGGAACATGATATTCAAAGTGGGCACATCAATACTGGGAATGAGGGCCCTATGGTTATTAGTGAGAATACTGGTAAATTCATTGTAAACAATGGGTAACAAGGTCTATATGCTAGTTTTGATATGATACCTATTATAGAAGCCCAACATTGTTGCTGAGGGATGGAGTCTTGTTCTTATAATGGAAAAACAAGAGTCTCATGCATGTCTTGGTCATAATACTACACATACGGTGCACATACCCAACTGTAGTAAAGAATGTGAGCAAGGTATTGGCAATGCAATAAATATAAAACCAAAACATATTTTACCTGTGGGGTGCCTGTGAATCGGGGGTATAAGCATTTAAAGTATAACCCATTAATGAGGTTGTTGAGGGTGAGAAATTCTGGGTTGATTAAAACATATTCCCCTTTGGGGAGACATTGTTTAATGACGTAAGGGTATGTCCATTTAGATACAAATTTACTAGATCCTGGTTTGTTGTCTTCTTGGCTTTGAATACAAGGACAAAGTCACCCTCGTTGAAGGTGCAAGGCCGCACATGTTAGTCACAATGTGCTTTGGGATGAAATTTCATGGCCTCATTTTGTTGAAGGGAGTCACAATGTTCTTCTTCGAGGTGTTCCAAAGTAAATAGTCATTTCTCAAGGGCATGAGTATCTATTAGCAACTCTACAATGGATTGGAGCGTAGGGATTTGGAACTCAATGGAAGGACAACTTCTAATCCATGGACACGGTGGAATGGGGTAAATAATGTAGTGGTCTTGAACGAGGTATGGTAAGCCAAAAGAGGTGGTAATAGCATGTGATGTCAATTCAATTTGTTCTTATTCACTGTGCATTGGAGCATAGTTTTGAGAAATTTGTTTACAGCTTGTTGTTGCAGCAACACCCCTCCCCAAAATTTTGTACATGTTGGGGCCCCTCCTGTATTTTTCGTAGAAAGTCTGCTTGAGAAGACATCCCAGCCGTCCGCTCTGTTTTCAACATAAAATTTTGCTTCCCTGCTGAGCTGCTTGCCGTCAATCCTTCCATGTTCTCCCCATTAAGCCAAAAGATAACTTAGTTTTGCCCAAACGTTTTGAAGTAATCCGGACTTTGTCCCGAAACAGCGGGAGTCAAACGTCCAACCTTTCCGAGAGGAGGACCTAGATTTTCTTTGTCAAAATACGCGGGAGCCATTGGGCAAAACCACCCGAAACGGCGGAAGATTTCGATCAAGTCTTCCGCGACCACGGAAAGGTTCGCGTTGTTCTCCCGAAACGGCAAGGAATTCAACAAAACCATCCGAAACGGCGGAACAATTCAGCTCTGTCTTCCGAAACGGCGGAAGCCATTCGGATAAACTCGCCGAAATAACACAAAGCAGTTCATCATTTTCTTCCGAAGTAAAAGCACTTGGAAAATTTTCAATCGTTGCTTCTGCGGAACGGTTCAAGCTCCGAAACAACTTAGTTCCCGAAACGGCGGAGCCTTTCACTCGAACCTCCCGAAATGGCGGGGCTCATTCACCTTAGTCTCCCGAAAAGGACTTAGATTTTCTTTCGATGAGAAGACTGCGGGAACAAAGGACTTAGAGAATTTTTAGTTTCAACCTTCCGCAACGACGGGAGTTTAAGTGAGCCCACCCGAAACGGTGGGAGTTTTCAGGGAACCCTTCCGCAACGGCGGGAGCCCTCGTAAAATCCTTCCGCAACGGCGGGGGAATTCAAGGAACCCTTCCGAAAAAGCGGAAGCCGCCGCGATATCTTTCCAAAAGAAAATAAGCGGAAACGTTTTATGAAACCCTTCCGCAACGGCGGGGGAATTCATGAAAACGTCCCGAAACGGCGGAAGCCATTTGGATAATTCCCGCGGAAGGATTCACGATTTCCTCCCAAAGTATGAAAGAACTTAGATTTTTTCGAGAGCTACGGCGAAAGCCTTCAGTCTTTTGCTCCCGAAACCGCGGGAGCCTTCATGAAACCCTTCCGAAACAGCGGAAGCCATCCCCATAAGTCCCGCGGAGAAATTCACGATTGCCCTCCGAAAACCATGAAAGGACTTAGGATTTCCTCAAGAAAGCTGTCACGGAGGCCTTCAGCCTTTGCTCCCGAAACGCGGAAGCCTTCGGGCTACCCTTCCGAAACAGCGAAAGCCAATCACTTAACCCGCTCGGCAAAAGGACTCCGAAACGACCCCGGGTAAATATGCGGAAAAGTATAAGTTTTGCTTCCGGAACGGCGGAAGCCATTCCCAAAAGCTTTCCGAAACTAGCGGGAGCCGTAGCCAAAAACTTTCCGAAAATCAACGAGACTTTGAAGTTTTGGTTCGCGGAAGCTTTCGCAAAAGTCTTCCGAAAATACCGGGAGCATTCGCTATACCGTTCCGAAAGGGCGGAAGCTTTGGCGTTACCCGTCCGCTACGCGGCAGTCTCTCGCGGAAGGCTTCGAGTTTCCTTTCCGCTTTAAGCCCCGAAACGTCGGAAGCTTTCATCGAATCCTTCCGCAACGGCGGATGCAATTCGCGAACTGGCCCCGCAAGTGACGGTCGCACGGAAACCAAGGTGCTTTGACGTGACCGCTACGCGCGGCGAATTTAAACCCTGTTTTAACCACGCCACCTACCCAATTAAATGCTCACACGTGCCATCCTTTATAAAATACCGTGGGGGGCTCGACCAATACACCATTGTTTTGAACCGGCCAGCGACGTGTGATACCGTGCAAATCGCTCCAGCTCACCTCGCGCATCCGTGCTCGCAGCCACCTTGCTCAAGCAATCCCCACGGTGCCAGGTAGGATCTTCACCTTGTTTTTCGCTACTGAGCTGTCCTTTTGGGGAAATTATTGGGTTTTAGTGGGATTGTGATGGGCAAAACACCCGTCAAGGGCTATGTTTTGCCCGTCAGGTACAGTGAACGGAGTTTTCGTTTCACAAAATCGTCATGGGCCTTCGTAAAACGTATATTTTATGTTGATGGGTGCGGACGGTTAACCATGCCTTGTGTTGAATTTAAACCCCGGGCCGCGCCCCTCGTCGTGGGTTAAGTTATCGAAACCCTATGGGCTTTCCATGT
Organism: Larix kaempferi; assembly: GCA_027924585.1. Classification (NCBI taxonomy): domain Eukaryota; kingdom Viridiplantae; phylum Streptophyta; class Pinopsida; order Pinales; family Pinaceae; genus Larix; species Larix kaempferi. The sequence continues at coordinate 11,050,876 of BSBM01000637.1, read as the reverse complement.
CCCTGACCGTGAACCCTGGGCCCTTTTCCATAAACCCCAGTCCCTACACGCGAAGCCGAAACCCGTAAGCGGTTAAGCCACGAGAGCCAAAACTTGAAGCCGCCCTAGCTCTCCCCGTCAGTTTGTCCCCGGCACCGTTACCTTCGCTCAGACTAAAGCCTCCCATAGTGACTCGGCAAGTGGCCGCGCGTGACGATAGCGTCCATAGCCCTCACCGAGTCAACCCGCCTCTTCCCCGCCTTCGACCTCTCCAACCGCAGCCATAGCGAAGGACTTCTCCTTCCGCGAGGCGGAACCGGAGGCCGATTGCTTCCGCGAATCACCTATCGGTCCAATAAAACCAATAGCGTCCGCAACATAGCTTATCCCACACTCATCTTTTAAGAGCTTCAAATGTTTCAATGTGTGTCTTATAATTGAAATAATGTTTTACTTCCTAAATATATGCTTCATTGATTTATCTCATTAAAACAATTGTTGCTCTCTGCTGAAACCATACAACCTGTGGCTCAAACTCATGATGAATTGTATATGGATGTTATCAGGGATAATTCAAGATGCCAAAACCCAGTAAGAAGAAGGCGAAGATGACATAAAAGAAACCTGTCCCTCCTAAGATTGAAACCTCACTCCAGGACACTAGGTGCACCACAGGTGTCCCTCCGGAAATCAGATGGGGAGACATCCACAGAATGATCCGGGACCAAGAAATCCCAGATATGCTGCTAGAGGAAGCACCAATCTATCGAAATATCAGAGCCTCAGGCATAACTAAGGCCGCTACCCCGCCCTGAGCTGTTCCCCTGCGCTGAAGTAATCGGATGGATACTCCAACATGCCGATGCTGAAGGAAGAGTGATAAATGATAGCGGGAACATGGCTATCGCCTCATTTCAACCCGCATATCTGACGGCAGCCTACAGGTTCCCCCGTGTCCAGCAAGCTCTGACTGATGAATGGTTAAGCCAGATGAACAATGTCGAGATGGCCAAGAAGCTACTAGTGCAAGGGAAACATTTGAGGAAGAAAGGGAGTGAGGAGTATGACGTACAGAATCTAAGAGCTCCTTATAGATTAATCGCCCTGATGCTGTGTAGAATCTTCGGCATGCCCGATGGCACAGTATACAAGATTCAGTGGGTCCCTATCATTCACTATGTAGCATTTCAGGGGACAATTTTTGACTGGGCCACTATCTTGTCAGATAGTCTGGCCTCAATGATAAGTGTTGCTAAGCCCGGGCTGGCCTCGAAGAAGGCTGAATTCTTCATGTCTTCGTACCTGATAGACTGTATCTTGGCCAAGATAGAGTTCCCCGGATTGGGGTGTACATGGGATAGGACCACAGCCCCGGTCTACATCGCATTCAAGATGTTGTGGGCTCAGAATTACAAGCCCAGCTACAAACTCATCTGTGAGGGTTTCATCATGCCCCTATACGAGAAAATATTCAAGGAAGAACCAAGTTGCCTGTCACAAAACGCTTTGGAAGTCCTCGAGGATTATGGGGACTTCTACTTTTCAGAACAAGGCACCTATTTGAGAATGTTTGGAGGGACTAAGCCCCCATACATATTGCCGCAGTATGCCACAGACTATGTGGTACTCAAGGAAGCAGTGAGACAACTCTTCTTGGATGGGATTGGAGCATTCCTCCACAAGCTACACAAGGCTTCCTTTCCCCCCTTACCTTTCTGCATAGGTACTTACAAGTTTTCAGGGGTGGCCTCTGCCGACGAATTTGTTCAAGAGTTGAAGGCCTTCCATTTCGGTGAAGTCACCTTCCACAGGAACGACAGGAAGGGTAAAGTGGCCGAGCATTGCAAGGGGAACTATGCTAACTTCGAATACTCCCACTACCCCGATGCCGAGGAGGAAGCATTCAGAGGCATCAGCAACATGACTGAACTACGGATCTGTCACCAAAGTACTGGAGCGAGCTCTAGCTCAACCAAAGCCCAGAAGATTATCCAGCAAAAGGAGAGAGAAGCCAAGGATGCCCGAGCTCAGGAAGAGCTCAGGTTAAGAGAAGAGGCAAGGTTACAAAAGGAAGCCGAGGAAGCAAGGAAGCAACAGGACGCTGAAAATGAGAGACTGCGGAAGGAGGCTGAAGAAGCCCAAAAGCAGAAAGAAGCAGAAATTGAGCAAGCTGAAGCAAGGAAGAAGGCGGAGGAAGAATTGAAGGCAAGAGAAGATGCCCAGGTAGGTGGGTCCGGTGCGCAGGACATGGAGATAGACACCTCTCAGGCAGGTGGCTCTAGTACCCAAAGGGAAGGGACAGACCCCGCTCAGGAAGTCCGGACCCCACCTATGGAAGAAGACATAGACATCATAAACCGACCAATTGTACCGTACACTCCATCTGGGAAGCGTACGGTGTCCAAATGGAATGAGTTTGTCTATGACAAGAAAAGAAAAACAATGGTCCTCCAATCAGAAGAAAGGATTAAAAGTCCTTTCCATGACGACATAGTTACCCACCGAGAGGTCGCTGTCATGCAGAACACAGATGCGGATCCCATTGCCATGGCCTCCGCAGTTATAGCGACAGCACAAGCATCATTTGCCAATGTAGGGGTGATAGTCAAAGAAAATATATTGACAAAGAAAAGAGCACGTACCCTGCAGCGAAACGTGGCTAATGAGCAAGCTCAAAGAGACCTGGCAGTGAACAAGTATAATTGCTTGTACGCTGAGCACAAGGAGTTGGCAAACAAGTACAGCTACCTGGAGGAGGAAAAGGACCAGCTAGCACTCCAAATAATGATTGCAGAAGCAGAGAAGAGTGGAGCAGAAGAAAAGGCTTCCCAGCTAGAAACGGACAAGCAGGCATTAGCTGAGCGTTTAGAGCAAGCGGAAAGCAGAACCTTGGACATGTCCCCCTTCCACGAGCTGTCATGCAATATACTACAGCAAGTGCATGGCTCTCAAGAGCTAATCACTGATGAGGTGTGCAAACTCAAGGCCATGACGGTTAGGCTAAAGGAGGTGAATTCGGAAGCCCACAGGCTCAAGTCTAAGAATACCCGTGTCAAAGCAAATGTCATAAGTCAGATGGCATGGAGGGAAGGGAAAGGAGGTTTCCCCCCGCATCTTCCTTTCAAGACCGTGGAAGATTTTAATGAAGATATAGCCTTGTTGGAGTTTGGCCGGAACTGTGCCAATAAGCTGATGGCCAGTGTGCAGAAGACCACAGATAGAATCAACAACCTGTACCAAAAGCTCAAAGGAGTCCATGACAACTGCACACTGACCTTCCCTCAGACCCTCGAAGACTTCCCGGAAAAGGAACAGCGGTTGTCTCAATTGAAAGAAGAGCTAGGCGTCCAGATGGAGTATGTGAAAAGGATTGATGTCTTGGCCATGGATGATCTCCAACATTACATCGGTTCATCCACACTTCACAATCATCTGTTGAAGGAAACATATCAAGTTGCTGAAGCGGAAGTACAAAGCATTAAAATAGAGCTCGGGAAGAATGTAACTTCTCAGAAAATCCTGTTTCCTGCTGCAGCAAACATAATCATAAGGGATACAGGTGTGTGGCACAGCTACATAGAAGAGGAGGTCAGGAAAGCTACAGCAGCAGCGGAAGCATCAGTTGATCCGGCAGCCCCTCTCCCAGCAGCCCCTTCCCCAGCAATGGCAGAAAGTCTGGCCAGCCCCATTCCCCCTTTCCAATTAGGAGCAGCATCAGCAGGGGATTCGAGGGCCTCTTCCCAGGCAGTATCAGTGACCATCAACTTGGGCGACCCTTTGCCAGAAGAAGCTCACGCACAGGAAGGAAGAAGCTGAATTCAGCGAGCCACTCTCTTCAGCCAGACACGTGCCCAGCAGGGAACGTTTTGAGTTTAGCAAATTTTCTGTTATATGTAAGGCGTAAACCGTGGGACAGCTGTCCATATTTTTTTGTAAAAATATTTTTGTAAATGAAGTGGCCATTTTCGGTGATCGATTATATTAGAAATCTCTGTAAATGACAGGTGGGGGAACGCTAGGTGTCAGCCCAGAGGGTAAATTTGTAACTATAAATAGGAGCTAGAAGAGATTAGAAAGGACTTTTGGCAGGGAATGAAAATTTTGGGCAAATGATATGAGCTATCTTGTATCGGCTCTGTAAATTGAAATTTTCTAATAGAAGCCACGGGAGATGGACGTTTTGCTTGGAATGTTGGGTTGCTTCATGTTGGACTATTCTAATGACTGCAATTCGGCAATGTGAGATCATTCTTGACTTCTGAATTATTTCTTTGTACTAATGATTTTGCTCTCATCTATGCATGCGTCCTCTCTATTTCATGGACAATGAATGCGTTCCATATTAAATCAGGAGTTACCTGCTGATACTTTTATCATTGCTGTGGATTTTTCTTCTGGATCGAATAGCTAACTGTTCTTTCTTCAGGATAATCGTATGGCTCATTGTTCATGCTTTTAATTGCTCCTTGCAGGGATCTTGTAGTTTAATTCCAGTATCGTTGCATCTAGATCCGTTTCTTTTATTCTTATTACTTAGATCAAACAATTTTGATTCCTTCTGTTCATAAGCAATAGATTCGTTCTGTAAGTTTCATTGTAGATCTGTTTCCTTATCCTGTAGCTTTTCTCTGTTTATTTTCTGAGCAATAGATGCGTTCCATTTTAAATGAGAAGCTATCTTCTCAAGATCCTCATCTTGCTGTAGCTTTGACCGTGAGAAATAATAGTTATCTGTTCGTTGCTTATGATATCTGTTATAGCTGATTGCTCTCCCCTTAAGCGTGTTCCCCTGCAGGGATAGGTAGATGTGTTCCTGTTTTTTTAGATTTAGATCTGTTCCAATTGCATTTAGATTAAGTATAATTTAGGCATGTGCATCTCATATAAAACACATAAAACCCAAAAGAACGGTGGATCGGGCCATAACCGGTAGAATCGGATTTAAAGTCCAAAACCACGGTTGCCGGAACCACTAACCGGACGGATTCCCTACACCAAACGGGAGACAGTCTAATTGGGACCGTCTCTCGGGGAGAATCCCTTTCTGATTGATGCTACGATATCCGAGGCATCAACAGTTTTTGGCGCTAGAAGGAGGGCCTAAAGTGCATGGCTGATAGAGGAAAATCTTCCACGGTCATAGATAACACTGAAAACCCGCTTGAAGAAAACTTTTCAAACAGCCCAGATCTTGGATTAACAGACCAAGAACGCCTCGTTTCTGACCCTGAGCCTCAGGAAGCTTTCTACGCTGTTCCTTTTGCAGAAATAGAGGACTTGAGAAGACATACTAGATCTTACGTTAGACAGCTAGGTGGGTTAAACGCTGTCAACTTCCTCCCTAAGAAAACTACACCCAGAAAGGAGCCGCAATACACCCGTGATTCGATCCTCGTTCAGAGTTTTGAAGAACTGGTAAATCTAACGTTGGAAGAAATCTCCGGCACTCTTAACAAGTCAGACCAAGAAAATCTCGAAGAAATTACCACTCCCAAAAGTACTCCACCGAATTCACCTTACAATTCTCCACCAGGGTCTCCACGTCCAAACCCAAACATGGCTGTACCTGCCTGGAGAGCAAGGGGAGCGCTGAACCTAGCTGGACCATTCCATAATCTCCCTAAAAACCCAGAAAAGGTCTTGCCTAAGTACGATCCAGGGAAGGCCATTTCGGCGGAGGATCACCTCAAGAGTTTTTACTTAGCTCTGAACCTTTTAAATGTACAACATGAAGACGTAGTCTGCAGGTTGTTTCCGTATACATTCGAGCCTAAGGTATCATCTTGGTACTTTAGCCTTCAACCCAGCTCAATCTCTAGTTGGGATGATTTCGAAAAGTGTTTCCTCAAGAAATACGGGAACCAAAAAACTGTAGCCACGCTTATGAAAGAGCTCTTATCCATGAGAATGGAGAAGAAGGAAAAGGTTCAAGACTTTAATCAAAGATTCACAACGCTGTTAAATAACTTTAGTGAAACTAACAAACCCACAGAAGAGTCTTTGATTGAATACTACACAACAGCTCTTGAAGGTCCAATCGCAATGTTTGTAAAACGATCCAAGAAAACGACCCTAATAGAGAATTTTGAGGAAGCTCGAAAGGTAGAGGAAGAGGCTGATAGCATAGCTAAACATGCCTTAGATGTGGAAACAAAACTAGCAGCTAGCAAGAAACCTTTGCTCCTCACGAGAGGCAAAGAAGAGCCATCTACGGATATGGAAAACGTAGTTAAGATGATGCAGAAGTTATCTAACAAAATCGTAGATCTTGAGAAAGACAAGGCTGCTAATACATCTAGGAAACCTTTCAAGCCATTCTATAAGAGAAGGGAAGACGGGGAACAGTCTCACCCACCAATGAACACTGCCCCTGTTCTAAATTTGAATGAGATTGGGATGGAGAATTTCTGCACCTTTCACCAAGAACCACACTCGGAGAAGAGCTGCCCTCAATGGATCAATTCCATGAGCTTGGTCATGAACCAAATGTTAGATTCTCAGATCCCAGACCAGGATGATCCTCCAGAAGAGTCAGGCCCTGAGTTAGAGGAACCAACCCCGGACACTACTATGGTATTGTGGGATTGGATACCTATGACTGAATTAGTAGAAGAAGATCACGCAGACAGCTCTCCCTCTACCATAAATGTTGCCACTCGCAGCAAGGGCCCAATTGCGGATCCTGTACCAGTCACCATTCCCCATAAGCCTAAAATTTCGAAAGATCCGCCTAGGAGGCATATACCAATCATCCCACCACAGCCCAAAGTAAACCAAACAGCTGCCAAAAGGCCAAGCGCTGACAACACAGTTCAGCCGCCTAAGGAAACCTTGAACAAAACTGATCAGTCCATTCGAATTGGGAATGAATCCGATATAGGGTATGATATTATCGAAGATATCAAGAAAGTTAAAGCAAACGTATCAATATTTGACATGTGTAGCTTACCCCATCAACGAGACAAACTACTTCATGTTTTACAACCAAAACCCAGCGCTACATTAACAGATTCTCAAGACAATCCTGAAATTAACGAGGCCAGCATCGGTGGGAAATCCAAGTCCCAAACATTGCCATTTCTGCTGACATTCGAAATTTTTAATCACAATGTTCATAACTGTCTGGTAGACTCCGGAGCTTCTTCAAACGTCATGCCACTTTCAATTTGTAAGAAAATTAATGGGCAGCCCGTACCATCTCCAGCTCAAATCATACAATTAGACAGGACTGCTGTCAAGGTTATAGGGGAGATGAAAGATGTTCTAATTAGACTGTCAGCTGACCCTAGAGTTTGCCAATTCATTGACATAATGGTGGTCGATATTCCTGAAGCTTATGGGCTGATTCTGAGTAGGGATTGGTCTACCAAGTTGAGCGGCTACTTTGCTACCGATTGGTCTCATCTATGGCTGCCTTATCAGAACAGGCAGAATCAGATTAAAATTCTTAGGGAACCTCATATGAAACAAAACGTAACCCAGCTAGAAGAAAAGAATGAGGCTGTAGCTTTCTCTTCCTCGGTCCTGGGAAATTACTTCTTGGAAATGGATCCGGGTAACTATCAATCTGAAACCTTTTGCCATGAATCAGACAAACAGTCCGATCTCCTTCATTTTTCTCGGACTGATGAGGTTGATTGTAACATAGTCAATTTAGTTGCTAACGTAGACCACAAAGAAACTAACTTAGTTGAATCTAAAGATACCTTTTGGACATTATACTTTGATGGTTCTAAAACTCTGGAAGGATCCGGAGCCGGTTGTGTTCTAATGGATCCAAAGAAGAACAAGTATTTTTTGTCTTGTAGATTAGAATTCGATTGTACTAATAATACCGCTGAATATGAAGCTTTGGTGCATGGTTTAAAGAAGGCCATTGGCTTAAATGTTAAGTACCTGAAGGTTTTTGGTGACTCCGAGATAGTAGTCAGACAGGTAAGAAACACCATTCATTGCCTCTCACCGCACTTGAAAGGTTACCAGGCTGAGGTATGGGATTTAATCATGTATTTTGACGCTTTCAATATAAAATCATTTCCTAGGTTGCAAAATTCTGCTGCCGATTTGTTAGCAACATCTGCTTCTAGATTGGTGCCGACAAATAATAAATGCTCGTTTGAACTGATTTTCAGGCCTTCCATTCCCGATAACATCACAAACTTCAGAATCTTCGATGATGACGAGCAGATTATCAGCTTCCTGACAAATGAAGACAGTTTTCAAGGAGCTGCAATAGATGAGGAAGAACATGATGATGATTTGATGAAGAAGGAAGAGGAGAAGGGAAATTTCATGCCAAAAGGGGTAAGGTCCCTCGAAATGCTTTTCGATCTTCAAAATAAATTCAAAAGACCAGCTAATACCAAAACTAACAGCTCATCAATGCAACATGAGTTGGTTAATTTGGGTACCGAGGCAGAACCAAAATTTGTCAACCTTGGCAAATGCTGTTCACCAGGAGAAAGAGAAAGGTTCATTAAGTTGTTTAAACAGTACAAGGATGTTTTTGCATGGACCTATGAAGATCTGAAAACATATGACGTCCGCATCATTCAGCATGTTATACCAATGAAAGCGGGTGTCAAGCCATTTCAGCAGTAGTTGAGGAGGATGCATCCCACTCTTGAACCGCTGATCCAAAAGGAATTAAAGAAGCTCCTGGACGCTAAGATAATCTTCAAAGTTCGGCATTCCGAATGGGTTGCAAACTTGGTTCCCGTGAGGAAGAAATCAGGAGAGATTAGGCTATGTGTAGACTTCAGAAATTTAAACAAAGCCTCAGATAAAGACAACTACCCCGTGCCTTCAATGGAGCAAATCCTCCAAATGGTGTCAGGATCCGAATTGTTTTCTCTCCTCGATGGTTTCTCGGGCTATAATCAAGTGTTAGTAGCCGAAGAAGATCGTCTCAAGACCACTTTCAGGACTAAGTGGGGAACTTTCGCCTATAGAAGGATGCCATTTGGTCTGATAAATGCAGGAGCTACATTCCAAAGGGCGATGGATATTGCCTTCCGAGGATTGGGTGGGCAATGCGTTGTTGTCTACTTAGATGATGTGACAGTCTTTTCAAAGAAAAGGGAAGATCATGTTGTTCATCTGAGACATATCTTTGATCGCTGCCGGAAGTATGGTATTTCCTTAAATCCCAAGAAGAGCGTGTTTGTTGTACCCGAAGGTAAGCTATTGGGTCATATCATCTCCAAAGATGGAGTGTCAATCGACCAGGAAAGAGTCCAAGCTATTAATAAGATTCCGATGCCTCACAACAAAAAATCTATGCAGTCTTTCATGGGCACCATCAATTTTGTCCGCAGATTTGTTCCGGATTTTGCACAAATTGTTAAGCCATTGCAATAGATGGTTAAACAAAGCATACAATTTAAGTGGACAGATTTGGAGAAGGACGCATTTAGAGATATCAAGGCAGCTGTAGCTAAAGCTCCTTCCTTAAGAAGTCCAGATTTCGATAAAGATTTCATCCTGTATACCTTCGCTTCGGACGATTCTCTCGCAGCTGTACTCACGCAAAAAGTGGAGTTGGGGGACGAATACCCAATTTCGTTTATGAGCACTGGTCTGCAAGGGGCTGAGCTGAATTACCCCGTAGTGGACAAGCATGCCTACGCGGTCTTCAAAGCAGTCAAGCAATTTAGGCCATACATTTTGAAGAACAGAACTAAAGTCATAGTTCCCCATCCAGCTGTTAGATCCCTTTTCGTTCAAAAGGAATTGGGAGAGAGGAGAGGAAACTGGGTCACAGCTCTGCAGGAGTATGATTTGGAATTTAAACCGGCTACAATCATCAAAGGACAAGGTCTATGCAAGTTACTGGCGGGAAACTCGACTGATGAAGAGCACCATTGGAGAAATGAAGCCGAGCTCAATTCGGTTGAGGTATGCCATATCTTCACAGCTCCCCAGTCATGGTATAGAGATCTAGTGCACTATTTACAGCAGGGATATCTACCCGAGCACTGGAATTCTAAACAAAGAAGGGCACTCCGCTTGAAATCGGCACCCTATCAAATCATTGATGGGATTCTTTTTAGAAAGAATTATGACGGAGTCCTTCTTAGATGTTTGGAAAAGGAGGATGCAAACAAAGTTGTCAAAGAATTGCATGATGGCCCCGCAGGTGGCCATTATTCAGGAGAGACGACAGCACACAAGATACTGAGAGCTGGTTATTACTGGCCCACTCTGTTTCGAGATGCCCACACGTACGCACGAAACTGTGATGTATGTCAAAGAAGCGCTGGGAAGTTACCTAAGGCCGCAGGCCCATTGCAGCCTGTCATCATCTCTGAACCTTTTGAGCAATGGGGCATATATGTTATCGGAGAAATAAATCCAAACTCTTCCTTGCAACACCGATACATTCTGACAGCTACCGACTACTTCACCAGATGGACGGAGGCCATCCCGCTGCGCAAGATCAATGAAGATGCAGTTATCAGCTTCTTGAAAGAGAACATCATAACCAGGTTTGGGGTTCCAATTTCCCTTGTTTTTGATAATGCTACTTATTTTTCATCTTTCAAGATAAATGAATTTGTTTATGAATGGGGAATTAAGTTGCATTATTCAGCCAATTACTACCCTCAGGGAAACGGATTAGCTGAATCCTCAAACAAGAATCTGATTCGAATCCTTAAGAAAACGGTGATAGAAAACCAGAGAAGTTGGCATGTGGCTCTCCCAAATGCCTTATGGGCAGATAGGGTAACCCCGAAGAATGCTTTAGGTGTCTCCTCTTTCACTCTTGTCTATGGCAAGGAAGCCATACTTCCCCCAAACATCTTGCTGCCATCCTTGCAATTGTCCCAAGCCTCTCGGGGTTCTGGTAGCCAAGCCTTACAATCCAGGATAGACACCCTGCTTCGACTGGAAGAAGCCCGACACAAAGCTAAAGACCGATTTCATCAACACCAGGACATAGTTAAGAGATGGTTCGATAAGAGGAAATCCGGCAAGAGGGACTTTGAAGTTGGGGATTTAGTCCTGAAATGGGACCATAATCACGAAGGCAAAGGAATGCATACGAAATTTCAACATCTATGGGTAGGCCCGTACCAAATTTCTGCAAAATTGGGCCCATCCACTTATAAATTGACAAATCTCGAGGGAGAGGAAGTAGCCCTTCCACTCAATGGCCTCGCCCTGAAACAGTACTTCGCGTGAGTCTCCGTGAGACTTCCTGTACATAAATAAAGTTGTCTGTTCGCTTTCGCTTTTAGCTGTTTTATTTTTCGGCCATGTTGTTTCCTGTTTTGTTATTTGAACTTTTCAATAGGTTTTGTTTTCTGAAGCACCCGTTTGAGTTTCCCGTTGAAGATAGCTCTCTCAAAGAAAACCTGCAACCCATGAGTCTGGAACCTTGCTCAGTAAACCCGGCCTGCTGTGCTCTCGCTGAAATAATCAAAAAGCGGGAGGCCTACCCTGCTAGTCACACTAATCCTGTTCAATAGCAGAGACCCATGGCCATCTTCACTACTATCGTTGGGCTCCACCCACTCTCACACTTCAAAGGCATCTCAAGAAAGGTTACCTAAGTTGGACCCATGGAAAGTGGCACTTCTCGAAGACACGGGGTATTGAAATGACTCCATGCTGCTGATTTAAAAGCCAAAATGGCCTACATTCAAGAGTCTGTTTTCCAGGGATTCTCGCCTCAATTAAAGCATGGCTGAGACAAAACAAAAGGGACATGTAAAATCAAGAAGGCTGTCCAAAAGGCCCAGCTCAAAATAGGCTCCTCTCCGTCCGTGAAGTTTGATCAAATCAATAAAACCTCTAACTCACACAAAAGGACATTATGGATTGAGGAGCCCAAATCAAAGATCGGTCCAAAAGAAAATATCCCTGGAAGGCTCAAACAGCTAAGCTGTCCAAAATACAAGCATCCCAAAGGATGCCAGCAGCATGGGAATGAGGAACAAGAACAATAGTGTCCATGAGGAAGTGTTGCAAATCCTGTGGAGTCTGGCAGTAGTGACCATTTGAGGGATGACCCTCCTAAAATGAATCTCATATGCTGGCCCTCTGAGAGTGGTGAAGATGCCTCGGTCGAAGCTCCCCTTTCCCAATGACTAGCAGGAAAAGTGCTCCTTTCCCCGCATGAGTCTAAAATGCTCAGCTGAGTAGTGCACCCGAGACGGATGTTTTAATGAAGTTCCGGACCATGTAGGGTATTTTTTCAGAGATCTGTGTTCGCCAGCGACTCGCCATTGTTGTTGCAGCAACACCCCTCCCCAAAATTTTGTACATGTTGGGGCCCCTCCTGTATTTTTCGTAGAAATTCTGCTTGAGAAGACATCCCAGCCGTCCGCTCTGTTTTCAACATAAAATTTTGCTTCCCTGCTGAGCTGCTTGCCGTCAATCCTTCCATGTTCTCCCCATTAAGCCAAAAGATAACTTAGTTTTGCCCAAACGTTTTGAAGTAATCCGGACTTTGTCCTGAAACAGCGGGAGTCAAACGTCCAACCTTTCCGAGAGGAGGACCTAGATTTTCTTTGTCAAAATCCGCGGGAGCCATTGGGCAAAACCACCCGAAACGGCGGAAGCTTTCGATCAAGTCTTCCGCGACCACGGAAAGGTTCGCGTTGTTCTCCCGAAACGGCAAGGAATTCAACAAAACCATCCGAAACGGCGGAACAATTCAGCTCTGTCTTCCGAAACGGCGGAAGCCATTCGGATAAACTCGCCGAAATAACACAAAGCAGTTCATCATTTTCTTCCGAAGTAAAAGCACTTGGAAAATTTTCAATCGTTGCTTCTGCGGAACGGTTCAAGCTCCGAAACAACTTAGTTCCCGAAACGGCGGAGCCTTTCACTCGAACCTCCCGAAATGGCGGGGCTCATTCACCTTAGTCTCCCGAAAAGGACTTAGATTTTCTTTCGATGAGAAGACTGCGGGAACAAAGGACTTAGAGAATTTTTAGTTTCAACCTTCCGCAACGACGGGAGTTTAAGTGAGCCCACCCGAAACGGCAGGAGTTTTCAGGGAACCCTTCCGCAACGGCGGGAGCCCTCGTAAAATCCTTCCGCAACGGCGGGGGAATTCAAGGAACCCTTCCGAAACAGCGGAAGCCGCCGCGATATCTTTCCAAAAGAAAATAAGCGGAAACGTTTTATGAAACCCTTCCGCAACGGCGGGGGAATTCATGAAAACGTCCCGAAACGGCGGAAGCCATTTGGATAATTCCCGCGGAAGGATTCACGATTTCCTCCCAAAGTATGAAAGAACTTAGATTTTTTCGAGAGCTACGGCGAAAGCCTTCAGTCTTTTGCTCCCGAAACCGCGGGAGCCTTCATGAAACCCTTCCGAAACAGCGGAAGCCATCCCCATAAGTCCCTCGGAGAAATTCACGATTGCCCTCCGAAAACCATGAAAGGACTTAGGATTTCCTCAAGAAAGCTGTCACGGAGGCCTTCAGCCTTTGCTCCCGAAACGGGGAAGCCTTCGGGCTACCCTTCCGAAACAGCGGAAGCCAATCACTTAACCCGCTCGGCAAAAGGACTCCGAAACGACCCCGGGTAAATATGCGGAAAAGTATAAGTTTTGCTTCCGGAACGGCGGAAGCCATTCCCAAAAGCTTTCCGAAACTAGCGGGAGCCGTAGCCAAAAAATTTCCGAAAATCAACGAGACTTTGAAGTTTTGGTTCGCGGAAGCTTTCGCAAAAGTCTTCCGAAAATACCGGGAGCATTCGCTATACCGTTCCGAAAGGGCGGAAGCTTTGGCGTTACCCGTCCGCTACGCGGCAGTCTCTCGCGGAAGGCTTCGAGTTTCCTTTCCGCTTTAAGCCCCGAAACGTCGGAAGCTTTCATCGAATCCTTCCGCAACGGCGGATGCAATTCGCGAACTGGCCCCGCAAGTGACGGTCGCACAGAAACCGAGGTGCTTTGACGTGACCGCTACGCGCGGCAAATTTAAACCCCGTTTTAACCACGCCACCTACCCAATTAAATGCTCACACGTGCCATCCTTTATAAAATACCGTGGGGGGCTCGACCAATACACCATTGTTTTGAACCGGCCAGCGACGTGTGATACCGTGCAAATCGCTCCAGCTCACCTCGCGCATCCGTGCTCGCAGCCACCTTGCTCAAGCAATCCCCACGGTGCCAGGTAGGATCTTCACCTTGTTTTTCGCTACTGAGCTGTCCTTTTGGGGAAATTATTGGGTTTTAGTGGGATTGTGATGGGCAAAACACCCGTCAAGGGCTATGTTTTGCCCGTCAGGTACAGTGAACGGAGTTTTCGTTTCACAAAATCGTCATGGGCCTTCGTAAAACGTATATTTTATGTTGATGGGTGCGGACGGTTAACCATGCCTTGTGTTGAATTTAAACCCCGGGCCGCGCCCCTCGTCGTGGGTTAAGTTATCGAAACCCTATGGGCTTTCCATGTCCCTGACCGTGAACCCTGGGCCCTTTTCCATAAACCCCAGTCCCTACACGCGAAGCCGAAACCCGTAAGCGGTTAAGCCACGAGAGCCAAAACTTGAAGCCGCCCTAGCTCTCCCCGTCAGTTTGTCCCCGGCACCGTTACCTTCGCTCAGACTAAAGCCTCCCATAGTGACTCGGCAAGTGGCCGCGCGTGACGATAGCGTCCATAGCCCTCACCGAGTCAACCCGCCTCTTCCCCGCCTTCGACCTCTCCAACCGCAGCCATAGCGAAGGACTTCTCCTTCCGCGAGGCGGAACCGGAGGCCGATTGCTTCCGCGAATCACCTATCGGTCCAATAAAACCAATAGCGTCCGCAACATAGCTTATCCCACACTCATCTTTTAAGAGCTTCAAATGTTTCAATGTGTGTCTTATAATTGAAATAATGTTTTACTTCCTAAATATATGCTTCATTGATTTATCTCATTAAAACAATTGTTGCTCTCTGCTGAAACCATACAACCTGTGGCTCAAACTCATGATGAATTGTATATGGATGTTATCAGGGATAATTCAAGATGCCAAAACCCAGTAAGAAGAAGGCGAAGATGACAGAAAAGAAACCTGTCCCTCCTAAGATTGAAACCTCACTCCAGGACACTAGGTGCACCACAGGTGTCCCTCCGGAAATCAGATGGGGAGACATCCACAGAATGATCCGGGACCAAGAAATCCCAGATATGCTGCTAGAGGAAGCACCAATCTATCGAAATATCAGAGCCTCAGGCATAACTAAGGCTGCTACCCGCCCTGAGCTGTTCCCCTGCGCTGAAGTAATCGGATGGATACTCCAACATGCCGATGCTGAAGGAAGAGTGATAAATGATAGCGGGAACATGGCTATCGCCTCATTTCAACCCGCATATCTGACGGCAGCCTACAGGTTCCCCCGTGTCCAGCAAGCTCTGACTGATGAATGGTTAAGCCAGATGAACAATGTCGAGATGGCCAAGAAGCTACTAGTGCAAGGGAAACATTTGAGGAAGAAAGGGAGTGAGGAGTATGACGTACAGAATCTAAGAGCTCCTTATAGATTAATCGCCCTGATGCTGTGTAGAATCTTCGGCATGCCCGATGGCACAGTATACAAGATTCAGTGGGTCCCTATCATTCACTATGTAGCATTTCAGGGGACAGTTTTTGACTGGGCCACTATCTTGTCAGATAGTCTGGCCTCAATGATAAGTGCTGCTAAGCCCGGGCTGGCCTCGAAGAAGGCTGAATTCTTCATGTCTTCGTACCTGATAGACTGTATCTTGGCCAAGATAGAGTTCCCCGGATTGGGGTGTACATGGGATAGGACCACAGCCCCGGTCTACATCGCATTCAAGATGTTGTGGGCTCAGAATTACAAGCCCAGCTACAAACTCATCTGTGAGGGTTTCATCATGCCCCTATACGAGAAAATATTCAAGGAAGAACCAAGTTGCCTGTCACAAAACGCTTTGGAAGTCCTCGAGGATTATGGGGACTTCTACTTTTCAGAACAAGGCACCTATTTGAGAATGTTTGGAGGGACTAAGCCCCCATACATATTGCCGCAGTATGCCACAGACTATGTGGTACTCAAGGAAGCAGTGAGACAACTCTTCTTGGATGGGATTGGAGCATTCCTCCACAAGCTACACAAGGCTTCCTTTCCCCCCTTACCTTTCTGCATAGGTACTTACAAGTTTTCAGGGGTGGCCTCTGCCGACGAATTTGTTCAAGAGTTGAAGGCCTTCCATTTCGGTGAAGTCACCTTCCACAGGAACGACAGGAAGGGTAAAGTGGCCGAGCATTGCAAGGGGAACTATGCTAACTTCGAATACTTCCACTACCCCGATGCCGAGGAGGAAGCATTCAGAGGCATCAGCAACATGACTGAACTACGGATCTGTCACCAAAGTACTGGAGCGAGCTCTAGCTCAACCAAAGCCCAGAAGACTATCCAGCAAAAGGAGAGAGAAGCCAAGGATGCCCGAGCTCAGGAAGAGCTCAGGTTAAGAGAAGAGGCAAGGTTACAAAAGGAAGCCGAGGAAGCAAGGAAGCAACAGGACGCTGAAAATGAGAGACTGCGGAAGGAGGCTGAAGAAGCCCAAAAGCAGAAAGAAGCAGAAATTGAGCAAGCTGAAGCAAGGAAGAAGGCGGAGGAAGAATTGAAGGCAAGAGAAGATGCCCAGGTAGGTGGGTCCGGTGCGCAGGACATGGAGATAGACACCTCTCAGGCAGGTGGCTCTAGTACCCAAAGGGAAGGGACAGACCCCGCTCAGGAAGTCCGGACCCCACCTATGGAAGAAGACATAGACATCATAAACCGACCAATTGTACCGTACACTCCATCTGGGAAGCGTACGGTGTCCAAATGGAATGAGTTTGTCTATGACAAGAAAAGAAAAACAATGGTCCTCCAATCAGAAGAAAGGATTAAAAGTCCTTTCCATGACGACATAGTTACCCACCGAGAGGTCGCTGTCATGCAGAACACAGATGCGGATCCCATTGCCATGGCCTCCGCAGTTATAGCGACAGCACAAGCATCATTTGCCAATGTAGGGGTGATAGTCAAAGAAAATATATTGACAAAGAAAAGAGCACGTACCCTGCAGCGAAACGTGGCTAATGAGCAAGCTCAAAGAGACCTGGCAGTGAACAAGTATAATTGCTTGTACGCTGAGCACAAGGAGTTGGCAAACAAGTACAGCTACCTGGAGGAGGAAAAGGACCAGCTAGCACTCCAAATAATGATTGCAGAAGCAGAGAAGAGTGGAGCAGAAGAAAAGGCTTCCCAGCTAGAAACGGACAAGCAGGCATTAGCTGAGCGTTTAGAGCAAGCGGAAAGCAGAACCTTGGACATGTCCCCCTTCCACGAGCTGTCATGCAATATACTACAGCAAGTGCATGGCTCTCAAGAGATAATCACTGATGAGGTGTGCAAACTCAAGGCCATGACGGTTAGGCTAAAGGAGGTGAATGCGGAAGCCCACAGGCTCAAGGCTAAGAATACCCGTGTCAAAGCAAATGTCATAAGTCAGATGGCATGGAGGGAAGGGAAAGGAGGTTTCCCCCCGCATCTTCCTTTCAAGACCGTGGAAGATTTTAATGAAGATATAGCCTTGTTGGAGTTTGGCCGGAACTGTGCCAATAAGCTGATGGCCAGTGTGCAGAAGACCACAGATAGAATCAACAACCTGTACCAAAAGCTCAAAGGAGTCCATGACAACTGCACACTGACCTTCCCTCAGACCCTCGAAGACTTCCCGGAAAAGGAACAGCGGTTGTCTCAATTGAAAGAAGAGCTAGGCGTCCAGATGGAGTATGTGAAAAGGATTGATGTCTTGGCCATGGATGATCTCCAACATTACATCGGTTCATCCACACTTCACAATCATCTGTTGAAGGAAACATATCAAGTTGCTGAAGCAGAAGTACAAAGCATTAAAATAGAGCTCGGGAAGAATGTAACTTCTCAGAAAATCCTGTTTCCTGCTGCAGCAAACGTAATCATAAGGGATACAGGTGTGTGGCACAACTACATAGAAGAGGAGGTCAGGAAAGCTACAGCAGCAGCGGAAGCATCAGTTGATCCGGCAGCCCCTCTCCCAGCAGCCCCTTCCCCAGCAATGGCAGAAAGTCTGGCCAGCCCCATTCCCCCTTTCCAATTAGGAGCAGCATCAGCAGGGGATTCGAGGGCCTCTTCCCAGGCAGTATCAGTGACCATCAACTTGGGCGACCCTTTGCCAGAAGAAGCTCACGCACAGGAAGGAAGAAGCTGAATTCAGCGAGCCACTCTCTTCAGCCAGACACGTGCCCAGCAGGGAACGTTTTGAGTTTAGCAAATTTTCTGTTATATGTAAGGCGTAAACCGTGGGACAGCTGTCCATATTTTTTTGTAAAAATATTTTTGTAAATGAAGTGGCCATTTTCGGTGATCGATTATATTAGAAATCTCTGTAAATGACAGGTGGGGGAACGCTAGGTGTCAGCCCAGAGGGTAAATTTGTAACTATAAATAGGAGCTAGAAGAGATTAGAAAGGACTTTTGGCAGGGAATGAAAATTTTGGGCAAATGATATGAGCTATCTTGTATCGGCTCTGTAAATTGAAATTTTCTAATAGAAGCCACGGGAGATGGACGTTTTGCTTGGAATGTTGGGTTGCTTCATGTTGGACTATTCTAATGACTGCAATTCGGCAATGTGAGATCATTCTTGACTTCTGAATTATTTCTTTGTACTAATGATTTTGCTCTCATCTATGCATGCGTCCTCTCTATTTCATGGACAATGAATGCGTTCCATATTAAATCAGGAGTTACCTGCTGATACTTTTATCATTGCTGTGGATTTTTCTTCTGGATCGAATAGCTAACTGTTCTTTCTTCAGGATAATCGTATGGCTCATTGTTCATGCTTTTAATTGCTCCTTGCAGGGATCTTGTAGTTTAATTCCAGTATCGTTGCATCTAGATCCGTTTCTTTTATTCTTATTACTTAGATCAAACAATTTTGATTCCTTCTGTTCATAAGCAATAGATTCGTTCTGTAAGTTTCATTGTAGATCTGTTTCCTTATCCTGTAGCTTTTCTCTGTTTATTTTCTGAGCAATAGATGCGTTCCATTTTAAATGAGAAGCTATCTTCTCAAGATCCTCATCTTGCTTTAGCTTTGACCGTGAGAAATAATAGTTATCTGTTCGTTGCTTATGATATCTGTTACAGCTGATTGCTCTCCCCTTAAGCGTGTTC
This sequence comes from Larix kaempferi, assembly GCA_027924585.1. Lineage (NCBI taxonomy): Eukaryota > Viridiplantae > Streptophyta > Pinopsida > Pinales > Pinaceae > Larix > Larix kaempferi. The sequence goes on along the minus strand of BSBM01000637.1, from coordinate 11,031,718 downwards.
CCCTGCAGGGATAGGTAGATGTGTTCCTGTTTTTTTAGATTTAGATCTGTTCCAATTGCATTTAGATTAAGTATAATTTAGGCATGTGCATCTCATATAAAACACATAAAACCCAAAAGAACGGTGGATCGGTCCATAACCGGTAGAATCGGATTTAAAGTCCAAAACCACGGTTGCCGGAACCGCTAACCGGACGGATTCCCTACACCAAACGGGAGACAGTCTAATTGGGACCGTCTCTCGGGGAGAATCCCTTTCTGATTGATGCTACGATATCCGAGGCATCAACACAGCTTCAACTTGGACATTTTCCTGGGGGTAGTAAGCTTTAAAAAATTCATGATTAAAGCCTAAAAATCGTGATATTTCTTCAAACATCTCATTATGGAAATGGGTGCTGTTATCTGAGACCCGTTGTTTGGGTACGCCAAAGTGGGAGATGACATGGTTAAACAAGAAGCATGCAATAGTGATGCCTTTGCAATCGAATGTGGGCATAGATTCGACCCTCTTGGTGAAGTAATTGACATCAACAATGATGTATTGGAGACACTCCATGAAATCGATTTCCCATTTGCAAAATGGACCAGTGGTGATGACTAGATGTAGAGGAGCGAGTGGTGACCATGTTTTGCAGGAAAACACCTGACAATTTGCATATCATTTGACTGCGCAGACACAATATTTGAACACAAAGGACCAAAAGTATCGTGCACATAATATTTTTTGGCTGGTGGCTAGTCCTGAGAGGCAGCCGCTACATGCACCACTATAGAATTCATTGAGAACTTGTTTAGCTTCTTCACGTGTTAGACATCGTCGTAGGATGGTGTATATTCCATATTGGTATATATGGCATCCCCTATGAGAAGGTATCTGGGTGCCTGGTGGTAGATTCTTCGACAATCATCACGAGATAGGTGGGGGAAAACTTCCTTGTACAAAGATAAGTTAGGATATCACAGTACCATGGGTCATCGCCAGTGACAAAGAAGAGATGCTCATCAGGTAATTAGTCTTGAACAAGTTTGCCTGAGGTGGTAGATGGGAGGTTTGTAATGAGATCAGCTAGGGACATCACTTTCTTGCTTTTAGGGACAACAAATTCAAGGGAAAAATCTTGTAAGATCACGATTCAATGTGAAAATTTGATATTAAGCCTACTTATAAGTATGTATTGCATATGGTTGGAGTCAGTGACCATGTTTTTTCAGAGCAAAATATAATGGCCTAGATTTTGTATGGAAAGAATGATTGCTAACGCGAGCTTCTCATCATGGGTGTAGTTGAGTGCTAGTACGATGATGGTTTTGTTGACATAGTCAATGACGTGTTCATGGTGATCCTCGGCTGGTTGGAATAGCACACTGGCCGCAATGAAAGCTGACACTGATATATAAAGGGTAAAATATTTGTCAAAGTTCGGAGGTGAGATGAGGGGAGATGAAGAAAAGGATTTCTTTAGAGAATTGAAGGTTCTTTGGCAATAATCGTCCCACTTAAAGGGGGTGCATTTCCTGAGGAGGCATAAAAAATCATGGGCCTGAGTGGCGTAATCAGGGACGAAAGCTGAAGAAATTTATCCTTTACTTGGATACTCTGCAACTGGTTTCGTGTTCGTGGGGGAGGTAGCTCAAGAATAGCTTGAAATTTTGAATGGTCGATGGTGATTCCATCCTTGGAGATGATGAATCTTAATAGTTGACTAGTGGTGACGCATAATACACATTTAGGGAGGGTTCAAGCATATGTTGTACTGGCGACATCGTGTGAATATGGTGTGAGGATCACGAAGCTGGTTGCATCGTTTCTTAGATTTGGTGGTAAGGTCATCTAAAAAGGAAAGGATGATGTTAGACAAGTCCATAGAATGCTAGAAATTGGTACCAACATTCTTCATACTAAAGGGCATTACTTTATAGGTGAAGGTACCCCATGGTGCGGTAAATGCGATTTTGTATTGATCTTAGGGGTAGATTTGCATTTGGTTATAACCGAAAAATCCATCCATAAAGGAAAACATTTCACTACCATCACATGAGTAAAAAATATGGTTGATGAAAGGGGTTGGGAAATTATTCTTGGGGCAGGCTAAGTTGAGGTAATGAAAATAGGTACATACATGAATGGTCCCCTGCTTTTTGTTAACCGGAATAGGGCTAGAGACCCAGGATGTGTAAGCGATGGGGAAGATAAATCTGTGTTGTAATAGTTTTTCGATCTCGGTTTTAATCACTTGGGCCTTAGAAGGATGGACCGGGAATTGTTTTTTCCTAACAGGGATGGAATTGGGCCAAGTGTCTATATTGTGTTTGAAAATTGCAAGATTGAGGCATGACATTTCTTCATAGGACCACATGAAGACGCCACAAAACTCTTTGAACAGGGCAGTGAAATCCATAATTTCTTGTGGTGAGTAGGAGGCCCCAATGGTGATGTTTTTGATGAATCTGGGTGTAACAGAAATATCAATCCATATTATGGGGGATATATTGGCTAGATTGTCATCTTCGAAAGCATCCGGGGAGGGAATGATTTTTGAACCAATTGATATGACTACGGGGTAGAAAATCCTTTGATTCAATTGTGTATTGTTGTTCGATTGACAGGGTGTGTGGACCATGTGTATAGACTACCGATCACCAATGATGGAAGGTGTCCTATGGGGGTTCCTCGGTTTGCATGGCTTCAATTATCTCTTCATCTATGTAAAATACATATTCTTCTACCATGTCTTCATAAGAGGAAAAGGGGTCTTCGTAATTGGTCTGAAGGGGGACATAATTGAGATGAAGGATGTCTATATAATTGGAGGTGCTAGGGGGAGGGGGTAGGATCTCTTCTTGAGGAAATGTTAGGGTATCCAAAAAAAATTGAGAAATAGGTGATGGGGGATCAAGATATATAAGGTGACTCGGCATGTTAGGGATGCCATGGTTGTCATTGTGGTTTTTCGGTTCATTATCCTCTTCGATCACTTTTGGGAGGGTAGTCCCACAAGGGGTAAGGTTATTAGCTAATTAGATCTGGGTTGTGCGTAGGGTGTGAAATGTGACTACTAGAGGGAATTGGAATGGATGATTTGACCTTAACTTGCATGAATGACATGACTGGGTAGCGTGGGTGTGGTTCATGATGATGGCATGACTTTGTGGGAACCAAAGAGGTAATTATTGGTCGAGTATGGAGTATTCCCATCAAAGGGAGGTGTTTTTCATGGCCATAGTGGTAACCGTATTGATGGGATCCATTTCTGGTGATGAAGGGGGAGAGGTATCATCCAATGGCTAGGTGAGGAGAATGGCGCCCAAAGCATCCTGAAATCGAGGGAGATCATGGCAATGGTGTGTGTAATGTCCATATTGGGAACACATTGAGCATGCGTGGTTCATATGCAGGGTCTTGGAATTAGGTGTAGGTGATGATGATATGCCCCCTTTGGAAATCAGTGGAGCATGGGTTATAATGACCAGAGTGTTGAGAAAATTTCAGAGATCTGGCAAGGTGGGTCACAGGTTGGTTGCATGGCCTTGTTTCTCGCAAAGAAAACATGGTGGCGTGACTCTTTCGGTGGGAGTATTGGTCATGACTGTGGATTTTAACCGTTGTTGGAAGATGCCCCTACTTTAGGTGGAGCAACATTTGACAAGTTGAGTGTAGGTTTTGGTAGGAGGGGGCCTTTCAACTTCAGTTGCTTCATTCCCCCATTGGTGGTATTGGTGATGACTGGATGTGGTTTAGCTGGGAATGTCATAGGTTTGACTCTAGGGAAAGAAGGTGTCATCGGCCTAACAGGTGTAGCAAACAAAACAGGGAAAAAATCATAGTGAGAGACTGGTTTGGAAGCCATTTCTGGGTAGGGTGGTGTAAGGTACCATACTAGAATACCAAAAGTGCTCCTAAGTAGAGTCAAATGAGTCATAACCCACATCGTTTGCACACCTGTGGGGGGTACAAGAATGGGATCTGGAAGATTGGAGCCACTGATGGAATCAACGTTTTTTCAATGCCATAGCTCAATGACGGTGCTGATGATGGGGTTGAGGTGGAGGTGGTCCCATTTTCAGTTGTGAAAATTGTACACATTAGGCCATCGATTGACGTGGGGATTTCGGGTGGTGGTCCTTAGTATAATCCTAAAATATTGGAGTCCTTATACATGCTGAGGGCAATGTCAACATAGGGTTGATCTATGCCGATGACAATAGGTAGGATGTTTCCAGGGTTACTAGTGGCGCTGGGATTGTAGTATTTAAGTTGGTCAAGGGTGATGATCTTCCCATTTAAGGGAAACATCATGATACAAAAGACCGAGGAGGCAAACACGTTCATGGCATACATATAACTATGCTTGAAGAGGATGTTGTAGTCGAGTTGAGCATCGAATACCTCGTTGTTGATCATGACCATCTTTCCCCCAAGCTCTATGGGGATGTTTTGGTATAATCCTCTCGGTTGGGATGGTATCCTATTATATGCATGGAGGGTGATAAATGAGGGAACTAGCTCTAGTGACCCTAATCATTTACAAACATTAGTGGACATGACGTAAGTGGATGTGCCTTCATCGATGATACAATAATGAATCATAATGTTTTTTACTATGATAGGGACTTGAAATGCAACTAACGAGGGTAGTTATAGTTAACCTTTGTTGAGATCGAAGGTCATAAGGCGTGAGTCAGAAGGATCGACAACGGCGAGTGTATTAAGTAAAGCCTTCCATTGGGTAGGGCATGACTGTAGCACTTATAACGTGGACATGCCTGCAGGGGATTGAGCCAAGTCATCCAAAATACTATAATTGTGGGAAGCTTTCATATGGGTTTACTAGGGGTACGTCGAAGTGGAATTTTGGGAATATGTGGTATTTGCTCAAAACTTGTTCCTATCATAAAATTTGGCTCGAGTCTGAATATTAACATCCAACGTGTAGATATTTTGGAAAGAGACATCGCTAGAGGGGAAAGGATATTGATTTTGTGTGACAACCCTTGATTTGCAAAGGGTTGTTGTAATACAATGGTTTGGGGTTGGGGAGGATTCAGGGCTTGAGTGGGATTTGTCACAGTCTTCTTCTTGGCTTCCACTAACTATTGGAAGTCGAGGATAAGAGGGGAATGATGGGTGTAATGACCATATTAGTTGCAAATGGAGTAGTAGTAATTGGTCCTTAGGTTGGTGTTCTTCCCTTGCTTGGGGGTATTATTAGTCCCCGTGTTTTGATTCCTCAAATTCTGGTTTTGCTGGGGAGGGGGGTTTCCCCCTTACCCCTGATACTAGTTTTTCTTGTTCTTTCCTTTCTTCTTCCCTTGAGTATGTGGATTTTGGGGATTTGTGGTGTTCAACTGCTCAAACTATTGATATTGTTGAGCGAAAGAAGGTTGAACTAGGTTGACCCCCATGTGAGGTGTGGGTTGCTAACTAGTCGGGCATGGAAATGGATAGTAAGGGTTATATCCCAGGGGTGGGATAAATGTGGTTTGCGCTCCATAAGATGTGGATGTAGGAACAAGTTGTTCCATTTGTAGTGTAGGAACCCTTGTCGTTTGGATAATGTTTGGATAAGTATAACTATAGGGTCCATACTGTAATTGACCAACTGGTGGGGAGGATACTAGAGAAGGGGGTACAGACACAGGTGCCATGGATGGGTATTGCAGAGCCATATTAAATGGTGCTGAAGTGGTAGGAGGAACCTTTCCTAAGTGGGAAATGGACCTAATAATCCCATATACCGAGTGTGACGAGCCTGCAGGTGTAGGATCCAACGACCGATAGTATAAAGGTAGCCATATTGTGCATATATGAGATCAAAATGTTGGGCTTTAAAATAGACTCTTCATCACTTTGTGGCATGGAGGTGGTGACATATTTAGCTATGGTTGGTTGAAGTGATTTAATGAACCGATCCAACAAAAAGAGTGGTTGTATTTCGATTTTACACAATGTTCGACATCTACGCCACTCATGGATGTGGTTTGCAATGTGGCTGGATGTATTTTGGTGAAACTACATGAGAATTTCAAGACCAAGGTCATGGCGAATTAGAAGCTGTAATTAAATGAGAAATGTGGTGGCCAATGTCGCAAAGGTGGTGTGGGCCGATCTTGGTAGATTTACATACCATTTGGCTTATGTTCTGGTGAGGGTACAATAAAAGAGGCAAAGCCTCATTGAATCTTCAAGTATGCTATTAGAAGAACACCATAGGTGGAAGGAAATGGCATGGATGGAAGGATTATCTCCTTGCTTCCCTTCGAATTTAGGAATATTAGAGGAAATTTTATCTGGAATATTTGGCCATGTTGGATCATGTGCAACAGGTTCATTGATCAGTTTGTCCAAATCAGGGAGATTTAAACTAGCCATGAAAGGTAGGGTAGGAGGATTTGGTCCTGCCATAGTATATTGTACATGGATTTCTTGAGGGGGATACCGGGGTGGTGTTGAAAACAACAAGTGACCTCCTATGAGAGAGGAGGGATCAATGTGATCCAAAGGATATCCAAGGGGAGAATCCATACGAGGGCCTCTTTCGACGATGGAGGAGGTGGAAGGACTATCACGTTCTTCGAGAGGAGAGTATGAACCAAGATTGGAGTGACCTCATCCCACTGGTCCTATCAATGTATCCTGGGAGTGGCCCTGGATAGAGTATCTTCCACATGAACCATAGGGAGAAGGTGTAAAAAAGCCCCTCAAGAGAGGGGAGAGGCCTTGCAGTCTTAGAGACTGCCTCAGGGGGTTGTTTTGTTCCTCAACGGTGAAGGATTTTTTGTCAAGTGAGAGTGAGGGTGGAAATAAACACAATTGAACAAATGCAAAAATATGTCAACCATAACAGATTCAATATGGTGCAACAAGTGAGTGATATATGCGAAGTCGGTTTAGTGCAAGAGTTCCCACGTGTAGGTTCTTTTTAATTATGAGTTAGTGAACTTGTATTTAAAAAGAAAATAAATGTAAAGTACTTAAAAATACCTAACATCCTTCCTCTCAAATGTAAATGCGCCTCCCAAAAGTACAACTGATGGTGAAAATGGGATCCATACACCAATTGACTAGTGGAGGTAACAAAGAGCTAGCTCTGCTGGCAATGGGGCCAATGTTCCAATCAATAAGACTTGGAAACACCTCCTAATGGAAATAGCTAACTTTAGGAGTTAATTGCACCCACAATTGCTCCTTTGAAATGTCCTAAGTTTGGCCACTTAGATACCTTGCATCAAGTGTGGATCAATGGTTCATCCTGCACGGTACAATGTCGTCTCCCTACAACGAGTTGAGTGAATCATAGGGGAGAGCAGGGAAACTATACCTAAGATTTCACCTCATTGGTCACATCGCATTTCTGATCTAGGTTTTCTTTTAGCACTTGCTTATAGGAGGATTTTTAAAAGTACCCTATAAGTCAACAATGCTATGTTTCAAAATATCGCTAATGGAACTAGATTGGTGAGAATTAATGGATGCCTATCCAACTCAATCCTACCTAACTAAAATGTTGTTTTGTGACCTCTTGTGGAGGATTTTAGTTGGTTGTCATTTACAAAGTTGTTTTTTAAGGGGTTTGAATTTCACTTAGGGAGTGTAAGAGAGTTATTTCACAATTCCTACCTTTATGATTCACCAAGCTCACAAGAAGTGCAAGGTGAAAAGCATACTTGGATTTGGAAAAGTCTTTAGGTACCTTAGTGTGTGCTAGTGGTGCAAACACATGTGATGAAGGAAAATTGATTGTGGAAAATGAAAGCAAAGAGTATAAATAAAATGAATTATGCACCAGAAGAACAAGGACATCCTCCGTACAATTGGAGCTTTATTCAACCTGAGTCTTCACAACCTAATTTATGTTTTATGTTTTTAAGTGGGACTAACTTGTTGGTTGTGGAGCCCAATCTTCCAGTCTCATAGATGATGTTGTTTCAGCCGTGTTGTACCCTAGGTTTGGTTATGATCCCGACACGTGCCCCAGGGGGTACGGGGGAGTGGTTTCACTCCCTCGGCTGGGGGGCCAGTGGGCCCCCATAGGAAAATTTTGGGCTATTTTGCCAACATATTACAACCCCATGGTTTTGGGTAACCCGTGGTATTTTCCCTTTGTATTTCCCCTTTATAAGAAAGACATTGTAATATGGCTAGGGTTGATATATTAGGTATTATGCATTGTAAATATCTCTGAGATCATGAAGAGAGACTATGAGACAATGAAGAGGAAGTGCAGCGGATGTGTTGTATGTTGTATCCATTGATTTTCTGGATGGTATAATAATAAGGACTAGAAATTTTAGTGTGGACCTAGCCCATCTTGGGTGAACCACGATATATTGTTGTCTCTCTTGTAATGTGTCTATGTGATTATATTTTCATTTCTGTTTATTGTTATTGCTCTGCGATCCTGTTTTCTAACACTAACTATCCATAAGGAATACCCCTAACTAGCTGCTACTCAAATATGTTTTTGGGGGTAGGCTGCACTCCAATGGCTACAATCCACTGCAACATACCATACCGTACCTTATCTTCCATCCATAATGTATCGTCTATTCTCTGTACCGATATCAACATATTTAGTATGGCTCAACAATACTCAAATTGTTGGGAACTTTTAACTCTAAAAGATGATAAAGGTGCTTTGCAAATCAAAGTGCTAACTAATAAAAAGTGTGCAATGGAGGAATTTCACACTTCTCACCCTTTTCTGATTCACAAAGCTCAGAACAAGTGCGAGACATGAGTCTTTAGGTCCTTGCTTGTGTGCAAAAAGTGGATTCTACACTACCCTTGATCCTAAATACATGTCAATTGAGCATAAACAAGAGAGGTATTGAATACTAGTGACGATAATGAGGCCCATTGAAAGCCTCAAGTTTGGTTACCTAAGTAAGTTTCGAGAGATATGAATTCTTTACTCCCTAATCTTGGTCTATGTGGAATAATTACTAAAAAAGTAAGTAATTATTGCAAATTAACTTAACTTGAGTTTATTAGTGAGTAGCAATGGGGCTGCAAGATTGTTGCATGTAGATACAAAGCAACTCAAATGACTGTAGCGTGGGAAAACTATACTATGCCACACGATAGAGCGTAAAAATAAAAAATAGACACGCTGTAGCGTGGGAAGAACGCTAACAAGGCGTGCAAACCAAACAAAGGATTGTCATGCGGTTCATGAACTATTTACCTATGTGAGAAGCGTGACTGTCGAAGGAATGTTTGCATGACTGAGAGGATGGGATCCACACTATTGTGTAAAACTTAAGTGTGGCTGATGGAGGGACAAATTCTGGAGTAGAAGGTGGTAAACCTAATATCTTGCAAATGATAAACACCTGGAATTAATCACTCAGCATAAAAAAACCGAGTTTAAAAGAAAAAAAAAAGTGGAGTCACCATTAGAATGATTGTGGAAAAAATGCACAAGGGTGCATCCCTCTACTTGGTAAGGGGCTAGGCCTTGTAGGCTGCAGCAAGGCCTCAGTCCTTGGATCCCCTGTTGGGGTATGGTTGTCCTCCAAATGATCTCGCAAGAGCCTATTAGTGGAATTCACATAAAATGAAGAAAATACAAATAACATACAACAAAAGGAAATGGGGGGAAAATGAAAACTACAAAAACAACCGAATGTGTGCAAAACCACTTTGTATTTCCCAATGGTCAAGATGTACAACAAATAGGAGGTGTGTGAATCAAGGGAAGCCAACAACATCCCTTAGGGAGGTCCTTCTTGTCCAAACTATATTCTAAGTGGGCGATAGAACAATGGAGAGAAACTCTTGCCCCTTGGAGGAAGGTGGAAAGGGAGCTTGGGAATGCTTACAAAGGTAGGAAGAGGTGGGTTATGAGGAATATCCAACACAAATACATCAGCATAAATTTTCTTCTTCTTTTTCTCTACAAAATGCATGTCAATGGATTCCTTTTATAAGCTAATAGGTGGCCAATAAACAACTAGATCCAAATGTGAACCCATACACTCCATGGACTAGCTCCAAGGTACACCAAGGGGGATATTTAATGCCACCAAGTGTCTGAAGAGCCAAATTCAGATTGTTGTAGGTGATGAGGATTTCAATATCCTTCATTGCACCACGGGAAGTAAGTGGCCCCACCCTTTTGATAGTAGCATGGTTATCGAAGGAAAATCCACGCGAGTATCGTGCGTGCACAGAACTGATAACATGCGCTATAGTGCAGGTTAACAATGGTTTAGACACATGACCTCTTCTTTGACTATACTTGGGAAATCTTGGACTCATGTTTCCTTTTGGATTTGTTGAGGATTCCTTTGTTGAAATGCATTCTTTATGTTGATGATGCCTGATTGCAAGAATCGCCGAAATGTCACATATATGCGATATTTAGGTGTTAACAAACTTCACCAATAAATCCCAAGACACCGGCCTTTTCGGCATCACCTTCAATGCATATGAAGTCTCAATAGAGGTACCTACGGGGACTGCAAGAACCAAGCTTCCATATTGCTAAAGGGATGTGATTCATTCATTCTACAGATCTTAAGCATTCATTCATCTATTGTGTAGAACTGTGTAACTTAATCATAAGCAATGCATTCAAAACAACATAAGAAAACACCCATGTGTGCATCAATTAAAACATTCATCACATTAAACATAAAGGAAATATCATTCATAACATAGGTATTTCATTCATCTCATCCCTGGAAACAATATTACATGACCTGCGCAGCGAGCAACACCACTATGTTACAATTTCCAGCATTACCCAGCAAGACATAAGCTCATGACCATACCACATAACCATAATATATGAGCTAGCAAGTACTAAAAAATGTAACAAAATTTTAACCCTAAACCCTTAGAACCCTTATATATTTATGCATTACAATATGGGTTGAACCCGTTACAAAGTGGACACAACATCTAGCTAACTTCTAACTAACTTGCACTTTCTGCACAGTTTTGGTTTGTTTGTTGAGCTGTCACAAGGTCCATTTCTGATGCACAACTTCTAAGAAATTTCCAAAACTAGCTCCAACAGCCCCCCAACACTCACCTATTGCTTGCCTCGAGCAAATTCAGGCTACTGTGTGAAATTCTTTGACGTGGTAGTATGTCTACTGCTGTATAACACCTTTCAAATTAGAGGTATGCCCCTCTGGTCACATCATTGTGATCATTGATATGAGCAAAGTTCCAACCATCACTTGGATCTACTCATTAGGTTTTTCTCTACACTATCGCTTATCCTTTTGATGGTGCAATGGATATCTTCATCGTAGTTTCTTCGACTCTCATCACCGCATCATAATTTCCTTGTGCCGCCTATTATAACTTCGAGGATTTGACGCTGATTCACCATCATTTCAAAATATCAACCATCGATTTTCTACTAATGACCATGTGTGTTTTTTGACGCTCGTCCCTTCATACCTTTTGCTGCGTTGCTTCCATAGTTTCCTTCAGTTTCTAGAGTGTATTTTTCATAGTCACAACTTGTTGTTTTGCTTTTGCTTTCTACTCTATGATCCCCTCTACTATCTGTATGGTCAGAGGTCTCTTCAACCTTTCCTCAGCATCCTGGCTTGTTTGCTTCAAACCAACCTGTACTACAACCAACTCTTGGATCAACCTATACACTTCATCCTATAGTGGTTCCAATTTCTGTGCTATCTTCTGTTGCTAGGTCCTCATCTTATTAACTTCCATTTACTAAGTTCGACATTCCCCCATCAAGGCCATACACTTAGCTTCTGAAAAATTACCCATTGCATCCTTCAAACTTTGTGCCTTTGTTTGTGAAACATGCACCTTTTGTTCTATTTCCTTCAACTCCACACTCTCAATGAGCTGCACCCAAATTTGTGTGCTTTCATCACACATCTACATGCACTTTTCTTCTAGGGTATTAATGTTTGATGTTTCTGTAGTATCTATTTATTCTCTTTGCTCTGTTTGCTCTGGTGGTGTACTTGGCATCGCCTTTGTTTCCAAATCCACAATATTGGTCACTTTCTATTCAAATGGGATATCCACCTCTAGTTGTTCCTCTAGGATTGTGTTTATATCCTCTCTAGTGCCTTCTGCATTTCTCCTTTTCCATCATCGCCTCCTCTTTTCTCTGCTCCACTTCCACTTTTTCTTGCACTGCCTCCTCTTTCTCCTTACGCAACTTCTCACTTTCCTCTTGTAGTGATGCCTTTTCTATGGTTTCTTCATCCTTCTGAGCTAATTTCATGGCTACATGCAACTATATTTCCCTTACTATTCCCGTCTGCAAAGTGTACAACACCTCTACTTGAATTTCAGACAAAATCAACTTAATTGAACTTACCACCAATGCGCTTTCTTGCAGTTCTGCTGTAGGGAACTCCAAAAATATCGGTGCTATCTTCATTTTTATTCCCTCAATTGATGATACTAATACCTGTGAGACTAACTATCCTAACCCCATACTCTCTATATGCTCTTCATTCACTTTATTGGGTGCGACTTTGTCTTCTCCCAAATCCATTTGTAATGCTGCTAATTTCTCTTGCATGCTTTCCTTCATTTCCTCTTGATTTTGTGCTACTAACTCTAATGCTTATTGAACTACTTCCTTGACTTCCTCCCCTATATTGTTGAAGTCATATTCTATTAGGGTGTGAATCACTGGGTATTTTTTTGCTTTCCTCTTCTTCTTCTACCTTGAAGTACCTACCTCATTCTTCTCCTTCCTCTTGAGTCTCCGAACCCTATCATAGTTTCTTGCATAGGTCCCCTTGTACCATTTCCTTTCTCTGGTTCATCTCCTTGCTAGTCATCATGCTCCTCATCCTACTCTCCATTCAATTCTTGTTTCAAATCATTATTCTATTCTTCTTCCGCATGTTCCTCTTACTTTTTTTGTTCTTCTTCTTTGGGTGGAGTCCTCCATTCCACATCCTAGTCATTCACAATCACATTGACAACTTGCTCCATCAACCTAAAGAGTGTTGGAAACCATCGTGCTTTTAGATCCCTCCTTGCTTGGATATACATGTGGTGAATCTTGACCTTAAAGCGTACAATTCCCTTGTACATATCCACTACCCATGTCTTTATGCATGACACTATCTTGATGACATACCGAATAGAATCACAATAGTCAAAGAATGTCACATTATTTTCAATCCGCCTCCTCTTATTTTTGTAAACCATAGATTAGCGTATTTGGATGCCCAACATGGTTTATGCACATCATCAAAGAACTGCGAGTCCTCCAGCTCCCTCCATGTGAATAATGCAATCAATATAAGCATCCATTCATAATGGAATGGTTTCCCATTCTTTTGTGCCTCCCTACAATCCTCCAGAAACTCATTTACTAGGAATGTTTCCCAATTCATCTATACTCTTCTGCAAAATTTTCTACTACTGCTATAATTACTGTGGTGACGAGATCTTTGTGACTCTTTATAACCATCTTGCAATCCAACAATTGTGTCACAAAATTTACTGCATCTTCCTTGATACTCTCCATTAGTTCTATCCCCCACGATTGTGTGTGTGTACCATACTTTTCCTTCATCTTTTTGGCTAATGCTTGATCCTACTTCTTATTCTTGATCAACTGCATCGAATACTTCCCTGTAGTCAGTAGCCACATTATTTCCGTAATCAGCTTGTTGTCAATGGAAACTGGCATATCTAACCATAGGAATCCTCTGTGTACACATGTCAACAACAATTGTACACAATTATTGTTAACTTCTAGACTTCTTCCAAAATATGGGATCTCCAGTGAATTTAGCACACCTGCACGCTGCAACCTTGTCTCCCATTGTTGTGGCTCCATTGTGATAATTAGTGAATCTAAAATGGTTCTCTTTGTCAAATAATTTTTTTTTGCAAGCTCTGCAAACTACTCCTCAATGGTGATATCGTGGTCTACGTACTTCAACTTCTTCATGGTCCCCAACAAGGTTCCTTAAACTGGCACACCTTTAAAAAATTTTGGTGTCTCCAAGGGATACTTTACTACCTTTGTTAAATCTATTGGCTTCACATCCATCTTTCTCAAGGGTGTGTAATCCCTTGAGTAGCTCATTGGTGTGGAGATTGATGCCCTATTCCTTGCTCTCGATCATTATGTGACTGCTACTGATACTTCTTCCTCTATGATGGATGATGGTTTCTTGGTGTGTGGCTTCCTATGGATTGCTATCACTACCTTTGGTGCCATTCTTCTGCACTTCTTTATCTGCAACTTCCCTTTGTTACTTAACTCTATTCCTCTCTTTTTAGCCTTAATCACTTTAAAAATTCTGCTCCTCAATCATCGCTTCATGCTTTTAATTCCCTCTTCTAGATATCTTGTATCTCTTCACGCCTATTCCAACATTCAATGTTGGCCTAGATTCATGTACCTTTTTCAAGATCTAGTCTATATTTACTTGATATTTTGCCAAATCCCACTGATGATATTATGTATTTATTACACTGCATCCTTGTCTTTTCTCTATAACACATGATTTTAATGCTCTCGACCTAGCTTCCCTTTGATGCCTCTTTTCCTTTCGGAAAAATTCCTTCTTTCTTCTGTACGGCATATCTTTTTCCTTTTCTCTGCAACACGCTCTTTTTCTACAACACTTTTTTTTCACTACTACGTGGAAGGACGACTATCCCTCTACAGTTTTAGCTAAATTCCATTCACAAATACTTCTAAGGGTTCCCCATTCAACTTCTCGAGCTGAATGACCCTACGTCAGTGATAAATTTGATAATATAAGGACCCAACCAATGCATTCTAAACTTACCTAGATGCTTTGTGAACTTGATGTCATACATCAACACCATGTCTCCAACCTTGAACTACTTCTACTTAATATTTTTTTCATGTCAGGCCTTCTCGCACACTTATGGACCTACAAGTGAAATCCCGCGACAAACTGGTCCTCTTCTAACTCCATGAATTTGGCAATCTTCTTTCTATTGCGCTGCTATCTATGAGTTCGACTAGCATAGAAACACACAGTTTCAGAACAATACATTCCATATGCGTGACTACCTCTTGCCCATTCATTAACCTGAACAGTTTCTATTTGGTTAGCTTCTTGCACATCATCCTATATTCCCATAATACTCTAGGAATCCTCAAGTCCCAATCATCTATGTTGACATTGCAGATCTTTGTCAATGCATTCTCCAGAATCTTGTTGAATGCTTCCACTGTGCCATTCCCTTGAGGAGTAATTGTATTATTCATGAAATGGGTCCCCTGATCACTCATCAAAATCCTTGGACATCCAAACCTTGCTACAACATTCTCAAACAAAAACCATGCAACTGAATGTGCACTTCAATCCTTCACTAGTTCTGCTTCATCGGGCATCTAGTTAAATAGTCTATCACGATAATTATGTATCTTGATCTTGACCACTTCAGAGGTGTATTGATCAACCCAACAAAATCCACTTCCCATTTATCGAATGGCTACAATGTTACTTGGGGCATCAAAGGAATCTCATCCCTCCTTGATGGCTTCCCCACTCATTGGTAGACGTCACATGCCTGACAGTATTCCTTGGCATCATTCTGTAGGGTAGGTCACCAAAGACCTACATGCAAAATATTCTATGCGACCACCTCCTAGTGTAATGTCCTCCCACAACACTTTCATGTGCCTCTTTTAATCCAGTAATTGTCCTTTCATGTTCTAAGATGCATCATCGTAGAATCCCGTCTATGCCCAACTTGTACAAATCTCCTGCTATCAACTAATAATATGTTGCTCTTACCACTAACTACTTCTTTTGCATAAATTTATACTCAAGGGGGGCTACTCCAATGTTAAAAAACTATGCAATCTCTGAGAAGTAGTCATCAACTATTTGAATCGCAAACAAATGCATCTAGAAGACTATCATCTATGTTCCCTACACCCTCTCCAATTTTTATGCACGATAAATGATCAGGCCCTAAGTTATTACAACTTCAAAGTCATATTCCTGAAATAGTAACAACCATCTACATATTCCCCCCCCCCCCCCCAACACTGGCTTGTTGATGAGGTATCACAGTGTAGAATGGTCAGTGTACATCTTAAAGCGCGATCCCAATAAATAGTGTCAGGACTTATGTAGTGCATACATTAGAAATTATGTAGTGTATACACCATGGCTAATCCTTCACACTTTGTTGTGGTGTAATTCTTTTCTACCATCGATATCTTTCTACTTGCAAATGCAACAAGGTGATCTAAGTCACCTTCCCCTGGTTGTGTTAGAATTGCACCCAGTGTTACACATTATACATCTACATGAACATGGAACTCCTTCTTCCAGTATGGGAATACCGAAACTGGTGCATTCACTAATTTATGCTTCAACAAATCCAAGCTCTACTGACATTCCTCGATTCAATGAAACTTAACATCCTTCTTCAATATATTTTCTAGTGGGGCTGTAATCTGTGCATGCCCCTTGATAAAATTTATGTAGTAACCTGTGTTTCCTAATGTAGCATGCCACTGCCACACTTAAGTAGGTGGTGGCAAGTCCACAATAGCTCCAATCTTCACCGGATCCACCAATAGTCCTTGTCTGCAAACTTCATGCCCTAGTAGAATACCGAATGGTGCACAAAAAATGCACTTCTTTAGATTTAATGAGATCTGGAACTGTCTGCAACAGTCTAACATCAAGCGCAGAACTTCAATGTGATTCTTCAACAGAATGAACACTATCCAATCATCCAAGTACACTTCTATAAAATTATGAATAAAATCCTTGAAGACTATGACAACTACTTTGGAAAATATCGCAGGTGCATTCTTCATTCCAAATGGCATCACAATATATAATAACATCCCTATTCTATCGCAAAAGCTGTCATCTTTTACCTATCCTCCTTTGCAATCTTTATCTGATGGTAACCAGAAAACCCATCAATAAATTAATAGGCTTCTTTCCCTTTTATGTTCTCCAATACTTCATCTTTGAATGTCATGGGAAATGGATAATGTAAACAAGCATCATTCAATTTGAGCAAGTCTACACAGATTCTTATTTCTCCCATCTTCTTGTCTTGGACCACCATTGGAATGATCAATTCTGAATCTTCTACAGGTTCTATGATTCCTATTTCTAGCATCCTCTCTATCTCAGCTTTGACCTTCTAGTTGTGTACTAGATTCAATCGATATGGTATCTTCCTTACTAGTTTAGCATCTGGATTCAAACACTAGTACCATAATGGGTGATAAGTGACTACAAATCAAAGATAAATGACTAAAATCGGTCATATGATCACTGGCCATAAATTATCAGTCACTTATCATCCAACCAAATTGGTCATTTATCACTTAGTCATAAATTGCTTGAATTGCTTCATAAAGTGGTAATTTATTTAGTCATTTATTTGGTCATTAATTGTCACTATTTGGTCATTAATTGTCGCTATTTGGTTATTAATTGTCACTATTTGATAATTTATTTGGTCATTAATTATCAATGTTTGGTAGTACATTGAGTCGTTTATTTAGTCATTGATTGTTGTTACTGGTCATTTATTTAGTCATTGATTGTTGTTACTGGTCATTTATTTAGTCATTGATTGTTGTTAACTGGTCATTTATTTATTCATTGATTGTTGTTAATGGATCATTTATCTAGTCATTGATTGATGTTAACTAGTCATTTAATTAGTCATTGATTTATGTAGATATGGCACAGAGGAATCAAACCACCAACCTCCTGCCTATAAGGAAGGTTCTCTTCCATTGAGCTAGCACCCTTAAATAGAATCAAAGTTCACACTAAAAATATATCACAAAATCTTATAAACATTAACACACTACGATTCCAACTGCAACATAAAACATATCACAAACTCTTAAAAACCTTAACACACTATCACAAAGGGTATCTATTAGATATATAAGGATGGTCTCTAGAATTCAATGGTTTTGATATCTCATTTTGCCACATCCGGCTTTCAAATAAATCATTTTTCTAATATAAATAAATTGAATGGAAACTAAGGCAGCAAATAAATAACATTCTTCAAACCTTCAAATATATAGTTGTAATATTTAGCAACTATTGAATATGACAGTTATTGATTGCAATTAAAGTTACTAACATAAATTAAATGTTAGAAACCATACCATACCTTCAAATGTTTAATTGAGTTCTTCCATATCACTTGTGCCAAATTGAATCATGTACCTGCTTATGCTCAAATTCCACCACTTACTTATCTCTATAAATGCACATAATAACATTGCTACAAAACATGTTACAAAGAAGAAAATAATTTAAAGTTGACATGAAAGTAAGGTTATGCATAGGTTCAACCAACCAAACCAATAAAGAAGGTCCTTTTATTGGTGTCCACTATATTTAATTTTCAAAGTAATTGTAGAACATGATATGAAAAGTGCATCAACTATTACTTAATTTTAATAAGTTTTACCAAATCAATCATTGGCATGCCCAACTTAATACAAGATTAAATATGTAAAACTTGATTCAAAATTCATAAAATAAATATATCAAGAAGTCTTTAAAATATCAGTTTGAAAACTTTCTACTTCTCAAAGTTGTAAGTGCCTCAAATGGTAAGAATTGGTAAGCAAGAGTGCATATAAATTTATAAATGTCATGATCATGGCTTCTCATTTTTTTCCTTGAAGAGAGCTAACAAGTATACACCATATACCTTAACAACTTTAAACCCAAATCTAGGAATATCTCCCACAACATGCCCCTTTCGCCCAAATCCAACAATCAACACTTCACCCTAAATGAAACAAAATACACGTGTCATTAGTATGTGTGAGCATGATGGTACCGAGGGTAAACCCTAAATTTTTTAGGGCACAATACCAAGTCAACAACAAAGTTGGAAGTAAATACAACCAAACTAGATCCATCTTAACTCCGGATCTACCATGCATCGAGAGGGATCAAATCTCTTAAAGTGCAACCATTTTTTCAATGTGTAAATGTGGAAGAAGGGTTTTTACCTTAAAGGATTTAATCCCTCTCGATGCATGATAAATTCATAGTTAAAATGAATCTAGACTAGTTACTATACATGATTGTTTAATTAATATTAATATTATAAATATATATCTCAACAAATCCTAAGTATATCAACCTATCCTACAACATTAAAATTGAAAACCTTAGTTTTTATTTAATAGTATGTAAAATTTAGTTTTATATTAAATATTTACTATGCATATACATAATTGTTTAATTATTATGTATTATTAATATACACGATTGTTTAATTATTAAATATATCCTAAAATTCCATAATATATTAAATCCTTAATTCTTTTAACTGTCTTAGAATATGTAAAAATAAAAAGTTAATTTTATATTAAGTATTTTTTTATATATTAAATTTGTAAATATACTTTTCTGGTATTCCTCAAGTCATTTCATAATACAATGATGTTTATACTATATAGGTATTCCTCAAGTCAATTTCATAATACAATGATGTTTATACTATATAGGTATTCTTCAAGTCATTTCATAATACAATGATGTTTATACTATACACTGTAAACAAAAAGTCAATTCTTATTACAATTATGTTTATAATGTACTTAACATAAAGTTAAATAGTAAACATAAATATATATTTGATTTTTATATTTTTTTTTGTTGGTAAGTGGTAGTACTCTTTGACTAGTAGGGTTTGTCATTGATTGAGAGATCACGAACCAGGGACATCTAAGTCGTGAAAATCACTTGGGGATCGCACCCGGCCTAGACTGCACCAACCCTTAGCATGGTTGGATTTTAGTATCCGCGGGGTTTCGAACAGACGACCTTTCCGCTTAGGAGTGTCTTAACCATCACCCACCACCAGCTATTCTACATCTCACAGATTATTTTTATAAAATGTTTAGTTACTAAAAGAATTTGAGATTATGTAACTTCACTCCTAAACTTAGACACATAAGTAAATAACATTAATAATAATTAATATATTCTTTTTAGATCTTTTAACTTCATACAATAATCATATATGATTTTATCAATTTATAAAAACATGCACTCAAAATTATAATTATATATATATATATAGTGTGTGTGTGTTTATGTTTATATATATGAGTCTAATGGGTTAGCTCAAGTAGTTGAGCGCTGTGAGTTGTAAGCATAAGGTTTCGATCAAATTTTACGAAATGAACTTTCTAATTCAATCATTGAACTCTCTTATTGGTATCTCTGTGGTTGATAATTAATGATATATATGCACCCATGATTGGTGGTTAATGATATATATATATATATATATATATATATATATATATATATAAAAGAAATTAAAACGAATAGCCAATTGACACTTTCCAACCAACATCCATTTACGTTTTATTTATTTCAATTTTTATTTTGTTTAGGTCGATAACAATTTAATTGTGTTTTTATTTCAATTAATTATAATTAAAATGTTACTGAAGCCGAGATTAATTCAATTAATTTGGTTTTAATTGGAGACATAACGTTACGCGTATTAATGGATCGACACCCCTGCATATGCAATGATCATGCTTAATAAAGTCTCCCATAATGCCAAACCCAAGAAGGAATTGAACTTAAACATAATAATTCTTAAGGGTTATTGGGTGGAAGGTTAGGCCACCTTAGATAAACCACATGTACAGGAAGATAATGAAAATTGTAAAGCGTTAGCATTACATAGATTCATTCCTTATATACAAAAAAACCTTTTTGATATTACCATTATAATAACTTATGATAATTAAGAATTAAAGGGAGTGCCCTTATTACCTGGAATGGAAGCATCATTACGCCAAATGGGTAATGTAGATAAAAAATTGTGGACTTCACCAAAGTTCCAAACCAATTAAATTATGCATCGACTATTTGTTACCCTGAATCTGAAATGTAAGGTTTGTGTCAAAGGATTCTCTTTGGTAACTACGAGTGGGGGGACAACCCCAACTAACCCTGTATACAATTGCAAACATCATAAATATTAAGTTATTGGCGTCTTTACAGATTACAAACCCTTTCCCCACTCTACAAATGCAAGGAATTATACTTAACAAGAAGACCCTAAATAATTCTAATTGCTTTGAAAATACTGTAAAGAGATCCTTATGCTAGAGTGGGGCATCTTAGTCTTTTGGAGGGATGAATGATTTCAGGAAGGTGCCATTCACTAATCCCTCACAAAGTGTACCATCTAGTTGGGTTAGTTGGGGTCTTCTAACACTTTTTCTAGTCCCTTGTGATTCCCAACCCAATAAGTAAATTAGGAAAGAAACATAAAGGAATAAGCAAGCTCATAAGCAATCCTTAAACCCGTCTTTACATCAATAGAATGATCCATTACGAAGCGGAGCCAACAACCTCTGTCCTACCTAACTAAGTAAAACATGGATGAAGGATTCGGGCGGTTCTTAACGATGATAGCTAAGTACAAAACAATTTGTTTCATAACCCTAAATAGATGAAAGTAAAGATAAGGGCCTTAATTGGTATTTAGCAAACAGGATTTAATAAAGTCAACGATCTGCATAATGTTATAATTTTGCAGGGGTGCCCTGAAGGGTGGCCTAGTCCTAGTAGTAGTGAACCGGTTTAATTTGAGGATCGAAATACTTTTGCTTCTCTCCCTCCACCCACTACCCGCCATACAATAAAAAAAGCAACGCTCTTTGGACACCAATCTTTAGAGAATGATTGCCCCGGTCATTATGTTCTCCATAAATATGTTATAGACATAGGAGAAAGGAACAATGTCTTGACTCTTCAATTTATGAGGAGACTGGGACTTGAATGCACTGATCCTTGTAAAGACCACCCATAGGCTTTGGATTCGAGAATAGTATAAACTATTGGCTATACCAAACACCTCAAATATCCACACCATGTTCGTTTTGTGTGTCTCTCCATATTTTCCAGTTGTTTCAAACATGAAATCTTATTCTCATTCATCATTTCTTCTAAGTGGTCTTAGAATTCTTTCTAAGTCTAACCTCCTTATACACTTGCTTTTGAGTTATGAGCCTCATGTCTTACCTCATAATCTAAAATCATAAAGATAGTGCTATCGTCATTTGCAAGCATAGGATATAAGAAGAATGTTGTCTCAAAAGAAAGGCACATTTCCTACAGAAACACCCTCCTTTTCAATCAGTGAAATACTAAGAAGCGGATCCAAGTTGGTTCCCTTTGGAAAGGACCATTTCATCTCACCAAGCAAAGAACTTGGCTAGTAGGTGAAAGCAACAAATTTTTTAATTATGACATTGTCTAGCAAAATGGGTAGAAGACTGCAGTGCCCAACTTTATTTGCTCGACAAGGGAGGAATGGAAAGCTCTCGAGAAAGGATCTCGCCACCTAATTCGCCATGCATTGCACAAAGGAAACACTCAATTTGTTGAGCATAGGACTGTTTCATCTCGCTGACCACGATAATATATACATAAAATTAATTAAAAAAAAATAAATAGAAAATACGGTTGTTCCTCTCATAGAGTCCACCATTTCTCAGCCAATATGAAGAACAGACAAAAAATAGACCCTGGTATTAGATCCGTTCGACATTGTCACAAATAGGCCATGTGTAGTCCCACTCAACTAGAACCTTTTTTCACTGTGCTATAGGACGAAACATTTAAGGGGTTGCTCAATCCCCCCATAGACAACAGTAATGGGCATCAATCCCACTGTTCTCTCTACCCACAGGAACAAGTTCATGCATTGGACAACCTCTTGTAGCATGTCGTGTGCACATTTCTCACCCAAAGATACCAATGTTTCCAACCACATCTTCAACGAAGAAGTTTTTAACCTTAATAAGTTACAAAGTATGGAAAACATATAACTAAGAATATATCAAATAAACAATACTTATATCATAAAACTTACCTTTCTAAGACAGTTTAGTAGATTATTACCAGGTTAAAAGAGACCACACAGGAACAGAACCAACGATATATAGGGCATGGTATCTCAGTAGTCCACAAATTCCAGGTGCACTTTCCGCTCCTCTACTCACATAGCCCCTTCTACTATGTAAGTATCACATTTTGATTCATTGAAAGATATGTAGGACATCACATGCACACTATTGTTATCCGAACCTAATACGTTTAGTTCCAGCACGCTCAATCATCATTTACTAGGTCACAGGATATTGAATATAGTCAAGATCCCCCTATCTAACTTATGGTCCTGCCTCTCCCTGCGTTATTAGGCTAGTGCCCCGGTCCCTTCCTCAATGCATTGATAAGCTAATCTAGTTAATCCAGTCAGTCCAGTCAGGATCAGTCGATCCATATAATTCTCGGGAGGAGATATAGACCCCACTGCTATAGGAGATACATAAAAAATATCTGCTGCTTTGCGGGCATTCGATGCTATGTTGATATTAAAGGACACCTTATACCCAAGATTCAGTGCAATTCGCTATGAAATCCACCACTGCCATGAAACCTCTAGTGGGTTGATATTGTTGCTATAGATGGATGTGCTCAAGTGGAAAGAACCCAAGAGCTTGAGCCATGGCTGCTATGAAAAAACCTAGTAGAGCTAATAGAAAAAAATGTTGGAGAAAAATGAAGTGGGGATGACGGAGTAAGGTTTTAACCCCCGAAGTTCATTTTTATTATTATTGAAGATCACGGGTTCACTCGGATAGGGCACATCACCCCATGCAAGGGTTGAGTGATTATTCAATTTTATTTAGAAAGGGATCATAATTTAGACTATGTAATTAATTTAACCATTATATATATATATAATTGTTATTTTAATATATAACTAAAGAATAATAATAATTCAACATATCAAGATTTATTAGTGAGATTAAGCCTTTTCCCTCCCAATTTCTTTTTTAATTTACACTTTTTTACCTGTTCATTTTCTTTTCCCTCTTTTGTCATCTTTTTATTTTGTTTCACTCTCTTTATTATATTTGTTTTGTTTCCCACTCATTTTCTTGTTTTTTTTTTTTTTAATTTGTTAATATTAATATTAATACATTACATATATTAATATATTTAATATATATAATAACTATATTATATTATATCCTTGGATGCGGGTGCTAGTGACAAGACCCTGTACTATGTGGTTGCAGCAAGAGGACACGCGAAGGCTCCAATCCACTAGATGATTGTGGCAAAGAAACACAAGTTTTCCCTTCAAGTTAATGAGGAAAGGCAGGAAATTAAAAGGGAGTTACCCTCTGAGGGGTCGTAGTACTTGTAAGTACGACTGTAGATGGAAGATGGATTTAGAACGAAGGGGAATGATGATTGTGCAAGGCGATGGATTGTCCATGGATATGGACTCCGGATTACCTCCGGTGAGTTCAATATTGGAAATTATCATAATGTGTGGAGTATTGCATTTAAAACTTGTGGGTGGTGGACGTGATGTGATTCATGTAACTTACAGGTTTGGGTGGCATTTTTGTGGGAACCCCATTAGAGGTCACTGGGTTGGATCACCTACGAGAATTATTAGATGGATGGGTGTTGTGATGGAAACTTTGGGTAGGTGAGAAAATGGTGAGGGAAAGGGGAAGCAAACCAAGGTTCAACATAAATATAATAGGGAGCAAGAGAAGGCCACTAAGGCGTCTCTTTATAATTTAAGAGAATTTGTCCCGCAGGAGATTCAATTGGAGATCGAGAACATGGAAAAGGAATTGTGGGAGGAGCTTGAATTTACATTGCTAGGAGAAGAAATGGATACCCTAGTAGATGGATTTAGAGACCCCCTTAGTCATTGCAAACTAATTAGGATCAAAATTGGAAGACATTGGATTTTTTCAAAAAATAGACACTTGGGGGAGTACTTTAACTTTCTAAGCTTAGGCGCAAGGAGAAAAATGATGAATGGATGCATTTGATGAATTAATGGGCAACAAAAAATTGATGTATTTCAACTAACATGATAAAAAGACTTTAGTTTGTCAAAATTTCATCCAAGTGCCGAGAGGATAGAAAAACAACGGTTTTTTCCAAATGAGATATGAGCATGACCAACATGATGACATGAATGCAATGACATTGATTCGGTAGCATGATGACACAACTAAAAAAAATGACAAACTACAAACTTGAATCGGCCATGACATACTGATACATGAGATGAAACTTGGCAAGTGTGTCGAAGGGGGCATAGGGAAGCGAAAATTGAAAAACAAGATATAGATGTGACAAGCACATTTCCATGGTTATGACAGTGAAGATATAATGGCTATGTGACCATATTTAATATGTTCTCCTCTATCATCACGTTCCAACACTTAAAAATCATGATGATGTTAATAATTAACAACTCCCAGGCTCATATGGCACTGCTACACGTTATATATAGACCCTCTTAATTTGTGTGTGACATATGAGGAAATATTTGATAATTAAGACATCTTATATAATTAATAACTTAGACTATCTAGTCGTATTTTTTATCCCATGACTAAATTAGTCATTTATTTTAGTCATTTTTAGTTGTAATCACTTAGAATTGCTCAAATTTGGTCATATATCACTTAAAAACACTGTGGTGACCACATGTTTTGGTGGTTTAGTCATTATTTCGCATGGTGGCCAAATGTTTTGGTTGCCTGGTCATTTATCACCCATTTTTCTACTAGTGAAACGTATCTTCATTTTGCCTAGCTCTCCTGTAATGCCCCTCATATATGAAAACTTAGTGGGGAAAAGATCATGATATTCATGCAGCAGATCATCAATCTTTCCAACTATCTCATTGTTCTGATAGTCTCCAATATTGGAAAACATCAGATTATCCTTTATGCCAATGTTCACTTTTGCGCATTCTTAGCAGCTTGGCATAGTCCATAGACCTAAGCACATTTCCTTAAACTTTGATCTCACCTTCAACCTTTGGTATCTGTAGGTTTCTTGGATTGTCCTCCTCTCGTCCTTCTTCATTTCCATTATAGCATTATATAACTTCCTGCACTGTAGGAGGAGGGAGATGCACAATGTATAGGGGTCTTGACCCCATTACTTGGTGCAAAAATATTTTCTTTGATAGCCTACAGGGTTATGTCTACCAATGGAACTTCCTCTTCAAAAATTAAAGTTACCTTGAAACTACTAATCATCTCTTCCTAGTTTGCTATACCTCTCCGCATCTCCAAATCAATATACCAGTTCTTTGGAACTGTATCCAAATCAATATACCCGTTTTAGCATGGCACTCCATGTTGTAGTACACTGTGCAACATGGTCGGATGAGCATCTCAACCTCGTGTATTTCTACGTAGTATGATCAGTGCCAAATATCACTTGCAACAACCTTTTTCACTGCTGCCAATTGCTCATCCCATCCTTCTCAGAATCCCACCATCTTGCAGGGGTCACTTTTAGTGTGACATCTAAGGCTAACAATATCTATTGTTATGGTATTTGCACTTCAAAATTTGTTACAAACGAAGCTACATCTACGAGGACATCATATTTGGGTAGATCATATACCTCTATTCCGATCCAATGGAATGAACATGTGATGCGTGAACACCTTCTCATATGTACTTCATGCATCCTTTGCTACCACTCTTCCAATGCTTCTTCATATCTTGACGCACACGAGTTGAAATTGCACCAACTTATCATCCCATCATAAGTAGGATCCACATAATCCTCCATCCTTCTAGTTATGTTCTCTAAATTTTCCATCTCGCCATTCCTAACCATTTCCACATATCTTCTCCCTTCGTTTGGATCCAATGATGCAACAACTCTTAAATTATCCCCCTAAAAAATCGTTTGTATCTTCTTGAGATCTATAATAGATTGGTTAGAAAAATCCCACCCAAGTCCCAACAGTGTAGGATATGGTTTGCTGTCATCTACAATCTCAATAACCTCAAAATTGTAATGTACCCTCCTGCGGACCCAATTCGAGGAAGGGAACATGCTAACAATACATGGAGCTTTTCATAAAACTCAGCCAAATTCATTAGAATCATATGAATATAAACAAGAGTGTGCAGATGCAAATCAAGCAAGTATGCACAATGGAATTAAAAACAACATCCACACACACAACATATGCATTCAACATATCAAAACAATCATCAATTTAAAACATTGCAGAGGTAAATCACATAGACAGAGAAACACTTATCTTTATGGTAAAATGGACCCAAGCAACTAGCCATGTCGCTGCAACGTTCCACCCAACCATAGGCCAATTGTGTTCATCAATCTCTCAACACAACTGCCACCCCCGAGTTGGCCATGATTCTTACAAGGAAAAGGGGCCTTGGCCTTGAGCTCCTCACCATGATTTTATAACAATATTCCATTAATTACATTTTTAATGCAATAGGGTCAAGGTGGGGACATTACATTCCCCTCCCCTTGGAATAACACCGTCCTCGGTGTTCCAACACTTTGGAATAAATACCCACTTTAGACATGCCCAAAATTCACAAAATGTGGCAGGTCTGTCCTGCGTTTCAGCTCTTTACTTTGAACTTTTGGGACCAAGTCCTTTGGCTTCCTCAAGCTGCTCCTGTTGGCTTTGATCTTCCATCTCTGCAGGTGGGCATTGCTCCACAACAATCCCTTCCTTTTATTTACCTTCCAGTTGATCTACAAGTCTGAAATTTCATGGATGCCATTTTTCTTGTTGTCCTAGCAACTATCTAAGGAAGATTTTTATCCAAAACAATAGCTTTTGGTCTGGTTCTAGGATCAATGTGCACAACTGGCTCTCGCTTTTCTCACTAGCAACACTTGGCTAGTACTAGCTGCACTCAATGGCTTTCAATGTCTCACCCGTGAGACTCATCATGGCAATTCCTGTTAGGACAAGCATAACATGGTATTAAATTAGTCAATTATTTTCCTAATTAACATGGAATATCCATGTTTTACTCATGAGACTTCCACACATTTCATGCTTTCCCAACATACACATGAACTCATTCATGTTCATCCTCTCCTTGGGAAATAACTATTTCAGCATCCACAATTCGTTTCAAACAATTAAACACAATCTATATTCATCTATGACATGCATTCAACACTCGTTTGTTTCTAAGATGCATCAGTCAAAAGGAAAGAGAAGAGTAAGAGTTTCCCCCTCTTAGTCTTGTTCCGAATCGGAGCCACACCATCACTGTGGTTTCATACTCCTTAGCCTCTTCCGCTTCAATGTGAATGCTTGACTTTCCCTTTCTTGGCTATGACACTTAGTGTCTAAGGTTTGTCTAATGCTTTTCAACTAGGGAACCCTTCCCCATTGTTGCTTACAGAACCTTTGGCTGATAGGACTCACACATGTCCACTAGCACCATCTTTCATTACTGCTCATACTGAGATCTTTAGGACGATCATGTGTTCACATGCATCCCTATGATGCCTTCATAGTTCTTGCTTCCAGCAATACCTACACTCAAACATTGAATCAATTCACATGTTTAGTTTATTTTCATAGTGTTTATCTCCAAACGAGAATTTAAGAAATCATAACCGAATAATATACACATGTATATTCATATTTAATAAGCAAGCAACTGCAAGATAACCAAATACTTATCTGCATTGGATGTGTTCACTTTATTCCACAAGATCCTTCTTTGCTTTCCAAGCATTGGATTTCCCGTGGATACAATAACAAATTTTTGGGATAGCATGCAGGCTACTCCACAATCATTCGAATAGACAATGCCAGGTCAGTACGCCGACTGGGTTTTATCAATTAATTAAGGAATGTTTGGCTAGCACACTAGCTGCTCCACAACATCAAGTGGTTAATGTTCCCACCAACTATTCTCTGAATTCATCGAGCATCAGTTACTCTCTGGATTTACCAAGAATTTAGTGCACAACCAGTTACTCTATGGTTTTATCAAGAATTTCATAGTGTACAACCAGTTACTCTCTGGTTCTACCAAGAATTGTAATTCTTTCAAGGTCCTTGCTTCCTGCAATGACCAAGGTTTCCAACAAAGAAACAATAGTGTATCGACTTAGCTGTTAGAAGACTTATACCTGAAATCTTCATTATTTCGAACAAGAAATAAATGAAAATGAATACTTATCTCTATTGTGCATTTCCTTTCTGGTCCACAGGATCCTGCTTCGCTTTGCAAGCCTTGGGATCGCCTATGGACTTGGATGTTTGGCCAACACGCATGTTGTTCCACAACATCAAGTAGTTTATGCCCAACCAGTACACCTTTACGCCGACTGGATTTACCAAGCATTCGTGGTGCCCAACCAGTCCCATACCTGGTTGGCCCTCTCCATTGCTGAGCCAGAACATTCGTCTGGGTCATTGACCAATGGAAGGAAATTGCGCCACTGACCCTTATAGGTCAAGGCTATACCACTCTACCTTAGGCTTGCATCATCTATTCACATGTGTCACAACCCCTTCATGCACATACCAATTCTTCATCCACACAAGGATGGCACTCCTTCTCCCTGGCAAACCAACGGTTCTCTTTAGGAACTCTATAGGTGACTTTCTTGACTGCAGGCTATCATGGCCCCATGATACCCACAACATCCAAGCAAATAATTCCAAACCAGTGCATCGACTGGGTTTATTAGGCATGCAACAACCTTTCATCAATACCTCCACAACAACCATTCATTATGCTTTTTCCATGTGTAGCACCAAATTGCATCCGTTTTAGATGACAACACAAGATAGATAAGCAAACTCATCAGTATTGTTGCTCTAAAATTGTAACCATATTTCATAACATTCACTATCAAGTATTGAAACACCAGGAATGCGTCCATTCCCTTAAGGTGTAGTCAATATTGAAAACCTATCATAAACCAACACCAGAAAGGTGTGCACTCCCTTTCGGATGTGAGATATGTAGGCCCTAATCATACTCAAGCAGTCTGGAATAATAACGAAATAATAAAACATGCTCTGCATATTAAATTTAATAACCAGACATCTATATTCTGACTTAGGGTTACATAATACTTATCCCTTTTCAGATGTATCTTTTCTTCCTTTGCGAAGAATGGGGGCTCTCTTCTCCAAGTCAACAGTACTTCGGTTTGCCACCCCAATCCTTTCACATTCCATAACCCACACATGCCTTCTTGGCATAATTTTACTATCTCACTCACATGGTTCACCAACATGTAGTTCTGCTGAGACATTATCAACATTTACAATGGTGTTTCACCCGAAACCCATTTCCAAAGCATGAGATCCTTCCCATCTAGTTTGGCTTCTGTAGGCCACCACACATGGTCTTCCTGCAATGTGTCATCCTGGAACATGTATCAAATAGCCAAATAGTCAACAACATTTAACAATAAATTTTGTGAAGATTCAATATGCTAAGACAGAAAATATCAGCATTACATTCCATTTCACAACAATAGCATATACAGGATCACTGAAAGAACAACAAGCACAACATAAACACAAGAGATAGATATTTATCCTAGGAAACCCTCATGGGTTAGAAAACCCAGCAAAACTTCCTCAATATAGATGACCAACAAATACAAAGATGTAATCCACAACCATGAGCTCCTTCTCCTCCATAGTAGATCTCTCTCACACTTATGCGCTAATCACAAGTGAGTGCAATGTGTGTTAAATGAGGAACACACCTCCTCTATTTATACACAACTTCGACTTGTTAATTACATTAACTAGGTCAGCCCCAACTTAACCACTTAGCCTAAAGCTGATTGGGCCGACCCCTCTAGGGTGGTCTAATAACCCTTTGACCCACATAACACATACAGGGCCGACCCCAATAGGGAAGTCTTGTTAAGATTTAATATGCTAAGATAGAAAATAGCAGCATTACATTTCATTTCACAATAATAGCATATATAGGATCACTGAAGAAACAACAAGCATAGCATAAACACAAGAGACACAGATTTATCCTGGGAAACCCTCATGGGGTAGAAAACCCAGTAAAGCTTCCTCAATATAGATGACCAGCAATATACAAAGATGCAAACCAAAGACATGATCTCCTCCTCCATCATAGCAGACCTCTCCTCCACAAGTGCGCCTCTCTCAAGTGAGTGAGTGTGTGTCAAATGAGGAATACACATCCTCTATTTATACACTACTCCGACTTGTATTTTACACAAGACATGTAGGCTTGTATTTAACCATTGGGTTAAATACCCCACTACAGCTGACTGGGCCGACCCCTCTAGGGTGGTCTAATAACCCTTTGAGCCACATAACACATACAGGGCCGAACCCCACTAGGGAAGTCTAATAACCCAAGTTACCACATTCCGACGGAGGAATAAACATCTCCGGATATACAATAAGATCTTCAAGGAGGAATGAAACATCTCCAGAATAATAAAGTACAAATATAATATTCTTTGAAGTTACAATATCTCAACACTCCCCCTTAACGAGAATGATATTATAACAGCATCTGCATGAGCAAGGAGTCATCAACATCATACATGATACATCTATAAATTATTGGAAGCTTTCTCAACATCATCAGTAACTCAAGCAGTTACTGGAATATCTTCAATACTGGAACATCAACATCTTCAGTACTGAGTCTTTATCTTCTGCAGCACTCGAACAGCTATAACAACATCAACATCTGGATCCTCACGATCATCAGCATCATCATCATATGATCATCAGTATTGGGATCTATCTACAGCATCTGGATCATCTCGATCTACAGCGTCTGGATCATATCGATCTACAGCATCTAGATCATCACGATCTACAGCATCTGGATCATCTCGATCTACAATATCTGGATCATCTCGATCTGCAACATCTGGATCATCTCGATCTACAGCATCTGGATCGTCTGTATTAGTATCCACACCAATACATTTATCATCAAAACATGTATTCTTACTAATACATATATCATCAAAAACGTGTATTCTCACTTAATACATCTATCATCAAAAGCATGTATTCTCACTAATACATCTATCATCAAAAGCATGTATTCTCACTAATACATCTATCATCAAAAGCATGTATTCACTAATACATCTATCATCAATAGCATGTATTCTCACTAATACATCTATTATCAATACATAGCAGCATACCTTGCAACACACACGATCATATTACAGGATGATCAATCCCGCTCTCTTTAGGACATAGGTCCATGGATGATACAATCCAGATCAAGTTCCAGGATGATCAGTCCTTATCACTTTAAGACAAGTCTCATGTCTAGGGACGATGCAATCCCGATCAAGTTCTAGGATGATCAGTCCTTATCACTTTAAGACAAGTCTCATGTCTAGGGACGATGCAATCCCGATCCAGTTCCAGGATGATCAGTCCTTATCAATTTAAGACAAGTCTCATGTCTAGGGACGATGCAATCCCATCCGTACATTTAGGACCATGTCCAAGGATGACTTAATCCTCAACCGTACATTTAGAACCACGTCCAAGGATGACTTAATCCTCAACCGTACATTTAGGACCACGTCCAAGGATGACTTAATCCTCAACCGTACATTTAGGACCACTTCCAATGATGACTTAATCCTCAACCGTACATTTAGGACCACGTCCAAGGATGACTTAATCCTCAACCATACATTTAGGACCACGTCCAAGGATGACTTAATCCTCAACCGTACATTTAGGACTATGTCCAAGGATGACTTAATCCTCACCGTGCATTTAGGACCATGTCCAAGGATGACTTAATCCTCACCGTGTCCACCAAGGACTTCATTCTCGAAGACATACGTCTATGTCTCTCTTTAGGACTGAAGTCCAGGGATGATCCAATCCCCTTATGTCCACCAAGGACCTCATTGTCGAAGACATACGTCTATGGCTCTCTTTAGGACTGAAGTCCAGGGATGATCCAATCCCCTCATGTCCACCAAGGACCTCATTCTCGAAGACATACGTCTACGGATCTCTTTAGGATTGAAGTCCAGGGATGATCCAATCCCCTCATGTCCACCAAGGACTTCATTCTTGAAGACATACGTCTACGGACCATCCATCAACCTCTTTGTTGGCATTACCAATATAGGTATCCACATCATCGACCTTACTGTCGATGCGGGAAATCTCATCATAAGTGATCACATCACTCCCCCTTTCGAGGAGGGTCCTTCTGAACTATATTAAGTTTGTCTCAGAAAACTTTACTTGAGGTAAAGGTTTGGTTAGTACATTGGATCGGTAGAGGTCTAGTTAGTACATTGGTAACTTTTTACAAATTCGAACTTTAATTCCTTTCTGCACCATATATTGTATATAGAAATGTCAGATCTCTATGTGCTTTTGACTTATCATGGAACACTGGATTCTTTGCCACTTTGGTACGACTCTGTTTGTCACATAGGATCACAGTTGGGTCCATTTTTATGTCAAACAATTCTGAAGCTATACTGCTTCACAACTAGCAGAGCAAGCAGCCATATATTCCACTTGTGCTGAGAGCCACACTAGACTGCTTCCTGCTAAACCATAAGATCATGGTTGATCCCAGACAATAACATCTTCTCGATGTGATCTCCCTGTCCGATACACTTTCTGCTCAATCAACATCTGTGTAGCCATCTGAAGTCATGATCTCCAAGATAACATAGATCAAAGTCTATTGTATCCTTTAGGTACCTCATCACATGCTTTGCAACTAACAGGTGAACACATATAGTTTCCACTAGATACTGACTCAAGGTGTTCACAACAAAGCATATATCTGACCTAGTATTTGTCAGACACATCAATGACTCAATATTTTGTCTGTACAGAGTTATATCCACTAACTCTGATGAGTCATCTGCTAACAACTTCAAGAGTGGCCATTCCAACACATCAAGTCCTTTTAATATTTTTCAGCATGCTTTCCCTGGTTGAGAAAGATTCCTTCTGAGCCTTGCCATACTTCCAGACCTAGGAAGTAATACATTAATATGATATCTTTCATTTTCTTTTATGCAGCCATCTATCTGTGCCATCTCCCGTTAGATGGGTCTACTGATATGAACCTCAACATCATTCGAACTCTGAGGTGAGTTCCTTCTTGTATCCGTGTCATCTGTGCATAGAATCCATATTCAACCTTGTAGCAAAGTTTGAGATCCACATCACCCATGATGATCATTAAGCTCATCAATTGATTATCGATCCTGGGTATCCATACAGAACCTGATTCACACTTCTTCTTTAATTACACCATTAAGAGAATGGTCTTATCTATCCACTTGGAGCAAACATCTTGTTATGATTCTCTTCCTCTTTCTAAGGGAATCTTCTAGCCATGAGCCTTCTATATTTTGTTTGATTTGTAAGTCTTCTTGTTGAACATCCATCACTTGTTCGGTGTTCATTATTCTTCATGATCTTTCCTACAAAACAAAATTAAGTACATGATTAGTAATACTTCATAATCATGAAATCATGTTGACATGATAACCTATTATGCATACAGATATTATTTACATAGTTATGCAACTATCTTGACCAATACTTTGGCACAACACCTTCCCATATCTTGTATGCATACAATGGCTATCTAGATTCCTTCCATCTCTACCAGAACATACTATCGAGAGTGTGCATAGCTCTCAGCATGTCAGCAAAGAGGTTTCATTCTAGACAAGCAACAATGGAATGTTTGTCCAACTTACCAATCATATTCATATTAGTAGTATACTGTTCAATGCTCTATGAATGTTTACACTCAACATCATATATTCTAGGAATACAAATATGCATACAACCTATTACAGTCAATATCATTTACTATTTCAAATAACAACTCAAATACTTATCTTTTATGTTTGTGTGGTTGCCTCCCGCTTGATATTCTATATGTCTTTTGAACTTCTATTCATTCTGTACCACTGTGCATGCTCAAGTGTGCACTAGTGTCATCCTCATGATCTCATACACAAACATTCATTCTTTAGTATATTCTCAAAAAATTCTAATTCTAAATAATCTTGAATATGTATAGTCATGATCATTAGTATTCAGGGTTTCAAGTAAGTCTTCTTTTACTCATGCATATTCTTGTTTGATCATAGTACTCTTCTGGTTAATTAAATCATGCATAAACCTTTGATTACTAACTTTATGAATAAGCATAACCAATCATATCAAGTATACTTATATAAGGGATCCTAACACAAAGTAAGATTCTAACTTGACATAAGAAAACATACCTGGATTAGTATACCTGCTTAGTTATGTACAACATACCTAAACAATCTCTTCAATGATTTAGAGATCCTGAGCTAGAACCTGCATGTCTCATAGGTTAAGCATAATATAACAAGGTCATACATACCTCGTAAGTAGAACAAAGATTATGGATGAGTCTTTGTCTTCATGTTGTCATGGTCATGGAACTTGATTTGTCTTTTGTGATGTACCTGTATCTTGTTAGTAGACAACATCAACCTCACACAACACCATAATGCATTAGTACAATCATATAGCCCTAATCAATGAATGTCTTCGATCATTCACATACATTCATACTGTTACTAGGGTGATAAGACAATTCTAACATTAATCAAGATTGTACTAATAAATAATATGAAGACAAACACATCATGAACTTAATCAAGAATCAGATTTCAAGACATACCTGAACCTCCTTAAGTCATACCTGTCGAGACTTCTTGTAGTCTTCTTATGTAAGGCCTTAGCCTCAACTCCCCCTGAAACTTGATCTGGAGCTTGATTAAGGTTTGCTAGAGAAACCCTAAAAATTCAATCTTTGACTTTCACACTTCTGAATGGATGGAAGGATGTGTCTTGCTAGCATACTTCAATTTTGAAATCTCCAAAATTTGACCCCTCAAAATTGCCTTCGAAACTTCTGGATCTTCTGGATAGGAACCCGAACTAGGGTTTGATGAAGCCCACCTTTCTGTCCAATCAAGAGGTTCGATCCAAGGCTCTAAACTCTTATTTTTCTGAGGAGCTTCCAGCCGTGGTTACAGACTTCAAAAATTCCAACTTTTGTTGAAGCCCTAATTTTCCATCTTTCCGATCAAAATCCCGAACTAGGGTTTGATCAAGCCTAGTCTTCTACCCAACCAAAAAATTCGATCTTGGTCTCTAAATTTTGATTTTCCTGAGTAGCATTCAGCCTTGGATTCCGATTCCAAAAATTCTAACTTTCTCTGAAACCCTAAATTCCGGAAGCCATGAATGAAGGTGCTAAAAAATAATTCTGTTTTGACAGAAATATGTACCTGATTGTTTCTGCTGTAACTCCAAATTTTTTGCTCCACAGGGTCTGAAAACGTTTTCTGCAGTAGCCTAACCTGTCATCTTTCCATCCTGACAGGTCTGACCTCAATTGGTTTTTCTGAGAGAGAGTTATGCCAAGTGTCGCAACATGACCTGTTTATGGGATAATACAGGAGAGCGAACTTGTACGGAGTGCCATGTGTCACTGTTTGAACTTCAGCCTTTGAAAACTTTTCTTGAGATAGCTCGCCCTGTTGTCTTTCCATATTGACAGGTATGACCTCAATTGGACTCTCTGAGAGAGATTTATGCCAAGTGTCGCAACGTGACCTGTTTGTGGGATAAAACAGGAGAGCGAACTTGTACGGCATGCCACGTGTCACTGGTTCACCTTCGGCCTCTGAAAAATTTTCCTGAGATATTGCAATCTGTGTACTACCTATCACATTTTACGAAATTGCATTTGGAGCTTCCTATCCCAAGTTATGACCTTTTTTCCTAGGTCACCTGATTTTGACTGAGATCTAGAAGAGGCAGAAACCCTAACTTGTACTGATCATAACTCACAAAGTACAACAAATATGAGGGTTCCCTTTGGACACAAGGTACTTGGGGATGTTATCTTCGACTTGTAAAATTTTCAGATCCTGAACCTTCGCATAAATGGATTTATAGCGAAAGTTCCACGATGACTGGTTTTTGCTATGTAAAACCCTAACCTTCAAATTGTCGTAAGTAAAGCAAGTGTCGTAAATGCCATACCTTTCCTTCCTTCAGGTTAGCTCTGATACCATGTTAAGATTTAATATGCTAAGACAGAAAATAGCAGCATTACATTTCATTTCACAATAATAACATATATAGGATCACTGAAT
The DNA here is from genome assembly GCA_027924585.1 of Larix kaempferi. NCBI lineage: Eukaryota > Viridiplantae > Streptophyta > Pinopsida > Pinales > Pinaceae > Larix > Larix kaempferi. Next base: position 10,994,660 of record BSBM01000637.1, on the reverse strand, counting down.
AAACAACAAGCATAGCATAAACACAAGAGACATAGATTTATCCTGGGAAACCCTCATGGGGTAGAAAACCTAGTAAAGCTTCCTCAATAGATGACCAGCAATATACAAAGATGCAAACCAAATACATGATCTCCTACTCCATCATAGCAGACCTCTCCTCCACAAGTGCACCTCTCTCAAGTGAGTGAGTGTGTGTCAAATGAGGAATACACCTCCTCTATTTATACACTACTCCGACTTGTATTTTACACAAGACATGTAGGCTCGTATTTAACCATTGGGTTAAATACCCCACTACAGCTGACTGGGACGACCCCTCTAGGGTGGTCTAATAACCCTTTGACCCACATAATACATACAGGGCCGACCCCCACCAGGGAAGTCTAATAACCCAAGTTACCAAATTCCGACGGAGGAATAAACATCTCCGGATATACAATACAATATTCAAGGAGGAATGAAACATCTCCAGAATAATAAAGTACAAATATAATATTCTTTGAGGTTACAATATCTCAACAAGTATAATAACCCAAGTTACCACGGAGGAATAAACATCTCCGATTACATGACAAAGTCCCATCGGAGGAATGAAACATCTCCGGAATAATAAAGTACACAATATCATATTCTTAGAAGTTACAATATTTCAACAAATTTCAAATGTGATGGTTCCATAACCAATCAATGTTATTGATAATTAAATTCAATATGAATTTGCAGTTCTGTCTACTACATAAATTAATTTGCTTAGCAATGAGGCTATCCCCATATTGTTTGGCTCTCGTAAGTGGTATCACTCCGTCCATTATGGTTTTACACTTACTACCATACATGAACATCCACCTACAACATGTCCTCCTGACACAATTTTATATAAGCTAAACAGTCATTAGCAATTATTAGCAAAATCTCAAATCTGAAATTTGTAAATCTGTTTTCCTACAGAATTTAGGTTTGCAACCATGACATTATTCTCATAAACTTAAACCATAAAATTTTCAGATTTGTTTCATGCATAATTTACAACCATGAGAACCCTCTCATAACCTTTGGCTTCTGCACATGGTAGATCCTGGTCTTTACTATGGACTTATCCTTATTACCATACGCAAGACTTTTCTACTTAGAAACTGAAACTTCAATAAGCCAAACACTTTGTGAGTATCTATGCATATAATCCTTTCATTGCCACAACAGTCACTGAAGTGATCTCAGAATTATAACACTCAATAATTCAAACACCTTCAACTGTTAACATTTGAAATGCAATGAAATATATATACATTTCTATATATGCATCATTATCACAACAAAATTGCAAGACACAGTCACACTATCCATACAATTTAAATAAAACTCAAATATTCATTACTTCACAGCCATATTCTTTTTATGCAACTTTGTCTTTCCAGTAGAGCACTTTGGTAGCCCATCAACATGTCTACCTTCTACATGCAATCATTCTCCTGCATTCATAGCAGCTCATGAAATGGTCTCAGTATTAACAATGGTTCACCATTTCATCGATTATCTAATTGCATTGAAACATCTATATGTCACACCCATGCATTCACACAATACATCTCAACATGTGCACCCACACATATGCATGCACATTCACAACATTTACATAATATTTTAATGTGCATTCAATCAATGCATACCCCTCAATACAACCTTGCATTAATCCATGAATACTATGCGTTCCAACATATTATGGCCTAACCATGCCTATCTCATATGGCATACACTACAACAGGACCATAAGTCATCACTTGCTTTGGTTGTTAAACTCACAACCAACATACACAAATGGCATGATATAATTTCATATGAATGCATTGAGGTTTCTAAGAAACTATAGGGTGTAAGGTTCCCTGCCTTCACTTGCCCACACCTCACCATACTTGGTGGGTTGACATTCACATTTAGGCACTCAATACTACATGTAAACCAAATCAACATAGTTTAAACATAGTTGAAGAGACTTTACCAAATCCTCTTTCAACATTCATGTAATTTAAGCACAAATAACCATCACCTGCATGGCTGTCATTAACATCGCTTGATGTTACCTGATCAGTTGGCCTCTTACCAAGGCTACACAGTCCTTTTGCCAACCTCATGATCACAGATTGGTTGCACCATCCTTTCTTTGTAAGGATGTTGGTCATATGCAACAATCATCATCCACATCTTTAGCCATGCTTCGGTTGTCTTTGGTCCTACAACCAATGCGAACACCACTAATTATTAGCAACCACCATAATGATTTTAAGTGGCTCATTGCATATGTAAAGCCTCACTATTTTACCAATATGCAGTATCATATACATGTACAAACATTTTCACATGCACTATGCAATGTCTATTAGTATTCCAGCTAGTACATATTCACTTCATCTATCTATCCTCTCGCATATTCAATCATGCTTCTATGGTCTGATTCGTACAACCATTATCAACAACATTACTGGTGATCAACCATAGGCAATACCATTAATGGGCTATTGCATGTGTCACTTTCACTACCTTTACCCGTATGCAACATCATGCCCATGCATAAGCAATTCACATGCATTATGCAATGACTCTCTAATAATGCCCACTAATTCATATGCATTACTCTCTTGCATTTCCAACATCCCTATGCCATAATTTTCAGTATATAAAACTCAAGAAATATAAATACAATAGCAAGAGAGGAGTTAAGGAATTCCTCCTTTCCAATTCCTCATTATGACATGGAGTTCCTCCTCTACATCATAGCCGATCCTTTTCTTGGATTTCCTACCAAGCATACAAGCAATCATTAGCTATGATCTTCTCATGAATTAGCAATTCAACATATACATACGTGTAATCATTCATTCTTGATATTTTCCAAATATGCAATTCTTATGCTATAAATAGAAATAGTTTAAGGTGAGGAATTTCCCTCTTATCAACATTGCCTTACTACTCCCATTGCTCTTCCACAATGCATATTACAACCAATTACTCTTAATAAGGCCTCCACAACCTTCTATGCAATTCCTGCTTCTTATTCCGAGCATAGAGAATGCATTTCACACTTTCAACAACTGTCTCCAAGGAACGACGGGGGTCAATGGGGATTGCCCCCTTGTGGATTCCCTGTGCCACTACAGAGCGGGTCAAGGGCAACGCCCTCTATTTTTTTTTTTTTGTAAATCCTTTGATTTCGCGCAATCTGGCACATAAGTTCCATGGAATCTTTAAATTTTCGGTGCCTGAACAATCTCCTTGGAAAACAACTGAAATTCCCTATTTCAGAGGACTTATCGTTTCTCCTCCGACTTGTTGCGGAGCAACTCGCCGAGTTCTGCCACTGTTTCAGACCAACTTGCCGAGTTCTTCCAATCGGTAACTCGTCGATCTCCTCCGACCCATTTCGGACTAACTCGCCAAGTTCTTCTGCCGTTTCGGGCCAACTTGCCGAGTTCTTTAGCTAAAAACACTTAGAAAATTTTTTCGGACCAACTCTTCGAGTCCTTTTGCCGTTGCGAACCAACTTGCCGATTTATGCCGCAGTTTTGGACCAACTCACCGAGTTCTCTCGCCATTTCGAACCAACTTGCTAAGTTCTTCTGCTGTTTCGGACCAACTTGCCGAGTTCTTCCGCTGTTTCGGACCAACTCGCCGATTTTTTCCACTGAAAACACTTAGAAAAATTTTGAAATTACGCAAAATTTTTCGGCGCAGCTCGGCCAGATTCACCAACCGTGTCGGCTCCACTCAGCGAGTCTCACTAATCCGTTTTGGCTCCACTCAGCGAGTTTCACTGAATTTTGTCCATCTTTTTCGGTGAACTTTGTTAATTTTCTGCCAACTACTTCGGCCCAACTCGCTCACTTGAGCCGACCTTTTCGGTGGAACTCGAAATATTGCGTCGAGACCAACTCTACATCTGTGATAGGTAGCCCATGAAGGCCTAATGCTGCAACCAACAACTCTGATACCAAATGTAATGTACCCTCCCGTAGACCCAATTTGAGGAAGGGAACATGCTAACAATACATGGAGCTTTTCATAAAACTCAGCCAAGTTCATTAGAATCATATGAATAGAAATAAGAGTGTGCAAATGCAAATCAAGCAAGTATGCACAGCGGAATTTAAAAACAACATCCACACACATAACATATGCATTCAACATATCAAAACAGTCATCAATTTAAAACATTGCAGAGGTAAATCACATAGACAGAGAAACACTTATCTTTATGGTAAAATGGATCCAAGTAACTAGCTATGTCGCTGCAACGTTCCACCCAACCATAGGCCAGTTGTGTTAATCAATCTCTCAACACAACTGCCACCCCCGAGCTGGGCATGATTCTTACAAGGAAAAGGGGACATTGTAGCTCATTCATAGTCAATTACTCATTTCATCTCGTCCAAGCCAGTCCACAACTGGGTTTACCACGCTACATTTGAACCCTGGATGCTTGCTCTCAAGCTCAAGCCAAAGCAATGGATTTACGAACAGGATGGCCATGGGTTTGGGTTTTCCCCAAATCGTTTCCAACCAAAAACAAATTGTGGTATGGGGAAAAACATTCACAAGGATGAAAAACGATTTCCCCCCAACCATCTCAGCATTTAACATCCAGAATGGTCTCTATGGAACCCCAATCCGATTTTCCATCTTCCCCACTGGTATACAACACAAAAATGCCCTTCTCCCAGCTGAGGATCAAGGAGAACACCCAAAAACATGGTTGGAAAAAGCCCAGGTAGTTCCAAACTCGCGAGGGAGAGCAATTGGTTGATGGATAATGGCTTGGGGAGCAATTCATGGCTCTTTTCTTTTCCAAGAAGCAAAAACACGATTTCCCATGCAGGGTGGCTTGCCCATATCCGAATTTGGACAGCCATACCTCTCATTCCCAAAGGCATTAACTACCTCAACCAACTCTTGGGAGAAATCAATGATTGGGTACAAAAGTCAACATGGGTAGTTGAGGGTTTGATTGGTTCTCTCATTGACACTTGGCTTGACTTGGCTAGCTCAAAGGTTTGAATGTTTTCCCTCCCAATTCCTTGTAAAATCATGCCCCCATCTCTTGTTACATTGCATAACTAGTTGTGGGTATTTTATTAAAATGGATATTTCCATGATATTTACAATTCCAATGTGCCTGGCTAGCACGTAAACCATATGCATCAATAAATCAATGGCAGGGCCTTGGCCTTGAGCTCCTCACCACGATTTTATAACAATATTCCATTATTTGCATTTTTAATGCAATAGGGTCAAGGTGGGGACATTATAAAAATCGACTGTACTGCACATCCCATCCACATCAATAGGTACCCCAATTGGAATATTTCTATTCTAGTTGGCTAGTCTCAACTGAACATCAGATCAAATCAGCTTTGGCCTACCCATCATTTCCCATGTTTTTTTGGCAAGACATTTACATCAGAACCAAAATCCAGGATGATATAATCCATGCCATAATATTCTACCTACGCACTGAAGCGAATCTCCCTGTTTGTCCTTATATTACAATGAAACTGGTTAACTGCAACATGTTCTCCCTTCTCTTATGTGCAATGGTTGATCATCTAGCGTAGTATACCCATATCAAATTCATCCTTTATTAATTCGAAAGAGATTTTCAAGAAATTTCTCAGGGTACTTACCTTTTCATCTGGACCCTATGGAAGTGAGTAATCGTATGCTGGAGGCATGCCATACACAAGTAATTTATCATACATCTATTGCAATGATGATGCTCCAAAGTTTGGTTTAAAAATATCCTTCCTTGCTTGTTGATACATATCCTTCTCCCTCCAAGGATCAAACATCAAGGTCTTTCCAATAGCTTTCCTAACCCATTGTCCTATGCACAATTCCTACTCTGTTGCATCAGATCTAGTCCTAGCCCCTCCTCGCATCATCGTTGCTATCCTTGTCTGGTCATCACATTCTTTTGTGGCTATCATTTATACATTTTTCTTTTGGTTCTGAATTGGAACCAGGTTTTGGTTTTGGTTCTAATTCTAATTTTGATTCAAATTTGGATTTGGATTCTAGATCTTATTTTGATTTTTATTCCTCCTTTGTTGCCATTTTGTGACTAGAAGTGGGAAATATTTTGTCGCATGATCCAACTGTCTGCAATAAGTACATGTTGTACATGAATCTTGGCAGTCTCATGCAAAATGTCCCTATTGTCCATAGTTTTAATAAATGATTGGTCATCTACCTCTTCCAAATCATCCTCTTCTTCGACCTCTGAATCCTCCCCGTACCTCTTAGTTAAAGTCCCTCTAGGCATTGTTCTATTGTACTTCCCCTTGTGGTCCAACTTCCCCTTGGACCCTGTATGCATCTGATGTGTGCTCTCTCATAAGGTGTAGTGCATGAAAATATTTCTCATCATGACCCACATATTCAAAATAGTTACAAAATAGGATTCTTGGGGTACTCACATATGTTGATGTATTTGTAACTTTGGAATGTATTCACTTGTATATTTTATATTGTATTTGTATTTTATTGTTGTACCTTCGATGGAGATGTTTATTCCTCTGGTCGGAGAAGTCATTATTGTACTTGGGTCATGTAAAGTCATTGAGGTCCATCCTCCATGTATGACGGGGAATTAGACCCCAGATTTGTGTCTTTCATGGGTTATTAGACTCCCCTAGTGGGGTCGGCCCAGTGACAAGTGATAATGGGTTATTAGGCTTCCTTAGGAAGTCGACCCAGTTAGGGTTAAAGGCAGGTCAAAGTAAAGTATAAATAGAGAGTGTGACTCTCTCATTCTATTCACACACTTACTCACTTCGCATTAGTGAGAGAGAGGAGGAGTGCACACAAGTGGAAGAGGAGAAGCTGCTAGGAGGCTATCTATTGTTTTGGGGTTTTGTATTGGTGCTCATTCTATCTCTGAGGAAGTTGCGGGGTTTTCTCCTTTATGGTTTCCTCGGTGAAATGCTTTGTGTATCTCAACTAATATCCTAGATCATATTGAATTAAATGATGAAAACTTAACATGATATCAGAGCTAGCATGAGGGAAGGAATTGTATAGCATTTATGACACTTGTTGCACTTGCAACAAATTGGAATCTAGGGCTTGGTATAGTAAAAACTAGTCATCGTGGCACTTTCGCTATAAATACATTTTGGAGAAGGTTCATGATATGAAATTTTTACAGGCCGAATATTAGACATGGATGTACCCTTTGTAAAAATTTCAGCCTCAGATTCGTTGTACTTTGTGAGATATGATCCATACAAGTTAGGGTTTCTGCCTCTTCCAGAATGCATCCCTAAACAAGTGAACTAGGAACAAAGGTCATATCTCGGGATAGGAAGCTACAAATGAAATTCCATAAAAAGTGACAGTTAGGGAACAGACTGTACTTTCACAGGTCCAATATTCAGAGGCCGAAGTTGAAACAGTGACACGTGGCACTCTGTACAAGTTCACTATGTTGTTTCATCCCATAAACAGGTCATGTTGCGACAATTAGCATATCTCTCTGATGGAGAATCCATTGAAGCTCATATTTGTGGGGTTGGAAAGATGTCAATTCAGTCTACCACAGGAAAAATTTTCATACCCTGAGGATCCGAAATTTCAGATATGCACCAGAAACAATATGGCATTCTATCAAAACATAATTGGATTCTGAGCATCTTCATTTTGGCTTGTCACTGCTGCGAGAAATTAAGGATTTTCATAGAAGTGGAATTTTGGAGTGATATCAACACAGGATTGATCTCCTTAGAAAAATTGAAATTTAGAGACCAAGATCAAAGTTTTTGGTTGGGTAGAATCTCGGGATCTATCAAACCCTAGTTTGGTTTTTGGACCAGAAAAACTAGAAAACCAGATTTTGACAGAAGTTGCAGATCAAAAATTCATAGGTCATTTTTGGAGGGTCAATTTTTGGAGTTTTCAAAATCTGATCACACCAGCTTGCTCACCTTAGTCAATTGCATCTCCCTGTCCAGACAGAAGTTTGAAATTCCAAGTTTGAATTTTTAGGGTTTCTCTGTCAAACCCCTAGCCAGCTCCAGATCCAGTTTCAACAAATCAAAGTGGATTGGGTTAGTACTAGAAGAGAATGAATTGGACACCTACATAAGTGAAGAAGTTCCAGTTCCATAGGGAGATGAGGCTAAGGCCTTACATAAGAAGACTACAAGCAATCTCCACAGGTATGACTTGAGGAGATGCAAGTATGTTTTTGAAATTTGTTTAATTTATCTGAGGATTAAGATTATGATATGTTTGTCTTCATATTATTGAGGTTAGTACAATATTGATTAATTTTAGAATTGTCTTATCACCTTAGTAAAAGTATGAATGGATGTTAATGATAGAAGAAATTCATTGATTAGGGTTATGACACTTATGATTGTACTAATGCACTTGTGGTGTTGTATGAGGATGATGTTGTCTGCTAACATGAAAGGTACATCAAGAAAGACAAATAAAGTTCTAGATCAAGAATATATGACCATGGTGACATGAAGACAGAAACTCATCCATAGTCATTGATCACATAGAAGCTCTACTTATGAGGTAAGTATAATTTGGTTCTACAATGCTTAACTTATGAGATATGTAGGTTACTAGCACAAGCTCTCTAAATCATTGAAGAGAAAAAAGAAGACATTATGTGGGTATGTTAGACATAACTAGAAAGCATGATAATCTAGGTATGTTTTCCTATATCGAGTTAGAATCCTACCTCATGTTAGGATCTTATATAAGTATACTATTGTATGATTGATAATTATAAGTTTGAGTAATCATGGGTTTATGCATATTATGCTTCTTAGTTTGATTAATGATATGAAAAAAAAACTAGAAGAGTCCTATGGTCAAATAAGAATATGCATGAGTAAAAGAAGTACTCCCTGAAACCTTGAATACTAATGCTTGTGATAAATTACCTGTGTATGAAATGATCATGACCATACATGTTAAGATTATAGGATTATAATGTTTTGATAGTATTGAGATTATACTAATGAATGTATGATTATGTATGAGATCTTGAGGATAACAAAATGATGACACTAGTGCACACTTAAGCATGCATAGTGGTCCAGGATGGATAGAAGTTCAAAGACATATAATCATGATGCTATCACAAAGGGAAAATAGAGATCAAGAGGGAGCACACTCGAGTAGTTCCTACAAGGAAGCAAAGATTGAGAGGGAGTCCACCCAACAACCAAACAAAGATAAGTATTGGAATTGTCATTTATTATATATATGATTACTTAAATGTTATTTAGTCATGTACATACTTATGTTCTTAGATTTAGGATTTATATTATGCATGTTAGAAAAGTTACATTAATGAACAAGTTACTACTAATATGCAAATAATGGGTAAGTGGCCTATGGTACTGTACAACACTCCATTGCTACTTATCTAGATTGAAACCTCTTTGCTGACATGTTGGAGTAGTGCACACTCTTAATAATGTTCTGGTAGAGATAGAAGGCATCTACAAAGTTACAAGATATGGATAAATGTTGTATTGAAGTATTGGCTAAGATAATTGCATGACTGTATGACATATGTCCTTATGTGTAAGATTTTGTTTTGAAAACTATGAGATGTTTCTAATCATGCAATTGAATTTGACTTGTAGGAAAGATCATGTACAATCACCTACAAAAGAAGGACAACGACATTTGTTCCAACAATGAAGTTCAAGAAAACTACCTATTGAAGATATTGAAGAATCTAAAGTTCCTAGGATCCGGGATGCAGTAATGGAAGGATGCCATGATCGAGGAGTACCAATTGATCATGAAGAACGATGTCTGGGATGTGGTCTCGAGACCTGAAGGGAAGTCTGTTGTGACTTCCAAGTGGATCTACAAGATCAAGCGTGCTGTAGATAGGAAGAGCACTTCAGGGTGTTGCTTCAGTATGGGATTAGGGGTGATCTCTTGGTTTAGTAGGAACCAATTCTGCATAGCACCGAGTACAGCCAAAGCAGAGTATGTCCCATCTTGTTCGACCAGTTGTGAGGTAGTATGGCTTAGGAAGCTATTGTCTGATTTATGTGATCTCCATTTGGATGCTACTTGTATCTTCTATGACAACCAGAGTTGTGTGAAGTTGTCTGAGAACCCGATGTTCCATGACAAGTTGAAGCATATTGAGATCAAGTATCACTATATCAGGGATATGGTGCAGAGAGGAGCAGTGAAGCTCTTGTATGTTGCGACTGACAAGCAGATAGTAGATGTGTTGACCAAGCCACTAGCCAGGGTGAAGTTCGAGTACTTCAGAGAGAGGCTTGGTGTTCTTCGGATCGAAGATACTTCCAATAGGAAGTGATGGGACATAGATGCAGGATCCTTTCTAAGCATGGTGGCAGGAGGGTCCTCCCATGGCTGTGGATGTAAGTGCTGTGTGATGAGCATTCAAGTGATGCTCCGTATGATGATGCTCTGTATGATGATGATCTGTATGATCATGTGCATCTGGGTGATGCACCGTGTATGATGATGAGCATTCAGGTGATGCACCGTGTATGATGATGAGCATTCGGGTGATGCTCTGAGGTCGTAGCCATGGATATCTTGTCAGGTTGTGTGATAGCATATAATAGTGCCCTGGGAGATTTGTAGATACTCTTTCGAGGTTTTTCCTATGGCATATAATAGCTCCCTAGGAGATCTAGCAGATGCTCTTTCGAGGTTTTGCTTGGAGGGACATATAATAGCTCCCTGGGAGATCTTATAGGTTGTGTAGTGGCATGTAATCAGTATGGGAGATCCTATAGGTTGAGCATGAAGCTTGTAATCAGTTCTGGGATGCTCTTTTGAGGTTTTTCCTAATAGCATATAATCAATCCTAGGAGATCCTATAGGTTGAGCAGGAAGCTCGTAATCAGTCCTGGGATGCTCTTTCGAGGTTTTGCTTGCTCGCACGTAATCAGTCCTAGGATGATATTTCGAGGTTTTGTCCGTGGCATATAATAGTGCCATGGGAGATCTTGCAAGTTTTGCTTAGCACGTAATCAGACCTGGGATGCTCTTTCAAGGTTTTTCCTGCTTGCATATAATAACGCCCTGGGATATATTGCAGGTTGTGCTTCACACGTAATCAGTGCTGGCATGCTCTTTCAAGGTTTTGCAAGATGCACATAGTCAGCCCTGATATTCCACCGTATGGCCCACTTGCAGAGATGATGAAGACCTACATGGAGGCTAGGCCTACATCTAGCATGAACAAGGGCTGGATCTGTAGAACTTCCTGTGATGAGAAGAATTGAGAGATAGCACTAGTGATCGAGATGACGAGTACAACAATAGTGACGATGATGATCCAGTGATCCAGTGACGATGATCCAGCTCCAGTATTGAATGACTTGTGCCTATATGTATTGATTCCTATGTCAAGAGAATACCTTCCTAGTTAAGAGGGAGTGTTGATGTATTTGTAACTTCGGAATGTATTCACTTGTATATTTTATATTGTATTTGTATTTTATTGTTGTACCTCTGACAGAGATGTTTATTCCTTCGGTTGGAGAAGTCATTATTGTACTTGGGTCATGTAAAGTCATTGAGGTCCATCCTCCCATGTATGATGGGGCATTAGACCCCGGATTTGTGTCTTTCATGGGTTAGTATACTCCCCTAGTGGGGTCGGCCCAGTGACAAGTGATAATGGGTTAGTAAGCTTCCTTAGGAAGTCAACCGAGTTAGGGTTAAAGGAAGGGCAAAGTAAAGTATAAATAGAGAGTGTGACTCTCTCATTCTATTCACACACTCAGTCACTTTGCATTAGTGAGAGAGAGGAGGAGTGCACACAAGTGGAGGAGGAGAAGTTGATAGGAGACTATCTCTTGTTTTGGGGTTTTGTATTGGTGCTCATTCTATCTCTGAGGAAGTTGGGGGGTTTCTCCTTTATGGTGTCCTCGGTGAAATGCTTTGTGTCTCTTGTCTCTTGTCTCTTATCTTTGATATGTTGACATGTTATTCTCCCAGATAATATCCTAGACCATATTGAATTAAATGATGAAAAACTAACAACATACTTCAGCAGCATGGGACAAACACGAGGAGAATGATATCCTCTGTATATTTCATACCATCCACCTCCTCCTATAGGAAAAGGATTTGAAGTTTGCATTTCCAAGTACTCTCTGTATGTCGAACACTTATTCTGATTGTGGCCTGCAAGTGGTACACCATATATATTTGCACTTCTCTTTCCCCTTGGAAATATCTTGCAACTGAATCGTCAGTGCCACAAGCTATGTCTAGACCCGATCCATCCCTGCATTGCTCTCTCCTACTGGGGATGCTTCCAAATTCATAGCCATCTCTAATGCATCTAAATGCATCGTAATTTTTTCTCCATAAAGGGGCCGTGCATATGTGGCAACAAACCTACAATGAGCCGTTCTTTATGCTCCTCCTTGTGAATTTGGAATGTATCCTTGTCCATCAATGATTTGAACCTTTGGTCAAATTCCCAGACTGACTCATTTTCCAGTTGTCTAATCTCCTTCAACTCAATAATGTACTATGACTTGAAATTTGGCTTCTTGAACTCTTTTTTAAATTATTTCTTGATGCCATCCAAATTTCTAGTTTGTATGGTGTTTTGATATTTAATGTACCATGTCATTGAACGATACCTAAAATTGGTCACCAACTACACCATCTTGGTGGAATCGTCTTGGACTTGCTTCACCTGCCATATCGCCTCACACAAAAACAAGTGTTGATCTCGATCATTTGTCCCCACCCCATGGAAGGCAAGCATCCTCAAGGTAGGTTCTAACCCTCCATTGTATTATGTGCAGTACTTCTACTAGGTGTCACAGACTGTGTTTGAGCAATAGATTTACCCCCACTACTTTGACTACCTTTACTATTATTACCACTTGGAAATGACGAGCTTGGGTTTATTACCTCATGTGTTGGGAATTCACGTAGGGCTGTGAGTTCAACAGAGATATCGATCTGAACAGGGATACCTCCTTTGGGTTGAATGATCTAGATGCCTTTCTCCTTCTCTAGGTGTGACATTCCTTCAATACTGGGTCCTATGTAGATTTCCATTTCTTCAAATTCATTGCACTGCTCCTCTACCTTAGCTACAATCCTATTCCTACTATCCTTCTGAAAAATTTCTTCACCACACAACCATCTGGTCTCTTCTTCTATTGCATCTTCTTCTACTCTCATCATCCTTAGATAATCCTCTCTTCTTTCATTCTTTCCTTCCTTGACATGGATAATTCTCCGTTCAGCCCCTAGTTCCCTAATGCGTGGGTAACTACTTACCTGATAGGGAAATACGATTCCAATATCAAAGTCCCTTTTTCGCACAATAACATCTTGTTCCAGGCATATAGTGATTTTAGGTACCTTCCAGGAAGACCCTTAAAGAAATTCCTCTCTATTGCATTGTTGGATTGGGTATAGTCTACGACAAAATATGTGACATACCCATTTAAAACACTATCCAACCAGTAGTCTACTACATGTGATATCAATTTACTTACAATGTTTACTAGTCAAATTTGTTTTGGGATCTAGTTCCTTGGACCATCAATGCGAAATTTTGGATTTGATTAAGCTAACCTCAACAACCACTCCACCAAAATTATAGGGAATTCACAGAATAAGATCTCATGTAGGTCTATGTAGACATACTTCTACAAATAGTGTTCTTTACTGATCCAGGGGTTCTTATTCATATCTTTGGTGAAAACATAGTCATTCTCTTTTATCTAGTATTCTATGTCTTCCTTCGTTGGTCTCCACAAAAACTTCCTTTTAGTCACAAATTCTATTCCCAAAAACAAAACCATTTGTTGGCATGTGGGAAGACCCAGGGTTCAACATAAACTTCACTAACAAAACCCAATACACTGGTCCTTTTGGCATCATCTGTAATGCAGATGAAGTCTCACCCGAGGTACCTATGGGGATTGCAGGAAAAAAGCTTCTGCAGTGCTGAAGGCATGTGAATCATTCATTCTATGGATCTTAAGCATTCATTCATCTATTGTGCAAAACAATGTAACTTAATCATAAGCAATGCATTCAAAACAACAACATAATAGAAAACCCATATGCACATCAAATACAACATTCATCACATTAACAACATAGGCAATATCATTCATAATAGATCCATTTCATTAATCTCATCCCTAGAAACAATATTACATGACCTACACACTGTGCAACACCACTCTGTTACAATTTGCAGGATTACCCATCAAGACAATAACTCATGACCATACCATAGAACCACAATCTCTAATCCAATAAGTACCCAAAAGTGTAACAAAAGGTTAACCCTAAACCCTTATAACCCTTACATATTTATACATCACAATATGGGCTAATCCTGTTACAAAGTGGACACATCATTTAAGTATCTTTTAACTAACTTCAGCCTTCTGTGCGGTTTTGGTCTATTTGTTGAGTTGTCCCATGGTCCATTTCTAGTGTGCGACTGTTACACCTAAAATCTGCCCATCATGAGATTCAGTGTATACACCCCTGAAGATATCTTGACTGAGTAATTAACCTGGGAGGATTTGTACCCAGTTGTACTGGGTTTTGAGAGGTCGTCGTAGGTTGCACTCATGCAACATGCGATGCCGCAGCTTGCTTCATTGCAGGGTGCGATGAAGTCAGTTAATGGGAAAAAATAGCTTCTTTAAGGTTCTTCTCAAAACTTGCTAACTTGGGGCCCTATTCCTGACCTCTAGGGGAGTTGGCACGTGATTCCTAATACCTTGGGAGGATCCCCTATCTCTCTCCTACCATATCTCAACCTATCCTATACATACCCTATCCACTTAGTCTTATATAAGAGAAGCTCTACCCTTCTCCAAAAAGGAGGAAGTCTATGGTGTCTACATGTTGGTGGAATCACTCTTGAGAGATCTCTACTCATCCTTAGGAGGAAATGGCAAATGGCTTTGTTGGAGAAGGTATGCAACGTTAAGGCTCGGTTGTAGTTCTATATCTCTGCTATGTACTTGCCTATTTTTATAGTAATACAAATGCTTTCCACCAATATTGTTCGTATGTGTAATGATATTGAGTAGTTTACCTGCTTAACTATTCACTTAGATCTCTTATTGTGTAGATGCCCTTTACTTGTTTCTCTTGTTTCTTGCCTTGACAGGTCTTGTAGCTTGGATCTGACGACCTTGAGATGTGGAGTAGGATTCAGGAGAAAGGATAGCGAAGCAAAAGGTAAGAAATCTAGTACTCGATCCTTAAGTAGATCTAGGAAATGCATTCGTATCCTGTCTTATTCGTTCTTGACTCGCATTGAGCTAGGGAGATCTGGATCGCATCCGCTCGAGTGGATTGTCTGATAAAAAAATCTGGCGACCATACTGGGGAAAATGTGTCTGATTCTGTAATTGCCTGAGAGTCATTTTTAGTTGATTGCTTGACACAAGCCTTCCTGTTGTCATTTGCTTCATGAGTTGATTTCACTATCAGATCTTCGTCTTGAAGATTCTAATCTGTTTCCTGTGAGTTTATACTACTCATTTCCAAACCATTCCATGGTTCATTTCTTGGAGATCTAATTCATTTTTGGACATAGATCTCGCCCGTTGCACCTGGTTAGTGGAAACAGAGCGACACTATGTCATTTATGGCCTCTGTTCTTTACCTGTTAGTCACTCGTCGCAGCCTTTTCATTGGTATACTGCGACATCATCGCACTTCCCACATTGGTGAATTGCGATGTCACACTATGTACAAGCACAGAGTGTGCTGATCTGTCAAAATTTGACATGCAGGCATCCCCTCTCCATTTGCCAATTCTGAACTTTGGTTTGCTGTATGAACTCCCTCTGTGCTGCAAGATCCAGCAAAAGATCCCATTCCTTGATTCATGTATTGGGTGTTTGGTTTTGTTTGGATTGATTTTGGGTTCCGTTTTGGACAAGTCTGAGGACCGGTAGTGGTGGGAACTCTTGTCTCCTCCACCTTCATCCGCTCACCCTTGCATTCCCTTCCTTCCATCCCTGATCTGATCATTACATTAGATCAACTTCCAGACCTCATTTACATTATTTTTTGAGCTTTGCTTGCTTGGTTTGCTTGTTACTGTTTGATTTTGAGTTAAGTGTGTCTTTCAGCTTGATTGAGTGCTTGACTTTTCTTGAGTTTTCTGAGTGTACTAGTGTTGCAAGTAGTGTTTTCTTTTCGTTCATTTAGATCTAAAAGCTCAATTGTTGTCAAGTTTATTCTTTGATGCATCCATTGAAAAGTTAAAAGGTGCTTCTTTCCCATAATTTCTTGAGTGCTTTTGAAGAAAATAATTTTTGCATTGGAATGTTTCGTTTATCAATCTTTTGGAAAGTTGAATGAATGTATGATCATTTGTGTTTTTCCTGAATTATGAATCGCTCATCTTCTTGAAAGACTCAAGCTACACTTCCAATTTTGCAAAAGTATTTCCATGCCAGGGAAAGATAGGTGCATTTTTTATTTTTCATTGCTTTGAGGCCATTGAAAGTGAAATTGAAAAGCTTGCATACTCCATCTTAGAATTATCTCTTTTCATTACCTAGTATCATTTTCGTTTTGAAAAGAAAAAGAAAAAAAATGTTGTGATTTGGATCAGTAATGTTGTGATTTTATGTTTCGCAAAATGAAAAGAATATTTCATAGTCAAACTTGTTTGAATTGGAAACTGTTGCATTGTGTTGTTTTGGCAATCTCGTCGGAAAGAAAAAGATTTCTCCTTCCCATAGCTAGAATTCATTGAAAGAAAAGAATATTTCGTGCATGTAGCTAGGACTTGCATTATGCTTCCGATTATGTACTCACCTCATGCATTCACCTAACTGTCCAAGATAAAATTAACGGTAGAACTAGGTAAATTTTTATAGCAACTTGTGTGTAAGTTAAAGACGTGTTCTGGCATCGTTAAGCGTGGCAGCTGTCATTATTTTCCAACAATGTATCCCGGGGTATTGTAGTCTTCCATGTACTTATCGGTATATCGAGCTCCTTCACATACCCACCAAGTACCATAATCCGTACTTGGCGTATATCGAAGGGTGTATCATGTACTCGGTAGTATATCGGAAGGTCTCTTGCCGAACGGTTGTGCATTAGACAACACCACTACGGATTTGAGCACCCACGTACCTTCCGTATATTGGGAGAGACCACTAGGATTCCTAAAACCCACTGAGTTAACCATTTGGCCATCTTGGCAAAGCAATACATCGAGAACAACACTCGGGGAGATTATCATGCACGTAATGTCTAGGTAATCGGGTATGTAGGCAAGGGTACGGTCCCAATCCTCCTTGTTGCGTCATATTGTTGGACCCTGCAGTATATCGCAGTTTGCGATGCCTTGATAAACCCGTGAGATTCCAAACTTTTGAATCCACTCTGTCACATAAGTCTGCTTGTTGCCTTAGTTTGAGTAGGTTTTTATGGACTGCTTTTCTTTTATAGCATACCTTTAGGAGAAACGCTGTTTCAACGACTCTAGCTGACTTTCCTGACGCTCTGGAGGATTTTCCCTGGAGAAGGTCCCGTAGGATATTAAACTTATCACCCGAATATCCCCTTAATCTGGAGGTTATTTCGAGGGTAAGAATGGATCAGCGTAATACAGTCATAGTTACTGAAGTGGAAAACCCCACTCTGAATATTGGAGGACATTTGTTTCCACAAACTCCTCTGGATTCACTTGCCTCTCATCCCCTGCATGATGAAGGAGCACAAATCCCCACTTCTCAAGATCTTTCTCCAGTCATGCCGGGAGAACCTGGATCGTTGGAATGGATAAACCAACCCCGGGACGACCCTACAACAGCTGTTGGTCCTTCAGCAGCTTACTGGACATCTTCTACTGGTCACCCAGTGGCTCATTTTGCCATCGCATGACCACCCAACTGGACTACTCCAGATCTCTCTAGACCCTTCTACATGCCCGACCCCGCCGAAATCTTTGCACCCATTCAAGAATGCTTGGATCGGTTATGTATTAAGGGTAATGAACTTCGAAGACAAAGTCTTGAGCAATGACCTGGGTATAGAGATACCTCAATTCATCCGATATCTTTTGGTTCACTAGAACCATCTTCCCACCACGCGACCATTAATGAGACTGGTCAACCCTCGCAAGAGTCCATCCCTGCACTTCAAGCGAACCAATCGGTGGAAGGACGACAGTCCAACACACCTGTTACTACCACAGTTACTTTACCAACTCCTCCCCCACCTCAAAATTCAAGGGGAGGATATTCCATTCCCACGAATTATCTCATTGGTAACATTATTACTATGGCAGCTAATCAACAACCTACGTTGGTTCAACCTTTGAATAGTGGTCAGCCTGTTGTTGTTGGGGGGAAACGCCCATTTCCTAACCAGAACGTAGGCAGTGGAATCCCCAACAGACCTTCCGTTGGAACTTCCTAACCCACTAGACCATCCACCGTGGTATTATCTCATGTTGGGGGGCCATCCAATGTAACTCAACCCTCATGGAGTCAAGCGTATCTAGGTTCCGTTAACCTTGCACCGGGTCAAAATCACCCTAGAAATGCGCCATATGGGATACCTTATCCTGGAAACCCATACACTCTATGGGGGAAACAACCCATTTTACAACATGGACCCCAACCAACTATCCCTCAAGCGCCACAACCCCCGATTGGTCCACCCCCACCTCCTACCGGAGGTGGTGGGCCCCCACCTAACTTTGGAGGAGGCAGACCTCTACCTTCCGGTGGAGGTCCAACCCATTCTACCAACAATGGCCCCCACCCTTCAGGCAGGGGCGGGAACGGTCCACTACTCCCTCCCAAGCAGAGGCGACAGAGGATATTTCCCTTCGGGTGGTGGAGGTGGTCCCCCACCCCCTCCAGGCGGAGGAGATGGCGGGTTTAATTATTATGGTGGTGGTGGTGGAGGTCCTCATCCCTCCGGCGATGGAGGTGGTGGGGGCCCCCATCCTTCTGGCAGTGGAGGTGGTTCTCCACCCTCTCCAGGCGGAGGCGGTTGCGGGACACCTTATTATGGCTATGGACCTCCACCTCCCCCCGACGGTGGCAGTGGACCTCCACCTCCTCCCGGTGGTGGAGGTGGAACCCCGCCTTATTGGAACAGACCAGCTTATGGTTGAAGACCCCCTTACGGTCCGGGCGACATAGTCCCCTACGGTCAGTTTACTTCATGGTCACCTTTTAATCAGTTGATACGAGGTCCTACCGGTCCTTACATGCCTTACTAGTACTACCAGTACCCGCAGCCTAATCAACGGCATCCATTTTTAGCTACTTTGGACCTACCCGACCTGTCTCGACTGACGAATGACCCCATCTACGACGGAACTAACTGGCCCTCGATTCCAATGAAACTTACATCAGATATCCCCAAGTTTGAAGGCAAGCCGGACGAGGATCCTAAACACCACGTGATGACATAGAACTTATGGTGTTCATCCAACTCTCTGATGGACGACTCGATCCGTCTAAAGTTATTTCAACGGACTCTCACTGGTTTGGCTGCAAAGTGGTATATTGAACTACCACCACATTCTTTTCATGATTTTGGGTCTCTTGCTATGAATTTTTTGACTCACTTCTAACTGCCTATATGGTACGAGACTGGTACGGACCTTCTTACCTCTCTCCATCAGAATACCACTACTCATATCTCTACTCATATACATGAGTGGAGAAGGAGAATACATTTGATTAAGGCTCCCATTCCCGATCAAATCCTAGTAGATTGGTTCACGAAGTCCCTCATCCCTCACATAGCTCGAGATGTCGCCATGGGCAGCGTTGTCACTTAAGAGAAAGCTATCGCTCATGCCCATTACCTAGACTTGGTCTATGCTCAATTAGGAACCCTATTTGAAATTCTTCCTGATGCACCCCACGACACTTATGACCCCACGAAACCTCCTAAGGGACTCCAAATTGATGGCATCATTGGATCCCTTACCACCCAGCCTGTTGGATCATCGATCCTTCATGGTTCCTCCTCATTACCAACTCAGGCTGGGCACAACACGACCAAACCAACCACTCCTGCTGTAACTGAAGAGGTGAATTCTGTACAATCAACTTCATCTTAGAAGTCTGGCAGCAAGAAGAAGAACAAAGGGAAACCTAAGAAGTCTTCCGCCCCGCAGGAACAAAAGAGCACTCTTGATGACGCCAAACAGAAACAAAAAACTAAAATTTCCTTGTTTATTGTGTGGAGATGATCATTTTTTCAAAGAATGTCCCCATAGAGACGAAGTTCAAAATTTTCTTAGGGGTAAACTGCCTCTCGTAGTCCTCAACGATCTGTTTCCCACTCAAAATCAGCAAATGATTGCTCAACCCCCCCCAACCCAGGGGGAACCATCCAATACCGCACATGTTCTCATGGTGTGTAACGAAACGATCAATTTAAACACTCACTCGCGATCATATGACTTAGTCCCTTCGAAAGAACCCGTTGGAAGCAATGTTGAAAAAAATTCCAACTCTATACCTGATGTCACTGTACCATCAACTTCTCTCACCATTGAGAAGTCATCTTTAGATTCTATATTGCGACTACCCAAGAGCACGATTCGAAAATCCGTTCTCAATCCTAATGCTTAGGCAGAACAAAATTACAATATCGTAGAAGACTTGGCACAAGGTCCTTGCGCCATGTCCACGCTGGAAGTTTTGCAGAATTGTCCCAATCAACGCAAAACTCTCCTGACAGCAATCAGTGCAGTTGACCTTGATTCTTCGAATACCATCATGTTCCGACTTGACTACTTCAAGCTGAGGCTTTCCCATCAGCTCGCATTCCAAGTAGCTACAAACATTGCTGGGAAAATTGTCCATCGCTCCATTTTGGATGAAGGTGCCTCTACTTCTGTCATGTCAATCGCCTGTTGGAGAGCCATTGGCTCTCCCAAATTGAATCGTTCTCATACCACATTGAAAGAATTTGACGGGCATGGATTTCAACCTCATGGGATCCTACAAGCTCTCGCAGTTGAGTTGGGTGGAAAGACCATAACCATTAATGTGGAAGTGGTCTGGTCTCAATAGATTATAATCTCTTGCTTGGTCGCAATTCGTTTTACGCCATGCAGGCGGTAGCCTCTTCAATCTTCCACATAGTATAATTCCCCCATCAAGGATGAATTGTTACTGTCAACCAACTAGATTTTTTCACACTGGACACTAATACTCATCTTGGTGACCATGTTCCTTCCTTTAAACAAACGTCAAAATAGTATGAGAGTATAGGGGTTGGCCTTTTGAAAGATTCATTTCTCATGGGAATTTTTCCAATCTCAAACCCCCCTAATCATGTTGCCTCAGTGAACATGATCTCCATAGAGATTTCATCTCGCTCCACTGATACTTGGCTTGTACCTGATGAAGCCACAACACACCTAATTGGAAATACGATGCCTCTTTCACCCACTGAATGTATTTACGAGGCTATCCAATCAGCACCGGAGGACCACTTAACTTTGGCCTCCCCATCCTGTTCTCTGCAACGGGCATCATCTTTACTTGATCTCTTACTTCGGACTTTTCAGTCATATGAGTCCATCATGGAAGTTATGAATGTTGATGATGGTCCATGGGATGACCTCCACCATAGGTCATCTTTCCTTCCCCCATTGGAGTACATAGAGAACAACATCATCACCATCTTTTCACCGGATATCTACCCGTTCCCCCAGTCTCCCATACTTACATGTCTTTCGGACACTGAGGGTAACTTGGGAAACATTGAACCTACCACCCCGGTAGACTTCTCAGTAAAACTTGGTGTAGTGGAACACATTCGCATAGGCCAGAAATGTTTCCCTAAAGAAATAGCTATGGGTATAGCCTTATTCAAGCAATTTCGAGACGTATTCGCTTGGTCCTATGAGGAGA
This sequence comes from Larix kaempferi, assembly GCA_027924585.1. Taxonomy (NCBI): domain Eukaryota; kingdom Viridiplantae; phylum Streptophyta; class Pinopsida; order Pinales; family Pinaceae; genus Larix; species Larix kaempferi. The sequence goes on along the minus strand of BSBM01000637.1, from coordinate 10,972,722 downwards.
TGCCTAGGATAGACCCCATGATTGTTTCTCATGAAATAAAAACCTATCCCAACATCAAACCTATACATAAAAAGTTGCAACCGGTACACCCCCGGAAGACTGCAGCGATCAAGGCAGAGATTGAAAAACTCTTAAAGGTTGGTTTCATTTATCCTGTCCCATTAACGGATTGGGTCTCAAACATTGTCCCTGTGAACAAAAAGCAGGGAACCATTCGCATCTGTGTCGATTATTGGGACCTTAACAAGGCTTGTCCAAAGGAAAACTACCCAACCCCATTCATTGACCAGATTATCGACAATTGTGCCGGAAGCATCATCTTTTCATTCATGGATGGATTTTTTGGTTACAACCAGATTGAGATCAACCCAACTGACCAACATAAGACGGCTTTCATCTGTCCTTGGGGGACATTTGCATATCGCAAACTCCCGTTTGGCCTTAAAAATGCTGGCGCCATGTTCCAACGAGCCATGTCGTATGCCTTCCATGATATTAAGGACTTTGTGGAACCTTATGTATTAGTAAGATAATTGCTAGGAAAAGGTGTTACTGATGTTGTGACCTGCGTTCATTGGTGACACATTAAGGTAGAATTGTTGATTCTTCGGTAAATTGGTGACCTAAATCACACCCGGATGATCTCCCTTATCATTCAAAGTAGCGTGAGTTCCACATGGATCATCTGACAACCATTTTCCTCAGATGCAGGTGATACAATACCTGTCTGAATCCTCACAAGTGTATATTTTGTGTTGAATCTAGATGCCTCTTAGGATTTGTCATCTCGAAGGATGGGATATGCATCGATCCATTAAAGGTGGAGAATATTGTCAACCTACCACCTCCAACCGTTGTGACGGAACTTCAAAGTCTCCAAGGGAAGGCAACTTATTTACGGTGTTTTGTTTGCAACTTTGCGAAGAAGACTAAGGGGTATATGAGATTGCTTAAGAAGGACGTCCCGTTCATTTGGGACGATCAAGTGTAGAAATCCTTTGACAGCATCAAACATGCCATCACACATGCCCCCGTAATCGAATTGCCAAATTATTTACGAGATTACATCTTATATCTCACCGCTTCCGCTACCACTATCGCCATGGTTTTGGTATAGGAAGATCAAAATGCCCAGGAACATGTAATATACTATGCAAGTAAGGGTCTCATTGACACTGAAACTAGATATTCACATGTCGAAAAACTTGCTTTCGCGGTGGTCATCTCCATCCAAAAGTTCCGCCACTATATCTTGCTCCTCACCACCATTGTCATCGCAGACTTGAACCCCATATACCATGTACTAACATGTTAGGTGCTTGGGGGCAAGTACTCACACTGGATTGTGATACTGCAAGAATTCAACCTTCTTTTCGAGAAATCCAAGTCCAGAAAGTCCCTGGTGTTTGTTGAGCTTATTTGTGACCTTCCCCGTTATGATGTATAAGTTGAGCACAATGACTCTTTTCCAGATGAATCATTGTTTCTCATCAGTACGACTAATCTGTGGTACGGAAATATCTCATTATATCTTCAAACCCAACGCTTCAACCCTCAACTATCACGTGACGACTGTCCTAGAATACGTCACCATGCGAAGTATTATTTGATCATCAGTGATACTTTGTACCGCTGTGGTGTCAATTCAATTCTTCGACGTTGTTTGACTCATGATGAGTCTAAACGCGTTCTAAATGATTGTCATGCTGGGGCGTGTGGTGGTCACCTCTCTGGGATGGCTACATCCCATAAGATTTTGCGCGCAGGATATTACTGGCCTACTATCTTCAAAGATTGTATTGAGGTCGTGAAGAGATGTCCTCCATGTCAACACTTCCATATGAAGAAGCGCACCCATCCCACCCCATTACACCCGGTTATTGCCGTGGGACCCTTCGCAAAATTGGGCATTGATTTTATGCATTGTAAGCCTACCTCAGCCGAGGGGCATAGTTACATCATTGTAGCTGTGGATTACTTCACAAAGTGGGCCGAGGAAATGCCTACATACCAAAACGACAGCAAAATCGCCGCACTCTTCATGTTCAATCATGTAATTGCGCGGTTTGGAGTTCCGCAGGCGATAGTGAATGACCATGGTTATCACTTCCAGAACCATATGGTTGATGAACTGAGCGATAGATTTGGTTTTCGTCATGAAAACTCAACACCCTACTACCCACAATCCAATAGATAGGTCGAGGCCATTAATAAGGTCTTGAAAACCATGGTCCAATGGATGGTAGGTACATATAAGTCCAATTGGCATAATATGCTCTTTTCAGCATTATGGGCCTACAGAACTTCCGTTAAAATCGCCACAGGGTTCACTCCTTTCCAATTGGTGTATGGATTGGAGGCTATCCTGCCTATAGAGTGCGAAATTCCGTCTCTACAACTTGCTATCGAACTTCTTCCTAACACTACTGTCGAGGAAGAACGTTTCTTGTACTTAGCCAAACTCGACGAGTCTCGCCGAGATGCTGCTCTTGCTAATGAAGCACATAAGAAACGCATCAAAGCTCAATACGACAAGTCAGTCAAACTTCGTATCTTCAATGAGGGTGAATTGGTCCTCACATACGACCAGAGACATGACAAACTAGGGGCAGGGAAGTTTGAGTCCATGTGGCATGAACCTTACATTGTCAAATGTGTTTTGGAAAAAGGAGCTTATGAACTTGAATATTATGATGGAATATCTTTGGGTGAACCCCGTAATGGGATTTACCTAAATAAATACTATGCCTAACACTCTCATGCATAGATTTTCATGTATATACTGTACATAGCATGTTTGTGTGTGGTGTGATGCACTTGTTTTTGAGTGGCTTTAGATCTTGTTTCCGCTTCTTATACCATGTTCTGTCTGTGTGTCCAGATGGAAAAATGCTATGGATTCACGGATGGCACCAGCCGGCATACTCGTAACCTTGCTTCGGCAGCCTAGGTACTGTATTCCCCAACAGGCGAGCTCATCAGATCAGGAGGAAGTTTCCTTGGATTCGCAACCAACAACGCCACAGAATTTCTGGGGGTTGTTGGAACCTTAACTGATGCGATTTCCTTGGGTATGGACCACATTGTCATCCACATGGATTCTCAACCAGTGGTTTCCCATCTTAACTGGGTTTATGCTATTCATGATCCTACCTTACTCCGTCTCTTTAAACGAGTTCATCTCTTGGAAAGGTCATTTGAATCCGTTCAATACCTACACATTCCATGAGAGTTAAACATAGTTGTTGACTCGATGGCCAACTTCATTATAGATTGGTACATTGCACACACATGATACTCATAACATGTAAAAGTATTCACAACATGTAAATAATGCATCATCTAAAAAGAAAAGCATATAAACAAGATCACATCATTATTTTTCTGAAACACATAATGTATATATCGCCGAACTGTTTGTATATATAAATATAATCCCAAAAAGGTAGTGCTGATACAAAAGTCTAAAGCATGATAGCTTTCAGTAAGTTTCTACAAAATCTGAAGCTCCGTAGCTTTCAGTAGTACAAAATTTGAGGCCTCTAAGCTCTCAGTACGCACACGATGACAACATGTGGCCTATCGCCTAGCCCGTACAACCCTAGGTGGTCTAGCATCCCTAGTCGGCTGAGTCTGGAAACAGTCCACTACTCTCGCAACGTTGTGAAGCAGTGCATTGAAGTGCACAGTCGCTCCAATCGTGTGCACGTACATAGGCCGCGGCACCTCATCTACCGTCGGCTCAGGAACAGCCAGTGTCAACCCACTCAGGTTGGCATAGACTCTATCCATCTCCACGATGGCAGCATGCACAGCTGGATCCACCATCGCTCCCTCTCCTCTCTCTCTCCTAGCCAGAAGAGAGGTCCCCACTGGTCATACAGGACCCAGATCTGCACACACATGTTGTTCACCTATCAGCACTATATCAAAAAAAACATAAATGCACAAAACTTAAAAAAGTTCAAGGGTCATTTGTTCTTACCAAGGTCTCCCCATGTTGCTCCCTCGGGCAGCGGCAAGTCCAGGTCATCTGTGAAGTTAGTGCCACTATATGGAAAGTCCTCCACCATCAGTAACTAGCCTACTAGCCAAGTGAATAACTCAGGAGGGAATCCGATGATAGGACCCCCACCATGTCAAGCCATCACATCGGTCCACTTGGACATGTGTGGATCTCTAAGGTCCCTATCCTCTAGTGGTACCTGAGGATGCAAAAGGGGAATCCGTTCCAGCAAGAACGAGATCACGATAGATCCATAGCCAAAATGTTTGAGCTCTCCCCACAGGCATTTTGTTAGCTAAGCTCGTACGTTTGCGAGGACCCCCTCACACCAGTTGAAGATCTTTGGAGAGAAACAGTCCTCCGCATAAAGCATCTGTGCTCTGGTGGCTAGGTGAGGATCTTGATTCCCTGCCATCCTCGTAATGGTGAATAAAATGGCTCGCAATGGGCACTCCCGTACATCTTTAATGCAAATCTTCCTGCTAGATGCATGGGCGTTGGGAACACAATGCTGTCGGATCAAATATTCCACGGTTCGATCATTCCCACGTGATCCAGTGAGTGTCACATTGTCCCCCCTTCAGGACAAACTAGTCAAGAAATAGATGTTCTCAACATCTATGTGAAGCTCATGCTCACCAATCAGGAAGTACTGTTGGGCCGCATCCTAACATTGGAGCATAGGGTTCAGTAGTGGAAGTTGGGATCTCATCCCCTGAATCCGAAAGACCTTGAGGAGCCCACAGTTCCTCAATGCTTCCACACAATGTGGATCGTTTGTAGCTTGTTCATCATCTAATTCATGCTCCGTTTCCCGCCATTCCAAAACCATTCTGGATTCTTGGAACCTGTCAACAAGAAGTTTTTAACAATGTTAGGACTTGCTTCACCCACTGGAAGTCCTTCTTTTGAGTTTTGTTTGAGTTTGGGGATGGACGTCGCCATCGTCGCACCCCATTTTTGCAAACATGGTGACGTCGTCACAGTCCATGTATATTCTATTTGCGATGACTCGATCTCGTCGCAGTTCCCAAAAGGGCCAACTGCAATGAGCCGAGGGCGCAATGGCCCTTCCCAAATCAAGCCAAAACCCAAAATAATCACTGAAAATCAAAATTGTAAACCACTACGATTTTGCTGGCTGAAGTTTAGGGTTACCTGTTCCTGGCGGCAGGTGAAATGGCTGAGCATAGCTCTTGGAATTGACAAGTGAAGATCTGGAAGCAAACGACACTATTCCTCCCAAATTTGGCAAATAGAACAATGGTGACTATATTTGGTTTTTATTTCTATTTATAGAACAAATGGAATATTCCTTTTTCAAATATTTGATGCTGTTATGCCATTTGTTATAGTTTGGATAATTTTGATTGTATTTGAACGTTTGGTTGACTATTTGACCTAGTTTTTGAGTGTGCAGGAGTTGTGAAGTGCCTTTCTATGCCATTTTTATATTGGAATGGTCATCTCAGGTATGAACACCCCTTGTGAGTTTTTGTCATTTACCCATTTTTTCATAGATTGCAATTAATGAGCTTACTCTTTGTTATTTCTCGTGCTCTTGAAACTATGAGAATACGTTACCGAGTTACGATTTATCACTTTTCCGGGATCGTTAAACTCCTACAGAAAAGGAACCCCCCGGAGTCTATGTTTAAGCTCTTTTCAAGCTCTCAAAATACGAAAAGATTGCCAAGCAAACTTGTCGCGTTCACGCTTGTAAAAGAATTTGAATGGTCGTCTACCTGGTGATAGTTTACCCCTTTTTCGGACCAGGGGGCACTAGTTATGAAAAAGGTATACTCCAACCAGTCATGACTGGAAGAGTCCTCTCTCGCGTTGTTTTACCCTTTTTCGGGCGATGAGTCTAACTTTACGAAAAAGGATCGTTGGAGTCTTCTTTAGATCTTTTCAGACTCTCTAAACATGAAATGACGACCGGGTTTACCTTCTATGGACTCGTTAAACTCTTGCATTGAAGGGTCCACCATGGGACGAACCCCTCCTATCCCAGGTTCAAAAAATATTTGGGATTGGACTCATCTATGAGATGAGCTATACCGAGCATTTGGTTGCCCTCATCAAGCTCGTAAAAAAACACATGAGGCACTCATCGTTCATGATGGGGAAAAATGAAAGATTTTGTGTTACGTACTTTGTCAGTGGCAGTATGTAGTTGTTATTGAACATGGCACTCATTTGCATTTGCATACAACACTTGGATCATCTGTTTGTCCTTGAGCTCCACTTACTTCCTGAGTCTTGTCACACCTTTGAGTCATTCAAAGAAAGCTTCCATCATCAGTCGCATTAGGAATTGGTGTCATACTCGTCATGTCAATACTGCCAAGTCATGCTAGGCCCATGTTCAAGAATATGTCCATAATTTATCATCTGCAATCAGTACACCCACCACCATGTCGGTCTACTCTAATTCAATCTTGCATGTTACTGTACCATCTGATCTACTCTACACATTTTTTGTCGTGTTTCGTGTCGATTGATGGGGGATTCATCATGGCCCTCCTTCGACAGATTCATCCTTGTCGACTTCAACTCATCATCCAAGGATTGAATCTAGAAACCAATCAAGTACCTTGTCCCTACATGCCTCAATGGTAGGTTACCTCGCTTTCAACATGAGTTTACATCATTGACTCTTGATTGAAAGATTTCTTCTTGCGTTCGACTTCAACTCATTTATTCACGCTTGGTGATATGTACTGTGATACCTTGGGAATCATTGACATCAATGGTGATCTCCCACGCGCTTGTTAACGGTTTACATCAATGGCCGGTAATCAAGTGGTTTCTACCATGTTTGGCATCAAGACATTTGTAATCACATGGATAGATTTGTATCATTGCGGGTTTAGCTTGAAGACCCTGGGAAGTCATGTTTTACCCAGGTTGCGATGGAGTTTGTATTGAGTTATATTACACGGATCCACATTTGTATTGGTCGTGGTTGTGTTATCATCTCATCATGGATCTACGCTTGTGTCTAGTAGCCATGATTGTGTTCAGTCGGTCATCACTACCATGGATTTGCATTGTATTGGTCGGCAGCCATGTTGTACTTCGTATGAGATTGTCAGTTCAGAGTCAGTTGTACTACAATAGTGTTCTTCATCTGACAAGTCTATTGCCATTTCTTCTATCAAAGCACTTCACCTGTCTATCTTCAACAGCTTCATGCTTTGGGGGGCATTTTGTTACACCTAAAATATACCCATCATGAGATTCAGTGTATACACCCTTGAAGATATCTTGACTGAGTAATTAACCTGGGAGGATTTGTACCTAGTTGTACCAGGTTTTGAGAGGTCGTTGCAGGTTGCACTCATGCAACATGCGACGTCACAGCTTGCTTCATTGCAGGGTGCGACGAAGTTAGTTAATGGGAAAACATAGCTTCTTTGAGGTTCTTCTCAAAACTTGCTAACTTGGGGCCCTATCCCTGACCTGTAGGGGAGTTGGTACTCGATTCCTAATACCTTGGGAGGATCCCCTATCTCTCTCCTACCATATATCAACCTATCCTATCCATACCCTATCCACTTAGTCCTATATAAGAGAAGCTCTACCCCTCTCCAAAAAGGAGGAAGTCTATGGTGTCTACATGCTAGTGGAATCACTCTTGAGAGATCTCTACTCATCCTTGAGAGACTCAAGCTTCCTTAGGAGGAAATGGCAAATGGCTTTGTTGGAGAAGGGCTGCAGCGAAAGCCTCGGTTGTAGTTCTATATCTCTGCTATGTACTTCCCTATTTTTACAGTATTACAAATGCTTTCCACCAATATTGTTCGTATGTGTAATGATATTGAGTAGTTTACCTGCTTAATTGTTCACTTAGATCTCTTATTGTATAGATGCCCTTTACTTGTTTCTCTTGTTTCTTGTCTTGACAGGTCTTGTAGCTTGGATTTGACGACCGTGAGACGTGGAGTAGCATTTAGGAGAAAGGATAGAGAAGCGAAAGGTAAGACATCTAGTACTCGATCCTTAAGTAGATCTAGGAAATGCATTCGTAGCCTGTCTTATTTGTTCTAGACTCGCATTGAGCTAGGGAGATCTGGCTTGCATCCGCTCGAGTGGATTGTCTGATAAACAATGACTTCCAAGACAGGTCCAAAACCTAATCCATCACTACTCCATATGTCCTTTCACTTGATAAGTTGTCTAAAACAAATGATTTCTGAAGTGTGACAAAATTACGTGGAAAAACACCATAAATGTGAGAGAGCATAATTTTACAAACAATACATTTGGTGGATAGAAAACATACTTAAGAAACATAATTACACGACAAAATTTTCCCTAGCTTATTTTCTAGTTATTGTCAAATATTATTTCCCCCCTATGCATTTCTACATCAAACATACACATAAGAAACAAAGTGCTTTGGTAGAGAACTCGATACCTTATTCTTGTAATGATAATTGAACTTTCAAAAACTAGTTCATAAAGTATACTTGACAGTTCAACTTCTATTGCCAGCTTAATAGCATCAACTATTTCTATATCTTGATTTGTAGGAGAGAAGGAAAGTATAAGACTATTTGGTTGTAGACAAAATTTACAAATCATATAAACTACAATTAGTGTAAGGGAAAGGGTCTAGAATAGATCTTCAAACTATCAAAAGGTTGTATGTGGTAAAGGAAATAATAAAGAAAAAAAGTTCACCGGTTAGAATAGAGAATATGGAAAATATATAATGGACTAAGTGCAAACCAAATTCTCAATTTATACATCAATGGTATTTGGTTGTCCTTTTGCACTAAAAGAGAAATGAAGTCACACTTGAAAATCCAAAGCTCTAAGACTCATGCAATATGTCTAAAGAGGTGTCTACATCCCATTGGAATAAGTTGCCATCGATGTCAAAGGGGAGAAGAGATTTGTGGTGTTTCCATTCGTGTCAAGGTGATAATGATGATTTGGTTGTAGTAGAGATATATTATTTGGGAGTGTTTGATGAAGCCTTGAATCCCCTAGAGAAGGCCCTAATGATCCCAAGGAAGGACTTGAAGAAGAATCATTGTCACAAGTGTACATAAATCCAAATAGGTCACCTTATGGTGTAGCGGTTGTGCATGGCCCTCACGGGAAGACAATTTGAGTTGTACAAAAGTGGTGTAAAGCTCCTAGATAATCTCCTAATGACCATGATGATGTGGAGTGTAAAGGAGTCCCTAAAGTGTCTCAAAGAAGTGAAGAATTTTCTAAAGAAATGAAGTTGGGTCACATGACCATTATGGTGGGTTACATGACCATGATGATAAGAAGTGTAAGGAAGTCCCTAAAGGTGCCCCTAAGAAATGTCGGTAGAAATATGAAGAAATTCCTAAAATAGTGGTGTTGGGTCCACATGACCATCTGGTTGGGGTCACATAACCCATGTTGGAGAAGGCCCTAGAGAGACCCTAAGGTTGGTGAAAATTATATTGGGATGAAGTGTGAAATATATCCCAAAATCATGATGATGGGTCCACATAACCCTAAAATTAGTGGTGTGGGTCCACATGACTAGAAGGATTGGTCCATATGACCATGAGAAGTAGCCACCAAAGTAATAAGGATTAGTCCACAAGACAATGTAGAAATAAAAGGTGAATACACCCCGAAACAATGGTGTTTGGTCCACTTTACCATGAGTTTGGGGTGACATGACCAATGGTGGAGAAGGATCTAAAGAGTCCCCAAAGTTGGTTTGAAGAAATTTGGGGTGAAGCATGAAGTATCCCCAAAATAATGATGTTTGGTCCACATGACCCCAAGAGTTGTTGTACTTTGGCCCATACGACCACATGAAGTGGCAAGAATCTCTGCAAGAAATAATAATGTATCCATTAAGTTTGATGATGTGGACAAGGCCTAAGTCCCCTTTGAGAAGATATGGAGTAATCTTGAAGTTTTGGCGCAAAGTGTCATGATGGATTTTTGAAGTGAGGTACTAACCCTTGAGACCCCCTTAAAATATGGAGATCCACAAATTAAGGATGAGTTTAAGGAGATCCTAAAAGAAGCTACAAGGCATGATGAAGTGTATAAATAGAAGATCAAAATTTTCATTTTATCATCCATCAAGTATCTCTTTGGTATTGCACACTTCTTGGAGAAAAGTGCAAAACTTTGTAGAGGAGAAATTGTTGGGTATCTTTGAGGATTGAGGAGATTCACTAAAATTGGCATAACTTTCTCATACAATATCAAAATTATTGGATCATTGAAAATATTGCTGAGAGGGATATGTGATTACATGATCTAGAGCTCCTTTTGTTTTGTATATTGTTTCTTCATCTTGTGATCTTGGAAAAAGTACGGTTCATGGTTGCTCGTTTCTCTTGTGATGGAACATGTCTCTCATGGATAGAGTTCATCTTTGATCATGGTATGTGAGATTCTCTCTTGCTATATATATTTGAAGTAATTGAATATGTTATGGAGGCTATGATGATGGTTATATTTGGTTAGATCTTGGTTATTATATTGGCATAGATCTTGGTGATTTGTTGACATATATCTTGGTGATTTGTTGGTATAGATCTTGATGTTATATGGGGATAGATATTGATGTTATATTGACATAGATATTGATTATATCTTGGAATATTGTATGATGATCTTGTCATAGATATTGATGATTATTTGGGCATATTGTATGATGGTTTTGGCATATATCATAGCGGCTATCTTGGTATACTCCATGGTTATGTTTTGGCATATGGCTCATCTCTTGGAGTGTTAAATTTTTTGAAAATGTCCATGATGTAAAAGTCGAGGATGGAAATGAAATCGATGGATGATTGTTTCCAGGTTAGATTTGAGGCATGTACATGTTGATATAGTGTGACAAATATTTAGATAATGTGACAATGATTGTGGCATTGTGACATTAATAGTGGCATTGTGTTAGAGTCAGTGATTGTGGCATTTAGATAGATATACAATGATTGTGAAAGGGAAAATGATACATGTACAGATACTACGATACAGGTACATGTTGATAGAGAAAAAGATACATTGTTACAGAAATAATGATTGTGACAGGTTGACAGAGGTAGTGATGTAGTGATACAGGTTGATAGAGATAGTGATACAGGTATAGGTTGACTGAGGAAGTGATATAGGTATAGATTGACAGAGATAGTGATACAGGTACAGGTTGTGACAATGATATAGTGATAATGGCAGATTGATATTCTTATTCATATCAGGGTGGCAGGATGGGGAAAGGATAGGATATCGATCGAGGTCTCCTTCAACCTGGAGCCTGTAAACCAGGGGGTTGGAGCCTCCTTCTAGTTGGTGTTGGTAAAGCAGGGAGTTGGAGCTTCCTTTAGGTTGGTACCTTTAAATTAGGGGGTTGGTGCCTCCTTCTAGTTAATGATGGATAATATTGGAATTTGGTTCTTCCTATGAATGTAATCGTGTTATTATATTAGAAAAGTATTCTGTGGTTTTCTCCCATTTGGATTTCCACATTAAATCTCTTGTGCACTATGTATTATTTATGGTATGATGAATGAAATTGTTAATGGTTAATGTTTACATGATATAATTAATGTTTAAAATGGTAAAAAGTGCTCAATATTGATTCAACCCCCCTCTCAATATTTCCAACAATTGGTACCAGAGTGGGTTCCTCTAGGACAATCTAACAACTGGAAGGAATATCTCTAGAGCACATAGATGAACATGAAAGTATTTACTCTATAGACGGGGTTCCTCTTTTCTATGGATCAAAATTTTATCATTGATTATAAGGATGAGACTTTATTTACAGGCACAAGGTCTTTATATCTGGAAATATGTTGTGAATGATTGCATCGCTCCAAAAAGACCACCAAAAACAACAGCCAAGAACAGTAATGCAATGTAAATGGATGCCATCTTGCATGGACTATCTAATCTTGTCAAAGACAAAGCTGGGAAGTGTACATCAGCTAAATAAATCCAGGACAAGCTACAAAACCTCTACACAAAGGGATCTCTTGATCACAAACATGAAGATAATCAAAAGGAAAGGTCAGATATAGAAAATGAAGAAAATATTTAAGAAGATGATGAAGTTTATGAAATCAATAGGTTTATGAAGAGAAAGAAGATTTATAAATTGAAGGGTTTGTATATCTTGAAGCATTACTAATTATTTCCCTAGATGAATTGACAGAAGAAATAAAGAAGAACAAGATGTTATTGGAACAATTGCAAAAGTATCAAGAAGAGAATACAATGCTAGTTAAAGAGGCTAATAAGACTGAAGAAACATTATCAACTTAACTTCAAGAGAATATGGAAATTTGTCAAAAGAAATAACTTGAGATCCTTTCTCTAAAAAACTATTTGGACAAGACGATTGCTCAGTTGAAGACACATTCAAGGTTCTAGAAGAGCATTGAAGAAAGTGAAATCTCTAGTCTACCAGAAAAGGAAAGTATAAAAAAGGCTAAGAGTTATGTAGATATTCTCAAAATATCCCATCAAGGCAAATATTACAAAGGAATAATTCATGGTCAGCATGATTCAAGGAAGAATGGGTACAAAGAAGTTTGATCACAAACAAGATCCTTTTCTCCTAGGTATCAAAGTTTATTTTCCAGTTATTGTTTTTCATGTAACAATTTTGGACACAGGGCTAGAGATTGCAAAGCTTATGGAGGAAATGATCAAGCAAGGAATGGAGGTGTCCACATGAACTACAATGTTGAATGTTACATCTACCACAATTATGGACACATGGACAAAGATTGTAGAAGTATGATGAACCACAATATTGAATGTTACAAATGCCACAACTTGGGACACAAATCTTGTGAATGCAAAAGCATGATGGAGTCTTCCATGAAAGAAAAGTCTTATACCAAAGTATGGAGGAAGAATTCAGAAGGATAGAAGGAAGAAGCTTGTGGATTGGTCCTGTCTATAGAAGATGAAATTTCAAAGGTCAATATAGGAAACCAAAGCAATTCAATTATCTTAAAGGTGGGAAACATATTTAATGAAAGCATGATAGATCCTAGGATCAAAGAAAAAAAGGAATTGGTATTACATAATGAAGATGTGAAGGAAAAAAAAGTCAATAGAGAAGTCTCAAAGGACATACCTGCAAGAGTTTCTAAGTCAAGTAATAAAAAAAATCAACAAGAAAAAATAAAAGCGTCAAGTTTATATATGATGATCCTTAACATTACAGATTGTTCTAAACAAGCTCGCATGGATGTTCCTAGTATTATGGATAATGTTGAGGGGGAGTCTAAGTAGTAGGAAAGGAATATTGATGAAAATTCAGAAGGGAAGTGGTTTGGTAAATCATTTTGGAACACAGGGAGAGATACTTCAAAAAGATTCAAGAAATGGACAAGCTTAAGGGGGGGAATTGCTAACAAAGAAATATATTTTCATAAGGAATTCATAGTCAAGTAAAGCTATCTTCTGCAAGGGAGAAAATTATTAGCAAAACAAAGTCACATAAGAGAAGCATATTGATAGGGGGAGCTGGCATAATCCTAGGGGAATATGTGAATAAAGTTGCTTCACCCGTTTTGTCATTTATGTCAAAGGGGAAGAGAGGGTTGAATTTGTTTCCATCAATGACAAAGGGGGAGATTGTTGGAAGAAGTTATCATTGAGGTCAAATAGGGTGTCATTGATGTCAAAATAGGGTGTCATTGATGTTAAAAGGGTGAATAGATTTATGGTGTTTCCATTCAGGTCAAAGTGATAATAATTGATGTAAAAATGGTGAAGAGATCTGTGGTGTTTCCATTCATGTCAAGGTGATAATAATGATGTGGTTGTAGTAGAGATAGGTTGTTTGAGAATGTTTGATGAATCCTTGAAACCCCTAGAGAATAACCTAATGATCCTAAGGAATCCCTTGAAGAAAAATACTTGTTTCAAGTGTACATAACTCCAAAAGGCCCCCTTATGGTGCAGCAGTTGCACATGGCCCTCATGAGAAGACAATTTAAGCTATACACAAGTGGTGAAAATCCCCTCGAGAAGATCCTAATGAACATGATGATGTGGAGTGTAAAGGAGTCCCTAAAGTGTCCTGAAGAAGTGTGAATAATTTAAAAATAAATGATGTTTGGTCACATGCCCATGATGATGGGTCACATGACCATTATAGTGGGTCACATGACCATGATGATAAGAAGTGTAAGGAAGTCCCTAAAGGTGTCCCTAAGCAATTTCGGTAAGAAATGTGAAGAAATTCCTAAAATAGTGGTGTTGGGTCCACATGACAATGCGGATGGGGTCACATAACACATGTTGGAGAAGTCCCTAGAGAGCCCCTAAGGTTAGTGCAAATCATATTTGGATGAAGTATGAAAGATATCCCAAAATCATGATGATGGGTCCACATAAACCTGAAATTAGTGGTGTTGGGTCCACATGACTAGAATATTTGGTCCATATGACCATGAGAAGTAGCCCCCGAAGTAATAAGAATTAGTCCACAAGACATTGTTGAAATAAAAGGTGAAGAAACCCTGAAACAATGGTGTTTGGTCCACTTGCCCATGAGTTTTGGGGTTACATGACCAAGGGTGGAGAAGGCTCTAAAGAGTCCCAAAAGTTGGTGCAAAGAAAGTTGGTGTGAAGCATTAAGTATCCCCAAAATAATGATGTTTGGCCCACATGACCCCAAAAGTTGTGGTACTTTGGTCCATTGGATCATATGAAGTGGCAAGGATCCTTGCAAGAATATTGATGTGTCCATCAAGTATGATGACGTGGACAAGCCCTAAGGCCCCTTTGAGTAGATATTGAGTAATCTTAAAGTTTTGGCACAAAGTGTCATGATAGATCCTTGAAGTGGGGTACTAACCCTTGAGACCCCCTTAAGATATGGATATCCAAAATTAAGGATGAGTTTAAGGAGATCCTAAAAGAAGATACAAGGCATGATGAAGTGTTTAAATAGAAGAACAAACTTTTCATTTTATCATCCATAAAGTCTCTCTTTGGTATTGCACACCTCTTGGAGAAAAGTGCGAAACTTTGTAGAAGATAAATTTTTGGGTATCTTTGAGGATTGAGGAGATTCACTAAATTGGCATAGATTTCTCATATGATATCGAAATTATGAAATTCTTGGCTTGTTGGAAATATTGTTGTGAGGGATATGTGATGATATGATATAGATTTCCTTTTGGTTTGTATATTGTTTCTTCATATTGTGATCTTGGAAAAGGTATAGTTCATGGTTGTTGGTTTCTCTTGTGATGCTACATGTCTCTCATGGATAGAGTTCATCTTTGATCATGATATGCGAGCTTCTCTCTTTCTATATCTCTTTGAATTCATTGAATATTTTATGGAGTCTATGATGATGGTTATCTTTGGATAGATCTTGGTGATTATCTTGGCATATTATTGGCATAGATCTTGGTGATTTGTTGACATATATATTGGTGATTTGTTGGTATATATCTTGACTGTTATATAGGGATAGATATTGATGTTATCTTGGCATAGATATTGATGATATATTGGAATATTATATGATGATCTTGGCATAGATATTGATGATTATCTGGTCATATTGTATGATGGACTTG
This sequence comes from Larix kaempferi, assembly GCA_027924585.1. NCBI lineage: Eukaryota > Viridiplantae > Streptophyta > Pinopsida > Pinales > Pinaceae > Larix > Larix kaempferi. Next base: position 10,957,140 of record BSBM01000637.1, on the reverse strand, counting down.
GAATAGATCATAATGGCTATCTTGTTAGAGTCCATGGTTTTGTTTTGGCATATGGATCATCTCTTGGAGTGTTCAAAGTTTTGAAAATGTTCATGATGTAAAATTTGAGGATGAAAATGAAATCAATGGATGATTGTATATATTTGAGGCATGTATAGGTTGATATAGTGTGACAGATATTGAGACAATGTGATAGCGATTTTGGCATTGTGACATTAATAGTGGCATTGTGCCAGAGTCAGTGACTGTGGCATTGAGATAGAGGTGCAATGATTTTGAAAGAGATAATGATACAGGTACATAGACCGATATATAGGTACATGTTCATAGAGAAATAGATACTTTTTACAAATATAGTGATTGTGATAGGTTGTTAGAGGTAGTGATGTAGTGATACAAGCTGATAGAGACAGTGATACCAGTATAGGTTGACCAAGGAACTGATATAGGTACATATTAATAGATATAGTGATACAGGTACAAGTTGTGATAGTGATATAGTGATAGTGGAAGATTGATGTTCGTATTTATATAAAGGTGGTAGGATGGGGCAAGGATAGGAGATCAGAGTCCCCTTTAGCTTGGAGCCTGTAAATCAGGGGTTTGGAGCCTCATTCCACTTGGTGTTGGTAAATCATGGATTTGGAGCTTCCTTTAGGTCAGTGCCTTTAAAAAAGGGGGTTGGTGCCTCCTGCCATTCGGTGTTGGAGAATCTTGGAACTTGGTGCTTCCTATGAATGTAATCTTGTTATTATATAAGAAAAGCATTATGTGGTTTTCTGCTCTTTGGGTTTCCATGTTAAATCTCTTGTGCACTATGTATGGTTTATGTGATGATGAATGACATTGTTAATGGTTAATGTTTACATGATATAATTAATGTTTGAAATCGTAAAAAGTGCTCAATATTAATTCACCCCTCCTCTCAGTATTTCCAATACATCCAAGGTATAAATACAATAAAATTTTCAAACATACCAACATCCACTTTTGTTAGAATACAAATGAAATCATAAATTGCAACTGAGTACAACTGAATGTTACAATTTAGTAATTAGTGTCCCTTTGACCTAGTTTGGTCTTTAGTAGACAATAACATTAGTTTACTTTCATTTTTGTAGTTTATGGGACATCATCTGGACAAATAGTTGTGTTCCTTGGTTTATGATGAGAATTGTAACTAAAGAACATTGTATGATTAAAAGTTTGTTTATCTATGTCATAATAAATTAAATTTTACTTGTGGCATATGCATATTGTGGATTTCTACATATCATAATTTCAGCTTGGCTTAAGAGCATTGGTAAAGGTTGGATATCATGCAAGAGTTACATTGTATGTGGATGAGAGTATTAACATTGACATAAACAAGAATAATAGAGAGCTACCCTCAAACTTTATGCAATGGCTCAGGGAAAGAAATCTTTCATGTGATGACCATGTAATGAGTTTGAAAGAAGGGTAAGGATATTGGACATATAACCTTGTTTATATTTGATGACATTGTTTTAAATATTTGGTGTAACTACTACTGCCTATTACTTTACCCAGTTTGATGGGATGACATGAACATGTATCATAGTTCAATTGAAATCATCTTTTCCCCATGCAAAAAAGATTGGTATTTCTTGCTATAATTGGCTCTAGAGTGAGCAGATCTTGAATCAATTCTTCTAAATGAAGTTATGGGTTGATCATGGAAGAAAATCAGACAAATTTATATTATTTGTACATAGTATTCAACTATGATTTATACTATTGCTTTAGGTTCTCTTAACATAGTGAGTAGTTAATGTGGGAAACAATTTTAGTACAATTTATAATTAATTTAATTATGTTATTTAAAAATGTGGAATTCAATATATGATTACTCTTTTTATTGATGTAAGTAGCACGACTATTTAGCGCAAGTGGAATGGTTCACATAATATTGTATTTCATCTGTATTTATATCAAAGAAGGAAGTACAATGAGTGTCATGGAAGTGGTTCAACAAAATGATAATGTTATATTGATTGTTCCTCCCCCGGAACTAGTATTTACTGGCTTCCAATGAGAAAAGTTCCTCCTACCAACTATTGGAAAAAAATATCACAGAGCAATAACAATAAACAAGATGCAAATATAAATCACATAAACACAATACAAGAGGGACACCAATATAACATGGTTCACCCAAGATGGGCTACGTCCACACAGAAATTTCCGGTCCTTTGTATTATACCATCCAACAAATGAAGGGATACAACATGCAACACATCCACTGCAACTTCCTCTTCACTCTCTCACAGTCTCTCTTACACAATCATGGTTATCTTGACAATGATACAATACACAACCGTTTACAATTCTTTCCTTTTAAAGATGGATTACCATAGGAAAATTCTATGGAACACCCAATACCATGGGCATGTAAATCACCCATTATTGACCAAGTCATGTCTATGAAATTACAACATTTTACAAGGCATTTTTTTATTCAAAATTTTCGCTATGGGGGCGCTGACCCCAAAACCTCACTAGGGGGCTCCTAAAATGTAGTCGCTCCCCCCCTAGACCCCCCATGGTGACTATATTGGGGGGGAATCCCCCCCAAACCACACTGTCATGGGTTGGGATCCAGACATGGCTGAAACACGACCTCTGAATATGGAAGATCAAGCTCCACAACAAACACTAACTAGCCTTGAAGAAATTATTTTTAAATGTAAATATACTTCAAAGGTTGATGTTATACCTATGTAGCACTTATTAAGCTATATTTTACATGGTTTCATGGTGGAAAATTTATTGATAGGAGTTGACTATCTCTAGTTTTATTATTTAAGTACTTACAAGGTCTTTGCATCCGCAAAATGGGAATTTTGTTGGTCATGTTATGCTTGATAAGAAGGCACTTATCAAAGAGCTTAGGGATTGAACACATTGAGAATATTTTAAAATAACTTATAAGGGGACACAAAGTTTTGGTATCGTCAAATATTCCTTTGATGGGAATGTAATTCTCTTATACTATCAATATTTAGGTGGGTTATCTTATTACTAGTGGCAACCTCAAAATTTAGTCATAAGATGAAAGATGAAGAATACAAGTGGTACATAATGTCATTACCTATATTATCTACTCGAACATTGGGTGTTTATTTCACAAGGAAAAAAGGATGGCCTCTTCAACTTGGTATTCATGCTTTGGATTGAAATTTGTTTTGTACAATATAGTTATCATGTTTTTGCAAGTCTTATGTACTTTCTTATGTTCCGAAACTACTGGAGTTGTAAAGAGCTGTATGATTACTGTAAAAGTTTCCATTTAGTATTTTTAGCTTTTCAATTACATTCCCGTGTTCATCTATTTCACGACCATGAGCATCAAGATAAAGAACATGAGCTTTAGCAGGTTTTTGCTGGCTAATAGCACCAAATTGATCAGGCACTTGTCTAGGAAACACGTTAAGAAATGGCATAAATTAGGATCTTGATGAAACCCCATTTTTGTTGCAATCTCTTGTTCTCTTTTCATTGCTTCGTAATTTGGAATACTTTCATACCCTGGCATAAAACTATCCATCATAGTGACAAGTTTCATATTTACTATTGTTGTAGTTGTAGGAATACTAGTTGATGCAATCATTGTAGCTTTCATTGTAGTTGACACTACAACAAATTCCTTTGATTAGCTTCTTTTTTAGCTCCCTTTTTTGCTTCCACTAACTGTTTCAATGTATTTTTATCCATTTTTGTGAAAAAGTCAATGCTATTCATTAGGATGGAGCTAATTATGTCATTTTTTGTACTAAGTATCCCAAGTAGGAATCGAAATTCAATGCTATATAGTGCGGAATTTAATAGAGACTTTAACTTCTAGATTAAATTCTTCTTTAGCTTCATTTTTTGCTCCTGGTCTAGCTTCTAGTTTAGCTTCTTTTTTAACTCCCTCTTTTTGCTTCTTTTTTTGCTCCTCTTTTAGCTTCATGTTTAGCTTCTATTTTAGATTCCTTGTTAGCTTCCTTATTTGATCTTTTTTTAGCTTCTTTTGAGCTTCTAGTTTATCTCCCATTTTAGCTTCTAGTTGGCTTCCTATTTAGCTTCCAGTTTAACACTTACTGTGCCTAAATAGTTAAGTTATTGAGGTCTTGGGGGTTATGGGGTTAGGGGATTTAGGGAGGGTTTTAAGACTCAAGGAAATCATCATCATCATCATATACATCATCATTATTTTCATTTACATAATAATCATCATAATATTCATCATGAACCAATTTTTCCATCCATGCCAACAAAGATAAAACCCGACATACCCAACTTTGCAGCAAAACCTAATGAAGATGCCAATTTCCATGTATTTGTCTTTTTCTTGTGGAATTATTTGATACAAATAAACCATGACTCTATTAAGTTAAGACATCCCCTAATAATTTTATAGCGTCCAACATGAAAGTGGTTTAATGGTTAATTTCCTAGAGATTATATTGGGTTAAGGTCATAATGTCATCCATCGACCCTGCACAATGAGCAGTGAATGGGGAAAACGTTGAGATTTATTCAAACTATGACGGTATGCGTCATAATTTGACATAGATGGACTAGACACATTCCTTGATGGTATGGGAGGGTTTCAAGACTCAAGGGCGTCTAATGTCTCCACATAAAATTTGAGATCGTCCAAGTTTCCATCAATGCTCATCATGCACATCTCATTGTCATCATTCGTCATTACCATATATAGAATAGTTGTCATAACTCTCTTGAAATGGCATGGGAATTCCAACACACCCACCACTAATGTCATCCATCTACCCTGCATAGTGAGCAGTGAATGGAGCCAACATTGAAATTTCTTCAAAATGTGGTCGTATGCATTGAAATTTTACATTGTTATACTAGGCGCATGCTTTGATGGCATGGGAGTGTTTTAATACTAAAGGGCATCATCATCATCATCATCATCATCATCATAGCCATAATCATTATTTTCATTCCCATCATCATCGTCATAATATTTATCATGACCCAATTTTTACATCCATGCCAACAAAGATCAAACACAACATACCCAACTTTGCAGTGAAACCTAATAAAGATGCCAATTTCCATGTCTTTGTCTTTTTCTTGTGGAATTCTTTAAGACTATTAAACCATGATTCTATTAATTTAATACATCTCCAAATAATTTAATAGTTTCTAACATGCAAGTGGTTTAATGGTTAATTTCTTAGGGATTATATTAGGTTAAGGTCTTAATGTCATCCATCGACCCTGCACAATGAGCAATCAATGGGGCCAATGTTGAGATTTATTCAAACTATGATTGCATGCATTGAAATTTGACATGGTTATACTAGATACATGCCCTTATTGTAAGGGAGGGTTTCAAGACTCAAGGATGTCTGACAGCCCCACATAAACTTTGAGATCATCCACGTTTCTATCAACATTCATCATGCTCGTCTAATTGTTATCATTCGTCATTACCATATATAAAATATTTGTTAGAACTCTATTGAAATAGTATGTCACCTCCAACATACCCACCCCCAATTTCATCCATCGTCCCCACACAGTGAGTAGTGAATGGGGTCAACGTTGAAATTTATTCAAAATGTGCCTATATGCGTTGAAATTTGACATGGTTATACTAGGCACATGCCTTGATGGTATGGGAGGGTTTTAAGACTCAAGGACATCATTTTAATCATCATATCCATCATCATGGTTTTCATTTACATCCTCATCATCATCATATTCATCATGACCCAATTTTTCCATCCATGCCAATAAAGAACAAACCTAACATACCCAACTTTGCAACAAAACCTAATTTCCATGTCTTTACATTTTTCTTGTTGCATTCTTCGAGATGATTAACAATGATTCTATTAATTTAAGACATCCCCAAATAATTTTATAGGGTCCAACGTACAAGTTTTTTAATGGTTAATTGATTAGGGATTATATTGAGTTAAGGTCCTAATGTCATCCATCGACCCTACATAGTGAGTAGTGAATGGGGCCAACGTTGAGATTTATTCAAACTGTGACTGTATGCATTGAAATTTGACCTGGTTAGACTAGACATCTTCCTTGACAGTATGGGAGGGTTTCAAGACTCAAGTATGTATGATGTCCCCACATAAACTTTGTGATCAGTCATGTTTCCATTAACGTTCATTATGCACGTATCATTGTCATATTTTGTCATTCCTATATATAGAATATTTGTTAGAAATCTCTTGAAATGGCATGGGACTTCCAACATGCACATCACCAATTTCACCCATTAGCCCCATGCAGTGAGTATTGAATGGGGCCGACTTTGAAATTTATTCAAAATATGCCTGTATGCGTTGAAATTTTACATGGTTATACTAGGAGCACGCCTTGATGGTATGGGATGGTTTTAAGACTCAAGGATGACTCATGTCACCAAATAATATTTTACATCATACATGTTTCCATAAACGTTCATCATGCACATCTCATTGTCATCATTCGTCATTACCATATATAGAATCTTTGGCGAAAATGTCTTGAGGGGTCAAGGGGTTAGGGGTTAGGTGGGTAGGGGCTAGACATTTTAAAGGTTAATGGCTTAGGATAAGGTTTAGTGAAGTATTTAATTTTTTTTTTTTAATATAAATTAATGAACAAACTTTGCATACATTGTGCCTAATGGTTTGGATTTACATTGTTTTACATATACGACACATGTAATTATATTTTTTAACAATTGCATATGCAATGTATTTTTATTCAATATTCTATTCATCTATATCAATTTGAATCTAACCAATAACTTGACAACACCTCTAAACCAATATCAACCAATAAATTACCACTAACCATGTTAGTTGTTATCCAAGTAATCCTAATTTTTTCTGCCAACAATTCATACCAAAGATTGAACACTTTAAGGATAATTCAATAGGTAATTTGTATTGAGACAAATAATATTGAAGCATTTCAAAGTTTGGGCCATAAAAACATTATTTTTTAAACATGGATTAGAATTTTTGAAAATTTAGAAGTCTTGATAATTTAGATTATTGTCTGCAACAATGTCATCCAGTGCATACTTGTCAATGTTCATATGTTATTGCAAGTATTTAATATTATTATTGCTACACCATCCCGCTTAGGTGGTATTAAATTCATCCTCATATTCACATACGCCATCTTCATCATAAATGAAATTCGATTGTAGACCATCTATATTGTTACGAGATGTATTTGGATCATTATTTTCTATATCATCCATATTGTTGTATTCTAATATAAGATCATCTAAGTCTGGATTGTTATCTTGTTGTGCCTGAAAAAACGTCTTCAAAATTATCATGGATGCCAATTTATTCAATGTTATGTAATCCCTCTCCACATTTTGTTGGGCATCATTATTCTAATCCATATTCACTGAGGCATCATCAAATACATGCCTTAATTTTGGATTATAATGTATGAAAAATATCCATTTCGTGTCCAAAATATCTTTAAAGAAAAATATGTGCACATGAATGACATACATATGTTATAACATTTTTATTGATTAATAAACACACATATATATTTTCAATAAACTATGAATTAATATATTAATGATCACTACCACTTCTTATTTGAGTTAAAGAAATACCTGCTCATAATGAATTGGTAGAACATAAGGCTCCTTATCCTCTAGTAGGAACCCTGAGGAATCTATAGAAAACAATCTACTATGGGTGTCATGTCTTCGTGTCCTCTCAAATGCATAAAAATACAACATTTAAAAGAGCGATAATCCAACTCAATAATTTCTTGGATTTTCCCAACATATACTAGATTCCCTTCAATGATATTCCTATGTTTTGATCTTGCTTGACTAGATTGCTTGAAATCAACCATTATTCCACAATCAAAGGATTGCCTCTTCACATCTACACTTTCTACATGATAATGTCGACCATATGCCCACATTGTAGGATATTTCCTCTCCTATGAAATACCATTTATTTCAGTGAAAAAAAATATAATTATGCATATTTAAATAGTTAATAGTATGGAAACTGTATTGAAACAACATTTTGTAAAGTTCCAAATGTACATTTATTTCACATCCTCTAGACATGTTGATTTCATCTTCGATTATGTTTGAATCTATACCTGCATCATCTATTCGATTTTGAATTTGTTCACTAACCCATTGTAGTGTGCAATCTTTTCCCCATTCCCCAAGTAGATTAGTGGGAAGTGGAGTATTCCTTGGGTTCAATATCTTAAACTGTCTCCTTGCTTCTAACACTTCTTCTCTTTTTTATCATACAAATCAATCCATTTGTTCATAAATTCCATGTGGTACAGAATGAGCTTGTTGAGTAGAAAACTTTCATCTACATCTATTACATGTCAACATGTATATTTCAAACTCCAAATGTCATGTTGTTAATTTGAAAAAAAATATATAGAGTAAATTAATGATTGAAATACAAATAATCACGGTGATCATGAATTTAATTTCTCATTTCTACTTGAACACCATTATATTGCGATTTTTCTCCATCAATAATATTTGATGCACATTCTTCATCCTAGATACATGGCCCATCTTCAAAATATTTACCAAGGAATTCACATAGGAATAAAAATGATTCATTCAATACATACCCTTCAGCCATGCAACCCTCTAGATGTACCTTTACCTAGACATATATTTTTAGAGTTTTCATATACCTCTCAAATAAAAACATCCACCTCGTTAATACGACACCTGCCAATTCAGTGTCATCGACTAGGTGTATAAGTAAATGGACTTGTGGGTCCGTGAAACTTGTACAGTGCTCCTTCTCAAATACACATACAATTTATGCAATTTCCTTCTTCCATATCACCACTTAACATTCGTGGATCTCCTTGGAGGTCACCCACCTAATATACTAATACTAAATTAGTATAAAAATTTATTCAAAATTAAAATGCAATATAATATCGTTATGCCTCTCACACGTGACCATTTCATACCACATACCTTGTAAATGCTTACAATCTAATTATGGAACTCCTTAAGCCAATGCTAAGACATGAATCCCCCCTCATTTCCAATGGCATGATATGATATCAGACACATTTACCAAAGGTCATTAGTAATTTCTATCACACAATATAATCTCAAATATATTTAGTAATTAATTAATGTTGCAAGTAAAATTTAAATGATGATAATACCTTCATAAAATTATGAAAATCATGTGTTTTAAATCCCGTGATATGTCCATCAACTGTAGAAGCTTTATTCAATGATGACCCATAGCCAGTAGGTTTCCTTATTGAATTGATGATTATTTTTAGTTGTTCGATCTCTTTCTTCTTCAAAATCCACAGGGCTTCTGCATATGTTTCATTTTCCCCATTTGGCCACAAATATCTTCTATCAAATTTGGTATGCGAAAGAGCAATATCTCTCCTTGAAGACAATTTGTCATTCTCTTTTCTTAATATATGTCGAAATATAGAATCTGGTACATTTTTGAATATGTGCATAGGATAGATATAATAAGTGAGATATTAATAGATCCTTCCGGTAAGGGATATCATAAAATACACATTTCCTTTTCATTCCTTTTGGCATATTAACTACAACTTGTTCTAGTTCTTTAATTGAATCACCCCGATTACAAAAATCCTCCCAAGATTTCAATTCAACATCTTCATACTTATTAAGACAATCACGTGGACCCATAACCATGGGAGGGCCTCTATTTTCAACTCTTCCATCAAATTGATTCTTTAGGTGATTTATAAACTTGATCTGGTTGTAGAAGAACCTTGTTGTTTTCATAAATAAATTTATGTAGATATTTAGAATAATGCCCCTCAAATTGTTCTACACATCTTGTACATGCAAATATCCCCTTTGTTTCAAGCCATACAATTCAATAAATAATGTTAATAACATCAAAATAATAGTATAAAAGTAAGTATGAAAGTTGGGCTGAAAATAAATTATGATTGTAAATATGTAAATATTTTTTATTACTTGAACAAACACCAAGTCATGGGAAATAATGAATAGTCCAACATAGCACACCATACAACATGAAGGACCTATTTTACGGAGGACATGATATGTCATACATTCTTATTCCTTTCCATAACAATTAAATCTCATCAATAAAAGGCGCAATATAAACATCCATTTTTTTACTTGATGTTTTCCTGGAACAATGAGAGTTAGCATAATGTGCTCCTTCGACCTAACACTCATCCATGGGGGAATATTGTATACTATCAATCCGAAAATCTAAATAATATGATTTGCACTCATGAAAGATATTGGGAACACTCCATCTATTCCAAGCCCAAACCTAATACTACGGGGTTCATCTTTGAATTTTCCTAGCCATTTTTCCTCTATGTGTTTCATTGCTTTGTAGTCCATCGAAATTCACATGAATCCATCTTTACTCCTATTATTTGCATGCCAATCCATCAATTGTGCAAATGAATTGCAACAAAACATTCATTGAAGTCTTGGTATAACTGGCATCTGGCATAAAACCTTATTTGGAATAGTAAGACCTTGTACATATGTACGATATCTCTTTTATTTGCATACATGGCATTCTACCTTGTTTTGATATTCATTTCTATATAAATTGCAATAATTTTTAGATTAATGAATTTGCTTATATTCAATCCACAACTCGACCAACAACTAACGTGCTTATCTGCAAGTTGATGGAAACACATTCTCTTTAGGGAATATTTTAGATTTTGGTGCTCGATAAGATTGTCAGACATTAAATCAATTGAATTGTTGAATTATGATGAACATGTTTGATATGTCATTCTATACTAGAATTGTTTATATACAATACATGGTTTTAAAATATCCTGAAAGAAATATAAAATAAGTTGATGAATATTTATGAATTATGCACACCAATTGACAATGCAAATTAAGAAATAGAATTCAACTCACTTTAGTAGGGTAGTCACAACCTTTGTCTAACTAGACAAATAGTGACTTGATTTCTAATAATATTAATGTGCATGCAATTTTTGAGGTTCTACTTGCACCCAATATGAGCACAGGTGTTTTCGATGCTTGCTTGATTGAGTTACTCAGGTTGTTATCATCAATAATATGTTGGTGGTAATTACCCCTCCTATTATCATTACTATCAACCATAGGATCATTATGATCATCATTGTTTCCATCCCCAAAGAAACCTGTTAGCATTTCATTCAATGCTTTTTCATACACTGCATTTTCACTATCATCATCATCATTAAGGCTAGGTGGCGTGTTATCATTGTATGATAATCTCATTAGTTCTTCAAATTTCTCAAGTGGTAGTGTTCTCTTCAATGCTGCTCTTTTCACCCTGGTATGGTTAAAATGATGGTTTGGATCATTCCATCCAAATATTAATAACCTAGTTGGATCTTTGGTATTAGTAGGTGTATCATCAATATATTCTACCTATCAACAAATGCGAGCATTACTTAATGTTAGCCAACAATTGGATAAATCATAAATGTATCAATTTCAAAGAAATATAATCAAATACGTCTTAACAAAGAAAAATATCAAGTGCGCGTGCATGTGTGTGTGTGTGTGTGTGTGTGTGTGTGTATCTTGAATACAATAACCTTATATTCTAGAGTACATTTTTTTATGCAATAGTTTAAGATAAAACACATTTTTGAAAACATAGTTTAAATAACAAGTCACATTCATTTATTATTCTTTGATTTTATTCCCTTAAGAACATCCTTAGGGAGACCTTGTTCTTCCCCTTTATTTCTTGCATGAGCATGTTTTACAGATTTGTAATTAATTAATAAATCATCCCCAATAGTAAGGTCCATAATAGCCTCACCCATTATCAATATGTAAGCCTTTCTTTTCATATCTCCATCTTTATCATTTATAACCTCAACAAATTGACAATTTGGTCTTAGAGTAGGGTCCCTTCCCTTACTACTGTTTATAAAACCTGCAACATTTTTGTGTGTGTATGCACAAACATCTATATACATAAGATGGCCTCTATTCATTTCTTTTCCACATTCCAATTGGAGACGATGTGTATATATATTTCAATTTAGTCCATATGCTAACATGGTGTGCTTATATTCTTCTAGCCTTATCCATTCACCACTATAATATGATGGCCCATAATATGGCATTAATATCCTAGTGGTTTGTTGTGAATTGTTTCTATGTTTACATCCCACTTGGGCATTTTGGACAATAAAGAGGCCTAGATTCACTCGATGAATATTGGAGGGTTGTATCATGTAGTTGTATCCCCAAAATTGAAACACCTCATACACTCTAGGTAGTTGTTGATCACTAGGCTAAGCACAATATAGTAAAAAATCAAATGTCTCTTTGTAAATTAATCTCAAATTCAAGGGCAAGTCATCATCTCCATCACATTCATTCTCATAGGGTATGTAGTCCACCTTCCCCTTTTCTTTAAGTAAATTATGCATCTTTAAACTTATTCTTGTTCTATTTCTTGTTTTCATCAATTCATCATCTTCCGAGCTACTATATGTGAACATATTTTTGTTAGATGTATAATTTGATAAATAATCATCACCCTCTAGGCCAGAAGTCAACGCACCAAGAAAATTTAAGTTAAGAACTTTATCCTACAAGTATTCATTAAGAAAAACTTTAATTATTCAAATAATATAAAATTGTCTTTAAAAGAAGAATACATATTATTTATATCAAATTGGAAAATCCCTTACCACAATTCCTATTGGATTCGAATTGATTGTAGGATGCATACTACCCCCTAAAAGCTCATCATTTATGTAAAGTCTTTGTACAATTCTCCATTTGAATTGTTTCTTTCCATGACATATAGAACATCCACAAACAATAGTTTTCTCAAAGTATTCATCCCATGTATTATAGTCCTGATCAACCTCTTGTTTAGTGCTCTCATTTGTTGCGTCTCTAGGATCCATTGTCATATCCTCTTCCACCCACTGTCCTCTAAATTGTTTAACTATTCTAGGTCCACTTCCATGTACTTATCTTTTTTCTTTGGTAGATGAATGACCAGGCTCTGCATTTGCTGCAATCTCCATATAAAATAATCAACAACATGCACTAATTTATGTCAAAATTGGATAATACAATATAAATTTTAATAATATTGTGAAAAAAGATGGACATATCACAAAATTCCATTAGATCAATTTTCCCTAAGTTAAGTCAAAATTTGAGTGCCTTATGTCCTGCATCATCTGTTGTGTCCTCATTATATATAACATGATATGTTGCCATGGAATCTCTTGTAATACACAACAACATCGATAATTTTTAGTGCACCAATTATATTATTTCAACAAATATGCATCGAGCCAAAATTTCAACAAGAAAACTATCCAACATCCCTATCTCGCATGGCCATCCTAATTTACAAACTTTTCCCTTGATCCTAGAATCACATTTAATCACCATTCATGTGTATTTTCAACCAATAAGTTTAACCTCAAAGGATCCAAAGACAATAAATTGATGTTTCTTTGCCTTATTACATCTATTGTATCTACAGATTCCGTTGACATATTCTCTTCCACCACTTTTCTCTATGTGATTTAGTAGTTCTACGCCATCCACATCCTCTGTCCATGGCCTCCTCTATATCCCGTAATACACAACAACGACAATAATTTTTAGTGCACCAATCAAATCCAATTATCAGTTAATAAGTTCAATCAAATAGGGACACAAGTAAAAATTACCTTTGGATCAAAGGGTACAAAAATAATACTTTGTAAAATGAGCACTCCAGTTAAGTGTTGCAATGAGCTATAATACAAGACTAACATTAATAATCATAACCACTAAGAGAAGACTAATTTTATTTTTTATTATAAACACTAAGAAAGTCTTAATTGGATCAATTGCATATTGTACTTTTATGATGATATGTGAATGGAACTCTCCTTATTAAACCCTTTATGCATTCCTCTTAATGTTGTACTCCTTTTAAGAGGAGTATATAAGTTTGGATAGGATAAGTTTGATTGTTTTTTCCCTTTTCTTAATTCAAATATTATGTCAATCTTTAAATATTTTTTAAATTTTAGTTGCATCATTCCATCTTATGGGTTTCAAACACTTAAGTGGTTTCTTAATGCACTAAATGACCAAGGTATTACACACTAAGGGGTATCTTGATGTGTTAAGTAACCAAGGGAAGGGTGGTAATGAATTGTGTGTTGGACATTAACAATATAGTTAGTGTGCCCATGAGGTGGTCTTAAACACTGAAGACAATGGGACACATATCATAAGGTGACCTCCTTCCTTTCCCTAGTAACAATAACCATCGTTTTTAGGTGTGTTTCTTTTGGGTTTTGGATTCATCCTAATACACTAAGACTAGTAATCCTAAGTTAACTAGAAGTTAAGTGGTCAATTAGTGAATTTTTGGTCTAAAAATTTCACAAGAATTAGGCTATGTGGTAGAATCATTTATTGAGTTAGGCATAGTTCATTAGAGTGCCATTGTTCCTTAGTCAAAATAGTTGGGCACTAGATGATGCCACACAAGACAACTAGTATACTATGTAAAATATGAGAGTTAAGTTAATAAATTTTATTATATATATATATATATATATATATCATAGTCAATCCAATAATTGGGTAAGGGCCCATACTTTTGTTACTAAAAAAATCATCATTATAAATACATATACACCACAAACCTCCCCCCCTTAGTAGGATTTTATTCCCTCAAATTATTTAAACACTTTCCAATAGGTTTAAGAGCCTCTCCCACACTTGTTCCTTTGTGAACTACTTAACATTGTTCAATATTTTCCCCTATAACCCGATTTACAACATTTTTTGTGGTCCTCTATAGGTATCATGAACCATATTCTACAAGATATTGTCCTTCAACAATTTTATCTATGTACCAAGTTGATTGTTGTTGGTATAAAATGTTCTATCATAACGTCATTAGGAATAAATGGCCAAAAGATTTTCAACTTGTTTGCATTGATAAAAAAGAAAATGTTCATATAAATACGCAAATTAAGCTTAAACTCTATGACCCCTCTCTACAGTATACATGTGAAAGGTCCATACCAAATAGTTTTAATTTTTGAGCTCAATGTTTCAATATTTTCTTGTCACAATATAACCACACCATGTCACCGAATTTGAACGAGTGTTTTGTTCTATGTCGATCATGGCACTCTTTGTAAAGTCATTAAGCTCTAAATTTTTTATCCTAAGTTATTGTTGGATATACTAAATCATGGCTATGAACTTAACATCCTTTCAAAAATTTTCATTGTTTAAAGTGAATTAACTTGTAACCACTGCAACTAATGATAGATAAAAGGTCATATGGGGAAGAAACCTTAGGCATACTCACATGGGCACTAATTTGTTTATATATGAATGGCTTGATAGTAACAATGTTGGATTCATGGTAAAATTTTGTCCCATGTTTTTTGGTGTGTTTGGTTGTATCCCCATAGTAGATGTTTAGGGTTTGGTTCACAAATTTTCTATGTCCATTTTTCTAAGGATCAAAATTAGTCATCCTTTGATCATGAATTGAATACACAATCAAGCATGATAAACCTACATACACATAATGTACACCACGGACATGTGTTGAGCATATCTACCATAAATATGATTATGATGAATTGCAATATAACTCTATTACTCCTTAGATATTAGGAGAATAAATCCAAATAACATAACCATAAGCCAATGTGCAGAATAATGACTATTAATATCCAATATATACTAATTCTCACACATTTCCCATATAGGACTTCTACAAAAGATAACCTACTAGATCAATTTTTAAGTTTAATATATATAATATTAATATATTAATTTTATCCTCGATGGCGATAAAAAGGAACTATTTGCACCGAATTTGGTGTCCCAAGTAGATTGCATTTTGTGCATTAAGTTGGAACTAGATTCGATGCCTATTGTGGTGAATTTAACACCGATTGATGAAAACAAAATAAAAAATAAAAAAAGCCTCCAGGCCATATTCATTTTTCATTGAAATATTCACCACCTTGGCTCTAGATCTATTCAAACATCCACCACCACCTTGTATCTGATTCTATTCAAACATACACCACCTTGGCTTCGACTCGAATTGCTTACCTTGGGCACTAGAGTGTCTCCTACGCACGCACTAGTGGCTTCTTCCTTCATGGAAATGTCTCCTTCCTTCATGGTAGTGTCTCCTTCACACACACCAATGGCTCCTTCCTTTGCATAAGTGACTCCTTCCTTTGCGGTAGTGTCTTGAATTTCGCTAGAGAGAGGGAGAAATTTTCCCTATCTCGGCTTCCTCCTCGCCTCCATGCATATGATTTTCCCTAGCTCACATCCATAGACATGACAAGCTCATCTCAATGGTCAGGATGGACAGGATTTTCCCTAGCTCACCTACAAAGATAGTATTTGCTCGCCCAACCTCAGAGTTTCGAGCATAGAGAAGGGATCCATGAGTGGGAGAAATGAGGTAAGTCATTGTGAATTTATATATATGTAATTGTTGCAATTTTGTCTTAGATTTTCTAGATTTTTGTTTTTTGTTTAAAATTTTAAAAGAAAAAAATTATTTTATATCTTTAAGGAGATGAGATTGACCAAGAGAAAGAGGATTTGGCTTCAATATTGGGGGTTGAGGAATTAAATAAACTTGACTATGTGTACTTGACAATGCTTGCAAGATACATAGAAAAAACATCAACTAAATCCACTGAAACATTGCAAGAAAATGAACCCATACTAATGAAATCAATTGATTCCCCATCCACTCCTAGATCGAACAGAAAATCAATGAGAAAATCATTAACCATAACTTCTAAGAATTTTGAACAAGGAACATAGACTTCCAATGTCTAGGCCACTCCTGGGACGTAGAACTCTTCTTCCACCATGCCATGCTATGGATATTGCATTGGTATCTACAATAGACAAATAGAATATGACTTGATCCTAGTATGATAAAGCACGAATATTTATTGTACGCTTTTGCTTACATATAATTTCTAATATAATGCGTGATTTAAAAAAGTTAAATAAAAAATTTCAAGAGGAGAACATTAATACCACTTCTCTTGGGACATCTATTGATGTCACTATCAACACTTTGTGGAGATTATTCTTGAGACATGATACATTTCCAAATGGTGCCTACTACTTATCCAATTTCTTAAAGGAATCTAAATTGGGTTATCTTGAAATAAAGGGCAATGAGGGAGCTATTCATGAACACAGTTTGATTTACAAGGTAGTTCCAGATATTTGCAATGATCATGCCAATACATAAACATCATGTTCAAAATATTATAAATTGTTTGAAATCGAGATTTCCCAATCTTTCTACTTTCAATGATGTGAAGTTATTTATTCCTTTCTATTATTCACATGATGCTATTACTCATGAGAGCATCTCATTTCATTGGCTTGATATACTTCTTCAACCTTTACAACATACTTCATGTGATGACAGTGTTGATGCACCTTCATTTGATATTGTAACATGTAAAAGAGAATTGCATGAATTTACTAATACACTTCATTCAGGTTGTGAAGGGTTCTGTATGAAAGATACATGGTGAGTTTTTTTTTTCAAATACTTGTAAAACAAGATTTCCAAATATGTTAAAGTAATGGCAATCCATACTTACAATCCCTACAAACAATGTGTCATGTGAACAATTGTAATATCCCCAGTTTGAACACCCCTTGAAAATGTGTAAATACTTAAGTCTTTATGTTTCTTAAGACTTGATGTTGAGCTAGGAGGCTATGGAGCATCAATTTCTTTTGATATGTTGTTAGACTTGATTCTGAGCATGGAGGATCTGGAGCATCAAGCATGTGAACTGAAATGTTTATGTTTGGATTTGATGTTAATTCGGAAAGACTCTGGAGTATCAAGTATTAATAATAAATGTGTTTTAACTATCTCATCTACTTAGTATGTCTAAATGAGTTGGGAACAACTAGTAAAGAGGGACCAAGCAAACTGGAGGAGGAATGATCCTTTTAATATTAATAAATGAAAATATTAAATAAAATAGAACAAGGAAAAGTTAAAGAAAATATTAATTAATAGATTAAAAGAAACTGGAAAAGAATCCTAACTACGTCTTGAAAGGAGAAAGATGTAAAAAGGGATAATGAAATAAAAAATAGGTACCTTTTTCCTAAAAGAAAGATAGGTTGCAACTAGAAATACAAAAAAATACATCTCCATACAATAAATTGCAGAGAAGGAAATATAGAGGGGGTATTGGTCTGTACACCACTGAAAGGTTCAGTTGTAAATCCTAGAGCGCTCATGACCATGAAAAAAACATGGAAGTTCTGGAAGGAATAATATTTAAAAATGGATTTCTATAAATTTTTACATAGAGATGGTAAAAATCCTTTTGGGTACTCTACATTAGATTAATCCACATATAGTGAATAAATTCCCCGATTATTCTCTGTTAGTGTGCTTGGTCTGGCTCAAGGGTGATTTTCCGAGTTTAGATATTTACTCAGAAAATATAAGGCTGGGAGGAACGTAGAAGTTCCTAATTTAGTTGGACTGCTAAGGTTGATAACTCATTCTTACTCTTTCTTCTTACTATAAATCATATTATTGATCTTGAAAGTAGTTCCTTTGAAAATTCTATAGCATATAATTAAAAGTAGATTGTTCTAGATTGTAGCTTATAATGTTAGTTTTTTATGGAAAAATCATACTGAAGTTATACTTGCTCTTTATTTTACCATTAGGAAAGCAAAATTTTATTAAGTTATTTATCTCAGTAAGGATCCTTAAAAATGTAATTATTTTAGTAAGGATTGATGGAACTGATAAATAGGCTTGTAGTTAAAGGATTATAATTACTCTTTTTTATTTCAAACTTTGCAAAGGTAAGAGTTATATTTGATATAATATATTTACTTTATTTCAAGTTAGACATTTCATGAACAAATTTAGGGATAATAGATTCCTAGGAAGAAAACTTCCGTAAAATCCAACTAAGGAGGAAGGAACAGTTAAGTTCCTCGAACACATGGTTCTTAGTCCATAGTTAGGAAGACTACTTATTGGTTTTAAACATATGAGTCCCAAATTAAAGATAATAAAAGTTTTAATAATGTTAATATTAGAATATTAGAATTGTATAAATGTATATGGTTTCCACCATAGTTAATCTAGTAAATTTAAATAAATACACTCCAATCATTGTATGTCATTCAAGTCCGGAATAGCGTACCATTAAGGCCTAGGATTTGAGACCTCTAAACCTACAAATAAAGGAAATGCATTTATGAGAAAATAGTAAATTGATTCAACTCCCTAACTAACCAAGAACCAAACGATATTGAAACAAATCATAATTGTCTCATACTACATCAATGAAACTCAGAACATAATTAAACTTCGATACAAAAATAAGACATCATTTTATGAATCAACCCTATTGCATTTGGGACAAGCAACATGGGAAAGAATTTAAAATAGAATCAGATACCGATATTCTAAGAAAATAGAATTAATACAATTCATTACGCTTCTTAGGAAAGAAAACGATAAACATAGCATTATTTGATTTAAAGGGCCTTTTGCTTACTTAACCATGCATATAGAATTCAGAATAATAACATAAAATTAGACATTGAAGCTTCAAAGAAAGATAAACACTTAATCCAATGCAATGGCCAATAAGTACTATGCTTTTAATTCTGAGTAAATAATTAAAGCATTATTTACGCTAGGGCCTGGACAAACATAGATAGGGTTCGAAACAATTCAATATTTCGCATCCTCACAGCGATAAATATATAAATTAAGAATTGAAAGACAGACCCTCTGAAAGGGAAATTAAACTAATCTCCTCCAAACGTAAGTCGAAACACATTTAATAGAGCTAAATACATGTAGAGAGAATTATAAATAAAATCTCACTAAGGGTGTAATTACAGTTACATTGATAGTGCTGGAAATAAAATGCTCATGATTAATCAAATTAAGAAAATAGAATATGAGTACTTGTCAAAAAGAACTTATAATACTTGCACTATTTTCAACAAATCAATTAGGGTGTCAAATTCTCAGTTTTTACTGTCTACTTGGCCACATCATCAACATGCACAATACATAACTTAAAGGGGTTTATATTCTGGGTATAAAACCCTTAAGACCTTTAACAATGGATCAAATATTGTAGACTAGATATCCTTATGGAAACCCTGAAATGAAATAGAGGCACTGTAAAAAATTAACCACCACCAGTTAAACAAAAGATAGCAACACAACATTTCATACAACATCATCATCTACTCACTAAGATTTAAATCATGAAACTTAGGGAGAGAGTTCTATATAGACAAAGGAACGTTGTTTACCTGTAATTGCCTTGTGGGGAAGCTCAAAAAACACAAACAAAAGTCCATATGTCTCCATGGTACCTGGAACTACAACATGGTCATAAATTAATAAACCATGAGATTGGGAAAAAGGAAAACGATGAAATCTTAAATGAAACGTGTAAAGAAAACCTCATGCTCCTTTTAAAATATCAACAACAAGTATTCTTCAACCAACTGAGGCAAAACAAGATGCCAGAATTTATGCTTGACTCGTATACAAGAGAAAATTTCACCATGGAAGCTATGAAAATTATCAAGGTTTTACCCAGAAGGAAACCGAGATGGGAAGATCCCTCCATAGGTCAAAAAGGAAACATGAATGAATTTGAAACCCTAGGAAATCCACTGTTTAACTCGATGAGATTTCTAAGGGCTAGACTTAATTACTCTGTCAGTGAGGTCTTGGCATGGAAACAAATGGATAAACCTTTCCATCAAGCACTGTAATTGGCATTGATGTGCTAATTAAAGTCGTGAACCACAACAGAAAGATATAATATAAAGTCTCAACTCAGATAAACTATAATCTATTCATTACATACAATTATATACATATGGTGGGATGCTCCATCCAATTCTAACGATGGTCACGACCATTAATCTATGTGTACAAGTGTGTCAAATATATACATGATAATACTTAAGGATAAGGTAATCCCTTTCTTCTTTACAATATTTAGCTCAACTTGAGAAAAGCGGATTACTTCCTCCCTCTAACTTGAAGATAGAATATTGAGAATAAGTAAGCTAGATTATATGTTTATGTGCGTAGTGAACAAAAGTTAAATAATGCTAAATATGAAACAATATATTCCATAAAAGATAAATATAAATGAAAATGAAAGGTTAATAATATCATATTATGAATGAGTAACTTGGGAGATAAGGAGACCGTGTTTGTGTGAGATGAAAACCCTCATGAGGTTTAAACCTGCATTGAAAAAATTGCAGTGATGTTAGCCAACGAGCTAAGTAAATAGAATTCTCAAGCCACAATGAAACCTCCCGTAGCTTCACAAGTTGAGAGTTATCTCAATAAATACTTAACAAATAAGTTAATGGTGATCAATAAGCAAAAGGACATCGAGTTTCTAATTATCTTCTATGACTAGTGTTGTGTTAATAATGAGTAAACTAGAAAGAAAAACAAAGATCCATTAGCCATATTATTATTATTCTTTTTAAATAGTTTCTGTTAAAAAATAAATTTGTTATTTGGGGACATTACAATTGGTATCAGAGCCGAGTTTCAACACTCAGAGGCCTATGTTCCTACTATAATAAAAATGAAGAGAGAATTAAACTAAGAAAACTATTTGTTTATGCACATCATGTAGAAGGAAAAAAAAGGATACATGACACTTCCTCAATGAAATAAACCAGATTTAACCTAACCATAAATTAACCTAATTTGGTAAATTAGAATTATATCTCATCTTAGTTATTTAACCTAACCATCAATACAACTAGAAATAGAGTTGAGTTTGAAAGGTCTTGGGAGGATTTAGTCTAACAAGAGGAATTTATTGATCAAATAAGAGACCTGAGACAACGACAGAATTAAAATGGTTAATAATATGAATAATTTAATCATGTCTTCAATCAAAAATACATCTTGATTCACATAAACCACAAGAAGAGGAATTAAGTACTAAATTCAACAGTGCTCAAAGAAACTTAACACCCTCATAATTAATGAGAATTGTGCAAAGTTTAAGAGTTGAGTTACAAAGTTGCAAAAATGATAACTATAGGGTAATAAAGAAATATAAAGAGATGAATTCTATATTGTTACAAATATTAATTGAAATCAAATAGAATCATCAATTTTCCCATGAGTCCAGTTATATGGAAAAGGAATCTAATTCAGGGGAAAGGGATAGGAACTGAAAACTGAAAAGAAAAGTAGGAACCACATCAGAATCTAGCTCTTCACTTGAAAATGAATATTTTTCTAGTAGTGACACTTCTGATACATCATCATCATATTAACCCAATAGAAAAATACATAGAAGGGATAAGCTGCAAGGAGAATTCAAGAAAATTAAGGCCCCTATTTTTGAAGGTGAATTGAATTCCGGTGAGAAGGCCTAAGAATGGTTGTTAGGAATGACCAAATATTTTAAAGTACATAATTATCCCAACAAAATGAAGGCATGATTAGTGATATACAATTTGAATGGAAAATATACACATTGGTGGCGATACTTAAAACTCACTAAAAACTTGAAAGAACAGAAAGTTTCTTGGAAAAAATTTAAAAGGATGTTTCGAGATAAATTTATGTCCAAACACTTCTTTAACAAGAAGATAAAAGAGTTTCATGATATTAAAATGGGGTCCATGACAATGGATTCTCTGATTAATAGATACATGTAATTACTGCACTATGTTCCTTATACTAGAGATGAAAAAGTTAAGAAACAACAGTTTTTGAGCTTCCTGCTACCATACTTTCATGATAAAATTTAATTTGAATCACCTAAAACTCTTGATGAAGCTTTATTTAAAGACAAAATTTGTTATGAACACAGTCAACATAGAACAAAAAAATTGAAAAGGAGCAAGGAGCATCGGAAAAAGAAGTTATAAATCAAAAGAAAAGGATTTAGACCCTTTCCCTGCCAAAGACCCATTTTTGGTTTATCCAGCAATACGGAGAGGGGGGGTGAACTAATATTGCCTTCTTTTTATTTTATTAAAACAATTAGTATTTAAAAAAAAATGCTATGAATCAAACAAGCAATGACATGGAATTTTGTTGTGGAAAAATCAAAGAGCAAACCACAAAATCAAACTCATTAATAAAATGATTTCTAGAAAATTCTTTTTTCTGCTACAATAGAAAGGATGCATCAACATCCCAATTTTATATATGCACCAACAGATAAGGATGCTACAACACCCTTTCCTTCCAGCTACTACTGGAATGAGGCAACAACCTCCTTGACAAGCTTCAACTTTCCCCCAACACCACCCTGCCTCCCTGATATTTATAACTTCACAATCTTTTCTTAATTCATCAATTATACCTCTGGAAATTCTTCATGCTTCTTGGTCTCTTCTTTTCTTATTGCTGTTGCGTTTTGCACTTTTGAGAAACTTTCTTCTAATTCAAAACTTTATTTAAATACCTCTTATATTTTAGGTCGCACCTCTCCATTCCGTGTCTTTCCAATTCGTTCCTTTCCAAACCTTTTTTTATTAACTTCTAATTTAAATATTTGTTTATTACTGATTTTTGATTAATTAATTAATTAAAACTTTCGATCATTCTTTAACATCAATGCCAACACATATTTTAACATTCTCCCCCTTTGGCATTGATGGAAACACCAAATATAGTCTCCCCCTTTGAAAACAATGACAAAGGCCCCCTTTTGACAACTCGCCCTGCCAACATGTCTCCCCCTGACAAGGTATTATCTTCTTTTTATCTATTGTAAGGAGATTACTCCCAATTTTTGTCTAAGATAATCAAAGGATTCTTTGGGTAATGGCTTAGTGAAGATATCAACTATTTGTTCCTTTGTATCAATATATTCCATTTTGACAACCTTTTGTGACAGTTGATCTCTTAGAAAGTGATATTTTATTAGAATTTGCTTAGTCTTAGAGTGCATGAAATTTTTTTTTATATGTTTATGGAATTGGTATTGTCACAATTTATCACTATGGGATGCTCATACTTCACAAGTATGTCTTCCAATGTTTGCTTCATCCAAATGACTTGAGTACAACATAATGCAGCAACAATATATTCATCTTCTACTGTAGATAATGCAATGGAGGGTTGTTTCTTGCTTAGCCATGATACCAAACAGTCTCCCAAGTAGAATGTTTCTCCATTGGTACTCTTTCGGTCATCAACACTTCATGCCCAATCTTCATTAGTGAAGGATTTTAAATTGAAGTCTTGGCCTTTTGGGTACCATAAACCATACTCCATAGTACCTTTCAAATATTTGAGAATTCATTTTACTAATGTTACATGTATTTCTTTGGGGCTTGATTGGAATCTATCAAACAATCCTACAACTTGCATCACATCTGGTCTTGTAGCTGTCACATATAGCAGAATACCTATCATAGATCTATACATAGCATGATCCACTTCCAAAGATTCATAATCTTTGCTTAACTTATAGCCAGTGATCATGGAGGTACTAATAGGCTTGGAGTCTTCCATATTAATTTTTTTAGCATCTCTTTAATGTACTTGGTTTGAGAAATGAAGATACCTTTGTCTGATTGAGTGACTTATAATCCTAAGAAGAATGTCAGTTCTCCCAACAAAGACATTTCATATTCTTTCTTCATATCTGAAGCAAAGTTTACACTCCGAACTTGTAGATCACATCCAAATATGATGTCAGCAACATACATAACAACAATGATCATATTATCATTTTCAAATTTTATGTAGGGATTATTGTCAGTGGCCCCTCTTCTGTATCCTTGTTGCTTCAAGTAGATGTCAAGTCTTGAGAACAATGCCCTTGGAGCTTGTTTGAGACCATAGAGTGCCCTTTTTAGTTTGCAAACATAATCCTGGTTTTCTGATAAGAGAAAACCTTCAGGCTGTTCAATATAGACTTCTTCTTCAATATTTCCATTCAGAAATGCAGATTTAACATCCATTTGATATACTTTGAAATTTTTGTAACATGCAAAAGCTAAGAACATCGCGATTACTTCAAGTCTTGCTACAAGGGAAAACATTTCTTTAAAGTCAATACCTTCCACTTGAGAATATCCCTTGCATACTAGTCTGGCCTTATTTCTTATTACTTTACCATATTCATTTAACGTGTTCTTGAAGATCTGCTTGGTCCCAATCACATTCTTGTCTTTAGGTCTTGGTACAATTTCCCAGGTTTGGTTCTCCTCTATTTGGTCCAGCTCCTCATTCATATCTTTGATCCAATCATCACTTTTGCTATCTTCTGCAAATTTTTTAGTCTCTACTATCAAAATTAGTGCTTGTTCTTGATCATATATTAACATTCTTCTTGTTTTAACTCCAGTATTTATGTCACCAATAACTTGACTTTCAGGATTATCTCTTTGAATTCTTCTTGATGGTGCTTTTGTATCAAGTCTTGGAGAATCTTCTTTGTCATTTTCTTGAGATACCTCATCTTCCTTTTCTTCTTGTTCAATTTCTTCTTCATCTTGTGAATCCTCTTTCCTTTGTGAGTCCTTTTTGTCCTTATCATTATTTTCTATCTCATCATCTTGTGTTCTAGTTCTTCTTGGCTTCATGTCATTTATTCTTACATCTGCACTTTCTATGATCTTGTGTAGTCTTTGATTGTAACATTTGTATGCTTTCTTGGTGGATGAATATCCTAGAAATATTCCCTCATCAGTTCAAGAGTCAAACTTACCAAGATCATCCTCATTCCTCTTTATGTAGCACTTACTACCAAACACTCTGAAGTATTTGACAGAGGCAGGTATTACATAACATAGCTCATAAGGAGTCTTATCATAATTTACTCTGAGTTGTCCTCTATTGAGTATATGAACAGTTGTATACACTACTTCTCTCCAATATGCATATGAAATTTTTGCTTCATTAAGCATAGTTCTGGCTGCTTCTTGGACTATCCTATTCTTTCCTTCTACAACGCCATTTTGTTGAGGAGTTCTTGGAGCTGAAAATTGTATTTTAATCCCATGGGTTTCAAAAAACTCATTGAATTCGTTTGAGGTAAAATATCCTCCATTATCTAACCTTAAACATTTGATTTTCATATTTGTCTCATTCTCAACCATTGCTTTAAAATTTTAAACTTCTCAAAATCTTCTGATTTTTCTTTGAGCAATGTCACCCAAGTCATCCTTGTATAATCATCAATGAACAACATGAAATAATATTATCCTTGCAAGATTTTAGTTTTTTTTGGTCCACAAATATCAGT
This sequence comes from Larix kaempferi, assembly GCA_027924585.1. Lineage (NCBI taxonomy): Eukaryota > Viridiplantae > Streptophyta > Pinopsida > Pinales > Pinaceae > Larix > Larix kaempferi. The sequence goes on along the minus strand of BSBM01000637.1, from coordinate 10,930,779 downwards.
GTGAACTATTTTCAATGACTGTGAGGATGTATAACCCTTGATTATGAAGCTGGATTTAGTTTGTTTCCCATGTTGACAATGTTTACAGACTGAATTTTGAGGCTTCACAATCTTTGGCAAGTCTCTTACAACTTCCTTCTTACTCACCTTTATAATATTGTCAAAATTCAAGTGTCCCATCCTTCTATGCCATAGCCAACTTTCATCAATCAGACTCATGTGGCATTGCTCTTCATTTTCTAGGATGTATACATTACTTGAATTCCTTACAGCAATCCCAATAAGTTTTCATGAGTTTTTCTTCTTGATTTCACATTTCTCGGAATCAAATATGCAGATGTGTCCTTGATCACATGTTTGACTCACATTGAGAAGATTAGGATTTAAATATTCTACTAGCAACACAATTTCAGCTTTGATTCTATTTATGATAGCAACTGTACCTTTTCCAATTATCTTAGAAGACATACTGTCTCCAAAAGTGACTTTTCCCTTTTGATCTCTTCTTAGGCTTATGAACTTATTTGGATCTCATGCCATGTGTTTTGAACATCCATTATCAACATGCCATATATTTTTCTTTTCTATTGCACATAGAGCTATCATGGATTTTGTCCTCTTTACTATTTCCTTTTTCTTCCAGACCTTTCTCTGCTCTTTGTCTTGAAACCTTTTTACAGTATTATTTTCTGTAGGAGTCATTAGTTTGCATTCTCTAGTTATATGTCCATGGTTATTGCATTTGTAACATTCTATATCATAGCTTTGTAGAGGTGCAAAGGATTTGTAGTTTCCTCTTCTTTCTTTTGGATAATCGTTAGATGTATTCTTCTTATGAAAATGAACATTTCCATATGCTTTGCAATTTAGGGCTTTATGTCCAAAATTATTACATGAGTAGCATTGACCCAAAATGATCTATTGATACCTGCTTTTCATTAATCTTCTAGGAACCATATTTGTCTCATGTAAGTGAGGATTATATTTCTGACTATCCCTTGTTTTCGTTGGATTCATAAGTGCATCAACATAACTCTTTTTGTTATATCCTAACCCAATTTTGTCACTTGATGGTCTTTGGGAACTTAGGATGTCATCTAGAGTCTTCGAGCTCTTCTCAAATTTTGTTTTAATACATTTCTCATAAAGTTTCCTTTTAAGATGAATAATTTTTTCTCCAAGTCTTTTAGATTCTTGCATTCTTTCTTTGAGCTGCAATTCTAGGTTCTCTTCAATCTTCTTAGCCTCTTGGAGATGGATCTTCATATCCTACAATGATTTGGCTTGAATCCTTAACTCTTGTCTTTTTTCTTCTTCTTCATAATCAGCTAGTTGTGTTCTTAAATATTTAATCTTCCTTTTACGTTTTCTCAATTCTTCATGAGCACTTATGAGTTCGGCCTTTAGGTCCACCTCTCCTTCCATATCCAATTCATCATCTGGAGCATGAGTTTCTATTCCCATGAATAGAATTTATGTTTCCTCATCTTCTTCTTCTTCATCTTCACTATATTCTATAGTGTAAAAGATCTTCTTCTTCCCATTAAACATCTTCTTGTCTGTTGCAGTGTTCTTCTTGACTTTCTTAGAGGTTTCTCTATCATCACTACCATCTTGTTTGGGACAGGGACATTTTGAAGCAAAATGCCCAATTCTTCCACAATTAAAGCACTTCAAGGGTAGCTTTATTTTGTACTTGCCAGTACCTTTCTCAAGTTTTCTTATAAAAATATATTATTCATCACCTGAGTTCTCAAAGTGGTTTTTGGGTAATGCTTCATATTTCTTTGACTCCTTCGTGAATCATGGCTTTAAATGCTGCCTCTTTTCTTGATGGTTTATTATGTTTTGTTTTCATCTCATAGGTAGTGAAGATTCCATGTAAATCATTGACTGTTAGAAAGTCAAGATCATCTCGATCTTCTACAGTGGACACTTTTCAGTCATACTTCATTCGGGTAGTGTTCTTAGTACCTTTTCAACAACTTCTTTCTCCTATATTTCTCCTCCCAGGCCTCTAATGGAATTGACAATTTCATCTACTCTTAGAATATATTCTGCAATGTTTTCCTCCTCTTTCATTTTTAAACTTTCGAATTGTCCTTTGTATGTTTGGAGTTTGGATTTTTTTACTTTGGTAGCTCCTTCATACACATTTTTTTATTTGTCCCAAGCATTTTTGGTTGTCTTACATTACATGAATTTGACAAACACTGAATTTGGAAATCCATTCAAAATTGCATTCAATGCTTTTGCATTAGCTTCATATTTATCGTGTTCATCTTTATCTGTAGGTGGAATGCTTGGTATTTTATAACCCTTTTCAACAGCATTCCAAATTTTGCATCCAAGAGACATTAGATGGCATCTCATTCTTACACTCCAGTATGCATAATTTTCTCCTGTGAATAATGGAGATATGTTATCATATAAACACTCTTGTTGATCCATAGTGTTTTAATAGGACCTTCCTTCCAGTGATTAAACTGTAGTGAAGGATCATGCTCTGATACCAATTGTTGGTTTATCTAGCAATACTACGAGGGGGGGTGAATCAATATTACCTTCTTTTTATTTTATTAAAACAATTAGTATTTAAAAAAAAATATGCTATGAATCAAACAAGCAACGAAAGAGAATTTTATCATGGAAACCCCAAAGAGAAAAACACAAAATCAAACTCATTAATAAAATGATTTCTCCAAAATTGTTTTTCTACTACAACAGAAAGGATGCATCAACATCCCAGTTTTCTATATGCACCAACATATAAGAATGCTACAACACCCCTATTTTTAAGCTACTACCGGAAGGAGGTACAACCTCCTTGACAGGCTTCAACTTGCCCCTAGCACCACCTTGCCTCCCTGATATTTATAACTTCAAAATATTTTCTTAATTCATCAATTCTTCCTCTGGAATTCTTCATGCTTCTTGGTCTCTTCTTTTCTTATTGCTGCTATGATCTGCACTTTCGAGACACTTTCTTCTAATTCAAAACTTCATTTAAATACCTCTTATATTCCAGGTCGCACCTCTCCATTCCGTGTCTTTCCAATTCGTTCCTTTCCAAATATTCATTTATTAACATCTAATTTAAATCTATGTTTATTATTGATTTTTAATTAATTAATTAATTAAAACTTTCGATCATTCTTTAACATCAATGCAAACACATATTTTAACACCTGCTAATACATTTTCAAACAAAAAAATTTCCCAAAGTGAAGCATAGTCAAATCAACCAGCCCAAAGTAGAAATAAACCAACTAACTTTACTGAAAATAAATCTGTACCTACAGCTATAAAGTGTTGGGGATGTCAATACCCACATATTTATAGAGATTGTCCACAAAAAAAAAAAAATCCTAAATAATATGCAAGAATAGGTGATGATTCAAGATATAGCAAGAACACCAAGAATTTGCATAGCGTTGGAAGGTCGAGAAGAACACCAATACACAATGGTTGATATAAAAGGTAAAATATTTACACAAACAATTTCTATATTAATAGATACAGAGGCTTGTTGAAGCTATATTTCCCCAAACATTGTGTATGTTTGTAAATTAATAAGGACAAAATATAAAACCCCATGGCTGGTGCAGATGACAAATGTTACAAAAAGAAAAATTCCAGAAATTAGTGAAAATTGTCAAGTGGATTTAAATGGCTTAGAAACAAGTGCAAATTTGAATATTTTTCCTTTAGGAGCCTATGACATTATAATAGGTATGGATTGGCTTGAAAAGAATCATGTAATACTTGAGTGTCTAAAAAAAAACTTTACATTTGTTGATGATCAAGGAAATTAGAAAGTTGTACAAGGAATCCCTAAGAAAATTCCATTAAGAGAGATCCCATCCTTGTAAGATAAGATGAGTGTTAGAAAGGGTTGTAAAAATTTATGTAGTAAAAATTTAGATTTAGAATGTAGAAATTAAGCAATAAATAGAAGATATTCCTATCTTGAACAAGTTTCGAGATGTGTTTCCTAAAGAAATACTCAGATTACCCCCCAAACAGGAACTAGATTTCTCCATACAACTTGTGTCGGGAGCAATACCTATATCTAAATACCCTTACCATATGATTCCATATAAGTTGGTTGAATTAAAATTACAATTTCAAGAATTGATTGAAAAAAGGTGTAACGTCCCCACCCATCCATCCAAGGAAAGGGAGGGAACATGATGCCAATCTATGGGGTTTTTCATAAAAAATCAGCCCATTCATTAGATTCATACAATTAAAAACCCATGTGTGCAGATGTAAATTCAACAAACATGCACAACGGAGATAAACTCATCCACACACATAATTTCATATGCATTCTATATATCAATATCGGTCATTTAATTTAAACACTGCAGAGGAAAAACACATAAATAGAAAACACTTATCTTTGTTATGCAATTGTCCCACACAACTAGCTATGTCGCTGCAACGTTCCTCCCAACCATAGGTCTCTGCCTAGCCTGTATTATTTCAGCACTCAGAGACCACCCTCAAGCCGGGCATGATATCTACAAGGAAAAGGGGACTCTCAAGCTCATACACAACCAAATAATCATTTGCATTTAAGCCAAGCCAGTCCACAGCTGGGTTCATCAGGGTAAATCTGAACCCTCTTCATTTGTGGATGCTTCCACTCAAGCTCAAGCCAAAACAATGGAAACCCATTTCAACCCCAACAATCTTTCATACACAACGACTCAAACTGGGCATGGATACACATTTTCAGTAATGGGATTTACAAATACAATGGCCATGGATTTTCCCAATCGTGGGCACACCAAAAGCGGGCTATGAGAAAGGGCAATTCGACCATATGGAGAAAAATGATTTATCCCACAGATTGTGGGCATTCCAATGGCCAAATCTACCTCCAGGAAACCCCCAAATCAATTTGTTCTCTTCCCCACTGGTAACCAAAGCAAAAACGCCCTTTTCAGCTATGAAAAGAAGGAAAACACAGGAAAAAACGTTTATGGGCATTCAAGGGACAAAAACAACCTTCACACAGTCATTAACTGGCAGCCAGGAACCAAAACGAATTTTGGGCAAAACCGTGACAGGTTAGCACCCGAAATTGACATATAAACAGTCACACAATTGATGGAAACATTCCAAAAATGATTTCTGAGGTAGGAGATAACAGCTGGGTTCACAAAAACGATTTTTCCACAAATGAAACAAAATTTGGAAATTCAAAAATGTTTTTACAACAATAATGGAAACAACATGCTATCAAACTTATCTATTGAGCTTCCCAATGGATTCTCTTCTTTCCCCATAGTCCAGCCATCACAAAAACGATATTCCCAGCTTGAAAACCAATGAATTCATAGCGTACTCCATGAGAGAAACGCCCAACAAGCTCCAAAAAACGTGAGAGAGTGAAGTCTAATCATGAATAATGGCTTGGGAAGGCAATTCATGTGTGTTTTCTTGCCCAAGAAGGAGAAACACGATTTTCCATCAGGGTGGCTTTCCCATACTCAAATTTGGACAGCCATACCTCCCCAGTCCCCAGGGCATTAACTACTTCACCCAACTCTTGGGAGAAATGAATGATTGGGCACCAAAGTCAACATGGGTAGTTGATGGTTGATGGGTTTTCTCATTGACAATTGGCTTGACTTCATTGGCTCAAGGGTTTGAATATTTACCTCCTAATTCCTTGTAATATCATGCCCCCATCTCTTGTTGCATTGAATAGATAGTTGTGGGTATTTATATTAAAATGCATATTCACAATTCCCATGGCTCACTAGCACATGGGTTAAATAATACCATCATACTTTCCTCTTCAAGGTTGAGTGTTCACTAGCGGGGCCTTGGCCTTGAGCTCCATGCTAGGAACCATACATAATATGCATACAAAATTTACATTATAACCCAAAATATTACAATGGTCAAAGTGGGGACGTGACAATCCCTTCCCCTTGGAATAACACCGTCCTCGGTGTTCCAATTACTTAGGAACACATACACGCTTTATACATGACCAAAATTCATAAAATATGGCAGGTCTATCCTGCATTTCATCTTTTTACTTTGAACCTTCAAGAACAAGCACTTTGGCTTCCACAAGCTGCTCCTGCTGAATTTAATCTTCCAGCTCTGCAGATGGGCATTGCTCCACAACAATCCCTTCCCTTTATTTACCTCCAGCTAATCTACAAATATGGAATTTCATGGATGCCATCTTTCTCGCTGTCCTGGCAACTATCTGAGGAATATTTCCAGCCAAAACATACAACTTTTGGTCTACTACCATGATCACAGTGCATGTTGGCTCTCACTTTTCTCACTAGCAACACTTGGATGGTAATAGCTGCAACCAATGGCTTTCAATTTCTCACCTGTGAGACTCATCATGCCATTTCCTGTTAGGACAATCATAACATAATATTAAAATTAGTCAATTATTTTCCCAATTGACATGGAAAGTCCATTCTTCACTCATGAGACTTCCACACTTTTCATGCTTTCCCAACCTACACATGAACTCATTCATGTTCATCCTCTCACAGGGAATTAGCTTTTTCAGCATTCACAATTTATTTTAAGCAAATAAACACAATAGACTTTCAGTCATGACATGCATCCAACAATTTTTTGTTTCTAAAATGAATCAATCAAAAATGAAAGAGAAGAGTAAGAGTTTCCCCCTCTTAGTCTTGTTCCAATATGGAGCCACACCATCACTGTGGTTTCATGCTCCTCAGCCTCTTTCACTTCAATGTGAATGCTTGACTTGCCTGTTCTTGGCTATGACACTTAGTGTCTAAGGTCTGTTTAAGGATTTTCAATGTGGGAGTCCTTCCCATTGTTTCCTATAGGACCTTTGGCTGCTAGGACCCACACATGTCCACTAGCACCATCTTTCATTACTGCTCATACTGAGCTCTTTAGGACAGTCACATGTCCACATGTATCCTCTAGATGGTTTCATAGTCCTTGCTTCCAGCAATACCTACACTCAAACATTGAATCAATTCACATGTTTAGTTTATTTCATAAGGTTTTTCTCTAAACAAGGGTTTGAGAAATCATAACCAAATCATATACACACATATATTCATAAGCAAGAAGCTGCAAGATAACCAAATACTTATCTGTATTGGATGTCTTCACTTTATTCCACAGGATCCTTCTTTGCTTTACGAGCCTTGGATTTCCCATGGACACAATTATGAATGTTGGATTAGCACGTAGGCTACTCCACAATCATTTGAATGGGCAATGCTAGGCCAGTACGCTCACTGGTTTTATCAATTGTTTAAGGGGTATTGGGCCAGCAGACACGCTGTTTCACAATATTAAGTAGTGAATTCCCAACCAGTTACTCTCTGGATTTATCAATAATTGCATATCGCCCACTCATTTAATCTCTAGATTTACCAGTAATTTTATAGCGCTTTCAGGGTCTTGCTTTCTTGCAATGACCAAGGTTTCCATCAAAGAAACATTAGTGTATTAGCTTAGTTGTTAGAAGACTTATACCTGAAATCTTCATTGTTCCAAACAAGACATAAATGAAACTGAATACTTATTTGTATTGTGCGTTTCCCCTTTGGTCCACAGGATCCTGCTTCGCTTCGCAAGCCTTGGGATCACCTATGGACTTGGATGTAGTTAATGCTTCACCAGTACACCTTCACGTCGACTGGATTTACCAAGCATTTGGTGGTGCCCAACCAGTCCCATACCTGGTTGGACCTCTCCATTGCCAAGCCAGCACATTTGTTTGGGTCATCGACCAATGGAAGGAAATTGCGCCACCTGACCATTATAGGTCAAGGCTCTACTATGGAGCCATAGGCATCTCAGGCTTTTCAGTCAGTCTTGGCGACCACCCTCCTACTGCTGTCCCAATAGAGATTTTATGCCTTCACCAATGTCACCACACCTTCTTGCACCATAACCCTTCACACACACAACTCTTCATTCATACAAGGACGTCACTCCTTTTCTGGTGCAAATCGGTGGTTCCTTTCAATAAATTTATAGGTGACTTTCTTGACTGTAGGTTAGCATGACCCCACTCACACAAGGATGATACCTCTTCTTATTACACATCTCTTCGGGCCTGTCCATCCCTTCTGATAATATTTCGTGTGAGCATAGAAAGGTTACCAATTCCTATACAGTCCTTTTGTGTACCCTTCTTCACTTTGCCTCTTAATGTGCAGTATCAATCTGCATCTGTGTAGGATGACAACATAAGAAGGATAAGCAAGCTCATCAGTATTGCTGTTCAATTTTGTAACCATAATCCATATCATTCATTATCAAGTATTGAAACACCAGGAATGTTTCCATTCCCTTAGGGTGTAGTAAATATTGAAAACCCTATCACGACCCAGCACCAGAAAAGGTGTGCACCCCCTTTCCGATGTGCGCCATGTAGGCCCTAATCATACTCAAGCAATCTGCAATGATATAAATAAGATAGAGCATGCTCTGCATATTAACCCTAATAATTTAGACATGCATGTTCTTGTCTAGGGTCACAGAATACTCATTCATTTTGCATATGTATCTCACATGCCTTCTGGGCATAGCTTTACCATCTCACTCTCATGGTTTACCATCATACGGTTTAGCTGAGATATTGTCAATGGCGTTTCACCCGAAACCCATTTCCAAAACATGGGGTCTTTCCCATCTAGTTTGGCTTTTGCAGGCCATCACCCCTGGTCTTCCCGCAATGTGTCTTCCTGGCACATTTATCAAATAGCCAAATAGTTAGCAGCATTTAGCAATAAGCTTCAAGTATGATTGTTCCATAACCAATCATTAGCATTAATAATTAATTCAACATGAATTTGCAATTCTGTCTCCTACATAAATTGATTTGTTTAACCATGAGGCCATCCTCATATTGTTTGGCTCTCGTAAGTGGGATCACTCTGTCCATTATGGTTTTACACTTGCTACCATACATGAAAATCCACCTAAAACATGTCCTCCTGACACAATTTACATAAGCCAAACAATGATTATCAATTATAAGCAAATTCTCAAATCTGAAATCTACAAATCTGTTTTCCTACAGAAATTAGATTTGCAATCATGAGATTATTCTCATAAATTTAAACCATAAAATTTTCAGATTTGTTTCATGCATACTTTACAACCATGAGAACCTTCTCATAGCCTTTGGCTTCTGCACATGGTAGATCCTAGTCTTTACTATGGACTTATCCTCATTTCCATACGTAAGACTTTTCTACCTGAAAACTGAAACTTCAATCAGCCAAACATGTTGTGAGTATCTATGCATATAATCCTTTCATTGCCACAATAGTCACTGAAGTGATCTCAGAATTATGACACTCAATAATTCAAACACCTTCAACTGTTAACATTTGAAATGCAATGAAATATATATACATTCCTATATATGCATCATTGTCACAATAAAATTGCAGGACACAGTCACATTATCCATGCAATTTAAATAAACTGTAAATACTCATTACTTCACATTCCATGCAATTCTGTCCTTCCAACAGAGCACTCTGGTAGCCCATCACATGTCTACCTTCTTCATGCAATCATTCTCCTACATTCATATCAGCTCATGGAATGGTCTCAGTACTAACAATAGTTCACCATTTCGTCTATCATCTATTTGCATTGAAATATATATATATATATATATATATATATATATATCACAACCATGCATTCACACAACGCATCTCAACATGTGCACTCGCACATATGTATGCACATCCACAAAATTTACTTAATATTTTGATGTACATTCACTTAATGCATAACCCATCAATGCAACCTTGCATTAATCCATGAATGCTATGCATTCCAACATATTATGGCCTAACCATGCTTGTCTCATATGGCATACACTACCACAGGACCATAAGTCATAACGTGCTTTGGTTGTTAAACTCACAACCAACATACACAAATGGCATGATATAATTTCATATGAATGCATTGAGATTTCTAAGCAATGATAGGGTGTAAGGATCATTGCCTTCACTTACCCACACCTCACCATACTCGGTAGGTTAACGTTCCCATTTGGGCACTCAATACCACATGCAAACAATTCAACATAGTTTAAACATATTGAAGGTATTTCACCAAATCCTCTTTCAACATTCATGCAATTAAGCACAAATAACCATTACCTGCATGGCTGTTATTAACATCGCTTGATGTTACCTGGTCAGTTGGCCTCTTACCAAGGCTACTCAGTCCTTTTGCCAACATCGTGATCACAGACTTGTTGCACCATCCTCTCTTCATAAGATCGTTGGTCACGTGCAACAATGTCATCAACTTCTTTAGCTATGTTTTGATTTTATTTGTCCTACAACCAATGCGGACACAACTAATTATTAACAACCACCATAATTATCTCAATTGGCTCATTGAATATGTGAAACCTCACTATTTTACCAATATGCAATGTCCTATTCATTTACAAACATTTCACATGCACTGTGCAATGTTTCTTAATATGCCTACTAGTGCATAGTCATATCATCTATCTAATTTCTTGCATTTCAGCATTCCTATGCCATAATTTATATGCACGACCACTTCAAAATTATAAATACAATATCAAGAGGGTAGTGGAGGGATTCTCCCTTCCAATTCCTCATTGTAGCATGGAATTTCCTCTTCCACATCATAACTGATCCAAGTTCATGGGTTCTCTACCATGCACACAAGCAATTATTAGCTATGATCTTCTCACAAGGTAGAAATTCAATATATGTGTTCACCTGTATAACAATCATTCATGATATTTTCCAAGCATACAATTATTATGTTATAAACATAAATGGTTTAAGGTGAGAGATTTCCCTTTCATCAGCGTTGCCTTAATGCTCCCATTGCTTTTCCCTGTTTGGTGCAAATATTAAGGCTAAAATGGCCACCATTGTCGTGGATGTTAAGATTATTTTTGCTGCCATTATCGCAGATGTTAACGCTAATTCTGCCGCCGCGCATGTAGAAGTTAACGCTAATTCTGCCGCTGCACACGCAGAAGTTAATGTTAGTTCTTCCGCTGTGCATGCAGAAGTTAACGTTAATTCTGTCGCTGCGCACGCAGAAGTTTAACCTTAACTTCGCCGACACAACCTTTAGGCAAAATTTTTGAAACACTTAAAAAAATTTAGAATTATCTCTTCCCTTTTGGCGCAGAATTAGCAACATCTCCGCGGGTTGTGTTGCAAAAATTATCGTTAAAATCTCCGACCGCCAACCTTGCGACCGCTGACCGCTTCCCTTTGACGCAGCGTTTAACAGCTATTTCACCGACCGTTGTGGCGCTTTTGGGCTTATCTTTGCCGACAGAGTCACAAGAGCTAGCCCAATTTCCGCTGCCGCGTGTAGAAAATTAGCCTAATTTTTGCCACCACGCGCGCAAAACATTAGCCTAATTTTCACTGCCGCGCACGTAGAAAATTAGCTTAATTTTCACCGCCGCAACCCTTAGGCAAAATTTCAAAAACAAAATTTTTCCCTTCCTTTTGGCGCAGAATTACCAACTTCTCCACCGACTGTGTCGCAAAAGATAACCTTAACTTCTGCGCCCGCAAGACTTCATTGCTGCGACCGCATTGCAGGTTTTAAGGCTAAAATCGCCACCGCGTGCAAGCCTCCATCGCAACTTTTAAGCCTACAATTGCCGCCGCACGTAAATTTTAAGGTTAGATCCATCGCTAGTGTCATAGAATTTAACATTACTTTCGTTGTGTGCATCACATATTTTAAAGTTAAAATTGCCACCGCTACGTGCGAAACTTATCGTTAATTCCGTTGCCGCAGCCTTAGCAACAGACACTTAGAAAATTTTCAAATTTTCAAAAACAGTTAGAAAAATTTAAAATTTTTTCCTTCTTTTTTCTGTGATGATCATTGCTCAATAGGAAGCATAATTAGAGATCATACTCACATAGAACAAAACAAAAAAAGTATGTCAAGAACTTGCACCTCTGCTATGCCAAAATAAAATAGCAAAATAGTATAAGGATAACAAGAGGTTGCGCCTCCTTCTCTCCTTCATGGAGGCAAACAAACAAATACAAAAATGAATGCTACTGCATTTGAAACAATTTAAAGCAGGCATTCAACTTGAGAAGGGATTTTTCTCCCTCCTTCCTCACTTTCATAAGATGAAATCAATGCAAGTAGTTTTGCAAAAATCCCCAAAACAGTCATGGGAATGATTTCCCATTCTAACGAATAGAAGCCATGAGATCTTTAGGTTTCTTTAATTCATTTTGACTTCAAATACTACATACATACACGCAATGAGTTATATCTCTATGAAGGGCCCAACAGCCGTAGTGTTGAACCTTAAGCTCTGATACCATCTGTAACGTCCCCACCCATCCATCCAAGGCAAGGGAGGGAACATGATGCCAATCTATGGGGTTTTTCATAAAAATTCAGCCCATTCATTAGATTCATACAATTAAAAACCCATGTGTGCATATGTAAATTCAACAAACATGCACAACGGAGATAAACTCATCTACACACATAATTTAATATGCATTCAATATATCAATATCAGTCATTTAATTTAAACACTACAGAGGCAAAACACATAAATAGAAAACACTTATCTTTCTCGTGGAATTGTCCCACACAACTAGCTATGTCGCTGCAACATTCCTCCCAACCGTAGGTCTCTGCCCAGCCTGTATTATTTCAGCACTCAGAGACCACCCCTGAGCTAGGCGTGATATCTACAAGGAAAATGGGACTCTCAAGCTCATACACAGCCAAATAATCATTTGCATTTAAGCCAAGCTAGTCCATAGCTGGATTCATCAGGCTAAATCTGAACCCTCTTCATTTGTGGATGTTTCCACTCAAGTTCAAGCCAAAACAATGGAAACCCATTTCAACCCCAACAATCTTTCACACACAGTGACTCAAACTGGGCATGGATACACATTTTCAGCAATGGGCTTTACAAACACAATGGCCATGGATTTTCCCAATCGTGGGAACACCAAAAATGGGCTGTGAGAAAGGGCAATTCGACCATATGGAGAAAAACGATTTATCCCACAGATTGTGGGCATTCCAATGGCCAAATCGATCTCCAGGAAACCCCCAAATCAATCTGTTGTCTTCCCCACTGGTAACCAAAGCAAAAATTCCCTTCCCAGCTATGAAAAGAAGGAAAACACAGGAAAAACCATTTATGGGCATTCAAGGGACAAAAGCAACTTTCACACAATCATTAACTGGCAGCCAGGAACCAAAACGAATTTTGGGAAAAACCCTGACAGGTTGGCACCCGAAATTGACATATAAATAGTCACACAATTGATGGAAACATTCCAAAAATGATTTTTGAGGTAGGAGATAACAGCTGGGTTCACAAAAATGATTTTTCCACAAATGAAACCAAATCTGGAAATTCAAAAAACATTTTTACAACAATAATGGAAACAACAGACTATCAAACTTATCTATTGAGCTTCCCAATGGATTCTCTTCTTTCCCCACAGCCCAGCCATCACAAAAACGGGATTCCCAGCTTGAAAACCAATGAATTCACAGCGTACTCCAGGAGAGAAACGCCCATCAAGCTCCAAAAAACGTGAGAGACTGAAGTCTGATCATGAATAATGGCTTGGGAAGGAAATTCATTGGTGTTTTCTTGCCCAAGAAGGAGAAACACGATTTTCCATCAAGGTGGCTTGCCCATACTCGAATTTGGATAGCCATACCTCCCTAATCCCCAAGGCATTAACTACTTCACCCAACTCTTGGGAGAAATGAATGATTGGGAACCAAAGTCAACATGGGTAGTTGATGGTTGATGGGTTCTCTCATTGACACTTGGCTTGACTTCATTGACTCAAGGGTTTGAATATTTCCCTCCCAATTCCTTGTAATATCATGCCCCCATCTCTTGTTGCATTGCATAGCTAGTTGTGGGTATTTATATTTAAATGCATATTCACAATTCCCATGGCTCACTAGCGCATGGGTTAAATAATACCATCATACTTTCCTCTTCAAGGTCGAGTGTTCAGTAGTGGGGCCTTGGCCTTGAGCTCCACGCTAGGAACCATACATAATATGCATACAATATTTACATTATAACCCAAAATATTACAAGGGTCAAAGTGGGGAAGTGACAAAAGGCACATAAGACCCAGCGTGTCCCCTTTGGGAGAACCAATTCTATTTGTGAAAAATAAATATGGTACAATGCGCGTGTGTATCGATTACCAACAACTAAACAAATTGACCATTAAAAATAAGTACCCACTTCCTATAATAAATGATTTGTTTGATCAACTAAGGGGGGCAAATATAATTTTGAAAATTGACCCGAGGTATGGATACCGTCAGGTAATAATTCGTTACGAAGACATAAGAAAGACAACTTTTAGAACCATATATAGCCACTACAAATTTGTAGTGATTCCATTCAGGCTATCTAATGTGCTCGCAACTTCTATGTGTATGATTAATAACATCTTTAGCAAATATCTGGATAATTTTGTGTTGTTTTTTATCAATGATATACTTATATACTCTAAAACCAAAGAAGGACATGATGAACATCTAAGAATTGTTCTACAAACATTGCGTGAACAACAACTTTACGCTAAGCTTAGTAAACACAATTTTTATAAAGGACAAATCCAATACTTGGTCCATATAATCTTAAAAGAAGGTATTGTTGTGGATCCAGAAAAGTTCAAAGCAATTGTAGATTGGCACACTCCTACAAACGTATAATAAATTCGATCTTTTATGGGATTAGCGGGGTACTACCATAAGTTTATTGAAATTTTTTCTAGAATTGTCTATCCTATAACATCTTTGCAGAAAAGGAATGAAAAAAATGTTAGAACAATTTTCGTCAGTTGAAACAATTATTAACAACACCACCTATATCGAAAATAACAAATTCGGATGGAGAGTTTGTAGTTTGTACATATGCATATAAGGAAGGGATTGGTGGGGTCCTTATGCAAGAAGGACATTTCATTTCATCTGAGTTTTGGAAACTTAAAGAACATGAAAAATATTATGCTCCACATGATTTAGAAATGGTTTCCATCATTCATGTATTGAAAATGTGGTGACATTACCTAATGGGAAAAATGTTTTTACTGAAAACTTATAACTATTGGTTGTGGAGCCAGATCTTCCAGTATGATAGATGATATTGTCTTAGCCATGCACCCAGAGGACTGTACACTCATTCCCCCACCTTGGGGTTCGGGGGAAGCACCCCCAAGAAATGGGGGTTCGAGGGAAATGCCCCTGAGAAAAAGGTTTGGGGCTGTTTTCACCAACAGTTTTCGGGCCCATGGTTTTGGGTAACCCGTGGTATTTTCCCATTGTATTTCCCTTATAAAAGAATGACATTGTAACACGGCTAGGGTTGATGTATTAGGTTTTATGCATTGTAAAGATATCTAAGATCGTGAAGAGAGACTGTGAGAGAGTGAAGAGGAAGTGTAGTGGCTGTGCTGCAGGTTGTATCCCTTCACCTTGTTGGATGGTATAATATAAGGATTGGCAACTTCAGTGTGGACGTAGCCCAAGTTGGGTGAACCACGATATATCTGTGTCTCTCTTGTAATGTGTATGTGTGATTATATTTTCATTTCTGTTTATTATTATTGCTCTGCGATCCTGCTTTTCTAACAATTGGTATCAGATCCAATGGTCTATTTGGTAGATAAACCCACAGGAAGCTAGGGTTTCTGGTTCGACTGGGAGCAATGGCAGAAGAAGGAAAGTTTAAGGTCGAGAAGTTTAACGGCCAAAACTTCCATTTATGGAAGATGCAAATGGAGTATTATCTATACTAGAAGGATCTATTATTTCTGTTGGGAGGAAGAGCAAAGTAGCCGAAGGCCATGAAGGACGAAGAATGGGAGGTTCTTGACAGAAAGGATCTGGGAACAATACGGCTGACCTTGGCTTCGTTAGTGGCTTTCAATATCTCAAAAGAAACGACAAAGGAGGGTTTGATGAGGGCACTGGGTAAGCTATATGAAAAACCCTCGGCCTTCGACAAGGTATTTCTAATGAAGCGTTTATTTAATATGAAGATGTCTGAAGGTGGATCTGTTACTGATCATTTAAATGAGTTTAATACGGTTACAAATCAACTAATTTCTGTAAGTGTGAGCTTTGATGATGAGGTTATGGCTCTTCTAATCTTGTGTTCATTGCCAGAAAGCTGAAATAGCTTGGTCATGGCTGTAAGTAACTCTGTCTCTAGTTCAAACACCTTGAAATTTGATGATGTTATTGGTGTTATTCTTAGCGAGGAAATGCGAAGAAAAAGCACAGATGAGACATCAGGTAATGTGTTGACCATGGAGAGCAAGGGAAGACAAAAGGAGAGAGGAAAGAGCCAAGGTAATCGTGGCAAATCTAAATTGGGTATATCCAAGTACACACTGGGAAAGATAGAGTGCTAGAACTGTGGAAAGAAAGGACATCTGAAGAAAGACTGCAGATCTCTAAAGAAGAAAGGAGATGCACAGTAGGAAACTAACCAGGAACAAATGTAGCAGGTGATGTGTTACAAGATGCTTTGATTATTGCGTTAGATAACACTAGTGATTATTGGGTAGTAGATTCAAGAGCTTCATGTCATGCTACACTCCATAGGAAATACTTTCATGATTATGTTCCAGGAGATTTTGGACATATTTTATTGGGTGATGATGAGCCATGTAAAATTGTTGAAATGGGTAAGGTATGGATAAAAGTTAAGAATGGAATTGATTGGTTGTTGAAATATGTAAGGCATATTCCTGCTATGAAAATAAATATGATCTCAAAAGGGAAGTTGGGAGATGGCAGCTGTCTATCTACATTTGGAGAAAAGTGGTGGAATATCACTAAAGGATCAATGGTGATAGCAAAAGGAGACAGAGTAGGTATGTTGTATTTATGTCCTCATAATACTGACCATTCTATCTCTTTAGCTTCCACAGGAACAAATACAGCATTGTGGAATCATAGTCTTGGCCACATGAGTGAGAAGGGGATGCAGATTCTCCACTCAAGGAAGTTGCTGCCAGATTTGAAGCAGGTAAGTTTGGAATTCTGTGAAAACTGTGTTTATGGAAAACAAACGAGAGTCAGATTTCTCAAGGTTGGGAAACATAAGAAGAATGAAAAGTTAGAGCTTATGCATACATATGTATGGGGACCAGCTCAGGTACAATCTCTTGGTGGCTCTCATTATTATGTTACATTTATTGATGATGGAACTAGGAAAACTTGGGTTTATTGCATTAGACAGAAATATGATGTGTTTGCTACTTTTAAGAAGTTGAAAGCTTTGGTTGAGAATGAGACAGGAAAAAGGTTGAAGTGTCTCAAATCTGATAATGGAGGTGAGTACTGCGGCAAGGAGTTTGATAGTTACTGTTTATACCATGGGATTCGTAGAGAGAAGATAGTCCCAGGAACACCGCAAGAAAATGGTGTGTTTGAAAGGATGAACAGAACGATCATGGAGCGTGCAAGATGTATGAGACTGCATGTAGGGTTGCCTTTACAGTTTGGGCGGATGCGGTAAATACTGCTGTTTATTTAATAAACATATGACCTTCAAGTGCTTTGGATGGTGGTATTCCAGAGGAGGCATGGACAAGTAAAAAGGTAAACTACTCATTTATGAGAACGTTTGGTTGTGAAGCATTTGTCCATATTGATAAAGATAATAGAACAAAGCTTGAAGCTAAATCCAAGAAATGTACCTTTATTGGATATGGGATTGATGATTTTGGTTATCGCTTATGGGATTATGAAAATAACAAAATCATTAGGAGTAAAGATGTGATATTCAATGAAAAGGTCATGTATAAAGATCAGTTGCAGGAAAAGAAATAGGAAAAGGAAAACACATAGTACATAGTACTTGATGAGATTAAAGAAAATGAAGTTCCAAAGGTGCCAGAAAATCAAGAACAACAGCAAGTACCCAAAACTCTTGCAACTACAAGAAGATCTACCAGGTTAAGTAGACTCCCTGAACGATACTCTCCTTCAATGTATTATTTATTGATGACTGATGCTGGTGAACCAGAGTGTTATGAAGAAGCAATGTACGTGGAAACTAGAAAGAAGTGGGAGCAAGGCATGAATGAGAAGATGGACTCATTGGTAGGAAACCAGACTTGGGATTTGGTTCAGTTTCCTGCTGGTAAAAGAGAATTGCAGAACAAATGGATTTACAGGTTGAAGGAAGAAGAAGGAGGTAAGAAGCGGTACAAGGTGAGACTTGTTGTGAAGGAGTTTGCACAGAAGAAAGGTATAGATTTTGATGAAATATTTTCTCCTGTTGTTAAGATGATTTCAATTAGGACTATCTTAAGTCTAGTGGCGGTAGAAGATTTGCATCTTGAACAGTTAGATGTAAAAACAACCTTTCTCCATGGGGATTTGGAGGAAGAGATATATATGCAGCAGCCACAAGGGTATGAGGTCAAAGGTAAGGAGAACTTGGTATGCAGGTTGAAAAAGAGTTTGTATGGCTTGAAGTAAGCTCCAAGGAAATGGTATTTAAAATTTGACAGGTTTATGACAAAACAAGGTTATAGTAGATGTCATTATGACCACTGTGTTTATTTCAAGAAGCTAGACAATGAAAGATACATTATCTTGTTATTGTATGTGGATGACATGCTTGTTGTAGGGTCTAACATGCATGATATAAATGTACTAAAAAGGAATCTATCTAATTCATTTGCGATGAAGGATTTGGGTGTTGCAAAGCAAATTTCACTCTAAGTAAGGAAATGTGTCCCAAGACACATGAAGAGATAGATTACATGTCCAGGATTCCCTATCAATCAGCAGTTGGTAGCTTGATGTATGCCATGGTGTGTACAAGACCAGATATTGCACATGCAGTGGGAGTTGTGAGCAAATATATGAACAATCCAGGTAAAGAACATTGGAAGGCAGTACAGTGGATTCTCAGGTATTTGAGAGGTACTACCTCTCATGCATTATGTTTTGGAGGTTCAGACACTGTTCTACAGGGATATGTTGATGCAGATATGGTAGGTGATAAGGATAGAAGGAGGAGCACCACAGGGTATGTGTTTACTGTAGGTGGAACAATAGTAAGTTGGATTTCGAGATTGCAAAAGGTTGTTGCACTTTCAATAATGGAAGCAGAGTATGTTGCTGTTACAGAGGCTAGTAAAGAGATGATTTGGTTACAGAGGTTTATGGAGGAAGTGGGTAAGAAGCAGAAGGATAGCAGGTTGTATAGTGACATCTAGAGTGCCATTCATATTGTAAAGAACTCAGCATTCCATTCCAGGACTAAACATATACAGCTCAAGTACCATTTCATACGCTCTGTTCTTGAAGATGAACTGTTGAAGCTGGAAAAGATACATACTAGCCAGAATCCTGTAGACATGTTCACAAAGGTAGTGACCAAAGAGAAACTAAGTTCCTGCTTGGTCTCAGTTGGCCTTCTAGTATGAAGGTGAATATGATAAAGTTGCCAAGTCCAAGATCCAACAAGTACAACAGCGGTGGAGTTGTTGTGATCAGTCTCCAAGTAGGAGATTGTTGGTTGTGGAGCCAAATCTTCCAGTCTGATAGATGATATTGTCTTAGTCGTGCACCCAAAGGATTGTACATTCATTCCCCCACCTTAGGGTTTGGGGGAAACGCCCTCGACAAAAAATTTTGGGGCTATTTTTGCCAATAGTTTTTGGGCCCATGGTTTTGGGTAACCCGTGGTATTTTCCCATTGTATTTCCCTTATAAAAGAATGACATTGTAACACAGCTAGGGTTGATGTATTAGGTTTTATGCATTGTAAAGATCTTTGAGATCGTGAAGAGAGACTGTGAGAGAGTGAAGAGGAAGTGCAACGGTTGTGTTGTAGATTGTATCCCTTCACCTTGTTGGATGGTATAATATAAGGATTGGCAACTTTAGTGTAGACGTAGCCCAAGTTGGGTGAACCAAGATATATTTGTGTTTCTCTTGTAATGTGTATGTGTGATTATATTTGCATTTCTGTTTATTGTTATTGCTCTGCGATCCTGTTTTTCTAACAATAACTTGGGACTAAAATATATTTTTGAGAAACCAAATCTAAATGGTAGGCAAGTTAGATGGTTGGCCTTCCTAAGTGAATATAATTTTGAACTTAGACATATTAAAGGAAAAGAAAAAAATAATTGTTGACATCTTAAGCCAAAAAATACATGTGTTATAGGAAGTAACATCTAATCGAGTTAATTTTGATTTACATGAAAAAATTAGAACAACAGTTAAAAATGATGAATTTTATATTGAAATCAGCAATAAAATATTAGAAAAATAAATTGGAACAGTAGCAGGAAAATTATAAGATTGATGAAATAGGGTTAATGTGGTACAAAATTAGACTGTATGTTCTTGAAACAACAAAACTCAGAGCTGAAATTTTAGAAGAATTCCACAAACCACCATATTTAGGGCATCCGAGCTATCAAAAATGACATATGTAGTAAAGAAACATTATTTTTGGCCTAATTTAAGGCAGATATAGACCTATTTATTACAAAATTCCAGGAATTTTAGGTGGTCAATATTGAACACCAACATCGAGTTGGCTTGTTGCAGCCACTACTCATTCCCAAATGGAAATGGGAGATGATAAGCATGGAATTTATCACCAACTTACCCAAAAGTAAGAAAGAAAATGATGTCATACTAGTGGTAGTAGATAAATTGTATAACGAAGCATATTTCATCCCTGTAAATTCAACCTATAAGGCAATACACATATCAGACATTTTCTTAAAGGAAATCTTTAGGCTACATGGTATCTCAAAAATCATTATATCTGACAATGATACAAAGTTCACAGGGAACTTTTGGCAAGCTTTATTTACGGGGATGAACACACAGTTAAATTTTAGCACAGCATATCACCCATAGATAGATGGGAAAACTGAGTGTATCAATTATATTTTGGAAGACATGCTTAGGATGTATGTCATGCACAACCTGAAACAATGGGAAGATTACATACACCTAGTAAAGTTTGCATACAATAATGGGTACCAAACGCCAGCCAAAATGGCCCCATTTGAAGTATTATATGGCAGGAAATGTAGAACACCTGTGACTTGGGACAGTATAGTGAATAGATTGATACTAGGGCAAGATTTGTTAAAGGCTCTTGAGCGGATTGCTAATAAAGTGTAGCAACATTTGAAATAAGCACATGATAGGAGAAGGAGTTGTGCTGATAAAACCATATGAGATAAAGAGTAACGGGTTAGGGAGCATGCACATTTGAAAATAAAATAAAATAAAAGTTCTCTGAGGTTGGGAACATGCAAAAAGTCAGCTCCTAGATACTACGGACCATTTAAAATTTTGGAAAGAAGAAGCCCAGTGGCCTATGAACTTGCACCGCCAACTCATGTTAAAATGCATAATGTTTCATGTGTCTTTACTTAAAAATTATATATACGATCCTAAACATGTTGTGGATTGGAATATATTGCAGGTGGAATCAGAAGGGGAGTTCATGGTAGAACCCCTTCGTATTCTGGACCGGAGAGAAATACATCTCCGGAAGAAGAATATATAACAACTTAAAATACAATGGAAACGTTACATCCTTGAGGAGGCTATAAGGGAAAGGAAGGAAGTAATGAAAAATACATACCCCTTTTTACTTCGAACCTCATAATAAAAATACAAACACCGGGATGGTGTTATTTTAAGGGGGGTGGGATGTAATATTCCTAATTTGAACACCCCTTGAAAATGTGTCAATACTTAAGTGTTTATGTTTCTTAAGACTTGATATTGAGTTAGGATGCTATGGAGCATCAATATATAGTTGATATGTTGTTAAAATTGGTGCTGAGCTAAGAGGATCTAGAGAATCAATTGTTTTTGATATGTTGTTAGACTTGGTGTTGAGCTTGGAGGCTCTGTAGCATCAAGCATGTGAATTGAAATGTTTATGGTTGGATTTTAAGTTGAGTCGGAAAGACTCTGGAGCATCAAGAATTAATAATAAATTTGTTTTAACTATGTGATCTACTTAGTATGTTTAACTGAGTTGGGAATAGCCATAAAATAGGAACCAAGCATAATAGGAGAGGAATGATCCTTTTAATATTAATAAATGAAAATATTAAAGAAAATGGAATAAGGAAAAGTTAAAGAAAAGATTAATTAATAAATTAAAAGAAATTGGAAAAGAATCCTAACTACTTCTTGAAAGAAGAAATATATAAAAATGGATAATGAAATAAAAAATAGGTACCTTTTTCCTAAAAGAAAGATAGGATGCAACTAGAAATATGAACATAGCCATCTCCATAAAATACGTTACATAGAAGATAATATAGGGGGTATTGGTCTATACACCATTGAAAGGTTCAGTTGTAAAGCTTAGAGTGCTCATGACCATGAAGAGAACATGGTAGTTCTGGAATGAATAAAATTAAAAAAAGGGATTTATATAAAGTTTTACATAGAGATGGTAAAAAGGCTTATGGGTACTCTACATTAGATTAATATAGAGATAGTGAATAAATTCTCTGATTATTCTCTGTTAGTGTGCTTGTTCTAGCTCGGGGGTGATTTTCTGAGTTAGAGATACATATTTACTCAAAAAATTTAAGGTTGCGAGGAACGTGGAGGTTCCTAATTCAGTTGGAATGCTAAGACTGCTAAGAGTGATAATCCATTCTTTCTATTTCTTCTTACTATAAATATTATTATTGATATTGAAAGTAATTACTTTGAAAATTCTATAAGATCTAATTAAAAGTAGATTGTTCCATATTGTATCTTAGAATGTTATTTAGTTTTTATTGAAAAATATTACTAAAGTTATACTTACTTTTTATTTTACACTTAGGAAAACAAAGTGTTATTCTCAGTAAGGATCCTTTACAATGTAATTATTTTGGTAAGGATTGGTGGAGCTCATAAATAGGCTTGTAGTTAAAGATTATAATAAATCTTTTTTATTTCTAACTTTGCAAATGTAAGACTTACATTTGATACACTATATTTACTTTATTTCAAGTTAGACATTTCAAGAATAAATTTAGGGATGAGAAATCCGTAGGAAGAAAACTTCAGGAGGAAGGAGCACTTAAGTTCCTTTAACATAGGTTTCTAAAACAGGTTTTTTAGTCCATAGTTAGGAAGACTACTTATTGATTTTAAACATATCGGTTCCAAGGTAAAGATAATAATTTTTTTAATAATATTAATATTAAAATATGAGAATTATATAAATGTATATGGTTTTCACCATAGTTAATCTGGTAAATTTAAATAAATACACTCCCATAATTGTATGTCATTCAAGTCTGGAATGGCCTACCGTTAAAGCCTAGGGTTTGAGACCTCTAAACCTACTCATAAAGGAAATGCATTTATGAGAAAATATTAAATTGGTTTTACTCCCTAACCAAACAAGAGAAAAACGATATCGAAATGAATCATAATTTTCTCATACTACATCAATGAAACTCATAACATAATTAAACTTCGATACAAAAACAAGACATCATTTTCTGAATCAACCCTACTACATTGAGGACAAGCAACACAGGAAAGAATTGCAAATCGAATCAGATACCAAGATTTTGAGCAAATAGAAGTAAGACAATTCATTACTCTTTCTAGGAAAGAAAACGATAAACAGAGCATTCTTTTATTTAAAGGGAATTTTTTCTAAATTAACCATGCATATAGCATTCAAAATAATAACAAAAACTTAGACATTGAAGCTTCAAAGAATGATAAACACTTAATCCAACGCAATGGCCAATAACTACTACGCTTGTAATTCTGAGTGAATAATTGAAGAATTATTTATGCAAGGGAATGGACAAACGTAGATAGGGTTCTAAACAATTCAAGATTTCGCATCCTCACAATGTAAACATATAAAATAATAATCGAAAGACAGAACCTCTCAAAGGCAAATTAAACGATTCTCCTTCAACTATAAATTGAACATATTTAACAAAGCTAAATACATGTAGGGAGGATTATAAAGTAAAGCTCACTAAGGGTGTAATTACAATTATGTTGATAGTGATGGAAATAAATTGGTCATGATTAAAGAAATTGAGAAAATAGAATACTAGTACTTGTCAAAAACAACTTATAATACTTGCACCATTTTCAATAGAGCGTTTAGGGTCCGGGTATAAAACCCTTAATACCTTTAATAATGGCTTGAATCCTGTAGCCTAAATATCCCTATGGAAAACCTAGAATGAACGAGAGGGACTGTCAAAAACTAAGCTTCACTAGTTAAACAAAAGATAGCAGCACAACATGTCATAGAACCTCCTCATCTACTCGTTGAGCGTTAACTCATCAAACTCATGGAGAGAGTTCCAGCCGGACAAAGGAACATTACTTACCTAGAATTTCGTTGTGGGGAAGCTCTAAAAACATGAACAAAAGTTGATATGTCTCCACGGTACTTGAAACTACAACATGGTCATAAATTAATAAACCATGAGCTCGGGAAAGAGGCAAATGATGAAATCTAAAATGAAATGAGCAAATAATATATTTAAGTAACACGGTTTACCTCTATTCATTCCAAAGAAAACATCATGCTCCTTTTAAAATATCAACGACCAAGATTCCTCAACCAGTCGAGGAAAAATAATATGCTAGAATGCATGCATGACATGACCCGTATACAGGATAAAATTTCACCATGCAAGGCCTGAAAATTATCAAGGTTGTACCACGAAGAGCCCTCCATAGGTCAAAAGGAAACATGAATTATTGGTAAAACCTATGAAACCCATTGTTTAACTTGGTGATATTTCGAAGGAGTGGACTTAATTACTTTGTCAGTGAGTTCTAGACGTGGAAACAAATGGTTAAACCTTTCCATCAAGCATTATACTATGGCATTGATATGCTAATTAAACTCTTGAACCACAACATAAATATATAATATATAGTCTCAACTCAAATAGGCTATAATCTATTCATTACATACAAGTATATACGTATGGTGGGATGCTCCATGCAAGTCTAACGATGGTCACAGTCATTAATCCATGGGTACAAGTGTATCAAATATATACATGATAATACTTAAGGATAAGGTAATCCCTTTCTTCTTTACAAGCTTTATCTCAACGTGACAGAAGGGGATTACTTCCTCCCTCTAACCTGAAGATATAATATTGAGAATAATTAAGTTAGATTATATATTTATGCGCATAGGGAGCAAAAGTTAAATAATACTAAATATCCACGATACAAGATAGAGGTAAATGAAAGGTCAATAATCTCACCTTATGAATGAGTAACTTCGGAGATAAGGAGACCTTGTTTGTGTGAGATGCAAACCCTCACGAGGTTTAAACCTGCAGTGACAAAATTGCAGTGATGTTAGACAACGAGCTAAGTAAACAACGTTCTCAAGCCAGACTGAAACCTCCCGAGTTAGCTCAATCAAGACATAACAAATAATTTCTCAAGACTTAACAAATAATTTCTCAAGCCAGACTGAAACCTCCCTTAACTTGACAAGTTGAGAGTTAGCTCAATCAAGACTTAACAAATAATTTAATAAGCAAAAGGTCATCGAGTTTTTAATCATCTTCTATGACCAGTGTTGTGTTAATAATCAGTAAACTGAAAATAAAAACAAAGATCCATTAACCATATTATTATTATTCTTTTTAAAAAGTTTATGTTAAAAAAATGGTGATTATTTTGGGACATTACAACAATATGGTTTTTCTAAACAAAATCTAATCAAAGATATAAGGAGAATACATTTGTCACTAATTACATTGGATGCTCATATGCGAGTATCATTGATAGATTCTGATCCATATTTTATATATATTGGGATAAATATATCAAATTTGGAAACAAATAAAACAATGAAAAATTTAAATTGTATTTGCAATGGTGTTGTATTCCATATGAGACTAAGATATACCAAGTATTTTATATGCATTCTATTATTTAAGCATTGTTGTGTTTCAAAATTCTTACTTACAGTGTTAAGATATAAAGTTATATTATCATATATTGAACTATATTTTTGTAAACATTTTATTTTTGTATTATATGAGGTAAGATATGAGAATTCAATGTTTTATATAGTTATTATAAATGTTATTTTAAAAAATGCAATTATTATTATGACGAGTAAAATTATGATTTAAGCACCATTTAAAAATTTCTTAACGTGCAAGGTAGGTCGTTAAATTTCAACCCTACCTAGATCTATCAAATATGGGAAGCATCCAAATCTGTAATTAAGATGACTTCATACCGATATAATTCAATAGCAAAAATGATATATAAAAACCCTAAATGTTTAAATATTTAAACCATTTTTACAACATGAACAATAGAAAACTAAAAACAACCGCCTAAGAAAATAGAAGACTAAAAACAACCACAAAGTTACAAAGAAGAAATCCTTGGAATGGGGTCCAGTGTACTTATCCCTTGCATTTATAGTCCTTTCAACTTATAAATGAGGGTAATGCTCATTGTTCTTATTGAGAAAGTGACTATAATATCCCATCACATATGAGGATCAGTATAGCTATTCTTCGAAATTATTTTGAAAAAAGAAGATTAAATGGCGTTTAAAAAGTTATGAAAGATATAAAAAAAAATCAGGTTTTTGAAGTTATCACTCTCAAACTTTATAATTCCAAATAAAATAAAAATAAATTACATATCCAAGTACCATGTTTTTGAAGTTATCACTCTCAAACTTTATAATTCCAAATAAAATAAAAATAAATTACATATCCAAATACATTGTTGTGTTAAATTTATGCTATAAGTTTATATTAAGTATATTGAAAAAAATGTTCAAGTAACATATTTAACAACATGCATTAGAGATATTAATTTGTTTATGTTAGTAACCTTGAACAAAGTCATATTAATATTTTTCCATGTGTAACCCTTCGTTTTGACTTCACAGTCTAAACTACTTTATTACATATTTTGTATTTTACTTATTATTTGTGGAACTCAATCAAAATGATAATAGTGTATTACATGGACATATGGATGTACTTGTATTGAGAAATTTACGTATAAGTTTATGTTAGGTTGTTAAGATGGTTGTTATTTGATTTACTTCCAACATGCAAATTTAAATGAAATATTTTAGGTGGTTACTAGTTTAAATTAAATGGTGAACAAATAGATAAGGTACTAGGTGCATGGTACATAGAAAAGCTTGTTTACATTGTCCGTCGATTAGTCTTGTGTTTGGAGACTAACCCATAGGTTGAATGAAAAAAGTGATAGTTGGATGCTAATGATATAAAAGTAACATTGATCACAGAGACTTCGAAAAAGAAAGGGTTCAGCACGAAGCACAATGCCCAAATTGGTTACTCAATGATGAATCTCTAAGAACAACACAAAAAACAATACATTTACTATGTTGATGTAGGAATTGGCCCTCATTCCATTAGGAGGAGTATAGGCAGTACCCACAGTTTATCCTCTGAAACCTGGAGCCATGGATTGGATGTGGTAAGGATCACTCTCAAAGGTGTGTGATGACTATCGATTTTCTTATAGGGAAGCTTGGTCGATATAGTAGACACTTTCGCTTATGGGTTCTATGTATAGTTAGGTCAATGTAGTTGATGCTCTCGAGTATTCCAGGAAAAGAAGGATATGATGCAGAAGATAGTTGTAAATTAGATAGAAGGAAGCAAGTAGTGAAGAATGTTATTGAATTTAGAGAGAACAAATTAAATAATTATATGTGTTAATACCCTTGTTTTACTCTTGTGTGATAAACTTAGTACACTTTTTCATTTATATTGTATTATCATGACCTAGTTAGTAAGATTGTTAGATATTACAATTTATGATTTGTGTCTTGCATCAATTGATGAGAACTTGTGTAAATTAGGAATTAGATGTGTGATTTTGTTATTATTAGTACACACATGAGCTATGTAAGCACCAACTACACCTACATAATTTCCATATGTATACTAGTATTATTTTCAAATAATGAATTAATTAACTATTAAAATATTTTAATTAGAAATCGATGCATTATGGTTGTTTGAATGATTATTTTATAATTAGTTAAGTATTTATTAAATATTTATTTAATAAATGGTAAATTAAATGAGATATGAGGATTGATTATATTTGTTTAAATATATTTTGATTTGATTTTTATCAGACTTAAAATTTATTATATTTGATTTGATTTGATAAATGTTTATTTGATTTTTAATTTAAGCCAAATTGATCCATGTACTTAAGTTGGGGTAATTTATTTGATTTGATGGGACTAACACATAGGAAGGAGGATATGACTCAAATTTTTATGAGGGGATAAGTGTGGGGGCGTGTAGGGTGGGGGTGGGGGGTTAAGAGCCTTATTGAAAAAGAAAAGGTGATGAAGGATTTTGGGGGGAGGATAAGTAGTCGGAGAAGAAAAGTGAGAAAGGGAATTCTTTTTAATGGGGGGTATTTTGGAAGGAGCAATTATTACTATTACACTGAGAACATCAGAGAACGAAGGGGGAACTAGTTTTTTTTGTTGTTGTTCTTGAGCTTCGGGGGGGGATGACCAAGAAATCAATATGTTTTTGGAAATATGGATCCATATAGGTTGTTCCTAACTAGGTGGGAGGTAAACACCAGTTTTGGGATTGATTGTGGTGGGAAAAGAAGGAGGGCTAAAGACTTGGTGGCTAACTCAAACAATTGTATAGGTATTTTATTGATTCCTACCATGTTCTACTTAAGAAATTGCAAATTGCAAGTATTTATTATTTTATATGATGAAATATAGTAAGTTGTAGTATTATGTTTCCTTAAACAAAGAAATTATGATTAGCCATAGTTATGCATGCTAAAAACCCTTGGAAATTGTGAATATTTAATTCCTTCTAGATACAAACTAATTTCATTAACATAGTTGAAATGATATGATGTATGATATTTTGTATTACGGAATTTATAGAAATAGTTGCTTAACATAAGTTATGTTGTATCACTAAATAGATTTTTTTTTTTAAACCTAAGAACCAAGTTAGTTTAACTAGGTCCCTACACATGGTATAAGAGCCCTAGTTCCAAATCTAGAGCCATAGGGCTTATTTCAACTAAAAACCTAAAGTATAGAAGAACACATTTTGAAATAGACCAAAATTTTGAACACACTAGAAATTAATTTGATTGAAGTAAAAGAAATTCAAGAAATACACTTGTGTTGGAAGAAGCAAGCTAATAAAGCTACTTAAAGACAGAAAGAGTCAAGCTCAGGAGAGAGGCTGCCATACAATTTGGATTTCTAAAAATCCTGGAAGGATGCTAACAAAAAAGGGATTTATAGATTCTACATGTAGCCTCTATCCCCATATGACCCATGATTAGAGTACTCTGTGACTCTGTAACATAGATCCTTTAAAAGCTATGTGAAGAAATTTTCTTGTAATAAGACGGGACAAACAAAAGAACAAGGTTAGAAAATCGAAGAGAGATTTACCATGAAAAGAATGGTCTATGCATAATTACCTAGACAAAAAATTAGGGAAGGGTTTTTTAGAAATCATATATATAAAAAACCCTTTGTCCTCTCTCTGCATATTTTCATATATATACAAATGAAAGAAAAATATACATTATTTTATTTTCTAAAACAAAAGGTTTTATATATATATATATATATATATAACTCTATGTCCTCTCTGTATATTTTCATATATAGGAATGTAAGAAAAACATACATTCTTTTATTTTTTATATATCTTTTTTTTTCAGCGGAAAAGTCACCTTCATGCTATTCCGAAGGAATCAAGTAAAACTAACAACGCATGGGAAATCTCAACAAACTTCCTCACATATCGTGGATGTATTCAGAAGGAATCAAGGAAAACTAACAACGCATGGGAAATCTCAACAAACTTCCTCACATATCGTGGATGGTAGGTCGAGCAAACCGTCAGCCTGTAATCCAAGCCAGAAGATGTTTCAACGGAATAGAACCTTGGTAGATGGAATGAAATCCATCTAACCCCACCAACGAACCACCGTTTCCTTGACAAATATATCTGAAAATATACAAAGAGGATAAAGAGTTATATATATATATATATATATATATATAATTAAAATTGTTTCAAAACCATTTAAAAAATAAATAAGTATAATTACAATTTAAAACAATTATATTTATAAACAAATTAAAACAATAAATAAATAATAAAATTAATAAGTGATTTTGAATTGGGGGCCACCCATGGCGATGCTCATGCGCAGACCAAGAAACATGGCTTCCATGGTGACCATGGCCAATACCTTGGGCTCGGCCATGGTCACCATGGTCAGGCGGTCCAGTACAAGGCCATAGGGAGAAGAATGGAGGGGGCGACTCGCGAGTAGTGAGGCTGCCCCTCCAAAACATTTTTCTTAAAAAAAATAAAAGCGGCGTTCGTCGTATTGTGAGGGTTGCCACCAGAAAGCTAAGAGAAAGAAAAAAACGGGGAGTGTTGGCCATGTGGCAGTCCCTATGACAAATTAATGGAAAAAAAATAATGCAGGATGAAAGCTCATGGATCCCAAGTGCGCAGAGGAAGATAGGTCAATCCCTAGGGACGAGCCACCCTCCACACAAGCTGAATCAATAAAAAAAGAGGGTGACAATGAAAATGTTTACCCAAAATATTTTTTTACCTTAGCATGGTTGACAAGATCCACCTCCGCATGAAGTTCTTGATCCACCATTATTGACTATTAACCTAAAACTAGAACACCATGGTCGAAGCAAAGCAAAGCATATTTTTCGTTTTTCATTGAGAAAATTAACTTAGGGAGGAGGGAGGGTTTTGTATACCCTTACCCTCTCTTAAATATTTTATTAAATTATTCTACATGGGTGGAGTGGGAGAGGACTTTTGGTCCTCATGCAAGCCCTTTCGACCCTTACTTAGGTTTAATTTCATTTAATTTTTTAATTAATAATAATAATAATAATTAAATTAATTATAGCCCCAAGAGTTAGCTCGATCGGTTGTGTTCTCGGAAGTTAGGCCTCCCAGCATGCGAGGTCACGGGATCCATCCTCATAGACCCTCTTGGGGTTAGGCACGCAGCAGCCGCAGGGCGGAAACCCCTTCGGGGCGGGTCCGTCGGAAATTATTTCGTGGATGTAGCGGTCGGCTAAGCCGATTAAAGTGAACCACATGGAATGGAATTAAAAAAAATAAAATATTAATAATAATAATAATTAAATTAATTATATAATTAAATTAATTATATAATTAAATTTTGTTTATAACAACAACAATAATGTGGATAATAAATTAAGATACTTAAGTTTATTGGGTAATATATCAAGTAGGCTTGCGTCGTTCTCATGTTATGGAAAAACATTTAAATAGTGCAGTACTTCAAGATCATAGACCCTCTTGGGGTTAGGCACGCAGCGGCCGCAGGGCGGAAACCCCTTCGGGGCGGGTCCGTCGGAA
Source organism: Larix kaempferi (assembly GCA_027924585.1). NCBI lineage: Eukaryota > Viridiplantae > Streptophyta > Pinopsida > Pinales > Pinaceae > Larix > Larix kaempferi. The sequence continues at coordinate 10,899,253 of BSBM01000637.1, read as the reverse complement.
ATTATTTCGTGGATGTAGCGGTCGGCTAAGCCGATTAAAGTGAACCACATGGAATGGAAAAAATAATAATAATAATAATAATAATAATAATTAAATTAATTATATAATTAAATTAATTATATAATTAAATTTTGTTTATAACAACAACAACAATGTGAATAATAAATTAAGATACTTAAGTTTATTGGGTAATATATCAAGTAGGCTTGCGTCGTTCTCATGTTATGGAAAAACATTTAAATAGTGCAGTACTTCAAGATTAGGACTAAAGTACTTCAAGATTAGGACTAAAATACCTTAGCTAAATACCTTGATATAAGATTGTTGTTACAAGTAATGTGTCCTCAAGAGAAATTTTAATAGAAGCTATGCCTTTACATACTATGATATATATACACATTGAAATAATTAGGCATGACTTAGAACCTCAGTGATAAGCTATGCTATTGTGATGCATAATCAATATTGTTAGGATGCATGTGAATTGAGGTCAGGGTAAGGAAACACCACTGCTAGAACTGACAATGGAAGCACCGTTGGTACGATTGTTTGATATGGTTTTCCTAATGCACTCTTTGGAGGAAATAAAAAAAGACATTAAATAGGATTATAGGAGTAAGTGTTGCATCAAATGCAGAAGTGGAAACTTGGTCATCAAGGATAGATATTCCCGAAGGGTCAATAAACTTATAGCAAGGACCTCCTCCATAGGACATCACTTAGGAGCTTAAAAAATCAAGCTTCCAGAGTTTTATGGGGGTTGTGCAGGGGAGTGTTATGAGGCATGGTTCGAGGGAATAATTAGGTGCTTGGCACTGAAAGAGTATGCCTCCACCTAAAAATCCAAAATATCCTTCTTCCAACTAAAGGAAAGTGCATTTAATTGGTGGGGAAACCAAGAGAGATAGTTGCAGCTTACCCCAAACACTGCTTCATGGGAATTGTTTGTGGAGAAGTTTCAAAGGAAGTACTTTCATGCATTCTACCAAGAACAATAGGCAGGATATCTTCATGCTTTAATGCAATGGAACCAATCAGTAGAATATTATGAGACAAAATTCATGGAACTAGTAAAATATGTCTCCTACTTGGACACATATCAGTGCCAAGATGAGCATTTTGTGTATGGGGTTAATCCTAAGATTAGGGCCCAAGTACGAATGTGGAAACCAACTTTAGTTGCAGAGGTAGTTGAATATTCCCATTATGCTGAAGAAATTCTAGAGGAAAAAGGGGATCAAAGATGGGGGATGAGATCAAATAATTCATAGCAGTCAAATTTCATAGGGAAGACCCCTCAAAAATACCCTAGGGGAGAATATGATAGGCTACCTCCCTATGTAAACAGATCTGCACCCAGAGTTATGGTAGTAGATAGATCAATGGAAGCTAGTTCATTATCTCAATCTGTAGCAAGGAATTACCTAAGTCCAATGAATTCTCGAGGATTAGTTGACAGAGGTAGGGGTTATAGGGGAATGAAATCATCTCAAAGGTATCAACGATTTAGTGTATAACCTCTATCTCAAGTTTCTTGTTGGAGGTGTGGGGATATGGACTATCAACATGGCTATCTTGAGCTATGTTTTGGTACCATACATAGAGAGGGAAATGCCTCGATGGAGTGTGGAGGTAGAAACCACCAAATTTATGTAGCAGTGGATAACCATCGGGATAAACATCAATCCACTATGGTGTACTCACCGGGTAAAATCAATCAAGTTAAGCTAAAATTTTTATTTGATCTTAGTGCACTAGATAGTTTTATTTCTCCATATGCATTAGATAAATGTGGATTGGTATCCTTCGAGCACAAAAATTTCAATTTAGTTGAAATGGCTTCAAGTATAAAGCAAGAAGTATGACCTAGTGTTGATGAATGTTAGTGTTGATGAATGTTTAGTAGACCTTGGGGTGTGTACAATGAGGGTCAAAGTGTACATCACTTCCCTTGGTACTTATGACCTTATCATAGGTATAAACTAGCTTGAGGATCATCAAGCTTTCTTAGACTATTATGGGAAGGGAGTTGTTTGTTTAAATGTGAAGGGAAATCCATTTAGATTCAAGGTATTAAAAGAAACGTGTCACTAGTTTCATCTCGGCGATGAATGCAAAACAATGTATGACGTAGGGATTTCATTTAAGGATGATCCCTATAATATTGACTTGAATAAAAAAATTCTTGAATCCCATGTTAAGAGATCACTCACCAATTCATAGACTCAAAGAAGTGATAGGAATTAAGAGCAACATGTTGTTCTTGTACCACCACAATGTTGAATAACGAGACAAGTTTATAAGTAGCGGGATGAATATCATAGCGGAGTACATGGGGGTTGAATTGTTTCTTCTACTTAACTAAGTGGTGTGGCTACACGAGCAAAAAAAAAATGCTACATATGGTTTTCCAAGAAGACAATACAATAAAATGCCCAAGTCATTAGTTGCTAGCAAGAAATGCAAAGTGACATAGATGAGTATATTCCAAAAGTGAAATACTTGGATGAATTCTAGGGAGAAGAAAGTAATTATATCAAATTTCCCCTCTAGTAAGAAACATGATCAATTCTTTAGAAAACATGTAGATACCACATAAACCATAGGATTCCTTAGCATTCCGAGCAAAATATGTGTTGAACTCTTTAGAGCTAAAATTGTCTCCATATCTTCAACAATGCTAATCGTTCCTACATCAGGTGTAAGGGAAGTGAGGCATGGGATGGATTCACATATGTCCCCTTAGTATGCAACTATCACCTAAACATTTAAATGGAACTACATGTGATGAAGGGGAAAAGTATTGGAGCAGTTACCTCAACCTACCCTCTCAATCCTTCAAATGATTTTGCAATTATGATGCTAATAGAAGATATCATAGCTCTACATAGGAAAAGATAGGACTTTAGGCACTAATCTATTCTAGTCATGAATTTATAAGAAATGAGTCACTCATTATTTCTCCTTATTACCTTTTTATAGTTGTCATCATTTTTCTATGGTTCAAAAAAAGTTTAGGTAGATAATCAATGAACTCCCTAAGCCAAAAATACCAAAGAAGGGAAGATCAACAATTACTGAGGGCAGCCATATAAACACAAAAATATCCAAATAACTTATTCAAAGTCAACTATTGTTACCTCATTCTCCATTTAGATAACAAAGTCTGTCCACTTTTTGCTCGGTCACATATCTTTTTCAAAGTGTGTTGGATGACAGCCATATTAGTCCTCCTATCAAAACATGGCACATGGACTAGTTAAACTAATTAATATGCAATAATTTAATTTTTTCTAGCAAATAAAAAAAAAAGATCATTTAACATATTAAATATGCTTACAAAGGTAAAAATCAAGGCCTGTAGACCTTTCTGTCCAATGCGATACATGACACTTCGTTTTGCAAGCCTAGTCTCGGAGGCCTTGTCTTGAAACATATACTAATTGAATTTAATTATGAAAAAATAAAATATAAAAAATTATTAAGAAATTTGATATAATTTTATGAGAAAATTCAAATACATGTGTACTCTCCTCACCTGACTTCCTCTGTGCATCTAACTTTTCATACGATTTGACAACTTCTTTCCATACTTTTAAAGATACATCCACTAGAATTTTTTTAGCCTTTTCTTGGGTGGGAGTTTTTTTATCTTCTTTGTTTGATTGTACATAAATCGCTTGCAATTTTGAGACATTTGGATTTTGACCTTTCTTACGGACCAAATCATACCAAATTCAATCTCCATGTTGTGAATTACAAGTTTTTGTAGGTGCATCGGTATGTTTGAGAACAAAAAATGGAGATGGTATTTGAAATATTGAAGGCATGATTCCTTCAACCTATTTCAAAAATATTTGCCAACATCTAATCTACGGATTTCATATAAAGCTGAGGGGAATGAAAACGGATTTGTCACCTTATTGAAGAAATATGTGCCAAATTTGATGTGTTCATTAAAATTCTCATCAAGAGGCATTGGCAGCATCATATGCTTCAAAAATATTCCTTTTGTTAATTTTTGTTAATAAATTGGAAATTAATATATATTCTTGGGTGCAACATTCAAATGAAAGAAACAATGAACTTGCAACACTACACGAAATTGTGAATCATGAAACTCTCCATTGTCTTTAAATCCATGGAGTTAGATGGTTATCTATAGGGAAAGTTGTTAAAATACTAGTAGGATTGATGCCTACTATATTAAGCTTATGTAAAAAAGAAAATAACAAAGAGCTCATTGAGGAAGCATCATATGTAGAAACAACTATCAATTTTTTTTATTTTCTATTGCATTTTCAACTTGTAATGTTTGTAGTGCCTCATAAATTGTTTTTTATTTACCATTAGATACATTCATAATCTTCACAAACTATGAAATAGGTTCTCCTAAACCCTTTGAATCTTTTTTTTTTGCATAAATAAAAAGATGTTTATCCAATTCATGTTCAGTACTTTAATCCAACATAAAAAGATGAAAGGACTCTCTAGCATTCTCTTGAATTGTATCCCTTCAAGGTACTTAGAAATAGAAAGAATAAACTCATTTGCTACCATCCAATATGTACATGATGAATAATCTACTTGTTTTAGCATATTTAGCACATTTAATGACATGACAAGGGAGCACAAAGACTCATATTGTGAAATAGACAAATCTTGTCGTGCCTCCTAGTATACAAGTTTCATTGCTGTAATAATCCTCTCCTTGTTAGCATAATTGATTTGGCTTATATTCTCTAGAATTGATTTTGTTTTCCTTTTCATTTCCATAAATCCATTGTGCTCTAGAAAAATTATGGGAATTTTACTTTGCATGGGTAGTAATGGCGGATCTTTATATGTTTCACAACAAACTTTTCATAGCATATTTTCCATCACAAAGTAGACATTTTACCCAAGAATATTTTGTATTCCAAGAATCTCTAAAGTCCTTTTTAACTACTTTTTATCGTACGACTAGATTCTTAGTTAACCTATTCTTTATTAACTTCTTGATTGCATCCAAATACATTGAAATCTTCATTCAAATCAAAAGCTAGGTTTTCCTCTAAATTCCGTTGATTTGTAGAATCTTGCACAAGGAATTGACCATTTGAAAAGTTGTTTAATGTTAACTTGAGTCTTTTTCTTTGAAGCCATCTTCAATTTGTATTTTTTAACCTATTGAACAAATACAAATAAATAGGTGTATTTACTAAATAAACATTTTAATTGTTTTGAATAAGATATTTAAATTAATAAAAATAAAATAAATTCATTGTAATATTATGCTACATCATATTTTTAGCTAATAGCTTACAATAAACAACAAAAAAAAATATATGGACCACTTTGTATTTTACAAGCTTGAGGGTCATGAGATTTTTTTTTGATAATTGCTACAATGTGAAACTGATTCCGGGTGGTTTCCGAGTTTTGTTGAATGAAATAGACATTTCAATGCATGCCCCATTTCAGAAAGAATGGCTTGTTTTTTTATTGCATGTAGATATATATCAGTGAGGTGGCTAGGTGGGATTGATGAGATCCCATTACATGAAACACGTGATTTGGATAAGTATCTAGAAGGATTCCTCATACACACTTCTTCTACCAGGCAAGGTTTTCACACAAGACATAGATATTCATCTCTTAGACACGATCCAAAGCAATCAACATATAAAATTAAAATCTAATTTTAAAAGTGTTTAACATGATAGTAATTTATATTATATTTGATAATATAGTTTCATTATAATATATTAGTAAAGAAATTTATTAAAATTCTTCAATAAATTTATTTTGTCCTCCAACATAGCTTCTTGAAATTCTACAATTTCTTTTATTGTAGGATTATTCTCTAATGATCTACAAAACATATCAATATAAAATAAACATTAAATGTTGTACCACTAAAATTTATTTAAAGATTTCAAAATAATATATGAAATTGTAGCAAAACTATAACAATTATTTACTGAGTTTATGGAGGTTTTTCATTTGTTGTTTTCTCCAAAGCAATTGTCTCAACTTAAAGATTAGCTATAACTTGTAACATATAGATAAATATTTGACATCACTACTAAGAAATCACTAACCCCATAAAGAATCATGATTTGCATAAAACTCTATGAATCATAATGGGGTTATTCATTAAAAAGACTTACAATTTAAATAATATTTTAAAAATTTAAACTTCCAAATTTTAGTTTCCATAATAAAAAAAAGGAAAAATAATGTTAATTACTTGTAGTGCCTATATAATGAAAGTATAGTAAAAAAACAAAATTTTCATATCATAATAATACAAAGAATGGAAAGGCTAATAAAATATATAAATTGCAAAATGTACAATAATAAAAAAATAAAAATATTAGAAACATAAATACAAAGAGAACACACACACACATTCAATAATTACTAATAAATAATTAGTATAGGCCTAAAGCAAACATATAAAAAAACAAGAGCCACGAGGTGGTATTGTCCACTACATTGCCACCTGCTCTTGCGAGTGTAGTTGGAAGGAGAATAGAGATTGCAAAGAGCATATGCAACACTTTTGATATAGTAGAGTGATTGTACATACATGAAGTGTTTCAATGAGTTATGTGTTGAGTATGCTCTGATCGAAAACAATGAACAATGGAAGGGCCTTAATAATTATCACAAGTGTTGATAAAGAAACACAAATGTAGTGGTTGTCAACACAATTCCGACACAAAGAAGTAGACAAAATATCCCTTATATGAGCTCATCATAGTGTTGAAAAACATAATAAGATTGTCATAGTAAGCTAACTTAAATGACACCCATCGATACAACAAGAAATTAATATTCCATGGCATAGTTCAAGACATTACAATGCATAAGATGGAAATCAAGTCAAATTTTATTGTGATAAATAATATGCATGAGAATTCAAATCATTTTTCATGAAAAAATACTAATTCCCATGTAAGTGAGATATATTCTATGCAGAAGCTAAGTTCAACAATGCACAGAGAACTAAGAGCTTCACTTTATTATAGTGACAATATAGGAAATTGCACCATTGCTTTGACATGCATGATAAAAAAATCCTTGAACCAATAGCTATATTCTTTGGGATTGCTCCATTTTTGTTGTAGAAATTTGCTATTGCAGATATCTGTGAACAAAGCTAAATTTTTTGCATCAATCCATGTTCAAAGAGGGTTGAATTAAATCCGAAGCATATGTACTAGAATGCAATATTACAAAAATAAACGATGGTGACTACATAAGATATTGTATGCATTATACAAAAGTATTTACATAGAGGCAAATTTGTCTTTGGTTTGAAAATGTCATCATATATATAGAAGCACACTATGGGAAAATCAATGACGAAGTCTCAAAACTATTGAGAAGGCTATTTAACATATACAAGAGGTAGATATGCGAAGAGTATACAATGTGAAGATCTATTTGTGTCCCTTTGTTTTTTCATTGTAGAAAAAAAAAAAAAAACTATAGCTGAAAAAAAAATGTGTGTTAAAAATAGATTTATCATGTAGAATAGGGATTCATCGATGTTCTTTGACACTGATAGAGCATGTCCTGCTTTTCTGCTTATGCAAACACAAATGAAAACTGGTCATTCTTGGAGCAAGATGGATAACATGTATAGAAAAAAAAATAGTTGATGTCAAGCTGTCCGCTACTGCAATAGTCTTTCTAGGCACATGTTTCTGCACATTGTATCCATACTAAGGTAAAAGGAAGGAACAAAGTAAGAAAACAAAATATGTAACACTTTAAACGATGGCTTTGATCATATAGTGTAGTTGACAATATGATCATAATAAAATTAAATGTAGTGTTGTGATCATAATTTTATGGTTGTATCAATTGATATTTATTATGGTAATGTTAATGAAGATGATGACATATTTCAAGTTTTGAAATTTGATATGATATTTTAAAACAATGTGAATAATAAAATCAGTCTCAAATACCTGGATTTGTATTCTTTTGGTTCTTGGGTCAGTTATTTTGTTATATAAACACATAAAAATATGAACCTATAAACTATAAAACTATTGTAGATCATAAGCATATGTTGTAGCCTGTTTTAGATGCATTATCCAGTATTGAAAACATGTTTATCATTTAAATATATTGACAATATAATTTTAGCTTTGGATAATCACACATACAAAGTTGCATTGGGGAAAACAAGTGGCATGCCGATCCTTTTCTTCATGTATTATTCAACATTGAAAAACATCTGCATGGTTAAAATGCATTGACAATAAACTTTCAACCTGAGACCATCATACTTTCAAATTTTATGGAGGGAGAAAATGTCAAGTAAGGAAGAACAATGAACAAGATGAGTCTAATATTTCTTGAGCATTGAACGATGGAATTGCTATGATAATAGATGGGGAAAAAAACCATGGCTTGGATTCCAGGAGCTAGTGTTTCCCATGTGTCGAGAACAAACCAACATTTATTCTCGCATTTTCCTTCCTGTAAAAAACCCCAAAATAAACAAAAAAAGGAAAAAAATAGCTTTCTTCTCCGGGCTATGAATGATTCTGGTCAATCAAGGAGCACCATCACTGCTTCACAAGGGGCTAAAATTCTTTTGAACAGATTTGAATCTTAACAGAGGGAATAACAAGATTCCCTATTTACTAGTAATGGAGTCCTTGTTAACAATTTGATCTCATTTTTTTTTGCAAAAAAATATGGAAATATAATGTTAATGGGAAAGGGAACATGTCCATATTAAAGTTGTTATGTCTAGTGTAAAATAAGGGGAATTTTAAATTCAGTTAGACCATGCATTTCACCAGCCAAATAGAGTGTCCTATAAAAAAAATGCCAGTGGAATAAAAAACATCAAGCCATACTTTCCATGTTTTCTTAGAAAGGGAAGCAACAAAGGCTATATATTATAAGTGACAGAGGGTTCCCACCAACAATTAGATGCTCTAATGCTCTGTTGGATACATTAACATGGTTCCATTTCTAAGAGAAATAATTTTAAAAAATTGGGTTTTGCTCTTTGTTATCCATCACTCCATTCACATCCAAAAAGAAAGTATCGTTGTTTCTCTGTATGCTTGTGAGGAGGAAATAAAGCATATTTGAAGATGGAACTAACACTTTTTTAGTTAGCTTTTAGATAGGAATAACCCATGCACCTCAAAATGGACATAACAAAACATAAGATTCTCTAGAAACCCAAATAACAAATAACAACCAATCTCTATTTAAAATAATACCTGGTTGCAAAAACGAATTTCAAAGAAGGATGTGGATGATTATATAGCCTATTTAAACCTGCGCAGGTGATTGGAAGGTGACAAAACCATGATTCATGAACTATGGCCACCTCCTCACTAAGAAAACCATGGAACATTGCATAAAAAATGGAGGGGGGGAGTCCTAAGGAACAAACAATGAAGTTTCCATACCACCCCAAGTTAAAAACAATCACATACGAATGTAATGTAGCAAAGAAAGAAAGGAAACCCAAAACCTGCGAAAGAGAAAGTTCCTTTTTTTTAAACATCATGTATCTATAGAAAACAATCGAAAAAAACCCAAGAAAAATTTATCATGACGAAGATGTGGATTCAATGTAGTAAAATGAAACAAAATAAGCTAAAAATGGATTAAGAATTGAGAAAATGGAATAAGCACCGACCTATGCAAGCGATAATCCGAAAGAGGTTGTATAGCCATCTTTAGCATGATGAGGCATCAAACAGCGCACATATCTAGCTGGAATCATAAAACCGACCGACATATTGATAGATCAAATCCAGTGATCTGAGCTTTCTTCCCACACACTCCATTCCGATTTTTCCAAATAAAAAACCTCTACAAACATAAAACTAAACACACCAACTCTTATAAGACCTTAATTTCTTAAGAACAAAACATAAATAGTCGGGACTTGTGACAAAAAATAAAGACTAAAAATACATACCTTGTATCAATTTTTCTAGGGGAATATATCTGAGTACCGGGAAATATCACTAGGAAGAATAATAACATGATCATTGGATTTTATCCCTTTTTTCTTCTCGTCACAACGACCTTTTGAAACAAACAAAATCTAGAACATAACATGAGAAGCAACAGAAACTCAATAGGCCATGGAAAAACCTAGAGATACGGGATATCGCTAGCTCTATGCAAGATTTTTGCTACAAGGCAGAAGATCCGATGTTGTTACTGCGATATTCAACTAGCCACGATGGTGTAGAGAATGAAGAAAAATTACCTGTACAAATCAAGGGGGGGACAACATTTCCATAAGATATTACCACCCCCAAAATGTATCGTAAATAAGAAATGGATTAAAAATGAATTAAAAGTTAATTAACATCACTAATCAAGTATTTAGTCAAACCCCTATTTCCCCCTGAAATTTTTTTTGGTTGCACAAGAAACAACGTGGAGTTTGGCACATGATATGATGTAGGTTTAACACAAAATTTTTGAAACCGGGTATCAATGGAAAAATCCCTCCAATTTCATATTTTTCGATTTGCCCCAAAATATTTGATTTACCCATACCCAAAATATGCTTTGAAACCAAATTTGTGTTTGTATTGAATCTACCCTGCTTGAAAAAAATATATGATCCTATCAACACACTCGGTCTATGATCAAATCAAATTGGATCGTGTTGAAATCCTCTGAAGAAAATTGATGCTATCGTTATTGATTGGTAACTTAAGATGTTTTTTCCAGTTTTTTTTGGCCCTAGGTTGTATATTTTCGAAGATGTTTTTTTTTTTAGAGCTGATTGTAAGTAAAGAGGAACATTCTTTTGCTTACAAAATATACATTGCAGAGGAACCCTCTATTGCTTAAAAAAATTACATATTTTGTTTTATATCTTAGCCTGAACAAAATATTCGAACTCGTGTCTTTTTTAAATCTAACCTTGCTTGAACTATCAACGCACCAACTTTCTGATCAAACCAAATTGTACCGCAATAATATCCTCTGAGCAAAATTGTGTTTGTATTGAATCTACCCTGCTTGAACAAAATATATGATCCTGTCAACACACTCGGTCTATGATCAAACCAAATCGGATCGTGTTGAAATCCTCTGAAGAAAATTGATGCTATCGTGATTGATCGGTAACTTAAGATGTTTTTTCTAGTTTTTTTGGCCCTAGGTTGTATATTTTCGAAGATGTTTTTTTTTTTCAGAGCTAATTGTAAGTAAAGAGGAACATTCTATTGCTTACAAAATATGCATTGAAGAGGAACCCTCTATTGCTTAAAAAAATTACGTATTTTGTTTTATATATTAAACTGAACAAAATATTCGAACTCGTGTCTTTTTTTAAATCTAACCGTGCTTGAACTATCAACGCACCAGCTCTCTGATCAAACCAAATCATACCGCATTGATATCCTCTTAGCAAAATTGATCGTGTGGTGATACGACTGGTAAGTATTTTTTTTTTCAGTTTTTTTTTGCTTAAATTTTTTTACATTCTTACCCTGCTTGAACAAAATCTACGAACCCATCAACAGGTCTGTGATCAAACCAAAATTGATTGCATTGAAATTTGACGAAAAAATTGATTGTTTAGTGACCGAATGACAATGATTTTTTGTTTGTTTGCTTGTTGATTGACTGGTGTAGTGATGGACTTATTATCGGCCAATTGATTCAACCCATCATCTCTCTGACCAAACCAAATCAGATAGCATTGAAATACTCTAAGCAAAATCAATGGTGTAGTGATACGACTGGTAAGATTTTTGTTTTCTTTAGTTTTTTGTGCTTAAAAAAAATTACATTCTTACCCTGCAATTTTTGTATTTAAGCAGTCTATAAAATTATTTATCAGATATTGTATATGTAGAGTAATTAAATTTACTCTTTATTATTTGATGCGAATATCAGTTTGGACCATCTGGATGCGAATCTAAAATCTTGGGTGGAAGGAGAAAATAAATAGAAGGTTTTTACCGAAGGTTAGAATTTATGTAGTATTTATATTATGACTTTATAAATACTCTTTTTTTTCACTCTTGCTTTCCAATTAAGAGATCACGTGTAACCTGTGTAGGCTATTTTGGCTTCCTGTTGTGATTGCAGAATTTTAGTTCTTATAAATTTTATCATGTTCAATATAGACCTTGATCCATTGCCACATAAAGAACGAAAGTCATTGCCTCCAGAGGTTGTGGAAGAATCTTTTCGAATACTTGTTGAAGAGGATGCAGAACGAGAAAAGAGACGAAAAATGAAGAAACAATTATCTATACAGTGAAAAAAGTCTTGGAAATTCTATAGACTTACAAAAACTGATTGTTGGAGCGACTTTGATGTATCCAGCGGTAATAATGTTGAGAAGCAACCTAATGATAGGGATATACCTTATCAACTCCGATGTCGTTCAAATTTGTAGTATGTTAAGGGCAAGGCTCCAAAATTTGATACAGTTGTTGTTCTTAAAGGAGAAAATGGTTCAAAAGAAATAATTATCTGCAAATTTATAGATGAGTCACATATAAGAGATGTAGAGTTGACAATGTTGGATCCTTGTGGTGATGATTTGGTTATTTACACTGTTAGTACCAATGACACATGGACACATACGATGGATGATATTCTTCCTATTAAAATGGTGTATGCAAATGAAAGTAGAAAGCTTACGTTGCAACATCCTTCAATTTTTGAAATAAAATCACAATTATCTTCAAGTGGGCCAGATGAAAATCATAAAAAAACATTCCACTGCAGTCATCAAGCGAGGATTTTATATGGGATCTTGTTCAGATGTGACTTCCCTATTGAATCAAAATGGTCGTTTTGTGAATATTGGTAGAAATAAATTCATTCAAACGTGCCTAGAATGTCTAAAGACGAGTCATTGAAAATTCCATATCCTGTAGAAGTGTTGGATTGTTTAGTAGTTGTTTCAATTGGTGGAACATTTTGTTGGGTAAGAATATTTGAAAATCATGTAGATGTTTTTGGTAGAGGCCACTATATTCCCGAAGGTGTGAATTTGCATCCACATGAGGTGTTTTACACAAAACAAGCTTTGTGGATACCAACTGAAATAATTGATGGTGGGTATAGTACATGTGTACCTTTTAATATATATACTTAAAATCATATATGAAAAATTGATTTATAGTATCTAATGTTATATTATGTTGTGTTGAAGGCATTTTGATGTTTTCTTTACTATGAGCTCTATTAAAAGGTGGGGCACCAGCAGTCGAAAAGGAGAATTGATTTTTTTTATTTTTATTTTTTTTTTTTATTTTTTTTTTTTATTGCTAGGAATAATGATAAGCACACCCGTTTTCAACTTCTTGCAACAAAACGTGACAATGAAGTTGTGACTGCTAGATTAGATTCCTCTACATAATAAGGAACACACAATGCATTGCCATAATATATCAGAGTATTGAAGCCCAATAGATTACATCGTCACAATATTCATCTTCTTTCTTAGAATGTTTTCAATCACATAAGGTCTCGAAACATTGTATGTAGTGAATCTTATGTGGAAATTCCCTTTTTAGATGAAAGTTTCATGGTTACTTTTGAACTAATTGCAATGCATTCTGTACCTCCCGGGATTGTAAAGAAGAATAATTCACTAGAGTTCAACATAGAAGGCTATGGGAATCTTAAGGAGTAATTTTTCTATACATGGCCAGCCTTTCTAATAGATATCAACCAACTTTAGGATCAAGTGATTAGACTCATCCTCTTGGTAAATGGAGAGTGGGACCAAAATTTAGATTTCGCTATTTGTATAATATCCTACAACCTCGTGTACAAGTACACTTTTCATGGGATTCACATCAATGGGACCCTATCCATCGGTGTTATGGATTAGGGATGAGGACCGGTGTACCCGATTTTGATTTGTAAACATTTCTCCTTTCATTAATAAATTTTTATACTGTTTGGTGTAATATGTATGGTGATTTATATTATTTAGTATATAGGAATTATTTATTTCTTGCATTGAATTGTTTTTGGTATTTTACTATTATGTTATAAATGGTTTTTCTTTTCCATGAAATTTTTCTTTATATATGAAATTTGAATGTTTGAAATGATAATATACATTTTGTATCCTGTGGGATATTGTGAAGATGGTTCTGTACTGTATTTTTTCTGTCCTAAAAGATACTTATTTTAGTCTCATATAATCATCAAAACATGCCCTGTGAGGATATGCACTTACATAAAACATAGAGTAGAACTTTCCAAAAACAAAAACCTTACAAAAGTGGAATTTTATTCATCTTTGTGGGGAAAACCATCTAAAATTAACTCTGTACTGGTCTAAATAGTTTTTCTCCCTTCTTATTATTTAGTTCTGTAGATAATATCTATTTATGACAGTTACATGAAGTTCAATTTATATGTACATGCACTCTGGTTCTATAGTAGCTGCTGCGGGATTAAATGTGTTGATCATTTTGGACTTCTAGTTTGCTAAAGAAGGTTGGAGTCTTTTGATAGATCAATTTACATATTGTTGAAGAATGTATTACATTGTTGCTTGAAATATAATAGGATTCTTTCTCAGGAAAAAATGAGTGGTGTTTTACCTTTTTTATCCAAGGACTAAATTCAGATTATTTAATCTAACACAGAAATAAAAAAATTCTTCATGTGCTAGTAAGAACGTTACATCGTCAAATTGAATGATACGAGTTGAACATGATGTGTATTAACAGTCACCACTACTCCACTATTCAATATTTTCAATTTTATCCTAAAAATTGCTATTGTGTAAAATTACTGAAAATCTGCCCTAGTTCACCAAAATTCACACACAGGGTTCAAATTATGGCCTGTTTGAGTGATTCAAATTGGAAAATGTGTTTTTTATTATTCTCTATTTTTTTAAATTTTCATATTTTCATTTCATATTTGCAAATACCAGGAAATTTGGATGAGTTATTGTAATTGGAAACAATGGCTAAGTACTGAAAAACTGGCTCAAGTGGCTATGGGAAAATGACCTCCATTTCCTCAATGAGAGAGAGAAAATTATTCTAGGGGCACCATCATGTAGGTGGATGACTAATGCACCTGAATATAGTATTAGTTTTGGAAAAATGTTTCTGGTCAAGAATATATTGGCTTGCTAAAACAACCACTTAGCCTTTTTTGCACCTAAAACTAGCCTAAATGGCCTTAGGAAAATGCCGGGCGAGTTCTCACTAGTGAGGGATTAAATTATTCTGACAACATAAGATTTTAGGTGGAAGATTTATGCACTTGACCATTGAATCATTCTTGATAAAAATTCTATGGCCAAAAAGATAATGTCCTGCCAAAACAACCAATCAACCTATTTTGCACCATTCCAGAAAATGCTCGTCATTGGCAAAAATGGCCAAGTACTGAAAAAATTGCTCAAGTGGATATGGGAAAACGACTGCCATTTTCTCACATAGAGAGAGAAATTTATTCTGAAGGAACCATCCTGAAGGTGGGTGACTAATGCACCTGAATATAATCTTAGTCTTGGAAATTTTTTTATAGTCAAGAATATATTGGCCTTCCAAAATAGCCACTCAGCCCTTTTTGCACCTAAAATGGCCTAAATAGCCTTAAGAAAATTTCCCACCATTTCTCATCATTCAGGGATTCAATTATTCTGACAACATAAGCTTTCATGTGGAGGATTTACAGACTTGACCATTGACTCATTCTTGATAAAATGTATATGGCCAAGAAGATAATGTCCTGCTAAAACAACCAATCAACCTCTTTTGCACCATTCCAAAAAATGCTCACCATTGGAAAAAATATGGCTAAGTACTAAAAATATGGCTCAAGTGGCTATGGGAAAATGACTGCCATTTTCTCACAGAGAGAGATAAAATTATTCTGAGGGCACCATCCTGTAGGTGGATGACTATTTCACATGCATATAGTCAGTCTTGGAAAAAAGTCTCTGGTCAAGAATATATTGGCCTTCCAAAACATCCACCCAACCTTTTTTGCACTTAAAACTGGCCTAAATGCCTTAGGAAAATTCCCACCATTTCTCATCAGTGAGGGATTAAATTATTTTGACAACATAAGCTTTCAGGTGGAGGATTTACACACTTGACCATTGAATCATTCTCGATAAAAGGTCTACGTCCAAGAAGATAATGGCCTTCCAAAACAGCTAATCAACCTCTTTTCCACCATTCTAGAAAATGCTCGCCATTGACAAAAATGGAAAAGTACTGAAAATATGGCTCAAGTGGCTATGAGAAAATGACCGCCATTTTCTCACAGAGAGAGAAAATTATTCTGAGGGCACCATCCTGTAGGTGGATGACTAAATCACCTGGATATAGGCTCAGTCTTGGAAATTGTTTTATGGTGAAGAATATATTGGCCTACCAAAAAAACCACTGAGCCTTTTTTGTACCTAAAATAAGCCTAAATGGATTTAGGAAAATGCCCAACATTTCTCACCAGTGAGGGATTAAATTATTCTAACAACATAAGATTTCAGGTGGATGATTTAAGCACTTGAAAATTGACTCATTATTGATAAAAATTCTATGGCAAAGAAGATAATGGCCTACCAAAACAACCAATCAACCTGTTTTGCATCCTGCCAGAAAATGTTCGCCATTGGAAAAAATGGCTAAGTGACTGAAAAACTAGCTCAAGTGGATTTGGGAAAATGACCGCCGTTTCCTCAATGAGAGAGAGAAAATTATTCTAAAGACACCATCCTACAGGTGGATGACCAATGCACCTAAATGTAGTCTCAGTATTGGAAAATAAGATTTGGTCAAGAAGATATTGGCCTGCAAAAATAGCCACTCATCCCATTTTGCATCTGAAACTGGCCTAAATGGATTTAGGAAAATGCCTGCCATTTATCAACAGTGAGGGATTAAATTATTCCGACAACATAAGATTTTAGGTGGAGGATTTAAACACTTGACCATTGACTCATTCTCGATAAAACGACGATGGATTTCCAAAACAACCAGCGAACCTCTTTTGCACCAGTCGAGAAAATGCTCGCCATTGGAAAAAATGGCTAAGTACTGAAAAACCGGCTCAAGTGGATATCAGAAAATGACCTCCATTTTCTCAGAGAGAGAGAGAGAGAGAGAGAGAGAGAGAGAGAGAGAGAGAGAATTATTCCGAGGGCACCATCTTGTAGGTGGATGCCTAAATATAGTCTCAGTATTGTAAAAGAGTCTCTGGTCAAGAATATATTGGCCTTCCAAAACAACCACTCAGGCACTTTTGCACCTGGAACTAGCCTAAATGGATTTAGGAAAATTCCCACTATTTCTCATCAGTGAGGGATTAAATTATTCTGACAACTTAATCTCTTAGGTGGATGATTTATGCACTTGACCATTGACTCATTCTTGATAAAAATTCTATGGAAAAGAAGATAAGGGACTCCCAAAACAATAAATCAACCTGTTTTGCACCCTTTGAGAAAATGATCCCCTTTGGAAAAAGTGGCTAAGTACTAAAAAGTTGGCTAAAGTGGCTTTGGGAAAATGATATCCATTTCCTAAATGAGAGAGGGAAAATTATTATGAAGGAACCATCCTACAGGTGGATGACCAATGCACTTGAATATAGTCTGAGTATTGGAAAAACGTGTCTGGTCAAGAAGATATTGGCCTACCAAAACAACCACTCAGCCAGTTTTGAACCTAAAACTGGCCTAAATGGCTTTAGGAAAATGCTCACCATTTCTCACCAGTGAGGGATTAAATTATTCTGACAACATAAGCTTTCAGGTGGATGATTTATGTAATTTATCATTGACTCATTCTTGATAAAAAAGTTTATGTAAAATAAGATAATGGCCTGCCAAAACAACCAATCAACCTATTTTGCACCCTGCCAAAAAATGCTCCCCTTTGGAAAAAATGGCTAAGTACTGAAAATATGGCTCAAGTGGCTTTGGGAAAATGACCACCATTTCCTAAATGAGAAAGATAAAATTATTCTGAAGGCACCATCCTATAGGTGGATGACTAATGCACCTGAATATAATCTTATTCTTGGAAAATTTTCCCTGGTAAAGAATATATTGACATGCTAAAACAACCACTAAGCCAGTTTTGCACCTAAAAATGGCCTAAATCGCCTCAAGAAAATGCCCACCATTTCTCACCTTTGAGGGATAAAATATTTCTGATAGCATAAGCTTTTAGGTGGATGATTTAGGCACTTGACCATTGACTCATTCGTGATAAAAATTTATGGCCAATGTTGATGTATTTTTAACTTCGAAAGATAGTCACTTGTATATTGTATTTGTACTTTATTGTATCCCCAACGAAGATGTATTATTCCTCTGATTGGAAGTGTCGTCAGTTGTACTTGCATGTGTTGCAAGTTATATTGTAAGTGTCGTAACATATACTTGATGGGTTATTAGACCACCTTGATGGGGTCAGCCCTGTATGAGTCATGTGGGTCAAAGGGTTATTAGACCACCCTAGTAGGGGTCGGCCCAGCCAACATTATGTTAAGTGGTCAAGTTGAGGCCGACCTAGTTGAGTAAAGGTCAAGTGAAAGTTAGTGTATATATAGAGAGTGTGTCTCTCTCATTTTACACATTCTATTATTCACTCACTTCGCATTAGTGAGAGAGAGGAGGAGTGCGCACAAGTGGAGGAGGAGCATGCTTCTGAAGTTATCTATCTCTTGGGTTTGATCATTGTGGTCCTTGTATTGATGCTTATTCTATCTCTGAGGAAGTTGCGGGGTTTTTCACCTTCTTGGTTTTCCCCGGTGAAATGTTTTGTGTCTCTTGTCTCTTGTCTCTTATGCTTGATATGCTGTACATGTTTCTCTTTCAGTTAAGATCCTAAATCTATTGAATTAAATGATGAAAATATAACATGGTATCAGAGCTAGCCTGAAGGAAGGCATGCTATGGCATTTATGAGACTTGTTGCACTTGCGACAAATCGGAAGCTAGGGCTTGATATAGCAAAAACCAGTCATCGTAGAACTTTCGCTATAAATCCGTTTTGGCGAAGGTTCAGGATATGAAGCTTTTATAGGTCGAAGGTAACATCCCCATGTACCTTGTGTTTGAAGAAAAACATTTGATTCGTTGTACGTTCTACTTTATGATCAGTACAATCTAGGGTTCTGCCTCTTCCAGATCTCATTCATAAATAGGTGACCTAGGAAAAAAGGTCACAACTTGGGCTAGGAAGCTCCAAAGGAAATTATGTAAAAAGTGAAAGTAAGAGCACGGACTGTAGTTTCTCAGGTAAGTTTTTCAGAGGCCGAAGTTGAACCAGTGACACGTGGCATGCTATACAAGTTCGCTCTCTTATTTTATCCCATAAATAGGTCACGTTGCGACACTTGGCATAGCTCTCTCTCAGAGAATCCAATTGAGGTCAGACCTATGGGGTTGGAAATATGACAGGTCAGGATACCAGAGTACAAAGTTTCAGACCCCGTGGATTCGTAATTTCAGATATATACTAGAAACAATAAGGCACATATTTCTGTCAAAACAAAATTGGATTCTGAGCACCTTCTTTCTTGGCTTGTCACTGCTGCGGGAATTTAGGGCTTCGAAGAAAGTTGGAATTTTTTGAATCGGATACCATGGATGAATGATCCTCATAAAAATAAAAATTTAGAGACCAAGATCAAATTTTTTGGTTGGGCAGAAGGCCGGGCTTGATCAAACCCTAGTTCAGGATTTTGATCAGAAAGGTGGAAAATTAGGGCTTTTGCAAAAGTTGGAATTTTTGAAATCTGTGACCACGGATGGAAGCTCCTCAGAAAAATTGAAGTTTAGAACACAAGATCGAACCTTTTGGATGGGAAGAATATCGGGCTTTATCAAACCCTAGTTCGGGATCCTGTCTAGAAGATCCACAAGTTTCAAAGGCAATTTTGAGGGGTCAAATTTTGCAGTTTTCAAAATTGAAGTATACCAGCTTGATTGGCTCAGCAAGGCACATCTTTCAATCCATTCAGAAGTTTGAAATTCAAAATTTGAATTTTTAGGGTTTCTCTGACAAACCCTAATCCAGCTCTAGATCTAGTCTCAGCAAATCAAAGTGGATTGGGTTAATCCTAGAAAAGAATGAATTGGACACCTACATAAGTGAAGAAGTTCCAGTTCCAGAGGGAGATGAGGCTAAGGCCTTACATAAGAAGACTGCAAGCAATCTCGATAGGTATGACTTGAGGAGATACAGGTATGTTTTTGAAATATGTTCATGATTAAGTTTATGATATGTTTGTCTTCATATTATTTAGGTTAGTACAATCTTGATTAATGTTAGACTTATCTTATCACCCTAGTAAAAGTATGAATGCATGTGAATGATAGAATACATTCATTGATTAGGGTTTTGACACTTATGATTGTACTAATGCACTATGATGTTGTATGAGGATGATATTGTCCGCTAACATGAAAGGTACATCAAGAAAGAAAAATCAAGTTCTAGACCAAGAACATATGACCATGGTGACATGAAGACAAAGACTCATCCATAGTCATGGATCACATAGAAGCTCTACTTACGAGGTATGTATAATTTTGGTTCTACAATGGTTAACTTATGAGTTATGCAGGTTACTAGCACAAGTCTTTGAAGAAGAACAAGAAGACATTGTTTGGGTATGTTAGACATAACTAGCTAACATGATATTCCAGGTAAGTTTTTCCTATATCAAGTTAGAATCCTACCTTGTGTTAGGATATTATACTTTTGTATGAATGATAATGAAAGTTAGAAGTTTAAGTAATCAAGGGTTTATGCATATTATGTTTCTTACTTTGATTGATGATATGACTAACTAGAAGAGTCCTATGGTCAAATAAGATTATGCATGAATAAAGAAGTCTTCCCTGGAACCTTGAATACTAACGCTTATTACCTATGTATGAATTGATCATGACCATAGATGTTAAGAGTATTTAGGATCATAATGTTTTGATAGTATTGAGATTATACTAATATATGTATGGTTATGTATGAGATCTTGAGGATAACACAATGATGACACTAGTGCACACTTAAGCATGCATAGTGGTCCAGGTAGGATATAAGTTCAAGGACAGGTAATCCTGGAAGCAAAGATCAAGAGGGAGCACACTCCAGTAGTTCCTGCAAGGAAGCAAAGATTGAAAGGGAGTCCACCTTACAATTAAACAAAGATAAGTATTTGAACTGTCATTTATTATATATATGATTACTTAAATGATGTTGTCCAGTAGTGTACATACTTATGTTCCTAGATTTATGATATGTATTATGCATATTAGAAAAGTTGCATTAATGAACAAGATACTACTAATATGCAAGTAATGGGTAAGTGGTCTATGGTACTGTACAACATTCCATTGCTACTTATCTAGAATGAAACCTCTTTGCTAACATGTTGGGAGTAGTGCAAACTCTTAACTATGTTCTGGTAGAGATGGAAGGCATCTAGAAAGTTACGGAATATGGATAAATGTTGTATTGAGGCATTTGCTAAGATAATTGCATGACTCTATGACATATGTCTTTATGTATAAAACTTTGTTCTGTAAACTATGAAAATTTTCTAATCATGCAATTGAATTTGACTCGTAGGAAAGATCGTGTACAATCACCTACAAAAGAAGGACTACAACCTTTGTTCCAACAAACGAAATTCAAAGAAAACTATCTATTAAAGATATTGAAGAATTTGAAGTTCATAGGATTCAGGATACAGTAATGGAAGAATGCCATGATCGAGGAATACCAGTCGATCATGAAGAATGATGTTTGGGATATGGTCCCAAGACCTGAAGGGAAGTATGTTGTGACTTCCAAGTGGATCTACAAGATCAAGCATGTTGTAGATGGTAGCATAGAGAAATACAAGGCAAGATTTGTGGCTTGTGGCTTCTCCCAGGAAGAGGGGATAAATTATGAAGAGACTTTTGCACCTGTAGCCAGATACACTTCCATCAGAACAGTACTTGCTCTTTCTGCAATGATGAAGTGGAAGATACACCAGATGGATATGGTGTAGTCGAAGAGGAAGTTTATGTGGAGAAGCCACTCAGTTTTGAGACACATGATAGGTTCATATGTGTGTAGATTGAAGAAATCCTTGTATGGCTTGAAGTAAGCTCCTAGGACTTGGTATGGTAGGATAGACAACTTTCTATCTAGTTTGGTATTTACCAAGAGTAAAGTGGATTCCAACCTTTACTACAAGGTTGAGGAAGGAAATCCAGTGATACTACTATTGTATGTGGATGACCTGTTTGTTACAGGTGATGATAGATTGATTGCTAACACGAAGTTGAAGCTTGCTGCCGAGTTCGAGATGAAGGACTTGGAGATGATGCATTACTTTCTAGGCATGGAGGTGTGGCAGAGTGCATATGGAATCTTCCTTGGACAAGAGAAGTATGTAGTAGAAATCCTGAAGCGGTTCGAGATGATGGACTGCATGGCCATGGCCACACCTATGGCATCGAACCTAAAACTATTGTGTGATGCTTCATCTGAGCCAGTTGATGTCACGGTGTATTGTCAGATGATTGGGTCCTTGATGTACCCGACGAACACGAGACCAGATATTTGCTTTGCGGTGAACACATTGAGCTAGTTCTTGATGGATCCGAGAGGTGTTCACCTGGTTGCTGTAAAGCATAGTCTGAGGTACCTGAAGGGTACGATCGATTATGGGCTCAAGTATGATGCAAATTAAAAGTTTAACCTGGAGGGTTATGTTGATTCAGATTGGGCAGGCAGTGCTGCAGATAGGAAGAGCACTTCTAGGTGCTGCCTCAGTATGGGATCAGGTGTGATCTCTTGGCTTAGCAGGAAGCAGTCCGGCGTAGCACTAAGTACAACCGAAGCAGAGTATGTTATCGCTTGTTCGGCTAGTTGTGAGGCAGTATGGCTTAGGAATCTACTGTCTGAGTTATTTGATCTCCCGTTGGATGCTACTGGTATCTTTTGTAACAACCAGAGTTGTGTGAAGTTGTCAGAGAACCTGATGTTCCATGACAGGTCGAAGCATATCGAGATAAAATATCACTATATCAGGGATATGGTGTAGAGAGGAGCAGTGAAGCTCCTATATGTTGCGACGGATGAAAAGGTTGCAGATGTGTTGAGGAAACCACTAGCCAGAGTGAATTTTGAGCACTTCAGAGAGAGGCTTGGTGTTCTTCATATTGAAGATACTTCGAGGAAGAAGTGATGGGACACATTTGCAGGATCCATTCCAAGCATGGTGAGAGGAGGATCCTTCCCATGGCTGTGGATGTAAGAGCTGTGTTATGAGTATCAGGATGATACTCTGGATGATATGCATCAGGACGATGCTCTGGATGACATGCATCAGGATGATGATCAATATGATCATGTGTGATGAGTATCAGGATGATTCTCTAGATGATATGCATCAGGACGATGCTATGATGATAATCAGGATGATCATGTACATCAGGATGATGTATGGTGAGTATCAAGTTGATACTCTTTGGCCGTGGACAGGTTGTGCAGATGAGCATGTAAGTTGACCTGGGAGATCTTGCCGGTTGTGCTGTGGCAGATAAAGGATCCTGGGATACTCTTTCGAGGCATTGTTCTGGGAGGACATGTAACTAGACCTGGGAGATCCGATAGGTTGAGCAGTATGCTCGTAATCAGTCCTGGGATGCTCTTTCGAGGCTTTGTACTATGGCATGTAACTATACCTGGGAGATCCGATAGGTTGAGCAATATGCTCGTAATCAGTCCTGGGATGCTCTTTCGAGCCTTTTCCATGACCACATGTAACTAGACCTGGGAGATCCAATAGGTTGAGCAGTACACTTGTAATCAGTCCTGGGATACATTTAAAAACGTGTTTCTAGTGAGAGAAAACACGTTTTTTAATGTATTTTCAATTTTTCATGGTGTGGATGTTGTTAAAAGTATGCAACATGGGTACTCGTTGGATGCATAATTTAATTATGCATCCAATGAGTCCTCCCACTTGAAATTTGAGTAAACCTACAAGGAGATAGGTTGAAAATACAATCCAAAAAAGTAGGATTTATTTTTTCCCTCCAATTTTTTAGGTGCTCCCTTTTTGAATTTTAAGGCATTTGATTGGATAATACATGATGACATGGAATTTGTATTATTTTTGGAAGGCCCATTTTAAATTGAAATTTCCTCTAATGTTTTCTTGTTGAAAAAGGTGTCCATATGACCAATACACAATTGTTTTCATCAGAGCCATGGTTTCAATGTTGAGGAGCGCACCTATGCAACTCTATAAGTTTGTATTTATTGATTTTTGAGCTGTGTAAGAACCCCTGTGAGTTGTATCATATGTTCTTGATCCATCCACCAGCATCCAATATTTTCTTCTTCTATATATGTCTCTGATCCACTGGTTCTATGTATTCGTTTATTACTTCCATTGACGATTCCTACTCTTCTTGTAAAATCCATTGAAGAATTGTGAATTGTTTGTAAGTATGGATCTGATGTAATTTCAATTGCTTCTATATCAGTATAATATAGCATATTTATGTTCAATAATAGCTATTTGAGTCCATTTATTAGTATTGAGAAGAAATATGAAGATTATTGAAGTTGTTGTAATTCTCTTTTCCTAGGCATGCTCTTGTGCATTGGGAAATTGCATAGTTTTACAGTAATTAGGATAAAATGTATTCTATGAACTCTTTGGTCTCTCTACAAGTTTCTATAGGTACATAAATTCCTTATACACACATCCATAGCCTCATATTGAGTTTTCGTGTCCCTCTCTTTCTGTTTGGAAGAGTCTAAAAGAAATCTAGTTGAGTAATCTCCAGTAGCACACTTGCCAATTTGACCTCCAAATCTGATCTTATTTATACCAAAAATATGTAATTCTGTTGTAGAAGGTCATATATGAGCCAATTAATCTACCCCAACATCCAATTACCTTTAGTCAGTATCTATTAGTATGTGCATGTATTGCCTTCCTGAAACTAGTCAAAATTTTAACTAGTCTTGTGCCCAAGTATTCCCTGCTTGCTTGAATTTTTTTAAAAGTCTTAAATTTCATATAGGTACATTATAGTGGTATCATAGCAATTTCCTCTAATCCTTTGGAAATACATCTCTTAGTTGAAGAATATTGTAGACCACATCCTCTGGCAAGGAATAAATTGCAACTATGAGATTGGTTTCCAGTGATGATGATTCAGAATTGAATGGAAAGAGTGCTTCCCTGATGAAAGTGGAATTTACATTCATGGAGGAGATGAAACCACAACTGTATTTTTACATGTTCCACATGAGTATTATGAATCTTTATGTGACTACTCCTACAGAGATGATAGATTGCATAGTCCACCAATGGCTAGAGTAGTAGAAATAAATGAGCCCACTTTGAAGGAGTTTCTCAAGAAACACGATATGACACTCCAATATCTTGCGAGGAGTGTGAAAAATATTAAAGAGACCTTAACATCATCATTAGTAATGATAAGTCTCGAGAGATTCTTCTTTGGTTTGTCTCAAAAGAAAGACTCCAATTTTTTTGTGAAGGAGGTGGTACAAGCAACAATGAATCTACAATGGAGGATCAACCTTTAGAGGTGCATGAAGATTGTAGAAATCAACATAATTTTGGAATCCATGATGATGAAGAAGACACACGCCACTTGGAGGAGTATTAGAAATAAGTAGAAGCACCCAAAGACCAAGCAAAAGGTGTTGAAGTTATGAATAGTGTGGAAAGAGATTCCAATTCGAAACCTTCAAGCTTCTTTGTTGGTGATGTCAAGATCATTGCAAAGGAAATTAATTCTATTGATGGTGGTGAGACATCTTTTGGATCATATCCAAAAGAAGAATAATTCATATTTCCAGTCACCACTTGAGCTACCTAGTGAAGTAGATGACAATCACACATCAATTGGATATGAACCGGAAACTTTGGTGGAAGGAGAGACCACCACAACTATACTTCATGAGGAGGAAGATATGATGCAAAGGTATGACTATAATTCTGATTTTTGCATAAATAAAATTCCTTTGTATCATACTGCGATAGTATCGACTTCTGGTGAGAAAGATAGCTTGGAGGAAATTTCCAATGTTGGGAATTTTGGTGTTAAAGATGAAATTCTAAGACGAGTTGATAATCTTTGCAATCATCACATTTCATTGCAGCACTTTGAAATTCCTTCTACTTCATACCATGAAAGTGATATTACAAATTCTTCTAATGATGGTGATTTTTGTGAATCAAGTGATATGGACTCATGCCGTAAGCAGGAAGATCTTTTCTGTCAGCCTACAAATGCAACAAAATTGGGGATGGATCTTCTTTGTGAGCCACATCATTTGAGTGGATCACTAAAGGAGGACCAAGAGAAGCTCATGGAAGCCTTGAAGAACTTTGTTGATGCCAATGCCTTAGTGTCAAGATGTTGTTGGAAAGCTTCTGATGGAGATTGGGAGAAAGAATCCTTCTTGGGAGATTTCGAATCTCTTAGAGAAGAAATGGCCAAGATGAAAGCAAGCTACATGAACATGCTGGAAGATAGAAATCATCTCCTTATAGTAAGCAAGATGTATCATAATAACTCAATTGAAGATGAAGATGATATTGACCAACTCACTCATGAGTTTGATACCACCCATGATTCCTTGAGAATAATTCAAAGTGCACTTCATGAATCTAAGATTCAAATTAAGAAGCTTCATGAGGAATTGTAGAGCACCCATGGAGCTCTTCAAGAGTCAAGAAGGCATATTGATCAACTTTGAAAGGAGTTGAGAACACCACATCCTCCATCATGTATGGACATGATCATGTACACATGACATGATACATTTTGGTTTTGATGGAGGAACCTCATTTAAAGATCGGACATGAAGAAGATGCATAATTTCAGGTGCTTGTGAAGAGCCACGATGAAGAAAATTTTGGCCAAACAATTGTTTTGAAGGATGAGAAGAAGATCTTAGCTATGGGGGAGATAATTAAGTACATTCCATCCAAATCAGCAAGCCTTTAAATGTATTCACTATTCCATGGAATGGGTAGATGAGTACATAACCACAATGAAAGATCAAGGATGCACTAGACTTGCTTGCATTGGTAGGAGATTTATGGACACGATGATTTGATGTGCAACCTTGTGAGTAGCAACATGAGTTCCTATGGCAGCCATGTGATCCTTCCAATATGCAAAGAAACACATGGGAACCCTACTTGATTGGGTTGGATGGACTAGCTTACATGGAGAATGTTTTCCAAACACTCATCTTGCTTGTGGAGGAATTTGCGTTACTTCGATGGGAAGGAGATTCAACTCTAAAGAAGAAGGCCGATTTATTCCCATTTGGATTAGCGATCCAAAGTGTTTATTCATCCATGGTTTGGGTGGATAGATACACATCAAGGATGGAAATTCATCGAGTTAAAGAATTTTTTGGCTTCTGTGATAATTCTTTTAGTTATATTGACATCACTTTACCATGTGAGCAGTATAAAGGGTATGCATGGTAGCCCTTGGATATTTTCAGTACACATACCCCCATGGATTGGGTGTGAAGGTACATGGAAGACTTGGAATTACCATGCAAGAGAAAATAATCTTGCATACAAAGCATGTTGGGGACAACATAGCATGTAAGCAATAATTTTGTACAAGAAGAGATCCAATTACTATTGGAACACATAACAAAGACCTTTATATTCCTTGGGAGTGATGAACTTCCAACATGGTGGTGGATGGATCCTGGCATATCATGGAGTGATAGGTTCTCACAAGAAACAATGATGATGGATGGTATGCATTAGGGACCATGGGATCCAGACATTGATGGGTGGTTTCAAACACCATTAATGTTTTGGAGGGTGCAGCTAAGGCAGTGGGCTCCAGGCATTCCTTGGAATGATGAAATGTCTAGGGTGTCATGGATGTTATTGGAGTGCAGTGGTGGTTTTCATAGTCACATTGTATTCATCATATTTACTTGGGATCCTTCCATTATTCTCAGTTGTTTTAATAGGAGGAACTTACATTTTAAGTTGTAGAGATAGAGGATTTAGGCATTGGGATATGGTAATAATCAGAGTTTTGCAGTGAAATCATGGTGGGTAGCCCTCAGTTTAGCTTGTAGTTTGGGTCCCAATGCTATTCGTTCCAAAAAAATCCTTGAGGAAAAAATTGGAAGAAGAAAAGTTAAGCATCACCATGGATTATTGTTGCTTGAGGAAAAGCAAACTTGGGAGGGGAGGATTTTCATGTCCCCATTTTAATAGAACCATGGAGAAATACTCTAACCCATTTAGTTCCTTTGGTTCAGGACGAAAATTAAATAAATTGAATAGGAATAAAAATGGATGTGAAGAACCCACAACAATTAATTGATGAAATACATGATATATCAGATCACAAAATATTTTTATTGATTGCAGGCCACTTCGAGGGGGAAACCTCCTTTGAGCAAGCTCAATACAAAATAACTTCACGGTGCCTTAATTGGCCTCAACACAAACTTACATACTAAGTCTAGGCGCCAATACTATGGGTCAAAACCATGGTCCAGTACAAACTATGGATCAACAAATACTACGGGACGACTTACAAAGCATATGCGTCCAACAACAATAATACAAACTATGGCTAAACAAATACTACAGGACAACTTACAAAGCATATACATCCAACAACAATATACTAACAAAGTAAAGAGAAGGGTTGACATGGGTTCCTAACATACCCTCCCCCTTAGAAAAATCTTTGTCCTCAAAGCTTTAGATGTGGAAATTGTTGTTGAATTTGAAGGAGTGGTTCCCATGTAGCATCCTCTAGTTGCATTTTGTACCACTGAATTAAGACCTCCGTGATAGAGCGAGAGTGAAGCTGACGAGTGCACTTATTGAGGACAGCCTCCGACTCCAAAAGTATGGATCCTTCATTATCCCACAGGGGCTTCACTCAATAAACTGCTATCATAGCACGTTCGTTCGTGGCATATGAAAAAATACCCCTAATTTCACTAAATATTGGAAAATACCTTCCAAAATCATTTTTTTTAACCCCCTCCCAATATGCCTTCCCAATTAAAAAAAACCCCTTTCTTCACTAGATATTGTATGTATCAATTTTTTCATTGACATTTTTTATACCTAGTATATTGATATGATACCTCTCTTATGACCCCACATGCATTTTTTATATTTCCACCTAGTATATTGATATGATACCTCTCTTATGACCCCACATGCATTCTACAATGCACCTTGTTTCTTTTGATGTATATTGTGGATGCACATTACTTCACCCACAATGCAATTACTCAACCACATATCATTATGATTTGCAACATCTAATGGTCTAATGAAGAGATAGGAGATCACTTCTTGTATGTCACTAGAGCCAATGCACATAGTACAACATTTATACCACATGTTACAGTTCCCCAATCGCTAACTAAGCCTGTTGTGGGCTAGGTATCCAAGCCCCTGGGGCCTATAACAAGCTCTAGGAGGCTGACTAAACCTCCCAATTCCTGTAGTAGGCATGAGTGGTTGGGTATTCAAACCCCCAAGGCCTATCGAGGGCCTATAACAAGCCCTTGAGGCTTAGAGCCTCCCAAGGCTATTGGTAACAACTGGATGAGTGTTATTGGTAACGATTGATTGTCAATGACCATTGTCTCTCTGTTAAATTTTCAGAATTTACTTCAATCTGATCTAGGATATTGACTAAGAGAACAACATGTACAGCATATCTACAGTATATCAATCATGGAGACAATAATGCAAGCACACAAGAGACACAAAGATTTACTTGGGGAAAACCATAAAGGTGAAAAACCCCAATAACTTCCTCAGAGATAGATAGAGCAATGATACAACCAACCAAGAGAGATAGCCATAACCTAGCAGCAGATCCTCCTCCTCCATAAGTGCGCCACTCCTCCTTGAGTGCATGTGTGAGAAGTGAGTGAGCAAATAGAGTGCCTCCCGCACTCTATTTATACTTGACTTGACTTGCCTTTTTACCTAACTCATGTAGGCTCGAACTTAACCACATAACATAATGCTGAGTGGGCCGACCCCCAATAGGGTGGTCTAATAACCCTTTGACCCACATGGCTGACCCCCAATAGGGTGGTCTAATAACCCTTTGACCCACATGACTTATACAGGGCCGACCCCAAATAAGGTGGTCTAATAACCCATCAAGTATAAGTTACGACACTTACAATATACATGATGACACTTCCTTATAGAGGAATAATACCATCTCTATAGGAATACAATATACATATACATGTGAAATACATTCCGAAGTTACATATACATCAACACTCCCTCTTAACTAGGAAGGTATTTCTCAGCACAGTTCTTCTAGCACAAGTCATCTTCTCTGGATCATCGTCACTGGATAATCGTCATCGAGTCATCATCATCGTCACTGCTGCTGCTATCTCAATCAATCTCTGAATCTACTCATCATAGGAAGTTCTACAGAGCCAGTCCTTTTTCATACTGGATGTAGGCCCACCACCTGCAGGTCTTCGTCATCACTGGCCATACTGTGGAATCCTCAGGACTTATTACGTGCGTCACAAAACCTCGAAAGAGCATCCTAGGCTGTTACGAGCACACAGCTCTACCTATAAGATCTCCCAGGGCGCTATTACATGTGACCCCACCACAAAACCTCGCAAGAGCATCTCAGGATGTTACGGGTACACAACTCCGACCTGAAATCTCCCAGGGCGCTATTACATGTGGTCCACCACAAAACCTCGCAAGAGCATCTCAGGATGTTACGGGTACACAACTCCGACCTGAAATCTCCCAGGGCGCTATTACATGTGGTCATGGCAAAACCTCGCAAGAGCATCCCAGGACTGATTACGGGCACACAGCCCAACCTATCGGATCTCCCAGGGCGCTATTATATGCCATAGGACAAAACCTCGCAAGAGCATCTGCCAGATATCCCAGGGCACTATTACATGCCATAGGAAAAACCTCGAAAGACTATCTGCAGATCTCCCAGGGCGCTATTACATGTCCTCCCAGAGCAAAACCTCGAAAGAGCATTTTCCAGATGTCCCAGGGCACCGATATTACATGCCATAGGCAAAACCTCGAAAGACCATCTGCAAATCTCCCAGGGCGCTATTACATGCTCATCTGCACAACCTGATCCACGGCCATAGAGTATCAACCTGATACTCACCATACATCATCCTGATGTATCCATGATCATCCTGATCATCATCACTGCAACGTCCTGCTGCATGTCATCTGGAGCAACATCCTGAGGCTCGTCATCTATGATCATCC
Source organism: Larix kaempferi (assembly GCA_027924585.1). Classification (NCBI taxonomy): domain Eukaryota; kingdom Viridiplantae; phylum Streptophyta; class Pinopsida; order Pinales; family Pinaceae; genus Larix; species Larix kaempferi. The sequence continues at coordinate 10,867,942 of BSBM01000637.1, read as the reverse complement.
TGATCATCATTGCAACATCCTGCTGCATGTCATCTGGAGCAACATCCTGAAGCTCGTCATCTATGATCATCCTGATCATCACTGCAACATCCTGCTGCATGTCATCTGGAGCAACATCCTGAAGCTCGTCATCTATGATCATCCTGATCATCACTGCATCTACCTGATGCATACCAAGTATCTACCTGATACATATCATCATACATGATCCTCCTGATCATCAATGCATCTACCTGATGCATACCAAGTATCTACCTGATACATATCATCATACATGATCCTCCTGATCATCAATGTATCCACTTGATACAAATACAAATACATGACACATATCACCATACATGATCCACCTGATCATACAATGTATCCACCTGATACATATACAGATACATGATACATATCACCATACATGATGCACCTGATCATACAATGTATCCACCTGATACATATACAGATACATGGTCCAAGCATCCAATAGGATGCATATACAAAATACATACACATGATCCAACTGATCATATCCAGCATCTAACATGATGCATACATACATAAATAAAAATGATCCAACTGATCATATCAAGCAGAAACCAGAACATCATCCTGATGTTCATCATCCAACGCTTACATCCACAACCATGTGAAGGATCCTCCTTCCAACATGCTTGGAATGGCTTCAGTAAATGTGTCCATCACTTCTTCCTCGAAGTGTCCTTGATCTGAAGAACGCCAAGTCTCTCTCTGAAGTACTCGAACTTCACCCTGGCTAGTGGCTTCGTCAGCACATCTGCAATCTGCTCGTCCGTCGCAACATACAGGAGCTTCACAGCTCCTCTCTGCACCATATCCCTGATATAGTGATATTTGATCTCTATGTGTTTCGACCTGTCATGAAACACTAGGTTCTCGGACAGCTTTACACAACTCTGGTTGTCACAGAAGATACCAGTAGCCTCCAACGGGAGATCAAATAGCTCAGACAGTAGCTTCCGCAGCCATACTGCCTCACAACTAGCTGAACAGGCTGCAACATACTCTGCCTCAGCTGTACTCAGTGCTACGCAGGACTGCTTCCTGCTAAACCAAGAGATCACACCTGATCCCATACTGAAGCAGCACCCAGATGTGCTCTTCCTGTCTGCAGCACTGCCAGCCCAATCTGAGTCAACACAACCCTGCAGGTTAAACTTTTGATTCGCCTCATACCTGAGCCCATAATCCACTGTACCCTTCAGGTACCTCAGAATATTCTTTACAGCAACCAGGTGAACACTCCTCGGATCCGTCAGGAACTAGCTCAATGTGTTCACAGCAAAGCAAATGTCCGGTCTTGTGTTCGTCAGGTACATCAAGGACCCAATCATCTGGCGATACATAGAGACATCAATCGGCTCAGATGAAGCATCACATAGAAGCTTCATATTTGATGCCATAGGTGTGGCCATGGCCTTGCAATCCATCATCCCGAACCTCTTTGGGATCTCTACTACATACTTCCCTTGTCCAAAGAAGATTCTATCTGCACTCTGCCACACCTCCATGCCAAAAACAAATAGTGCATCATCCCCAAGTTCTTCATCTCGAACTCGGTAGTAAGCTTCCACTGCGTGTCGGCAATCAATCTATCTTCACCATACCAAGTTCTGCACATATATGATTTCCTATCATGTGTCTCAGAACCAAGTGGCTGCTCTACGTACACTTCTTCTTCAACTACACCATTCAAGGAAGCTGTCTTGAATCCATATGGTGTATCTTCTATTTCATCACTTTTATATTTCTCAATGCTGCCATCTGCAACATGCTTGATCTGATAGTTCCATTTGGAAGTCATAGAAAACTTCCCTTCATGTCTTGGGATTACATCCCAAACATCATTCTTCATGATCGACGGATCATGGCATTTCATTTCTTCATCCCAGATCCTGGGAACTTCAATATCTTCAATAGATATCTTTGTTGCTGGAACAAATGTTGTAGTTCTTCTTTTGTAGGAGATGGCATATGATCTTTCCTACACAACAAGTTAAATTGCATGATTAGAAAACATCTCATAGTTTTCAGAACAAATTCTTACACATAAAGAAATATGCCATACAGTCATGTAATGCTTCAATACAACATTTATCCATATTCCGTAACTTTCTAGATGCCTTCCAATCTCTACCACAACATTGTTAAGAGTGTGCACAACTCCCAACATGTCAGCAAAGAGGTTTCATTCTAGATAAGTAGCAATGGAATGTTGTACAGTGCCATAGGCCACTTACCCATGCATATTAGGAGTATACTGTTCATCAATGCAATTATTCTAATATGCATAATATGTTAAGTTTAAACCAAATAGCCAAGCAAGATCACTGAAAGAAACACAATCACAAGATAGACACACAATATACCCTGGGAAACCCTCATGGGGTAGAAAACCCAGCAAAGCTTTCCTCAATAAGATGATCAACCAAAATACAAGATGTGCTCCTCCTTCCTTTGTCTCCTTAGCTGATCTCCCAGACAAGTGCGCACTCTTCCACAAGTGAGTGAGTGATCTAATGAGGAGTTCACCTCCTCTATTTATACTTGACTCTCAATTGACTAAAAGACCTTATGGGGCCGACCTCACCTGGAGAAGTCTAATAACCCCTAAAATATAACTACAGGGCCGACCCACACATGGTGGGTCTAATAACCCTAGTTAATACCAACCCCTGGAGGAATAAACATCTCCAGATACATAATAGGGTTACCTCGGAGGAATGAAACATCTCCGGAATAAATAATGTACAAATATAATATTCTTAGAAGTTACAATATTCAACACTCCCCCTTAACGAGAAGGATATTATAACAACATCTGCAGGAGCAAGGAGTCATTTACTACATCATCTATATATCATCGGAAGCTTTCTTCAATTCATCATCATCAGTAACTTGACTAGTTACTGGAACATCAACATCGTCATCAGCATCGTCATCACATGATCAATCATCACATGAACATCAGCATCGTTATCATATCAGCATCGTCATACGATCATCAGCATCGTCATCGCACGATCATCATCATCATCATCACACGATCATCAGCATCGTCATCACACGATCATCAGCATGGTCATCATACGATCATCAGCATCGTCATCACACGATCATCAGCATCGTCATCACACGATTATCAGCATCGTCATCACACGATCATCAGCATCGTCATCACACGATCATCAACATCGTCATCACACGATCATCAGCATCGTCATCACACGATCACCAGCATCGTTATCCCACGATCATCAGCATCATCAAAGAATGATGTAAACCAGTCATGTACCTTTTGAACCGAAGTCCAGGGACGATCCAGTCCTATCATGTTCTCGGAGACCTCACGTCTACGGCTCAGTTTACAGGATCAAAGTCCAAGGATGATCCAATCCTTACCGTACATTTAGGACAGCGTCCAAGGATGACTTAATCCTCCACCGTACATTTAGGACCACGTCCAAGGATGACTTAATCCTCCACCGTACATTTAGGACCACGTCCAAGGATGACTTAATCCTCCACCGTACATTTAGGACCACGTCCAAGGATGACTTAATCCTCCACCGTACATTTAGGACCACGTCCAAGGATGACTTAATCCTCCACCGTACATTTAGGACCACGTCCAAGGATGACTTAATCCTCCACCGTACATTTAGGACCACGTCCAAGGATGACTTAATCCTCAACCGTACATTTAGGATCTACGTCCAAGGATGACTTAATCCTCAACTGTACATTTAGGACCTACATCCAGGGATGACTTAATCCTCAACCGTACATTTAGGACCTACGTCCAAGGATGACTTAATCCTCAACCGTACATTTAGGACCTACGTCCAGGGATGACTTAATCCTCAACCGTACATTTAGGACCTACGTCCAAGGATGACTTAATCCTCAACCGTCCACCAAGGACTTAATTCTCGAAGACATACGTCTACGGCTCTTCTTTAGGACTGAAGTCCAGGAATGATCCAATTCCTTCACATGTTCAACAAGAACTTCATTATCGAAGACATACGTCTACGGCTCTTCTTTAGGACTGAAGTCCAGGAATGATCCAATCCCTTCACATGTTCATCAAGAACTTCATTATCGAAGACATACGTCTACGGCTCTTCTTTAGGACTGAAGTCCAGGAATGATCCAATCCCTTCACATGTTCAACAAGAACTTCATTATCGAAGACATACGTCTACGGCTCTTCTTTAGGACTGAAGTCCAGGAATGATCCAATCCCTTCACATGTTCAACAAGAACTTCATTATCGAAGACATACGTCTACGGCTCTTCTTTAGGACTGAAGTCCAGGAATGATCCAATCCCTTCACATGTTCATCAAGAACTTCATTATCGAAGACATACGTCTACGGCTCTTCTTTAGGACTGAAGTCCAGGAATGATCCAATCCCTTCATATGTTCATCAAGAACTTCATTATCGAAGACATACGTCTACGGTTCTTCTTTAGGACTGAAGTCCAGGAATGATCCAATCCCTTCACATGTTCATCAAGACAGAACATGTATCCTCATCATCATAACATGTATCACCACAACATGTATCATCATCATCAAAACATGTATCACCACAACATGTATCATCAACATCAAAACATGTATAATCACAACATGTATCATCATCATCAAAACATGTATAACCACAACATGTATCATCATCATCAAAACATTTATAACCACAACATGTATCATCATCATCAAAACATGTATAACCACAACATGTATCATCATCATCAAAACATGTATAACCACAACATGTATCATCATCATCAAAAACATGTATACATCTAACCATCAAAAGCATGTATACATCTATCATCAAAAGCATGTATCATCAAAAGTATCTAGCATGTATACATCTATCATCAAAAGCATGTATACATCTAACCATCAAAATAAACAATATAAGAGTCCTAAATCTAAATAATCCTAGGTGAGTAAGTGCAAAAAATAGGTAACCTCATCATTGATGAGATAGTCTTGTTTGTCTCATACTGTGCTACTCCCCCTTTCGAGGAGGGTTCTTCTGAACTACACCAAGCTTGTCTCGGAAGTGTTCAAACTTTACTCGAGACAGAGGCTTGGTCAGGATATCAGCAATTTGATCCTCAGTGCTTATATACTCTAGCTTGATAGCTCCTTTCTGCACCATATCTCGAATATAAAAGTAACGGATCTCTATGTGTTTTGACTTATCATGAAACACAGGATTTTCAGTCATCTTGATGCAGCTTTGATTATCACACATAATCACAGTGGGGTCCATTTCTAAGTCAAACACTCCAGATAAAAGTTTCCGAGGCCATACTGCTTCACAGCTAGCAGAACAGGCAGCTATATATTCAGCTTCAGCAGTACTGAGGGCCACACTTGATTGTTTCTTGCTGAACCATGAGATCATGGCAGATCCAAGACCATAACATCCACCTGAGGTACTTTTTCTATCTGAGACACTACCTGCCCAATCAGAATCTGAGTAACAATGTAATCTGAGTTCATGACCTCCAAGATAAAATAGGCCAAAATCTAATGTACCTTTTAGGTACCTCATTATATGCTTTGCAGCTATTAAATGAACCTTTCTAGGTTCTACTAGATACTGACTTAGGGTATTTACAGCAAAGCATATATCAGGCCTAGTATTTGTTAAATACATCAATGATCCAATGATTTGTCTATATAGAGTTATGTCCACTAATTCTGATGAATCATTAACTAATAACTTTAAGTTGGAGTCCATGGGAGTGGCCATGGCTTTACACTCCAACATATCAAATCTTTTGAGAATCTCCACAGTGTACTTACCTTGATTTAGAAAGATTCCTTTTGGTTCTTGCCATACTTCTAAGCCTAAGAAGTAATGCATTAATCCGAGATCTTTCATCTCGAATTCTGAAGAAAGCTTCTTCTTACTTTCAATAATTTGTTTCTCATTTCCAGTTAGGAATAGATCATCTACATATAGCAGCAATATAACTGGTTCATCATCCATCACTTTGAGATAAAGGTTTGGGTCAGCTTTACTTTTGGTAAAGCCCATGCTAGTTAAGAAATTGTCAATCCTTCCGTACCAAGCCCTGGGAGCTTGTTTTAACCCATATAAAGCCTTATTTAATTTGCATACATGAGTTCTTCCATCATTAACCTCAAACCCTTGTGGTTGCTCTATGTATACTTCTTCTTCAATTACACCATTCAGAAAAGCTGTCTTAACATCCATTTGGTGTAATTTCCACTTCATCATGGATGCAAGAGCCATAATAGTTCTAATTGAAGTATACCTGGCAACTGGTGCAAATGTTTCTTCATAGTCAATTCCCTCCTTCTGAGAGAATCCTCTGGCTACAAATCTTGCTTTGTATTTTTCAATGCTTCCATCTGCGACATGTTTTATTTTGAAAATCCATTTGGAAGAAACCACACTTTTATCTTTTGGTTTGGGAACTATATCCCAAACATCATTTTTCATTATTGACTGATATTCTTCTGTCATTGCTTCTACCCATTCTTTCTTCTGAGCTGCCTCTTCATAGCTAGTAGGTAGTTGATCCACAAGATCACACATTAAGGCCATATAGTTGGACACTAGCTTTGGTTTCTTTCTTTCTCTAGTGGAGCCTTCAGGAGCTCCATATCTTTCAGCTCCTTGAATAATATCTCTAGCCCATGCTGGTCTTCTTTTCCTGGATAATTCTGCAACAGGGGGTTCTTGTGGTTCCAGCATGTCATGATCCTCTGGTGTAGCTTCTTCAGGGATGTGAACAGTCTCTGAATTCCTGGGTGATGAATCTTCTTCATAAACTTCTTCAAGTTGACACTTTCTGGATTTCTTGAGAGCTGCTTCCTCATCAAAGGTTACATCTCTACTTATTTTTATATGATGGAAACCTGCTATGTAGATTCTGAAGGCTTTGGAAGTTTCACAATAACCAACAAACATTCCCTTCTTACCTGAGGGATCCAACTTGGTTCTCTTTTCTTTTGGAATGTGGATGTACACAGGACACCCAAATATTTTAAGATGACTTACCTCAGGCTTCTTACCTGTAAACACTTCTTCTGGAGTTTTGAATTCAAGAGCACTGTGAGATAATCTATTTTGCACATAAACTGCTGTCTTGGCTGCTTCAGCCCATAAGTACATGGGAAGATCTTGGTCATGTATCATGGTCTTCACAGCTTCCATGATTGTTCTATTTTTCCTTTCAGCCACCCCATTTTGTTGGGGATTGTAAGGAGTAGTTAGTTCCCTTTTAATTCCAGCTTCTTTGCAAAAGTCCTCAAATTCCTTTGAGGTGAATTCTCCGCCATTATCTGTTCTGAGAGTTTTGATTTTCTTGTCTGATAGATTTTCTATTAGAGCCTTGAACTCTTTGAATTTTCCAAAGACTTCATTCTTACCTTTCAGGAAGTATATCCAAGTTTTCCTTGAATAGTCATCAATGAATGAAAGATAGTATTCAAACCCACTTAAGGAAGTGGTGGGCATTGGACCACATACATCTGAGTGTATAAGCTCTAAAATGTTCTTAGTCTTTGTTTCACTCTTTGGAAAGGGGTTCTTGATATTTTTCCCTTTCTTACATCCTTTACATGAGACATCATGATCAGCTTTTAAATCTGGTAATCCTATAACTACCTTGCTTACATAGGGTAAGGCTTTAAAGTTGATGTGAGCTAATCTTCTATGCCATAGCTCACTGGGGCTAGAGATCTCATGTGCAAGGGCAGCTTCTGGATGACCCTTGAGCTTATAGAGACCTCCTTCTTCTTCACCAATAACAACTGCATCTTTAATTGTCTTCCCTTTGGACCACATGAGTACTTGTCCATCTATGAAGGCTACTCTGAAGCCTTTCTTATCTAGTGCTGAAATAGAGAGAAGGTTCTTCTTTAAACCTGGTACATATAAGATGTCTTTCATCTTCAAGGGTGTTCCAGACTCTAGCTTATAGCTAGCTTCACCAATTCCTTTGATGGGATATTGGTAATCATCTCCTAGAGATACTTTCTGTGAAGAAGACTTTTCTTCAAGATTTGAGAAGGTCTTCCTTTGACCTGTCATGTGCTTGGAAGCACCACTATCAATAAGCCATGTATCTTCTCCAGGAGATACAGATCCAGAGAGTGCAGAGAATAGAACATATTCTTCTGGATCTTCTTTCTTCACCTTACATCTTTTCCTTTTGGGTTTTACCTCTACCTCTTCTTCTTCTTCATCTTCTTCCTCTTCTTCTTCTTCACTATCATTTTCTGCCATATGTGCATGATGTATTTTGTGGAAGACTTTCTTCTTTTGAGAAGGAAAAAATCTGGAGATGTGTCCCAATTTATGACAATTGTAGCATTCTACCGTGGAAAGATCTCTTGCTGAATTGGGTCCTCTTCTCTTGTTAGATCTAGAGAAGTGTTGAGATCCTTCGTGGTCAACTCTCTTGAGATGAATCATTCTTCTTCTTTTGGTATGAGTGGCTAAGGCTTGGTCATCCTCTTTGAGAAGGGCTTCTCTATTTGCAACCCTAGCTTCTTCTTGAACACAATCCTCCCATACTATATCAAACTTCATGCTCTCTTTCCTGGCACACATGGTTTGTATAAATGACTCCCAAGATCTAGTGAGACCATTGAGGGCAGTCATCACAAGTTCATCCTCATCAAGGGTATCACCAATTGCATATAGTTGTTCCTTTATTTGTGAAACCCTTGAGAAGTAGTCTTGAATGGATTCTCCTTTGTGCATCTTGGTACTCTTCAATTTAGTCCTCAGGTTCATCTTCCTATTGATGTTCTTCCCTTCATACATTCTTCCTAGGGCATCATACATTTCCTTTGGAGTCTTCTTGGAGGCCACTTGGGGAATCAAGTGGTATTTAATGGAATCATCTATGATTCTCTTTGCCCTAATCAAATCTTTCCTATGCTTCTCTTTGGCTTCATCTCCTTCTGGTTCTGCAACTTCTTCCTTGATAAACTGAGCAAGATCATTCTCTTCAAGAATGAGACCAATTCTGTATTTCCATGCTCGGAAATTCTCTATGCCTTCTAGCTTGTCTTCAAGCTTAGTATTTGGAACCATCTTCTCTTGGGGGAGTCCAAGAGACAGAGTAGACTTACTTGGAAAGTTACTTTTCACTTTTCCGGAATCTGAAACAGAATTTTATCGCACTTTTGGTAGAATTAGGGTTTGACTTTCCCGGAGTTCTACTTAACCAAAAAGTTCGATCTATAGCTTAAAAGAATGCTCTTGAGAAGGGATATCCAACCATGTAATCAGAAATCAAAAATTCCAACTTTTTTTCTGAAACCAAAATCTGACGTATCGCACTTTTGGTAGAATTAGGGTTTGGAATTCCCGGAGTTCTACCCAACCAAAAAGTTCGATCTAGGGCTTAAAAGAAAGGTATTGAAAAGGGATATCCAGCCATGCAACCAAAAATAAAAAATACCAACTTTGGGCTGAAACCCTAACTTCACCAAAGAGAGAGAGAGAGGTATTCTTACCTTGTGAAAGATGTCCTATTCAGTCTAGCTCTGATACCATGTTAAGTTTAAACCAAATAGCCAAGCAAGATCACTGAAAGAAACACAATCACAAGATAGACACACAATATACCCTGGGAAACCCTCATGGGGTAGAAAACCCAGCAAAGCTTTCCTCAATAAGATGATCAACCAAAATACAAGATGTGCTCCTCCTTCCTTTGTCTCCTTAGCTGATCTCCCAGACAAGTGCGCACTCTTCCACAAGTGAGTGAGTGATCTAATGAGGAGTTCACCTCCTCTATTTATACTTGACTCTCAACTGACTAAAAGACCTTATGGGGCCGACCTCACCTGGAGAAGTCTAAGAACCCCTAAAATATAACTACAGGGCCGACCCACACATGGTGGGTCTAATAACCCTAGTTAATACCAACCCCTGGATGAATAAACATCTCCAGATACATAATAGGGTTACCTCGGAGGAATGAAACATCTCCGGAATAAATAATGTACAAATATAATATTCTTAGAAGTTACAATATTCAACATAATACACAACCTAATTCTAGGAACATTAGTATATACATTATTGAACAGTATTATTTAAGAAATGACAATTCAAATACTTATCTTTGTTTGTTCATTGGGTGGAATCCCTCTGAGTCTTCGCTTCCTTGCAGGAGCTGCTGGAGTCCTAATCTGAAGTAGCTTCTTCTACACCTTTCTGTTGTGGGATGTAGAGAGATGGTCAACTCCATCTGAATATCTGCATCCTTGCATAAACCACTGGAGTGTACTCCCTCTTGATCTTTGCTTCCTGGATTACCTGTCCTTGAACTTACATTCATCCTTGGTTCCTATGCATGCTTATTAGTATCATGATTGTGTTATCCTTGTGATCTCATATAAAATCATACATTCATTAGTATACTATTAAAACACAATAATCTCAAGCATGTATAGTCATGATCATTTCAAACAGAAAATAATAAGCATTAGCATTCAAGGTTTATGTAGAATTCTTAAGGTTAGTCAAATCATAAGAAACATAACATGTCTAAACCTGTAATTACTCAAACCTATGACTCTTCAGGTTAGTTGAATCATCAATCAAGATAAGAGATATAATATGCATAAAACATGTGATTATTCAAACCTATACCTTCATGATTCTTCTGGTTATTCATATCGTCAATTATGGTAAGAAACATAATATGCATACAACCATGATTATTCAACCCTATGACTTCATGAATAATCATTATCAACAACAGTATAAGATCCTAACACAAGGTAGGATTCTAGCTTGATATAGGAAAAACATACCTGGATTAGCATGCTAGCTATTTATGTCTAACATACTCACATGATGTCTTCTTGTTCTTCTTCAATGACTTGTGCTAGTAACCTATATATCTCATAGGTTAACTATTACAAAACCAAGTTATACATACCTCGTAAATGGATCTTCTATGAGATCCATGACAATGGATGAATCTTTGTCCTCATGTCATCATAATCATATGTTCTTGAAGTAGAACATGATTTGTCTTTCTTGGTGTACCTTTTATGTTAGTAGACAACATCAACCTCATATAACACCATAATGCATTAGTACAATCATAAGTGTCAACACCCTAACCAATGAATATCTTCTATCATGCATTCATAATTTTGTTAAGGTGATACGACAAATCTAAAAACAAAATTGTACTTAACCGTAATAACATGAAGACAAACATACCATAAACTTAATCATGAACAAATATCGAAACATACCTCGATGAGTCATACCTGTCGAGATCGCTTGTAATATTCTTATGTAAGGCCTTAGCCTCATCTCCCTCTGAAACAAGAACTTCTTCGCTTATGTAGGTGACCAATCCATCTTCTTCTAGGATTAACCCAATCCACTTGATTTGCAAGAACTGGACCTGGAGCTGGATATGGGTTTGTCAGAGAAACCCGAAAAATTCAAACTTTGAATTTCAAATTTCCGAGGATAGAAATATGCGCCTTGATGAGCTTATCAAGCTAGTATATTTAGAATTTGAAAACTTCAAAGTTTCACTCCTCAATTTTGCCTTTGAAACTTTCGGATTCACTGGACGCGACCCTGAACTGGGGTTTGATGAAGCCCACTCTTCTACCCAATCAAAAGGTTTTATCCAAAGCTCTAAGCTTCTAATTTTCTGAGGAGCTTCCAGCCGTGGTCACAGATTTCAAAAATTCCCATTTTTACAGAAGCCCTAATTTTCCACTTTCCTGATCAAAGTCCTGAACTAGGGTCTGATCAAGCCCGACCTTCTGCCCAACCAAAAATTCTGATCTTGGTCTCTAAATTTCTATTTTGATGAGTAGCATCCATCCGTGGTCTCCGATTACAAAAATTCCAACTTTCTTCAAAGCCCTAAATTCCGGAAGCCATGAATGAAGGTACCAAAAAATAATTATGTTTTGACAGAAATATGTACCTTATTGTTTCTGGTGTAACTCCGAAATTTTTGAGCCACAGGGTCTGAAAAAGTTTTTTGAGATAGCCTGACCTGTTAGATTTACATCGTGACAGGTCTGACCTCAATTGGATGTTCTGAGAGAGAGTTATGCCAAATGTCGCGACGTGACCTGTTTTGGGAAAATACAGGAGAGCGAACTTGTACGGCGTGCCACGTGTCACTGTTTGACCATCGGCCTCTGAAAAAGTTTTCTGAGATATATCGGCCTGTTATCTTTCCATCCTGACAGGTCTGACCTCAATTGGATTCTCTGAGAGAGAGTTATGCCAAGTGTCACAACGTGACCTGTTTATGGGATAATACAGGAGAGCGAACTTGTACGGCGTGCCACGTGTCACTGGTTCACTTTCGGCCTCTGAAAACGTTTTATGAGATAGTAACGTCTGTTTAATACCTGTAAATTTTCACGAAATTGCATTTGGAGCTTCCTAGCCCAAGTTATGACCTTTTTCCCAAGGTCACCTGATTTTGACTCAGATCTGGAAGAGGCAGAAACCCTATATTGTACAGATCATAAATCACAAAGTAAAACGAATTAGAGGTTTTCCTTTGGACACAAGGTACCTGGAGATTTTAGCTTCGTCCTGTAACAATTTCAGATCCGAAAACTTCACCAAAACGGATTTATAGCGAAAGTGCTACGATGACTGGTTTTTGCTATATCAAGCCCTAGCATCGTAAGTGCAACAAGTGTCATACATGCCATATCATGCCTTCTTTCAGGCTAGCTCTGATACCATGTTAAATTTTCAGAATTTACTTCAATCTGATCTAGGATCTTGACTGAGAGAACAACATGTACAGCATATCTACAGTATATCAATCATGGAGACAATAATGCAAGCACACAAGAGACACAAAGATTTACTTGGGGAAAACCATAAAGGTGAAAAACCCCAATAACTTCCTCAGAGATAGATAGAGCAATGATACAACCAACCAAGAGAGATAGCCATAACCTAGCAGCAGATCCTCCTCCTCCATAAGTGCGCCACTCCTCCTTGAGTGCATGTGTGAGAAGTGAGTGAGCAAATAGAGTGCCTCCCGCACTCTATTTATACTTGACTTGACTTGCCTTTTTACCTAACTCATGTAGGCTCGAACTTAACCACATAACATAATGCTGAGTGGGCCGACCCCCAATACGGTGGTCTAATAACCCTTTGACCCACATGGCCGACCCCCAATAGGGTGTTCTAATAACCCTTTGACCCACATGACTTATACAGGGCCAACCCCAAATAAGGTGGTCTAATAACCCATCAAGTATAAGTTACGACACTTACAATATAAATGACGACACTTCCTTATAGAGGAATAATACCATCTCTATAGGAATACAATATACATATACATGTGAAATACATTCCGAAGTTACATATACATCAACACTCTCGACTATGATCGACTGGAAACCCACTTCACCACGAAACCCCCTAGCCTCAAGCATGCCTCAAGACATGATTCCCTTTGTAATGGTAAGCCCGAGCCTTGCCTCAACTTGATTTCTCATCCGGTAGTGATCCCGCCATCTCCATTTGGTGGATATTTGTCATCCCGCCCATATAAAAAATACTCCAAAGTATTTTTGTATTGTTACATTAAATAAAAAAACCTTTGCCCCTTTATATATAAGCAATATAATTTTTAGATTTTCATGAATATCTAATACCGCAATATGAATGAATGTGGTATTATATTGCCTTCTAGTGAAGCCCCCGTGCATTATCCAGTTCTGGTAAAATAGTTTGTTTGCTGATGTTGGTGCTAAGAAATTTCTTCAGACAAGAGACATGAAATACTGGATGAATGCAGGAAGAAGGAGAAAGTTCCAATTTATAAGCAACGGACCCAATCTTCTGAAGAATCTTATATGGCCCATAGAACTTTGGAGCGAGCTTATGAAGCCCTTTGAGTTTCAGGGAGGATTGCTTGTAAGGCTGGAGACAAAGAAAAACCATATCACCTGCTTGAAGAGTGTGCTCAAAACGGTGCTGATCAGCTTGTTGCTTCATGTAATTTCTTGCCACGTGAAGATTGTCCCGCAAAATGCGAAGAATCTGATCGCGGTTCCGAAGGACCGTGTCAACTGCCTGAACTTGTGAACTGCTAGGGGTGTATGGAAGAAGAACTGGTGGTGCTTGGCCATAGACTACTTCATATGGAGTCAGTTTAGAGGCAGTTTGGTAAGAGGTATTGTACCACCATTCAGCTAGAGGGAACCACTTTTCCCACTGATGTTGTTGTTCAGAGGTGAAGCAATGAAGATAAGTTTCCAAGCATTTATTGATAATTTCAGTCTAACCATCTATTAATTGTGGGTGATACCTTGAACTCATCTTCAGTTTGGTGCTAGTGTGTCGAAATAATTCTTTCCAAAAGTGACTGGTGAAAGTCGCATCACAATCCGAGACAATGGAAGAAGGGATTCCATGAAGGTGAAAGATTTGGTCCAAGAAAATTTGAGTGACTGAGGAGGCTGTATAGGGATGGATGAGAGCAAAAAAATGACTATATTTGGAGAGGAGATCAACCACAACCAAAATCACTGTCTTCCCTCCAGATTTAGGGATCCCTCCAATGAAATCCATAGAAATATATGCCAAAATCCATGTAGGTATGGGAAAGGGTTCGAGCAATCCTAGAAGGAGTGTTGTTTCACCCTTATTGTGATGGCAGGTATCACATTCAGCCACCATCTGTTGAATTGTCCTTTTCATTCCCTGCCAAAAGAAGTTACGTCGTGCTCGCTCATACGTTTTGAGGAACCCAGAGTGCCCTGCTGATGGAGAAGCATGGAGTTCATAGATGCCATCACGTTGAAAATATATGCTCTAGGGAGGCACCAGACGACCCTTATATTTCAGGGAAGAACCATCCCAAGAGTAATGTGGTACAACAGAAGGGTTGTTGGCCAAGCATTGGATGATTTGAGATAATGAAGAGTCATTGACATAGCCCTGTTGAACAGATTACAACCAATTTGGAACAGGCATAGAAATAGCTAAAAGAGAACCATGGTCATCAAATGTGCGAGAAAGAGCATCCGCCACAATATTGTCCTTACCCTTCTTGTAAGTGATCTCATATTCATAACCCATGAGTTTGATAACCCGTTTCTGTTGTGCTAGGGAGGATACACGTTGTTCCAGGAAATATTTCAGACTCTGGTGATCGTTTTGATGCAGAAATGATTCCCTAATAGGTAGGGTCGCCACTTCTGGAATGCATGCAAAATAGCCATCATTTCCTTCTCATATGTAGAGGCAGCTAAATTCTTACCTGAAAGGGCTTTGCTGGTGAACGCAATGCGGTGTTCATATTGAAGGAGAACAACACCAAGTCCATTGCCGTAAGCATCACTCTCAATAGTGAAGGGCTTGGAAAAATCGGGCATAGCTAGAACAGGTGTAGTACACATAGCTTGTTTCAGTTGGGAAAATGCACACTTAGTATCAAGTGTCCATGTAAAAGCATCCTTTTTCAATAGAGCAGGTAATGGAGCTACAATCTTCCCATAATCCTTGACAAACTTGTGGTAGTAACTAGTCAACCCCAAAAAACCATGAAGGCTCTTGAGTGTCTGAGGATGTGGCCAATTGTTCATGGCAGTGATTTTGGCCGGATCCAAGTGAACCCCTTGTGCTGAAATAATGTGCCCAAGATACTCTATTTACTTCTATCCAAAAACACATTTAGACTGTTTGACATGGAGATGATGGTCAGAGAAAAGTTGCATTACAAGATCCAGATGCTGGAGATGTTGAGCCCATGTTTTACTGTAGATGAGGATATCATCAAGGAAGACCAGAATGAATTTCCGCAAGTAGGGCCTGAATATTTTATTCATCAAGGCCTGGAATGTGGAAGGAGAATTAGTGAGGCCAAAGGGCATGACCAAAAAATCATAGTAGCCATCATGTATACAGAAAGCTGTTTTAGGGATATCATCTTCATGAACCCGAATTTGATGATACCTAGAATGAAGATCCAACCTGGCGAAAAATTGAGCACCATGAAGCTCATCAAGAAGCCCATCAACAACAGGAATTGGAAACTTATCCCTGATTGTGAGGTGATTAAGTGCTTGGAAGTCAATGCAGAGGCACCACAACCCATATTTTTTGTGGACAAGAAGAACTGGTGAAGAAAAGGAACTAGTGCTTGGGCGAATAATACCTTGCTTCAATAAGTCCCAAACAAGCATTTCAATCTCTGTTTTTTGGTGAAATGGGTAGTGATATGGCCTGATGTTGGGAGGAATGCTTCCAGGAAGGAGAAGAATATGATGGTCCTCTAGACTTGAAGGTGGAAATCCCACTGGTTTAGCAAAGACACCTATATATCGATCCGGAATTTGTTGGAGATCCAAAGGAGTAGTGGAGACCATTGAAGGTTGCATCTGAATGGAATGGAGTTGAGCGATGACACCATGTGAATTCTTCTTAAGTAGTTTTTCCATGTGATGTGAACTGATGATGCTGAGACACCCTGGTTGTAAGCCTGTCAATGTGTGTTTTTGTCCATTGGGTGAAAACTGCATCCAAATTTCAGCAAAATCCCATAAGATGGGGCCAAGTGTACGTAGCCATTGAGCACCCAAAACCACATCACATCCACCTAAGTTCAAGGAAAACATGTCAGAGCGTAGGTTATAATCTCCCATATAGATACACACATTGCGACACTTCCCTTTGCAAGGTAAGGTGCCCCCATTGGAAACCATGACTTCAAATTTGGAGCAAGGATGGACAAAACAATCAGCCTATTTGGTGAATCGGGGGTCAATGAAGTTATGAGTGCTACCAGAATCAATGAGTATTGTAAGAGGAAGCTTCTTGAAGTAACCCCTGACCTGCATTGTTTGTGGGGTAGTGATTCCGGCTAAAGCATGAAGAGACATCTTTGGGTGGTCGTCTTGAGATGGAGGGTCAATAGGCGACTCCTGAATGTTGACCTGATCATCCGTTGTATCTCGAGCTTCTTCACCAATTTGAGAGGCAGGCAGAGAATCCACATCCAAGAGATAGAGATTTTGCTGAACACATCTACGTCCTCGAGTGAATTTCTCATCACAATTATAACAAATCCCTTTTTCTCTGCGTGCCTGCATCTTTGTTTCAGACAAATTCTTGATAGGAGTTGGTCGAGGAGCTGGCGGGATGGGATGCGTTGAGAACCCATATTTCAGAAGGGAACAAAAGTGGGTTTAGAGCGTTGTTGGGTTACAATATTGTCGTTTGCCAACTTATCCAACCCCGGGGATTACATCATTATGTTGGGATAGAACATTTTGACCTCAGAGCAGATTAGATCCTTAAGACCACTGATAAAACAACTCCAGTAGAAGTCATCAGGCAATCCTTCGGTGTGGTTGACTAGTTTCTCAAATTCGGTTTGATACTCTCTCACAGTGCCAATTTGGCGAAGTTTAGTGAGGGCTTCTATGAAGTCATCAAAAGCACTAGGACCAAATCGTTGCAAAAGGAGATGGAAAAGATCTCTCCATTTTGGCTCTTCATGAGCCTTGATGTACCAATGGTACCATTGAAGAGCTTCCTATTCCAAATGAAAGGATCCAAGTGGAACTTTGTTGACATCAAAAGTATTATGCAGACTGAAATATTGTTCTGCATGATAGATCCATCCAGTCAGATCAGTACCATTGAAGCGAGGAAAATCAAACTTCGAACCACGAAAATTGCTGGAAGAAGAGAACCCATTGTCTGATGAAGACTCAGATTGTCATTTGTTGTTCATGGCTGAATGCTCAAGATGGAGGCTGAGAAATTTTTCATCAAGATCCTGGAGTTTAGTTTGGATGGATGCCAGTGATTCCTCCATGGTTTTTTCTCCTGCACGAGTGACAACCATAACTAGGAGTTTTTTTTGAGTAGGTAGAAAAAAAAACAGAAACTGTTTCAATAAAGGAAAATCTGGATTTGGGAAAAATCTAATAAGTAATTTGGGTTTGACTAGGTTTTGGACACTTTCGACTGGAAAGGGAAACTAAAAATGAGGATTTCAGAAGCGGGGTGAATGAATGAGAAAATTTGGAAGAGAGAGACAAAGAAGCAGAAATAGGAAAGGAATATTGTGGTAAAATTTGAAGGCGATTGGGTGAAAATCGAAGAAGTTATGGAAAACCTTAAAAATAGACAAATGTGGGATTTCTGGCTTTGGGAAGTGGAATTTGGGATAGGGTCCTTAAGAATGAAATATGAAAAATGGGATTATAGGGGTGTCAGGGAAGTTTCAAGGGAAACGTAGTGAAAACAAGGGAGATATGGCGAAAAAAAAATGGATCTGCTACGGCGTAGAAGGGATCAGAAATAGATGGATCTGCAATGACGCGGAAGAGATCAACAATAGATAGATCTACAACGGCGTGGAAGTGATCGACAACAGTTCTGGACAGAGGAAATATGCGATTTATCAGCTGAAATTGATATGGACCCCGGGTATGCTTGGCTAGCTAATGGTTCAGGGGATTCACTCGGCCACCAATGTTGTCTGACGGCTTGCGTATTGGGGCAGTACCCCTCAGTCCATGGCTCAGGTAAAACTGATAACCGCTTTGACACAAACGACAACTCTTGGTTTACCTCATGGGTGGGAACTGGTCAATCAGGTAGGGGTCGTTGCCCTTTTCGCTAGCAGGTCCTCTCAATGGAACAACTACTTCAGGGTTCCTGTGGTACTCCTCACAATGAGTTTTAGGGCTTATTCCCAAGTACTTCCCACAGTTAAGCAGATAGGGATTATTCCCAGATCCAAACCTGCAACAAATGCGAAAAAATGTTTCTTGGTAGAAATTTCACCCAACGAGCCCAAGAAAGTGCTCTGATACCATATGTGAAGAACCTGCAACAATTAATTGATGAATTCCACAATATATCATATCATAGAATATTCTTATTGATCGTAGGCCACTTCGAGGGGGCAACCTCCTTTGAGCAAGCTCAATACAAAATAAATTCACGGTACTTTCATTGGCCTCAACATAAACTTATATACTAAGTCTGGGCGCCAATACTATGGGTCAGAACCATGGGCTAGTACAAACTATGGATCAACAAATACTATGGGACGAATTACAAAGCATATGCGTCCAACAACAATAATACAAACTATGGATCAACAAATACTATGGGACGACTTACAAAGCATATGCGTCCAACAACAATATACTAACAAAGTAAAGAGAAGGGTTGACATGGGTTCCTAGCAATGGACTATAGTTGTTTTGTATTAAATTAAATTAAAAATGATGTAATCTTATTTTGAATATTTAATTTCATTTGGAAAATGCCAAGGGACCCATGAGGGTGCATAGGAAATAAGATTTTGATCATAAGAAGATTGCCAAAGAAGGAAGTAGGAAATGAAATCCAAATCAGAAAAGTAGTGGAAAAGCATAATAAAGTAGTAAAAGAAAGAAAAGAAACCTAAAAGTAGAAGAAAGCATAAAAGAAGGAAAAGGAGGAAAGTACTAAAAGCAGAAAAGTAGGAAAAACAACAAAAAAGCAGTGAAGATAGGAGTTTCCTGATTTTGAGAGATAAGGCTCAAGGAATATTAGAAAAAGACAGAATGTAGGCTAGAAGCATTAGGAAATATCTACATGCTAATTTTATTCAAGGAGGGATAAATCATGAATGAAAGTAGGTCCAAGGAAAAATAAACTTACCAAAGACACGTCCAACTCACCAAAATATATTCTCTCCTAAAAATGATTAATTATTAATTTATTATTTTTTATGAGAGAAGTCTAGAAGGAAAGATCCAATGTCCAGGTTCAATGCATCTAACTCATGGATTACTTTCCCAATAAGAAAACCAAGTTACAAAAGAAGGTGGTGCGCACCCTCTCACATCTTTTGGTCATTTTTATATTTGTTTTGAGAGATTAGTCTCAAAGGCTTGGGAGATGCACCCCTACCTAGACTTCGGTGATGTGACCCATTGAAAACTTGTTCCAGTCAACCAAATAGTGTCAGTACATCCATTATATTTTGAAGTATCATATTTGATCCACTGGCTAGTGTTCTTGTTGTGCGGTTCAACCCTCCATTCAATGGAAACAGTGTTGAAGGGCTGAAATGGAGGCTATGGTTTCAACATTTTTAAGCATCTCTAGGTTGTGATACCTATTCCATTTCATCTATAGGGACGTTTACAGTAATAAAATCCTTTTTTCTTTATGAAAACGGTGTCTATATGACCAAGATACAACCGTTTGCACCATAGGCAAGGTTTCAATGTTGAGGGGCGCACTTGTGCAACTCTATCTTTGTATTTATTGATTTTCAAGTTGTGTAAGAGCCCCTATGAGTTTTGTCAAATTTTCCTGATCCATCCATGATAATACAATATGTTCTTCTTCTGTATATGTATCTGATCCACTGGTTCTATATCTTCTTTTCTTACTTCCATTGACGATTCATGCTCTTGCTGTAAAATCCATTGAAGAATTGTGAATTGTCTGTAAGTATGGATCTGATGTACTTTCAAATACTGCTATATCAGTCTAATATAGCCTTATTCTATTCAATAATCTCCATTTGAGCCCATTTATCAGTCTTGAGAAGAAATTTGAAGATTATTGAAGTTGTTGTAATTCTCTTTTCTTAGGCTTGCTCTTGTGCATTGGAAAATTGCCTAGTTTTACACTAATTAGCATAAAATGTATTATATGAAATATTTGGTCTCTATATAAGTTGATACAGGTCTATCAGTCCCTGATACACACATCCATATCCTCATACTGATTTTTCGTGACCCTCTCTGCATGTTTGGAAGAGCCTAAAAGAAAGCTAGTTGAGCAATCCCTAGTAGCGCACTTGCCAATTTAACCTCCAAATATGATCTGATTGCTACCAAAACTATGTAATTCTATTGTAGAAGGTCTGATATGAGTCAATTATTCTACCGCAATTTCAAATTACCTTCAGTCAGTATCTATCAGTGTGTGCATGTATTTCCTTCCTGAAATTGGTCAAAATTTTAACTAGTTTTGTGCCCAAGTATTCCCTGCTTGCTTGAATTCTTTTTTAAAGTATTAAAATTTTGTACTTCAGATTAGATAGGTACATCACATTAATATTGTGTAATTGTTTATTTCAAAATTTATAATTTTTATAATTTTTTAATTATGTTGATATGCATTTATATCTGTCATTTTGGACTTAGAAGAACAGATCATCAAGATTAACAAGGATGAAACAAGTGTATAGCCTCGATTAACAGGATGGTCATCGTATTTTATTATGGTTAAAATATAAACATCCATCACCATCCTCCCATTAAACACCCTAACTAATTTTGCAACAAACTATTAATGATCCATAAAATGTTATAAAGGAGGTTCCAATAATGAACTCTTAACGATTGTCACAAATTGTTGTAACAATGGATGCGGTAACCAATTTTTTGAGTAATGTTGCATGTAGTTTGTTACTATTCGTGGATTCCAGTGTAGGGTGCATGGTAGAATAGTTCAATCGTGGCAACTTTCTCAGTTTTGAATATCGATCTCCCAAAAGGCGCATTGAGATTTACCATTGAGAGTGTGGAGCCAAAGTTTGACTCCCAAAGCTCGTCTGTGAATGAAATACCCTGAGTGTGTGTGAATGATTGCTTGTTTCAGGTATTTTCTACTCTCAATTACCATGTATTTACTGGGCTAATAAGAAATTGTAATTTCAGAAAATTTTAGTATGCAATATGTCTTTTCTAGGTATTCAATTTGTCGACAACCCGATATCGATTTTAGAGTATTAGAGTACCCTTTTGTATTTAATAGTTGCAGTTTTTTGAATGTGAATTTCTTTTCAAGCTTTTATCGCTTTGTTTTAATATATTATTTACCTTGGATTCCTTTTCCTTCCCCACCCTTCAGGGATATGATAGCTACTTTGAGTGGTGTTGAGAAACATAGTCTCTCTCTTTCATAGGATCCCTTTACTGATAACATTTATCATTTGACTCAGGATTCTTCACATAGTCAATGACAACCAATGAAATTTCATTAGGGTTCCAATGCACTTACTATTTCTATGAACCAAGGGTTGCTGATGCCCGAGTGACACACTTTAACATTTCACACTATCTTTTTCTGTTGATTTGTGTTCTAGAAACCACCATGATTGCTAGCGTATCCATGTATGGATTCTACTTGCACAAATCAACATACCGAATGAGTTTCAATCCAACTCTTGTTAGTGTTTTGTAGCTGTGGGAAGGGTATTTTTTAAGGAGTCTAATATTATATTTAAGTATAGTATTCTAGGCGATTATTTTGGTTTGAAAAAAACATATAGATAGATAGGTAGGCAAATATCAAATATCAAACATACAATTTACTACTGAAATTTGTAAATTTTGGCGAAAATTATGATAAAAAAACATATTTTATGTATATAGGCGATATTAGAGACTAAAAATGACCAAATAGCGAATTTATTTTTTTAAAAAAAGCCCAAAAAATAGCCAATTGCCGAAATTTCGCCCCTAAAAATTACCCTGGCTGTGGGAAGTATTATTGCATGACAAAATTTCTAGAGGAATGAAGAGGACTTCTAAAAGACAAGACAAGTACCATAAAACCAAGGAAGAAATCCCAGAATTCCATGAGAAGAAGTTAGGTCAACCCAAAGAAAGGACATGTTAGGTCATCTTAAGAAGATAATTCAGGGAAAATTTTAAGGACCCATACTTATTTAAAAGTGTATAAACCTTGGCGAATCTTACAAATTCTTAAAATGCCAACTATAAAATATTTGGAGATATTTTTCTAAAATTATTTCAATTTCTAAGGATTTTATATAGTTTATATAATAATTTGGTGATTTTTAGAGTGAGAAAAGTTTACCCCATCAAAATTGGGCGAAACACAGCTTCAAAAAATGCAAATTGGTGAATCTTTTTTTGAAAAAAAACATGGAAAAATAGCCCATGGGATAAATTTCGCCCCTAAAATTATCCTTGGAAGATATGTGGACCCAAAGTGAAATTAGAAGAAGCACCCAAGATCACTATAAATATAGTGCAATATCAATTCATTCATCGATCATCCAAGATCATTCTCTCTTGTTCAAGGAGGTCACATACATACTAGGGTTTTAGCAAGGAAGGGAATAATTGTTGGTTGAAGCTTATTTCTTGTGCGCTAGGGTTTCTTCATGAAGGCACACTAACTAGGAGCC
The DNA here is from genome assembly GCA_027924585.1 of Larix kaempferi. Taxonomy (NCBI): domain Eukaryota; kingdom Viridiplantae; phylum Streptophyta; class Pinopsida; order Pinales; family Pinaceae; genus Larix; species Larix kaempferi. Next base: position 10,844,683 of record BSBM01000637.1, on the reverse strand, counting down.
TATTGTGTGGAAAGATAAGTACATTGGATCTTCTCTTTATGTTTAGGACTCTTCATATGTTGGACTCTTGTGATAAGAGCATGTTCATGATATTTTTCTTGTAAATATGAATTTCTTCTCTAGAAAAGGTAGTTGGGTTTTTCTCCCTTGTGAAGAAGGGTTTCCCAAGGTAAAATGTTGTGTCTATATGTTTGATATCTATTGCGCATCTATTGTTTACTTATGTTTTTATTTCATGTTCATAAATGCTAAGTAATGTTTCTACGTTTCCTCTACATGCATACATATGTGGTTGATATTTCAATATGTAATTATTCTATGATGCATTGGGATTAAATGATGAAAATGTCTAAAATCACAAGAAACTAATTATATAGATCTAAAATAGCTTATAAAATCAACATGGTTTCAGAGAAAGTTAGTTCCTTAGGGAATATAGGGTTTCTAACAAAATGTTAATGTTGGTACATAGCATATCAGACATATGATATTGTAGGATAAAGCTATAGGTCTGATATAACAAATCCAAATTTGCTCAAACCCAAAATTCTCATAGCACCTATGAATTAAGAGTGAGAAGAAGCAATCAATTCAATAAAACCTCCAGCTAGGGTCGTTCAATTCCATGAGAAATGAATTCCACGTTACAGTCATAGGAACTGTCATCCTTGACATAGAATAAGACGATGCATATTGCTCCAAAGAAAAGGTGTCCATAATGGAGCTTGCAATGTCTCTTCTAGATAAATGCCACAGTGCTGACTTTGAGATCCATAGGGAAAGAAATCAATGGGGAAATGGAGTCCAAGTGTACTATGATTCTCTGGATTTCGATTCTAGTGTTGATTTCATTTGACCTATCATCGGTGGATATAAATTTGGTATAAGAAGGTTCTTCAGTTAAGGATGTGCCTCCACCATTGTTCTAGATATTGATCATTGTATACAAACACTATCTTTCGAGCCCCGGTTCCATGCAGAAGATTGTTGTATCGTTTCTTTATTGTCTTCTTAGTCGTCCTGACATGAGACCTACTTTCAAGAGGTTGGTGGATAAGATATATTACTTGATGTGGCATCAACAGTCTGTCAAGAGACCTATAATCTAATAAATTCAGCAGCTACTTCTCGAAGTCCACTACTTCACAAATTATTGATCAAGTTAACACAATGTGTCGGAATAATATACCTACCTCAACGAGTTCCTTTGTGGTGATATAAGGGAAGGAACAACTTGCTGGGAGAAAATTGTTCATTTGTAGCTCCCAATACAAACCATGAAAATTAATCAATGAAAGAATGGGATTCAACTATAAATGTAGAAGAGCGGGGTTGTGTTTGCATGACATAATTGATCATATTTGACAACTTGATCAGCTTGTCATGAAAGGAGTTCAGACAAGTATCATTCGAATATTCTCTACACATGAAAGGATATCGACCAGATGTAGAGGGATCAAGGTTTCCAGATGTAGAGGGAGAAGGTTGTCTAGATGCAAAGGGAGCAGGATGGCTTCTGTGACATAGGGAGCATGATACTCTTAGCTCAGGTTCTATGATATTTCAATGTGTAATTATTCTATGATGCATTGCGATTAAATGATGAGAATTGATAAAATAATGAGGAACTAATTACCCAAATCTAAAATAGATTATAAAATCAATAGCTTCGACCTGAAATCAAACTTGAAATTCTCTTCCTATGAATAACTCAAAGCGATATGTGCAAATAATTGTGCATAGATCGTTCTAGCTTCAGATTGCTTCATTCAGGTTATCTTCCAATGGCACGTAACCTTGGCATCATTATCTATAACTCCCTCCTGAAATCTGCACACAAATTAAGCCAATAGAAACATAAGGAATAGATAAAGGAATTATTTTTCTACATAGAAAATGAGAAAGGAATATTTTATAGAGGACATGTTGAATTTACATTTAAAGTGAACAAGTATAATTTATATACTGAAAATGTTTTCTTCAAATATGTATAGAAGACATTTTGATGCCGTATTTATATCTTTCAATTTAGAAAATGGTATGTTTTATGTATTTTTTTTTAACCAAATGAAGGGGTAAGAATAATGATAAAGGTAGTGGATCGATACACACAGTACTAGCTACACATACCAGTCACTGAAATGAAAAACCGTCACCTACAAGACAAGTTTCAACAAAATAACAAGTCAACACAAGTAACAACAAACAACATCCTACAGGAATTAAGTAACATCAAACTATAATATACATGAATTAAGTAACAATAGTCACTTTAACACAAAATTTTAACTCCCCTACATTCACAAATTTAGATTGATACTTTGTTCCAACAATTAAACTAGTTTGGTACTTCCACACTCAATCATACAAATTTAGAAATTATAACATGCCACGACAAAATCACTTCAAATCAAACACGAGTTTACAAACTCTTAAGTAAGAACAGAGCATAAAAATATATAGATTACATGGATATATATACTATATGAAGTTATTTGGTCATTAAATTTAATTTGAACCTTCACTGCATCTAAAACATAATTTAACTCTTCATAAATTGTAAAGATATTCTTCCCTTTTGAAGTTTCACATATTAAACGGTGGATGCCCCTTCAAAAATCAATATAACATGCTACCCCTTTTGAAATTCAATAGGATGAAACTAATTAGTGGATACCTCTTCAAGTTTCCATGGTTAAGTCAGTGTGGCGGTGATTGACTCTTCAAAATTTTTGTTGATGTATATGTAACTTTGGAATGTATTTCACATATATGTATATTGTATTCCTATAAAGATGTTATTATTCCTCTATATGGAAGTGTCTTCATTTATATTGTAAGTGTTGTAACTTATACTTGATGGGTTATTAGACCACCTTGTTCGGGTCGGCCCTGTATAAGTCATGTGGGTCAAAGGGTTATTAGACCACCCTATTGGGGGTTGGCCATGTGGGTCAAAGGGTTATTAGAACACCGTATTGGGGGTCGGCCCAGTCAGCATTATGTTATGTCGTTAAGTGAAGGCCGACCTAGTAAAGGTTATTAGGCAAGTCAAGTCAAGTATAAATAGAGTGCGGGAGGCACTCTATTTGATCATTCAATTCTCACACACTCTTTGGAGAGTGGTGCACTTGTGGAGGAGAAAAAGCTTCTGCTAGGAGATGCCTATCTCTTATGCTTGGGTTGTATCATTGCTCTATCTATCTCTGAGGAAGTTATTGGGGTTTTTCACCTTTATGGTTTTCCCCAAGTAAACTCTGTGTCTCTTGTGTGCTTGCATTATTGTGTCCATGATTGATATGCTATAGATATGCTGTACATGTTATTCTCTTAGTTAAGATCCTAGATCAGATTGAAATTTTTGAAAAACTAACATGGTATCAGAGCTAGCCTGAAAGAAGGCATGGTATGGCATGTATGACACTTGTTGCACTTGCGATGCTTGGGCTTGATATAGCAAAAACCAGTCATTGTAGAACTTTTGCTATAAATCCATTTTGGTGAAGTTTTCGGATATGAAACGTTTACAGGTCGAAGATCAGATCCCCATGTACCATGTGTCAAAAGGACGACTTCTAATTTGTTGTACTTTGTGTTTTAGGATTTGTACAATCTAGGGTTTCTGCCTCTTCCAGATCTGAGTCATAAATAGGTGACCTAGGAAAAAAGGTCATAAATTGGGCTAGGAAGCTCCAAATAAAATTTCGTATAAAGTGACAGGTAGTGCACGAACTGTACTTTCCTAGGTAACATTTTTTATAGGCCGAAACTGAATGAGTGACATGTGGAACTCCGTACAAGTTCGCTCTCTTGTTTTATCCCATAAACAGGTCACGTTGCGACACTTGGCATAACTCTCTCTCAGAGAATCCAATTGAGGTAAGACCTGTGGGGTTGGAAAGATGAAAGGACGAGCTACCACAGGTAGACTTTTCATACCTTGGAGATTCATAATTTCAGATTTACACCAGAAACAATCAGGTGCATATTTTTGTCAAAACAGAATTGGATTTTGAGCACCTTCATTCATGGATCCGGGAATTACGGTTTTGGAGAAAGTTGGAATTTTTGTAATCGGAGACCACGGATTAATGCTACTCATAAAAATCAAAATTTAGAGACCAAGATCATATTTTTTGGTTGGACAGAAGGTCGGGCTTGATCAGACCCTAGTTTGGGACTTTGATCGGAAAAGTGGAAAATTAGGGCTTCTGCAAAAATGGGAATTTTTTAAATCTGTGACCATGGCTAGAAGCCCCTCAGAAAAATAGAAGCTTAGAGATTTGGATCGAACCTTTTGGTTGGGCAGAAGGGTGGGATTTATCAAACCCTAGGTCGGGATCTTGTCTAGAAGATCTGGAAGTTTCAAAGGCAATTTTGAGGGTTGAAACTTTTGCAGTTTTCAAATTCTAAGTATACCGACTCGATCAGCTCATCAAGGCGCATATGTCTATACTTTCAGAAGTTTGAAATTCAAGGTTTGAATTTTTAGGGTTTCTCTGACAAACCCTAATCCAGCTCCAGATCCAGTTCCTACAAATCAAGTGGATTGGGTTAATCCTAGAAGAGAATGGATTGGTCACCTGCATAAGTGAAGAAGTTCCTGTTTCAGAGGGAGATGAGGCTAAGACCTTACATAAGAATATTACAAGCAATCTCGACAGGTATGATTTATCCAGGTATGTTTCCATATTTGTTCATGATTAAAGTTTATGATATGTTTGTCTTCATATTATTACGGTTAGTACAATCTTAATTAAATTTAGACTTGTCGTATCACCTCAATAAAATTATGAATGCATGATAGAAGATATTCATTGATTAGGGTGTTGACACTTATTATTGTACTAATGAATTATGGTGTTGTATGAGGTTTATGTTGTCCGCTAACATGAAAGGTACACCAAGAAAGACAAATCATGTTCTAGTCCATGAACATATGATCATGGTGACATGAAGACAAAGATTCATCCATTGTCATGGATCACTTAGAAGATCTATTTACGAGGTATGTATAACTTGGTTCTATAATGGTTAACCTATGATATATGAAGGTTACTAGCACAAGTCATTGAAGAGAACAAGAAGACATCATGTGGGTATGTTAGACATAACTAGCTAACATACTAATCCAGGTATGTTTTTCCTATATCAAGTTAGAATCCTACCTTGTGATCTCTTATATAAGTATACATGGCATGATTGATAATGATTATTCATAGGTTTGAATAAACATGGGTGCATGCATATTATGTTTCTTACTTTAATTTATGATATGACTAACCATAAGAGTCCTTGAATACTAATGCTTATTATTTCTGTTTGAAATGATCATAACTATACATGGTTAAGATGATTGTGTTTTGATAGTATTGAGAATATACTAATAAATGTATGATTATGTATGAGATATCAAGGATATCACAATAATGATACTTGTAAGCATGCATAGTGATCGAGGATGGATATAAGTTCAAGGACAGGTAATTCAGGAAGAAAAGATCAAGAGGGAGCACACTTCAGTAGTTTCTGCAAGGATGCAGATATTCGGAGGGAGTTGACCACTTCTCATAATCCACATCAGAATGGAGTTGTAGAAAGGAAGCAAAGACTGAGAGGGAGTCAACCCAACAAACAAACAAAGATAAGAAAGATCGTATACCATCACCTACAAAAAAAGGACTAAAACATTTGTTCCAGCAATAAATTTATCTATTGAAGATATTGAAGTTCCCAGGATTCGGGAAATATTCCATGATCAAGGAATACCAGTCGATCATGAAGAATGATATTTGGGATGCAGTCCCAAGACCTGAAGGGAAGTCTGTTATGACTTCCAAGTGGATCTACAAGATCAAACATGCTGCAGATGGCAGCATAGAGAAATACAAAGCGAGATTTTAGCTCGTGGCTTCTCCTAGAAAGAAGGAATTGACTATGAAGAAATTTTTGCTCCTGTAGCCAGGTACACTTCCATCAGACCAGTACTTGCTCTGGCTGCAATGATGAAATGGAAGATACACCAGATGGATGTCAAGACTGCTTTCTTGAATGGTTTAGTTGAAGAGGAAGTGTATGTGGAGCAGCCACTTGGTTTTGAGACACATGACAGGGAGTCATATGTGTGCAGACTTAAGAAATCCTTGTATGGCTTGAAGCAAGCTCCCAGGACTTGGTATGGTAGGATGGACGGTTTCCTATCTAGTTTGGGCTTTACCAAGAGTAAAGCAGATTCCAACCTTTATTACAAGGTTGAGGAAGGAAATCCAGTGATACTACTTTTGTATGTGGATGATCTGTTTGTAATAGGTAATGATAGTTTGATTGTCGATACCAAGAGGAAGCTTGCAGCCAAGTTCGAGATGAAGGACTTGGGGATGATGCACTATTTTCTAGGCATGGAGGTGTGGCATAGTGCAGATGGTATCTTCCTTGGACAAGGGAAGTATGCAGTAGAGATCCTGAAGAGGTTTGGGATGATGGACTGCAATGCCATGGCCACATCCTATGGCATCAAACCTGAAGCTTCTGTGTGATGCTTCATCTGATCTGGTTGATGTCACTGTGTATCATCAGATGATTGGGTCCTTGATGTACCTGATGAACACTAGACCAAATATTTGCTTTGCAATGAACACATTGAGCTAGTTCCTGACGGATCCCAGAGGTGTTCACCTAGTTGCTGTAAAGCATATTCTTAGGTACCTGAACGGTACAGTTGACTATGGGCTCAAGTATGATGCGAATCAAAAGTTTAACCTACAGGGTTATGTTGATTCTGATTGGGAAGGCAGTGCTGCATATAGGAAGAGCACATCTCGGTGATGCTTCAGTATGGGATCAGGTCTGATCTCTTGGTTTAGCAGGAAGCAATCCTATGTAGAACTGAGTATAGCCGAAGCAGAGTATGTTGCAGCATGTTCCGCTAGTTGTAAGGCAGTATGGCTCCGGAAGCTACTGTCTGAGTTATTTGATCTCCCGTTGGAGGCTACTGGTATATTTTGTGACAACCAGAGTTGTGTGAATTTTTCTGAGAACCCGGTGTTCCATGACAGGTCGAAGCACATTGAGATCAAATATCACTATATCAAGGATATGGGGCAGAGAGGAGCAGTGAAGCTCCTGTATGTTGCGACGGATGAGAAAATTGCAGATGTAATGACGAAACCACTAGCCAGAGTGAAGTTCGAATACTTCAGAGAGAGGCTTGGTGTCCTTTAGATCGATGACACTTGGAGGAAGAAGTGATGGAGACATTTGCTGAAGCCATTCCAAGCATGGTGGAAGGAGGATCCTTCACATGGCTATGGATGTAAGCGCTGGATGATGAGCATCAGGATGGTGTTCTAGTTTCTGCTCGATATGATTAGTTGGATCATTTATGTATGTATGCATCATGTTGGATGCTGGATATGATCAGTTGGATCATTTATGTATGTATGCATCATGTTGGATGGTGGATATGATCAGTTGGATCATTTATATGTATGTATATATGCATCATGTTGGATGCTTGGACCATGTATCTGTATATGTATCAGGTAGATATGATTGTATGATCAGGTAGATCATATATGTTGATATATATCAAGTGGATACATTGTATGATCAGGTGGATCATGTATCAGGTAGATACATTATATGATCAGGTGGATCATGTATGATGATATGTATCAGGTAGATACATGGTATGCATCAGGTGGATGCATTATATGATCAGGATGATCATGGATGACGAGCTTTAGGATGATGCTCCAGATGACATGCATCAGGATGATGCAGTGATGATGATCAGGATGATGATATGTGATGACATGTATCAGGTGGATAAATTACATAATCAATTGGATTATGTGTGATGAGTTCCGAAGACACAGATGCACATGAGATTTTCGGACATGGTTGTAGATGTGTTCTCCCATGGTCGCGATGTAATTGCTGGGATTTTTCGACATGGTGGTAGATGTGTTCTCCCATGGTCGTGATGTAATTGCCAAGGCCATTCGAGCATGGTTGTAGATGTGTTCTCCCATGGCTGCGATATCAGTGTTGGGGCCATTCGAGCATGGTTGTAGATGTGTTCTCCCATGGCTGCAATATAAGTGTTGGGGCCATTTGAGCATGGTTGTAGATGTGTTCTCCCATGGCTGTGATATAAGTGCTGGGGCCATTCGAGCATGGTTGTAGATGTGTTCTCCCATGGCTACGATATAAGTGCTAGGCCATTTAAGCATGGTTGTAGATATGTTCTCCCATGGCTGCAATATAAGTGTTGTGCCATTCTTGCATGGTTGTAGATGTGTTCTCCCATGGCATAGATGTAAGTGCTGTGTGATGTGCATCTGGGTTGTGCTTCGTGAACGATGATCATGAGTATCAGGATGATACTCTATGGCCATGGACAGGTTGTGCAGTAGCATGTAAAAGGTCCTGGGATATCTGATAGGTTGAGCTGTGTGCTCGTAATCAGTCCTGGGATGCTCTTTCGAGGTTTTGTTGACTCACATAATAAGTCCTGAGGATTCCACAATATGGCCAGTGATGATGAAGACCTGCAGGTGGTGGGCCTACATCCAGTATGAAAAAGGATTGGCTCTGTAGTGTTAAATTTTCAGAATTTACTTCAATCTGATCTAGGATCTTAACTGAGAGAACAACATGTACAGCATATCAATCATGGAGACAATAATGCAACCACACAAGAGACACAAATATTTACTTGGGGAAAACCATAAAGGTGAAAAACCCCAATAACTTCCTCAGAGATAGATAGAGCAATGATACAACCAACCATGAGAGATAGACATAACCTAGCAGCAGATCCTCCTCCTCCATAAGTGCGCCACTCCTCCTTGAGTGCATGAGTGAGAAGTGAGTAAGTAAATAGAGTGCCTCCCGCACTCTATTTATACTTGACTTGACTTTCCTTTTTACCTAACTCATGTCGGCTCGAACTTAACCACCTAACATAATGCTGACTGGGCTGACCCCCAATAGGGTGGTCTAATAACCCTTTGACCCACATGGCCAACCCCCAATAGGGTGGTTTAATAACCCTTCGACCCACATGAATTATACAGGGCCGACCCCAACAAGGTGGTCTAATAACCCATCAAGTATAAGTTACGAAACTTACAATATAAATGACGACACTTCCGTATAGAGGAATAATAACATCTCTATAGGAATACAATATACATATATGTGAAATACATTCCGAAGTTACATATACATCAACACTCCCTCTTAACTAGGAAGGTATTTCTCAGCACAATTATTTTAGCACAAGTCATCTTCTCTGGATCATCGTCACTGGATAATTGTCATCGAGTCATCATCATCATTGGCACTGCTGCTGCTATCTCAATCAATCTCTGAATCTACTCATCATAGGAAGTTCTACAGAGCCAGTCCTTTTTCATACTGGATGTAGGCCCACCACCTGTAGGTCTTCATCATCACTGGCCATACTGTGGAATCCTCAGGACTTATTACATGCGTCACAAAACCTCGAAAGAGCATCCCAGGCTGTTACGAGCACACGGCTCTACCTATAGAATCTCCCAGGGCACAAATTACATGTGACCTCACCACAAAACCTCGAAAGAGAATCCTAGGACTGATTACGAGCACAAGGCTCAACCTATCGGACCTCCCAGGGCACAAATTACATGTGGTCACCACAAAACCTCGAAAGAGCATCCCAGGACTAATTACGAGCACACAGCTCAACCTATCGGATCTCCCAGGGCACAAATTACATGTGGTCATGGCAAAACCTCGAAACAGCATCTCAGGATGTTACGGGTACACAACTCCGACCTGAAATCTCCCAAGGCACAAATTACATGCCATAGGACAAAACCTCGAATGAGAATCTGCCAGATATCCCAGGGCACAAATTACATGCCATAGGCAAAACCTCAAAAGACTATCTGCAGATCTCCCAAGGCACAAATTATATGTCCTCCCAAGCAAAACCTCGAAAGAGCATTTGCCAGATGTCCCAGGGTACCGAATTACATGCCATAGGCAAAACCTCGAAAGACCATCTACAAATCTCCCAGGGCACAAATTACATGCTTATCTACACAACCTGTTCCACGGCCATAGAGTATCAACCTGATACTCACCATACATCATCCTGATGTACACATGATCATCCTGATCATCATCACTGCAACGTCCTGCTGCATGTCATCTGGAGCAACATCCTGAAGCTCGTCATCTATGATCATCCTGATCATCACTGCAACATCCTGCTGCATGTCATCATACTTGATCCACCTGATCATCAATGCATCTACCTGATGCATACCAAGTATCTACCTGATACATATCATCATACATGATCCTCCTGATCATCAATGCATCTACCCGATGCATACCAAGTATCTACCTGATACATATCATCATACATGATCCTCCTGATCATCAATGTATCCACCTGATACAAATACAAATACATGATACATATCACCATACATGATCCACCTGATCATACAATGTATCCACCTGATACATATACAAATACATGGTCCAAGCATCCAACATGATGCATATACAAATACATACACATGATCCAACTGATCATATCCAGCATCAACATGATGCGTACATACATACATAAAAATGATCCATCTGATCATATCTAGCATCCAACATGATGCGTACATACATACATAAAAATGATCCATCTGATCATATCCAGCATCCAACATGATGCGTACATACATACATAAAATGATCCAACTGATCATATCCAAGCAAAAACCAGAACATCATCTTGATGCTCATCATCCAGCGCTTACATCCACAGCCATGTGAAGGATCCTCCTTCCAACATGCTTGGAATGGCTTCAGCAAATGTGTCCATCACTTCTTCCTCGAAGTGTCCTCGATCTGAAGAACGCCAAGCCTCTCTCTGAAGTACTCGAACTTCACCCTGGCTAGTGGCTTCGTCAGCACATCTGCAATTTGCTCATCCGTCGCAACATATAGGAGCTTCACAGCTCCTCTCTGCACCATATCCCTGATATAGTGATATTTGATCTCTATGTGTTTTGACCTGTCATGAAACACTGGGTTCTCGGACAGCTTCACACAACTCTGGTTATCAAAGAAGATACTAGTAGCCTCCAACGGGAGATCAAATAACTCAGACAGTAGCTTTCGTAGCCATACTAACTCACAACTAGCTGAACAGGCTGCAACATACTCTGCCTCAGATGTACTCAGTGCTACGCAGGACTGCTTCCTGCTAAACCAAGAGATCACACCTGATCCCATACTGAAGCAACACCCAGATGTGCTCTTCCTATCTGTAGCACTGCCAGCCCAATCTGAATCAACATAACCCTGCAGGTTAAACTTTTGATTCACCTCATACCTGAGCCCATAATCCACTGTACCCTTCAGCTACCTCAGAACATGCTTTACAGCAACCAGGTGAACACTCCTCGGATCCGTCAGGAACTGGCTCAATGTGTTCACAGCAAAGCAAATTTCTGGTCTCATGTTCGTCAGGTACATCAAGGACCCAATCATCTGACGATACAAAGAGACATCAACCGGCTCAGATGAAGCATCACATAGAAGCTTCAGATTTGATGCCATAGGTGTGGCCATGGCCTCGCAATCCATCATCCCAAATCTCTTCATGATATCAACTGTGTACTTCCCTTGACCAAGGAAGATCCCACCTGCACTCTGCCACACCTCCATACCTAGGAAATAGTGCATCATTCCCAAATATTTCATATTGAATTTAGCAGCAAGCTTCCTCTTAGTATCTGCAATCAGTCTGTCATCTCCTGTTACAAATAAGTCATCCACATACAGAAGTAGAATCATAGGATTCCCTTCCTTAACCTTGTAGTCAAAGTTGGAATTCGCTTTACTCTTGGTAAAGCCCAAAATGGATAGAAAGCTGTCTATCCTACCATACCAAGTTCTGCACACATATATGACTACACCATGCTGTCTTGAAATCCATCTGGTGCATCTTCTATTTCATCACTTTTATATTTCTCAATGCTGCCATCTGCAACATGCTTGATCTGATAGATCCATTTGGAAGTCATAACAAACTTCCCTTCACATCTTGGGACTACATCCCAAACAATATTCTTCATGATCGACGGATCATGGCATTCCATTTCTTCATCCCAGATCCTGGGAACTTCAATATCTTCAATAGATATCTTTGTTGCTGGAACAAATGTTGTAGTCCTTCTTTTGAAGAAGATGGCATACGATCTTTCCTACACAATAAGTTAAATTGCATGATTAGAAAACATCTCATAGTTTTCAGAACAAATTCTTACACATAAAGAAATATGTCATACAGTCATGCAATTATCTTAGCCAATGCTTCAATACAACATTTATCCATATCCCGTAACTTTCTAGATGCCTTCCAATCTCTACCAGAGCATTGTTAAGAGTGTGCACAACTCTCAACATGTCAGCAAAGAGGTTTCATTCTAGATAAGTAGCAATGGAATGTTGTACAGTGCCATAGGCCATTTCCCCTTGTATATTAGTAGTATACTGTTCATTAATGCAACTATTCTAATATGCACAATACATATCCTAAGTCTAGAACATGAGCATATACATCATTGAACAATTTTATTTAAACAAATATGCATGAAATGATAATTAAAATACTTATCTTTGTTTGTTTGTTGGGTGGACTCCCTCTGAGTCTTTGCTTCCTTGCAGGAGCTGCTGGAGTCTTAATCTGAAGTAGCTTCTTCTACACCTTTCTGTTGTGGAATGTAGAGAGATGGTCAACTCCCTCTGAATACTTGCATCCTTGCAGAAACCACTGGAGTGTACTCCCTCTTGATCTTTGCTTCCTGGATTACCTGTCTTTGAACTTATACTCATTCTTGATCCCTGTGCATGCTTGTTAGTATCATCATTGTGTTATCCTCTAGGTCTCATACATAATCAAAAAATCATTAGAATAATCTTAATATTATCAAAACACAATAATCTAAAGCATGTATAGTCAGGATCATTTCAAACACAGATAATAAAAATTAGTATTCAAGGTTTCAGGGAAGTTAAATCATTAATCAAGATAAGAGATATAATATGCATAAAACCTGTGATTACTCAAACCTATACCTTCATGATTCTTCTGTTTAGTCAAATCATAAGAAACATAACATGTCTAAACCTATAAATACTCAAACATATGACTCTTAGAGTTAGTCATATCATTAATGCATATACCCATGATTATTCAAACTTCTGACTTCATGAATAATCATTATCAACAACACAACAGTATAAGATCCTAGCATAAGGTAGGATTCTAGCTTGATATAGGAAAAACATACCTGGATTAGCATGCTAGCTATTTATGTCTAACATACTCACATGATGTCTTCTTGTTCTTCTTCAATGACTTGTGCTAGTAACCTGTATATCTCATAGGTTAACCATTACAAAACCAAGTTATACATACCTCGTAAATGGATCTTCTATGAGATCCATGAAAATGGATGAATCTTTGTCCTCATGTTATCATGATCATATGTTCTTGGACCAGAACATGATTTGTCTTTCTTGGTGTACCTTTCATGTTAGTAGACAACATAAACCTCATACAACACCATAAAGCATTAGTACAATCATAAGTGTCAACTCCCTAATCAATGAATATTTTCTATTGTGCATTCATAGTTTTATTAAGGTGATATGACAAGTCTAAAATCAAGATTGTACTAACCGTAATAACATGAAGACAATCATACCATATACTTAATCATGAACAAATCTCGAAACATACCTCGATGAGTCATACCTGTCGAGATTGCTTGTAATCTTCTTATGTAAGGCTTTAGCCTCATCTCCCTTTGAAACAGTAACTTCTTCACTTATGCAGGTGACCAATCCATCTTCTTCTAGGATTAACCCAATCCACTTGATTTGCAAGAACTAGACCTGGAGCTGGATATGGGTTTGTCAGAGAAACCCCAAAATTCAAACTTTGAATTTCAAACTTCCGAAGGGATAGAAATATGCGCTTTGAAGAGCTGATCAAACTGGTATATTCAGAATTTGAAAACTGTAAAGTTTAACTCCTCAATTTTGCCTTTGAAACTTCCGGATTCACTAGACGTGACCCTGAACTGGGGTTTGATGAACCCCACTCTTCTGCCCAATCAAAATGTTTGATCCAAATCTCTAAGCTTCTATTTTTCTGAGGAACTTCCAGCCGTGGTCTCAGATTTCAAAAATTCTCATTTTTACAGAAGCCCTAATTTTCCACTTTCCTGATCAAAGTCCCGAACTAGGGTCTGATCAAGCCCGACCTTCTACCCAACCAAAAATTCTGATATTGGTCTCTAAATTTTTATTTTGATGAGTAGCATTCAGCCGTAGTCTTCGATTACAAAAATTCCAACTTTCTCCAAAGCCCTAAATTCCGGAAGCCATGAATGAAGGTACCAAAAAATAATTCTGTTTTGACATAAATATGTACCTGATTGTTTTTGGTGTAACTCCGAAATTTTTGATCCACAGGGTCTGAAAAAGTTTCCTAAGATAGCCTGACCTGTTAGATTTCCATCCTGACAGGTCTGACCTCAATTGGATTTTCTGAGAGAGAGTTATGCCAAGTGTCGCAATGTGACCTGTTTTGGGATAATACAGGAGAGCAAACTTGTACAGCGTGCCACGTGTGACTGTTTCATCTTCGGCCTCTGAAAATTTTTCCTGAGATAGCTCGTCCTGTTATCTTTCCATCTTGATAGGTCTGACCTCAATTGGACGCTCTGAGAGAGAGTTATGCCAAGTGTCGCAACGTGACCTGTTTATGGGATAATACAGGAGAGCGCACTTGTACAGCGTGCCACGTGTCACTGGTTCATCTTCGGCCTCTGCAAAATTTTTCTGAGATATGAAAGTCTATTTACTACCTGTCACCTTTTACGAAATTGCATTTGGAGCTTCCTAGCCCAAGTTATGACCTTTTTCCCAAGGTCACCTGATTTTGACTCAGATCTGGAAGAGGCAGAAACCCTATATTGTATAGATCATAAATCACAAAGTAAAACGAATTAGAGGTTTTCCTTTGGACACAATGTACATGGGGATATTAGCTTCGTCTTGTAACAATTTCAGATCTGAAAAATTCTCCAAAACGGATTTATAGCGAAAATTCTACGATGACTGGTTTTTGCTATATCGAGCCCTAGCATCGTAAGTGCAACAAGTGTCATACATGCCATATCATGCCTTCTTTCAGGCTAGCTCTGATACCATGTTAAATTTTCAGAATTTACTTCAATCTGATCTAGGATCTTAACTGAGAGAACAACATGTACAGCATATCTACAGCATATCAATCATGGAGACAATAATGCAAGCACACAAGAGACACAAAGATTTACTTGGGGAAAATCATAAAGGTGAAAAACCCCAATAACTTCCTTAAAGATAGATAGAGCAATGATACAACCAACCATGAGAGATAGACATAACCTAGCAGCAGATCCTCCTCCTCCATAAGTGCGCCACTCCTCCTTGAGTGCATGAGTGAGAAGTGAGTAAGTAAATAGAGTGCCTCCCGCACTCTATTTATACTTGACTTGACTTGCCTTTTTACCTAACTCATGTAGGCTCGAACTTAACCACATAACATAATGCTGACTGGGCCGACCCCCAATAGGGTGGTCTAATAACCCTTTGACCCACATGGCCGACCCCCAATAGGGTGGTCTAATAACCCTTCGACCCACATGACTTATACAGGGCCGACCCCAACAAGGTGGTCTAATAACCCATCAAGTATAAGTTACGACACTTACAATGTAAATGACGACACTTCTGTATATAGGAATAATAACATCTCTATAGGAATACAATATACATATATGTGAAATACATTCCGAAGTTACATATACATCAACATGTAGAACTTCCTATGACGAGTAGATCGAATATTGATTGAGATAGCAGTAGCAGTGATGATGTCGATGATTCGAGGACGATGATTCATTGAAGATGATCCAGAGAAGAAGACTTGTGCTAGAAGACCTATGTCAAGAAATACCTTCCTAGTTAAGAGGGAGTGTTGATGTATATGTAACTTCGGAATGTATTTCACATATATGTATATTGTATTCCTATAGAGATGTTATTATTCCTCTATACGGAAGTGTTGTCATTCATATTGTAAGTGTTGTAACTTATACTTGATGGGTTATTAGACCACCTTGTTGGGGTCAGCCCTGTATAAGTCATGTGGGTCAAAGGGTTATTAGGCCACCCTATTGGGGGTTGGCCATGTGGGTCAAAGGGTTATTAGAACACCCTATTGGGGGTTGGCCCGGTCAGCATTATGTTATGTGGTTAAGTTAAGGCCGACCTAGTAAAGGTTATTAGGCAAGTCAAGTCAAGTATAAATAGAGTGCAGGAGGCACTCTATTTGATCATTCTATTCTCACACACACTATTTGGAGAGTGGTGCACTTGTGGAGGAGGAGAAGGTGCTGCTAGGAGATGCCTATCTCTTATGCTTGGGTTGTATCATTGCTCTATCTATCTCTGAGGAAGTTATTGGGGTTTTTCACCTTTATGGTTTTCCCCAAGTAAACTCTATGTCTCTTGTGTGCTTGCATTATTGTGTCCATGATTGATATGCTGTAGATATGTTGTACATGTTATTCTCTCAGTTAAGATCCTAGATCAGATTGAAATTTCTGAAAAACTAACAATTTTGGTGCTCAAAAGTCAAGCGGTGAAGTAATTAATTTCCAACATTCTCCCCCTTAATTATTTCACTGAAAAAAAAGACTTATTGTTGTTCTTATCAAAATTAAAAAAAAATTGTTACTGCTGCAACATGGAACAAAATTCAGAAACCTTTGTTACATCACACAAACCCCTATGTTTTCTCTGTGAAATTCAAACAATTCCTTTCCCAATGGTTTTGTAAATAGGTCTGCAAAATGATCCTCTGATTTGCAAAACTCAACACTAATTTTGTTGTTGCTTATCAGTTCTCAAATATAATGATACCTTGTATCAATATGTTTACTTTTCTTATGAAAACATGATTCTTCGATAGTGAAATGGTTGATTCATTATCACAGAAAATATGAGTCGGTTCTTCTTGTTCATCCTGCAACTCAAAAATAGTTCTTCTCATCCAAATAGATTGACATGCAATGGTTGTTGCTACAACATACTCTTTCTCAACAGAGGATAAAGTCACAATTGGTTGCTTGTTTGAAACCCATGTTATTTCTCCCAATCCAATACTAAAAACATATCCCGATGTTCTCTTTCTATCATCTATGGAACTTGCAAAATCACTATCAGTATAGCCAATCAACTTAAAATTTGAATTTGATGTATATTGGATACAAAATTTTGCTACAGTAATGTATCTTAGGATTATCTTTCCAGCTTTCCAATGGGTGCTCTTTATAGACTCCATAAATATTGAAATTAAGCTTACCGAAAACATTATGTCAGGCCTTGTTGCCGTTAAATACGTGAGACTTCCAATCAATCTCCTACACAGTGTTGGAACAACATTTGACCCTTCATCCTTCTTATTGATTTTTGTGCCGGTTGTGATTGGAGTTACAACTGGATTATAGTTCAACATCCTAAATCTACTCAAGATATCTTATGCATATTCGGATTGACTAATAAAAATGTCATCTTCAGATTGAGTTAATTCAATACCAAGAAAATACTTCACCATTCCTAAATCAGTCATCTCTAATTCATTTTCCATGGCTATCTTAAACTCATCTACTGAAATAAATCCAGTAAAAATCAAACTGTCAACGTACAAGCAAACAATCGATATTTTTTGTTCTTGATTTAACTTTGTATACAAAGTTGGGTCCTTGTAGTCATGTTGAATCCTTCATTGTTCAAGTATTCATCAATTATGTTGTACCATACTTTGGGTTCTTGTTTCAATCCATACAATGCTTTCCTTAATATGTAGACCTTATCTTCTTGTCCACAATCTCATATCCTGGAGGTTTTTTTACATAAACCTCTTCTTCCAACAATCCATTTAAAACTGAAGACTTGAAATCCATTTGATTCACACTCCATTTATTCTGAGCAACAGTGGATAACGCCATCCTCATTGTATCAAGTCTGGATACTGGTGCAAATGTTTCATTATAATCAATACTAGGTTCTTAACTAAACGTTTGAGCTATAAGTCTTGCCTTGTATTTTTCAACTTCATTATCAACATTCAACTTGGTCTTATAAATCCATTTAACACCAATACAATTTTTATTATCTGGAAAATCTAGAAGATTCCAAGTGGTATTTCTTTGAATGGCACCATTTTCTTCACCCATGGTTTTAATCCAAACATCTTCTTTAACAACATCATAAAAATTTATAGGATCACCTGTAATCAATGAAATTTTTTTAACTTGATCTACTCCTTCATTTTGTTCATACAATTCTCTTAAAATTCTAGTTTGTTTTGTTAAATATATAGCATCAGGAGACATTCTCCAAACCAATCTTGTGTAGTCAAGATTGATCCTCCCGTATAGAGGTGAACACTTCGATTTCCTTCCGTGTAAAGGTTATTCCTCCCACATAGAGGTAATTGATCAAAGTAATGATGTTGTAAAGTCTTGTTGGAAAAGGCTTTGAACTTGTGTGTATCAAGTCATGATTATCATGTGAACCTTCTGTATAAAGGTATCCATGAGATGAACCTCCCGTATAAAGGTGGACCTTTCATATAAAGGCCATTATTTAGTTGTTAAAAGCATTTAATGTTGTGTGATATATTATTAACCATGATCACCAGATTGCTATTAAGTCTCCTTTAGAGATTGATCACCTATAAAGTGAATTACTTTAGCATATGATCATTTGGTCTGGAATAATATAATATGATCATAGCATCTGATAATTCTTCTTAGTATAATGTAATGTGATGGATAATTAAAGTTAGCACATATTGACCATACAGTAAGAGATAAAGAAATAAAATACAAATCATAGTGATCAAGCGAATTCGAAATTGCCCATGCAGACACTTCATCTAATTAAAGGGAACTCGAATTATTAAAGCTTCAGTTATAAAGCTTCATTTAAGTATCAATGCTGCAGTTAAAGCATCCGTTAAAGATATGTCTCAGTTAACTAAAGAACTCAAAGTGGTCACTTCAAGTAAATAAATCAACATGATTTCAATTAACTAAGTGTTAAATAAAAGGGACTAGTTCACTAAAGTATTTTCACTTTAGTTAAACTAAAATATGACACTTCCGCTAAAGAGAGTTAACTAAGTGACAACAAAGAATATCTAGTTAACTAAGTGTTATTGCATGACGACACTTATGTTAAACTAAAAGATGACACGTGAGTTGTGACACTTGCATCTCGACTCTTAAGTTAGCCACCTAACTAAGTGGGCAAGCTTTCAGTTAAGAGGTGAGTTCATCCTAAGTGACAAATCAATGAGATGAAGCACTGCATGAGAAGTGGGGCACACCACTCCATGCAATATTAATACATCCAGTTTGAGGGCAAGTTCATCCTGAAGTTAGAAGTTAAAAATAGAAGAGAAGAATCTATAAATATGATATACATGATTGTTGAATCCATTGTGAAGCGAATTCTCTTCTCCAAAGGCAAGGGGCTTCTCTTTGTGCAGGATATTGTCCATTCTTGTTATTGTTGTGTTGGGCGCACATCTGATTGATCTCTCTTCTCTATTGCTTCTGTATATTCACCAAGAAGTTTGGTGATCTCTTATCTTCTAAAGGAAATATGCTATGTTGTAAAAGAAATCATTCTCTATTATCCATTATATTATACTCAGAAGCATTAGGGGGAGTTTTGAGGTCTAAAATGTGCCTCCTAAGGGAAATAATAAAATAAGAGTTCTAAATTTTAGAGAGGAAAAAGAAAAATTACTTTTTCTTATCGTATTTTTGACGTATCGCCTTAACGGTTTACCCAAATTTCAAGTCTGGGCACTCATTGGATGCGGATTTTAATTCCGCATCCAACCCATACCCACACAACATACTTCTGAGGCACCCACGACATGAAAACATGAAAATTTCAATAAAAAACGTATTTTAATATTCATATTCATTTTTTATTGAAATTTTCATTTTTTCATGTCATGGGTGCCTCAGAAGTATGCAGTGTGGGTATGGGTTGGTTGCAGAATGAAAATACGCATCTAGAGAGTACCCAAACTTGAAATTTGGGTAAACAGTTAAGGAGATATGTCAAAAATACGATAAGAAAAAGTAGTTTTTTTTTTCCCTCCAATTTGTTTTACAAATTTTACCCTTATGGTTGACATCATCATCTTGAATCCTATTGGTTCTTATAAAGTGAATTTTTATGGTACATTATTTGTTTTGAGGCCCATTGTTTAGCTAAAAACTCCCCTAATGAATTGTTGTGGCTTTTTTTCTTATAATTTTAAGGATTTTCCCCAAGGTATATGTTGTGTTATGGTTGTCAGGGATAATTTTAGGGGTGAAATTTAGCCCATGGGCGAAATTAAAGGGATTAAAAAAAATGATGGGAGAATTTTTAATATGAAAAGGGTTTTTTGTAAGTTAACACATTAGTCCAATATTTATTTGACCAATAATGCTGAGAAATTAAATAGCCAACCCCCATATAATGCGATAGAGAGAAAAAATTAATTTTTCCCTCTCAAATATACCAGAAATCCTGAGTTCGCCCTCATATTTGCAATGAAAATAATTTTCAATCCTTGTATCGCCCCCCGATTTTTAGTAATGGAGGTGCCAACTAGTTATTTTGCCATTGATTTTTAGTTATGGCAATGCCGAACAGTTATATCGCCACCGTTTAAATCAAGGATATGGACCATATGATTGCATATGCCTTGAAATTCGTTTTTATACCTCCCTTCGCCGAATCACCCCTCAATTTACAATAATGGAGGTCTTCAATAGTGATTGCGATCTCCATATTTCATGGAAAATGAGGAATTCAATGGTTCTAGCCCCAATTTGTTAGATGAAAAATTATTTTTTATTCCAAAATGGTCCAAGGGAAAAAATTTAGTAAAAACATAGAACAATTTCGTCCCTATAAAATGTGTCAGGAGTCAATGATTCACCCACTAAAAACCCACATGAAGAATGCAATTTATGAGTGGATGAATGAAAAATCAAGCTTTAGAGGTCATCTGCAATTCTGCATTTGTTCAATGTTCCTTGGGGTTGCAGTTTCTACAAAGGTTAGTTTATGCTTTTAAGTTATTTATCCTTTGGTGGAAATTTTTGTGTCCACATAATCTAACAAATCATATTTAATATTTCGCAATATCTGGGCACAGTTTCAAGGGAAGTATCCTTTACTTGGTCAACAAGCCACATGTGTACAAAAGTTTGACAATTTGCATTGAGCTCATCCTCAAGTGTTGTTTCTCCTGTAATGTGTGCTCGAATTGAATCTAAAATTGGTGTTTTTGTTGTTGAAAATCAAAACCATCATGCTTTAATTTTAAAATAAATGGCCAATTTCTTCCCTCGGTCAATGGTTCAATAGTGGACTAGTCTCTAGAAGCATCCAAGCATAAAGCACACACCCAAAAAATAGATTTTATCATATCTATTTTCATTCTATTTAAAATGGCTTTTTTGGATTTTAAATATTTTTTTGGTGTTCCTTCCTAATGCTTTATCACTCTTTGCATAATCTTATTTCTATAAATAGGTTTTGGCTTTAGTTGAATTCATTGGTGTGGGATGATTGTTGATGTTAAGCTTGTTGATGTTCTACTTGTTTGGTATTTTCCATAGAGGGAGTACACAGTTTATCATGTCTACATAAATGTTCTAATAAATTGATTCCATATGTGATTGGTATACTCCAAAGACATAATACAACTATTCATGTCTCTTCCTATGATATCCATTAGGGTGCAGGTTTCATTGGTTGCAATTCTGACTTTCACCATTTAGTCCATTGGTTTCACAGTTTCTTGAGCTTCAAAAGATTTATCTGTTTCCATTTGTTTGTTCCCTTTGGAGACAATATCTAAGTGTGCCTTTTATTCAAGTTAAGTATCCTATGATAAAATGTTGAAGTTTCAAATATTTACCTTTCTTTCATTTATTTCTGGTCTTCAAATATTTAATTACCCCCATTTGATAAATTTGTGTGTTGGCATGGCTGGTGAGATTTTAGCTTTAATGTTCAAATTGCAAAACTCTTTTCCTAGATCCGATGCTTGAATATACATTAGGGTGTTGGATATCCGTTAGGCAAACTTGAAATATTAAGAGTCCAGTACCCTTTGAATACCCTCATCCTCAATCCTCCATCATCTTGCTCAAAATCCTGTCACGATGCCTAAACTTGGAGAATTGATCATCGGGAGATACTGAGAACTCCATATTTAAGCAACAAGAGAAGTGTGACTGGGTAAATTGTTCATTGCATGGGATTCTTGACATGCAAATGTTGACCTGCAAATTTTGGTTTTGTTCTAGAGGTATTTAATTGCTGAGAGATCATGTAGTGGTGTGCCAATGGCTATGACATAGATGAATGTCTCATCTTGGTGCTTTTACTAGGTAAGAAACCATTTCATGTTACTCTTAGAGCTTTCAATACATTGTCCTATTTATGTGGGGGAAAACACTTTTTTATATGGAGGAAGGTGATATTTATTTGAAACAACATAAAGGGGGTTGTGAGTTACTGAATCACTGGAGGAAAATTCCATTGGGAGGGGTGCATTCCACCACCCAATACTATGACTTAGGAATCCTCAAATACCCTTTTGGTGACCTTACCTGGATGTTAGTTAAGCTTTGGGGGTAAGAAAATATGTCCAAATTCCTGAGTATTTTCATTTTCATAATTGACAAATTGATAGACAACAAGAACTTAATTGCCTTCCACTAGGGAATGATTATCGAGGAATTGTTGACTACTATCTTAAAAAACTCAGACAAACCAACCACTTTGCAACAACCTACCTAGTAACTATCGTATTATTTTCTAATGACTATCCTGGACTCTCAAAGAAGAAGCAAGCAAATCATGATGACCATTCAATACAGTTTGGTACTCCATATTAAGAAAAGATAAAGAATTTACAGACCTTTATTCTATACACTATAAATATGTGTCTACTGTTAGAAGATTTCTCACTGTAAGGGATCTTGAATCCTGATAGGTTAGCATATGAATCCAAGGTGTTATTCAAAGGAAGAGCTAATTGTTTTGTGTATTCTTCAAGCCCCTATTTCAACTTCTATGAATCACTTGGTCCATCCCTATAACCTAACTTGGTGTGTCTATGATATATTTGTATTTCTAGAGGTAGCTAGATAGTTTGTAACTTTGTACCTAGTCATCATGAAGATTCTAAAAAAAGTAAATTAATCTATCTCTATACCGTTTGGATTTAAAATATTTAGATACATTAGCCAAACATATTTTCTTAATGCAGGTGAGAACCTGAAAGGCTATGACATGTCCAAGAGATAAATTATGTATGTTTATGACCCATAATTGATCTGTAAAAACTAAGAGCATGAGTCTGGTTTTTATACTAATGGCAGACCATAATATATTTTGAGGAGGAAAGGACGAGGAACATTGATGATCGAGCCACTACTCAGAGAAAAAGAAATAGCATACCAAGCACTGAGCTTTATCATGAGAAAGATCAAGATGATGATGTTGATAAGCAAGATGATCCAGAGGGTCAATAATCCACAATTGAGGAGGAGATTACATTACAATGGCTATCTACTTAATCGATATTTAAGGTTCCTGCAACGCATTCTAGAACTCTACCTTCCATGTACATAGCCAAATTGTCTTGAGATCCAGCATCCCCTGCAATTTCATCATTTTCAAAATATTTTGAAACTAGAGTACCAACACCTGTAGGCTCAAGTGTGCAATCTCTTGTTGTTAAGAGTATGCCTACAAAGTTTGCAGTACATACTAGCCCACCTTTTCAAGAAACTACTTTAGGAAAGGAGTTAAGATTTTTGTTGCTGCAAAGGAAAGTTTAGAATACAGTGCTAAATCAGTAACTGTACATGTTGATACAATTCCCTCCCCACATTGAATCTTAGTTATTCATATAGAGGCAAGATGCTAGTAAAACTGAAAAATAAGTAAGTTATGAACTTACATGTTACTACGTAGTCTAAACTGGCAAACTTATAAATCAAGTTCTGAATTTATGAGCTTTGTAATTTGGAGGATTTAGATTTCTATTGAACATGTGTATGCTTTATTTCCATAACCAGGTGTCCCCAATAGATTATAAAGTGTTCTTTGGAAGTTTTTCTTAAAGTAGTGGCCGCAAATATTGAACATCAATGCTTTGGAACTGTCATGTCCATTATAGACAAGTGTCAAAAACCTCAACAAGGGATTCCCTTCAGTGTGAACACTTTGGCCCTCCAATTTAAATGTAAAATGAAATATTCACTTGAAGGAACATTCTACAAAATTATGCAAAGCAAAGTGATGATACTTTAAAAATTCACAATAACAAGAATTTACATGAACAATTGAATGATGATGCATGATAATACATGATACTGATAGATGATAAATTTAAAAAAAGAAAAGAAAATTGACCATTGCATATATTATTAAAGAATTCCACATAGATAGAAAATGAGAAGGCATAAACTAATCACATATTTATATAGAAAGGGGTAAACTATTTAAAAGAATTGAGCTAGCTATGTATTTAATAAAAATGAGTCGGAAAGTGCATGGATGATTATTTAAAAAAAATATTTCCTTGTGTGGGCCTGCCTTTCTGTTTGAGTTTTTAAATGTTTTTCTATGTTTTCGATATATTTTCCATCAGGGATGTGGAGGAGTTCCCAAATCAACGAGGGATGGAGGTTTGATGCCAAGGCCATCCATGATTTTATCAAGGGATGGATTGGGGACAAGAAGGGCATACCTAGAATCCTCAATGGTGTTCTGGGTATAATGGGAACATTCCAAGGGAATCCCATAGTACCATGGGAAACAAGATCATGAGGAATGAGTGCTCTAGTTGCAAGAATGCATCCCTATGCAACATAGAAATTTGTTGTGATTGAGCAAGTATATCCAACCACTGACAGAATATGCTCCATTTAAGTTGTTTCCACAGTGGGGTTATTGGTTCTGCCCAATTCACTTAGGACTTGCACTTCACCCCAGTAGCATGAGTCAACCCATTTGTGTCAGTGAGATTGTGCATGAGGGGCGAATGCATATCTTGGGTGAATTGAATTTTGGTGGGGTAATAACAACACCTCCACTTTACCAACTATTCAAGATCCCATTGAAAATTAAGTACATCAATAATCGGTATTGTTAAGGACAAATTTGAGTAAACATTGGCTAAATTCTTCGTTTTCTAATTTGCCTGGTGGGCTGGTTTATGAAATTTATGTCAAATATATCAATCCAATTTATCAGAGAACAATGCATCATAGATAATGTTCTATGAGTCAATTGGAAGCTATCATATCTCACAAATTTATAAATCTCACAAATCAAAGTTCTCTTAGATCTAGATAGTTTTAACATTTTAGTTAGTTTAAAGTTTCTATATTGTTCAAACATTTTGTAACTGAACACTGAAATTCACATTCTTCCATTCAAATTTAAAAAACATGATAAATTGTTCAAAGGAAATAGAGCATATGCATTACAAAGATGAAAAATCTAATAAAATGGAATTAGTTGTTACATTTGTGCTACAATGACCGCGATAAAAGTTGAAATATCATGATAAAAGTTTGATGCCTGTTATTTTATTTTATTTTTTATTTTAATTTTTCATTTCTTTATATATATATATATATACATATATTATTTTTCTCTCTTCGAAGAAACAATTCGTAGGATTCTGCTCTAGAATCTATTCCCTAGAATTTCTAGATGGAGGGTGTGTCCACTGTCAACTGCCAAGTGCAAGAGCTACTAGTAACCCAGTGGGCCTTAGGAATAATGCCACGATCTCTTGGTGACTTCTGCCTTGAACGATTTCTCTTTTTCCAGATGAAATTTTGCTTTCATGTAGTATCAATATAATTATGAAAACCAGTTCTTTTTCACATTAGTAGATGTCACTGAATGTATGCCGCCCTAGACATCTAACATTTTATTTTTAGTTTTGTTGATGTGAGTCTTCTTGTTTTGGTCTGTGATTCACACAACAATCAATGTAAATAACCTTAATAAATAATTTATATGGTTTAATTTGGGTTTTTACCTTTGTCTCAATGGCTAAAGTTCTTAGTGTTTATCTAGTTGAATGAGGTCTTATAGAGCTTTAGAAGCTTGGGATAGAAGATAAATTGTGGGAAGAATCTCTCAAGGAAATTGAACAAGAATTTAATAATTGGAAGAGCAATGCAAAGGAAAAAGTGGCAGCTACATGATCATGGTATGGGGTTTTTGTTACCATATTTTGAAAATAAATTTTCCAGTATTGATTGCTACAATCTTATTATATAACTGTGAACTGTTGGATTGCTTTTATTTGCAGATTCTAAGCAAAATCTTCGAACCTTTTGGGATGAATCAGTAATTTATCAGTTAGTTCCAATTTCAGGTTACACAAATATGCTCCTGATATGTTTGGGTAGTTATGTAAAATAAAATGAGTTGTAATCAATTCGTTTTAACTGAGTGGGGGGTACTGCAGTTGAGCATTGTTGGGTTTGGTATTCTCAAAATGAAAAGACACTTCATTTTATGCACACTTAAAATTTTCATTAATTTGTTGAGAAATCTTGCTTTTCTCCTCTCAAGGTCGATAGCACGTAAGAAGAATCTTCTGAAATGAAATCCAAGTGTAAATTTGAGGCATGTCTCTCTACCAGATAAGAGATTGTATGTAGATGACTTCCTGAAAAAATGTATAGCTAAGAGGTAAATTAGTTTAATATACTCGTTATTTTTACATAGAATGAATTATTTCGAATCTGGGTTATTACAATTAGTTAGAACATTTTGGTATTTATTTTGAGATCGGAAGTTTGTTTTAATTTACCGTACCAATATGTTTTGGAACCTCATCTACTCATGGCAAAGGTTGATCACATCTAAAGTGAATTACTTTAGCATATGATCATTTGGTCTGGAATAATATAATATGATCATAGCATCTGATAATTTTTCTTAGTATAATGTAATGAGATGGATAATTAAAGTTAGCACATATTGACCATGCAGTAAGATATAAAGAAATAGAAGACAAATCATAGTGATCAAGAGAATTCGAAATTTCCCATGCAGACACTTCATCTAATTAAAGGGAAATCAAATTATTCAAGCTTCAGTTATAAAGCTTCATTTAAGTATCAATGCTGCAGTTAAAGCATCCGTTAAAGATATGTCTCAGTTAACTAAAGAAATCACAGTGGTCACTTCAAGTAAATCAATCAACATGATTTCAATTAACTAAGTGTTAAATAAAAGGGACTAGTTAACTAAAGTATTTTCACTTTAGTTAAACTAAAAGATGACACTTCTGCTAAAGAGAATTAACTAAGTGACAGTAAACAAGATCTAGTTAACTAAGTGTTATTGCATGATGACACTTATGTTAAACTAAAAGATGACACGTGAGTTGTGACAATTGCATGTCGACACTTAAGTTATCCACCTAGCTAAGTGGGCAAGCTTTCAGTTAAGAGGCGAGTTCATCCTAAGTGACAAATCAATGAGAGGAAGCACTGCATGAGAAGTCGGGCACACCACTCCATGCAAGATTAATACATCCAACTTGAGGCCGAGTTCATGCTGAAGTTAGAAGTTAAAAATAGAAGAGAAGAATGTATAAATATGATATACATGATTGTTGAATCCATTGTGAAGCAAATTCTCTTCTCCATTGAAGGCAAGGCACTTCTCTTTGTGTAGGGTATTGTTCATTCTTGTTATTGTTGTGCTGGGCACACATCTGATTGATCTCTCTTCTCTATTGCTTCCGTATATTCACCAAGAAGTTTGGTGATCTCTTATCTTCTGAAGGAAATATGCTATGTTGTAAAAGAAATCATTCTCTGCTATCCATTATATTATACTCAGAAGCATTAGGGGATTTTTGAGGTCTAAAATGTGCCTCCTAAGGGAAATAATAAAATAAGAGTTCTAAATTTTAGAGAGGAAAAAGAAAAAGTACTTTTTCTTATCATATTTTTGACATATCTCCTTAACGATTTACCCAAATTTCAAGTTTGGGCACTCATTGGATGTGGATTTTAATTCCGCATCCAACCCATACCCACACAACATACTTCTGAGGCACCCACGACATGAAAAAATGAAAATTTCAATAAAAAATGTACTTTAATATTCAAATACATTTTTTTTATTGAAATTTTCATTTTTTCATGTCATGGGTGCCTCAGAAGTATGCAGTGTGGGTATGGGTTGGTTGCGCAGTTAAACTCCACATCCAACGAGTACCCAAACTTGAAATTTGGGTAAACAGTTAAGGAGATATGTCAAAAATACGATAAGAAAAAGTAGTTTTTTCTTTTTCCTTCCAATTTGTTTTACAAATTTTACCTTTATGGTTGACATCATCATCTTGAATGCTATTGGTTCTTATAAAGTGAATTTTTATGGTACATTATTTGTTTTGAGGCCCATTGTTTACCTCAAAACTCCCCTAATGAATTGTTGTGTTTTTTGTTCTTATAATTTTGAGGATTTTCCCCGAGGTATATCTTGTGTTATGGTTGTCAGGGATAATTTTAGGGGTGAAATTTAGCCCATGGGTGAAATTAAAGGGATTAAAAAAAATGATGGGAAAATTTTTAATATGAAAAGGGTTTTTTGTAACTTAACACATTAGTCCAATATTTATTGGACCAACAATGATGAGAAATTAAATAGCCAACCCCATATAATGCGAGAGAGAGGCAAAATTGATTTTTCCCTCTCAAATATACCAGAATTCCTGAGTTCGCCCTCGTATATCCAACGAAAATAATTTGAAATCCTTATATCGTCCCCCGATTTTCAGTAATGGAGGTGCGAACCAGTTATTTTGCCATTGATTTTTAGTTATGGCGATGCCGAGCAGTTATATAGCCACCGTTTAAATCGAGGATATGGACCATATCAATGCATATGCCCTAAACTTCGTTTTTATACCTCCCTTTGCCGAATCACCCCTCAATTTACAATAATGGATGTTTTCAATAGTGATTTAGATCTCCATATTTCATGGCAAATGAGGAATTCAATGGTTCTGGCCCCAATTTGTTAGATGAAAAATTATTTTTTATTCCAAAATGGTCCAAGGGAAAAAATTTAGTAAAACATAGAACAATTTCGCCCCTATATAATGCGTCAGGAGTCGGTGATTCACCCACTAAAAACCCACATGAAGAATGCAATTTATGAGTGGATGAATGAAAAATCAAGTTTTAGAGTTAATCTGGAATTCTGCATTTGTTCAACGTTCCTTGGGGCTGCAGTTTGTACAAAGGTTAGTTTATGCTTTTAAGTTATTTATCCTTTGGTGGAAATTTTTGTGTCCACATAATCTAGCAAATCATATTTAATATTTCGCAATATCTGGTCATAGTTTCAAGGGAAGTATCCTTTACTTGGGGAACAAGCCACATGTGTACAAAAGTTTGATAATTTGCATTGAGCTCATCCTCAAGTGTCATTTTTCCTGTAATGTGTGCTCGAATTGAATCTAAAATTTGTGTTTTTGTTGTTGCAAATAAAAACCATCATGCTTTAATTTTAAAATAAATGGCCAATTTCTTCCCTCGATCAATGGTTCAATAGTGGAGCAGTCTCCAGAAGCATCCAAGCATAAAGCACACACCCAAAAAATGGATTTTATCATATCTATTTTCATTCTCATTTAAAATGGCTTTTTTGGATTTTAAATATTTTTTTGGTGTTCCTCCCTAATGCTTTATCACTCTTTGCATAATCTTATTTCTATAAATGAGTTTTGGCTTTAGTTGAATTCGTTGGTGTGGGATGATTGTTGATGTTAAGGTTGTCAATGTTCTACTTGTTTGGTATTTTCCATAGAGGGAGTACAAAGTTTATCATGTCTACATAAATGTTCTAATAAATTGATTCCATATGTGATTGGTATACTCCAGAGACATAATACAACTAGTCATGTCTCTTCCTATGATATCCATTAGGGTGCAAGGTTCATTGGTTGCAATTCTGACTTTCACCATTTAGTCCATTGGTTTCACAGTTTCTTGAGCTTCAAAAGATTTATCTGTTTCCATTTGTTTGTTCCCTTTGGAGACAGGATCTAAGTGTGCCTTTTATTCAAGTTAAGTATCCTATGATAAAATTTTGAAGTTTCAAATATTTACCTTTCTTTCATTTATTTCTGGTCTTCAAATATTTAATTACCCCCATTTGATAAATTTGTTTGTCGGCATGGATGGTGAGATTTTAGCTTTAATGTTCAAATTGTAGAACTCTTTCCCTAGATCCGATGCTTGAATATACATTAGGGTGTTGGATATCCGTTAGGAAAACTTGAAATATTAAGAGTCCAATACCCTTTGAATACCCTCATGCTCAATCCTCCATCATCTTGCTCAAAATCTTGTCACGATGCTTAAAGTTGGAGAATTGATCATTGGAGATACTGAGAACTCCATATTTAAGCAACAAGAGAAGTGTGACTGGGTAAATTGTTCATTGCATGGGATTCTTGACATGCAAATGTTGACCTGCAAATTTTGGTTGTGTTCTAGAGGTATCTAATTGCTGAGAGATCATGCAGTGGTGTTCCAATGGCTATGACATAGATGAATGTCTCATCTTGGTGCTTTTACTAGGTAAGAAACCCTTTCATGTTACTCTTAGAGCTTTCAATACATTGTCCTATTTATGTGGGGGAAAACACTTTTTGATATGGAGGAAGGTGATGTTTATTTGAAACAACATAAAGGGGGTTGTGAGTTACTGAATCATTGGAGGAAAATTCCATTGGGAGTGGTGCCTTCCACCACTCAATACTATGACTTAGGAATCCTCAAATACCCTTTTGGTGACCTTACCTGGATGTTAGTTAAGCTTTGGGGGTAAGAAAATATGTCCAAATTCTTGAGTATTTTCATTTTCATAATTGACAAATTGATAGACAACAAGAACTTAATTGCCTTCTAGTAGGGAACGATTATCTAGAAATTGTGGACTATTATCTTAAAAAATTTAGACAAACCAGCCACTTTGCAACAACCTACCTAGTAACTATCGTATTATTTTCTAATGACTATCTTGGACTCTCAAAGAAGAAGCAAGCAAATCATGATGACCATTCAATCCAGTTTGGTACTCCATATTAAGAAAAGATAAAGAATTTACAAACCTTTATTCTATACACTATAAATGTCTGTCTACTATTAGAAGACTCCTCACTATAAGGGATGTTGAATCCTGATAGGTTAGCATATGAATCCAAGGTGTTATTCAAAGGAAGAGCTAATTGTTTTGTGTATTCTTCAAGCCCCTATATCAACTTCTATGGATCACTTGTCCATCCATATAACCTAACTTGGTGTGTCTGTGATATATTTGTATTTCTAGAGGTAGCTAGATAGTTTGTAACTTTGTACCTACTCATTGTGAAGATTCTAAACAAAAGTAGATTAATATATCTCCATACCGTTTGGATTTAAAATATTTAGATACATTACCCAAACATATTTTCTTAACGCAGGTGAGAACCTGAAAGGCTATGACATGTCCAAGAGATAAATTATGTATTTTTATGACCCATAATTGATCTGTAAAAACTAAGTGCATGAGTCTGGTTTTGATACTAATCGTAGACCATAATATATTTTGAGGAGGAAAGGACGAGGAACATTGATGATCAAGCCACTACTCAGAGAAAAAAAAATAGCATACCAAGCCCTGAGCTTGATGATGAGAACTGCCATTTTGGCAATTTTGCTTAAAGTAGTGGCCACAAATATTGAACATCAATGCTTTGGAGATGCCATGTCCATTATAGACAAGTGTCAGAAACCTCAACAAGGGATTCCCTTCAGTGTGAACACTTTGGCCCTCCAATTTAAATGTAAAATGAAATATTCACTTTAAGGAACATGCTACAAAATTATGCAAAGCAAAGTGATGATACTTTCAAAATTCAAAATAACAAGAATTTATATGAAGAATTGAATGATGATGCATGATAATACATGATACTGATATATGCTAGAATAATTGAATGATGATGCATGATAATACATGATACTGATAGATGATAAATTAAAAAAAAATAAAAAATTGACAATTGCATATATTATTAAAGAATTCCACATAGATAGAAAATGAGAAGGCATACACTAATCACATATTGATATAGAAAGGGGTAAACTATTTAAAAAAATTGAGCTAGCTGCTTATTTAATAAAAATGAGTCAGCAAGTGCATGGATGATTATTTAAAAAAAATTATTTTCTTGTGTGGGCTTTCCTTTTTGTTTGATTTTTTAAATGTTTTTCTGTGTTTTCGGTATTTTTTCCATCAGGGATGTGGAGGAGTTCCCAAATCAGTGAGGAATGGGGGTATGATGCCAAGACCATCCATGATTTTATCAAGGGATGGATTGGGGACAACAGGGGCGTACCCTCGAATCCTCAATGGTGTTTTGGGTATAATGGGAACATTCCAAGGGAATCCCATAGTACCATGGGAAACAAGATCATGAGGAATGAGTGCTCTAGTTGTAGGAATGCATCCCTATGCAACATAGGAATTTATTGTGATTGAGCAAGTATATCCAACCACTGACAGAATATCCTCCATTTAAGTTGTTTCCACAGTGGGGTTATTGGTTCTGCCCAATTCACTTAGGACTTGCACATCGCCCCAGTAGCATGAGTCAACCCATTTCTATTAGTGAGACTGTGCATGAGGGGCGAATGCATCTCTTGTGTGAATTGAATTTTGGTGGGGTAATAACAACACCTCCACTTTACCAACTAGTCAAGATCCCATTGAAAAAAAGTACATCAATAATCGATATTGTTAAGGACAAATTTGAGTAAACATTGACTAAATTCTTCGTTTTCTGATGTGCCTGGTGGGCTGGTTTTCTGAAATTTATGTCAAATATATCAATCCAGTTTATCAAAGAACAGTCCATCATAGATAATGTTCTATGAGTCAATTGGAAGCTATCATATCTCATAGATTTATAAATCTCACAAATCAAAGTTCTCTTAGCTCTAGATAGTTTTAACTTTTTAGTTAGTTTAAAGTTTCTATATTGTTCAAACATTTTGCAACTGAACACTGAAATTCACATTCTTCCATTCAAATTTAAAAACATGATAAATTGTTCAAAGGAAATAGAGCATATGCATTACGAAGATGAAAAATCTAATAAAATGGAATTAGTTGTTACATTTGTGCTGCAATGACCGCTATACAAGTTGAAATATCATGAAAAAAGTTTGATGCCTGTTATTTTATTTTAGTTTTTTATTTTAATTTTTCATTTCTTTATATATAGATATAGATATAGATATTATTTTTCTCTCTCTGAAGAAGCAATTCGTAGGATTCTGCTCTAGAGTCTATTCCCTAGAATTTCCAGATGGAGGGTGTGTCCACTGTCAACTGCCAGGTGCAAGAGCTACTAGTAACCCAGTGGAACTTAGGAATAATGCCAAGATCTCTTGGTGACTTCTACCTTGAACGATTTCTCTTTTTCCAGATGAAATTTTGCTTTCTTGTAGTATCAATATAATTATGAAAACCAGTTCTTTTTCACATTAGTAGATGTCACTGAATGTATGCCGCCCTAGACATCTAACATTTTATTTTTAGTTTTGCTGATGTGATTTTTCTTCTTTTGGTCTGTGATTCACACAACAATCAATGTAAATAACCTTAATAAATAATTTATATGGCTTAATTTGGGTTTTTACCTTTGTCTCAATGGCTAAAGTTGTTAGTGTTTATCTAGTTGAACAAGGTCTTATAGAGCTTCAGAAGTTTGGGATAGAAGATAAATTGTGGGAAGCATCTCTCAAGGAAATTGAACAAGAATTTAATAATTAGAAGAACAATGCAGAGGCAAAAGTGGTAGCTATATGATCATGGTATGGGATTTTTGTTACCATATTTTGAAAATAAATTTTCCCGTATTGATTGCTACAATCTTATTATATAACTGTGAACTGTTGGCTTGCTTTTATTTGTAGATTCTAAGCAAAATCTTCGAACCTTTTGGGATGAATCAGTAATTTATCAGTTAGTTCCAATTTCAGGTTACACAAATATGCTCTTGATATGTTTGGGTAGTTATGTAAAATAAAATGAATTCTAATCAATTCCTTTTAACTGAGTGGGGGGTACTACAGTTGAGCATTGTTGGGCTTGGTATTCTCAAAATGAAAAGACACTTCATTTTATGCACACTTAAAATTTTCATTGATTTGTTGAGAAATCTTGGTTTTCTCCTCTCAAGGTCAAGAGCATGTAAGAAGAATCTTCTGAAATGAAATCCAATTGTAAATTTGAAGCATGTCTTTCTACCAGATAAGAGATTGTATGTAGATGACGTCCTGAAAAATTGTATAGCTAAGAGGTAAATTAGTTTAATATATTCGTTATTTTTACATAGAATGAATTATTTTGATTCTGGCTTATTACAATTGGTTATAACATTTTGGTATTTATTTTGAGATCGGAAGTTTGTTTTAATTTACCGTACCAATAGGTTTTGGAACCTCATATACTCATGGCACAGGTTGATTTTTATGAATGCTTTGACAGTGTATGATAGATTATTGACTTGACACACACTTTCTTCCTTTTTAAAGTCATGTTGTGTGGGTGTCACAGAGCACAACAAGAATGGAACCTTGGTGGATGTCTTAATCCTTTGTTGGCCTCACTAGGGAACCAATTCCCTATTGGCAATCGTTTGATATTTTATTGATTTTGTTCTTTAATTTTTTTTATATTTAATATTTCAAACATGAAATCGAAATATACATCGGCTTAGCCTCCTGAATCATGAACAAAGATGAAAACCAGTTTGTAACCTATTGAAGTATGCTTATTACAGACATTTTTCAAAACAGATTGGACCCAAGTCCCGTTCATTCCTGCCATAAAAAAATCAAAATAAAATGCCAAAAAGCCCTAAATTCAGATCCACGATTTTTTTTTTCTTTATGTATTGACATTTCCTTGGTTCCAGCTATCAAAAGAGTGAAGGAGAAGTTTCATAGGATAAATAATCCTCGTATTATTGAATGATCAAAGCTCCTTCTTGCAATGAAAGGGCAGAATTATAGAGTTAATATTCTTTTGAGGTGAACTCTCTGTAGATGTGAGTGAAGGAGATAAAATCAAAATGATTTTTTTACCTCCAGTACTCTATTCATGACCCCAAGTGTCAAATTTGTGATCTAGAAAATGTCACTAGCCCAATCCATTAGTAATTTTGAATCTCTCAGAAATTGAGGTCTTGTGAATTCTTTGTCTTTAGCTATTTTCATCAAGATCCATAGTGCATACAATTCTTCTCTATTGTTGATTCCCAAACCGGCACCGTACTTTTACCGTAAGTTCCTTCTTGCAATGAAAATGAAAGGACTGACTGAGAGAGGTAATATCATTTTGAGGTGAACTCTTTGTAGATATGAGTGAAGGAGATAAAATCAATGTTAAATTTTTAGAATTTACTTCAATCTGATCTAGGATCTTAACTGAGAGAACAACATGTACAACAAATCTACAACATATCATTCATGGACACAATAATGCAAGCACAAAAGAGACACCGAGTTTACTTGGGGAAAACCATAAAGGTGAAAAACCCCAATAACTTCCTCAGAGATAGATAGAGCAATGATACAACCAAAATACAAGAGATAGTCTTCTCCTAGCAACAGAGCCTCCTCCTCCACAAGTGCACCACTCTCCACAGTGTGAGTGAGAGAATAGAATGTGTAAAATGAGAGAGAGACACTCTCTATTTATACACTAACTTGACTTGACCTTTACTCAACTAGGTCGGCCTCAACTTAACCACTTAACATAATGCTGACTAGGCTGACCCCCACTAGGGTGGTCTAATAACCCTTTGACCCACATGGTCGACCCCCAATAGGGTGGTCTAATAACCCTTTGACCCACATGACTTATACAGGGCCCACTCCAACAAGGTGGTCTAATAACCCATCAAGTATAAGTTATGACACTTACAATATAAATGACGACACTTCCGTATAGAGGAATAATAACATCTCTATAGGAATACAACCACTTCCGTATAGAGGAATAATAACATCTCTATAGGAATACAATATACATATATATGAAATACATTCCAAAGTTACATATACATCAACACTCCCTCTTAACTAGGAAGGTATTTCTCGACGCAGGTCTTCTAGCACAAGTCATCTTCTATGGATCATCGTCACTGGATAACCATCATCGAGTCATCATCATCGTCACTGCTGCTGCTATCTCAATCTATCTCTGAATCTACTCATCATAGGAAGTTCTACAGAGCTAGTCCTTTTTCATACTGGATGTAGGTCCACCACCTGCAGGTCTTCATCATCACTGGCCATACTGTGGAATTATCAAGACTTATTACGTGCGTCACAAAACCTGGCTGCAACATCCCAGGCTATTACGAGCACACAACTCTACCTGTAGGATCTCCCAGGAGCACATTACATGTGACCCATCACAAAACCTGGCTGAAGCATCCCAGGTTGTTACGAGCACACGACTCTACCTATCGGATCTCCCAGGAGCACATTACATGTGATCTCACCACAAAACCTAGCTGAAGCATCCCAGGCTGTTACAAGCACACAGCTGTACCTGTCGGATCTCCCAGGAGCACATTACATGTGGTCCACCAAAAAACCTGGCTGAAGCATCTGAGGCCTTTTTCATCCTGTCCAGATCTCCCAGGAGCAAATTACATGTGGTCATGGCAAAACCTGGCTAAAGCATCTGAGGCCTTTTTCATCCTATCCAGATCTTCCAAGAGCAAATTACATGCCATAGGACAAAACCTCGCAAGAGCATCTCAGGATGTTACGGGTACACAACTCCGACCTGAAGATCTCCCAGGGCACAAATTACATGTCCTCCCAGAGCACTGTCTCGAAAGAGAATCCCAGGCTATTATGGGTACGCAACTACGACCTATAGGATCTCCCAGACATGCTCATCTGCACAACCTGATCCACAGCCACAAAGTATCATCTGATACTCATCATACATCATCCTGATGTACACATGATCATCCTGATCATCATCACTGCAACATCCTGCTGCATGTCATCTAGAGAAGCTCGTTATCCATGATCACCCTAATCATGCAATGCATCCATCTGATGCACACCAAGTATCTACTTGATACATATCATCATACATAGTGTATCCACCTGATACATAGATACATGATCCACACAATGTATCCATCAACATACATGATCTACCTGATCATACCTGATACATATCAATATACATGATCTACCTGATCATACAATGTATCCACCTGATACATATACCGATACATGGTCCAAGCATCCAACATGATGCATATACACAATACATACAAATGATCCAACCGATCATATCCAGCATCCAACATGATGCGTACATACATATAAATGATCCAACTGATCATATCAAGCATCCAACATGATGCACACATACATATACATATAAATGATCCAACTGATCATATCCAACATCCAACATGATGCACACATACATATAAATGATCCAACTGATCATACAAAGCAGAAACTAGAACATCATCCTGATGCTCATCATCCAGCGCTTATATCCATAGCCATGTGAAGAATTCTCCTTCCAACATGCTTGGAATGGCTTCAGCAAATGTGTCCATCACTTCTTCCTTGAAGTGTCATCAATATGAGGAACACCAAGCCTCTCCCTGAAGTACTCGAACTTCACCCTGGCTAGTGGCTTCGTTAGCATATCTGCAATCTGCTCGTCCGTCACAATGTACAGGAGCTTCACAGCTCCTCTCTGCACCATATCCTTGATATAGTGATATTTGATCTCTATGTGTTTCGACCTGTCATGAAACATTGGGTTCTCGGATAGCTTCACACAACTCTGGTTATCATAGAAGATACCAGTAGCATCCAACGGGAGATCAAATAACTCAGACAGTAGCTTCCATAGCCATACTGCCTCACAACTAGCTGAACAGGCTGCAACATACTCTACCTCAACTGTACTCAATCCTACGCAGGACTGCTTCCTACTAAACCAAGAGATCACACTTGATCCCATACTGAAGCAGCACCCAGATGTGCTCTTCCTATCTGCAGCACTGCCAGCCCAATCTGAATCAACATAACCCTGCAGGTTAAACTTTTGATTCGCTTCATACTTGAGCCCATAATCTACTGTACCCTTCAGGTACCTCAGAACATGCTTTATAGAAACCAGGTGAACACTCCTCGGATCCGTCAGGAACTAGCTCAATGTGTTCACCGCAAAGCAAATATCTGGTCTCGTGTTTGTCAGGTACATCAAGGACCCAATCATCTGACGATACATAGTGATATCAATCGGCTCAGATGAAGCATCACACAGACGCTTCAGGTTCGATTCCATAGGTGTGTCCATAGCCTTGCAGTCCATCATCCCAAACCTCTTCAGGATCTCTACTACATACTTCCCTTGTCCAAGGAAGATTCCATCACTCTGCCACACCTCCATGCCAAAAACAAATAGTGCATCATCCCCAAGTTCCTCAACTCGAACTCAGGAGCAAGCTTCCGCTGTGTGTCGGCAATCAATCTATCCTCACCTGATACAAACAGGTCATCCACATAGTAGTATCACTGGATTTCCTTCCTCAACCTTGTAGTAAAGGTTGGAACCCACTTTACTCTTGTGTTGATGCCTCGGATATCGTAGCATCAATCAGAAAGGTATTCTCCCCGAGAGATGGTCCCAATTAGACTATCTCCCGTTTGGTGTAGGGAATCCGTCCGGTTAGCGGTTCCGGCAACCGTGGTTTTGGACTTTAAATCTGATTCTACCGGTTATGGCCCGATCCACCTTTCTTTTGGGTTTTATGTGTTTTATATGAGGTGCACATGCCTAAATTATACTTAATCTAAATGCAATTGAAACAGATCTAAATCTAGAAACGGGAATGCGTCTATCTATCCCTGCAGGGGAACGCGCTTAAGGGGAGAGCAATCAGCCGTAACAGATATCGTAAGCAAAGAACAGATAGCTATTATTTCTCACGGTCAAAGCTAGAGCAAGATGAGGATCTTGAGAAGGTAGCCTCTCATTCAACATGGAATGCATCTACTGCTCAGAAAACAGAGAAAAGCTAAAGGATAAGGAAACAGACCTAAAATGAAACTTACAGAATGCATCTATTGCTCATGAACAGAAGAAAGCAGAATTGTTTGATCTACGTAACAAGAATAAAGAAACAGATCTAGATGCAACGAAACTGGAATTAAACTAAAAGATCCCTGCAAGGAGCAATTTAAAGTCATGAACAATGAGCTACATGAATTACCCTGAAGAAAGAACAGTTAGCCGTTCAATTTAGACAAAGAAATTTACAGCAATACATTTCATTGTTCACGAAATAGAGAGAACGCATACACAGCGGGGAGCAAAATCATAAATGCAAAGAAATAATTCAGATGCCAAGAATGATCTCACATTGCAGAATTGCAGTCATTAGAATAGTCCAATATAGAGCAATCCAACATTCCAGGCAAAACGTCCATCTCCCGTGGCTTCTATTAGAAAATTCAATTTACAGACCCGATACAAGATAGCTCATATCGTTTTTCTAAATTTTCATTCCCTGCCAAAAGTCCCTTCAAATCTTTCCTAGACGCTATTTATAGCTACAACTTTGCCCTTTGGGCTGACACCTAGCACGTTCCACCTGTCATTTACAGGGATTTCTAATATAATCGATCACCAAAAATGGCCACTTCCTTTACAAAAATATTTTGACAAAAAATAGGGACAGCTGTCCCATGGCTTACGCCTTACATATTCAAAATATACGTAACAGAAAAATTGTTAACATCAAAGCTTTCCCTGCTGGGCACGTGTTTGGCTGCAGAGAGTGGCTCACTGAATTCATCCTCTTCATTCCTGTGCGCGAGCTTCTGCTGGCACAGGGTCGCCCAAGTTGATGGTCACTGATGCTGCCTGGGAAGAGACCCTCGAATCCCCTGCTGATGCTGCTCCTGCTGTTGCTGCAGCTTTACTGGCCTCCTCTTCTATGTAGCTGTGCCACACACCTGTGTCCCTTATGATTATGTTTGCTGCAGCAGGAAACAGGATTTTCTGAGAAGTTACATTCTTCCCAAGCTCTATTTTAATGCTTTGTACTTCTGCTTCAGCAACTTGATATGTTTCCTTCAACAGATGATTGTGAAGTGTTGATGAACCGATGTAATGTTGGAGATCATCCATGGCCAGGACATCAATGCTTTTCACATACTCCATCTGGACGCCTAGCTCTTCTTTCAGTTGAGACAACCGCTGCTCCTTTTCCGGGAAGTCTTCTAGGGTCTGAGGGAAACTCAATGTGCAGTTGTCATGGACTCCTTTGAGCTTTTGGTATAGGTTGTTGATTCTATCTGTTGTCCTCTGCACACTGGCCATTAGCTTGTTGGCACAGTTCCTACCAAACTCCAACAAGGCTATATCTTCATTAAAATCTTCCACGGCCTTAAAAGGAAGATGCGGGGGGAAACCTCCTTTCCCTTCCCTCCATGCCATCTGACTTATGACATTTGCCTTGACACGGGTATTCTTAGCTTTGAGCCTGTGGGCTTCCGTATTGACCTCTTTTAGCCTACCCATCATGGCCTTGAGTTTGCATACCTCGTCAGTGATTAGCTCTTGAGAGCCATACACTTGCTGCA
Organism: Larix kaempferi; assembly: GCA_027924585.1. NCBI lineage: Eukaryota > Viridiplantae > Streptophyta > Pinopsida > Pinales > Pinaceae > Larix > Larix kaempferi. The sequence goes on along the minus strand of BSBM01000637.1, from coordinate 10,803,719 downwards.
GGATATTGCATGACAGCTCGTGGAAGGGAGACATGTCCAAGGTTCTGCTCTCTGCTTGCCCTAAATGCTCAGCTAATGTCTGCTTGTCTGCTTCTAACTGGGAAGCCTTTTCTTCTGCTCCATTCTTCTCCGCTTCTGCAATCATTATCCGGAGTGCTAGCTGGTCCTTTTCCTCCTCCAGCTGGCTGTACTTGTTTGACAGCTCCTTATGTTCGGCATACAAGCAGCTATACTTGTTTACTATCAGATCTCTTTGGGCTTGTTCATTAGCTACATTTTGTTGCAGCGTGCGTGCTCTTTTCTTTGTCAATATATTTTCTTTGACTATAACCCCGACATTGGCAAATGATGCCGGTGCTGTTGCTATAACTGCGGATGCCATGGCGATGGGATCTGCATCTGTGTTCTGCATGACAGTGACCTCTCGGTGAGTAACTATGTCATCATGGAAGGGACTTTTAATCCTCTCTTCTGATTGGAGGACCATTGTTTTCCTTTTCTTGTCATAGACAAACTCATTCCATTTGGACACCGTACGCTTCCCAGATGGAGTGTATGGGACAATTGGTCGGTTTGTGATGTCTATGTCTTCTTCCATAGGTGGGGTTCGAACTTCCTGAGCGGGGTCTGCTCCTTCCTTTTGGGTACCAGAGCCACCTGCTTGAGAGGTGTCTATCTCCATGTCTTGTACACCGGACCCACCTGCCTTGGTATCTTCCCTTGCCTTCAATTCTTCCTCCACCTTCTTCCTTGCTTCAGCTTGCTCAGTCTCTGCTTCTTTATGCTTTTGGGCTTCTTCAGCCTCCTTCCGCAGTCTTTCATTTTCAGCGTCTTGTTGCTTTCTTGCTTCCTCGGCTTCCTTTTGTAACCTTGCCTCTTCTCTTAATCTGAGCTCTTCCTGAGCTCGGGCATCCTTGGCTTCTTTCTCCTTTTGCTGGAGGGTCTTCTGGGCTTTGGTTGAACTAGAGCTCGCTCCAGTACTTTGGCGACAGATCCGTAGCTCAGTCATGTTGCTGATGCCTCTGAATGCTTCCTCCTCGGCATCGGGGTAGTGGGAGTATTCGAAGTTAGCATAGTTCCCCTTGCAATGCTCGGCCACTTTACCCTTTCTGTCGTTCCTGTGGAAGATGACCTCACCGAAGTGGAAGGCCTTCAACTCTTGAACAAATTCGTCGCCAGAGGCCACCCCCGAAAACTTGTAAGCACCTATGCAGAAAGGTAGGGGGGGAAGGGAAGCCTTGTGTAGCTTGTGGAGGAATGCTCCAATCCCATCCAAGAAGAGTTGTCTTACTGCTTCCTTGAGCACCACATAGTCTGTGGCATACTGCGGCAATATGTATGGGGGCTTAGTCCCTCCGAACATTCTCAGGTAGGTACCTTGTTCTGAAAAGTAAAAGTCCCCATAATCCCCAAGGACTTCCAAAGCATTTTGTGACAGGCAGTTTGGTTCTTCCTTGAACATTTTCTCGTATAGGGGCATGATGAACCCCTCACAGATGAGTTTGTAGTTGGGCTTGTAATTCTGAGCCCACAACATCTTGAATGCGATGTAGACCGGGGTGGTGGCCCTATCCCATGTACACCCCAATTTGGGGAACTCTATCTTGGCCAAGATACAATCTATCAGGTATGAAGACATGAAGAATTCAGCCTTCTTCACGGCCAGTCCTGGCTTAGCAGCAACTATCATCGAGGCCAGACTATCCGATAGGATAGTGGCCCAGTCAAACACTGTCCCCTGAAATGCCACATAGTGAATGATAGGGACCCACTGAATCTTGCATAATGTGCCATCGGGCATGCCGAAGATTCTGCACAGCATTAAAGCGATCAATCTGAAAGGGGCCCTCAGGTTCTGCACGTCATATTCATCATTTCCCTTCTTTCTCAAATGCTTCCCTCCCCTCAATAGCTTCTTGGCCATCTCGACATTATCCATTTGGCCCAACCATTCGTCAGTCAGAGCTTGTTGGACACGGGGAAATCTGTAGGCTGCCGCAACATACGCGGGTTGAAACGAAGCAATAGCCACTTTCCTGCTGTCATTTATCACTCTCCCTTCAGCATCTGCATGTTGGAGTATCCACCCGATCACTTCAGCACAGGGGAATAGCTCAGGGCGGGTAGCGGCTCTAGTTATGCCTGAGGCTCTGATATTTTGATAGATCAGTGCCTCCTCCAGCAACATATCTGGGATCTCTTGGTCCCTGATCATTCTGTATATGTCATCCCATCTGATCTCTGGAGGGACACCAGTGGTGCACTTGGTGTCCTGGAGCGAGGTTTCAATCTTGGGAGGGGCAGGCTTCTTTTTTGTCATCTTCGCCTTCTTCTTACCGGTTTTCGGCATCTTGATTTATTCCTGATAACATCCACATCAAAGTCATCATTTGAGCAACAGGTTGTAAGGTTTTAGCAGAGAGCAACATCGTTTTAATATTAATGAGATAAGTCAATGAAGCAAAATATTTAGGAAGCAAAACATTATTTCAACACAAGACACAAATTGAACATTTGAAGCTCTTTAAAAGACGAGTCTGAAATGCTCCTGAGGGGATAAACTATGTTGCGGAAGCCATTGGTTTTCGGACTGATAGGCGGTTTGCGGGAGCAATTGGCTTCCGGTTCCACCTCGCGGAAGGATATGTTTTCGTTATAGCTGCGGTTGGAGAGGTCGATGGAGGGGAGACGCGGGTTGACTCGGTGAGGGCTTTGAATGCTATCATCATGCGCGGCCACTCGCCGAGTCACTACGGGATACTTTAGTCCGAGCGAAGGTGACGGCGCCGGGGGTATGCTGACGGGGAGTGCTAGGGCGGCCATGGCTTCAGGTTTCGGCTCGCGTGGCTTAAACGTTCACGGGTTTCGACTCGCGTGTAGGGGCTGAGGCTTATGGAAGGGCCCAGGATTTTAAGTCCGGGTTTACGGCCGGGGACATGGAAATCCCATGGGGTTTCGACAAATTCTCCAAAAAGAGGTGCGCGGCCCGGGGGTAAAACGAACAAGGTTAACGGCCTGCACCAACCGCCTTGGCTTAATAAAATAAGTCATGCCAATGTTTAAATCGATGCCTATGACGTTTTGCATGACGGCTAAACGTTCAACTGTATCTGACGGGTAAAACATAGCCCTTTACGGGTGTTTTTCCCGTCAAAACCCCACTAAGACCCGTTGTTTTCCCACAAACGACAACCCAATGGCGAAATTCCGGGTTATAATCCTACCTAGCACCGTGGGGATTGCTTGAGCAAGGTGGTCGCGAGCACGGACGAGCGAGGTGAGCTGGAGCGATTTGCACGGTATCGCACTTCGCTGGCCGATTCAAAAAACAATGGTGTATTGGTCGAGCCCCTACCGTATTTTATAAAGAATGGGCACGTGTGAGCCTTTAATTTGGTAGTTGGTGTGATTAAAACGAGGTTTAAATTCACCGCGTGTAGCGGTCACGTCAAACGATCTCGGTTTTCGTGCAACCGTCATTCGCGGGGCCAGTTTGCGAATCGTATCCGCCGTTGCGGAAGGGTTCAATGAAAGCTTCTGACGTTTCGGGGCTTATTGCGGAAAGGAAACTCGAAGCCTTCCGTGAGAGACCGCCGCGTAGCGGACGGGTAACGCCAAAGCTTCCGCCCTTTCGGAACGATATAGCGAATGCTCCCGGTATTTTCGGAAGACTTTTGCGAAAGCTTCCGCGAACCAAAATTTCAAAGTCTCGTTGATTTTTGGGAAGGTTTGGCGAAGGCTCCCGCTAGTTTCGGAAAGATTTTGGGAATAGCTTCCGCCGTTTCGGAAGCAAAACTTATACTTTTCCGCATATTCACCCGGGGTCGTTTCGGAGCCCTTTGGCGAGCGGTTTAAGCGATTGGCTTCCGCCGTTTCGGAAGGGTAGCCCGAAGGCTTTCGCGTTTCGGGAGCAAAGGCTGAAGGCCTCCGCGACAGCTTCTTGAGAAAATTCTAAGTCCTTTTCATAGTTTCGGAAGGAAATCGTGAATTCCTCCGCGGGACTTATGGGGATGGCTTCCGCTGTTTCGGAAGGGTTTCACCAAAACCTTCCGCAATTTTAACAAATCAATCCGACCTTTTCGGGCATCCTTCCTAAGTTCTTCCGCTGTTTCGGAGCATTTTTTCCAACTGTCCCCGCCGTTTCGGGAAGGGAACTCCAATTTCTCCGCGGACGGTTGTAAAATGTTCTAAGTGTTTTTGGGAGACTAAGGCGAATGTGTCCCGCCATTTCGGGAGGAAAGCCGGAACCTTTCCGCGGTTGCGGAAGGCTTGAGTGAAAGGCTCCGCCGTTTCGGGAGCTAAGCCGTTTCGGAGCTTGAACCGTTCCGCAGAAGCAACGATCGAAAATTTTCCAAATCTTTTACTTCGGAAAAAGTTGATGAATTCCTTTGTGTTATTTCGGCTAGTTTAACCGAATGGCTTCCGCCGTTTCGGGCTACAGAGTTGAATCGTTCTGCCGTTTCGGCAAGGTTTCACCAACGGTTTCCGCAGCTTATGGCCATAATCAGAGTCTCTTTTTGGAGAGGTAAAACACGGCGGCTTCCGCCGTTTCGGGTGGCTTTGTTGAATTCCTCGCCGTTTCGGGAGAACAACTCGAACCTTTCCGTGGTCGCGGAAGGCTTGAGCGAAAGCTTCCTCCATTTCGGGTGGTTTTTCCCAATGGCTTCCGCGGATTTTGACAAAGAAAATCTAAGTCCTCCTTTCGGAAAGGTTGGACGTTTGACTCCCGCCGTTTCGGGACAATGTCCGAATTATTCCAAAACGTTTGGGAAAAAACTAAGTTATCTTTTGGCTCACTGGGGAAAACATGGAAGGATTGACGGCAAGCTGTTCAGCAGGGAAGTAAAATTTTATGTTGAAAACAGAGCTGACGGCTGGGATGGCTTCTCAAGCAAACTTTCTACAAAAAATACAGGAGGGGCCCCAACATGTACAAAATTTTGGGGAGGGGTGTTGCTGCAACAACAATGGCGAGTCGCTGGCGAACACAGATCTCTGAAAAATACCCTACATGGTCCGGAACCTCATTAAAACATCCGTCTCGGGTGCACTACTCAGCTGATCATTTTAGACTCATGCGGGGAAAGGAGCACTTTTCCTGCTAGCCATTGGGGAAAGGGGAGTTTCGACCGAGGAATCTTCACCACTCTCAGAGGGCTAGCATATGAGATTCCTTTTAGGAGGGTCATCCCTCAAATGGTCACTACTGCCGGACTCCACAGGATTTGCAACACTTCCTCATGGACATTATTGTTCTTGTTCCTCATTCCCATGCTGCTGGCACCCTTTGGGATGCTTGTACTTTGGACAGCTTAGCTGTTTGAGCCTTCCAGGGGTATTTTCTTTTGGACAGATCTTTGATTTGGGCTCCTCAATCCATAATGTCCTTTTGTGTGAGTTAGAGGTTTTATTGATTTGATCAAACTTCACGGACGGAGAGGAGCCTATTTTGAGCTGGGCCTTTTGGACAGCCTTCTTGATTTTACATGTCCCTTTTGCTTTTGTCTCAGCCATGCTTTAATTGAGGCGAGAATCCCTGGAAAACAGACTCTTGGATGTAGGCCATTTTGGCTTTTAAATCAGCAGCATGGAGTCATTTCAATACCCCATGTCCTCGAGAGGTGCCACTTTCCATGGGTCCACCTTAGGTAACCTTCTTGAGATGCCTTTAAAGTGTGAGAGTGGGTGGAGCCCAACGATAGTAGTGAAGATGTCCATGGGTCTCTGCTATTGAACAGGATTAGTGTGACTAGCAGGGTAGGCTTCCCCCTTTTTGAACATTTCAGCGAGAGCACAGCAGACCGGGTTTACTGAGCAGGGTTCCAGACCCATGGGTTGCAAGTTTTCTTTGAGAGAGCTATCTTCAACGGGAAACTCAACAAAAGGGGCTTTAGAAAACAAAACCTATCGAAAAGTTCAAATAACAAAGAAGGAATCAATATGGCCGAAAAATAAAACAGCTAAAAGCGAAAGCGAAGAGACAATTTTATTTATGTACAGGAAGTCTCGAGGAGACTATGCGAAATATTGTTTCAGGGCGAGGCCATTGAGTGGAAGGGCTACTTCCTCTCCCTCGAGATTTGTCAATTTATAAGTGGATGGGCCTAATTTTGCAGAAATCTGGTACGGGCCTACCCATAGATGTTGAAATTTCGTATGCATTCCTTTGCCTTCATGATTATGGTCCCATTTCAGGACTAGATCCCCGACTTCAAAATCCCTTTTGCCGGATTTCCTTTTATCGAACCAGCTTTTAACTATATCCTGGTGTTGATGGAATCGATCTTTAGCTTTGTGTCGGGCTTCTTCCAGTTGAAGCAGGGTGTTGATCCTGGATTGTAAGGCTTGGCTACCAGAACCCCGAGAGGCTTGGGACAATTGCAAGGATGGCAGTAAGATGTTTGGGGGAAGTATGGCTTCCTTGCCATAGACGAGAGTGAAAGGGGAGACACCTAAAGCATTCTTCGGGGTTACTCTATCTGCCCATAAGGCGTTTGGGAGAGCCACATGCCAACTTCTCTGGTTTTCTATCACAGTTTTCTTGAGGATTCGAATCAGATTCTTGTTTGAGGATTCAGCTAATCCGTTTCCCTGAGGGTAGTAATTGGATGAATAATGCAACTTAATTCCCCATTCATAAACAAATTCATTTATCTTGCAAGATGAAAAATAAGTAGCATTATCAAAAACAAGGGAAATTGGAACCCCAAACCTGGTTATGATGTTCTCTTTCAAGAAGCTGATAACTGCGTCTTCATTGATCTTGCGCAATGGGATGGCCTCCGTCCACCTGGTGAAGTAATCGGTAGCCGTCAGAATGTATCGGTGTTGCAATGAAGAATTTGGATTTATTTCTCCGATAACATCTATGCCCCATTGCTCAAAAGGCTCAGAGATGATGACCGGCTGCAATGGGCCTGCGGCCTTAGGTAACTTCCCAGCGCTTCTTTGACATACATCACAGTTTCGTGCGTATGTGTGGGCATCTCGAAACAGAGTGGGCCAGTAATAACCAGCTCTCAGTATCTTGTGTGCTGTCGTCTCTCCTGAATAATGGCCACCTGCGGGGCCATCATGCAATTCTTTGACAACTTTGTTTGCATCCTCCTTTTCCAAACACCTAAGAAGGACTCCATCATAATTCTTTCTAAAAAGAATCCCATCAATGATTTGATAGGGTGCCGATTTCAAGCGGAGTGCCCTCTTTTGTTTAGAATTCCAGTGTTCGGGTAGATATCCTTGCTGCAAATAGTGCACTAGATCCCTATACCATGACTGGGGAGCTGTAAAGATATGGCATACCTCAACCGAATTGAGTTCAGCTTCATTTCTCCAATGGTGCTCTTCATCAGTCGAGTTTCCCGCCAGTAACTTGCATAGACCTTGTCCTTTGATGATTGTAGCCGGTTTAAATTCCAGATCATACTCCTGCAGAGCTGTGACCCAGTTTCCTCTCCTCTCTCCCAATTCCTTTTGAACGAAAAGGGATCTAACAGCTGGATGGGGAACTATGACTTTAGTTCTGTTCTTCAAAATGTATGGCCTAAACTGCTTGACTGCTTTGAAGACTGCGTAGGCATGCTTGTCAACTACGGGGTAATTCAGCTCAGCCCCTTGCAGACCAGTGCTCATAAACGAGATTGGGTATTCATCCCCCAACTCCACCTTTTGCGTGAGTACGGCCGCGAGAGAATCATCCGAAGCGAAGGTATACAAGATGAAATCTTTATCAAAATCTGGACTTCTTAAGGAAGGAGCTTTAGCTACAGCTGCCTTGATATCTCTAAATGCGTCCTTCTCCAAATCTGTCCACTTGAACTGTATGCTTTGTTTCACCATCTGTTGCAATGGCTTAACAATTTGTGCAAAATCCGGAACAAATCTGCGGACAAAATTGATGGTGCCCATGAAAGACTGCATAGATTTTTTGTTGTGAGGCATTGGGATCTTATTAATAGCCTGGACCCTTTCCTGGTCGATTGACACTCCCCCTTTGGAGATGATATGACCCAAGAGCTTACCTTCGGGTACAGCAAACACGCTCTTCTTGGGATTCAAAGAAATACCATACTTCCGGCAACGGTCAAAGATGTGCCTCAGATGAACAACATGATCTTCCCTTTTCTTCGAAAAGACTGTCACATCATCTAAGTAAACAACAACACATTGCCCACCCAATCCTCGGAAGGCAATATCCATCTCCCTTTGGAATGTAGCTCCAGCATTTATCAGACCAAATGGCATTCTCCTGTAAGCGAAAGTTCCCCACTTAGTCCTGAACGTAGTCTTGAGACGATCTTCTTCAGCTACTAACACTTGATTATAAACCGAGAAACCATCGAGGAGAGAAAACAATTCGGATCCTGACACCATTTGGAGGATTTGTTCCATTGAAGGCACGGGGTAGTTGTCTTTATCTGAGGATTTGTTTAAATTTCTGAAATCTACACATAGCCTTATCTCTCCTGATTTCTTCCTTACGGGAACCAAGTTTGCAACCCATTCAGAATGCCGGACTTTGAAGATTATCTTGACATCCAGGAGCTTCTTTAATTCCTTTTGGATCAACGGTTCTAGAGTAGGATGCATCCTTCTCAACTGCTGCTGAAATGGCTTGACACCCGCTTTCATTGGTATAACATGCTGAATGATGCGGACGTCATATGTTTTCAGATCTTCATAGGTCCATGCAAAAACATCCTTGTATTGTTTAAACAACTTAATGAACCTGTCTCTCTCTCCTGGTGAACAACATTTGCCAAGGTTGACAAATTTTGGTTTTGCCTCGGTACCCAAGTTAACCAACTCATGTTGCATTGATGAGCTGTTAGTTTTGGTATTAGCTGGTCTTTTGAACTTATTTTGAAGATCGAAAAGCATTTCGAGGGACCTTACCCCCTTTGGCATGAAATTTCCTTTCTCCTCTTCCTTCTTCATCAAATCAGCATCATGTTCTTCTTCATCTATTGCAGCTCCTTGAAAGCTGTCTTCGTTTGTCACGAAGCTGATGATTTGTTCATCATCATCGAAGACCCTGAAATTTGTGATGTTATCGGGAATGGAAGGCCTGAAAATCAATTCAATTGAGCATTTATTATTTGACGGCACTAATCTAGAAGCAGATGTTGCTAGCAAATCAGCAGCAGAATTTTGCAATCTAGGAATTGATTTTATATTGAAAGTGTCAAAATACATGATTAAATCCCATACCTCAGCCTGGTAACCTTTCAAGTGCGGTGAGAGACAATGAATGGTGTCCCTTACCTGTCTGACGACTATCTCGGAGTCACCAAAAGCCTTCAGGTACTTAACATTTAAGCCAATGGCCTTCTTTAAACCATGTACCAAAGCTTCATATTCAGCGGTATTATTAGTACAATCGAATTCTAGTCTACAAGACAAAAAATACTTGTTTCGTTTCGGATCCATTAGAACACAACCGGCTCCGGATCCTTCCAGAGTCTTAGAACCATCAAAGTATAATGTCCAAAAGGTATCTTCAGATTCAACTAAGTTAGTTTCTTTGTGGTCTATGTTAGCAACTAAATTGACTATGTTACAATCAACATCATCAGTCCGAGAGAAATGAAGGAGATCGGACTGTTTGTCTGATTCATGGTAAAAGGTTTCAGATTGATAGTTACCCGGATCCATTTCTAAGAAGTAATTTCCCAGAACCGAGGAAGAGAAAGTTACAGCCTCATTCTTTTCTTCTAGCTGGGTTACGTTTTGTTTCATATGAGGTTCCCTAAGAACTTTAACCTGATTCTGCCTGTTCTGATAAGGCAGCCATAGATGAGACCAATCGGTAGCAAAGTAGCCACTCAACTTGGTAGACCAATCCCTACTCAAAATCATCCCATAAGCTTCAAGAATATCGACCACCATTATGTCGATGAATTGACAAACTCTAGGGTCGGCTGACAGTCTAATTAGAACATCTTTCATCTCCCCTATAACCTTGACAGCAGTCCTGTCTAATTGGATGATTTGAGCTGGAGATGGCACGGGATGCCCATTAATTTTCTTACAAATTGACAGTGGCATAACGTTAGAAGAAGCTCCAGAGTCTACCAAACAATTATGAACATTATGATTAAATATTTCAAATGTCAACAGAAATGGCAAAGTTTGGGATTTGGATTTCCCACCGATGCTAGCCTTGTTAATTTTAGGATTGTTTTGAGAATCTATTAATGTAGTGCTGGGTTTTGGTTGTAAAACATGCAGTAGTTTGTCTCGTTGATGGGGCAAGCTACACATGTCAAATATTGATACGTTTGCTTTAACTTTCTTGATATCTTCGATAATATCATACCCTATATCGGATTCATTCCCAATTCGACTTGGCTGATCTGTTTTGCTCATCGTGACTTTAGGTGGCTGAACTGTGTTGTCAGCGCTTGGCTGTTTGGAAGCTGTTTGGTTTACTTTGGGCTGTGGTGGGACGATTGGTATATGCCTCCTAGGCGGATCTTTCGAAGTCTTAGGCTTATGGGAAGAGGTGGCTGGGACATGATCCGCAATTGGGCCCTTGCTGCGAGTGGCAACATTTATGGTAGAGGGAGCGCTATCTAAGTGATCTTCTTCTACTAATTCAGTCATAGGTACCCAATCCCACAACACCATAGTAGTGTCCGGGGTTGGTTCCTCTAACTCAGGGCTCGATTCCTCTGGAGGAATATCCTGGTCTGGGATCTGAGAATCTAACATTTGGTTCATGACCAAGCTCATGGAATTGATCCATTGTGGGCAGCTCTTCTCCGAGTGTGGTTCCTGGTGAAAGGTGCAGAAATTTTCCATCCCAATATCATTTAAGTTTAAAATAGGGGCAGTGTTCATTGGTGGATGAGACTGTTCCCCATCTTCCCTTCTTTTGTAGAATGGCTTGAAAGGTTTCCTAGATGTACTAGCAGCCTTGTCTTTCTCGAGATCTACGATTTTGTTAGATAATTTTTGCATCATTTTAACTACATTTTCCATGTCCGTAGATGGCTCTTCCTTGCCTCTCATGAGGAGCAAAGGTTTCTTTCCAGCTGCTGGTTTTGTTTCTACATCTAAGGCATGTTTAGCGATGCTATCAGCCTCTTCCTCTACCTTCCTAGCTTCCTCAAAATTTTCTATCAGGGTTGTTTTCTTGGATCGCTTTACAAACATTGCGATTGGACCTTCAAGAGCTGTTGTGTAGTATTCAATCAAAGACTCCTCTGTGGGTTTGTTAGCTCCACTAAAGTTATTTAACAGCGTTGTGAATCTTTGATTAAAGTCTTGAACCTTCTCCTTCTTCTCCATTCTCAGGGATAAGAGTTCTTTCATAAGCGTGGCTACAGTCTTTTGGTTCCCGTATTTCTTAAGGAAACACTTTTCGAAATCATCCCAACTAGAGATTGAGCTGGGTTGAAGGCTGAAGTACCAAGATGATACCTTAGGCTCGAATGTGTACGGAAATAGCCTGCAGACTACGTCTTCATGTTGTACATTCAGAAGGTTTAGAGCTAAGTAAAAACTCTTGAGGTGATCCTCCGCCGAAATGGCTTTCCCTGGGTCGTACTTAGGCAGGACCTTTTCTGGGTTTTTAGGGAGATTATGGAATGGTCCAGCTAGGTTTAGCGCTCCCCTTGCTCTCCAAGCAGGTACAGCCATGTTTGGGTTTGGATGTGGAGACCCTGGTGGAGAATTGTAGGGTGAATCCTGTGGAGTACTTTTGGGAGTGGTAATTTCTTCGATATTTTCTTGGTTTGTCTTGTTAAGAGTGCCGGAGATCTCTTCCAACGTTAGATTTACCAGTTCTTCAAAACTCTGAACGAGGATTGAATCACGGGTGTATTGTGGCTCCTTTCTGGGTGTGGTTTTCTTAGGGAGGAAGTTGACAGCGTTTAAACCGCCTAGCTGTCTAACGTAGGATCTGGTATGTCTTCTCAAGTCCTCTATTTCTGCAAAAGGAACAGCGTACAAAGCTTCCTGAGGCTCAGGGTCAGAAATGAGGCGTTCTTGGTCTGTTAATCCAAGATCTGGGGTGTTTGAAAAGTTTTCTTCAAGCGGGTTTTCAGTGTTATCTATGACCGTGGAAGATTTTCCTCTATCAGCCATGCACTTCAGGCCCTCCTTCTAGCGCCAAAAACTGTTGATGCCTCGGATATCGTAGCATCAATCAGAAAGGGATTCTCCCCGAGAGACGGTCCCAATTAGACTATCTCCCGTTTGGTGTAGGGAATCCGTCCGGTTAGCGGTTCCGGCAACCATGGTTTTGGACTTTAAATCCGATTCTATCGGGTATGGCCCGATCCACCTTTCTTTTGGGTTTTATGTGTTTTATATGAGGTGCACATGCCTAAATTATACTTAATCTAAATGCAATTGAAACAGATCTAAATCTAGAAACGGGAATGCGTCTATCTATCCCTGCAGGGGAACGCGCTTAAGGGGAGAGCAATCAGCTGTAACAGATATCGTAAGCAAAGAACAGATAGCTATTATTTCTCACGGTCAAAGCTACAGCAAGATGAGGATCTTGAGAAGGTAGCCTCTCATTCAACATGGAACGCATCTACTGCTCAGAAAACAGAGAAAAGCTAAAGGATAAGGAAACAGACCTAAAATGAAACTTACAGAACGCATCTATTGCTCATGAACAGAAGAAAGCAGAATTGTTTGATCTACGTAACAAGAATAAAGAAACAGATCTAGATGCAACGAAACTGGAATTAAACTAAAAGATCCCTGCAAGGAGCAATTTAAAGTCATGAACAATGAGCTACATGAATTACCCTGAAGAAAGAACAGTTAGCCGTTCGATTTAGACAAAGAAATTTACAGCAATACATTTCATTGTTCACGAAATAGAGAGAACGCATACACAGCGGGGAGCAAAATCATAAATGCAAAGAAATAATTCAGATGCCAAGAATGATCTCACATTGCAGAATTGCAGTCATTAGAATAGTCCAATATAGAGCAATCCAACATTCCAGGCAAAACATCCATCTCCCGTGGCTTCTATTAGAAAATTCAATTTACAGACCCGATACAAGATAGCTCATATCGTTTTTCTAAATTTTCATTCCCTGCCAAAAGTCCCTTCAAATCTTTCCTAGACGCTATTTATAGCTACAACTTTGCCCTTTGGGCTGACACCTAGCACGTTCCACCTGTCATTTACAGGGATTTCTAATATAATCGATCACCAAAAATGGCCACTTCCTTTACAAAAATATTTTGACAAAAAATAGGGACAGTTGTCCCATGGCTTACGCCTTACATATTCAAAATATACGTAACAGAAAAATTGTTAACATCAAAGCTTTCCCTGCTGGGCACGTGTTTGGCTGCAGAGAGTGGCTCACTGAATTCAGCCTCTTCTGTGCGCGAGCTTCTACTGGCACAGGGTCGCCCAAGTTGATGGTCACTGATGCTGCCTGGGAAGAGGCCCTCGAATCCCCTGCTGATGCTGCTCCTGCTGTTGCTGCAGCTTTCCTGGCCTCCTCTTCTATGTAGCTGTGCCACACACCTGTGTCCCTTATGATTATGTTTACTGCAGCAGGAAACAGGATTTTCTGAGAAGTTACATTCTTCCCGAGCTCTATTTTAATGCTTTGTACTTCTGCTTCAGCAACTTGATATGTTTCCTTCAACAGATGATTGTGAAGTGTTGATGAACCGATGTAATGTTGGAGATCATCCATGGCCAGGACATCAATGCTTTTCACATACTCCATCTGGACGCCTAGCTCTTCTTTCAGTTGAGACAACCACTGCTCCTTTTCCGAGAAGTCTTCTAGGGTCTGAGGGAAACTCAATGTGCAGTTGTCATGGACTCCTTTGAGCTTTTGGTATAGGTTGTTGATTCTATCTGTTGTCCTCTGCACACTGGCCATTAGCTTGTTGGCACAGTTCCTACCAAACTCCAACAAGGCTATATCTTCATTAAAATCTTCCACGGCCTTAAAAGGAAGATGCGGGGGGAAACCTCCTTTCCCTTCCCTCCATGCCATCTGACTTATGACATTTGCCTTGACACGGGTATTCTTAGCTTTGAGCCTGTGGGATTCCGTATTGACCTCTTTTAGCCTACCCATCATGGCCTTGAGTTTGCATACCTCGTCAGTGATTAGCTCTTGAGAGCCATACACTTGCTGCAGGATATTGCATGACAGCTCGTGGAAGGGAGACATGTCCAAGGTTCTGCTCTCTGCTTGCCCTAAACGCTCAGCTAATGTCTGCTTGTCTGCTTCTAACTGGGAAGCCTTTTCTTCTGCTCCATTCTTCTCCGCTTCTGCAATCATTATCTGGAGTGCTAGCTGGTCCTTTTCCTCCTCCAGCTGGCTGTACTTGTTTGACAGCTCCTTATGTTCGGCATACAAGCAGCTATACTTGTTTACTATCAGATCTCTTTGGGCTTGTTCATTAGCTACATTTTGTTGCAGCGTGCGTGCTCTTTTCTTTGTCAATATATTTTCTTTGACTATAACCCCGACATTGGCAAATGATGCCTGTGTTGTTGCTATAACTGCGGATGCCATGGCGATGGGATCTGCATCTGTGTTCTGCATGACAGCGACCTCTCGGTGAGTAACTATGTCATCATGGAAGGGACTTTTAATCCTCTCTTCTGATTGGAGGACCATTGTTTTCCTTTTCTTGTCATAGACAAACTCATTCCATTTGGACACCGTACTCTTCCCAGATGGAGTGTATGGGACAATTGGTCGGTTTATGATGTCTATGTCTTCTTCCATAGGTGGGGTTCGGACTTCCTGAGCGGGGTCTGCTCCTTCCTTTTGGGTACCAGAGCCACCTGCTTGAGAGGTGTCTATCTCCATGTCTTGTACACCGGACCCACCTGCCTTGGTATATTCCCTTGCCTTCAATTCTTCCTCCGCCTTCTTCCTTACTTCAGCTTGCTCAGTCTCTGCTTCTTTCTGCTTTTGGGCTTCTTCAGCCTCCTTCCGCAGTCTTTCATTTTCAGCGTCTTGTTGCTTTCTTGCTTCCTCGGCTTCCTTTTGTAACCTTGCCTCTTCTCTTAATCTCAGCTCTTCCTGAGCTCGGGCATCCTTGGCTTCTTTCTCCTTTTGCTGGAGGGTCTTCTGGGATTTGGTTGAACTAGAGCTCGCTCCAGTACTTTGGCGACAGATCCGTAGCTCAGTCATGTTGCTGATGCCTCTGAATGCTTCCTCCTCGGCATCGGGGTAGTGGGAGTATTCGAAGTTAGCATAGTTCCCCTTGCAATGATCGGCCACTTTACCCTTTCTGTCGTTCCTGTGGAAGATGACCTCATCGAAGTGGAAGGCCTTCAACTCTTGAACAAATTCGTCGGCAGAGGCCACCCTCGAAAACTTGTAAGCACCTATGCAGAAAGGTAGGGGGGGAAAGGAAGCCTTGTGTAGCTTGTGGAGGAATGCTCCAATCCCATCCAAGAAGAGTTGTCTTACTGCTTCCTTGAGCACCACATAGTCTGTGGCATACTGCGGCAATATGTATGGGGGCTTAGTCCCTCCGAACATTCTCAGGTAGGTACCTTGTTCTGAAAAGTAAAAGTCCCCATAATCCCCAAGGACTTCCAAAGCATTTTGTGACAGGCAGTTTGGTTCTTCCTTGAACATTTTCTCGTATAGGGGCATGATGAACCCCTCACAGATGAGTTTGTAGCTGGGCTTGTAATTCTGAGCCCACAACATCTTGAATGCGATGTAGACCGGGGCGGTGTCCCTATCCCATGTACACCCCAATTTGGGGAACTCTATCTTGGCCAAGATACAATCTATCAGGTATG
The DNA here is from genome assembly GCA_027924585.1 of Larix kaempferi. Classification (NCBI taxonomy): domain Eukaryota; kingdom Viridiplantae; phylum Streptophyta; class Pinopsida; order Pinales; family Pinaceae; genus Larix; species Larix kaempferi. Next base: position 10,787,950 of record BSBM01000637.1, on the reverse strand, counting down.
AAGACATGAAGAATTCAGCCTTCTTCACGGCCAGTCCTGGCTTAGCAGCAGCTATCATCGAGGCCAGACTATCCGATAGGATAGTGGCCCAGTCAAACACTGTCCCCCGAAATGCCACATAGTGAATGATAGGGACCCACTGAATCTTGTATACTGTGCCATCGGGCATGCCGAAGATTCTGCACAGCATTAAAGCGATCAATCTGAAAGGGGCCCTCAGGTTCTGCACGTCATATTCATCATTTCCCTTCTTTCTCAAATGCTTCCCTCCCCTCAATAGTTTCTTGGCCATCTCGACGTTATCCATTTGGCCCAACCATTCGTCAGTCAGAGCTTGTTGGACACGGGGAAATCTGTAGGTCGCCGCAACATACGCGGGTTGAAACGAAGCAATAGCCACTTTCCTGCTGTCATTTATCACTCTCCCTTAAGCATCTGCATGTTGGAGTATCCACCCGATCACTTCAGCACAGGGGAATAGCTCAGGGCGGGTAGCGGCTCTAGTTATGCCTGAGGCTCTGATATTTTGATAGATCGGTGCCTCCTCCAGCAACATATCTGGGATCTCTTGGTCCCTGATCATTCTGTATATGTCATCCCATCTGATCTCTGGAGGGACACCAGTGGTGCACTTGGTGTCCTGGAGCGAGGTTTCAATCTTGGGAGGGGCAGGCTTCTTTTCTGTCATCTTCGCCTTCTTCTTACCGGTTTTCGACATCTTGATTTATTCCTGATAACATCCACATCAAAGTCATCATTTGAGCAACAGGTTGTAAGGTTTTAGCAGAGAGCAACATCGTTTTAATATTAATGAGATAAGTCAATGAAGCAAAATATTTAGGAACCAAAACATTATTTCAACACAAGACACAAATTGAACATTTGAAGCTCTTTAAAAGACGAGTCTGAAATGCTCCTGAGGGGATAAGCTATGTTGCGGAAGCCATTGGTTTTCGGACCGATAGGCGGTTTGCGGGAGCAATTGGCTTCTGGTTCCACCTCGCGGAAGGATATGTTTTCGTTATAGCTGCGGTTGGAGAGGTCGATGGCGGGGAGACGCGGGTTGACTCGGTGAGGGCTTTGAATGCTATCGTCATGCGCGGCCACTCGCCGAGTCACTACGGGATACTTTATTCCGAGCGAAGGTGATGGTGCCGGGGGTATGCTGACGGGGAGTGCTAGGGCGGCCATGGCTTCAGGTTTCGGCTCGCGTGGCTTAAACGTTCACGGGTTTCGGCTCGCGTGTAGGGGCTGAGGCTTATGGAAGGGCCCAGGATTTTAAGTCCGGGTTTACGGCCGGGGACATGGAAAGCCCATGGGGTTTCGACAAATTCTCCAAAAAGAGGTGCGCGGCCCGGGGGTAAAACGGACAAGGTTAACGGCCTGCACCAACCGCCTTGGCTTAATAAAATAAGTCATGCCAATGTTTAAATCGATGCCTATGACGTTTTGCATGACGGCTAAACGTTCAACTGTATCTGACGGGTAAAACATAACCCTTTACGGGTGTTTTGCCCGTCAAAACCCCACTAAGACCCGTTGTTTTCCCACAAACGACAACCCAATGGCGAAATTCCGGGTTAGAATCCTACCTGGCACCGTGGGGATTGCTTGAGCAAGGTGGCCGCGAGCACGGACGAGCGAGGTGAGCTGGAGCGATTTGCACGGTATCGCACGTCGCTGGCCGATTCAAAAAACAATGGTGTATTGGTCGAGCCCCTACCGTATTTTATAAAGAATGGGCACGTGTGAGCCTTTAATTTGGTAGTTGGTGTGATTAAAACGAGGTTTAAATTCACCGCGCGTAGCGGTCACGTCAAACGATCTCGGTTTTCGTGCAACCGTCATTCGCGGGGCCAGTTTGCGAATCATATCCGCCGTTGCGGAAGGGTTCAATGAAAGCTTCCGACGTTTCGGGGCTTATTGCGGAAAGGAAACTCGAAGCCTTCCGTGAGAGACCGCCGCGTAGCGGACGGGTAACTCCAAAGCTTCCGCCCTTTCGGAACGATATAGCGAATGCTCCCGGTATTTTCGGAAGACTTTTGCGAAAGCTTCCGCGAACCAAAATTTCAAAGTCTCGTTGATTTTTGGGAAGGTTTGGCGAAGGCTCCCGCTAGTTTCGGAAAGCTTTTGGGAATAGCTTCCGCCGTTTCGGAAGCAAAACTTATACTTTTCCGCATATTCACCCGGGGTCGTTTCGGAGCCCTTTGCCGAGCGGTTTAAGCGATTGGCTTCCGCCGTTTCGGAAGGGTAGCCCGAAGGCTTTCGCGTTTCGGGAGCAAAGGCTGAAGGCCTCCGCGACAGCTTCTTGAGAAAATTCTAAGTCCTTTTCATAGTTTCGGAAGGAAATCGTGAATTCCTCCGCGGGACTTATGGGGATGGCTTCCGCTGTTTCGGAAGGGTTTCACCAAAACGTTCCGCAATTTTAACAAATCAATACGACCTTTTCGGGCATCCTTCCTAAGTTCTTCCGCTGTTTCGGAGCGTTTTTTCCAACTGTCCCCGCCGTTTCGGGAAGGGAAATCCAATTTCTCCGCGGACGGTTGTAAAATGTTCTAAGTGTTTTCGGGAGACTAAGGCGAATGTGTCCCGCCATTTCGGGAGGAAAGACGGAACCTTTCCGCGGTTGCGGAAGGCTTGAGTGAAAGGCTCCGCCGTTTCGGGAGCTAAGCCGTTTCGGAGCTTGAACCGTTCCGCAGAAGCAACGATCGAAAATTTTCCAAGTCTTTTACTTCGGAAGAAGTTGATGAATTCCTTTGTGTTATTTCGGCTAGTTTAACCAAATGGCTTCCGCCGTTTCGGGCTACAGAGTTGAATCGTTCCGCCGTTTCGGCAAGGTTTCACCAACGGTTTCCGCAGCTTATGGCCATAACCAGAGTCTCTTTTCGGAGAGGTAAAACACGGCGGCTTCCGCCGTTTCGGGTGGCTTTGTTGAATTCCTCGCCGTTTCGGGAGAACAACTCGAACCTTTCCGTGGTCGCGGAAGGCTTGAGCGAAAGCTTCCGCCGTTTCGGGTGGTTTTTCCCAATGGCTTCCGCGGATTTTGACAAAGAAAATCTAAGTCCTCCTTTCGGAAAGGTTGGACGTTTGACTCCCGCCGTTTCGGGACAATGTCCGAATTATTCCAAAACGTTTGGGAAAAAACTAAGTTATCTTTTGGCTCACTGGGGAAAACATGGAAGGATTGACGGCAAGCTGTTCAGCAGGGAAGTAAAATTTTATGTTGAAAACAGAGCTGACGGCTGGGATGGCTTCTCAAGCAAACTTTCTACAAAAAATACAGGAGGGGCCCCAACATGTACAAAATTTTAGGGAGGGGTGTTGCTGCAACAACATGTTGGTAAAGACCAAACTGGATAGAAAGATGCCTATCCTACCATACCAAGTTCTGCACATATATGATTTCCTGTCATGTGTCTTAGAACCAAGTGGCTGCTCCACATACACTTCTTCTTCAACTACACCATTCAAGAAAGTTGTCTTGAAATCCATCTGGTGTATCTTCTATTTCATCACTTTTATATTTCTCTATGTTGCCGTCTGCAGCATGCTTGATCTTGATAGATCCATATGGAAGTCATAACAAACTTCCCTTTAGGTCTTGGGACTACATCCCAAACATCATTCTTCATGATCGACGGATCATGGCATTCTTCCCATATCCTGGGAACTTCAATATCTTCAATAGATAATTTTGTTGCTGAACGAATGTTGTAGTTCTTCTTTTGTAGGTGATGGCATACGATCTTTCCTACACAACAAGTTAAATTGCATGATTAGAAAACATCTCATAGTTTTCAGAAAAAATTCTTACACATAAAGAAATATGTCATACAGTCAGGCAATTATCTCAGCCAATGCTTCAATGCAACATTTATCCATATCCCGTAACTTTCTAGATGCCTTCCAATCTCTACCACAACATTGTTAAGAGTGTGCACAACTCCCAACATGTCAGCAAAGAGGTTTCATTCTAGATAAGTAGCAATGGAATGTTGTACAGTGCCATAGGCTACTTACCCATGCATATTAGTGGCACATTGTTCATCAATGCAATTATTCTAATATGCATAATACACAACCTAATTCTATGAACATCAGTATATACATTATTGAACAGTATTATTTAAACAATAAAATATGCAAGTAATGACAATTCAAATACTTATCTTTATTTGTTTGTTGGGTTGACTCCTTCTCAGTCTTTGTTTCTTTTGTGCAACTCCATTCTTATGTGGATTGTGAGAAGTGGTCAACTCCCTCTGAATATCTGCATCCTTGCAGAAACTACTGAAGTGTTCTCCTTTGCTTTCTTGTAGGAACAATTGGAGTGTGCTCCCTCTTGATCTTTGCTTCCTGGATTAACTGTCCTTGAACTTACATCCATCCTTAATCACTATGCATGCTTATTAGTATCATCATTGTATTATCCTTGAGGTCTCATACATAATCACACATTTATTAGTATAATCTTAATACTATCAAAACACAATAATCTTAAACATGTATATTCATGATCATTCACAGATAATAAACATTAGTATTCAAGGTTTCAAGGAAGTCTTCTTTTACTTATACATTTTCTTATTTGATCATAGGACTCTTCTGGTTAGTTGAATCATCAATCAAGATAAGAGATATAATATGCATAAAACCTGTGATTATCCAAACCTATACCTTCATGATTCTTCTTGGTTAGTCATATCATCAATTATGGTAAGAAACATAATATGCATACAACCATGATTATTCAAACCTATGACTTCATGAATAATCATTATCAACAACACAACAGTATAAGATCCTAACAGAAGGTAGGATTCTAGCTTGATATAGGAAAAACATACCTGGATTAGCATGCTAGCTAGTTATGTCTAACATACCCGCATAATGTCTTATGGTTCTCTTCAATGACTTGTGCTAGTAACCTGCATGTCTCATAAGTTAACCATTGTAGAATCAAGTTATACATACCTCGAAAGTATATCTTCTATGTGATCCATGACAATGGATGAATCCTTGTCTTCATGTCACCATGATCATATGTTCTTGAAGTAGAACATGATTTGTCTTTCTTGGTGTACCTTTTATGTTAGCAGACAACATAAACCTCATACAACACCATAATGCATTAGTACAATCATAAGTGTCAACACCCTAACCAATGAATATCTTCTATCATGCATTCATAATTTTGTTAAGGTGATACGACAAATCTAAAATCAAGATTGTACTAACCGTAATAACATGAAGACAAACATACCATAAACTTAATCATGAACAAATATCGAAACATACCTCGATGATTCATACCTGTCGAGATCGCTTGTAATATTCTTATGTAAGGCCTTAGCCTCATCTCCCTCTGAAACATGAACTTCTTCACTTATGCAGGTGACCAATCCATCTTCTTCTACGATTAACCCAATCCACTTGATTTGCAAGAACTGGACCTGGAGCTGGATATGGGTTTGTTAGAGAAACCCCAAAAATTCAAACTTTGAATTTCAAACTTCCTAAAGGATAGAAATATGCGCCTTGATGAGCTGATCAAGCTGGTATATTCAGAATTTGAAAACTGCAAAGTTTCACTCCTCAATTTTGCCTTTGAAACTTCCGGATTCACTGGACGTGACTCTGAACTGGGGTTTGATGAAGCCCACTCTTCTTCCCAATCAAAAGGTTTGATCCAAATCTCTAAGCTTCTATTTTTCTGAGGAGCTTCCAATCGTGGTCACAGATTTCAAAAATTCCCATTTTTACAGAAGCCCTAATTTTCCACCTTTCTCATCAAAGTCCCGAACTAGGGTCTGATCAAGCCCGGCCTTCTGCCCAACAAAAAATTCTGATCTTGGTCTCTAAATTTTTATTTTGATGAGTAGCATTCAGACATGGTCTCTGATTACAAAAATTCCAACTTTCTTCGAAGCCCTAAATTCCGGAAGCCATGAATGAAGGTACTAAAAAATAATTATGTTTTGACAGAAATATGTACCTGATTGTTTCTGGTGTAACTCCTAACTTTTCAATCCACGGGGTCTAAAATTTTTTTCTGAGATAGCTCGACCTGTTATCTTTCCATCTCGATAGGTCTGACCTCAATTGGATTCTCTAAGACATAGTTATGCCCAGTGTCGCAACGTGACCTGTTTATGGGATAATACAGGAGATCGAACTTGTACGACATGCCACGTGTCACAGGTTCAACTTCAGCCTCTGAACATTTTTTCTGAGATATTATATTCTGTGTACTACCTATAACTTTTTACGAAATTTCATTTGGATCTTCCTATCCCAAGTTATGACCTTTTTCCCAAGGTCACCTGCTTTTGACTCGGATCTGGAAGAGGCAGAAACCCTATATTGTACAGGTCATAAATCACAATGTACATCGAATTAGAGGTTTTCCTTTGGACACAAGGTACATGGGGATTTAATCTTCGACCTGTAAAGGTTTCAGATCTGAAAACGTCGCCAAAATAGATTTATAGCGAAAGTGCTACGATGACTGGTTTTTTCTATATCAAGCCCTATCATCGTAAGTGCAACAAGTGTTATACATGCCATATCATGCCTTCTTTCAGGCTAGCTCTGATACCATGTTAAATTTTCAGAATTTAATTCAATCTGATCTAGGATCTTAACTGAGAGAACAACATGTATAGCAAATCTACAGCATATCATTCATGGACACAATAATGCAAGCACAAAAGAGACACCGAGTTTACTTGGGGAAAACCATAAAGGTGAAAAACCCCAATAACTTCCTTAGAGATAGATAGAGCAATAATACAACCAGAATACAAGAGATAGTCTTCTCCTAGCAGCAGATCCTCCTCCTCCACTAGTGCGCCACTCTCCACAGTGTAAGTGAGAGAATAGAATGTGTAAAATGAGAGAGACACACTCTTTATTTATACACTAACTTGACTTAACCTTTACTCAACTAGGTCAGCCTCAACTTAACCACTTAACATAATGTTGACTAGGCCGACCCCCACTAGGGTGGTCTAATAACCCTTTGACCCACATGGCCGACCCCCAATAGGGTGGTCTAATAAACCTTTGACCCACATGACTTATACAGGGCCGACCCCAACAAGGTGGTCTAATAACCCATCAAGTATAAGTTACGACACTTACAATATAAATGACAACACTTCCGTATAGAGGAATAATAACATCTCTATAGGAATACAACCACTTCCGTATAGAGGAATAATAACATCTCTATAGGATTAAAATATACATATATGTGAAATACATTCCGAAGTTACATATACATCAACAATCAAAATGATTTTTTAACCTACAATACTCTATTCACAAGTCTAAGAGTCAAATTTGTGATCTGGAAAATGTCACTATCCCAATCAATTAGTCATTTTGAATCTCAGAACTTGAGGTCTTTTGAATCCTTCGTCTTTAGATATTTTCATCAAGAGCCATAGTGCATAAAATTATTCTCTATTATTGATTCCCAAACCTGCACATGTCCATTAGACCATTAAGGTATGTGTCACCTACCCAAATTTTGAGACTATTTATTTTATTGCAAAAACATTATATTAAATTATAATTACAAAGTTTTGTAATTATGACCAAGTATTGGTCAAGGATGATTATAATGATTGATTATTATTATTTAATAAATTAAAACAGGAGACAAACACCCAAGGGAATTGTTAAATGAGTGTTCACTGACCCACTAGGAGGAATGGAAGCTGTTAGAAGGCATGGTACAGATGTCAGCATTTGTACTCCACCACTAGCTGTTGGTTATGGGACAACTACCCCTTAATTTGTGGCATTATCCCCCAGGTGGGTGGAAGAGAGCTAATGGATCATTAATGACCAGGTTAACCACTAAAAGGCCTAGGAATCCTAGATAAGGCAATTCGAATTGAGCAGGTAGCTCTACATTATTCTCTGCATAAATAATTCCTCAAGTGTATCAGGTGATCACTGAGAGATTCGAATAGGGAGGCTAAGTGGAAGTGCATTGTGAGGCTGCTAAAATATTCTAAGGAAATAACCAGAGGCGTTGGTGCAGGTCTCTTTGACTACTAAGTCTATATGACTGGATGAACTACTTTGCTACTGCAAGGATTTGACCTAAAGCTTCTATAGATTCTTCTTCCTAGTGGTTTAGTGAACGGGCTTGGTGGTCCTACCGGAAGTAATTTGGCTGTATTCAGGAATAGGTTGGGTGGAACAGGCTCCTTGGGTTGTTTGTTTCTCCTACAGTCAATCAGGTTGTACTGTTCTGTCTTATTGTTTACAGTTAAATGATTTTCTGCATTGTAGATTTAATATTTACAGTTATACAGAAGAAACTGTTTCAATTTCTGACTTAAAGATGATATGGTTCAAGGATGATTAAGTAAATAAGATCAATGACTAAAATATTTTATGTATTTTTCCCATACTATTTTCTGTATAGTACTTTAGTACAAAAAAGCAGAATTAATATAGATGAATGAAGGGCAGAATGCCAAGTGATTAGATAGATTAAAACTATAGGGTTTCTTTTAAATTCTGCCATTTCAATTATATGTCTAAAACTCAGGAAATAGAACAGCATATCATAAACATATGTATAGCATTTTCTCTACTTAATAATAAAAGAAAAACACTTTATTTCTGCACAGATCTAGATCTTCAAATTAACTCTATCTATTTTCGGATGATAATACTATGCATTCCATTATTATAAATCCAATGGTTTTAGGCATTTTGTATTCTAGAATTTTTTAACAGCTGCAATTATTCTTATATATAGAGTTGTTACTTACAAACGAAAAATAGACACTTATTCTTCTCATCCCTAAATATTACTATTTTATTTGTAGTACTCATTTCTCATATTCTGATTTAGTACTAAGTACAATCATTAAATTTAAACACATTCACTATAGATAGAATCCTAACTCTGTACTATTGTTATTTTAAACTTTCTTTTGCAAAACCTTCAACATAGAATCGAAACCCTAAATAGGAAAAACAAATCATTACAGTTTCTAGATAGATTACGATTTTATGCTCAAATATCATGGGATACTTACACGAACTTTAAATGAAACAAAACATAGAATTAATTAAACACTAGATCTTAGTTCCAAGTGGACGAAACAAAAACATGGAGTTGTCTCTTGGCCACTAACCAAACATTAGCATAGTCTTTTGTTAATGCAGTAAAAGACAAAAACTACCAAATGAAACCTACAGGTTAGGGTTTCGACTGTTGGAACAAGATCGAACCCTATGGCATATAGTCATTATAAACACATAACAGTTCAAGTTATACAACATCATCTTCCAAACTCAAATTTAAAAACAATACAAGCACAGGGTATATCTGTCAAGAGGTATGTAACCTAAAACTCTCGGACGAAGTCAACATTCATTTTTCTAAACCAAACTATCAACTTATACAAACAAAATTCCATTTCCATATTCAAACAAAATTATAAACATTAACACCAGACTTTCCAGGTTTTGAGGAAATGAGTTAACCCTCGGCTCTTGGTTATTTTCACATTTATCAATATAGTCAAACCATTGACAGAGTTTACATTGAAAACCTTTCAAGGTCCCTAAACCACATAAGGTTCATTCCTCTAAACAACCACATCGTAAAAATAAGATCACAGTCATTTTTAAATGCCGCAGCAAAAAATTACTGGGCCAAATAGCAACATAAACTAAGGATTTATCCTCTTACAATATTGTTCAAAAAAAAATCTTAAACTCGGCCATTAACCTTGTCAGGGACAAAAATTCTAGCTCTTGTCAAACATCTCACACCGGCCATAGCTTTCTAGGAGGACCTATGAGGATTAAGAACAACCGAGGCTTACCGGTGGTTGAGTAGCATTTCCTTTACCCAGCAACAAGCTTTAACCCTGTGGCGAAAGTATTACCTGCATGCAACACTATCATAAGTTAAACCCATATTCGTAGAGATTCGAATAAATTCACGAGGTAATGTTAATATTTTTTTACATGGTTCAAATATTACCTGAGTATTGTAGCACACCGGACTGAGACTCCAATAGCAAACGCAGTAAGAATCACCTAACAAACACAATGAAGAAGAGTTTTAGACTCTAAGAACCATCATCACCATCATACAAAATGGATTGTTGGTTCAAAACTATACCCTAAAGGACCAACAGGAAACTATGCACAACTTCTACTTAAAGAGTATCGAAGACTGCATTTTTGGTTTAGCTCTACAGGAAGACTTAAGAAGTAGAACTAACAAGTTTTCCCATAGGTCCTAGGATCGAAACCGAGGAAGGAGTCCTCTGAGCAGCAATTTTCTAAACCCTACATTGTAGCAGGCTGTCGGACTCACGTCGTTACCACTACCAAGCGAAATGAAGGCCACAGACTCACTCCAACGATAAACATAGCGAAGAACTAGGGTTTCATGATCAAAAACCAAAACATAAGAGATCAACGATGGTAAAGATGCCAAGCAGATATGTCGAAACTCGGGAAACCATTGTATTGAATGCCATATTAATTATCCCAACCATCACGACATCCAGCTTAGTAGACCAAGGTTAATGTATTACACAACTCGGCGTAAGATTAGAGTTTGGTGTTTACCATCACGTGGACTACAGCCACGTTGACATCCACGAAGCTTTCCACTAAGAAGGGTAGGTTGGTAATTAAATGCGATGACCTGTTAAGCTAGCACTTTGGCGTTAAAACATCCATTACACTGTCAACATCATTCAATACAAGTTAGGGTTGATAGTATATATTTTCCATTGCACTATGCCCAGTATAAAGTCAAACTCATAATACCTTCGATCATAGGTTATAAGGCGAATATATGCTTGTTATTCGTGTTATAAAGATCGTAGATATTAGGGTGTACATAATGCTTAGCATATAGTTTAGTAGTTTAGTACGCATCTTTTAGTACAGTGAAATATTTGCTTATATTACCTTATTGTTTCACAATGCTGCCTATTATGTTATGAATGCACAAATATTATAATAGAAGAATCACAATCCCATAGTATAGAAAATTTACAATAGAACTATGATCGTAATATCATAATAGACGATGATATATTAGAATAATCCTATATGCACTTTATAAATGGGAAATTATAGGAGCTACTATAGTTATTTGACGATTTCAAGTGAATCCATATGTACATTGGAATATAGCACATATAGTATAAGTTTAATACACTGAACAACACTACTCCTTGCAGCATGAAAAATGATGATAGGATTTTAATAGCACTGTTAAGATCGTAAGCTAACACGTAAACAAGAAGTGGGACAAAGACCCATACCTTCCATAACTTTCATGCAAGAAAGTACTAAGAGTTTTTCACAACAAGATTGACGATGAATTGAAAAACATATTCACTCTTAAACACTTGAATTTTTGTATTATTCTTACCTGCGTTTCTACACAGTGAAACATGTTCAAATGCTTTAGCTAAATGTATCTAAGTAAACCTCAGGGTACCTCGTAGGACCCCTTCATCATCATTCAAAAGAAAACTGTTAGTACTTTAACAAGATAATCATAGTACAAACCTATGAATAGCATGTAGTTTACAATTAATCACAAGCACATCTGAAAGATGTATTTTTGTGTTATGATTGTAAATTGTCTTTTGTTAAAAGATTAGTATCCATTTATTTCCGCTTTAGCAAATACAACTATCATCATAATTTGTTTTTAAGAACTTTGATGTGTCGTTATCATTAAATTAGTTAAGAGATTTAACTATTATTTTATTTTCCGCATTTGCAAATTCAGTAATTATTGCTACTTTAAACTTTTTGTGAAATTACGGGATGTTATAGTACGAGGTAACAAGTAGAGTCCCTACTTGCCCTGAATCTAGTTATTGCAGTTGTGTTTCGTCGACATCTTCTAGTTGTGAGTGATCAAATATTGCTTTTGAAATGTATAAATACATCCATCCCCTCCTCATTCATACACTTGTTCATTCGAGATTCTAGGAATCGAGAGAGTCCAGAGTTTAGCTCTGGTGTATGTTCTTCTATTGCACTACCTTAGTAATCTACATAATCAAAAGCTTGAGTCTTATTGGAAAAAGATTCGCCAAAATTTTACTATATTTTATAAATCGGTGAAAGATTCGCCAAGTTTTTACAATTTTTTATAATTAAGTGAAATATTCGCCAAGATTTTACAATATCTTATAATTTAGTGAAATATTCGCCAATATTTTACAATATCCTATAATTTAGTGAAATATTCACCAATATTTTACAGCATTATATAATGAAATGAAAGATTCACCAAAAAATTATATATACATATTATATTATTGATAAATACATATTATATTATTGATAAAATCGCCTTCAAGTTTTCCTATATATTGGGGAGATTCGCCCATTTTTTATACATATAAATTTTGGGGGGGTTCTTAAAATCATCGCTGATGGTTGTATTAATTTCATGGATTGAATTGTCTCATTGCTTCAAGTCTTTGCATCTAAAATAATTAAAGATCAAAGCTCAACCAAATTTCAACATGGTATCAGAGCTCAGGGTGTGAAGGAGCTTAGTTTTGCATCCCAACTAGAGCCTACATAAATCCTGAGAAGTTGAGCACAAGATTTTAATACTATGGCATTAGTCTCTGTACGAACGGAAGATCATCTTGAGGGCATGCCAAACTTCAACACTTGGAAGGATGGGATTCTCAACATCTTATAGGAACATGACTTGTATGGCTATGTATCCACTATGGTGGAGGAGCCTGCATCTAATGCAGTGCGCATTAACTTCAAGAAGAATCAAGCTAAGGCTAAACGGATCATCTATGATTCGATAAAAGATAACTTGATGCTCGTGATCACACCGTTGAACACCGTGGAAGAATGCTATGATACATTGACTAATATATGTGAGAAGAAGTCCCTGAGTCAAAACAGGGCATTGAAGAATAATCTTCGAAACTTAAATATGGAGATGAATGAGACAATGGTCTCCTTATTCTCCAATATATCTCAGGTAAGAGATCATCTTTCTAGTATTGGAGTAGTGGTGGATGAAGATGATCTTCTCCAAACCGCTATTGATGGTCTCCAATCCTCATGGGAGACATTCTTGGTTGTGATAAATGGCTAAGAGGTACAACCTAACTTTGAAAGCTTGTGGCATGACCACCTCCAAGAGGTGGGGCGAATCGAGACCAAGTCAGTGTGCATCAAAGAAGAAAATATTGCCCTCACGGAAAGAATGAAGAAAGGAAATAAACCCTTCTTCCAAAAGAATTTCTCTCATCCAAAGAAGAAGGAGTTCAACAAAGGCTTTGACAAGTCAAAATACATATGCTTGAATTGCAACAAGAAAGGCCATTTCTCAAGAGATTGTAGAGCAAAGCGGAAAGGAAAGTTTCATTCTTCTATCGCCATAGAATATGAAATCACTCAAAAGAATGCATCCGAAGAAAAGGAGACAAGAAGGGAGTATTATCTTGTCTCATCCCTTTCGGGATCCATCATCACAAATGCATACACATGGCTGATTGACAATGGTGCATCCCAACATATTGCTGGTTACAAGAGTACCATCACCGATCTAAAAGAGAAAGAATTCACATGCATCGTAGATTTGGGGGAAAACTAAAATTATTCGATCCAAGGATTTGGATCCACCTCATTCCAACTAAGAACCGATGATATTCTTCATGTGGATGACATTCTATATCTTCCAGGATTGAAGAAGAACCTCCACTCAATTTTGGTTCTTGAAGACAAAGTATTCTAAGTTATCTTCATGGATAACAAAGCACTTTTATGGTTGAAGAAAAAAATCCTTGAATCTACTACTGTGATTGGAATTTAAGAGGGAGGACTGTACAATTTACCCATGAAGTACATTCAAGCTATGATTCACCACACTATCATTCCATGCGAGCTATGGAACTGAAGGCCTGTACACCTACACTACAAAGCGCTGCCAGGACTTCAAAAGATGGTAAAAGGTATGCCCATATTTGATTTTGAGAATGATAGTGTATGTCGGGGTTGTGCACTTGGGAAGAATGTTAAGAAAATATTTTCAAGCAATTCTACTAGATCTAAAGGGATTTTAGATTTAATACATTATGATGTATGTGGTCCCATGCCATCCCCCTCCCTAAGTGGGTTCCTATATTATGTATTCTTCACAGATGATTTTTCTAAGAAGTCATGGATTTATTTCATGAAGGATAAAAGTGAAACTCTTAGCAAATTTAAAGAGTTTAAACCCCTGGTTGAAAATTAGAAAGAAAATCACATTTTTGCATTAAGGTTTGATAATGTAGGTGAATTCGATTCACATGCATTTAATGAGTTATGTAGTGATGCTAGAATATGTAGACAATTAATAGTATGATAAAACCCTTAGCAAAATGAGGTTTCTGAAAGAAAGAATAGAACCATATATGTGGCTGCAAAATCCATGATGCATGATCAAGATATGTCTAGCTCATTATGGGAAGAAGCCACCCATATAGCTGTGTACATACAGAATAGAAGCTTGCATGACATTCTAGATGAGAAGACACTAGAAGAATTTTTTACTAGTGAGAAGCCAGAAATCTCACACTTGGGGATATTTGGGAGCCCAGTATACATTCATGTACCGAAAGGAAAGAGAAAAAAGATGGAGTCTTCTCGAAAGAAAGGCACCTTTGTGGGTTATAGTGACACATACAAAGCATACTGAATATATGTATATGGTGAGAGACACATTGAAGTTATCCAAGATGTTACATTCCATGAGGAAGCTAATTTCAAAAGATCGAAAGAGATTCGATGTGATTTAGAGATGGAGAATCCCGATTCTGATTCTCCCCCTTTAGAGTTAGAGAGGGAGAATCCAAAAGATGCCTCGGATTCACTACCTCCTGAAGAACTGGTAGAACTGGTTGAGAGGTCACCTTATGAACCTCCCGCTAAAATAATATATTCTTGGTAGCGATACATCTTACAAAATGCAGAAAAACATGGAGCACCAACAAGCTCATCCAAAGAGTGCAAGCAACTTGAAAAATATTCAGGGTATGTTGCACTGATCAGTCACATCAGTGATTTAGAACCATCCTCATATGAATAAGATGCAAAGCAACAAGTTTGGAAATATGCATTGACATAAGAGTAAAACTCTATAATGAAGAATTATGTTTGGGAGGTTGTTCCCAAACCTGATGGGAAGTCCATTGTGACTTCCAGATGGCTTTACAAGATAAAGCATGCCATGGATGGTAGAATTGAGAAGTATAAATCCATATTCGTTGCCATAGGTTTTCTAATAAAGAAGGCATTGATTATGATGAGACCTTTTCCCCTATGCAAAGGTACACCACAATCCGAGCAACAATTGCACTTGCATCTGTTTTAGGATGGAAACTTCACCAGATGGATGTGAAGAAAACCTTTCTCAATGGTGAGTTTGAGTAAGAGGTTTATATTCAGCAGCCTGAAGGATTTTTGGTGCATGGGAAGGAGTCCCATGTTTTCAAGCGAAATAAATCTCTATATGGGATTAAGTAAGCCCCTAGGGCTTGATACTCCAGAATTGATAACTACCTTCAGAAACTGGGTTTTTGTAAGAGTGAATATGATCCAAATTTGTACTTCAAAGTAGTGAAGAACCAATTGTTGATATTGGTTATGTATGTTGATGATTTGTTTCTCACTAGAGATGAACATTTGATTTCTTGGTGCAAGAGGGAGCTCACCTCAGAGTTCGAGATGAAAGACTTAGGTCTAATACACTACTTTCTTGGCCTTGAGATCTGGAAAAGAAAAGATGAAATTTTTCTATCTCAAGGGAAGTACAATGAGGATATATTGCGTAGGTTTGGAATGATATATTGCAAATCTATGACTACATCGATGGTTTCCAATTTGAGGAGACTTCATGAATCAGTCTCTGGATCAGATCCAGTTGATGCTACCTTTTATAGACAACTTATAGGATCGCTAATGTACTAGATACATTCAAGGCTTGATATATGCTATGTTGTGAGCATTTTGGGTCAATGTATGTCTGATCCGAGACATAGACACTAGACAGCTTCTAAGCATATGCTTAGGTACCTTTGAGGTACAATTTCATATGGACATAGATATGCATCCAGGGAAGGAGTCATGTTACTTGGTTATACAGACTCAGACTGGGGAGGGAGCATCGTGGACTGTAAGAGCACATCCAGCTACTATTTTAGCTTAGGATCAACTATGATATCTTGGTCCAGCAAGAAGTAGGGCTTCGTAGCCCAGAGCACTACCGAAGTAGAATACATAGCTTCTAGTGTTTCCTACTGAGAAGCAGTTTGGATCAGAAATATACTTGTAGGGTTGTTCGGTGAAAAGCTTGAGCCTACAGTTATTAGGTGTGACAATCGGAGATGCATCAAGCTTTCTGAAAAGCCAATGTTTCATGACAAGTCGAAGCACATTCAAATGAATTATCACTTCATCCGAGACATGGTCCAGAAAGTTACAGTGAAACTTCAGTACATTGCTACTAATGAGCAGATTGTAGGTGTGTTAACAAATCCTCTGTCACTGATGAAGTTCAGGCATTTCTGATACATGCTTGGTATGGCAGAGAATGCCCCTGTCTCTAAGAAGGAGTGTTAAATATACATCATCAAGAGACATTCTCCAAACCAATCTTGTGTAGTCAACATTGATCCTGTCGTATAGAGGTGAGAACTTTGTTTTCCTTCCGTGTAAAGGTTATTCCTCCCGTATAGAGGTAATTGATAAAAGTAATGATGTTGTAAAGTCTTGTTGGACAAGGCTCCAAACTTGTGTGTATCAAGTCATGATTATCATGTGAACCTTCTGTATAAAGGTATCCATGAGATGGACCTCCCATATAGAGGTGGACCTTCCATATAAAGGTCATGCTTTACTTGTTAAAAGCACTTAATTTTGTGTGATATATTATTAACCATGATCACCATATTTTATTAAGTCTCCTTTAGAGATTGATCACCTCTAAAGTGAATTAATTTAGCATATGATCATTTGGGATGGAATAATATAATATGATCACAAAATTCGATAATTATTCTCGGTATAATGTACTGTGATTGATAATTAAAGTTAGCACACATCAACCATGCAGTAAGAGACAAAGAAATAAAATATAAAGCATAGAGATCAAGGGAATTCAAAATTTCCCATGCAGACACTTCATATAATTAAAGAGAACTCGAATTATTAAAGCTTTAGCTATGAAGCTTCAGTTAAGTATCAATGCTTCAGTTAAAGCATAAGTTAAAGATATGTCTTAGTTAACTAAAGAACTCACAGTGGTCACTTCAAGTAAATCAATCAGCATGATTTCAGTTAACTAAGTGTTAAACAAAAAGGGACTCGTTAACTAAAGTATTTTCACTTTAGTTAAACTAAAAGATGACACTTCAGTTAAAGAGAGTTAACTAAGTGACAACAAAGAAGATCTCGTTAACTAAGTGTTATTGCATGATGACACTTATGTTAATCTAAAATATGACACTTGATTTGTGACACTTGCATGTTGACACTTAAGTTAGCCACCTAACTAAGTGGGTAAGATTTCAATTAAGAGGCGAGTTCATCCTAAGTTACATCTCAGTGAGATGAAGCACTTCATGAGAAGTGGGGCACACCACTCCATGCCAGATTAATACATCCAGTTTTAGGGCAAGTTCATCATGAAGTTAGAAGTTAACAATAGAAGAGAAGAATGTATAAATATGATATACAAGATTGTTGAATCTAGTGTGAAGCGAATTCTCTTCTCCATTGAAGGTAAGGTGCTTCTCTTTGTGCAGTGTATTTTTCGTGCTTGTTATTGTTGTGCTGAGTACAAATACGATTGATATCTCTTCTCTATTGCTTCCTTATATTCACCAAGAAGTTTTGTGATCTATTATCTTCTGAAAGCAATCTACTATGTTTTAAAAGAAAGCATTCTCTGTTATCCATTATATTATACTGATAAAAATTGCTGGGGTTTTTGTTCTCATAATTTTGAGGATTTTCCCTAGAGTATATATTGTGTTATGGTTGTATGAATTTCATGGATTGAATTGTCTCATTGCTTCAAGTCTCTGCATCTAAAAGAATTAAAGATCAAAGCTCAACCAAATTTCAACATTTTTACCTCTAACTCTGTTTCTCAATGAAGCTAAAGTTGGATTTGATCCTTTCCTTACCTCTGATTCTGTTGCTTGCTTCCCACCAACACTTGATGGTTTGCCATGCTCTTGTGTTTTGGGAATTCTAACTATTGCTGATTGTATTACAAGATTTCTTGTTGCTGGTGTAGGCATATGTGGAGTCAACTATCCACCCTGTACAACCTGTTCATCCTCTTCATCATTTGCATGAGATATTATGACACTTTCTACAACCAATTTATCTATGCTACATCCCAAGCCTCTTCTTCTTTAAACTCGACATCTCTACTAACAATATAATTCTTGGTGATAGGATTATAGAGTCTATATTCCTTATACTCCTCACCGTATCCAACAAGGATACACTTCACACTCTTGTCATCCAACTTTCTTCTCGTCTCTTCAAGATCATATGTGTAAGCCACACCCCAAAAACTCCTCAAATGAGATACGTTGCAACTCTTACGACTCCATGCTTCCTGGGTAACTCTATCCTTCACACATTTAGTTGGACTTATGTTCAAAATATATACTTAGCAATTAACTCCATCTCCTGAATATTCATCCAGCTGATGCTTTTTCTTCAACATATTTTGAGCCATTTTCATAATGGTTTGATTCTTTATTTCTGCCCCTCCATTTTGTTGTGGAGTATAGCAAGTAGTAAACTATCTTTTGATTCCATGATTTTGACAAAATTCCAAAAAATCACTTAAAACAAGTTATACAACTTGATGAGAACTCGACATTCAGTTCTCGCTTTTTTGGAGGTCAATTTTAGTAGTTGTTTTTACCTCCATTTCAAAAAGTGTGTATATTGGTAGCACCACTTTTAATTTTGAGCCATTTTTTTGAGATTTTGAATCTTCATGGTCATAAAAAAATATAATTTTTATTTACAAATGCCTTTTTTCAAAGTTAACCAAAAAATATACATTTGGTAGCTAGTTATGATGAAAAAATATGTACATTTTGGAATTTTTTTCACATTTAGAAACTAGTTATAATGAAAAATATATACATTTTGGAAGTTTTTTCTTTAAAGTTTCCTCTTAAATAAGTTATTTTTATGGACAAATTTGTAAAAAAAAAAGAGAAAATAAATACATTTCAAACAATTTTTAATGTATTTTCAAATATTTTATGTATAAAAATGATACTATTTAACATTATTTTCCATAAAATGACGATTTATATGCACTCAACAAAAATTATAACATATATTTGTAAATAACATATTAAAAGCATAATATGTATTCTTAAAATCAAAACATTACAAAAATATACTATAAAAAAATTGTCAAATTTAACATTTTCTTCAATAACTTGATACTAATAAAAAATATTATGCATATCAAAATCTTCATCGAAATTTAAATTTTCTAGAACTTGGCTTTCTTCCTAAACCTCATTGTACTATGTCATACTATATCATAAACAAGTACGCTTTATCAACTTCAAAAAATATAATAAAATAAATCAATATTTAATCAATTAATGATATATATATATATAACAATATATATATATATAACACTTAAGTTAAAAAAATCAAAACTAAGCATTAAAAAAACAAATAAAATAATATAATACAAAATATTTTAAAAATAATATATATATATATATAACACAAAACATTTAAAACACACAACAAATAACAAAAAAAACTAAACTAAACATTAAAAAAAACAAATACAAAAAATATAATACAAAACCTTTAAAAACCAAATAATAAAAATACAAACAAATAACATAACATATATATAAACCAAAAAATATACATAAAACAAACAAAAGAAAACCATACCAAAAAACACATTAGATGCAATACCATATAAAACCAACCATGATATACAAATAATAATAAAAACTTAAAACATAATAATAATAATAATAATAAATTTATGAAAAATTTATGAAAAACAAAACAAAATAAATATAAAACAAATTAGAAAATATAAAACAAATAAAAACAAACCATAAAGAAAAAACATTAAGTGAAATGCAATGCTTTTGAAATATACGTAGGTTTTAAGTGGTGAGAGGAGGGCAAAGAGGGGGCGCGATCCTGGAATCACGCCATCCCTCAAGTGCTGCTCCAAGTGACGGCGACGCTTGAAGGGTGGTGCGATTCCGAGAATCGTGCCCCCTCTTTTACCTCCCCTCACCACTTAAAACCTACTTATATCATTTCAAAAGCATTGCATTTCATTTCATTTTTTTTCTTTATGGTTTTTTTTATTTGTTTTATATTTTTAATTTCTTTCTTATATATTTTATGTTATTTTTTTTGTTTTTCCTAAATTTTTTGTTTTTTTAAAGTTTTATAGTATATTTTGTATTTCTTTTTTATATTGTTTTATGTTATGTTTTTCTATATTGTGTCTTTTGTGTTTTTATACTTTTTACTTCGTTTTTTTTAATGTATTTTTATATTATTTGTTTTATTTGTAATTTTTTTTAATTATAGCTTCTTAATATTTTTTTTAATATGGTTTAGTTTTAGTTTTTTAATATTTATTTTTTATTAAATTTTTAATGTTTTATTTTGATTTTTAATGTTTATGGTGTTTTTTTTTAAATTTTTCAAGTATATTTGAATTTATTTTTAATGTTTATGGTGATTGTTTTTTTAATTTTTCAATTATATTTGAATTTATTTAAATAATTATATTTTAGAAAAATAATTTAATAAAGATTAATTCATTTCTTTTTAGTTATTGTTTTTTAATATAGTTTTGTCTTCTATTTTTTAATATTTTTTTTATATGTTTTGTTTTGTATTTTTTTAAGGTTCTATTTTGGTTTTTAATATTTAGTGTAATATTTTTTAAAATTAAGTGTATTTTAATTTTTAAAATTTAATTTTATCTTAATGTTTTAAAATTTAATTTTTTTATATATAATTGTTTTTAGTGTGTTTTATATTATTTATTTTTTATTTGTAGGAGTTTTGTTGTAATGATGTTGTTGTTAGGATCATAATTTGAAAAAGGTCTAATTTTTACTCCTCATCAAATATAGGTGATTTTGGGAGCACCACATTTTTTTATTAAGGGATTGATTTAAGATTTTGATTGCAATCACATCAATTGGGGTTTGAAAAACTTTGTAAATTTGGTCTCGAAAAACAATGTGCTACCGGTAGCACCACTTTTGAAAACGATGGTCGTTTTTGATGTTTTTAACGCAAAAATATGATTTTTTATGGCGAGAGTTCTCGTTTTGAGTATAAAGTTCTCATCAAGTTGTATAACTTG
Source organism: Larix kaempferi (assembly GCA_027924585.1). Taxonomy (NCBI): domain Eukaryota; kingdom Viridiplantae; phylum Streptophyta; class Pinopsida; order Pinales; family Pinaceae; genus Larix; species Larix kaempferi. The sequence continues at coordinate 10,766,502 of BSBM01000637.1, read as the reverse complement.
TTTTAACATATACTCACCTCCTCTATCTGATCTCAAGACTTTAATGCATCTGCCACTCTCATTTTCAACCATGGATTTAAACCTCTTGAATACTTCAAAATATTGAGATTTCTATTTCAGCAAATACACCCAAGTTTTTCAACTAAAATCATCAATCAAATTCATAAAATAAACATTACAAGTCAAAGAAGGTGTTTGCATCGTCCTACACATATCCATGTGTACCATCTCCAATAAGGTTTTTTCTCTGTATGAGACTCCGTAGACAGATTTATATCTATGATGCTTTGCTAATATGCAGATCTCACACGAGATTGTTGGTTGTTGAATACTGGGAAACCCTTTCACCATCTGCTTTCTCTATAGAAAATCTAGACCACCACAATGTAAATGGCCCTGCCTCAAATGCCAAAACCATGATTGATATAAACTCTTAGTTTTATAAGCATTCAAAGAGTTATTCACAGCATTCCTCATAATAAGCAGGAAAATTCAATTCTTTTTCATCTCTACTCTAGAAATCAATTGCTTAATTGGATACTTGTCATAAATAATACATACCTTGTTCTTGAAGAACCCTCTATACGTTTTCTCTAACAATTGTCCAACACTCAATAAGTTACACATTAAACCAATTACATAATAAACATCATGAATTTTTCTTCTTTCACCATTCTTGGCATATACAACAATCACACCTTTACCATGAACTCTTACCTTACATTCATTACTGAGATTTACCTCAGACTCAATGCTTGTATCTAGACTTGAAAACAACTCTTTATTTCCAGTCATGTGGTTGTTGCATGTGTTGTCCAAGAACCATACATCATTTGAACTTTCCTGGGTGAAATTACAAGTCAAAAACATAGGTTTCTCCTCATCTTCATGATCCTCCATAATGTATGTAGACAACTTACTAGCATCCGCTTGCTTCTTCCAAATTTTTTTAGTAAAATGCCCAAATTTTATGCAATAATAGCATTGAACTTTAGATCCATCATACCGCTAATTTCCTTGATGCCAAGTTCTGTTGCTAGTCCCTCTTAAACTAGGAGGATTCTATTGTAACTTCTCCTATGATTCTAAATCATTTCTGCTGTTACTATGATCAGCAGTTTGGCCTCCTCTTCCTATTCTACTAGACCTTCCTCTGCCTCTGCATCTAGTAACATACAATTAAGATTTGAAATCATTCTCTAATGGAGTATCATCATACCTATTTATCTTGGATTAATGAACAATCAAATAACCAATCAACTCATCAATATGCATTTGACTAAGATCTTTAAATTCTTCTATGGGTACAATAACAACTTCAAACTTCTTTGGAAAACATATAACCAATTTATCATTAACTTTGTGGTTTGAGAGGTATTCACCATAGTGTCTCAGCTAATTCACATTGTTCATGACTTGAGTCATATTAAAAATATCAATGGTCTCATTGTCCTTCATCTTCAGTTTTTCAAAATCCCTTCTCAGATTCTACAACTTGATATTCTTGACCTTAGTTACACCTTGATAACAAGTTTCAAGGATGTCCCAAGCCATCTTTGAAGTCTCATCATTTGACACCTTTGGAAAAATAGATTCACTTAGACCTTGCTGAATAAGGCCAAGTGCTTTGTTGTCCTTCTTCCTATTTTCCTTCAATAGGGCATGCTTAGCATTTGACAAAGCCAATTCAACAGCTTGATCATCAGGCTGTATCCAATCGTAACAAACTCCCAAATATCTTAAGAATGCAAAATTGTTCTAATTCTTATTAACCATGTATCATAATTTCTCTCACTCAAACTAGGAATATGTGGCTGAAACAAATTGTTGTTTGTGACCATCTTAAATCAAATTCAAAAATATTGTAAAATGGAAAATGGAGAGAAAGAATTCCAACGTTCTCTGATACCATTGTAATAAAGGAAGGATATCATTGCACACCATACCCGCTACACATACCAATCACTGAAATGTAAAACCGTCACCTACAGGATAAGTTTCAACAAAATAAAAACAAGTCTACACAAGTAATAATAGACAACATCTTACATGAATTAAGTAACAACAAACTTCAATCTACAGGAATTAAGTAACAATAGTCACTTTAACACAAACTTTTAACTCCCTTGCGTTCACAAATTTAGACCAATACTCTATTCCAACAATTAAATTGGTTTGGTACTTCCGCACCTAATCATACAAACTCATAAATTATAACATGCTACAACAAAATCACTTCAAATCAAACACGAGTTCACAAACTCTTAAGAAAGAACATAGCATAAAAATACATAATAAAAAATATGTTTTCAACTTGACTTACAATTCTTATTATCCATTGTTACAAAATTAAGATTAAATGGATATATATATAGTATGAAGGTAATCGTTCATTAAATTTAATTTAACCCTTCAATGCATCTAAAACATAATTTAACTCTTCAAAAATTGTAAAGATACTCTACCCGTTTGAAGTTTGAGAGACTGAATGCTGAATTCCCCTTCAGAAATAAATATAACATGTTGCCTCTTTTGACATTCGATAGGCTGAAACTAATAGATAGACACCTCTTCAAAATTCCACGGTTAAGGCGATGTGGCGGTGATTGACTCTTCAAAATTTCAGCGGTGGTGAAGTAAGTAATTTCCAACAAATAATAATTACACCAATAGCATCTAAATTTGACATATATTAAACACACATAAACTTTATTAAAAACACCCTACCACTCAAATCGCTATTGTATTTTATTAGTAGTGGTTATTTATTAATGCAATCATAAACGCAAAGCGAAAGTCAAGTGAAGGATGTTTTATAATTACAAGATTTTTTATAGAATGCATGTTGAACTTTACATTTAGGATGACCAAGTAAATTTTATACACGTAAGACCAACAAGGAAAACTTTATAGATGACATGTTGAATTTTATAAATGGTAATAAACTCTTAGAGGTCCAAGATTAAATTAATATTTATCAATCCAGAATTAAATTTCCACGGGGAAGATTTCATAATTGTTTCTTTTACATACAATAAATTATATCACCAAATTTTGATATCTTTTGTTCTTTTATAGGTAAAGTCCAATCTACTTGAGGCATCTTCAAGAATAACGAATTAGCTGGCGTATGAGCCCAACCATTTATATTTTGTGTTTGGGTCTTGAAATAAATCATACATTGGACGCACATTCCAACTCAACAAGCTTTATCTTTGTTGGATTTATGTAGTATGTTTTTCATAGAAGAAAAATAGCATACTATTAATAAGAGGAAATAGTATTGTTTGAGTACAAGTTCATGGTTACAACCAACTTTTCATATAAAAAATCCAAAAATGAGTACCAAGCCTCTAAAGTAAGGAAACACAAAATCATGTTTAAAGAGAAATAGAGCAACCACTACACCAATACATGTCCAAAATAAACAAAAACAAAGTGGCAAGTTGATTCCATCAGCTGAAACATAGTGTGAATATATCCCACAAAAAAATTAGGGAATAACCAAGCAACCAACCCATGGGAAAAACATCTCCGCGCCAACAAAAGGAAACATCTCACACTGGATAAGTAACAAGAAAGAAACATGACTACCAAAAACCCAACTAGACGTTGGCCTCAAAAATACTAATCGCTTGCAAAAAGAGATGTTGCAGCCTCATAAAATATATATAGTGCATAAGTAGAAAGTAAATAGGAACCGACTAGGATTGATGAAAATCCACAAAGCCATGAGATAATAACTGATCGATGCTCCAATCCTCCCAAAGAATTAATCCCTCAAGAGATGATAAAGCACATTTTGAAAGCTCATCTGCCAGCTGATTTGATTCGCGATATACATGGTTGAAATAGACACGTTCAAAACGATTAATAAGAGCACGAGTCTTGTGCAACCAATGAGTAAGAAAAATCACACTTAAAGAAGTAGTTCCATTTTCCCACATAATAATAACCTTTGAATCCCCCATGACTTGGAGACATGGAACCTCTTTAAAACAAGCAAAACAGAGGAGAAAACATAGAGCTATAAGTTCACTGCGCGTATTGGTTCCCTCACCAGTATTCATCCATAATTTGAAGAACCTATTTGCATTGAGAAAAAGGACTTCCCCGACCCCACTGTAGGCAACACCAAGATGAGGAGCTCCGTAAAAAAAACCACAGGGGTAAATCCGTTCAGCGATGGGAGAATGAAGGGAAGGTCTGCAAAAAGAACTGACAAGAAAAGGGCCCGGATTGTTATAATCCTTAAAAGAATCAAGTGCTCTACAACAAAGAACCATCACATTTGGCTTCAAACCTTCAAAGATGCAATGATTATGAGGCAACCAAAATTCCCATATCACAAAACAGGGGAGGGTCGCCCAGTGTTTCACATTGCTCAACCAATGACATCGACTTATCTCTAGATCAAGTGAATGCCTGTAGAGCTGCTAAACACTAATAATTTTGATCACCGATCACATCTGCTTTACAAAACGACATCTTGTGAAAAGATGGTCAAGGGTTTCCTCTTGATGACATCTTCTAGGACCAAAACCGCTCCTTCGAGATATATTGTCCTAGGCTAATATGATGTTATTTAATGCAAGCTAGATGAAACACTTTAGCTTAATGGGAATTGAAAGTTTCCAAACCTTCTTATACCACCATTGGGTCTGCGAGTAGTCCATAGCACAAAGAGAATCATACGCATGTTTTGCTGAAACCACCCCAAATTTAACATTCTAGGACCATACAAGCTTGTTAGGAGTCTTGAGAAAAGTGAGATTTAGTCTCTGAATCCCCTTAACATAATTTGACCATTCATCCCCCAGGTTGCCAAAAAGACCGAGTTGTTGCGCAAAGATCCGGGGAGAGAAACCCTCACCAACAAATAAAGTAGCCACCGAGTGGTTTAAAGAATACTAACCTTAATCCCAAAATCCTAATTAAATAAGGTGAAAGAGTATAAATCGGAGGACCACCCAAAATAGGATCTTCCCCGAGACTGATCTCGCGTCCATTCCCTGGAAACCAAGCGAGACAATTTGAGATAGTAGTAAAAGATCCCATCAAACCATTCCAGATATTTGACACACCTTTCGTTCCATGGATTCCTATTCTAAAATATTCGATGACTGATAGAGATTTTAAGTATTTTCCTTTTATTAAGTCACTCCAGGAAGATTTGGAAAAAAGAGATCTCCATACGTTTTTTGCTTGCAGGGCCATAGAAAATTGGTCAATATTTTGTAATGCCCAACCACCTTTGAGCCATGGACGAGCCAAAACTTGTCATTTTACCAGATGAATCTTACGTTTATCCTCACCACTAGACCAAATGAAACTGAAAATTCTCCTGCGTATACCCTTCATAATCGCCTTAGGAGATTTGCAAAGAGAAAGCCAATAAACCACCAGCTTCTTTAAAACAGATTTTGCTAATGTGAGTCTTCCCCCCAGGGAAATCCAACACCAGCACCAATGATTAATTCTTCTATCAAATCTCTTTAACAACCATAGCTAGTCACATATGAGATAATTAGTTGGCTTAATGAAGAAACCAAGATATTTGGTTCCGCAAGACAACTCCTTAAAATTGTAAGAGAGAAATTGACTGATCTGTTGCTTGAATTCATAATCCACATTATCTTCTAAGAACCATGGTTTCTCAGAACTCACCAGCATCCCCGAAGCATGAAATAAAAGGTCAGTATTTTTTTATAGTTTAGCCATTCAAAAATAGATCCTGGCACAAAGAGCATGACATCATTTACGAAAAGAGTATGTGTCACAGATACCCGAGAAGTAACCTTTATACCAATTATATTTCCCTCCCTCTTTGACCTATGAATAAGTCTGCTCAGGCCCTCAATGACCAGAAGAAAAAGTAATGGAGAAAGTGGGCATCCCTGCCGAAGCCCCCTGGAGCTCTTAAAAAAATCCGATGGAAAACCATTAATGAGAACAACAAAATTCCCAAGAAGTGACATAAGCCATAATCCATTTTACCACCACCCAAGGCATACCAATCTAAATAAGTATGAGACGAAGGAAGGTCTAGTCCATCGTATCATATGCCTTAACCAAATCCAGTTTTAGGAAAAGTGAATTTTGTTGCATTGTATTTGCACTATGGAAGACCTCTTGTGCCACACCAACATCATCCAGAATCTTTCTATCATCAAGAAATCCAAATTTCTCCAAAGAAATAAATTTTGATAGACCTGGCTTGAGTCTTACCGCAATGATTTTTTATATAACTTTATAAATCAGGTTACATAGTGCAATTGGCCTGAAATCACTGAAATCCTCTGGGTGTGATGTCTTTGGAATGAGGGCCAAAAATGTCAAGTTTAGTGCCCCTGTTACCATTCCATTTCTACGAGTCTCTTCCACTGCCGCTCTTATGCCAGGGCCCATTGAATCAAAGAAAATAATGAAAAGTTCAATAGTCCATCCATCTAGACCAGCGCTCTTGTCTTTTGCAAATCCTTTCAGCACCTTTTCAATCTCATGAAGAGTAATTTCCTTGAAAATATTATCCCCTTCCTCATCTGAGTATAATCTCAGATATTCTTTGATCACTTTAAATTGTTCTATCATTGATGAATTTTTTGGATCCTGATAGATTCCCTGAAAGTAGTTTTTAGCTTCTTTTTGAAGGTCACAAAATCCAGAAATTCGCCGATCATCCCCATCATTTAAATCCCAAATAGTATTTTGAACTCTACGTGCTTCAACAAATTTGTGGAAAATTTTGGAATTTTGGTCTCCCGCTTTGATCCATAACGCATGAATTTTCAGTCTCTATGATTCCTCTTGAAACTGAAGATACTTCAATTTCCTCCCTTCCAACACTAATAAGGTAGCTTGTTCCCTGGGACTAAGCTTCCCAATAACATATTTTTCAATCAAAGCACCCATCTCTTGTTCTATATTGACCAATTCCACTACCATTTCCTTTTTCTTTAACTTTTCCCAATTCACCGTAAAACTTTTTAGACTTCTCAGCTTAGAGACCAATTTGTCCATCTTAGAAAGTTCTAATGATACGTCTAGATTGGTCCAAAGGTCCCCACCTCAGTCTGGAAACTCTGATCAGATAGCCATGTGGAATTGAATTTAAAAGGATATATTTGATGGGCTAATGCGATATCAAACTGGAGAATGATGGGGAGGTGATCGCTAATACGGGTCTGATGTACCCAAGATCTGTATTTAAAAAATAAAATCCAGCAAGTTTTCAGAAATGAAATAACGATCCAGTCGTTTTGATATAAGATCTTCATTCATCCTTCCATTTGACCAAGTGGGGGTCAATGGAAATGGTTCAACATCCACTAATTTTTTACAGGCGAAGAGATTCTTGAAAGAATCCCCCAAAGGATCTAGCTTAGCATGATTCCCCCAAATATCCAAAGCACCCCAGGTGAAGTTGAAATCCCCAGTGAAAATCATGTTCGTCAAATCAAGCAGATGTTTTGAAAAAACCTTCGTCCAAAATTTTTCCCTATCACTATATGAGCTGTAGCAGTCTACAATATTTATACCTTTATTGAAACCCTTCAACTTGCCTGACAGAAGAATCCCCACTGAAACATTAAATGAGTTTACATCCAGGACTTGAGGATTCCAAGCATCCAAAAGGCCACCCGATAAACCAATCGCACTTACGGTGCACACCATCCAGTTAGGCTTAATTTTGACAAAAAAAGATTTGGCCTTCTCCTCAGAGACCATAGTTTCTTGTAGTAGAACTAAATCCGGGTTTGTAATATGCAAAACATGTTTGAGGGCTAATTGTTTGGGATGTAATATGCAAAAGACGTTTGAGGGCTAATTGTTTGGGATGTAATATGCAAAACACATTTGAGGACTTATGTAGTATATTAAGGCGTTGTGCAATACATTTCTCGAGGTCTCGTTCTTGACCTTGGTGCTTTGGCAATTCAACTCGATATATGATCATTAATCTTTATGTTTGTTTATATAATAATTTATGATCATTAATGTGACTTGAGGCCTTCAAACATAATATGACGCAATTTTATTTTTATGATCATTATTTTTTTTATAAAAAAATAGTTTTATATGATTACATTAATCTTGGAGACATGTGTGGAGGACCTGCGAGTGGTAAAGTGTACTCTACGTACGTTTCGGACCTCAGAGCCGGGTCCATCTTTAGGAGTGAGAGTGTCTCAATGGAATTAGCGGCTTAGGGTATTATAAATAGACCAGAAATTTTATCATTATAGTGTAGTCAATGCCAGCCAAGATTAATACTTCCGGCTATTTATGGAAGTTCTTATTTCTTAGGTTGTGTATAATCAATTTCCATGTTGTGCTTAGAATCAAACCATCATCTCTATTGAAGTTTTTAGGGTTCTTCTCAATCTCGATCGCTTCTCGAATCCACCTTCTATTGTAATGTTCCTCAATCACATTTACATTAATCTTTTTATATGATCGTCTTCAAACATTAATATGACAAATATTTTTTTTATATAACCATTATGATCATTAATCTTATGAAAGCTTTGTTATTTTATATGTCATAAATCTTTTATATAAATATTTTTATATGATCATTAATTTTATAAAATTTGTTATTTAATATAATCATTAATCTTTTATTTTATATGACCATTAAAAATATAAAATCTTTTTATGATTATTAATATTTTATTTTATATTTTTTTTATCATTATTAATATTTTATTTTATATGATTATATAACTTTTATGATCATTAATATTATATGATCATGTGAAAACGTTTTGTTTGGATTTCAACCATTGATATGACTTGAGGTTTTATGTTCTTTTTATTTATTTTTATTATCATTAAAAAAAGGATAAAGTTTAGATTTCTTTTATATGATTATTAAAAAATATTTTTTAAATTGAAAATATTAATATGGCTTCCAAACTTTAATAAAGGTCAAAATTTTTGTTCTTTTATACGATCATTAAGAAAAAAATGAGAAAACCAAAACATTGATATGACTTGAGGTTTTATGTTTTTTTTTTCTTTATTTTTATTATCATTAAAAAAAGGATAAAAGTTCGATTTCTTTTATATGATTATTAAAAAATATTTTTTAAATTGAAAATATTAATATGGCTTCCAAACTTTAATAAAGGTCAAAATTTTTGTTCTTTTATACGATCATTAATAAAAAAATGAGAAAACCAAAACTTTTATTCTTTATGTGATCTTTAAAAAAGGAAATTGATAAAGTTTAGATATAATGATTTTAAAGTATATGAAATTTTTTGCATATTATATAATCATTAGAAAAGAAAATGATAAAGTTTGAAAAGGTAAATAATAAAGTAATGGTCAGTAAAACGGTAATTGTTCGATCATTAAAAGAGCAAATAATAAAGTTCGGATATAATGATATTTTTAAAGTATATGATTTTTTTTTATTTTATTATAAAAAAGGAAATGATAAAATTTGGATGTAATGATTTTTAAGTATATAACAACTTTTGTATATGATCATTAAAAAAATCCAAAATTTGGATATAATGAGTTTGAAGAATATGAAAACTTTTTTATATGGTCATTGAAAAGGAAAATGAAAAAGTTTGGATATAATAATGTGTTGAAAGTATATAAAAAAATTTATTATTTTATATGATCATTAAAAAACTTTTGTTCTTTTATATGATCATTAGAAAGGTAAATGATAAAGTTTGGATATAATGATTTTAAAGTACATATAATTTTTTGTTGTTTTTATATGATGATCATTGGAAAGGAAAATGATAAATTTTAGAAACAATGATTTGTTGAAAGTATATGAAAATTTTGTTCTTTTATATTATTATTGAAAAGGTAAACGATAAAGTTTAGATATAATATGTTGAGTGGATTTCAAACATTAATATGAGATGTTTAATGAAGGTCAACATTTTTAAAGTACATAAAAAGTTTTTTTTTTAATAAGATCATTGAAAAGGACAATGACGAAGTTTTGTAAGGCAAATGATAAAGTTTTTTTCTTTTATATGATCATTGAAAAGGTGATGGATGTGGTATTAAGAGATTAACCCATTTTTTTGAAAATTTATGTAATGTCCATAGTGATAATTTATGAAATGCCAGAGATTAACCCCTTTTGACAATTTATGTAATTCCCATGGTGATAATTTATGCAATGCCCATCGAAGGAGACTCCACAATGAAACACATATAGCCATATTACTTCTAACACAAGTCTTACATCAAATTTGACATAATCATTGATGAATGTTATAATACGAAAAAAACCTTGATTAATATTGCAATGCTAAAAAACCTTGATTAGTGTCATAATATGACATAAACCTTTCTAGATATCATAATGCAAATAATCTTGTGTTTAGGCTTATGTTGGATTGGGACATTCCTCCATGTTACATTCCTTAATGGTTTTGTTTCATTGTGACATTCATCAAAGCTTATGTTGGATTGCAACAATCCTCCATGGTACTTTCCTTAATGGTTTTGTCGCATTACGACATTCATCGAGACTTATGTTGGATTATGACATTCATCAGGAATTGTGTTAGATTGTGAAATTCATCCATGGTCATGTTGCATTATGATTATGTTCCTTAATATAACATTACAATGTTCATCAAAGAGTATGCTACATTTTGGCATAATATGGATTTGTCACATTGTGACATTCATCAAGGCTTATGTTGGATTGTAACATTCCTCCATGGTACATTCCTTAATGGTTTTTTCGCATTATAACATGCATCAAGAATGGTGTTGGATTTCAACCTTCCTCCACGGTACATTCCTTAATGGTTTTGTTGCATTGCGACATTCATCGAGGGTTATGTTGGACTACAATGTTCATAAAGGCTTGTGTTGGATTGCAACATTCCTGCATATTCATGTTTCATTATGGTTATTTTCCTTAATATGACATTGCAACGTTCATCAATGAGTATTTTACATTTAAGAATTATATGGTTTTGTCGCATTGTGACGTTCATTAAAGCTTAATGGTTTTGTCGCATTGTGAAATTCATTGAGGGTTATGTTGGATTACAACATTCATCAAAGCTTGTGTTGGATTGCAAAATTCCTACTTGGTCATGTTCCTTAATATGACATTGCGATGTTCATTAAATAGTATGTCACATTTCGACATAATATGGTTTTGTCGCATTGTGACGTTCATTAAGACTTATATTGGATTATGACATTCATAAAGGCTTATGTTGGATTGTGACATTATTCCATGGTTATGTTCCTTATAATATTTTAATTAAATTTTATATTTATATAATAGTCTAATATAATATAGTATAATATAATTAATTAAAAATAATTTCATTATACTTAAATGATATTATTATTTAATTAATTATTATAATTACTTAATTAACTAATTAATTTTATTTCATGGTTTTTAATATCCATTTTGAACATCAATATATTAATTTTTTAACTAAATTATAATATAATATTATAATTGAATGTTATTATTTTTTAACTAATTATTATATTATGATTAATTAAAAACCAACCTAGATCCAAATCCTAGGCTCTATCAAGCGCCAAGAGGGATCACATATCCCGAGGTGCAAACCTCTCCTCGAAAAGCTACTTGAGTGCAATATCTGAGAAGAGGTTTTCACCTCAGGAGATTTGATCCCTCTCGGCGCTTGATAGAGCCTAGGATTTGGATCTAGGCTGGTTTTAGTTGTGGGCGGTGACACAAAACTGGAGTTTGATCAACATTGTAAGGAACAGGTTAAGTTGAAAAAACAGATACAATTATGATGATTATCATAATGTAAGTAATAAGTATTAAGGATTGAGTAAATTGTTAAACTGGAAAATAGAGACAATAAGTTTGTAAGGATTAAATAAATGAAAATATGGTTCACATCGTGCTCATTCTCAATCTATCTTCTTCATATTTTCTTATCTTCACACCTGGTAGTTTTGAATATCGATCATATGAGAATGGAGGTTGAAATCGTAGACCTTCCAAACCTTTAACTCGAGATATTGCTGTAAATGTCATACCTGCCTCTCTTGCTTTCCAATACTAATAGTAGCTTTCTCCAATGTCAATCCTTGTGACTTATGGATTGTTAAACCCCAAGCAAGTTTCAATGGAAGTTGTTTTTTATTACCTCTTTCGATAGATGTAATAGGAATAACTTGAGGAAACGATTCATCCCATGGCCCCCCCCACATAATTATCAAATTTTATTAAAACATACGTGGGTGGTTCTGGAAGTGAACTTCCAGGGTTATATACAACTTGTTGTATAACTCCAAGAGCACCATTGACGAGTCTTGCATCAGTCCATAGGTTTGATGTGAGCATTACCCTTGCTCCTATGGCTATATTTATTAAAGTTCCAACCCTTCTTCATCTCCTTCCATAGAATAGTTGCTTCTTACAGATGTAGAGATGCTGGTCGCAATGGGACAGTTTAGGCTTCTTATTAAATGCTTGTTATGATAGTTTACATCATCATATGTCGCAAACAAATGTATCACCTTATCGAAGGAATTTTTCATTATATCATGTAAGGAAGTATCTGTACGAGTCATCAGTAATTTCCAATCTTTTATTTTTGGAATTGCATCTCTAATATTCATTAAAAAATTACGAAAAGATATTTGTTCATTGCTTTGTCCATTATGTCGAAACACAGTATCAAGAGTCACAACTGTTGAGAATGTGTTCCACAATTATTTTGCAATACCTTCCGATGCATATACAGGATTATCCATGACACGTGGCAATTGTCCCAAATCACCGACCAATATAATTGATCTTCCACCAAAAGGTATATTATCATTTTCTAAGAAGGCTTGGCGAAGTCTTAAATCTATTCTAATTAATAGATTTTTTCCAATAAAACTCATTTCATTGATCAAAATATATTTAACATTCCTCAAATCTTCTTGTAAGTTAATTAAACTTGGTCCTCGTAAATGATCAATATCTTTGATCGGTATATGAAGTGCAGAATGAACTGTTCTTGCGGATATGTTGAAAGCTGCCACCCCTGTAGGAGCTAGAAGAAGTAATGGACTTTTCCCTGGATGCGAGATGTTTTCAAGTGTATTTTTAATGGCTCCAATCAAATATGACTTTCCGGTACTTGCAGTTCCTTGGAATATCATGCGTAGTGGATCAACACCCGTTCTATAATGCTCAAGCATAACATCGTATGCTATTCTTTTCTTTTCCCCCAAACTATCAATTGAGTAAGACTTTGCATGTTGATTAGTAGAAATATTTCTCAATTTTCGCATATCAGAGATGAAATGAATTGCATGACTGGAGGTCTCTTCATCTACAAAAGTAGTGTTCCAATCATTCATATGATCAAGATCCCTATGTCCAAGCATCTCAAACTCATTATAATTTATAAATTGATTTTTTATATAATCCATATATGATCTCCCATTCATGCTTCCTGGAATCTCTTTGTGGATTTGGATGTTCTTCTTCTTCCTCAGATTCAACTTGAGCATTTGTAGGCACAGGTTTGCGATCAACATGCCAAGTTATATATTGCAAATTTTGCTAATTCTGTACTATTTCATCAGATGTGTGGCCTATATCTTTTTGAAAGTCACAAAATGTATTGTACAAAACCAACTCGGACTAATGGAATTCGACAAACTTCTCATCTTTTCGATCAAGAATAGAGTTAAATCTAGGAAACACACGTACAATAGATGCATTCCTCCGTGGTAACCATTTCCCCCCCCATCGACGTTTTTCATATGACCAATATTTTGCAACATCTATCAATGTAAGTTGCTCCATATTCTCAGGTCACTTAGTATATGCATCAATCAGAGAATTATCATTGTCAGCATTATATGTATCAACTTGTACTTGTTTGAAAACCTTCATACCAACATTTAGAACCACAAAATGATGACTACATTCTGAAAGAGGAAGCTCTAGAAGCAAATGGAATGTCTCCTGTGCACCAATGTCCCTATCAACAATGGATTCACACAACAAACTTTTATATGCACATGCTGCTGGTTCGTTCAGATCTCGATAGAAGAGACTCGCATCAACATATTGTGGAAAGTTGCAGATCCCTTTTCTGATTTAGTAGCGTATTTTTCTATGTAATTAATAACCACACGCTTGGAAAGTACAGGCTGCCAATCTATATTATCCCTCCACATCATCAGTGTTTCACGATTGTGTGTATTCACTCCGGGGTGATTCCATGAAGGTGGTTCACCATTTTTGGCGCGCGGGAGCGAAAACAAATGTTTTTCACACCCTCGATCAAGGTATTTTGAAGCCCTCGATCGAGGTTTTAAATGCTCGATCGAGGGTTTACAAATACCTCTATCGAGGGCTTCAAAATACCTCGATCGAGGGTATTTAAATAGCTCAATCGAGGGCTAGTTTAAACCCTCGATCTAGCTATTTGCTCGATTGAGGGTTTGAGATAGGAAAAAAAAAAAAAAACCAGGCCCAGCCTGTCGGCTGGCCCTGTTCGACAGTGATAGCATAGAAGGCCCAGCCTATCGGCCGGCCCTGTTCGACAGTGATAGCATAGACCGTGGCGACTACGACGGCTCTAAGCCCCTCGATCGAGCGTCCACAGCCAGCATAGCACGCCCACGTCCACCTCTGTCCACCTCCATCCGCCATGGCTTCAAATCCACAAGGTAGGTGGATTTCAACCACATTTTGTTTTTTTTTCAAAAAAACTTAAATTTGTTATTTGTTTCCAAAAAAATCCCCATTTTTTTTTTTTTTGTTCTTTGTTTTGAAAAAAACCATCAATTTGATTTGTTTTGTATGTAAAAATGGGTGTTTAAAATGTAGATTTAATTTAGTTTTTATGAATTTGTGAATGTAACCATTGAAAACGAAAACCAACATCGAAACCAAAAACCATTGAAAGTAAAACCACTATCGAAACCAAACCAAAAACCATTGAAACTAAAAAACACCATTGAAACCAAAACAAAAACCATTCCAAAACATTTTTTGTTTTAAATTTATGTTCTATTTATTTTTTTAAATTATTAATATTTTTTTATGTCAACCGGTAGCATTTCACCGCATAAATGCTACCGGTTTTATTTTAAAATGTCTTTTGACAAGCAGGAATGCTGTCTGTTTTTTTTCAATCCTCTGAGAATGCCAAAAGGATTGAAATTTTTTTATCATATTAGGTTGCCGGTTTAACAAAAACTATTAACATTGAATATTTTTAATATTTTTGAAATTGAATATATTTAATATTTATAATATAAAACTTTATTAATTTAAAAATTAAAAGAATAATATTTTTTTAATATTTAATTAATAATAATATTGATTCAAAAATATAAACATAAACCATAATAAAATATTAATCAATATAACTACAATAAATGATTATTAATATTAATGAAATTAATAATATTAATAATTTATTATATTTTTAATATTTATTAATTTTTTGAAATTGAATATTTTTAATATTTATAATATAAAACTTTATTAATTTAAAAATTAAAAGAATAATATTTTTAATATTTAATTAATAATAATATTGATTCAAAAATATAAACATAAATCATAATAAAATATTAATCAATATAACTACAATAAATTAATGAGATTAATAATATTATTGAAATTAATAATATTAATAGAATTAATAATTTATTATTAATAACATTATATAAACACATATTTTTATATTTATACATATAATATCAAAAAAATACTTATATATAAAAATATTATTGTAGTGTTGCTCTCACTTTTTAATAATATATGCACCTTTTCATTTTAAAAAGCATGCTTAAGTGTATAAAAATAGAATACACACTAAGTTGCCTTCCATTTCACTACACTAAATAATATTCAAAATATATAATTTTTAAATTTTTTTTAATAACATATATTATATAACATTTTAAAAATAAATTTAAATATTATGTAATTAAATTTAAATATGTTTATTAAATTCAATATTTATTAATATAATTATATTTTAATATAAACTAATAATTTTATAAAATATTTTGCAATAACCTATATAATTAATAGTTATTGAAGCTTATCTTATAAAAACAACAATTTATAAATGAAAGAATGAATATAAATGATATATCAAATATGTATAATCACTAGTGTTGAAATGTAAATATTTTATTTTAAATTTGTTTCATTATGTGGAATGACATGTATAGTAGGCCTTACATATGACATTCACCTCTAGATTCAAAGGTCTTTGCATGCACTATTTAGATTATACATACAAATGTAATAGCCTAAAATTCTCTATTAATTATCAATCCAAGTTCTTATGCGGTTTCCTCTATGCTATGTGTTATAATTTTGGAACTAAGAGTGATATTGTTTAATTGTTTTCATGTCATTATATAGTTTGAATTTGTAAAATGGGCAATAATCTTATTGTGCAATTACAACCACATGAATAGGTAGTCATTGCCAAATGATAAAAATATCTCAAGTTTGGTTGAATTTCTATTATAGTATAATGTTAAATTTATTTCTCCTTAAAATTTGATTGTGTTTGTATATTTGTTTAGTCCTTGAGAGGTTAGTATATTTGTTTAGTACTTAATTTCTTCCTGAACCATGGTCCAAAACCCTTCCCTAGTGCACAAAACTGAATGTTTCCATCCATATCCAACTTTAAATGTAAACCCATCACTAGTAATTAAAACCTTAAAATGACATTAATTCCTACACATAGAGACTATGAATATTTTCAACAAGACATGTGTGTCGACCATATCTATTGGTCCTAGATTCCTAAAATCTTATTTTAGGGCCCAATGTAGAGGTCCATAGGTCCATGATTTCTCGACTAGTACTAACTTATGATATTTATAGGTCCATGGTTGTTCATTCAAATTGATTCTCGATTACGAGAAGCATTTCTAGATAATAAAACAATTCCTTTTGGTGGTAGATACATCATTCATTTGCAATACCTTGGTCAATTACATCATGTGAGTGATAACCCTATATATGCATGGAACACAACTGAATTTTTTTATCACATAGTCCAACCCTCTCCCAATGATAAACACATAGGATTATAATGTTGTTACTAACCATTCCATGCATAGACACATTAACACTACACATTCACCAATCATGCCTTTACATAAGAAGAACTTCCATCATTATCTATAATCAAGTAGGATCATCATTACAATATCAAGCAATAGGTTAGTATGCATCATACCTTTACATAGGTTAGTATGGTTCAATTTAAAAGGTAGATTATTGAGACTCAAACATGTAGCGAGCCCCAGTTGACTTCGGCTTGATTCCATTTCCCCTCCATCCCATACCTGTATGTTGTCATAACAAGTGTTGAACAACTAAATTTGATGCCTAGGCCCCTATGATGCTAGCGTTGCTAATAAAAATGATATCGAAATTGAAATTGGAAATTGAAACTGGAATTGAAATGTAAATTTGAAATTGAAATAGAAAATGATATTGATATTAAAAATTGATATTTAAATTGAATTTGAATTTTGAAATGAAATTCGAATTGAAAATAAAAAAATTGAAATTGAAATGAGAAATGAAAATTGAGAATTGGAAATGTAATTAGAATTCAAATCGAAATTGAAACTTGGAATTTGAAATTGAAACTTGGAATTTGAAATTGAAATTTGAATTTGAATTGTGAAATTTGAAATAGAGTTTGAAATGCGAAATTTGAAATTTGAATTTGAATTTTAAATGTGAAATTTGAAAGAGAATTAGAATTAGAAATTGAAATGTGATGCAGAGAGTTCTGAAGAGAGATCTTCATTGCTTCGTGCTCCACGAGGCATGAGAGGATCTGACATCGCCCAAAAGGGCGGCCATCGGCAGCGCTCCCGTTTACCGAGTGCAGCCATGCCGGGGTCGGTTGTCGCTGGTGGCAGTAGCAGGAGAGCTAGTGTGTCCGTTCATCTCGACGACATACATGGTGATCCCTAGGTGGGGGATGGGTGGCCAGAATCGATTGCATCAGGGGCATCAGGTGCATATTTTGGGTTAAATACATTTTCAGTAAATTTTTAGTATATAATGCATTGAATTTTAGTTGCAAGTTATAATATATATGTTTAGTAACATTTGTGTTTTGGTTTGGATCGCAGGTGCCCCATCAGGGGGATCGTACAACAATGAGGTCGCACGGATCACTCTCGTTGATATCACTACCCAGCGAGAGTGGGTGAACTCATGTGTGTGTACATTGAGGGATGATTCTCCCACACGACGATCTTTATCCATGATGTTATCAGCAGTTTATGAGATGTTGGCCCTCTACAAGAGGGTGGGACCTCTTAGTGACATTTGGCATCATTCATGCCAGAGGAGGAGACAGGATGTCATTGGGATCCACAAATGGGAGGACGTCAAAGTAACCATTAGAGGGCATGACGTCAAGGGTACTTTGTTTGGCATCCCACCTGACCGCCCTTCCGGTCAACCGCTTAGACTCAGGGAGTTTAAGTTGGAGGCCGCTGCACCAAATCTATATGATATATTTGTGGGAGTGTGGGGCATGTTCCCCCACCATGACCAAGTCCCGTTGTACTTTGCAAAACATGTTTATGTAGAGTTTTTTTTGGACATGCACCCAGATTACACCAGCACAGGGTCCTCGTTCTATGGGGCGGGTAGGGGACGCTCCTACCAACGTCTTGAAGCTTGGAGAGACCCTTCCTTCGTGCCACCCGCTCCGAGGTTGGTACCGCTTCCAGACAGGGCAGTTATCAGGTCGGGGGATGTGGCACAATCATCCCAGCTTGCTGCAGAGGCTAGATCTGACCTTCCAGACTCGTTGTTCACTGCCATGGGTAGTGTTGTTGTTGTTGCGCGTGAAGAGGCATCTAGACCACCCCCTCCACCTGCAGAGCCAGAGATAGAGTATGTCCTTAGTGATATGCTCATGATTCTCGATGGCAAGGCCATATTGAGGTATGCTGAGTTACCCCGAGATCCATACTTTCGGTCGTATCGTAGATCCGTCACTACAGGATAGGTATACTTTTGTACAATTATGTATATATGTTCTTCATGTTACATCATATTATATGCCGTAAATTGAATGGTTAATCATACTTAAGGGAGTTGTATTCTATTGCTCCATGCAGGGAAGCACATTCATGGATCAACTCTTTGCCAGTGCGCCATCGGTTGGTCCATCTGCTCATCCCAACCTGCGGGCGAAAGTAGTCGAGGTAAGTTATAATTTATGTTCTAATTTAATTTGAGTTTATTATTTCCTAGTTTAAATCATTTATGTTTTAGTTTTTAATTTTCGATATTTTATGTTTTAGATCTTAACTTCAAATGAATTTCAAATTGTACAGGGAAAAGGAAAGGGGGTAGATCCTGATGATGGACATGAGGACAACGATGGTCCTCGCGAGCCGGGTCGAGACACAGATGTGAGTTTTAATTTATGTTCCAATTCATGTTATTTAGTCACATTTAGTAATTGATTTTTGTACTTTATGTTTCAATTTTTGAATTATAACTTAAATTATGTTAAGTAGTTTTAATTTTTAATAAATCTAACTTATTACATGCAATGGCATATTACACAAGCATCGCTACAAGTGGGTGTCAATGCTGCAATGGATTTCACATATGATTGGGATGCAGCTCGAGTGCATGTTCCTGATGAAGGGCCATCTACCCGTATTCCTACCCAGATCCCGGATATCACCATTGAATCGACATATATGGATGTATTCATTCATGTTTTACCGTTTCAGAGCTAGCATCGGTCTACTACACATGAGGGCGGTTAGAGGGATGATCAAGGGCCTTGTGGGGGTAGTGGCCAATGAGTTGATGATCTATACATTTCCATGTTTTGGATATTTTCATATTTTATATATTTTCATGTTTTGGATGATCTATATATACGTTATCATGTTTTGGATATGGATTTCTATCATTTATACATGGACTTTTATCATATATGGACTTTTTGATATTTTGTATATTTTATCATATTGATGTCGTCATGTGTATTTTGCATATGATTTGAAATCGATTGTTTTTTATATTAGATCTGAATATAGTTATTACAGTTACAAATTTATGTTTTGTCATTTCAAATGCAAATTTAATGTGTAGTTACAATTTAGTTCAATTTAAAATGCAAATTTTGACTACATTAGAGAACATCTTCCAAAATTTAGAATTGAATACATACATTACGTTTTAAAATTGAAATTACAATTCCAATTCAATTACAATGTAAAATTTCAAATTTAATGTGTAATTTCAATTCCAATTCAATTCCAATTTAAAAGCTCGTTTTCAACTACATTACAATTGCATAAATGAAATCAACATATAAAATTAGAATACATTTGAAATTAATAATTGAAATTACAATTAAATTATGTTGTCTACACATTACAATTCAATTACAATTTACACATTCCAATTCAATTACAATTTAAAATTAAAATCTCAAATTTAATGTGTAATTTCAATTGAAAATTCAATGTGTTGTTCCAATTTACAAGTTCAATTTCAATTACATTACAATTGCATTTGAAATAACATATTTTAAATTAGAATACATTGTACAATCTAAAATTTAAATTTTACAATTTTACATTGTATATAGATGTATTTTAAATTCTCTTGATTGTATTTGAAATCAAAATTTAAAATTCAAATACATTTGAAATTGAAAATTGAAATTGACATTTTGCATTATGTTGTCTACACATTACAATTCACTTACAATTTCCGCATTCCAATTCAATTACATGGAAAAATTAATGTGTAATTTCAATTGAAAATTCAATGTGTTGTTGTATATAAGAATGTTTGTCCATTGAGAGTGTGAAATATCCCTTGAGACAAAATTATCTAATTGCAAGTTATATAGTATGTAGGTAATCTTTGTGTTCTTTTCTTTTAAGTGTGTGCTCTAATCTAAAGTCATAAAAGTATGGTTTGTTTTCTTGGCAATGGGCATAACCACCTAGTTAATATAAGAAATGAAAATATGTTGATAGCAGATGCTTGTACAACTATGATAGAAACTATGCTTGTACAACTATTTCATATGGTTTATGTTTTGATGACAAATGGAGATAATGGCACCATTTGATCCAACTAGGTAAGTTGCATATATGAAGGCATGTACAAGTTATTACGTTTCCATGTTATTATTACATTTACATTTCAACTTTCATTATTACGTACAATCCATGTCTATCAAAGAGATTCCATGCGTATATGTGCAAAATTGCATGATAAAGATGGTTTTTGATGCATGTAATCCAAAAATTGAGAATGTTTGATGGTTAGAAATTATAGTGAATGTTTGTGAGTTGTGCAAACAATGGGTATTGTTTGCATGAAAATATATTCAAAGATTATATGTAAGTGCCCTTTAGTTGAATTGTACCCTCTATCTCCTATGTTATATTCCATGTAGCACCAAGTGCCAATATTATTATTAAATGGAATGAGGAGAGGCAAAAAAAATTGGTCCTAACTTTGATATGTTCTTGATAACAAAACAAATTGATTATTGTTGAATGAAACATTTTTTCAATACATTGGTATTTGATAATATTTTTATACAATTGATAATGAAATACAATGTAATTGATGACGGAATACAATGAATGGATTATAATGTATAAAATTTTGCAAATTTGAAATCAAAATTTAAAATCAGAATACATTGCACAATTCAAAATTTAAATTTTACAATTCCACATTGTATATAGATGTGTTTTAAATTCTCAATTACATTACAATTGTATTTGAAATCAAAATTTAAAATTAGAATGTACATTACAATTTAAAATTGAAATTTTACAATTACATTATATTGTCTACACATTACAATTCAACTATCTATTAGATCTTTAATATTGTTTTTAAAGCATCTAAAAAAATATCTATAAAACTATTGTGAATGAAGTTCATAGAGAATTGACCATACATTCAAGTGTATTCACATTGGAGCACCATGACCCAAATTTCACAAAAGCATCCCATCTAGTATTTGTATTCTTGGCATTGAAGCATCTACAAATATACATTTCTAAAACAACCTCCACAAAAATCTCCAAAAAAATATTACACAAGACAACATGAAAACTATGCCAATGATGCAAGTGGCATACATGTAACTCATTCATCTGGCCAATGGGTTATAGGAATGCAAGTCTCCATAATACGATCATGGTCAGCTTCTGTCATCTTCCATCTCTTTCGATCACCTCTCTTCACCTTGAATTTTGTTAGATGTATCCAAGCTGCCACCACCAAATGAATGTATTGACATGATATATATCCAGGCATAAAATCTCTGTAAATAATATGATCACCCTGTTTTTTCACTTTTTCAAAAAAGTGTCCCATTAGAACCATGTCTCCAGTTTGGTATGTGAACTTCCCATCTTGGTAGGGTCGAACCAACCTACTTTTTATTTGCGTGCACCGCATCAAATAGTATGCCACATTTTCTTGGTTGTGGGGGTGTGCAATGACAACGAACACATCACCTGCAAGATACATTACAAATATTATTCAAATGTCCTACGTGCATTTCTATAACATTTGTATATGTGTAATATATAATGAACTAATTAACTTAATGAAGAATCTTGTACCTTCCCTAACCATATCAGAAACTTGATCATGATCTAATGAGACCATTGCCTCTTCAGTGTGCATCTCTTGCCATGTTGGAATTGGATGTGGGCCCTTTGGATTAAGAGAGACATATTTCCATGGTTTCACATATACATCATTTTCACAGTGATCAAGCCCGCATCCATTTGCATCAATGCAAAAATCACAAAAACAGGCATACTTCCTCGTTTCAATGGAAAATATGTCACCCATGTCTTTACTTCGAACATAATGTGATTCCCTCGTACTAGGGATGGACTCACAATACCACGGAATGGATCTATTAACATCTCCAAGGGAAACATCCCAAAAGAACCTACATGGAATTTAGTTTGTCATATGTAAATTCCTATCGAGTATGTGTTCTTTTGGAAATGATGATATTGAATGTTATTAACTTATTAATTGAGTTTGGAGTTTATTACCTGCACATTGGCCTTGCTTGTTCGCGACCTTGATGTCCCAAATGATGTGTGCACCAATCAACTACTTCAGTGGAGCATTTGAGTTGGGTTTCACCATGACTCATCTGGTACCTCCGAAGTGCTCGTTTCACACATGCACCTATGCCATCATGTTCGCCCTTTCCATGCCCTGTCTCAAAAAAACTCCAGGTGTGTCGGATTCCTGTCTCTTTGTGAAGGAGACTCAACCAATAAAATGAGCGTATCGATTTGAATTGCCCTACACAACCATCTGACCAAATCTAGTGTTCAGTAAATGATACGCCTCTCTTCTTGAATGAGTCATAAATCAACCCAAAGCAGTGTTGAACGAACAATGTGTCATGCTCACGATCATCACTAACATAAAAATGGTACTCCTTGATCACTTCACGTGACTGAGGAGTGCTATCCCTACCATCAATGTTTTCCTGAGCATGTATGTACAATACATGTACGAAGATAGACACCTGGTCAAAGTGATAGTACTCACTCTGTATCTCTCTTTGAGGAGAAAAGGTGTATTTCTCTGCAAAGTCTACCACTGATAAGATTGTGCGCGGCTCAAATACCTCACGAGAATGTTTGAATTCTGAAGCTTGCCACCTGGACCTATGGGAGTGATTTATGTATTTATAAATCTGACTTTGAAACTTCTCCATGAAATCTGAAATAGGAATCTCATCATCGAGCAAGTCGATCCTCTTGGATGGCACAGATGAAGAAGATGTTGGATTCATGGTGACGTACTTGTACCTCTTCCACCTAACGGTGATATCTGGAAATCCATGGTGTGTTGGATCGATAGGAAAGTTCCTATGGAACAATGTCAAATCACCGCATTCATGGAATTTTCTCCCACCTACACACCTCTTATTGAAAAACATGTGTTCAGGATTCTTGTTGCATGGTATCATACAAATAAAATCTCGCACTGTGTGAGGAGCTAGTACACCGTTCCAATGCCTTTTGCAAAAATCCAGAAATGTGTCATAGTATAGTTGAAATTCAACGTGGGTACCGGCAGCAACAAGTGTCACGAATCGTATTCGGCCTAATATACCATGGTTTCAATTTGTTGAACATGCTAAATGATATTTGAACACCAGGATTGGTTTCTTGGAATTCCTCGTAAAGTGCAACTCCCGTCATCTCCATCACATGCTTATAGTGCTCCTGATAAATGCCTCTGGATAAACGTTGTCGCACGACATTCTTTCGATCTGGAATAGCACGAGAATGGTTATCCCAAAACTCTATCACCTTCTCTCTAATGCCTGCTGCCATCCTGTCTCGATAGGGCTCCCTACAAATAAGAGCCCAACAAGCAACTTCATCATTTACATCTATTCAGACCCTGAATTTAGTATATTTGAGCAATGTTCTTTTTGAAACATTGAGCAATGATGCCATTGCTGATACCATTTGATTTCTTGAGGTGCTTTATGCCACAACAACCATTGTAATTGTCTTACGAGCAGCTCGGGTATCATTGTTTCTTGATTTTCCAAACGAAGATAATGCAGTTCTTACATTTTCTATTGCATTCTCGCATGTCTTTTTTGTTTTAACATCTTGAAAACCCAACAACTTTGTGGCACGTTTCAATTTTTTGTGTCTTATCAACCCATGTAGGATTTGAGCTTGTGCCATTGTTGAATGTTGTTCAAAATATGACTTGATTATGTTATTGACATGATCTCTAACTCTCCGACCAAGGATCGAGTTCCCAATCTCTTCTTGTGCAGAAACAACTGCACAATCCTCTAGAAAATTTCCACCCCTTCCAACCCCACTGCAACTCCCAATTATACTTTCAATGTGAGAGGGAAAGGTGTCATGTGATGGCTGATCAAGATCATGAGGGGGCACAGTGTCATGTGATTCTTGATCACCATGATGTGATGTCTGACCATAATCTCTCCCTACATAACATATAAATTAACAAATTGAAAATTGGTTACTTGATAGTTGTGCATTGAACTTTAAAATTGCTAGTAACTTGAAATTTGATGTGGAAATTGAAAAATTGAAAATTGCAAGTGAATTGAATTTTCCAACTAATACATTTAGCTTGAGAATTGTTCTAAGTAAAAATTGAAATTGCTAGTAACTTGAAATTTGAAGTTGCTAACTTAATTAAACTTGAGAATTGTCCTAGAAGTAAAATTTGAAATTGCTTGTAACTTGAAATTGGTAGTAACTTGTACATTTAACTTTAAAATTGCTAGTAACTTGAAATTTGTTATACATGTAAATTAACAAATTGAAAATTGCTAGTGACTTGAGAAAAATGTACAAGTATTGAAAATACATTAAAACAAGAAAATTGTTTGTAACTTCATTTCAAAATAACTAAATATGTACATGCAACTTGAAATTGTACATTTAGTTTGATAATTGCTAGTAAAGTTTGAAAATCAAGTATATATATATATTTAACTCAAGATAATTATTAATAACTTGATAAAAATTATTGTGGGCATAAAAATTAATATCATTTATAATCATCACATTGTATAATTGCGGGCAAATTTTCTTTATGCAATTTATGTCCATTTTAGTTTTACATTACAAGAAAAATGTTATTTTAACTTTATGGTATAAAATAAACAAATAAATATTTAAAATACAAGTTGCAAATCACCACAGAGAATAAATGATTACAACACTTCTACCCTAGAATTTCAAGGACAATATCATGCATCTCATGTTGTATATACGTGAAATAAATTAAGATTGGTTTTTTATCCTCGATAGCATACCATTATACTCTAAATGTGGGAAAGAAAACATTGATTTAGAGATGAATACGATATTTAATTAAAAACATTGTAGTGATAATAATATAATAAAATATTAGCTTATGGGTTCAATTCTTCATGGTAAAAGTTCCTATTGGTTAGAGCTTCTTTGTTCTATTTTGGTATTTTTTATTTAAATTGCAATTTTAATTTTAAGAAATTGTAACTTTGGCAATTACAAATTCAACAATCAAAAGATTGAGCATAAATTGCAATTTTGACAACTACTAAGTCACAATTTCAAGTTTCAACAAGCATGTGGTTGATAATAAATTCACATTTTTTGTAAGAAATTTAGATAAATACATATTGAAATTTAAAGAATTTTTTTAATTCAAATTGTAATTTCAACTTAAATTCCAATTTTGACATTCCAACAATTACATGACAATTAAAAATTTGGCAATTCCAACAAATATATGATTGAGGAGAAATTCACAATTTTTAATGCAAAATAACATTTTCAATAGTTGATGATTTTTTTAAAGTAAACATTATAATTAAATAGCTCTTTGAACATTCATTTGTATTCAAATATTCATTACTATGAAAATATTGCCAACCACCATAACTATGAAAATATTCATTCATTTGTTTTTAAATTGAATAAATTCTAACTAATACATAACTATATCACAACATGTTCATTTCAAAATATTCATTCATTTGTTTTGAAATTGAATTTTCTAACAAAACAAGAATTGAAATTACATTTAACTTGAAATTGTTAGTAACTTAAAAAATTGCAATTAGTTAAATATGTAGAATTTAATTTGAAAATAGTGTCCAAGTGTACATTTAATTTGAAAATTA
Source organism: Larix kaempferi (assembly GCA_027924585.1). Taxonomy (NCBI): domain Eukaryota; kingdom Viridiplantae; phylum Streptophyta; class Pinopsida; order Pinales; family Pinaceae; genus Larix; species Larix kaempferi. Next base: position 10,739,779 of record BSBM01000637.1, on the reverse strand, counting down.
TTCTAATAACATTGAAAATTGTTAGTAAAGTTTAGAAATTTAAAAATAGTTAATATGTACATACATTTTAACTTGAAAATAGAATCTAAGTGGACATTTCATTTGAAAATGGTTGGACAATAAACATTCAAAATTGTTAGCAACTTTGAAACATAATTTGAAAATTGTTAGTAACTTTGAAATAATTTGAAAATAATTAAAAATATGTACATGTATTAACATGAAAATATAATCTAAATTTACATGTTTCATTTTAAAATTGTTTCAATTTAACATTTGTTAACTACTTGAAATTTGTTCATTTAACATAAAAATTGTTGAAAACTTTGAAATTTAAATAACAAATGGATGAAATAAATAAGAATATCATTACAAATAAATATGAAACAAATTAAATTATGAAATTTAGTTAAATTTATTGGAAAATTGTTAGTAATTTTGTAAATTGTGTAGCATGATATTTAAATTATGATAGCATGTAATTCAATAATTTACCTTGGTTGTCCTCCATTGGAATTCGTTGCACCAAATGTGCATCTTTTTCTTCTCTCAATCTTGCTCTTTGTTGTCTCATTCGTTCTCTATTCTTCTCACGCTCTTCATTGTCATTTTGTTGTCGAGGATGTTTTCTTTGTCTTTTTTTTATTATTCTCCATCAATCTACAATGAAAATAAACAAAAAAAATTCAAATTGTTATAACAAACAACACTATGTTAGTAAGAAATCTTGAAATATGCCTACAAATAAATCTTACATGTCTAATGAGCTCTAATTCAACAACAAGAAAATGCCGAAGCTCTAATTCAACAAGATCAAAATGACAAAGCTCTAATGGAAAAAAAACTAGCAATGAGTAAAATTATTGTTTTTGATTAATTGTTTGCTGCTTATATATAGGTTGGTCGATATTTTTATGAGAGAAGGGTAGTTGGAAACATTAATTGTTTCCAACTCCTTTCCCAAGTTCACCCAGGTTCATTTTTATATTTTTTTTACACAGACAAACCCTCGATCGAGCAAATACCTTGATTGAGGGCTTGAACATACCTCGATTGAGGTCTTGTTAAACCCTCGATCGAAGTTTTGTTAAACCGTCGATCGAGGTATTTTAAATACCTCGACCGAGGGCTTAAAAAACAGGCCGAGAGCCCTTTTCACTACAGAATGAAAGTTTTGTCTGCCTTCCACAAATTTAAACCATGTCTTTAAATGCTCCTTAATGAGCGGACTTGATACCATTAGATTCGTCAACAAATCCCCTATCCAGATACATAAAATTTACAAATTTTTATCTTCATATGTCTTTTGTTTTTAAATTTCTACTAACACTTGCCCTAAAAAAATCTGCCAACAACTTTGATTGAGCTCAAAGATAAATCCACAACATTCAAAATACACATCCAAAAAATTTGAAAAACTACACAAGCCCTAGATAAACGCGTCCTCTTTAAAAGGGTCTTTTTAGTTTTGCAAATTATGTAAAAAATCAAAAAATTTCGTGCACACACACACATGTGTGCAAAATGCGACTTAAATATTCATTGGTAAGTTTCGAAAAATAATAATAAATATAATTTTTCGAGAAAAATTAAAAGAAAAATATGTAATCCTTAGGGAATTCTATCTGGATCATGTTCACATATTTCATTTTTTAAAATTATTACTTTAACATTAAATTATTATGCACACACACAAACTACTTGTTAATTGCTCTTCAAATTTTTAAGTACACACATTTCATTAAATTAAAATTCGACACGATATATGGCATGTGTATATTTCGAAAAAAATATCATTGGAAAGCCAACATAATTCTCTACATTTTTTTTTCAACCGCATGTCAAAATTCATGTAGCAAGTACGAGTTTCGAGGGCTTCAATTTAATACATGGGTAAAATTTATGTTTTTCACCATCATAATTGGCCAAAATGAGTTACCCATCTTCATGGAATCACCCTCCGTCATCATTTCGTCTAGGTTCATACTTTTTTTCTCCTTGTTCATCAATGTAAAGTTTTGACTTGTCACATAGATCCGATGGTGCATGGTACCGACATACCATTTTTCCTCCCTTCTTTCGAAGACAACTTTTCTCATTGCAGGTAATATGACACTCAACACAGTTAAGAAGTTCTTCATAATCAATCATTGGATCCGATTGAAATATTTGTTCCGTGTCTTTTACAGAAGGATGATCATCTACATTATCTCCAATTTGAATCTTTCGTTGATGTCCCTCACGTGGATTTATTGCATGCACACATCTGTCGAAATAATTTTTTGCAAATATAACTTCTCTAGGATCATCCCAATTTAAAGTGTCCATGTTGGGAACATTTTTTAACCAAATAAACCCATGGACATGAGGATATCCACGATGTTGCCATTCGTAGTGACTCCAATAATCTGTAGCCTGATGAAAATGTTCGAAAACCTCTTCTCGAAACATTGTATGTCTCAAGTGCATATAATGTGCCACGATGTGAGGATTATCAATTACATTTTGACGTCTCCATTTTCTCGCTTCATGCGGATCTGTAGGAATTGTGCCTGGCATTAAGTTATGCAAATCAGGCTACTGCATATCCGCTGCACTTAGTGTGAAGAATATTGTCGGACAACTTATCTGTTGAATCAAGTCAGATTGCTCTTCACGACACTTGCTCCAATATGCACGTGTATCTCTTAATACCATTCCAAATCTCATTAATCTTTCTCCCAATCTTGAATCTGGAATATTTCGTAAATGTTGTTGTAACTCTTCCATTGTCTTCTTCTCGTTCTTTTGTTGTCATTTCGCTAGATTTTCTTCCTTGATATGCTTTCTGACGTTCGATGTTCTATATTTTTTCTTCTTCTCCTATTTGTCTCATAGCATCTTCCGCATGCACATCTTCCATTTCTAGTTCAAACTCTATATAAAAAATGTCAATCATTAACATATACACTAAAATATATGCATCTATGAAATCTATGCATCTGTTAAAGCTATGAAATCTATACTGAAATATATGCATCTATGAAATCTATGCGTCCATGCAATAATAGCTACACTGAAAATTATGCAAGGATAAAACACCATACACGGAAATCTATGCAAGTATAAAACTCAATTTACATGATAATGGAATTCAATAAATTTTCAAAATTCAATATATTTCCAAAAAAAAATTAATATATTTTCAAAAACAAATTTAATATATTTTCAAAAAAATTATGTGATTTGCGAGGTTCAAACCTTGGACCTCACACCCATTATCCCAACACCCTTACCACTATACCACAGGTAGTTCTTATTTATATACTTATAATAATAATATTTAACTATATTCCCTATACTTTTTTAAAATTAATTTTTAATTTTAATATGTGAAAATTAAAAAAAAAAAATTATATTTTAAATTTAATAAGTTGAAATTAAAAAATTTCAATTATCTTTTAATTATAACATGTTAAAATTATTTTAATTTTAACAGATTAAAATTAAAAGATAATTTAAATTATATTATAAAGTTACTTTGTTAAAATTTCAAAATTTAAATTAGATTTTAATTTTAATATGTTAAAATTAAAATAATTTTAACATTTTTTTTATGGTGCAGGTCCGTGGAGTGAGGGGAGGATGGGAGGGAGGCGACGTGGAGGGGAGAAGGAGCAGGAGGGAATGCGTAGGGAAGGCTGGAGGGAAGGGAGAAGGCGATGTGGAGGGGAGAAGGTGCAGGAGGGGAGGGGAGGGAAGGCTGGGGAGAAGGCGACGTGGAGGGGAGAAGGAGCAGGAGGGGAGGGAAGGCTGGAGGGGAGGGAGGCGACGTGGAGGGGGGAAGGTGCAGGAGGGGAGAAGCAGAGGGAAGGCTGGAGGGGAGAAGGAAACGTGGAGGGGAGAAGGTGCAGGAGGGGAGGGAGGCGACATGGAGGGGAGGGAGGCGCAGGAGGGGAGAAGGCGTGGAGGGAAGGCTGGAGGAAAGGCGCAGGAGGGGAGAGGGCGTGGAGGAAAGGTGCAACAGTGATTTGGACTGGAGCTGGAGAATGGGGAGGAGTTATATTAATTACCTGTTCGCAGAAGGTGTAGCAGTGATTTGCTCTAATCCCTCTCGTTGGTTCCCTTCTCTTTGCCATAGGTTCTTGATCCAAATTATTTTTTTCGGTATATTAGCTTTGGTGTTTTATATAGCCATTTATTTCATTCAAACGCATATTTCTATTAATGCCGACATAATATATATATATATATATATATATATATTATTCTTTTTTGTTAGGAAGAATTGTTTTATGGCCAACAATTATGGCCAATAATTATGGCTAAGTGAAATATTTTTTAATTTTCATATCTCTTTATCCATATATTTTTTTTACTATGTTATGATTGAATATTATAATTACACAATATTATTTTATTAATACTCTCTAAATATTTTAATTAATTAAATAATAATATATTATTAATACTATTTAATTTAATTATACTTAAATATGATTATATAATTTTTTTGATATTAGAATATAATATTATAATTCAATAATATAATTTTATTAATATTTTGAAGATATGTCGCACTCTTTCTAATGAATATTCAAAGTATTAATAAAATAATAGTATTTTATTAATAAAATTATAATATATTATTATAATTTAATGATATTTTTAAATTTATTATTATATTATAATTAATTTAAGAATATTTTTATTACTAGTCGTTTTAAATGGTTTTGAAATATTATTACATATTTATATATCTCATTGATATATTATAATATAATAAAATTATATTATATTATATTTAATTAATTACTATGTGATAAATAATTAAAGAAATATTAATTTATTAATATTTTGAACCTATGTCTAAGTCAGAGTTGAAATTTGATGTCAATAAATTTTTATATGATTTTTTAATTTTAATATTGCCTTTCATTTCATGTTTAAATCTTAATTTTACCTTTATAAAATATTGACTTCTTATATCTTGCATCATATAATACAAAAATAAATAAAAATTTACAAAATTATAATAAGCAAAAAAAAAATGATTAAACCAAGCACACACATAATGCCTAATAAAATTGATCTTGGAAACCTTTAAATATGCATCTTTATAAGCAATATAATAGGCAATTACAATGAGCAACCAAATATCATGGGCCCAAAAAACCATGATTGAGTCAAGTTTAAGTAACAAGAGAAAATAATAGAACATGACAAAAATAATAATTTCTATATTAGAAATAAAAACACACAAACATATATATAACTAATTAGTAATTAACACAAACATATATAACTAATTAGTAATTAAATGTGAATGAGAATTGATCTCATGTACATTAACTATCATCATCAGTGTATCATTTTTTTTTCATCATCATGAGGTTCATAAGCGGATTACAAGGTCGCTGTTAACTCCTTACTCCGAGTGGTCGACGTGAGTGGTTCTATGGTTGCGGCGGTAATTACCATAGGTTATGGGGCGTTCTTGCTGTCATCCTCCAACCTATGCTGCGTGGTGGAAGTTTTGATGCGGTTGAATGGGCTTGGCTGCGTGGAAGGTTTGGCAACCCTCTATATAAAGAAAATCCCGCCTTTCATCAGCATGTTATTTCGATATTGACTGGGTTTCCGTGGGAATATTCATTTACAGTTTCAGGATCATTCGCTTAACAAATTCTTTTCGGGATCATTGCAAATTTGTTCACACCCTTTCGCATTGCTTCAGGTAACGACTTCATTTATTTCAATTGTAATGTTGTTTTTTTATTTCACTTATCAAACCGACTCTTCTGAAAATGGGTTCTTTCTGACTTTTTCTTTATGGTCTTAACACATATCTCGAACAGGTAAACCATTCTATTCAATAAATTGCACAGAACATTTTCTTTTTCTTTTTGCTGTGAAAAGAATAGGTTCCAGAGGATGGATATGATTGACGAGCTTAGAATGTTTGCAGTTTCAGGTTCTTAGCGAGCCAATAGCTGGTATGTATTCTAAGGAGTCGTTGAATTCTTCTTAGCGGCCCTAAACCCTAAATCTTGAGTACTGAACAGCCATAAACCCGAAAACTTGAATACTGAACAGTTTATTTTATTGTATATGAGATATTATATAGTCCAGTTGACTTTTAAGGTCAAGAGGCATTCATATTGAACGAAAACTATGTCCACAAAGATTATTCGGTATTTAGTTTTCTTAGCATAAGTTTAAACTTCATTAAAATCTGCACATTTTAACCAAGAATGTTTAGGAATCCAATATTGTACTAGGCACTTGCATTCTGTATTCTGTTCATGTATCCCTTTCCAGTGCCTTTGGCCATCTTTGCCACAAGTGGACAGTAAATTAAAAGTTTGTGAAAAAATGAAAGGGAATTATTAAATTAAATTTGTGAAAGATATGAACGGGAAAGTTCCTTAGTTTTTAATATGTGAATAGAAACAATTTCCTCAGTTTTTATTTGTAAAAAAACAACGTGTATTTGTCATTTCTTCTTAATTTTGCAACTCGATAGTAATTACTATTTATGAAATCTTGCCATGCAGGTTTCCCCAGAAAAAAAGCACCGGTGGTTTCTGGTTTCGCCTACGCGCATGAAAAATTTCTGGTAAGTGGCACTCTTTTGGTGGTTTCCGACATTATGCAGTCTATGTACAATTCGCTCACTTAATCCTTGTTTTTATGGGTTGGATGGATGCTCCTCATCATTTCAATTGATGTATGATTTTTGTAGGAAGTAGCGGAGAAACTCCTATCATGGATACAAATTGTGGCCGCAATAATTGCGTTGATAACTGTACTGGTTTTTTTTTTCTGAAGTTGGGCGAGCGTTTCCAATCTGGTGAAGCAAGTTCATAGTTTTCCCTTTCTTTGGAATTCTAACTCTATTGTTGGAGCCATTGTTATTAGCTTTTCTCGGTTTACAAGACAAAGACCTCACGAGAGGTACCAATACCTAAATTTCACTTTGCAACTGTATCGATTGCATTACAGAATATTACAATCATTTCAATCGACGTGTGATTTTTGTAGGAAGCAGTGTATAAACTCAATTCACAGTTTTGGACTTTTTGATAACTCTTATCAATGCAAAAAGTAAACGTAGTTGATACATCTGTTTCAAATACAACATATGGAGATAAAATTTAATTCCAAAGATATGGAGATAACATTTAATTCCAAAGAGAAGAGATGCCTATGAGAAAAGGATGGTTTACTCTACGTCCTTGTGTTATATATTGTAATAGGATTGTTAAAAGTGGTGTCTTTTTTAACAATTTTAAAATTGTAACAATATACAGGTCTATGTTACATATTAAATATTAACAATTTTAAAAATTAAACAATATACCTATTTTATATATTAAATATTAATTTTTTTTTAAAATTAAACAATATACCTATGTTACATATTAAATATTAACAATTTTAAAAATTAAAATGTTACATATTAAATATTAGACTGTGGAGAAACAAAATTATAAATAATTAGACATATTAAATATTAACAATTTTAAAAATTAAACAATATACATATGCTACTTATTAAATATTAACAATTTTAAAAATTAAACAATATACCTATGTTACATGAATACCATTTTAAAAATTAAACAAAATATTAACCATTTTAAAAATTAAGTAATATATCTATGTTACATATTAGAAATATTAAAATGTAGAAAATGTGGGAGAAAAAAAATTATAAATAATTAAACATATTAAATATTAACAATTTTAAAAATTAAACAATATACCTACGTTACTTATTAAATATTAACAATTTTAAAAATTAAACAATATATTTATGTTACATATTAGAAATATTAACAATTTTAAAAATTAAACAATATATCTATGTTACATATTACAAATATTAGAATGTGGGAGAAAAAAAACTATAAATAAAATCTAATTATTTATGGCTAAATGTTTTTATTATTATTAATTGTTATTTTATAAATATTCCTTGAATGCACTTTTAGACAAATTTTACTAATGCTAAAATAAAACAATATAATTTTTTTATAATTTATAACATTGAAATTCTACATAAAGACATAAAATCAAAATGATTTATGTAAGACCAAATACAATTAAGTTTCAAATGCTAAATCAAAACATATAATATGTTAAATCAAAATATATAAATATACAAATGGAGGGATGTTAGAGATAAGTTCATTGGATTCTTTGAATCATTTCATATTATTTAGTTAATTAGTAATTAAATTATTAATATAATAAAAAATAAACATATTAAACAACAAAGTATGCTTAATGTATATAATGAATAGTATGCTTTATAAATTCCATTTTTCAATGTAACAAAAAATTTAATTTCAAAATTATGCAATTGCTAATTGTTTCATTTCTAACATTTATAAAATTCTATTGTGTAGATGGATATACATGACCAAAAATGCCTTAAAATGACCAATTTACCAATTATGGTATAAGCGTTGCATTGCATAATATTGCTATTCATAACATGTATACACTTATAGTTAAAAGTATAAAAAGGAACTTGATTTATCAATTGTGATATCAAGTGTCACATAATATAGTTATTCACCTAAATTTTTAGATTGTCTTGCCACATTCCTCCATGTTTATGTAACAATCTAAAATTCAACTTTTCAATGTTTTTCAAAGGTTTTCCAAGGGTTTTGTCACATTGTGGCATTCATTAAGTGCCATGTTTGATTGTGACATTGCACCATGTTTTTTTCGCACTTTCTCCATGGTTTTGTCGCATTGTGACATTTATGTTGTATTACGACATCTAATTTATTGACTTATATAACGCGTTGCTTCACATAATGTTGTTATTCATTCATAAGTCAAGTATTGCATCGCATAATATTATTTATAAAAAATTCTTAATGCTAAAAACATTGTTTTATAGTTTATAACTTAAACAAATGAATACAATTGTTTATCAAACATTCTTAATGTTGTTAATAGTTAATGATGGAACTCCATAAAGATATTTCATGATGGATTTAATTATTAAAATTTACCTAAAGATATTTCATTTTTTAAAGTTTTCCCATACCAAGTTCTCTTAATTATGAAAAATTGCATTCATGATAAATAATTTAATTATATATTATAAAATATTAATTTTATGAAGTTGCATCCACTTATAAACTATCATTTAAAATTTAAATCATATCCAACTATACAATTGTATGTGTCAATTTGTGTCTATTTGTAAATTATGTGAAATTAAAAATTAAAAATTGAAACAAATGTTATTAACAACATGATAAATAAAAATTGAACAACTCATATATTGAGACAAATGTGCTTAGGAGCACCAACCCAAATTGATTTACGTGGATATATATATTTGTTTAAGTGGACCCAAATTGATTTAAGTGGATATCTATATATTTTTAAGTGGAGTTTCAAACCGATCAAAACATCAAAAACAATAGTATTTTAACATGATTATCAAAATTATAACCATTGTAAAAATTGAAGGTTGTGGGACATTTTTTGGAATTAAGAAATAATATCTTAGTAATATTTAAGGTAGAGAGATCAGTGTTTAAAGATCATGATTAAGGTTACATGTTTAATAAAATTTTAAAACAATTTGTATGTTGTGATGAGATAAGTATTTACCAACACAATAATGCATGATTTGAGAGAACTTAGATACTTACTTGCTACTTACTAATTATCATGTAAAAAATAAGACTATTTAACCATATTATAAAAGACTTTAAAACTATTTGTAATCGAACTCCATAAACATATTTCATGATGGATTTAATTATTAATCTTTACATAAAAATATTTCATTTTTTTAAATTTTTCCCATACGAGGTTCTCTTAATTATGAAATAATGAAGTCAACACTATTAACCATATTATATAATTTGCGCGGACATTGATAATGTAAAATGTTGAAATTATTATTGATGATGTTTTTATATGTTTAGTAGATAAAAATAAATCTCATGATCTACATCGTAAAGTGACACAACCATTAAGTTAATGATGGAACTCCATCTTTTCATCTTTAGATCAATATATTTCAATTTTAGATGTAGTATGTTTCAATATGTTTCTTAATATACTGATCATGGCAAGTCTTCATTTAATGATGTAACTCCATCCTTTTATGGTGGATTTATCTAAATATATTGCAACGGTTTTGTCACACTCTAGTATTCATCAAGTTTTATGTTGGATTGCGACATTCCTCCATGTTTATGTCACAATTTGGAATTCATCATTTCAATGTTTCTTGAAGGTTTTGCAAAGGGTTTTGTCACATTGCAATGTTCATCAATTGTGATGTTCGATTGCGACATACATCCATGCTTTTCATCTTTTCTATGTTCCTGAAATATTTTATTGGCTATGTTACAGTGTGACATTAAAATTTTGCAATGGTTTTATCGCATTGTGATGTTCATCATGTTTTATGTTGTTAAATGTGGAATTGCAATGTTTTTTTATGGTTTTGTTGCATTGTGATTTTCATCAAGTGTGATGTTCGATTGTGACATCCATCCATGGTTTTCATCTTCGCTATGTTTCTGAAATGTTTTATTGGTTTTGTCACATTGTGAAATTCATCATGTTTTATGTTGGTGATATGGAAATGTAATGTTTTCTAACGGTTTTGTCGCATTGTGACGTTCATCAAGTTGTATGTTGGATTGTGACATCCCTCCATGTTTATGTCACAATCTTAAATTCATCTTTTCATTGTTCCTTGAGGGTTTTGCAAGGGTTTTGACACATTGCAATTTTAATCAATTGCGATATTTGATTCCGGCATTCTGTTGGAATATTCACACCATCATTTTTGTATTTTACATGCTTGCATGCAAATCTGCATGTTGCATGCATTTGCATGCCACTGCATGCATCCAGTCATCATCATGGTTGTCTCCCCAGCACCTAGAGCTTGCTTCTAGCTCTCCAGAGCCTGTTTTTGGCCCTCATTTGGCCTCCTACCTACCTAATGCGCCCTCCTTGACTTATCTGCTTAGTAAGTGCTCTCTTCTCACCTACCACTGTCAGTTAGATCGCCTTTGCTCACCTACCACCAGTTATCACTCAGTTAGGGTGACTTATCTCACCTACCGGGAGTTATCATTCAGTTAGTGCACTGATTGAGTAGTTCTTCCACTGATTGCTCATGCTAATTGCTTGTATCTTCTAGTTAGCTAGTTCTGGAGTTCCACTTGACTATTTGACAGCCTCATGCGCCCTCCTTGGAGTCTCCATTCTCTGATTCATGTCTAGATGGTTCTATTAGACTCAGTTAGACACACTTTACTGACTATTACCATTTATGACTGATACTATTGACTAGATGATGTCTCCATCAGGGATGATTTTAGGGGCGAATTTTCCCCCATGGGCGAATTTTAAGGCGTTTTGAAAATTTAGTGGGCGAATTTTTCATATTAAACCAATTTTTTCATTATTAAAATTTAGCCCAAATATTATCTACCTAGAAAAATGTTTAAAAGAGGTTAGCCCATTTCTATTTATTAAGAAAATTTAGGAAAAATGGCATTCACCCACTTGATAATCGACTTGCAGTCCTCCTTTGCCCCCGATTTCCAAAAATGGTGGTTGGTGGGACAAATTTTCCCTCTTTGGTTCCTCAAAATTGATGAAGTAGTTGAAATCGCCCCAAATTTCTGGTTGAAATTGGTTTTACAGTTGGATTCGCCCTTTGGAGCTTGTTTTAACCCCTGTATATATGCTGCTGGGTTGCAAGCCTTCATGATCCGTCATCCTTTGGTTAACGAGCTGGAAAGGAGCAAATTTTCTTGGGTGTTGTCTTCATTGCAACACCGACAATCTTCTTTTGCAGAGCGCCTTAGCGAATTTTTCTTTTGCAGAGTGTCTTAGCGAATTTTTAAGGTCAGGATCTAGCATTTTTTTTAGGGTTTCAATCTATTCTGTTGATCTGGTCTACATAGCTTCACATTGCTACTATAATCTAAATGCATATCTTTATATTTTTGTCACTTGTGTCTCCATTTCCCCGAATTTAATCATACAATTGTTAAGTACTTTTTTCTTTCCCATTCCTATTTTTAGGAAGTTCTAGAAAGAGACTATTTTTAGTGTATGTTGTGGGTATTTGCAGGTAGATGTTGAACTCAAAACCCTTGTATAAGTTTCTAATTTCTTCTCTGCTATTTATTTTTGAGGTTAGTTCAAAAGGTTTTAGAGTTCAAAATTTGTTTTTTATAGTCCACCTTTTTTTAGGCCCAAGACTTGTATGGGAGGTTTTGAGGTTGAAAACCTTGAATAGGTTTGAGGGAGTCATTATGTTTTTGGTCTTTGTTGTTTTCCTTTAATGGGTGTTAGGGCTCTAGGTTCGTTTCAGAGTATGAAATAGAAGTTTGAATAGTTTGTTTGTGACAGGGTTTGAATTTACTGGGGTTGAAAGTGTTGTAGTCGATTTACTTGCCTCGGTGATAGATGCTCACTTGCCATTCCTTCGATCAATGGCATGTACTCTGTTTTTTAATAGAAGAAAATAATTTTCTGAGGGGGTTCATTGTGGTTTGATTGGCTAGTGTGCACACAGTGTGCAACACATGGTCATCACAAGAAATCTCACCTCCTTAGTTGGGGTGATTATTCATGGTGTTAGTAGATTTTGCATTCACAATTTAGAGATGATTTTGTGGCGTTAGAGCCCCATTCTATTGGATTGCAGAAGTCACTATTACACAATAGCTTTATAGTGCTAAAACACTCATTCATTATGCTACCAAAGTCTATTATGCAACATATTTCATGAATTTGAAGGAGGTCCTTTATTATGCTATAAGAGCCTCTAATTTTTAGTTGCTCCATGGTATTGTAGAGACTTTTCTATTATGGTACATAAGGATTTATCTGAACACTTTCTCATGGTCTCAAGGAAACTTGATTTCTACTACAAATATCACAGTTTTGTAGCAAGGTCATTATTCTAAATATGCCATCCTTCTACTACAAAATTTGTTTCTGTAGAAAAACAAATGCTATAGCAATGGATCAAAGTCAAGTACCCTTATTATGATATTAAATTACTAGGTGGAAGTCAAACACATTTATTTTTGTGAGGAACAAAGTCTTATATAGAATCTCAATGGGAACTAAAATTAAACGTAGATTGGATGTCGAAAAGTTAAAGTGATTTAATAGATGGGATGAAGCTTATGGTTTGTTGCATCTCTGTTTCTGGCAATATTTTTTGCCAAATTCAACATGCAAGTTCACCTAATTAGATCTATACTACTTTGGAATAATTGTTTGCTAAGTAGGATGTGTTAAGAGGTCACCAGCTAGAGAATGGGTTCATCATCTTCAACCCATGCATCTTTAACACTATCCAGGACTATCTCTAAGGTCACTATTGAAACTATGTGTGATTAATTAGTATGAAAAGTGACTAGTTGTGTCCATTCTTGCCAAACTTAGACCTAATTACTCTATTTCTGAAACCTTCCACACTACCAAGAATATATTAGGAGTTGTTTGAAGATGCCATCTCTTAATGATTTTATGATGTGCTGACCAGGGAACAAGACAAGCATGTTCATATTGGTTCTACCTATGCCTAAATATGTAGGGTAAGATTTGTATCAGGAACTTCCATGCTTTCCCTGTCCGACTAGTCAAGCTCTTGAATACTGCAAAATTTTCTCTACTTGTTGGTGTACATTGATGTAGGGAATATTTTTCGCCCAATAGAAGGCTCTCATATGATAGATCCACATCTATACTAATTGTCAAATTGTGACGATGACATGTCTCAAACCCCTCAGTCCATCCTTAAATGAAATTGAAAATAATTTTATGACTTTAAAGATGAATTTGCAAGGTAAATTTCACTAGAAGCACCATAAAATTGGAGGAAATAGAAATGCCAAGGACATGTCTTTTTGAATGGTGTTGTGCAACTAGGAGCAACAAATGAGAAGGTATTGGTGAAAGGGAAGGGCAATGCAGTCAACATTTAGGGTTTGGCAATCAAAAGTATGACACTTGAAGAGGATTTGCAAGAGGTAAATCCTGTTATGAAACATTTAAATTTTTTTCTTGTGTACCATGCTTTTTGAGGTCCTCTAGTCAATCACATATTAGTATTTTCTTCCCTATGGAATCATATAGGATAACATAAACTAAACCCTATCCAAAATCACATCTACAACAACCTCCTCCAATTACCTAGCTCCATGATAAAAGTATTATAATTCTTCGAGTAGATACCCATGCATGCGTTCCCTCTATTGATCCCTCTTTAGGAATTGTCACCTTGTCTTGTTAATGCTCTGCATACTTCCTTTTCATCTTTTCTTTTTTTATTCTCTACCCAAAGTTACTAGGGTATTAGATAATCTAAGTCATGGGCATGATTGTTTGATTATGGATTGACCAAGCCTTGATTGTTTTATGTTTTGGTTGGACCCAACTAGGTTACTGGCTTAATTTAGTATTCCCTTGGTCTTGATATTACTAGTAAGGTATTTGAGTTTGTAATTGCATATTTTTTTAACAATTGTTGAGGGCATTCGTATGCCTTCACTTGTAGACTTTGGGTTAAGGATAGCTTAATTATTGACACTAACAACCTGATCTTTATGGAGTAGTGAAAAAATTATTTAGTTTACACTGGTGTTCTAAGTTGCTTATTTAACATCTATAACATGTTGTTGACAGGCTAGTTGAAACTTTTGAATGCCAGTAGAGCTTATTGATCAACAGCAATTAGCAAAGAAATCGGTCAAATTGATTCTGGAACAAATAATCTTATAGATATCTTTGCAATGGTTCAGTCAGATTGCTTATCAATACATGGTTTAATATTTTGAATGTGGGATGCTCTTCAACAAATGGGTGATATGGTTCGCACACATGATTTAAAAGACACTTCATAGGGAAACTCTTTTTCTTATAATATTCTCACATAACAAGTAATAAAGGCCAATAAGGTGGAGCATCCTTCATATATTAAATGTTGGAGCCATCCTTAAAAAAAATAATGTTGTTTATCATCATTTGGAGCTAGTTGTTCCACATACAAACCTTGAGTACACTAACTGTACATACATGTGTTATATGTAAGCACATCAAAGGATGATAATGGACTAGGAGAACATAAAAACTATCCTTTTAGCTGTTGGAAGTGATTCTCTGAATATGGTGCTTTTAGTGTCTAGTTGAGATGACCCATTGTGCCTATCTTTGCAGATGAATGAAAATTCACAAAACTTACCGTTACCATTGGATATAACTATTGAGTTCTATTAAGTGTGCTACTAATTGTGAGTGTTGTTTTGAGAAGCACAAAGAGATCTAGAGAAGAATGAATTTTACCAATGACTAACTAGGATTCAATGAAATGGAAAGATACTAGAGGCTCCACTAGAATCCATTGAAAGGCTAGAGACTGTTCTAGAAAAAGAAAGTGTATTTTTTAGATTCTTAAAATTGGGTATGTTAGGAAAATTTTAATCATTATTGTGCAAGCAAGATTTCTTTTATTTAATTAAGAGACATTGACTTTTTCCACTACCCTAGGAGTCAAATATTGGGATAACCTCTGTTTATATGGAAAAGCTACTAGAACTACCACATCACCACCACCGACAACCACGTCCTCCTTTTTTAATGTTTTCTAGAAATACTTATGTGTCTAGCAAAACAACTAACTGGTTAGAAATCAGTCATTTATGGGAGAATAAAGCAATAGTATCTCTATTGAAGAGATGAATGAAGCATGGTTCTCATTGTAATGTGAAAATTTTTAGATAACTTCTTATAACTCATTGAGGCCTCTTGTTTCAAAATAGTGTCATTTCTAATGGTAGCATCATTTAATTTTTGTTTTTTCTATATTTCCAGGTTCTACCAATTTTACTCCCTGAAATGCCCCTCCATTATCATCTGTGAGATGTTTTTTTTTTCTCTTGAAAACTCTTGGGTCAACTTCCAGTAAATTTATAGCTATAGATTTTTCCATCAGTTTCTCTTTTGAAGACTTGTATAGATATTGTTTTCTAATATTAGCTAAATATTATTCCAGAATATGACAATGAAAGAGATATTTTAATATATAATCAACTAAATCATATGATATTACTTAACCCTTTTTTTACCTCCATTGAATTCCCATTCATGTTCTTACTGATGTTTACTTCCTTGTGCCACTTCTCTAAAGAGACTTGTTAGGGGAGGGGTAAACCAGATTATCTGATTAGATTTGGTGTAAACTAGGTTAGTGATGCAAATGGTCTGGAATGAGAATTCACATCATAGTTTTGTTCGTTGGCAGGCATCATTGGTAGCAAAAATTTTCTTTAAGTATTTAGTTTCCTCAAATAATACATGTCAGATCATGGTTTGGATAATGGAAATGAAGTTTGATTTGGGTGCTTTTCCCTTTTTATGTTTTCCCAAAGAATTGTCTTTTTGGATGATTCTCCAAGGGATCCTGAAATAGGAATGTTGTGAAGTGTTTTAGATGACAATTCATTTTAACTGATCAATTTGAATGTCTATTGGAAAATAAAAATTCTTGTATCACTAATCACTTGCTATTTCTTTTTGATAAGACAAATATTTACATATAGCCAAAATTGCTTGTGGATTTGACCATACAGATGGAATTCCATCAGCTCATTTACACAATGAACTTTCAAATAGTGAGATAAGAACAGTTTTTTTGGATGTGCTTCTCCAAAGAATCCTAAAATGCAAATGTTTTTGGATGAGAATTAATTTCAACTGATCAATATGAATTTTTACTAGAAAATAATAATTGTTGTATCACTAATGATATTTCCTTCTTTTTGACAAGACAACTTTTAAATATATGCAAAACTGCTAGTGGATTGACCAGACAATTGGAATTCCGTTAGATCGTATAAAGTTGTAAAATAGGCCATGATTGTTGAGTATTAAATCTTTTAATAATTCCCTCCATTCTCATTCCTCCAAGGTTGGATCATAATATATTAATTTTCTCCTGGGGCCCTTTTCTATGGTAAGGTTTTTGTTGAGGTCTTCAAATTTGTTACAACTTCTACGGACATGTTTGATATTTTTTTACAGCCTCAGATATCAAGTCCAGGAAGATTTCCAAATGCCACGATGGTCCTTTGTTTCTATTGGACAAAACATCAATATCTACTTTGGAATCTTGCTCAAATATTACCTGTTGGAGGATTAGATCAAGGCCAAGCTTTAGGCCCTACTTAATTCCCTCCAACTCTATTTGGTTATTAATTGCTAAACTATACACATATAGATATGAATTGACCATTGTCTTCCCTTGTGTCCCATCCTACTTCTGCTTTCCCCAAAGTCACCTTTTCTTGTCCCACCATTGGTAATTTTGATCTGGCCTCTATCTGGTGGATGCCAGTTCTGTTGGGGATGGTCTCCCTTCCCTCATGGTGCTGCTTTACTGGAACACTAATGGGAGGTTCTGTATTCTTGGCACCTTCTGCATTTTAGCAACTTTGGTATTTGGTATTTGATGTTATCAGTTTATAAGTTACTATGTTTGTATTCCTTAGGTTAAGTAACACTCTTGTTTTTTTTGGTGGAGTATAGTAATAACCATCTTCTTCCTCCACACCAATATCTTGGACAGATAACCATCTTTTGTGCCAAATGTTTGTAGTTATAGGATTTGTTATCAAATTTAGCATGCACCTAACTTTTTGTTGTAGAAAATGTACCAAATTAGCAGGGAGATAAACCTAATCCAAAAACAATCCATAAGTGCAACCACAGGTTCATTTTTAAATAGAGAAAGGATTCAAGGTCCACCAAGAGGTCAGCTAGTTTAAATAGTAAAGCATCGGCTATACACATAAGAAGGGCCAACGAATTTTTTATTGACAGTGTAAATCTTCCAGTTCCAACTAAGAGACAACAAGAACAGTTAAAGAGACCAACACCCATATATTTCATATTTGACAAACAACCAAAAGACAGTAAAAAATATACAACCATCATGTCCATATTGTCCAGACCTATAAAATAAGTAAGACAGTAATTATATTGTAGCCCATGATTTTGTATAGTTCATAAGCATGACATGGGTTTCCAGATTCCCATTAGATGATTCCCAACACAAGTCCTCTCACCAATCACGACAACCGACAATATGGTTTAATGCTTATGTTAATTTTGAATGAAACATAATTTATAGATAACTAGTCAATCATTTCGAGGTTGTCGCCTCCTCATTGCATGAGTGGTGTCTAAGAAAAGGAGATGATATTAGTTGAAATCTTAGGAAACCAAAAGTAATCAACCTGAAAATATTTAATTCAACTGCTTATGCTCTAGGGGAAAAAAGAGAAATTTTATACCACAAGTAGAATTTTGGTTGGGTCAAAACCATAGAGGCTTTTGGATCCTTGCAAAAAATTTATGATGAGAGTAGAATGTGAGAATCAATACAATTCATATTCAATCAGGTTGTTTCACTTCAAATATGGATGATGATTGCTGCCCTGAAGCTGAAAAATCAGCCTGCAAGGAGGACATGTGCAAAATGTTGGGAAAACATCATGAAGGGATGTGCAGGTAGCAAGGGATGCAAGAGATGTTAAGAATGCTTCAGGAGAAGTGAGGAATAAGCCCAAGATTGCATTTCCTACTTTATCACGACCTATTGGGATCTAATTTCTTCTTGTAGAGAATAATTGCTTGATATTATTGCATGATGTAATGTCCCATTACATAGCAGGAGAGGGAGATGTATGTTATGTAACTCTTCAGTATCTAATCAATAATTTGTGAATCCTAATTGCATCACCTTATTAAAGGGTTCTACTTGTTACTCCCCATTTTGTATTTGTGTCAACGTGCGATTTTGATCACGCTCTTGAAGGGGTGACATTGTTCATTTTGTTGGTTCATTCCCATTATTTGATGATGCCATAGTGATGATATGGATTGTTTGAAGCATGCTGGGTGTGTTCTAGGCATAAAGGCTACCTTGATATTCAATTGTAGACACATAACAGAGGTAAAGTTCCACCTAATAAGTAGGAACAAAAAAAGGCTTGCAAATCTGGGTCAATTTGAGAGTGAAGGAAGAATAATCAACAGTAAAAAAGCAGTAAAAGAGGTCATTCCTGGGTTTGTTTTTAAACATTTCCACGTATATACGAGCTTTGTCATGTCCTCCTAAAATTATGAGTAACAATCAAAGTGAACTCTGGGCCCTTTTCCCACCTCCAAACTACATTATACAACATTATGAGAAAAATATATGGTGACAACAGACCCGAATTCAAAGGTCTGAGCAGTTATAAGGAAATTATGGGCATGCATGTGAATAAAACTAGCAGCAACCTAGTTTTTTTCATCAATTCAGGGCGGAAAATCAGAGTTCTCGGTGCATTTTTATCAAACTTGGGCATGAACAGACCCATTTGACAATAAAAAAGGGAAGACTGAACAGATTTCAACCTCCTAACAGCAGTAAAACACATTCTGGGCACATCCTAGGGCTGTCCATTCCAATTCTGGGATAATTCTAGGAGTGGGATGCCTTCTCATCGCAGCAAGTCCTGTACAGGTAACAGCATTACTATTTCTAGGATATACAAAGTTTTATCATATATTTATTTATAAGATCCTTTTGTTTTGGATACTTGCAGGTAGTTTTTGATACCTTGCTAGTTGACAACAAGAAGGATCTTGGATGGGTAGGAAATGGTGAACCTTCCATGGGTACTTTATCAGGATCCATTTCAGGGGGGTCCCCTTCTCCTTCTACTGTTGTGCAATCTAGGGCAGAAACTTCTGCCGGTACCAATCTGAGAAAAGGAGGTGAAGGTGAGAAAAATACTGGAGGTGGTAGTTATAATATGCAACCTCAAGTTTTAAGTATGATGCCGCTGCAGTCGATGGACTGGGAAGGTGCTCACATTTAAGTTGAAACAAAGAGTGACACGGAGATGGCCTTGACAGGTGGGTGTTTCATTAACTGCTTCTTTAGTTGGTACCACATCCATGCTTTTCAATTTGAGTTATTGATGGAACTCTTTCTTTGGGAGAGCTTGTTAATACAGTCAATTTTTCTGCTTTCCTTCTGATCTTAAATTGAATTTTCCAGTCTTCAAGTACTGCACTCTTCTTTATCACCAACTCTGTTCTTCAAAATTGCAGTGCATGTGTGTGTGTGTGTGTGTGTGTACACACACACATATCATGAGTATTGATCTTAAAGAGTTCTAAATGTTAGTATGATGGAACACAATTAGTAAATTTTCATTAGCACAATAATATTTTATGGCAAGAAGGCATGATGGTTACCTGGGTTTTATGATTTTATCATAGAATTAATAGCAAGAGCTGCTTTAAAAATGCTGATTTGAAGATTTGAAACAAGAAGTCTCATGGACTTGCTAGCCTGTGAAGGACTTATCTCTATTGAAATGAAATGTGCATAAGAATCTTGTCTAGGGTGCATCATAAACTAGAAAGGAACTTGTCTCAGAGAGAATGCTAAAAAACTACATTTAAAATGAAGAGAAAATTGCTATAAGCTTTGATTGCAGTGTGCATATATCAACACTTGTTGTAATTGCCGTGGAACACTCACAATTCTATTAGAAAAGAGAGAATAATGCTAGTGTAGAATTGCTAAGAGAATAAGTTCAGGAGCTGTTTTAGAAATTGGATAGTATTTTGGTGAAGCAAACTAAGTGGACATTACATAATATTTTTATCTTCAAGTCACATGTCCATCTCTTGTTGTTCATCATGCACTTTTACATAAGTGTTCAAGGGCTTATAGGGTGTGTTGTATGTCAATGTTGCGGTTGTTTGAAGTTGGGCTGGTAGTCAAGTAGTTTGATTGTTCAATTTTCATTTCCTTGAGCTATGTAATGTTCAAATAGGTAATAGCACAACTTCTAAGAGGATGTCTCAGAGCCTTTGCTAAAGCTGCCAATTAGTATATAAAGGTCCTTAATCATTCATTATGTGGTAAGGAAGAGGTGTTGCTTCTTTACTTTTCCTTCTTGTTGGTTAGATGGTTGTTGCATTATCCCCAGAGAATCATCCAAGGAGGTGCACGACATTTCCATGTATTTCTTCAACCTAATTATCTACTTCTATTGCCTTCTTACTGTTTCGTCAAAATGAGCAAAGCATTTTTTTATTATTATTGAAAAATACTTCTTATATTCACATAAACGTATTTAGAGAGAAAGTGTAAAAGTTCAAACCCCAACCCGGTTTCAAGTCTTGATAAAAATCATAGTTTAATGCCCAACCCCATTTCAGTGACTGCTGAAAATCACATTAGCATAAATTAATTTTTATAACTTGAAACACTTGAAATCTGTTACTGCTATAGAATAGAAAATTAAAAGCACACAGGAAATTTTTTGCGCAGTAGATTTTTGGGCAAATAGCCCCTGGATCAATTCTCAGCTCTGTTTTGACCATAAATCAACAATTGTAGGCATCAATTCCAATTCTGTGCATAGTTTGAAGCAAATTCTTGAGGTTGCAACCCTAAAATCAGTCCATGTGCACAAAAACAACTTTGTAAACAGCTCTCTTCTAATTTTGGCCATGAACAGGGTAGTAGAGAAGTGTTAGAAAGGACCACCATGAAGCTTATTTTTGTGTCTATTGAGGAGGGGCATCACCTTTGGAACCCTTATCTCAACATGTTTATACCTTGATAAAATTGTTTAGGTGCTTGCTCGAAGGGCAGTGTTCAACCCTACTAGCAAAGAAAGTCATCATTTTCTGTAATGTGTTGTGTATTTTCCAACTTGATCTTGACGTTGAGTTTCTTGTTTGATGAAATTTATCTGATATTGTTCAAATGTGTTGATTTTGTAGAGAGATGACCAGACATCATTGTCAAGTATATCATCCTTTTATGGGGAATGATTGGGAACTGTAGCCTCTACCTATTGTTTCCAAACCAACTCCAAGATTGTTTGCTAGGTTCTCCCTATTTCTTCCTTCTGCTTTCCAAGTTCTCCCTTGTTTCTTCCTTCTGCTTTCCAAGTTCTGTTGTTATTTTAGTGTCTAGAAGATCCGTCTTAAAATACATCAAATGTGCCATCATTTTAGATTTGGGGATTTCAAAACAATCCTTTTGCCTTGACAGTTACAATAAGTGTATTTTCATATAATATCTTGGTCATCTTCCTTCTTTGCATAGAGGCTTCTATCTATGCCAATAGTCGTAGATTGTTATGGCTATCATACGATTTAATGCTTAGCCAACTGATTGCTCTTTTTGAAGTTGGATTTGTCTTCTTGTTTCAAATTATCAACGTCATTTCCCTACCTAGCAATATTTGTAGGGTCAATAAAATTTTCATGTAAACTACTTGCCATTAATCAGTAATTATAAATTGCTCAGAATATTATTATATAAATTATTCATCAAAATAAATCTTTTGTATTACTATTTTCCAGAGTGTATTTGGCAGGGATGGCAATTCCTTACTAGCCTATGGGAATCTCAGACTAAAGTCAACCAGTAATAGTTGGTTCTCAATATTTTGTACACTGTGAGTTATTATGAATTGCCAACCATGGCTATAGCCTGCAAGCAAGTTTTAAGATTATGTAAAAGTGCACATGGCAAGTAATTATGGGCTTTGAAAATCAATTCTCAACCATGTTTCGATATCAAAGAAGCATCCAATCTCAAGGTTGGGCCGGTTTTGAAGCAGCTCCTAAACTGTAATTCTAGACCATGAATCAGAGGTAAAAAAGATTAATCCCACCCCAAATCAGTAGTAAACAAGACTCCTTGAATTTTGGGCATATTTAGAAGTTAAGACAACCCTTAAACAATAATTCTGGGCATATTGTAGTAGTTATGAGCACTTAAATAGTGGTAGAACATGGTTTTTGGTGACTTGACTTGGCATGAATGATCTGGTTGGGTGATTATGAAGAACGATAATGCCCTAATGGTTCATGGATGCCCTAAATCATTGCACTTAGACTCATCCTCTAAAATATGCTATGTGTTAAAACTGTAACTCAATAAGTTTCCCACAAGTCTGGGCATAAGAAATAGCATTCTGAGTAAGTTTCCCACAAGTATGAGAATAAAATACAGCATTATGAGTTGAATGTGATGTGAATAACAGTCAGAAGGACCTATCCCGTACTCTTACAGCCTTAATGTATAAGTTATGGGCATAAATTATCAGTATCTTGGACACTTTCCAAACATATATGTGCAATTCCAGTGAGTAAACAACAATTCTGGGATTTGAAAACCAATTATGGACGATGCTTTCACATCAAAGAAGCATCCAATCTCAAATCTAGGCCTGTTTTGAAGTAGTAGCACCCCTACACTATGAATTCTGGGCCATGAATCAAAGGTAAAAGGGATTAATCCCCCCCAAATTAGTAGTAAACATGCCTCCTTGAATTCTGGGCAGATATGAAAGTTAAGACAACCCTTAAACAATAATTCCGGGTGTATTGTAGCAGTTATGGGCACTTAAATAGTGATGGATAAGACTATTTCTCAGATCTAGGTGGTCTGTTGACGAGGTTCAGCGGTGAAAATCATTGATTCAGCAGCCTTAAGGTAATTCTAGGCATGGACAACATTTCAAGTGAGCCTAAAGACCTATGCATTAGGGCAGCACATCAGCCATTTCCCCCTCCAAATAGTCTTGAAGCTTCAGCATATGGTCTTGGGTAGGCTTGTATCATCATTGAAGGCTAGCGTTCAACGGTACTTTAGTCCATAGGGAGGCCACACCTCCTAGAAGTATGTATATGGGTCGTTCCAGCCTGATTGAGGTTCAAGCCTTGAGGAGTTTACATCAGTTGGAGTAGCTATGCTTTGTAACAGTGAATGCCTGCATTATGTTCAGAAAGAAGGGTGTGCCCATCCATTTAGGAGACATGTTGGAAGAGAGAACTGTATTTACACTTACTTGGAAGAGCATTTCTTGTTGGAAAATTCCTATATCCTCTTTGAATTCCTTGGAATACTGACTTCTAGATGAATTTTTGGTTGCATTGTGGGCACATGTTGGTCGAGCAGCCACCTTTTGGAAGATCAGCTGCACATTCAGGGTCAATTTAGAAGTGTATGGGGCAAGTATTGAAGTGCCTGGGTGCAATTTTGAAGTGAGTGGGGAAAATATTGAAGTGTATAGGCGTTTTTATCATCATTGGGAGAATTTTGAAGTGGCCGAGGGAAGTATTGAAGTGCATGGGGCATTTCTATCATCATTGGGTCAATTTAGAAGTGCATGGGGCATGTATTGAAGTGCCTGGGGGGAATTTTGAAGTGCCTAGCGAAAATATTGAAGCGCATGGGGAGTTTTTATCATCCTTGGGAGAATTTAGAAGTGCATGGGAAAATATTGAAGTGCTTAGGGCATTTTTATCATCTTTAGAAGAATTTTGAAGTGCCCATGGCAAGTATTGAAGTGCATGGGGCATTTTTCTTATCACTTGGTGAATTTAGAAGTGCATGGGGCATTTTTCTCATCACTAGGTGAAGTTAGAAGTGCCTAGGGTTGTTGTTTATCAATGTATGGATGCTTTTGTAGTGTTGGGACGTTTTAAAACAGTGATGGGCAAAGTTATTACTTGACGAGGTAAATTTGTGTGGATTGAGGCATTTTTGTGATTGCCTGGGTGATTATATCATTGTCGGGTATTTTTCTCCCTTTCCTAGGGCAAGTATTGAAGTGCCTAGGGCATCTTTATCATCATTGGACGAATTTTGAAGTGTCTAGGGCAAGTAATGAAGTTCCTGGGAAAACATGGAAGTGGATGGGGGTGTTTTTATCTTCGACGCGAGAATTTTGAAGTGCCTAGGGAAAATATTGGAAGTGTATGGGTGTTTTTATCATTGTTGGGAGAATTTTGAAGTGGTCGAGGAAAGTATTGAAGTGCGCAAGGAATTTTTCTCATCACTAGGTGAATTTAGAAGTGCATGGGGCAAGTATTGAAGTGCCTTGGGGGAATTTTAAGTGTTTGGGGAAAATATTGAAGTGTGTGGGGAGTTTTTATCATCCTTGGGAGAATTTTGAAGTGCCTGGGAAAATATTGAAGTGCTTAGGGCATTTTTATCATCTTTTAGAGAATTTTGAAGTGCTCGAGGCAAGTATTGAAGTGCATGGGGCGTTTTTCTTATCACTTGGTGAATTTAGAAGTACATGGGGCGTTTTTCTCATCACTAGGTGAATTTAGAAGTGTGTGCAGTTGTTGTTTATCAATGTATGGATGCTTTTCTAGTGTTGGGACATTTTAAAACACTAATGGGCAAAGTTATCACTTGCTGAGGTAAGTTTGTGTGGATTGAGGCATGTTTGTGATTGCCTAGGTGATTATGTCATTATTGGGTGTTTTTTTCCCTTGCCTAGGGCATATTTATCATCACTGGATGAATTTTGAAGTGTCTTGGGAAAGTATTGAAGTGCTTGGGAAAACATGGAAGTGGATGGGGGCGTTTTAATCTTCGCCGCGAGAATTTTGAAGTCCCTGGGGAAAATATTGAAGTGTATGGGTGTTTTTATCATTGTTGGGAGAATTTTAAAGTGACCGAGCAAAGTATTGAAGTGCGCGGGGCGTTTTTCTCATCACTGAGTGAATTTAGAAGTGCATGGGGTAAGTATTGAAGTGCCTTAGGCGAATTTTGAAGTGCTTGGAGAAAATATTGAAGTGTATGGGGAGTTTTTATCATCCTTGGGAGAATTTTGAAGTGGCTTGGAAAATACTGAAGTGCTTAGGGAATTTTTATCATCTCTGGGAGAATTTTGAAGTGTAAGTGCCCAGAGCAAGTATTGAAGTGCCTGGGGTGTTTTTCTCCTCACTGGTGAATTTAGAAGTGCATCATTGGGGTGTTTTTCTCATCACCAGGTGGATTTAGAAGTGCATGGGGAATGTTTCTCATCACCAGGTGGATTTAAAAGTGCATGGTGCATTTTTCTCATCAGTAGGTGAATTTAGAAGTGGATGGGGGCATTTTTATCTTCGCTGCGAGAATTTTGAAGTGCACAGGGCAAATATTAAAGTGTATGGGCGTTTTTATCATCGTTGGGAGAATTTTGAAGGGTCAAGGAAAATATTGAAGTGCATGGGGCGTTTCTATCATCATTGGGTCAATTTAGAAGTGCATGTGGCAAGTATTGAAGTGACTTGGGGAAATTTTGAAATGCTTTGGGAAATATTGAAGTGCATGGGGAGTTTTTATCATCCTTGGGAGAATTTAGAAGTGCCTGGGAAAATATTGAAATTCTTAGGGCAATTTTATCATCTTTCGGAAAAAATTTACGTGCCCGGGGCACGTAAAATCAAAACTTTGAGTCTTACTAGCAAAAGATTCACCAAATTTTTACTATATTTTATAAATCAGTGAAAGTTTCGCCAAGTTTTTACAATTTTTTATAATTAAGTGAAATATTCACCAATATTTTACAATATCTTATAATTTAGTGAAAGATTTGCCAATATTTTACAACATTATATAATGAAATGAAATATTTGCCAAAAAATATATATATATATACATATTATATTATTGATAAAATCGCCTTCAAGTTTTCCTATATATCGAGGAGATTCGCCCATTTTTTATACATATAAATTTTGGGGGGGTTCTTAAAATCATCCTTGGTCTCCATTGTTATCCAAGCTAGACTTCGAGTTAGACAGCCTCATGCACTCCACTTAGAGTCTCCATTCCTTGATTTATGGATAGTTAGTTCTGTTAGATTCAGTTAGACACACTTGACTGACTCTTACCACTCATGACTGATACTGTTGACTAGTTGATGTCTCCATAGTTATTCATGCTAGAATTTGAGCTCAGAATTCGAATTCCCTACTTGGCTAATTCGAATCCTATATGATGCCTCGTCATTGATTATTGTAACACATTATCTACATTCATTATTCATTGTATGATATTGACATTGTCCATTATTCTGTGTTTGTGAGTGATTATTGAATGCATGCTTCTTCTTCTTTGCAAATAATCTTGAGAGTTAGATTGTGAGTTTGTTACAGTTGCTAGATACCTACAGATTATCACACATTCATCCATGTTTTTTCACCTTTGTGATGTTCTTGGAAGGTTTTATTGGTTATGTCACATTGTGACATTGATATTTTGCAATGGTTTTGTCGCATTGTGATGTTCATCAAGTTTTATGTCGGGATTGTGACATTCTTCCATGTTTATGTCACAATCTGAAATTCATATTTTCAATGTTTCTCGAAGGTTTTGCATAGGTTTTTGTCACATTGTGATGTTCATCAAGTGCGATATTCGATTGTGACATCCATCCATGGTTTTCATCTTTGTTATGTTCCTAAAATGTTTTATTGGTTATGTCACATTGTGACATTCATTTTTTGCAATGATTTTATTGCATTACGATGTTCATCATGTTTTATGTTGGTTATATGGAATTGCAAAGTTTTTTATGGTTTTGTTGCATTGTGACATTCATAAAGTGTGATGTTCGATTGTGACATCCACCTAAGTTTTTCATCTTTGTTATGTTCCTGAAATGTTTTATTGGTTTTGTCACATTGTGATGTTCATCATGTTTTATGTTGGTCATATGGAAATGCAATGTTTTTTAATGATTTTTTCATATTGTGATGTTCATCAAGTGCGATGTTCTTTTGCAACATCCATCCATGGTTTTCATCTTTGCTATGTTCCTGAAATGTTTTATTGGATTTTTTGCATTGTGATGGTCATCATGTTTTAGGTTGGTTATATGGAAATGCAATGTTTTCTAAAACAATTCTCACATTGTGACATTCATCAAATTCTATTTGGATTGCGACATTCCTTGATGTTTATGTCATAGTATGAAATTCATCTTTTCAATTTTCCTCGAGGGTTTTGCAAGGCTTTTGTCACATTGTGACATTCATTGATGGAACTCCATCTTTAGATCAAGATATTTCAAGTTTAGATGTAGTATATTTCAATATGTTTCTTAATATAATGGTCATGGCACTTCATTTAATGATGGATCTCCATATTTTCATGGTGTATTTATCTAAATATATTGCAACGGTTTTGTCACATTCTGGTGTTCATCAAGTTTCTTGTTGGATTGTGACATTCCTCCATGTTTATGTCACAATTTGGAATTTATCTTTTCAATGTTTCTCAAAGGTTTTGCAAAGGGTTTTGTCACATTACAACGTTCATCAATTTTGATTTTTGATTGAGACATCCATACATGCTTTTCATCTTTGCAATGTTCCTAAAATATTTTATTGGTTATGTTTGGTTATGTCACATTGTGACATTCATATTTTCCAATGGTTTTATCGCATTGTGATGTTCATCATGTTTTATGTTGGTTATATGGAATTGCGATGTTTTTTTATGGTTTTGTTGCATTGTGATGTTCATCAAGTGATGCTCGATTGTCACATCCATCCATGGTTTTCATCTTTGTTATGTTCCTGAAATGTTTTATTGGTTTTTTCACATTGTGATGTTCATCATGTTTTATGTTGGTTATATGGAAATGTAATGTTTTTTAATAATTTTGTCACATTGTGACATTTATAACGTGCAAAGTTCGATTCCGACATCCATCCATGGTTTTCATCTTTGTTATGTTTCTAAAATATTTTATTGGTTTTGTCACATTGTGATGTTCATCATGTTTTATGTTGGTTATATGGAAATGCAATGTTTTTTAACGGTTTTGTCGCATTGTGGCGTACATAAAGTTTTATGTTGGATTGCGACATTCCTCCATGTTTATGTCACAATATTAAATTAATCTTTTCATTGTTCCTTGAGGGTTTGCAAGGGTTTTGTCACATTGCAATTTTGATTAATTGCGATGTTCGATTCTGACATGCATCCATGGTTTTTCATCTTTTCTATGTTCTTGGAAGGTTTTATTGGTTGT
The DNA here is from genome assembly GCA_027924585.1 of Larix kaempferi. Classification (NCBI taxonomy): domain Eukaryota; kingdom Viridiplantae; phylum Streptophyta; class Pinopsida; order Pinales; family Pinaceae; genus Larix; species Larix kaempferi. The sequence goes on along the minus strand of BSBM01000637.1, from coordinate 10,710,869 downwards.
GTCACACTGTGACATTGATATTTTGCAATGGTTTGTCGCATTGTGATGTTCATCAAGTTTTATGTTGGGATTGTGACATTCTTCCATGTTTATGTCACAATCTGAAATTCATATTTTCAATGTTTATCGAATGTTTTGCAGAGGGTTTTGTCACATTGCGACATTCATCAAGTGCGATATTTGATTGCAACATCCATCCATGGTTTTCATCTTTTCTATGTTCCTAAAATGTTTTATTGGTTATGTCACATTGTGACATTCATCTTTTACAATGGTTTTATTGCATTGCGATGTTCATCATGTTTTATGTTGGTTATATGGAATTGCAAAGTTTTTTATGGTTTTGTCTCCTTATGACATTCATCAATTGCGATGTTCGATTGTGACATCCATCCATGGTTTTCATCTTTGTTATGTTCGTGAAATGTTTTATTGGTTTTGTCACATTGTGATTTTCATCATGTTTTATGTTGGTTATATGGAAATGCAATGTTTTTTAATGATTTTGTCATATTGTGATGTTCATCAAGTGTGATTTTCATTTTCATCATCCATCCATGGTTTTCATATTTACTATGTTCCTAAAATGTTTGATTGGTTTTGTCCCATTGTGATGTTCATCATGTTTTATGTTAGTTATATGGAAATGCAATGTTTTTTAACAGTTTTCTCACATTGTGACATTCATCAAATTATATTTGGATTGTGACATTCCTTGATGTTTATGTCATAATATGAAATTCATCTTTTCAATGTTCCTTGAGGGTTTTGCAAGGCTTTTGTCACATTGCAAGGTTCATCAAGTTTGATTCTTGATTCTTATTTCATCCATGGTTTTTCATCTTTGCTATGTTCTTGGAAGGTTTCAATGGTTATGTCACATTGTGAAATTGACCTTTTGTAATGATTTTGTCGCTTTGTTTTGTCCATTAGGTTTTATGCTGGATTGCAACATTCCTCCATGTTTATGTCACAATCTGAAATTCATCTTTTCAATGTTCCCCAAAGGATTTGCAAGGTTTTTGTCACATTGGGAGATTCTTCAAGTGCTATGTTCCTCATTGTATAAGTAATGTTATGATGTGTGTCATAACCCTTCATGGAACTCATACATAATGTTTCATTAGTTACTTTCAACAATAGATTTGTCGCATTACAACATTCAACGAAGGTTACATATTGAATTGTCACATTCTGATATAATATTTTTTAATATCTTTATGTAAAATAAATATAATAATATTTATTTTACATAAAGACAAAATCCTTCATGAATCCCATCTTCATGAAAAACTTTCACATTGATAGGCAGCATAATGATTTAACCATTACAACATTGATTTTATGTACCTATTGCATTTCAATTTATGTTGAATATGTATCATAATGTGTATACATATGTGTAATATTAATAAATTAATAATGTTAATTATAATATAATAATTATTTATTTAAATAACAAATAATTATTTAATATATTATTATTAATTAAATAACAATATTAGTTATTAATTAATTAATACATTAATATTTTTATTTTTTTTGTTGGTAAGTGATAATACTCCTTATGGCATGGTTGAATTTTAGTATCTGCGAGTTTGGAAGAGGCGACCTTTCGGCTTAAGGGTGTCTTAACCATCACGAGGCACAACTGTTCTACATCTCACACATAATTAATACATTAATATTATCATTAACTAAAAACAATATTACCAATTAAATTATTTTATAATTATTTTGTTTAATTACTTATTATAAAATAATAGTAATGTTTAATCAATAATATTCTTTAATTAAAAAATATTATTAATCAAACAAATAAAATATATATTTCATTAAATTATTAAATAATATTAACCTATTAATATTTTTAATTAATTAATACTATTATTAACTAAATAACAATAATATGGAATAAATTATTTTATAATTATTCTTTCTAATTAAATATTATAAAATAAAAATATTGTTTAATAAAACAATGTTATCAATTAAACAATTAAAAGAGGCATTTCATTAAAATTATTAAACAGTATTATTCTATTAATGTTTAGGAGATATGTGTATGGGCTCACACCCTTTAGTAGCAACAATTACATTAATAATATTAATGTGTCAGAATAAATTGATTTCATATGTGTCGGAATAAGTCCATTTCATATTATTGTTTTTTCATATAGTATGTGTCCAATTTAAGTCTATCTAAGTATTTTAAGTATTGGGTCACATTAATATTAATATGGTTGTTGCTAATTAAAATTTAGTTAAAGATTATTTAAATGGTCAAACCAACCAACCATTGTTGAGGAATGACAGACCACTGAACCACAATTTGGCAAAGCACTGAGTGCTTTCCAAATTCCTCCCTCCCTGTTCTGGGAGAAGATGCAACTAGATGAACCATTTTGACAGTGACGTCCTTATTAGGAATGGACTGTTCATTGATTTTCAGACAGTTCAGTTTCAGAGAGCACTCATTATGCTGAAGCCTTCGTTCAGGAAAGCAGGGCTCCTTCCCAATGTTCCCATATTCATGGTAAGATGACACCACACGTAATCTTACAGAAGATGATTAAAAACAGCTGATTCGCATCTGATGATTAAAAAAAGCGGATTCCCATGAATGCGGTACTTGCAAAGCATTAAATCACATGCACGTACGTAGTATAAGAATTTCACGACGAGCATTATCTACCCAGAGCGTTAAATGCTGCGTGGGGTGGTGTCTATGCCGTTGAATCTGAAGCAACTATGATCCAATGGCGTACACACCACCCAACGCAGCATTTAATACCGCGCAGGGACCAGGGTTATGGCCCCAGGGTTATAGTGTTCGTTTTAGGTATTTCACAGGTTACCAAGTTACCATAATTTATTTTGTCATATAGTATCTGTGATTGATGATATTGGGACTGTCTCGGTCTGTCTCAACCTGACAAAATCCGTACTATAGACTTGCTACATTATTGCACGAGCTCTGCAAGTTGCTCTGGTGAGAGACCTTGATAAGAAACCCTAGCCAGTCTTCAGAATCCGATATTGGTTTTACATAGTATCAATTTAACAATGAAATAAATATGCATGTCCCCTTGTTATTATGGAATGCTATAAGATCTTCATTAGATGATGTTACATTTCCATATCCACATAATTACAAAGCCTTTTGGATACAGCTGAGCGCCAGTGACTCTAGATTGCCAGGGCGGAGAAGTGTAAAAATTTGCCTTTTTCTTTTCTTGCCATGGTCTGCATTTCTTCTTTCAGCTACTATTTTCAGCAGCCTTACCTCGTTAACACGTTTTCAGAGAGCAGACTGGAACCTACAGGATCCATTAATTGGGCAAAATCTCAACTCCCGAACAGGGACCAAACTGAAGAACCAAATATAGGAGATATAGAGACCATCAGAGGATTAAATAGTTGCTGCTACAAGGGAGTGAGGCAGCGGAGCTGGGGAAAATGGGTTTCAGAGATTCGAAATCCAAAGAAGAAGACACGAATATGGCTGGGATCGTTTCCTACGCCAGAGATGGCTGCGAGGGCATATGATGCAGCTGCTCTGTATATTAAAGGCGACATGGCTTCGCTCAATTTCCCTGAATTAGCTTCTTCCATACCTCACCCTGTTTCTATCTCCTGCAAAGATATCCAGGCTGCTGCTGCTGGAGCTGCTGCTGAACTTTGTCCTCCAAACCAGCTAGCCAAAACCAACGAAAATAAAAGGAGAAGAAAGGATGGTAAAGGGAAAACATCTGAAGCACCATATACGAATGTGTTTGCTCCAACAGATACAATGGAAAAGGATTTCTTTGCAGAATCTGTGGACGGTCCAATAGAACATAAAGAGCCACCATATTTAGTAGATGAAGACGTGATCTTTAACCTTCCCAATATCCTCATTGATATGGCACAAGGCATGCTGCTTCCTCCTCCTCTTCCACCACCTTCACCTCGTTCTGAAGAAGTCGATATTGGATTCGAGGGTACCTCGTTCCTGTGGAATTTCTGATATTCAACGATGTAGAATGCATTAAAACTTATTGTCAGTTTTAAAAATGCTCCGCAGTTGCAGACGATGTTCTATTATTATTCATTTGGTTTGTGTGATGCCACTTGAATCATCGCTTTTACTTGGGAAAGTATTAATTGCCATTAGTAGACCTTTGCTATAGTTTTCTCTCAGGATTTCTAGGCTAAGGCCAGTCTCTACTGTTGTTATTTTATTTATACTGTTTTCTATATACGGCATTGCATCCTTACTTTTTTGTTTGGATCTATATGTCGGTTTTAGTTACTATTCGATCTGTCTCATTCATTAAAGCGCTTTAGTTTCATATTATATTTGCTAGCATTGTTGTTGAAGATTAACGCTTCAATTAGCTAAATGTTGGTTGTAACTAAACAGTTGTGTTACTGCAAACCGTTTTGAAATGTAACAAATAAGGATTGCACCTTGTACTAATAAAATTTCTATTTAGTTTTTATGTTTTCATTTCAATTTTATATATCAGAGCAGCATAACAGCCTTGACTCTCTTACAATAGTGGCTGGAACATGAACTTATTGTAATAATAGTCACTATAGGATACATAGGTTAGTATAGGAGAGAAGAGTGTGCTACTGTGTGCGTTACTTTTCTATGTCTTTTGTGGAAGTATAGGGAGCCGCCTATTGGCTTCCGTGGAGAAGAATCTGTGTGTTTTACTGGAAGGATCCGAAGCTGCAAATATTCCCACCAGCAAATAGAGAGCTGCCATATCAGTCTCATGATATATTGTTGCATGCAAGAGCTGCCAAGTCTTGTGAAGGGAGGCAACCAACAACATGCAGCGAAACACGCCAACAACATGCAGGGAAACACGCTAATGCGATTAGGAGGAGACACCTGCAAATTATGTTGGAAAACTTCTTAAAGCCACGATATGCAAGAACACAATGTTTGTAATGGTTCATATGGTGGAAAAATACACAATGTTTGTAATGGTTCATATGGTGGAGAAATACACAATGTTTGTAATGGTTCATATGGTGGAAAAATATGTGTGTAGAATTATTTTTATTATTATTATTTATAAATAGATATGTAAGTGACACAAAGGAGGACAACTTATTTTGAATAATTAGTTTCTTTTCTTTGCTACATGAAATACTTAAAATAGTGTAACTCAATATGGATTGTTGTCCAAGTAATTTTGGATCAGTTGTGATCTAGGGAATGATTCTTTCTTGATTGTTGAGGTTATGAACATGTGAATTGTCAAGTAATTGACTTTGAAAGATCTATGATTTAGGAGTGGGGTGGAATCAGTGAACTCCTAATCTAACTCGGGAATTCTACCTTTAAGATGGTGATAAGACAGCATGATGGAGTACCTACAAGAATCTGAATTTGTAGAGAAGAAAATCTGTTTAAAAAAGAATTGTTTATTTTATGTTGTCATTGTCAATCAAGTTTTGTAATTGTAGCCTTAAAAATGTGTGTTGAAGATTAACCCTTCAATTAACTAATGTGGTTGAAGATTAACCCTTCAATTAGATTAAACAGTTATGCTGCTGCAAACCGTTTTGAAATGTGTAAATAAAGGCTGCCATCAATGTAATGTGCACCTTGCAATAATAAATTTCTGTTTAGTTTTTAATGTTTTCATTTCAATCTTTGTGTCCATGATTTTTAACAATTGTAACCCTAATCTTTTGTCCAGGTGTAGAGCATTGCGTACAGAGCTTTTCATGGCGCCAATACTTTCTAGAATATGGTCAAAATCTAGGGTTAGGAAGTGGAACGTTACCCTAATTTCTTGTCAAGGTGTATCATTGCGCAAAGAGCTTTTAATGGCGTCAATACGTTAGAGAAGATGGTCAAAATCCAGGGATAGGAAGCCGACGTTTGAGTATGGGGAGAGGCAACCTTTGCTATCCAAAGGCAATCTCCCTTACGCAGAAGTTTTGTCTCCGTCGCTTCGCGCTTTGATATGTAATGGTTTTGCTTGCCTGGGGTTTATTTTGCTAGGGTTTCGAAGTGTCGACCAGCTGCTGAGAAGAACTCATTCTGAAGAAGGTTGAACGCTACTTGATTTGCAAATGATAGCTTTGTTAATTATTGCAACTTACATAGGGTTGTGCAACCGTATTATCCAAATTTCAGATCTATTAGGTTGTAGAATTCTGGGGTTGTGAAGCAGCCGGTCATCCCACGCCCCAGCAGTTTATCCCGCAACTGTTAGGGTTTTCCATTTATAAAACAAATTTGTGCGAGATTACTATGGTTTATTAATGAAACTGGCCTGAACTGAAAAGTTGGGTTTCAACTAATAGTTCCATGATATGTGAAATTGCTGTTAGCCACTGTTTTTGCAGTAGCTTTCTGGGCTCTAAGTCAACTAGTTAATTATAGAAGATAACAAAGAAATAGAGGCGTTCTCATGATAAAAATGGAAAACTATGTTATAATGTGCAATTAACACAAATCCAAATTCAGCATTGGTTATTTCTTGAATGAACGGTTTTTTTCTCCTCTATATTTCTTAAATGCATGATTTTTTTTTATCCTTTTCTTATGAAGGTTGAGTACTTGCACTCTCATTAACCATGTAAAGGAATATAATGAGGCAATACAATCACAGGAGGAAGAACAAGTTAAGAACAACAATAGCTATAATAGAGTTTGGAGGAAGTACAAGTTATTAACAATAATAGGGCATAATAGATGTACAAGTTATGAACAATAATAGGGCATAATAGATGTTGGGAGCGGTGTGATAATGAATACCATGCTTTTTCGAGGATTATTTATTTATGTTAAAGGCATATAGATTTTTGAGATAATATGATTTACATGTCATTGAATATTTGAATATCTAGTTTGCATATGCAGCAATTTATACAGTTTTTACATGTTAAACAGTTTATCAATTTGCAAATTTCTTTTTACATTGTAAAAATTTATATATTTATTTTCACATTGTAACAATTCATACATTTATCTAGACATTATAAAGCTATGCACGTATATCTCCATCCTTTCCATATCAACCTAATACATGTATTTCTCAGAACTTTTAATAAAAAAATTTAAATATTTGATCAAAACAGAAAAAAAAAAATCATAAAAATTTACATATGAGATATCTCTCATATGCAACAAATTATACATTTCCTTAGGCATCATAGGGTATACATATCCCATCTCTCTCATATCAACCATTACTTTTATTCCCCTTGATTTTCATTGACGGAGATATGGATAACATACCTAAAAGGACGATGTAATGAATTGTCATTGGATCAAAACCTGTTACATTTATTTCCCTTGATTTTCATTGACCAAGATATGGATAACATACCTAATGAAAGACGATGTAGTGAATTGTCATTGGGTCAAAATAAATAAATGGTCATAACAATCTACTCTTGTAGGTTCTATTTCCACAAATGAGTAGCTTAAACAATAATATGAATTAAAAGACAACACTTTTTGTAATGTTCCTTCCCGCGGACCCAACTCCTAGAAGGGAATATGCTACCAATTTATGGGGCTTTTTATAAGCTCAGCCAACCCATTAAATTCAAAGCAATAAAATTAAGAGTGTACAGATGTCATATAAACAATTAAGCACAACGGAATTAAAAACTCATCCACACATATTTTATATGCATACATCATATAAAAAATAGTCATCAATCTAAACATTGCAGAAGTAAATGCATAGACACCAAGACACTTATCTTTATGGTGAAATGGTCCCAAACAACTAGCTATGTTGCTTCAACGTTTCTCCCAACCATAGGTCCTGTATTATTTCAGCACTAAGAGACCACCCTCGAGATGGGCATGATATCTACAAGGAAAAGGGGACTCTGAAGCTCATCATAGCCCATGCAATAGATACCCATCTCAACTCCAACATTTCTTAACACAGCAACTCAAAACTGAGCATGGATACTCATAACACCAAAATCACAATTTCTGGGCATGAAGAAAAATGTTGGGCAACCAAAAACGAAATGGCAATTGGGGAAATCACCCTGGGAGAGCATAACCATTTCAAGAAAACGTTTGTGGGCACTCAAGGGACAAAAACGGCTTCCATAAACCCCAAATTCGTGGCTCCCTTCCTCCCATCCATTGTGCAATACAAAAACGAGTTCCTAGGCATGGAAAATGCAGGAGATAGATAAAAAAAAGGGGATGGGAAAATCCCTAGCTAGCTCAGACTGTGTGAGAGGGAAAAGGCTTGGGAATTCAAGGGCCAAAACGACCTTCACACAGTCATTAACTGGCACCAGGGAACCAACACCATTTTTGGGCAAAACTGTGACAGGTTGGCACCCGAAATTGACACATACACAATCACACAATTGATGGGGAACATTCAAAAATGATTTCTGAGGTAGGAGATAATTGCTGGGTTCGCAAAAACAATTTTTCCATAATGAAAACCAAATCTAGAAATTCAAAAACGATTTCACAACAATAAGGAAGCAGCAAGCTATCAAACTTATCTGTTGAGCTTCCCAATGGATTCTCCTCTTTCCCCACAGTCCATCCATCACAAAAACGTCCTTCTTAGCTTAAAAAACAGTGAATTTACAACATAATTCATGAGAAAAAACGCCCAAGGAGCCCAAAAATGTGAGAGAGGCAAAACTCCTCCATGGGTAATCGCTTAAAAAGCAAATCTTGGCTATTTTCTTGTCCAAGAAGCAAAAACATGATTTTCCATGAGGGTGGCTTTCCCATACTCGAATTTTGGATAGCCATACCTCCCCAATCCCCAAGGCATTAACTACTTCACCCAACTCTTGGGAGAAATGAATGATTGGGCATTAAAGTCAACATGGGTAGTTGATGGTTGATGGGTTCTCTCATTGACACTTGGCTTGACTTCATTGACTCAAGGGTTTGAATATTTCCCTCCCAATTCCTTGTAATATCATGCCCCCATCTCTTGTTGCATTGCATAGCAAGTTGTGGGTATTTTATTAAAATGCATATTTACAATTTCAATGTTCCTAGCTAGCACGTAAACCATATGCATCAATAAATCGATGGCGGGGCCTTGGCCTTGAGCTCCTCGCCACAATTTTATAGCAATATTACATCATTTACATTTTAATGTAATGGAGTCAAAATCGAGATATTACAATCCCCTCCCCCTTGGAATAACACCATCCTCAGTGTTCCAACACTTAGGAATATATACCCACTTTACACATGTCTCAAAATTCACAAAATGTGGCAGGTCTATCCTGCGTTCATCTCTCTATTTTGAACTTTCAGGATCAAGTCCTTTGGCTTCCTCAAGCTACTCCTGCTCGCTTTGATCTTCCAGATTTACAGGTGGGCATTGCTCCACAACAATCCCTTCCATTTATTCACCTTCCAGCTGATCTACAAGTCTAGAATTTTCATGGCTGCCATCTTTCTTGTTGTCATGACAACTATTTGAGGAAGATTTTCAACCAAAACAATAGCTTTTGGTCTGCTGCCATGATCAATGTGCACAACTGGCTCTTCACTTTTCTCACTAGCAACACTTGCTTGTGTCGACTGCAACTAATTGTTTCAATTTTTTCTTGTGAAAGTTATCATCGAAACTCTTTGTTAGGACAAGCATAATATAAACATTAAAATTAGTCAATTATTTCCCAATTGACATGGAACGTCCATCCTTCACTCATGCAACTTCCAATTTTTATTTTTTTTCATGCTTTCCCAACGTACACATGATCTCTTTCATGTTCATCCTTTCACAGTGAAATAACTATTTTAGCATTCACAATTTAATTTAAGCAAATAAACACATTCTTCTTCTAGTCATGACATGCATTCAACAATTCTTTGCTTTATAAATGCATCAATAAAAATGAAAGAGAAGAGTAAGAGTTTCTCCCTCTTAGTCTTATTTTATTTACGGAGCTATGCCATCACTGTGGTTTCATGCTCCTTAGTCTCTTTCACTTTAATGTGAATTCTTGAATTTCCCTTTATTGGCTATGACACTTAGTGTCTAAGGTCTGTCGAATGCTTTTCAACTTGGGTACGCCTTCCTATTCTGCTTACAGAACCTTTGGTTGCTAGGACCCAATCATGTTCACTAGCACCATCTTTTATTACTGCTCATATTGAGCTCTTTAGGACGGTCATATGTCCATATGCATCCCTATGATGCGTTCCTGGTCCTTGCTTCCAACAATACCTACACTCAAACATTGAATCAATTCACATGTTTTAGTTTATTTCATAAGGTTTTTCTCTAAACAAGAGTTTGAGAAATCATAACCAAATCATATACACACGCATATTCATAAGCAAGAAGCTGCAAGATAACCAAATACTTATATGTATTGGATGTCTTCACTTTATTCCACGGGATCCTTCTTTGCTTTACGAGCCTTGGATTTCCTGGGGACTCAATTATGAATGTTGGGCCAGCACATAGACTACTCCACAATCATTCGAATAGGAAATTCCAAGCCAGTACACTGACTGGTTTTATCAATTGTTTAAGGGGTATTGGGCCAACATACACGCTGTTTCACAATATTAAGTAGTGAATGCCCAACCAGTTACTCTCTGGATTTATCAATAATTTCATATCACCCACTCATTTAATCTTTGGATTTACCAGTAATTTTATAGCGCTTTCAGGGTCTTGCTTTCCTGCAATGACCAAGGTTTCCAACAAAGAAACATTAGTGTATCAGCTTAGTTGTTAGAAGACTTATACCTGAAATATTCATTATTCCAAACAAGACATAAATGAAATTGAATACTTATCTGTATTGTGCGTTTCCTTTTCTGGTCCACAGGATCCTGCTTCGCTTTGCAAGACTTGGGATCACCTATGGACTTGGATGTAGTTAATGCTTCACCAGTACACCTTCATGCCGATTGGATTTACCAAGCATTTGGTGGTGCCCAACCAGTCCCATACCTGTGGCCCTCTCCATTTCCGATCCAGCACATTCATCTGGGTCATTGACAAATGGAAGGAAACTGCACCACCTAACCATTATAGGTCAAGGCTCTGCTATGGAGCCATAGGCATCTCGGGGTTTTCAGTCAGTCTTAGCGCCCGCCCTCCTACTGCTGTCCCAATAGAGATTTTTTCCTTCACCAATGTCGCCACACCTTCTTGCACCACAACCCTTCACACACACAACTCTTCATTCATACAAGGACTTCACTCCTTCTCTGGTGCAAATCGGTGGTTCCTCTTAGGAACTTTATAGGTGACTTTCTTGACTACAGGTTAACATGACCCCACTCACACAAGGATGATACCTCTTCTTATTACACAGCTCTTCGGGCCTGTCCATCCCTTCTAGTAATATTTCGTGTGAGCATAGAAAGGTTACCAATTCCTATACAGTACTTTTGCGTACCCTTCTTCACTTTGCCTCTTAATGTGTAGTATCAATCTGCATCTGTGTAGGTTGACAACACAAGAAGGATAAGCAAGCTCATCAGTATTGCTGTTCAATTTTGTAACCATAATCCATCTCATTCACTATCAAGTATTGAAACACCAGGAATGCGTCCATTCCCTTAGGGTGTAGTCAATATTGAAAACCTTATCATGACCCAGCACCAGAAAAGGTGTGCACCCCCTTTCCGATGTGTGCCATGTAGGCCCTAATCATACTCAAGCACTCTACAATGATATAAATAAGATAGAGCATGCTCTGCATACTAACCCTAATAATTTAGACATTCATGTTCTTGTCTAGGGTCACAAAATACTCATTCATTTTACAGATATATTTCACATGCCTTCTGGGCATAGCTTTACCATCTCACTCTCATGGTTTACCGACATGCGGTTTAGCTGAGATATTGTCAATGGCGTTTCACCCGAAACCCATTTCCAAAGCATGGGGTGTTTCCCATCTAGTTTGGCTTTTGTAGGCCATCACTCCTGGTCTTCCTGCAACTTGTCTTCCTGGCACATTTAGCAATAAGCTTCAAGTATGATTGTTCCATAACCAATCATTAGCATTAATAATTAATTCAACATGAATTTGCAACTCTGTCTCCTACAGAAATTGATTTGTTTAACCATGAGGCCATCCTCATATTGTTTGGCTCTCGTAAGTGGTATCACTCTGTCCATTATGGTTTTACACTTGCTACCATACATGAACATCCACCTACAACATGTCCTCCTGACACAATTTATATAAGCCAAATAGTGATTAGCAATTATAAGCGATTCTCAAATCTGAAATTTGTAAATATGTTTTCCTACAGAAATTAGATTTACCACCATGGGATTATTCTCACAAATTTATAAACCATAAAATTTTTAGATTTGTTTCATGCATAAGTTACACCCATGAGAATCTTCTCATAACCTTTGGCTTTTGTACATGGTAGATCCCGGTCTCTTCTATGGACTTATCCGCATTGCCATACATAAGACTTTTCTACCTGGGATTTGAAACTTCAATCATCCAGACACGTTGTGAGTATTTTATGCATATAATACTTTCATTGCTACAACAGTCACTAAAGTGATCTCAGAATTATAACACTCAATAATTCAAACATCTTCAGCTGTTAACATTTGAAATGCAATGAAATATATACATTCCTATATATGCATCATTGTCACAATAAAATTGCAAGACACAGTCACATTATCCATGCAATTTAAATAAACTGTAAATACTCATTACTTCCACACCTCACCATACTCGGTAGGTTAACGTTCCCATTCAGGCACTCAATACCACATGGAAACAATTCAACATAGTTTAAACATAGTGAAGGTATCTCACCAAATCCTCTTTCAAAATTCATGCAATTAAGCACAATTAACCATTACCTGCATGGTTGTTATTAACATCACTTGATGTTACCTGATCAGTTGGCCTCTTACCAAGGCTACTCAGTCCTTTTGCCAACATCATGATCACGAACTTGTTGCACCATCCTCTCTTCATAAGGTCGCTGGTCACGTGCAACAACATCATCCTCATCTTTAGCCATGCTTCAGTTTCCTTTGGTCCTATAACTAATGCGAACACATCTAATTATTAGCAACCACAATCATTATCTTAAGTGGCTCATTGCATATGCGAAACCTCACTATTTTACCAATACGCAATATCATACTCATGCATAAGAAATTCTCTTGCATTTTCAACATTCCTATGCGATAATTTTCAGTATATAACTTAGGGAATATAAATATAATAACAATGGAGGAGTTAAGGAATTCTCCCTTTCCCATTCCTCATCATAACATGGAGTTCCTCCTCCACATCATAGCTTATCCTTTTCTTGGCTTTCTGCTCCCATTAGATTCTGTTTCAGCATTCTCAACATGTATGTTTTCCCTCATGGCATCTATCTCCGGCTTATTGGGATCCTATGCATCATTCATGATGTTGATATTCTTGGCCTAACCAAGACAAGAACTTTCCAACTGCACTTATCTGGAATGCTGCCTTGATGTGGCTATACTTTTGCAAAATCTGTTTATAAACACAACTATTACCTTCATTATAATGCTATAAATTATTTGCATGTATGTGGAAAATCCCATATTGACAACTTTGTCCAATCATAGACTTTCCCCACTAGCGCAAATGTTAAGGCTAAAATGGCTGCCATTGTCGTAGATCTTGTTGTTATTTTTGTTGCCGGTGTCGCGAATATTTAGCTTAAAAGGTGCCACCCGTGTCGCAGAATTTTAAGCTAAAATTCACCGCCCTTGTCGTGGATCTTAAGGTTATTTTCGCTGTCATTGCGTGGATGTTAAGATTAAAAATTGCCGCGGGTGGCGTGGCTCTTATCGCAAGTTTTGCTGCTGCATGCGTCATAGATATTAATGCTAATTCTGTTGTCGCGCATGCAGAAATTAACGCTAATTCTGCCGTCGCGCACGCAGAAGTTAACGTTAATTCTGTCGCCGCGCACGCAAAAATTAAGGATAAATTCGCCGCCCGCGTCCCAAACTTTAAGGATAAATTCTCCGCCCGCGTCGCAAACTTTAAGGATAAATTCGCCGCCTGTAGCCTTAACCAAAAATTTTGAAAACACTTTGAAAAATATTGAAATTTTCTCTTCTTTTCGGCACAGAATTAACCGCTTTCTCACCGACTGTGGCGGTTCTTTTGAGCTTATCTTTGATGACAGATACACAAGTGTTATCCCAATCCTCGCCGCCACACATGCAAAAAATTAGTCTAACTTTCGCCGCCATGCGCAGAAAGTTAGCCTAACTTTCACCGCCGCGTGCGCAGAAAGTTAGCTTAACTTTCACTGCGTGTCGCGCAAAGTTAACCTATTTTTCGTCGCCACCACAACCCTTAGGCAAAATTTTGAAATTTTTTTCTATCTTTCGGCGTCGAGTTAACAACTATTTCACCGACTGTGTCGCGAAAGATAAGGCTAAAATCACCACCGCGCGCAAGCCTCCATTGCAACTTTTAAGCCTAAAATCCACCGCTGGTGTCGCAGCTTTTAACATTAATCTCACCGCGTGTGCCGCGCGCATCGCATATTTTAGCGTTAAAATTGCCACCGCCGCACACACAGAAATTAACGTTAATTTCGCCTCCGCAGCCTTAGTAGCAAACACTTAGAATTTTTTTTTTCAAATTTTCAAAAATAGTTAGAAAGATTTAAAATTTTTCCTTCTTTTTCTGTGATGATCATTGCTCAATAGGAAGCATAATTAGAGATCATACTTCGCATAAAATAGTAAAAGAATTCCAAGAACTTGCACCTCTTCTATGACAAAATAAAACAACAAAATAGTATAAGGATAACAAGAGGTTGCGCCTCCTTCTCTCCTTCATGGGGCAATCAATCAAATCCAAAAACAGAATACTACTGCATTAGAAATAATGTAAGTAAGCATTCAACCTGAAAAGGGATTTTCTCCCTCCTTCCTCACTTTCATAGCATGAAATCAATGCAAGCAATTTTGTAAGAATCCCCAAAACAGTCATGGAAATGATTTCCCATTCTAACCAATAGAAGCCATGAGATCTTCAAGTTTCTTTAATGCATTTTAATTCCAAATACTAAATATATATATATATGCACGCAATGATTTATATTTCTATGAAGGGACCAACAGTCGTAGTGTTGAACCATAAGCTCGGATACCACAATGTAATGTCCCCTCCCGCGGACCCAACTCCTGGAAGGGAATATGCTACCAATCTCTGGGGCTTTGCATAAGTTCCGCCAAGTCATTAAATTCACAGCAATAAAATTAAGAGTGTACAGATTCCATTTAAACAATTAAGCACAGCAGAATTAAAAACTCATCCACACACATATTTTATATGCATACAGCATATCAAAAACAGTCATCAATCTAAACATTGCAGAAGTAAATGCATAGACAGCAAGACACTTATCTTTATGGTGAAATGGTCTCAAACAACTAGCTATGTTGCTGCAACATTCCTCCCAACCGTAGGTCTCTTCCCATCCTATATTATTTCAGCACTCAGAGACCACCCCTGAGTTGGGCATGATATCTACAAGGAAAAGGGGACTCTCAAGCTCATCACAGCCCAATCAATAGATACCCATCTCAACCCCAAAATTTCTTAACACACAGCAACTCAAAACTAAGCATGGATACTCATAACAGCAAAATCACAATTTCTGGGCAGGAAGAAAAACGTTGGGCAACGAAAAATGAAATGGCAATTGGGGAAATCACCCTGGGAGAGTAGAACCATTTCCAGAAAACGTTTGTGGGTACTCAAGGGACAAAAACAGCCTCCATAAACCCCAAATTCGTGGCTCCCTTCCTCCCAGCCATTGTGCAATACAAAAACGAGTTCCCAGGCATGGAAAATGCAGGAGATAGATAAAAAAAATGGGATGGGAAAACCCCCAGCTAGCTCATACTGCATGAGAGCGCAAAGGCTTGGCATTCAAGGGCCAAAACGACCTTCACACGGCCATTAACTGGCAGCAGGGAACCAACACGATTTTTGGGAAAAACCGTGACAGGTTGGCACTCGAAATTGACACATACATAGTCACACAATTGATGGGGAACATTCGAAAACGATTTATGAGGTAGGAGATAATTGTTGGGTTCACAAAAATGATTTTTCCATAATGAAAACCAAATCTAGAAATTCAAAAATGATTTCACAATAATAAGGAAACAACAAGCTATCAAACTTATCTGTTGAGCTTCCCAATGGATTCTCTTCTTTCCCCACAGTCCAGCCATCACAAAAATGCCCTTCTCAGCTTGAAAAACAATGAATTTACAGCATACTTCATGAGAAAAAGCACCCAAGCAGCCCAAAAATGTGAGAGAGGCAAAACTCCTCCATGGGTAATGGCTTAGGGAGCAAATCCTGGCTGTTTTCTTGCCCAAGAAGCAAAAACACGATTTATCATGAGGGTGGCTTGCCCATACTCGAATTTTGGACAGCCATACCTCCCCAATCCCCAAGGCATTAACTACTTCACCCAACTCTTGGGAGAAATGAATGAGTGGGAATCAAAGTCAACATGGGTAGCTGATGGTTGATGGGTTCTCTCATTGACACTTGGCTTGACTTCATTGGCTCAAGGGTTTGAATATTTTCCTCCCAATTCCTTGTAATATCATGCCCCCATCTCTTGTTAAATTGCATAGCTAGTTGTGGGTATTTTATTAAAATGCATATTTACAATTCCAATGTGCCTGGCTAGCACGTAAACCATATGCATCAATAAATCGATGGCGGGGCCTTGGCCTTGAGCTCCTTGCCACGATTTTATAGAAATATTATATCATTTACATTTTAATGCAATGGAGTCAAAATCAGGATATTACACTTTTTTAATAGTGTTTTTGTTTGGTTGATGTAAAGTAGTGGTGTGGGAATATTCATCAATCTTTACATTTTTAGTAAGTCACTATCTATGGAGTTTCAAATTGGTGATCTATGCTCATGTTTTACTTTATTGATTACATTAAAATAAATAAAAAACTAATTCATTAGTTTAATTATTCTTAATCTATGAATTATAATAGTTGTTTTATGTCACCATACACACTATAAAATAAAAAGAAGTAATAAAATATTAAAAAAATAGATAACTAAAATATTTAATGAAAATAAGGACTACTCTATTTTTATTAAATTTTAATTAATAAAAACAATCAAGACTAAGAATATGAAGAATATTAGTATAATTTTCAAAGTGAAATTTTTTATTATGAAAGTGTGAATATTAGTTTTCAGAAATATGAATTTTGATTCCAAAAGTGTGAATTTTAAATAGTTTTAAAGATAAAAAAATTATGAATTTTGCTTTCAAAAGTGAATTTTTTTAAAATGGATAATAGGATATTAATGAAAATAACGTCTTCTTTAATTGAAAAGGCCATTTGGAAAGAGGAACCTAATTTCAATAGATTTGGATTAATCAAGGACCATTTAGACTAAGAATATTAGTATTTTTAAAGTGGAAATTTTGACTAAGAAAGTGTGAATATTAGTTTTCAAAAATGTGAATTTTGATTCTTAAAATTATGAATTTTGATTTCAAAAGTGTGAATCTTCATTCTACACTTGCCCTTTTCAATTTTGAAGTTATGAATTTTGATTCCAAAAGTATCAATTTTATTTCTTCATCCCATACCTCTTTTTGGTTTTTCATTTTTACTACATATCATTATTTGTTTGCATAATTCCTCTAATTTTAAGAATTTAAATTTAGATTTTGAGAGTGTGAATATTATTATTTCTAAAGTGCATAAACGAACTCTCAAAGTGTAAATATTGATTTAAATAAAAACTAAACACATTGTTGCTCACGAGATTGTTGAGATGATATTTTCTCAACCACAACACTTATTCCTCTATTGAAGAGAAAATGCATTACATATATAGGAGGATGATGAAATCTCTAAATCCTAGAACGGTGGATCTAGATATCTAAAAATAACTACGACAACCTACAACCACTTCGAACCAAATTCCAACAAAAACCTATTATGGTTCCAATAGAAACTAATTATTCATTTCTTCATTATTTCTAACACTCCCCTTTAATGGAAAAATGAGTTCTCTATCAAATCAAGTCTTGATCAGAGTAATGTCCTCATCTTCAACTTGTATCTTCATATCACTCGGGTTCAGCGTGGTGCATCATTTCACTAACTTCCTCTCATTGCATAGAGAGTAGTAACATGCTCTACAAACCAGTATGGTAATGCATAATGTTGTGTAACATTATGTAACATGCAATTCCCATGAAAAAAGGCATAAAATGCAAAAGATGTCGATTTAAACAAAACAAAAATTATATTGGTTTCATCTTAAACTTAGATATATCAAGCATGGGATCAAATATGTTGATGTGTAATTTTTTTCTTAATGTGTATAAAAATTAAGATAAAAAATTACACCTCAAGAAATTGGATCCCTCTTTATGCTTGATATATTTGAATTTAAGATGGATCTATGACGATCATAAATCATTCTCGGATTTTGCAGCTTACCCCTAACCATCACATTTCTCTTGAGGTGGATTTATCTTACTAAGACATACATCGCATCATGTGGTTTCTAGCCATGAACTTCCAACTATCATGACAAGTGTTTTTTAGGCTAACCACGAACATTGCACTACAAAGTGGATTTTAGAGTACCACGAAATTTTCACTAGAACACATGGTTTTGGATGACCACTAACCATCATGATGGGGAAACTAATTTTCAATGCACACACTTACTTGAGCATTCTTCATTATGGATTCATCCTCTATCTCTTTGATTCTTCCTTTTGCACTTGCATACAACTAATTACTCCTCAAAATTTGTACATCTTCTTCATTTATGACTTCCAAATAAAAAACAATCCATCTACCAAAATACATGGGTGATTGAGAGATCCTCCTATGTACACTAGCCATAATGTGGAATTTTGGGCACTAGTTTCCATATTTTTTAAAGGGCACGAGTTGTCATTATATAGGTCCATTGGGAATGATGTTCCATTTTTCCAAAAAGTGTACATGAATGGATCATTTTTGCATATTAATAGATGGATCTACACTTGTCTATATGACTTTGTCTTTGATTACATTTTTGCATACATGATTTTGTCTTCAATAAAAATGTTATGGAAAAGTTTTCACATACATATGGATGTTATTTCTAGACACCAAGTGACCTCAATATGAGTCCCTTGTATTTGAATGGGTCTCCATACAATGATTTATACTACATGTTCTATGGGAGTACACTGAGAATGTAATAATAGTATTTCTTAGAGTAAATTGTGTTCACATACAACAAACACACTGTTAATTTTTCAGAATTTACTTCAATATGATCTAAGATCTTAACTGAGAGAATAACATGTATAGCATATCTACAGCATATCAATCATGGACACAATAATGCAAGCACACAAGAGACATAGAGTTTACTTGGGGAAAACCATAAAGGTGAAAAACCCCAATAACTTCCTCAGAGATAGATAGAGCAATGATACAACCCAAACATAAGAGATAGACATCTCCTAGCAGTAGCTTCTCCTCCTCCACACGTGCGCCACTCTCCAAAGAGTGTGTGAGACAATAGATAGACATCTCCTAGCAGCAGCTTCTCCTCCTCCACACGTGCGCCACTCTCCAAAGAGTGTGTGAGAGAATAGAATGATGAAATAGAGTGCCTCCCGCACTCTATTTATACTTGACTTGAATTTCCTAGTAACCTTTACTAGGTCGGCCTTAACTTAACCACATAACATAATGTTGATTGGGTCGACACCCAATAGGGTGGTCTAATAACCCTTTGACCCACATGGCCGACCCCCAATAGGGTGGTCTAAGAACCCTTTGACCCACATGACGTATACAGGGCCGACCCCAACAAGGTGGTCTAATAACCTATCAAGTATAAGTTACGACACTTACAATATAAATGACGACACTTCCGTATAGTGGAATAATAACATCTCTATAGGAATACAAACACTTTCATATAGAGGAATAATACCATCTCTATAGGAGTACAATATATATATATGAAATACATTCTGAAGTTACATATACATCAACACTCCCTCTTAACTAGGAAGGTATTTCTCGACACAGGTCTTCTAGCACAAGTCTTCTGCTCTGGATCATCGTCACTGGATAATCATCATCGAGTCATCGTCATCGTCACTGCTCCTGCTATCTCAATCAATCTCTGAATTTACTGATCATAGGAAGTTCTACAGAGCCAGTCCTTTTTCATACTGGATGTAGGCCCACCACCTACAGGTCTTCATCATCACTGGCCATACTGTGGAATCCTCAGGACTTTATTACGTGCATCACAAAACCTGGCTGCAGCATCCTAGGCTGTTACGAGCACACAGCTCTACCTGTCAGATATCCCAGGAGCACATTACATGTGACTGTCACAAAACCTTAAAAGAGTCTCTTGACTAGCAAGAACCCTAAAGAGCATTTGAGGCCTTTTTCATCCTGTCCAAATCTCCAAGACTTATTACATGTGACCCCCACCACAAAACCTTAAAAGAGTGTCTTGTCAAGCAAGAACCCTAAAGAGCATCTGAGGCCTTTTTCATCCTGTCCATATCTCCAGGACTTATTACATGTGGTCATGGCAATGCCTTGAAAGAGCATCTGAGGCCTTTTTCATCCTATCCAGATCTCCCAGGTCTACTTACATGCCATAGGACAATGCCTCGAAAGAGCATCTGAGGCCTTTTTCATCCTGTCTAGGTCTCCTAGGTCTACTTATATTTCCTACCAGAGCAATTCCTTGAAAGAGCATCTGAGGCCTTTTTCATCCTATCCAGATCTCCCAGGTCTACTTATATGCTCATCTGCACAACCTGTCCACAGCCACAGATTATCACGAAGCACAGCCCAGATGCACATCACACAACACTTATATTGTAGCCATGGGAGAACACATCTACAACCATGCGAGAATGGCACAACACTTATATTGCATCCATGGGAGAACACATATACAACCATGCTCAAATGTCCTAGCACTTATATCACATCCATGGAAGAACACATCTACAACCATGCTCGAATGGCCCAGCACTTATATTGCAGCCATGGGAGAACAGATCTACAACCATGCTCGAATGGCCCAGCACTTATATCGCAGCCATGGGAGAACACATCTACAACCATGCTTGAATGGCCCTGGAAATTACATCACGACCATGGGAGAACACATCTGCCACCATGTCGAAAAATCCCAACAATTACATCGCGACCATGGGAGAACACATCTACAACCATGTCCGAAAAGCTCATGTGCATCTGTGTATTTGGAACTCATCACACATAATCCACTGATTATGTAATGTATCCACCTGATATATGTCATCACATATGATCATCCTAATCATCATCACTGCATCATCCTGATGCATGTCATCTAGAGCAATATCCTGAAGCTCATCATCCATGATCATCCTGATCATACAATGCATCCACTTGATGCATACACAGTATCTTCCTGATACATATCATCATACATGATCTACCTGATCATACAATGTATCCACCTAATACATATACAAATACATGATCAACCTGATCATACAATGTATCCACCTAATACATCTACAGATACATACACATGATCCAACTGATCATATCCAGCATCCAACATGATGCATATACATATAAATGATCCAACTGATCATATCAAGCATCCAACATGATGCATATACATATAACTGATCCAACTGATCATATCCAGCGTCCAACATGATGCATATACATATACAGAGTAGTAACTGGAGCGTCGTCTTGATGCTCATCATCCAGCTCTTACATCCACAGCCATGTGAAGGATCCTCCTTCCAACGTGCTTGGAATGGCTTCAGCAAATGTCTACATCACTTCTTCCTCGAAGTGTCATCGATCTGAAGAACACCAAGCCTCTCTTTGAAGTACTCGAACTTCACTCTGGCTAGTGGTTTCGTCAGCACATCTGCAACCTGCTCATCTGTCGCAACATACAGGAGCTTTACTGCTCCTCTTTGCACATATCCCTGATATAATGATATTTGATCTCAATGTGTTTCGAACTGTCGTGGAACACCGAATTCTCAGACAACTTCACACAACTCTGGTTGTCACAAAAGATACCAGTAGAATCCAACGGGATATCAAATAGCTCAGACAATAGCTTTCTTAGCCATACTGTCTCACAACTAGCCGAACAAGTTGCAAAATACTCTACTTCAGCTGTACTCAGTGCTATGCAGGACTGCTTCCTGCTAAACCAAGAGATCACACCTGATCCCATACTGAAGTAGCACCCAGAAGTGCTCTTCCTATCTGCAGCACTGCCTTCCCAATTTGAATCAACATAACCCTGTAGGTTAAACTTTTGATTCGCATCATACTTGAGCCCATAATCAACTGTACCCTTCAGGTACCTCAGAATACTCTTTACAGCAACCAGGTGAACACTCCTCGGATCCGTCAGGAACTGGCTCAGTGTGTTCACCACAAAGAAAATATTGGGTCTCGTGTTCATCAAGTACATCAAGGACCCAATCATCTGACGATACATAGTGATATCAACCGGCTTAGATGAAGAATCACACATAAGCTTCAGGTTTGATGCCATAGGTTTGGCCATGGCCTTGTAGTCCATCATCCCGAACCTCTTCAGGATCTCTACTACAAACTTACCTTGTCCAAGGAAGATTCCATCTGCACTCTGCCACACCTCCATACCTAGAAATTAGTGCATCATCCACAAGTTCTTCATCTCGAACTCGGCAGCAAGCTTCCGATGTGTGTCGGAAATCAATCCATCCTCACCTTTAACAAACAGGTTATCCACATACTAAAGTAGTATCACTGGATTTCCTTCCTCAGCCTTGTTTTTTATTTATCCATGCTACCATCTACATCATGCTTTCTCTTATAGATCCATTTGGAAGTCACAGCAGACTTCCATTCAAGTCTTTGGACTGCATCCCAAACATCATTCTTCATGATCGACTGGTACTCCTTGATCATGGCATTCTTCCCGAATCCTAGGAACTTCAATATCTTCAATATTTTCAATAGATAAATTTGTTGCTGAACAAATGTTGTAGTCCTTCTTTTGTAGGTGATGGTATACGATATTTCCTACACAATAAGTTAAATTGCATGATTAGAAAACATTTCATAGTTTTCAGAACAAATTATTACACATAAAGAAATATGTCATACAGTCATGCAATTATCTTAGCCAATGCTTCAATACAACATTTATCCATCTCCCGTAACTTTCTAGATGCCTTCCAATCTGTACCAGAACATTGTTAAGAGTGTGCACAACTCCCAACATGTCAGCAAAGAGGTTTCATTCTAGATAAGTAGCAATGGAATGTTGTACAGTGCCATAGGCCACTTATCTGTGTATATTAGTAGTATATTGTTCATCAATGCAACTATGCATAATACACAACCTAATTATAGGAACATGAGTATATACATTATTGAACAGTATTATTAAAAAAATATGCAAGGAATGATAATTCAAATACTTATCTTTGTTTGTTTGTTGGGTTGAATCCCTCTCAGTCTTTTCTTCTTTTCTGCAACTCCATTCTGATGTGGATTGTGAGAAGTGGTCAACTCCCTCTGAATATCTGCATCCTTGCAGAAACTACTGAAGTGTGCTTCTTCTTGATCTTTGCTTCCTTGTAGGAAACAACTGGAGTGTGCTCCCTCTTGATCTTTGATTCCTGGATTACCTTTCCTTGAACTTATATCCATCACTATGCATGCTTATTAGTATCATCATTGTGTTATCCTCGAGGTCTCATACATAACCACACATTCATTAGTATAATCTTAATACTATCAAAACAAAATAATCTTAAACATGTATAGTCATGATCATTTCAAACATAGATAATAAACATTAGTATTCAAGGTTTCAGGGAAGTCTTCTTTTACTCATGCATATTCTTATTTGATCATAGGACTCTTCTGGTTAGTTAAATCATCAATCAAGATAAGAGACATAAAATGCATAAACCCTTGATTACTTACATTTCTAACTTTATGAATAAACATAACCAATCATACCAAGTATACTTATATAAGGTATCCTAAGACAAGGTAGGATTCTAACTTGATATAGGAAAAACATACCTAGATTGGTATGTTAGCTAGCTATGTCTAACATACCCATATGATGTCTTCTTGTTCTCTTCAATGACTTGTGCTAGTAACCTGCATATCTCATAGGTTAACCATTATAGAACCAAGTTATACATACCTCGCAAATGGATCTTCTAAGTGATTCATGACAATGGATGAATCTTTGTCCTCATGTCATCATGATCATATGTTCTTGAACTAGAACATGATTTGTCTTTCTTGGTGTACCTTTCATGTTAGCGGACAACATAAACCTCATACAACACCATAATGCATAAGTACAATCATAAGTGTCAACACCCTAATCAATGAATATCTTCTATCATGCATTCATAATTTTATTAAGGTGATACAACAAGTCTAAATTTAATCAAGATTGTACTAACCGTAATAACATAAAGACAAACATACCATAAACTTAATCATGAACAAATCTCGAAACATACCTAGATGAGTCATACTTGTCGAGATTGCTTGTAATATTCTTATGTAAGACCTTAGCCTCATCTCCCTCTGAAACAGGAACTTCTTCACTTATGCAGGTGACCAATCCATTCTCTTCTAGGATTAACCCAATCCACTTGATTTGCAGGAAATGGATCTCAAGCTAGATTAGGGTTTGTCAGAGAAACCCTAAAAATTCAAACTTTGAATTTCAAATTTTGGAAAGGATAGAAATATGCGCCTTGATGAGCTAATCAAGCTGGTATACTCATAATTTGAAAACTGCAAAGTTTCACCCCTCAAATTTGCCTTTGAAACTTCCGGATTCACTGGACATGACCCCGAACTAGGGTTTGATAAATCCCACCCTTCTTCCCAATCAAAAGGTTCGATCCAAAGCTCTAAGCTTCTATTTTTCTGAGGAGCTTCCAGCCGTGGTAACAGATTTAAAAATTTTCCATTTTTGTAGAGGCCCTAATTTTCCACTTTTCCGATCAAAGTCCCGAACTAGGGTCTGATCAAGCCTGAACTTCTGCCCAACCAAAAATTCTGATCTTGGTCTCTAAATTTCTATTTTGATGAGTAGCATTCATCCATAGTCTCCGATTACAAAAATTCCAACTTTCTCCGAAACCCTAATTCCGGAAGCCATGAATGAAGGTGCTAAAAAATAATTTTGTTTTGACAGAAATATGTACCTGATTGTTTCTGGTGTAACTACAAAATTTTCGATCCACAAGGTCTAAAACATTTTCCTATGATAGCGCGAACTGTCATCTTTCCAACCCCATGGGTATGACCTCAAATGGATTCTTTGAGAGAGAGTTATGCCTAAGTATTGCAATGTGACGTGTTTATGGGATAAAACAGGAGAGTGAACTTGTACGGCGTGCCACATGTCATTGGTTCAGTTTTGGCCTCTAAAAAAGTTACTTGAGAATGTACAGTCCATGCACTACCTGTCACGTTTTACGAACTTTCATTTGGAGCTTCCTATCCCAAGTTATGACCTTTTTTCCAAGGTCACCTTTTTATGACTGAGATCTGGAAGAGGCAGAAACCCTATATTGTACAGATCATAAATCACAAAGTACTATGAAATAGAGCTTTTTCTTTGGACACAAGGTACATGGGGATCTTAGCTTCGCCCTATAGGATTTTTAGACCCTGAAATCCTGCCGAAATTTATTTATAGCGAAAGTGCTACGATGACTGGTTTTTTCTATATCAAGCCCTAGCTTCGCAATTGCAACTAGTGTCATACATGCCATACCATGCCTTCTTTCAGGCTAGCTCTGATACCATGTTAATTTTTCAGAATTTACTTCAATCTGATCTAAGATCTTAACTGAGAGAATAACATGTACAGCATATCTACAACATATCAATCATGGACACAATAATGCAAGCACACAAGAGACACAGAGTTTACTTGGGGAAAACCATAAAGGTGAAAAACCCCAGTAACTTCCACAGAGATAGATAGAGCAATGATACAACCCAAACATAAGAGATATACATCTCCTAGCAACAACTTCTCCTCCTCCACACGTGCGCCACTCTCCAAAGAGTGTGTGAGAGAATAGAATAATGAAATAGATTGCCTCCCGCACTCAATTTATACTTGACTTGACTTTCCCAATAACCTTTACTAGGTCGGCCTTAACTTAACCACATAACATAATGCTGACTGGGCCGACACCCAATAGGGTGGTCTAATAACCCTTTGACCCACATGGCTGACCCCCAATAGGGTGGTCTAATAACCCTTTGACCCACATGACTTATACAGGGCCGACCCCAACAAGGTGGTCTAGTAACCCATCAAGTATAAGTTACAACACTTACATTATAAATGACGACACTTCCGTATAGAGGAATAATAACATCTCTATAGGAATACAAACACTTCCATATAGAGGAATAATACCATCTCTATAGGAGTACAATATACATATATGAAATACATTCCGAAGTTACATATACATCAACACACACATCGAACAAACTCACATACACACATGCACACAACATCCAACATACAAACTTCAAGCAAATTCACATCCAATATACACACATCACACAAGAAAATTCACATGTACTCATAAACAAATCAAAATCATCCAAGTGTAGAGGAATCAATGTGTTTAAATAGTGAAAGTGTCACCAATATATATATTTTAACATTTAATTCAATATGTCACTTCAAATCATCCTTCTAAATTCAGTTATTAATGCATACAAATTCTTCTAACAATAAAAAACGGTAAACCAACCCTATTTTATGCAACCCAAGGCTTACTTGTCTCTTATAGAACCATCTCTCATAAACACTATGGCCCCAATACAATTTTTCTAATGTTTTTTACAATTGTCTCTTCATGTTTTGTTGAGTTTTGATGGGTAATTGATGCACTGAAGCACCAAAGTTTGACCGCATTAATTTGTACATAAAAAACATGTGCATCTACAAATATCTACACACACATACACACATAAGATCATGCACATACACAATAAATAAACCATATCATGCAAAAGGCCATGCCAATCTTGCTCAAGAGGGTCATTTATGATCCGAAGGATCCTGGGAGAGTGTGGCCATCCTAAACACATCCATAATGGCCATACGCATGTGCGCAAAATGAAAAAATCCAAGTCCACTCGCTGGTTTGGGTTCCATGCCCCCGGAGCCAATCTTCAAAGTGTCCATGAATGGCCACAGGGTGCATGGAAAAAAATGCCCGTAGAGCCAAAACCATGACTTTGGTTGTGACTCCATCGATTTTGATGGATTCGGGACATCGGGTTTCAGTTAGGGGACCCCCCACACCATGCCTCCAATGCCCAAAAATGGTGCTAATGTGCCATCTATGGAGCCAGGGTTTTGCTCATTGAAGGCCATTCCAATTTCGCTCAAGCGGGTCATTTCTAATCCGAAGGCTCCCGGGCATGCTTGGCCATCATGTAAACATCCACAATGTCCATATGCACATGTGAGAGCTTACAAAACCCAGGTCTGCTCACCGGTTTGGGTTCCGTGCCCCTAGAGCAAATCCTTAAAGTGTCCATGAATGGCCACGAGGTGCTTGGAAAAAATGCACGTATCACCAAAACCGTGAATCCGGTAGAGAATCCGTCGATTTCAATGGATCCGGGACGTCATATTTAAGCTATCCCCCCCCACATTGTTCGTCCAACGTCCAAAAACAGTGCTAATGTGCCATATCTGGAGCTAAGGTTTTGCTCAATGAAGGCCATTCCAATTTCGATCAGGGGGACCATTTCTCATCCAAAGGCTCTCGGGGGTGCGTGGCCATCATGAACATGTCCAAAATGTCCATACGCACGTGTGGGATTTGACGGGACCCAGGTCCACTCGTCGGTTTGGATTCCGTGCCCTTGGAGCAAATCATCAAAGTGTCCGTGAATGGCCACGGGGTGCCTAGGAAAAATTCCCGTAGCACCAAAACCGTGACTACGGTAGTGAATCCATCGATTTCAATGGATTCGAGGCATCGGGTTTCAACTAACTCCCCCCCCCTCCCACATCATGCCTCCAACACCCAAAAACGGTGCTAATGTGCCATCTCCGAAGCTAGGGTTTTGATTAGTGAAGGCCATGCCAATTTCGCTCAAGGGGGTCATTTCTCATCCGAAGGCTCCTGGGTGTGTGTGGCCATCGTTAAAACGTCCAAAATGGACATGTGCACATGTGGGAGCTGACGGAACCCAAATCCTCTCTCCGGTTTGTGTTCCATTCCCCTAAAGAAAATCCTCAAAGTGTCCCTGAATGGCCACGAGGTGCCTGGAAAAATGCCCATAGCACCAAAGCCATGACTCCGATAGTGAATCCGTCGATTCCTATGGATTCGGGAGGTTGGGTTTCAATTAGGGCCCTCCCCACACCATGCATCCAATGCCCAAAAACGATGCTAATTTTCCATCTCCGGATTTAGGGTTTTGCTTAGTGAGTGCCATGCCAATTTCACTCAAGGGGGTAGTTTCTCGTCCAAAGGCTCTCAGTCATGCATGGCCATCATGAACACGCCCAAAATGGCCATACGCACCTGTGGGAGCTGAAGAAACTCAATTCTTCTTCCCGGTTAGAATTATATGCCCTCGATAGGGATTTTCCATGTGTCCCTGAAAGCTTTTGGGAGGCGAGTTTAGATGGGCCATAAAATAATCACCGTGGAGCTAAGTGAGGGGAGATAGAAGTAGTGTGATGGAGGATGGTTTTAGGATGACTTAGCAGGATTCTAGTGATGTCCTAAGGGGTTTTTGCAGACCTGATAAAACATAAGCAAACTAGGATTTTTCTCCCCAAGAGGGTCACTTTATCAAAAACCAAAGAGGGCATCCAACTAGGGTTTGTCAAATATTGGAAAAATGCACAACAAGCTTTTCTTTTTGTATTACATTAAAACATGAAAAATAACACATGTATGTATGTGTGAAAATCCTCACAGCAGATCTAAGAGATGATGTATACCTCACAAGAAAGTAATTGATTAAGCAAGAAAATAGAAGAAGAGTGGTCAATGCAGTATAATGAGCAACAGAATGATAATACAGTAGAACTCGGATAGAAGCAAAAATACTTCACACACACTAGTTAATTAATCACAATATGGACAAATAAATAGTACAATGCATGAGTATTCGAATGCCTAAGGTAGCAATTTGAATTAGCCTTCATGGAGTGATCAAAGGATCACTAGAGTGTCATCAGAGCACAACTAGTAGTCTATCTCATCATCGGTGGAGTCATCAATGCACAAGTAACTGTTAACCGTCAGTCAAACTAAGTCTAACTAAGTGTGGTAGGTGTAACTGAATGTAACTGGCACATGGAGACACTAACTGAATGAAGGAGGCTCAGTGAAGGGTGCATGAGGAGCTAACTGGAGTCAGAATGGGAAATCAAGTCTGAGTGGAGGTCCATTGGGGTGATACAGTCAGTTGAGAGTTAGTCTAGCCTTAAATCAAGGAAATAACTGAAGAAAACTTAAGATAACTGAAGTGCAACTGAGTGGTAGGTGAGAGAGGACGAGTGGCTTCCTTAAATCAAGCAGGAAGGGCGAACTAAGCTCTAGGAGGGATAAAACCGATCTAAGAGAAGCTCTCGAGGGCTGGCTAACTGAGGGCTAGGTGTTGGACTGATGACTGGAATGCATGCAAATTCATGCAAACCCTAAAAGTGCATGCATGACTGAAAATGTAACTGATCAAAATACTGGTGGGACTAGGATTGAGTATAGGAATATCATAACACCCCCCCTTAATCCATCCTTGGCCCTGGTAACTAAGACCAAAGGTCACCCAATACAATGAATAATAACAGTCAATAAACCAAGGAAGTGGGGAAAATTTCATGGGAAAAATACTCCCCCCTCAAAACAGAATTTAAGGCACACATAAAAATAAATGATCCAAACTCAAGCAGGTGTGATGCTTGGTCATATGTCTGGAGGTATCTTCTTCTTGGGAAGAAGTGGATCATGCTCAAAAACCATGTTCTTGTACTTGCTCTTCAGATTGAATGTGATGAGAACAAATCCAAAAGTATGAGGATGATCCTTGAACCTATGATTCGAATCAGTTGAGGTAGGATCAAAAACATGAATATGCAGATAGTCTTTTGTCTTCTCCTTCGAACCATCATGGGTGAGATTATGCCAAGAAGAACCATCAAATAATAATGATTGCTTGGAATCCAAATCAGCTCCAAGACTTGATAAATGGTTTCTTGAGATCTCCTTTGAACCAGCAGGGGTGAGATCAAAACCATCATATGCATGAGAAATTATCCCAAGTAGTAATTGCTTAGAATCCAAATTAGATCCAAGACTTGGATCATGGTTTCTTGAGATCTCCTTTGAACCATTAGAGGTGAGATCAAAACCAGTAATTGCATGATAAATTATCCCAAGTGAATGGCAATGGCCATAATCTTCAATAACCTTCTGAAAGCATGAATTAATGATCATATAGTAGTAAGTAAGAGGTGAGTAATCAAGGAGAGCAAATGCATTACCTCCAATGGATTAATTTACCTCCGAAACATTCATAAGATCATGATGCAAACCAACAAACTCTGGTGCAAGAGAGGATTTAGGACCTTCTGCAATATCTAGAGTGTGAGCTGGCACAAAAAGAGAAGAAAGTTGGAGCATGAGTGTAGAATCTGTAGGTTCTTTGTGGACAAATTCAATATGAGATGATACTGGTTCATGATCTGAGAGACCATCAAGGGGAGTGAATGCATCACTGGGCTTGCTCTTGAAGGGGTTTGTACCAATCCCTTCATTCTGTCTGCCAAATATTTCATCCAGGTAGGCCCATAGCTCTTTTGGAGATTCAACATCATCAATGAATTGATGTACCAAGCATCGAGACATAGAAAGCATCATGGTTCCCATGGCTCTGTCACCATTATTTAACCAGTCAATCTTTTCTTCATAGGATTCGAACTCTCTCTCAAAAAAATAATCAAAGAGACCATTTCTCTTCAAATGTGCTATCATCTTTGGTTTCCATTCATCATAGTTGAATGGAGAAAGAGTATCATAGTTGAATGGAGGAGGATAGATTTCTTCTGAATACATGGAAGCTGTAGAAGACCTGCAAAAACAATAGAGAATATCTGTAACTGCTACTGCTGCAAAGATGCAGAAACTGCTGCACTTGAAATCTTGGTAATAGCCTACAAAAAACTCTCAAGAATGGAGATAAACAATACTCTCAACATGCTTTGATACCATGTGAAAATCCTCACAGCAGATCTAAGAGATGGTGTATACCTCAGAAGAATGTAATTGATTAAGCAAGAAAATAGAAGAGTGGTCAATGCAGTATAATGAGCAACAGAATGATAATACAGTAGAACTCGGATAGAAGCAAAAATACTTCACACACTCTAGTTAATTAATCACAATATGGACAAATAAATAGTACAATGCATGAGGATTCAAATGCCTAAGGTGGCAATTCGAATTAGCCTTCATGGAGTGATCAAAGGATCACTGGAGTGTCATCGGAGCACAACTAGTAGTCTATCTCATCATCGGTGGAGTCATCAATGCACAAGTAACTGTCAACCGTCAGTCAAATTGAGTCTAACTAAGTGTGGTAGGTGTAACTGAATGTAACTGGCACATGGAGACACTAACTGAATGAAGGAGGCTCAGTGGAGGGCGCATGAGGAGCTAACTGGAGTCATAATGGACAATCAAGTCTCAGTGGAGGTCCATCGGAGTGATACAGTCAGTTGAGAGTCAGTCTAGCTTTAAATCAAGGAAAGAACTGAAGAAAACTGAAGATAACTGAAGTGCAACTGAGTGGTAGGTGAGAGAGGATGAGTGGCTTCCTTAAATCAAGGAGGAAGGGTGAACTAAGCTCTAGGAGGGCTAAAACTTATCTAAGAGAAGCTCCTGGGGTCTGGCTAACTGAGGGCTAGGTGCTGGACTGATGACTGGAATGCATGTAAATGCATGCAAAACTTAAATGATGCATGCAAACCCTAAAAGTGCATGCATGACTGAAAATGTAAATGATCAAAATATTGGTGGGACTAGGATGGAGTATAGGAATATCCTAACAGTATGTATGTATGTATCAAGAAAAAATGCATGTACCAACAAAATAACATAAAACTACACACACCTCGATGTAGAACATAACGTTATTGATGCAATTCTATCTCTTATGTAAAGTTGTCTGATCTCATTCAATAAATCCATCTGGATCCTCTCTGTTGCTAATTGTCTCCATCAATCTCTCGTGCTCTGAATGAGGCAGAAAGTAGCTTACATTGGTTGAGATCTTGCATGACATTGTCTATAGATGGATGTTTTTGCCAACGATCAAGTTTGCTAAGTGATACACCACTGAACATGGTCTATAATCCATGAATACATACCTACTAGTCTTTCTTGACTTCCCATCTAGTGTAATATAATCACCCTCAAACACTATCGATCCAATAGTAAATTCATTTCCTTCATCATCGATTAATGATCCGTTGAGGGTTTTCTTACCTTGGATGCATCGTGCCAACCAATAATATGTGCCCCACTCATTGTATTTCGGGGAAACAATTGCATATATCTATCCTAGTTGTACAAGGTTTGAGGTATGGTCGTAGTCTGTCGAAATCGTTGACTGGCCCTCCTCTAACTGGGTTGTTTCAACAACTGCAACTGACACACAATCCCATTCATCAATCCAGTCCATGCATTCGCATTCATCCCATTGGCCATTGCTACAAGGGATGCAAAAACAAGCAAGTTTTCGCGTCCATATTTTAAATAAGGGGTTGTTTGAGCTTCAAACTGAATGAAATCCATGTGTTACTTATACTGTGCCGCAACTATAGGAACACGATCGATCTATGTCAACCACTTGCCACAAATTTCTTACCACACGTCCTGTCATTGTTGATGTTTGTTGATCTCTTGCTCGGTCTGACATTGTTGCAGAGCACCATTTAACTATGGATTATGCATCTCGTATTTGAGCATTTGTGGTAAAACTAATTTCTTCCCTTCGTAGTGCGATCTTGATGCATGCATCGACCCCAACATGCTCGCCTTTGTCGTTCTCGGTCTCAAAGTAGTTCAAGACATGCGACACATTGTAATTATTATGAAAAATACTCATCCATTGGAATACTCAGGCATTTTTTAACTGGCTTTCACAACCATCCGACCATATCCAATGCTGATCCATATGTATATCTCTCTCCTTTAACTGATCATAGAAATTTTGAAAACAATATTGCACATAATGCAGATCATGGGTTCTATCATCACTTGTGTAAAAGTTTGTCTCCTTCAGTATTATCCTCATGTAATTGCTTCTCTTTGGCCCATGCCTATACGTAATATGTACCATGATGTTAACTTGGTATGAATGGTAGTATTGACTCTGAATTTCATTTTGTGGCTGAAGGGTGTATTTTTCTGCAAAATCCACAATTGACACTATGGTTCCAACAACAAATGTGTCCCTGCATTTTCTCTAATGCTCATCTTTCCATCGCGCTACATGCACATGCTGAACATACTGCTCGGTTTTATTGTAGAACTCCGTCAATAAATCACATTCTCGTTCTTGTTTCCATGAAAACAAGGGCAATATTACAACGTGGCCTTTTGAAAAATGTATATTTCATAAATTGAACGTGTAATATGAAAAATTTGCAATATTCATTTGTACCTGTGACTTCACCAATGCAATATTTTTACTTTCCTTGGCACTTTCTAATTAATAGGTTACGTACTTGAAGCTCTGCATCTCCCCAACAATCCTGCCAAATTCATGCTCCTTGCTTTCATGAACGAAACGATTCAAAAGAGAAAACCCACTTCACCTAGAACATGTCCCATATAGACACGATTTTTCATAATATTTTTTTTCCTTCAGGCCTTGGACACATGATGCTGTGGATAAAGTCTCTCGATGCATTCAGTGGTAGTATGGATTCATTGCATCCCTGCACAATGTTAGTATGCAAATCACAAAATATATGTTTATATGTTTCATAAAAATATTCATATTCTACATGGTATCTACAACAACAGGTGTTCCGATCAATGCATATACGAACGTACCATGGTTTTCATTTCTCAAAGGACCTTTGGCCCAGGTTCAATTGTGTGTGCTCATTCCTGAATCTCTCGTAGATATCAGTCTGTGTGGTGTCAAGGAATTTCTTAATATGGGGTTCACGTTCAGTAGAACCTTTTCTCAGCTTTAGCATGTCTCTTTGGTTTGATGAAGGTCTGGTATGATCATGCCAAAAAAATTGTACTAACTCCTTAACAGTATCAATTAGCTTCCTATCTCCACGAGGAAACCTATCGACAAAATCCCAACAATATTTTCCACCCAGAGTGTCAATATTTTCTCTTATAACATAGTACTTTTTAATATTTTTTTCTATTTTATAATTTAAGTATGTGAGAAGTGTGTGATAGTAGGCGACGTTTCCTTGTGGACTTGCTTACAAATGATTCTGTTAACACACGATGAGTTGGATGGAGATATTTTGTACGAGATGTCTTCCCAATTGCATTAAATGCAGATTGGAGATTTCTAACAATATGATTGCTAGCATATGATCTTTTAACTATATTTATGCTCAAAATTCTCCTAACAACAGCTAAACAATGCGACTTTAACAAACATAACAAAAATTGACATTTACCTACATCACCTTTGGATTCAAAATATTCCTTGAAACTTTTGTTGCATTTCCATTCGATAGTGAGTTTTAGAAACTTACCTTCAAGGCCTGATAGAGCACTTTCATCCACATGAATAAGTCTATTAGTTCTTCTTCTTGCACTGGACAGTCGTGGTAGGGAAGGTGGACATGAGACACGAATACCAAAGCTTGTCTGCTGTGGTGCTTCATTCACACGTTGGGCCTCTGATAATCTGCAGTAGGATATGACAGTTGTAACAAACCTCACAAAAAACTCACTCAAGAAGTGCAGAGAAGAAGAGAAGAATGTAGTCAATAATCACTCATGAACACAGAAAATGGAGAATAGAAGTATAATCATACATCAGCTGTGGGTTGGCACTGTGAAAACTGAATACAATACAATAACTCTCATGAGAGTTTGAATAAGCTAGAGGTCATTCGAATTCATCCTCAGTGTCTAGCTTGGATAACATTGAAGACATCATCCAATTAGCAGTATCAGTCATAAATGGTCAAAGTTTAGTCAAATGAGTCTAACTGAGTCTAACAGAACCATCTAGGCACAAATCAGGGGATGGAGACTCCAAGGATGGCACATGAGGTTGTCAGAAGGTCAAGTGGCACTCCAGAACTAGCTAACTAGGAGCTACAAGTAGATAGGATGAGCAATTAGTGGAAAAACTGCTCAATCAATGCTCTAACTGACTATTAGACTCCTGGTAGGTGAGATAAGGTGCTCTAACTGAATGATAACTCCTGGTAGGTGAGAAAAGGCGCACATTTCATGTAGGTGAGTCAAATAGGGCGCATCAGGTGGGTAGGAGGGCTACTAGGGGCTGAAGATAGGCTCTAGGGAGTTGAAATTAGGCTCTAGCTGCTGGGGAGACCACCAAAATGATGACAGGATGCATGCAGTTGCATGCAAATGCATGCATGATGTTTAGATGCATACAAAATGAATGCAGACATGAAAATATAAAAAATGATGGAGAGAATATTCCAACACCCCCCTGCAAGCTATACTATGAGGTAATAACTGAAAACTGAAAAATAGGGCTCTTGTGACTGAGACCAAAGGTCACCCCGTACAACAATCTAAATAATAAATGAGGAAAGAGGGAAAAACCAGTGGGAATAAATCCCTCCCTCAAAATAGACTGAAGTATGATAATGTAGCATGTCATCGCTCGACCATGAACGAAGCAAGTGTCCTTTTCCGAAGAAGGATCGATCGATATGAAATGGATCAGTAACGTGAGAAGGATGAAACCTTCCATTCTAAAAATATGATCTGGTTCTCCGTCAATTAGTTGGATCACCAACCAAATCACCGACAGATCTAAGAGTAATGGCTTCCCATCGAGGAAGAGGAGGATCATCATGTGAAATATCATTAGGTTCTTGTGTAACTGGATCTCCCATTCACTCATATTCATCATCAGTTGCTAGACCTTCAGGTTCTTGTGGATTTTGATCTAGCATTCGCTCTTCATCATCTCCATATTCAGATTTTGAATCTGAAATCTCATGTGATGAAGGTTCTCTCTCTTTCTCATCATCACTTCCAAACTCTGAATCTGAAATATCATCTGATGAAGCAAGTGAATCTGGCTCATCATCACTTCCAAACTTTGAATCTGAAATCTCATGTGATGAAGCAAGTGAATTTGGGTCATCAACACTTCCAAACTCTGAATCTGAAATCTCATGTGATTTAGATTTGCTCTCTTGCTCAAACATGGTGGGAACAAATCCAAAAATGTGAATATCATTTTGAAACATGTGATCCACACCAAAAGAGGTAGGATCAAGAGCTCCATGAATGTGCATGTAGTTCTTTGATATCTCCTTTGAACCAACATGGGTGATTGCATCGAGAGGCGCTCTACAGCCCAGTATGAGGGAGATCTTGTAACGTGTATGTGTCCCGTTACATGTAATGGGACACCTAATAAAACATAAAAAGTAAAAAATGACAATATGAGGGATATCTTGTAACATGTATGTGTCCCGTTACATGTAGGAATAAAACGTAAAAAGTAAAAACTAAATAAAACATAAAAAAGTAAAAGATGATAATATGAGGGAGATCTTGTAATGTGTATGTGTCCCGTTACATGTAGCAATAAAATGTAAAAACTAAAAACTAAAAAACTAATTAATATTTTGTCGGCCTTTAAAAAAGGACGTGTATTTTCGATTGAAAAAAGACAATTGAAATCAAAGCCTATATAAAAAAAAAAACATAAAAAAATTCTAAAACAAGCGGCAAAGAGAAGTGGATCGGAGATCAAAGTAGCAAAGAGAAGGTAATCTATTTAGAATATTTAATACTCTGACAACTAATAAAAGATCCATATTCTCCTACACCTCCTCCACTTTCCATCCTCCATTCGCAGACCTCCCCATCCTCCCGCCATCCTCCTTCCCTCCTCCCTCCCTGCGCAACTCCATGCTGCCTCCCTCATACTAGGCTATAGAACCATCCATCTCCACGCCTCCTTCCTCCCTCACATCCACCCTCCCACCTGCACCATTCTCCTCTGCTCCAGCCATCTCCCTCCCCATCCATCCCCTCTCCTCCTTCCTCCCTCGCATCCACCACCATCTCCTCCCCTCCCGCTTGTCCTCCCTCCTGCCTGCACCATCTCCTTCCCCCCTGCGCGTCCACCCTCCCGCCTACACCATCCCCTTCACCTCCCATGTGTCCACCACCATATCCTCCCCTCTCACGCGTCCTCCCTCCCGCCTGCACCATCTCCTCCCATCCCCCGCATCCACCCTCCTGCCTGCACCATACCCTTCGCCTCCCGCGCATCCACAACCATCTCCTCCCCTCCGGTGCATCCTCCCTCCCACTTGCACCATCTCCTCCCCTTCCCCGTGTCCACCCTCCTGCCTGCACCATCCCCTTCGCCTCCCGTGCATCCACCAGCATCTCCTACCCTCTTGCGCATCCTCCCGCCCTCCTGCACCATCTCCTCCCCTTCCTCGCGTCCACCCTCCCTCCTGTACCATCCCCTTAACCTCCAGCGTGTCCTCCCTCCCCCTTGCACCATCTCCTCCTCTCCCCCGCGTCCACCCTCCCGCATGCACCATCCCCTTCGCCTCCAGTGCATCCACCCTCCCACCTGCACCATCCCCTCGCCTCCTTCCTCCCTGGCATCCACCCTCCTGCCATCGCCATCCTCCTCTACTCCCGTCCACACTGTATAAATTTAATATAATATAGTTTTTTAAATTTGAAATTATATAATTTGAAATTTAATTTAGTTATATTTAATATTTAATTCAGTTAATTTGAAATTATATAATTTGAAATTATATAATTTGAAATTTAATTTAGTTATATTTAATATTTAATTTAGTTAATTTGAAATTTAATTTAGTTATATTTTATATTTAATTTGGTTAATTTGAAATTTAATTTAGTTATATTTAATATTTATTTTAGTTAATTTGAAATTATATAATTTGAAATTTAATTTAGTTATATTTTATATTTAATTTAGTTAATTTTAATTTATATAATTTTAAATTTAATTTAGTTATATTTAATATTTAATTTAGTTAAATTAAATATACATTAAATTTAAAATTATAATATATATATTTAATTTAGTTAGAATTAAATATATATAATTAGTTTTAGATTTAGATTTAAAAATAAATATATAGTAAATTTAAAATTAATATATATATATGTTAAATTTAGGTCAAGTTTAAATTGAATTTTTATACTATTTATAATAAGAAGTACCTGTGGTATAGTGGTAAGGGTGTGGGGATAATGGATGTGATGTCCAAGGTTCGATCCTCCCAAAACACTTAGATTTGGAAAATATATTCAATATTTAAACTATAGTGAATTTTACACATGCATAGATTTCAGTGTATTATTTATTAAAATTGCATTGATTTCAATGTCAAGGGTGTGGGGATAATGGTAAGGGTGTGGGGATAATGGGTGTGAGGTCCAATGTTCAATCCTCTCGAAGCACCTATTTTTTTGGAAAATATTTTGAATTTTTAAACTATATTGAAATTTACACTTGCATAGATTTCAGTGTGTTATTTTTTTTTAAATTGCATAGTTTTCAGTGTCAAGCATTGATTTCATTGTGGATAGCAAATATGCATTAATTTAAGGGTATATGTTAATTGTTGACATTTTTTATATAGATTCAGCACTAGAAATGGAAGATCTGCATGCGGAAGATTCTATGAGACAAACCAAAGAAGAACAAAAATCTAAAGAAATAATAGCAAACGAACGTCAAGAAGACTTGAAACGAAAAGCAGAAGAGGTGAGACGAAAGGTGTATGAAATGAAAGCAGAAGAACAAGAAGAACGAAGAAAACGAAATGCAGATCGACAGAAAGAATATTGAAAAATAAAGTTAAACAAAATGACAGCAGAAGAACAAGAGGAACAGAAAAAACAAGACACTGAACGACGAAGGGCGAATCGTGAGAAAAAGTTGAAACATCTGGAAGAACAAGGAAATCAATTTGTAGAACAACAAATAAATCAAAATGTAGAACATTATATGGCGATTGAGATGGACGCTAATATCGCAGAACAACAAATAAATCAAAATGTAGAACATGATATGGCGATTGAGATGGACGCTAATATTGCAGTACCATGTAAAGAAATGACAACAAAAGAACACCAAGAAGACTTGAAATGAAAAGCAGAAGAGGTGAGATGAAAGGTGTATGAAATTACACCAAAAGAATGAGAAGAATGAAGAAAATGAAATGCAGATCCATGGAAATAATATCGAAAAATAAAGTTAAACAAAATGACAGCAGAAGAACAAGAGGAACAAAAAAACAAGATACTGAACGATGAAGGGAGAATCGTGAGAAAAAGTTGAAGCATCTGGAAGAACAAGGAAATCAATTTGCAGAAAAACAAATAAATCAAAATGTAGAACATGATATGGTGATTGAGATGGACGCTAATGTCATGGTACCATCTAAAGAAATTACCCCAAAAGAACGAGACGAAGCGTTTAAACAATATCTCAATAAAATGACAGCAGAAGAGCTAGAAGAACGAAAAAAACAAAATGCACTTCAACAAAAAGAACTTCGAAAAAGAAAGTTGGACGAAATAACAACAGAAGAACAAGAAGAACGAAGAAAACGAAACCTTGATCGACAAAGAGAGTATCGAGAGAGAAAGTTGAAGAAAGTGCAACAACAAAGAAATCAATTTGTGGAATGACAAAGACAATATTCAACCAATCTACCCGTAGAACCAGCTGTGGGAGATGCTCAACGAGTAATGGCCAGAGATGCTCAATGTGTAACGGTCCGAGATAACGATAATGAAATTGACAATAATATATCGGTACCATCTGAAGATATGTATACTATACATCGCAATTTTCATGAACGAGTTGATCAATTAGCAAAAGTGGGAATGTGTCATGTTTTCCTAGATTCATATGCTGGAATCCAAGTACGTAATACAAATACAAGTACAAT
The DNA here is from genome assembly GCA_027924585.1 of Larix kaempferi. NCBI lineage: Eukaryota > Viridiplantae > Streptophyta > Pinopsida > Pinales > Pinaceae > Larix > Larix kaempferi. The sequence continues at coordinate 10,670,567 of BSBM01000637.1, read as the reverse complement.
CTGCGTGCGAAGTCTGAGAGAGAAATCTAATCATAGATTCTCAACTATGAACCACATGGATCTAGGATCTCAACCGCATGTCCTTGAAGATCTCACACAAGTTGAAGAGATGTTGATAGCACGTGCAAGTCCAATTCTGCAAGTGATGAATTCAATAGGTGGACAATACAAATATCGAGGACACACCATTAGTTTTCCGCAAGAGATAAAATATGTTTCTAATAAATTGCCACGACATATTAACAACTTGGACTTAATGGGCGTTGAGCGAAAAAAAGGACGACAAGGATCCAGTTATGATTTCACTGTTAGAAAACAAAAAGTTATGGATGCATTATTATATAATATTCAGAATTATCCATATTATCGAGATGTTCGAGTTGCTTATGACGCAGTAGAAGAGTTACCTGAAAATGCCATAGATATCTCACATATGCTTAATTCTGTTACTCTTCCCGATATTGATGAAGACACAGAATTTGCATTGTTGGAAGGTATACCAGGATTTGATGACATTTTAGACGGTTTACAAACAACTTCTTTTGCATCAAGGCTTCCAAGTGCACCATGAGAGATAGAAATTATTAGAGCATGGGCAAATAATCCTGATTCGGATGAAAATAACACAAATGATTAATCAACTGAAGTGCTTAACTGGCTTGGCATTGGCTCATCTTCGATTAACGAGTATAACACTGTTGGATTATTTGATATGGCATTTCCAACATTGTTCCCTAAAGGAGAGGTTTATTGGTTACAACCGCGAATGCGAAATGTTCATCTACATGAGTATGCAAAACATCTTCTCAGATATCATGATAACATATTTGGAAGGCACCCTCGCTTTAGATATTTTTTACTGAATATCATAATGAGAGATCGTGCTCAAGCTTCCTCAATAGTTTTTGTTAAAAAAATATTAGTGAACTACCCACAACAATGGAAGAGTTAATACAACATTTACAAAATCTTCCAGATTCAAGATTGGTAGAAAGATTAATGAGATTTGGAATGGTATTAAGAGGCACACGTGCATATTGGAGCAAGTGTCAGCAAGAGTTATCTAACTTGATTCAATAGATAGGTTGTCCTACAATATTTTTCACACTAAGTGCAGCGGATATGCAGTGGCCTGATTTGCATAAATTAATGCCAGGCACAAGTCCTACAGATCCACATGAAGCGAGAAAATGGCGACGTCAAAATGTAATTGATAATCCTCACATCGTGGCACATTATATGCACTTGAGACATGCAATGTTTTGAGAAGAGGTTTTCGAACATTTTCATCAGGACATAGATTATTGGTGTCGCTACAAATGGAAAAATCATGGATCTCCTCATGTCCATGGGTTTCTTTGGTTAAAAAATGCTCCCAACATGGGCACTCTGAATTGGGATGATTCTAGAGAAGTTATATCTGCAAAAAAGTATTTCAACAAATGTGTGCATGCAATAAATCCACGTGAGGGACATCAACGAAAGATTCAAATTGGAGATAATGTAGATGATCATCCGTGTGTAAAAGGAACAGAAAAAATATTTCAAACTGATCCAATGACTGGTTATGAGGAACTTCTTAAATGTGTTGAGTGTCATATTACATGCAATGAGAGAAGTTGTCTTCAAAAGAAGGGAGGAAAATTGGTATGTCGGTACCACGCACCATGGGATCTATGTGACTAGTAGAAACTTTACATTGATGAACAAGGAGAAAAAAAGTATGAATCTAGACAAAATGATGACAGAGTGAATACACACAATTGTGAAACACTTATGATGTGGAGGGCTAATATAGATTGGCAGCCTGTACTTTCCAAGCACGTTGTTACTAATTACATAGAAAAATACGCTACCAAATCAGAAAAGGGATCTAAAACTTTCCACAATATGTTGATGAGAGTCTCTTCTATCCAGAATCTGAACGAACCAGCAGCACGTGCATATAAAAGTTTGTTATGTGAATCCATTGGGGATAGGGACATTGGTGCACAGGAGACATGCCATATGCTTCTAGAGCTTCCTCTTTCAGAATGTAGCCATCTTTTTGTGGTTCTAAATGTCAGTATGAAGGTTTTCAAACAAGTACAAGTTGAAGCATATAACGCCGACAATGATAATTCTCTGATTGATGCATATATTAAGCGACCGGAGAATATGGAGCAAGTTACATTGATAGATGTTGCAAAATATTGAACATATGACAAACGTTGAAGGGGGGAAAAATGGTTACCACGAAGTAATGCATCTATTGTACGTGTATTTCCTGGATCTAACTCTATTCCTGATCGAAAAGATGAGAAGTTTGTCGAATTCTGTTGGTCCAAGTTGGTCTTGTACAAGACATTTTGTGACTTTCAAAGAGATATAGTCCACACATCTGATCAAATAGTACATAATTGGAAAAAATTTCAATATGTACCTTGGCATGTTGATCGCCAACCTGTGCCTACAGATGCTCGAGTTGAATCCAACGAAGAAGAAGAACATCCAATTCCACAGAGAGATTCCAGGAAACATGAATGGGAGATCATATGTGTATTATATAAAAATCAATTTATAAATTATAATGAGTTTGAGATGCTTGGACATAGGGATCTTGATCGTATGCATGATTGGAACACTGCTTTTGTAGATGAAGAGACCTCCAATCGTACAATTTAGTTCATCTCTGATATGCGAAAATTGAAAACGATTTCTACTAATAAACATGCAAAGTCTTACTCAATTGATAGTTTGGGGGATAAGCAAAGAATAGCATACGATGTTATCCTTGAGCATTATAGAACAGGTGTTGATCCACTACACATGATAATCCAAGGAACTGCAGGAACCGGAAAGTCACATTTGATTGGAGCCATTAAAAGTACACTTGAAAATCTCTCTCATCCAGGGAAAAGTCCATTACTTCTTCTGGCTCCTACGATGGTGGCAGCTTTCAACATTTCTGCAAGAACAATTCATTATGCACTTCATATATCGATCAAAGAAATCAATCCTTTACGAGGATCGACTTTAATTAACTTACAAGAAGAGTTGAGGAATGTTAGATATATTTTGATCGATGAAATGAGTTTTATTGGAAAACATCTATTAATCAAAATAGATTCAAGACTTTGCCAAGCATTCCCAGAATATGCTAATATACCTTTTGGTGGATGATCAATTATATTGGTCGGTGATTTGGGACAATTGCCGCCTGTCATGGATAAGCCTGTATATGCATCGGAAGGTATTGAAAAAGAATTGTGGAACACATTCACAACAGTTGTGACCCTTGATACCGTGTTTCGACAGAATGGACAAAGCAATGAACAAATATCTTTTCGTAATGTGTTAATGAATATTAGAGATGCAATTCCAACAATAGAGGATTGGAAATTACTGATGACTCATACAGATACTTCCTTACATGATACGATGAAAAGGACCTTGGATAAGGCGATACATTTGTTTGCGACAAATGATGATGTAAACTGTCATAACAAGCGTTTAATAAGAAGCCTAAACTATCCCATTGAGACCAGTATTGCTACATCTGTAAGAAGCAACTATTCTATGGAAGGAGATGAACAAGGGTTGGAAGTTGAATTACTTCTAGCCATAGGAGCAAGGGTAATGCTGACATCAAACCTATGGACTGATGCAGGACTCGTCAATGGTGCTCTTGGAGTTATACAACAAATTGTATATAACCCTGGAAGTTCACCTCCACAACCACACATGTATGTTTTGATAAAATTTGATAATTATGTGGGGGGACCATGGGATGAATCGTTTCCTCAAGTTGTTCCTATTGCACCTATCGAAAGAGGTAATAAAAAACAATTTCCATTGAAAGTTGCTTGGGGTTTAACAATCCATAAGTCTCAAGGATTGACATTGGAGAAAGCTACTATTAGTATTGGAAGGCAAGAGAGGCAGGGTATGGCATTTACAGCAATATCTCGAGTTAAAGAATTGGTAGGTCTATGATTTCAACCTCCATTCTCATATGATTGATATGAGAAGATGTCAAAACTATCATGTGTGAAAATAAGAAAAGATGAAGAATATAGATTGAGAAGGATCACAATGTGAACCATATATTCATTTACTTAATCCTTGCAAAATTATTGTCTCTATTTTTCACTTTAACAATTTACTCAATCCTTAATACTTATTATTTACATTATGATGGTACTCGTATCTGTGTTTTCAACTTAACCTATTCCTTACGATGCTAATCAAACTCCAGTTTTGTGTCACTGCCCACGACTGAAACCAGCCTAGATCCAAATCCTAAGGTTCTATCAAGCGCCGAGAGGGATCAAATATCCCGAGGTGCAAACCTCTTCTCAGGTATTGCACTCAAGGATCTTTTCAAGGAGAGGTTTGCACCCCGGGAGATTTGATCCCTATTGGTGCTTGATAGAGCCTTAGGATTTGGATCTAGGCTGGTATTTTTACCAAATGAACTATGACATGATGATGGTTGATCTTCAACAAGATAACTGGTATATGCAACAGTGGTGGCCCACTTTGCAATAGGATTTGAACCAATAGGAGCTAGATATTCAGGTTCTTGTCGATATAGATCTAGCTTTCGCTCTACTCTCTGAGTCTTCATTTTCTCAACCTTCTTTGTTGAATTTTTTCCATTCAAGCAACCTTTACAGGTGCTTAGGGTAGATATGATATTTGGAGGATCTTCAACTAACTTATGAGTTTGCATGCTCTGCAAATGTTTGTAGCTGAGATGAGATAACATACTCTCTTCATTTGCATGAGAGTGAAGAGCAGACTGCTTTGAGAGAGGTAAGAAGTGTGATAACTCATAGAGTTTTGTCTTATGATTTGCAACACCTTTTTCAATGATTTCACCTGAAACCATGTTTTGTATTTCCACTTCATTTGGAGAGAAGATCACTCTCTTTGGCTCTCCAATATGATTCATTTGGTACATTGAAAGTAAATTTGCTGTGAGAGTTGGAAAATAAACCACATCGGCGAAGTAGCCATGATCAAGATTGATCCTTCCAATCCCATCAGAGGAGACTTTAGAATCATTGCCCAACATGATGGAAGGGCCAACTGAGCATTCGAATTTGGAGAAGAGATATTTGGAAGAATACATATGTCATGATGCTCCTAAATCTATGATGAATGAGGATTCTTTTGATGCACTTTCCATGAGGGCATGGCATCTCTCTTTGTCCTCAGATCTAAAAGGTTTAGTATTAGTATCTTTCTTCCTTGCACATGTAGGTACAAGGAGATTTTTCTTCTCAAGTAACTGAGCCATCAAATATATAGTCTTCTTGATACAATAACTCTTAGGATGGAATCCTCGATGACAATAGGTCCACTTGGATCTCTCCTTTTGATATTGCTTGTTCTTGTTTGAATTCGAAGCCCCATCAGCATTATATGGAACATATTTTGGCTTTGTATCATTCGATCTCTTTTCAAATATTTTTTCTTTCCTTTTTCATTCACTCTTTTGGCCTCAGCAGTTGTTATGAAATTCAACACAACAGATCTATGGAACAAAGGAAACCATTACAAGAGATGCATGCAGAATGATATGTCAAAGCTGTGCAAAAAGACTTGCAGCAGTACTCTATTGAACTCAAAAGTAGAATACAATACAATACATTAACAATGACTGAATGATACGAATTAACCAAGGAGTTCATTCAAATATCCTACATGGAATAGCTGGTCTACACTAGGAGTCCTCATCATTAATCAGTGGTAGTGTCATCAATGCACAAGTAACAATCAACCCGGTGTCAAACTGAGTCTAACTGAATGTAGGTAGGTGTAACTGATGCAAGGAGCACTAATGTAGTGAAGGAAAATCCAAGGAGGGAGCATGAGGAGCTTCCTGGTGTCAGAATAGTCAAACTAGTCTCTCTGGATGTCCAACAGAGTGTTTCAATTAGTTAACTAGTCAATCTGTCCTCAAATCAGGGGAGAGATCCACAAATCGAGCAAATAATTGAGTGTGTCACTGGTGTTAGGTAAGAGAGGGCGCACTTGGTCATAGGAGATGAAAACAAGGCACATGATGGACTGGGAGGGCTATAACTGAGCAGAAAGAAGCTCTCGGGGCTAGTGAGCTAGAGATTAGGTGCTGGGAGACACCATACTAATGAATGGGATGCATGCATGCAGAATGCATGCAAACATAAAACTGATGATGATATATCCTAACACCTTCCCACAAGCTATAATATGAGGTAAAAAAATAAAGTATGGGGCCCTGGTTACTGAGACCAAAGGTCACCCCAATATAGAAAATAATCCAAAATGCTAGAAAAAATCTAAGTGAGGAAAGAGGGAAAACCCAGTGGGAAGAAAGCCCCCCCTCAAGCTGAACACTGAAGGATCTAATATGTCTCCACCATAGTATAAATAACCCCCAACAATGAATGTGGGTAAGATAACTTCTTCTCAGTGAATCTCTTGGTGAAGATGTCTACAATTTGCTCTTCTGTACGGCAATATTGCAAAACAATGGTTCTGTCATGCACAAGCTCTCGGATGTAGTGCATGTGTATCTCGATATGATTGGTCCTCTGTATCTGAATTGGATCCGTTGAGATCTTGATAGCACTTTGATTGTCACAAAAGATGACAGTCGAAGTGGTGCTACCAATATCAAACTCTGCTAGAATACCCTGCGACCAAACTGCATGAATGCAAGCGTTGACCGCTCCTCTATACTCTGCCTTTGCTGAAGATAAGGAAATGGCTTCCTGCCTTTTGCTTGACCAGAAAATAGGACCTATTCCAGTCATGAAAACATATCTAGAAGTGGAATTTTGATCAATGCTATCACCCGCCCAATCTTAATAAGTGAACCCCACCAAATCTAGCTCAAAATCTGCATCATAGTGTATGCCAAAGTGTCTAGTACCCTGCACATAGTGCAAGATTATTTTGGTTTCCCGCCAATGAAGCTCGTGGTGATGATGCATATATATTGACATGGCACTCATGGCATAAGAAATATTAGGCCTTGAGTGTGTCAAGTATAGAAGACTACCAATCAACTGTCGATAAAGTGTAGAATCCACAAATGGTATGGAATCACCATCCTCAAGTCTTATTCCCGAGAGGAATGGGAATGGTTTTTCCTTACAATATGAAATATTAAATTTATTTAGCAGGTATGAAACATGTTTTTGCTGAGATATGGTGATCCCATCAAATTTTTGAGCAATCTCTAGCCCAAGGAATTGCTTCAACAAGCCCAAATCACTCATGTCAAAAGCTAGATTTAAAGCAGTTTTTGTGTTGCGGATTGAATCAAGATTGCTTCCAGTTATTAAGAGATCATCAACATAAAGGACAATAATAATAAAATTCCCTTCATGTTTCTGTAGGTACACGTTTGGATCTGATTTGCATCTTGCAAAATTCTGTGACAGAAGGAAGGAGTGCATCTTTGCATACCAAGCTCTTGGGGTCTATTTTAAACCATACAATGATTTCTTCAGTCTGCACACTAATGTCAGATATGATATGTATCCTTTAGGATGCTTCATGTAAATATATTATTTCATATCTCCATGAATAAATTCACTCTTCACATCCATATGGTGCACTTCCCAGTGCTTAGATGCGGAAATTGCTAAAACTAGGCGGACAGAATCCATCTTTGCAACTGGTGCAAAGGTCTTGGTGTAGTCCACTCCTTGGACTTGGGAGAATCCTTTTAAAACCAACCTAGATTTGTATTTGTAGTTTGACCCATCAGAAGCAACCTTTGTGTGGTAGACCCATTTAAATTGGACTAATTTCCTCCCAGGTGGAAGAGAAATTAGCTCCCATGTAGCATTCTTTTGAAGATAATTGTACTCTTCATCCATGGCGGTTTACCATCTCGGATCCTGGTGGGAATGATAGTATGATTTAGGATCTGAACCTATCATCAAAAAAAATTTCTTATATAGTAAAGGATCATAAAATGAAAGAGCCATACCTTCTCTTTGAAAGTCCGCTCGAGTTCTCCTTGGATTGACAGGATTTCCAATGTTAGAACCAGCAGATTGGAGAGTATTTTGGGCCCACTTTGGAAACTGTTGGGGCAAATATGGATCTGCATCTAAACCTGATATTTCATATTCATCAAATTCTGATAAAATATCAGAAATATCAGAGCAAAAACTATCATCATCTTCTTCTGAATCTTCTTCTTATGGAGGCAACAATTCAACAGTTTCTTCCTTGACTAGTTTTAGATCTTGAAGCGGTTCTTCAAATCTGACACTTCGCTCAATGAATATCTTTTTGGATCTCATATCCATGAGTTTGTAGCCTTTTTATTCTTCAACATATCCAATTAGGATGCACTCAACACTTTGCGAATCCAAATATTTTCTCTTCTCAGATGGAATTCTAGCCCATGCAGTGGAGCCAAAAACCCTGAGATTGGACACATCAGGCTTGTGACCAGTATAGGGTTCGAAAGGAGTAGAATATTTTACGGATGAGTGTGGAACTTTGTTTTGAATGTATGTAGCAACATTCATGGCTTCAGCCCAAAAATTTTCATCCAAACCCTTTGACTCAAGCATACAGGTTGCCATTTCTTTCAGTGATGGATTCTTCCTTTCCACTACACCGTTCTACTGAGGGGTGTATGGAACCATGTGTTGGATCTGAATTCCATTTTCTACAAAAATTTGCAGCATCTCTGATTTGATATATTCACCTCCATTATCATATCTTAGAGCTTTGATCTTGCTCTCGGTGGCAGTCTCAATAGAAGCCCTGCAAATCTTGAACTTTTCTAGCACTTCTGACTTGTTTTTTAGAAATAAATCCCATGTGAATCTGGAGAAGTCATCAATGAATGTCAGAACATACCTTGAGCCATTCATGGAGGTATGTGGCAGCGGACCGTTGATATCAGAATGAATCATCCCCAAAATACAAGAAGCTCTGCTAGCTTTACCTCGGTCAAACTTGTGCTCGGGGTGCTTCCCAATGATGCAACCCTTGCATATTCCCTTCGAGGATTTGATCTTCAGAAGGCCATCAATCATGGATTTATTTTTCAGTAGCTGTAAATATTTATAATTTATTTGTCCAAACCTCTCATTCCATAGCCTACTAACCTCATTTCCATGAGTCAGAAGAGCACTAGGCTTTGAATGTGGTAAAAAGTGAGAAAACTCATATGTTTTTGCAGCATGATTTGCCTTTCCTACTGCAATGAGCTTTCCGGTGGAAATATCATAAATTTCAACATCATTGGGGCTGATTACAACCTTCTTTGGTAAACCAGTGTGTCTCATTTGATACACAGAAAGCAGGTTTGTAGCTAGAGAAGGAACATAAAGAACATTCTGAAAACTGCCATGTTCTAGATGAATAGTACCTTTACCTTTCAAAGAAATTTGTGAGTCATCTCCCATGTGGATGGAGATGGTGCTGTTGGATTCCAATGAATATTAATAATCTTTGTTTGCATCCATGTGATTCGAAGCTCGCGAATCTATGAGAAGAGTGGTGGAATTCGAAAAACTAGCCATGAGTGCATGACCTCTTTTTGTATGCTCATTGTTGTCCTTCTTCCTTGTGCCATCAGGAAGAGCAATGTTGTTTTTATCCAAGAGAAGGTCCATATGATCTATTGTATTATTCATGCATGAACCTTCACGGTGAAATCCCTTGCTGCAATAAGAACATTTAGTCTTATATTTTCCCTTTTGTTTGTCTTTTCTTGAACCAGATGGCTCATGTGACTGATTTGTCTTCTCCTTTTGCTTTGGATGGTCAAGCTTTGGCTTCTCTTTCTTTTGCTTTCCTTTTCCATTCGTAGATTTGGATCCTCCAGCAAAAAGGGCTAGATATTTGGAGTGGACGGTCCCCATTTGAACAAGCTCATCATGCTCTTTTGTCAAGGATTCAATGAAGGCATTCAAGATAGGAATCTTCCAATTAGGAATTGTGAGCTTTCCCGTATTGAAAGTTGAAACAAAAACTGAATAATCGATTCCAAGCTTCATAAGGATGCATAAAATCAATTTCTTATCTTCCTTTTCCACTCCACATTGCTTCAATAGCATTACCAAGTGCTTAAACTTAGTCAAGAAGTCATTGATGGTCTTGAAATTCTCAGGATTGAGTGCAATCAACTCATTTTCTAGCTGATAGGATCTCATTTCATCATGCTTTCCAAATATAATGGCAAGTTGATCCCACACCTCTTTCGGAGTAGTCAATACACTAAAATGGAAAAGAAAATCCTTAGAAATGTTGAGACAAAGGAAACCATAAGCTTCATCAAGCTTATTGAAATATTTTTCCTTCTCTACTGCATATGTAGCTTCGACTTCTAGGCCTATGGTGACTCATTAGAAGCCCTTAGAGCGCAATATTATCTCCATATCAACCTTCCACTGATAATAGTTGAAGGGAGTGAGGAGATTTGATGAAGAAGTGTCCATCTTCAAGAAGAACGAATGCAATAGGAGGAGGAGAGAACCTGCAAATCAAAAAACAAACAAGAACCTTTAGGTTGACAACCTGCACTTTTCAAGTTGCATCACACCTGGCATAGGAGATCAAGAAAGCTTGAATATCCAATGATCAATATCTAGGAATTATGTGGAAATTCTCGACTTCTGGTGCAGAATTGGAAAAATGGCATGAAGTGCAGAATATGCATGCAGTGCAGAATCACTAGTGTAGAATCACCAGTGCAAAATCACTAGTGCAGAATTGGCATGTAGTGCAGAATCGGCATGCAGTGCATAATCGGCGTGCAGTGCATAATAGTTGGCTTGTCCTTGCCATGGCTCTCATACCATATCAAATTCAACATAGTAGATCTATGGAACAAAGGAAACCATTACAAGAGATGCATGCAGAATAATATGTCAAAACTGTGCAAAAAGACTTGCAGCAGTACTCTATTGAACTCATAAGTAGAATACAATACAATACAATAATAATGACTGAATGATTCGAATTAACCAAGGAGGTCATTCGAATATCCTGCATGGAATAGATGTTCTACACTAGGATTCCTCATCATCAATCAGTGGTAGTGTCATCAATGCATAAGTAACGGTCAACCAGGTGTTAAATTGAGTCTAACTGAATGTAGGTAAGGGTAACTGATGCATGGAGCACTAATGTAGTGAAGGAGAATCCAAGGAGGGTGCATGAGGAGTTGTCTAGAGTTAGAATAGTCAAACTAGTCTCTCTCGATTTCCAACAGAGTGTTTCAGTTAGTTAACTAGTCAATTTGTCCTCAAATTAGGAGAGAGATCCACAAAGCAAGCAACTAAATGAGTGTGTCATTGGTGGTAGGTAAAAGAGGGCGCACTTGGTCATAGGAGATGAAAACAAGGCGCATGATGGACTAGGAGGGATGGAACTGAGTAGAAAGAAGCTCCTGGGGCTAGTGAGCTAGGGACTAGTTGCTGGGAGACACCATACTGATGACTGGGATGCATGCAATTGCATGCATGCATGCATCCATGCAGAATACATGCAAAATGCATGCAAACATAAAACTGATGATGAGATATCCTAACAGTTGTAAGGGACAAATCCAAATTTGGGTTTATCATTCCCATGGAGATTAAATTCTCCTCCTCTTGTGTGAGAGATTGGATGAAGTCATCAAGTGTATGAAAATTCCATTTTGGAATGGACATCTTAGCTGACTGAAATGTGGAGACAAAAACTGAGAAATTTGGCCCCAATCTTGAGAGAATGGAAAGTATGAGTTGTTTGTCTTGTTTCACTATCTCATATCTCTTGAACTGTGAAATCAAGCTTTTGAACTTGGTTAAGAAGGCATTGATGGATTCGAAGCTTTTAGGACTCAATGAGATGAGTTCATTCTCCAATTTATGACCTTTCAAGTCATCTTTCTGTCAAAAGAGGGATTCAAGCTTGTCCCAAACCTCTTTTGGAGATGTTATATCAACGACATGGAAGTGAATATCTTCAGAAATTGAGAGAAGTAGTAAGCCTACTACTTCATCAAGCCTATCCAAGTACTTGGATTTCTCTACTGCATTGAGGGTTTCGACCATAGTTCAATTCAATATCCTGGTGAAGCTCTTGGACCTTATGAAGATGGTCATCTTGGCCTTCCATTTGACATAGTTGGAAGAATTGAGTTTTAGATCCATTTGGTGCAGTGGAGGTTGAATTGAAGAGGAATTCGAATGGATGAATAAACCTACGAAACAAGAACAATTTTGTTGATGGAGATTTGCTACACTTTGAATGAACCATGCCTTAGGACGCTGAGCACATATGACTAAGTCCTTCACACCTGGCTATACCTCACTAGATTTCTCCAGTGAATTCAAGGTAATAGCACTAGGATTTGTTGTGGAAACTCAGAGGCTTTTGGTGCTCAATGAAAGACATATGCTCAAAGAAATGATACAATTGCTGCAATGGCTGCAATTCAAATAGCTACTGCAAGCTCTGATACCATGTGATAATCTGTAGTAGGATCTGACAGCTGTAAAAAGCCTCACACAAAACTCACTCAAGAAGTGCAGAGAAGAAGAGAATAATGTAGTCAATAATCACTCATGAACACAGAAAATGGAGAATAGTAGTATAATCATACATCAGCTATGAGTTGGCTCTGCGAAAACTGAATACAATACAATAACTATCATGAGAGTTCAAATAAGCTAGACGTCATTCAAATTCATCCTTAGTGTCTAGCTTGGATAACATTGGAGACATCATCCAATCAGCAGTATCAGTCATAAATGGTAAAAGGTCAGTCAAATGAGTCTAACAAAACCATCTAGGCACAAATCAGGGGATGGAGACTCCAAGGAGGGTGCATGAGGCTGTTCGAAGGTCAAGTGGCACTCCAAAACTAGCTAATTGGGAGCTACAGGCAATCAGGATGATGAATAAGTGGAAGAACTGCTCAATCAATGCTCTAATTGACTGTCAGACTCCTGGTAGGTGTGATAAGTCACTCTAATTGAATGATAACTCCTGGTAGGTGAGAAAAGGAGCACATGTCACACAGGTGAGTCAAATAGGGCACATCAGGTAGATAGGAGGGATATTGGGGGTTGAAGACAGGCTCTAGGGAGATGAAATTGGGATCTAGGTGTTGGGGAGACCACCAAAATGATGACTAGATACATGAAGTTGCATGCAAATGCATGATGACTGAATGCATGCAAAATGCATGCAGGCATGCAAATATGAAAAATGATGGAGAGAATATTCCAACATGGCCATATTGGGAGTGTGCTCGACATGGTTGTGGTCTTCTTGGGGAGATTGAAAATTAATCATTGCTTGTACATCCATCTCTACACATCCAGCATCCCCCAATATACCTATGTCTTGAGGAGCTTCAGCATGACTCGTTGATGGATTGTTGGTTGTGTTGAATATTGTAACTTCTAAGAATATTATATTTGTATATTATTTATTCCGGAGATGTTCCATACCTCCGATGTGATTATACTATGAATCTGGAGATGTTTATTCCTCCGAATTGGTTGTGGTAACTAGGGTTATTAGACCCACCATGTGGGGGTCAGACCAGTCAATTATAATAGGGTATTTAACCTAATGGTTAAATACGATCCTACATGTACTTGTGTAAAATACATGTCAGTGTAGTGTATAAATAGAGGAGGTATGTTCCTCATTTGATACACTCACTCACTTAAGAGAGGTGCACTTGTGGAGGAGAGGTCTGCTATGGTGGAGAAGGAGATCATGTCTTTGGTTTGCATCTTTGTATATAGCTGGTCATCTATATTGAGGAAGCTTTACTGGGTTTTCTACCCCATGAGGGTTTCCCAGGATAAATCTGTGTCTCTTGTGTTTATGCTATGCTTGTTGTTTCTTCAGTGATCCTGTATATGCTATTATTGTGAAATGGAATGTAATGCTGCTATTTTCTATCTTAGCATATTGAATTTTAACATGGTATCAGAGCTAGCCTGAAGGAAGGCAATGTATGTCACTTACGGCACTTGCTTCTCTTGCGACAATTTGAAGGTTAGGGTTTTATATAGCAAAAACCAGTCAGTGTGGAACTTTCGCTATAAATACATTTATGTGAAGTTTCAGGATCTGAAAAGTGTACAGGTCGTAGATAACATCCCTAGGTATCTTGTGTCCAAAGGGAACCCTCATATTCGTTGTACTTTATGAGTTATGATCAGTACAAGTTAGGGTTTCTGCCTCTTCCAGATATCAGTCAAAATCAGGTGACCTTGGAAAAAAGGTCATAACTTGGGATAGGAAGCTCCAAATGAAATTTCGTAAAACGTGACAGGTAGTACATAGACTATAATATCTGAGGAAACGTTTTCAGAGGCCAAAGGTGAACCAGTGACACGTGGCACTCCGTACAAGTTCGATCTCCTGTTTTATCCCATAAACAGGTCACGTTGCGACACTTGGCATAACTCTCTCTCAGAGAGTCCAATCGAGGTCAGACCTATCAGGATGGAAAGATAACAGGACAAGCTATCTCAGGAAAACTTTTCAAAGGCCGAAGTTCAAACAGTGACACGTGGCACGCCGTACAAGTTCTCTCTCTTGTTTTATCCCATAAACAGGTCACGTTGCGACACTTGGCATAACTTTCTCTCAGAAAATCCAATTGAGATCAGACCTGTCAGGATGGAAAGATGATAGGTTAGGATACTGCAGAAAAGGTTTTCAGACCCTGTGGAGCAGAATCTTCAGAGTTATAGCAGAAACAATCAGGTGCATATTTCTATCAAAACAGAATTATTTTTGGAGCACCTTTATTCATGGCTTCCGGAATTTAGGGTTTCTGAGAAAGTTAGAATTTTTGGAATCGGAGTCCATGGATGGAAGCTCCTTAGAAAAATAAGAGTTTAGATCCTTGGATCAAACCTTTTGATTGGATATAAGGGTGGGATTCATCAAACCCTAGTTCGGGTTCCTGTCCAGAAGATCCAGAAGTTTCGAAGGCAATTTTGAGGGGTCAAATTTTGGAGATTTCAAAATTGAAGAATGCTAGGTTGATCAGCTCAGCAAGACACATTCTTCCATCCATTCAAAAGTGTGAAAGTCAAAGATTGAATTTGTAGGGTTTCTCTAGCAAACCCTAATCAAGCTCCAGATCAAGTTTCAGGGGGAGTTGAGGCTAAGGCCTTACATAAGAAGACTACAAAAAGTCTCGACAGGTATGACTTAAGGAGGTTCAGGTATGCCTTGAAATCTGATTCTTGATTAAGTTCATAATGTGTTTGTCTTCATGTTATTTATTAGTACAATCTTGATTAATGTTATTAATTGTCTTATCACCCTAGTAACAATATGAATGCATGTGAATGATCGAAGACATTCATTGATTAGGGCTATATGATTGTACTTATGCATTATGGTGTTGTGTGAGGTTGATGTTGTCTGCTAACAAGACACAGGTACATCACAAAAGACAAATCAAGTTCCATGACCATGACAACATGAAGACAAAGAATCACGAGGTATGTATGACTTTGTTATATCTTGTTTAACCTACGAGACATGCAGGTTCTAGCTCAGGATCTCTAAATCATTGAAGAGATTGTTTAGGTATGTTGTACATAACTAAGCAGGTATACTAATCCAGGTATGTTTTCCTATGTCATGTTAGAATCTTACCTTGTGTAAGTATACTTGGTATGATTGGTTAGTAATCAAGGGTTTATGCATATCATGTCTCTTATCTTGGTTGATGATTTAACTAACTAGATCAAACAAGAATATGCATGAGTAAAAGAAGACTTCCTTGAAACCCTGAATACTAATGATCATGACTGTACATATTCAAGATTATTTAGAATTAGAATGTTTTGATAATATTGAGAATATACTAATGAATGTATGTTTGTGTATGAGATCATGAGGATGACACTAGTGTACACTTGAGCATGCACAGTGGTACAGAATGAATAGAAGCTCAGAAGACATACAAAAGATCAAGCGGGAGGCAACCACACAAACATAAAAGATAAGTATTTGGGTTGTTATTAGAAATAGTAAATGATATTGCTTGTATGCATATTTGTATTCCTAGAATATATCATGCTGAGTGTAAACATTCATAAAGCATTGAACAATATACTACTAATATGCATATGATTGGTAAATTGGACAAACATTCCATTGTTTCTTGTCTAGAATGAAACCTCTTTGCTGACATGCTGAGAGTTGTGCACACTCTCGATAGTATGTTCTGGTAGAGATGGAAGGCATCTAGATAGCCACTGTATGCATACAGGATATGGGAAAGTGTTGTGCCAAAGTATTGGTCAAAATAGTTGCATAACTATGTAAATGATATCTGTATGCATAATAGGTTATCATATCAATATGATTTGATGATTATGAAGTATTACTAATCATGTAATTAATTTTGATTTGTAGGAAAGATCATGATGAATGATGAACTCTGAACAAGCGATGGATGCTCAACAAAAGATTTACAAATCAAACACACTATAGAAAGCTTGTGGTTAAGAGATTCTCTTAGAAAGAGGAAGAGAATCATGATGAGATGTTTTGCTCCAAGGGACTAGATAAGACCATTCTCTTAATAATGTATTTAGGTTCTACATGGGTTCCCAGGATCGGTAGTCAATTGATGAGCTTAATGATCATCATGGGTGATGTGGAATGCAAGAAGGAACTCACCACAGAGTTCGAATGATTTTGAGGCTCATATTAGTAGACCCATCTGACGAGAGATGGCACAGATAGATATGCAGCAGATCACTCAATGCTAAGTGTGAATAATGGACAATTGACAGCTTCATGACAAATCTTGGGCTTTACCAGAAGTAAAGTTGTTCCTAACCTTTACCTTAAGGTTGTGGATGATGAACCTATCATACCATTATTGCATGACGATGATCTCTTTCTGACAAGGAATGAAAAACAGGTCATGAAAATGGCTGCAGAAATGAAAATGAAAGATCTCGAATTAATGCACTACTTCTTAGGTCTAGAAGTATGGCAATATCCAAAAGGAATCTTTTAAATCAAGGTAAGTATGCTGTGAAGTTTCTAAAAAGATTTGATATGTTGGAGTATAAAGCCATGGCCAATCCCATGGACTCCAACTTGAAGTTGTTAGTTAATGACTCATCGTATTTAGTGGACCTAATACTATATAGACAAATCATTGGGTCATTGATGTATTTAACAAATACTAAGCCAGATATATGCTTTGCTGTAAATACCCTAAGTCAGTATCTAGTAGAACCTAGAAAGGTGCACTTAATAGCTACAAAGCATGTAGTGAGGTACCTAAAAGGTACATTAGATTTTTGATCTATATTATCTTGGAGGTCATGAAGTCCGTTTACATGGTTACTCAGATTCTGATTGGGCAGGAAGTGCCTCAGACAGAAAGAGTACATCAGGTGGATGTTATAGTCTTGAATCTGCCATGATCTCATGGTTCAGCAAGGAACAATCTAGTGTGGCTCTCAGTACTACTGAAGCAGAATATATATATAGCTGTCTGCTCTGCCAGCTGTGAAGCAGTATGACTTCAGAAGCTTTTATATGGAGTGTTTGACTTAGAAATGAATTCCACTATGATTATGTGTGACATTCAAAACTGCATCAAGATAGAAAATCTTGTATTCCATGATAAGTCAAAAACACATAGAGATCCGATACTTCTATATACGAGATATGGTGCAAAGAGGTGTTATCAAGCTCGAATATATAAGCACTGAGGATCAGATTGCTGATATCTTGACTAAACCTCTGTCTCGAGTGAAGTTTGAATACTTTCGAGACAAGCTTGGTATAGTTCAAAAGAACTCTCCTCGAAAGGGGGAGTAGCATAGTATCTGATAACAAGTCTGTCTCATAAATGATGAGGTTACCTATTTACTGCACTTAGTTACTTAGAATTATTTTTAGGACCCTTATATTTTTATTTTTGATGATAGATGTATTAGTAAGAATACATGCTTTTGATGATAGATGTATACATACTTTTGATGATAGATGTATTAGTGAGTATACATGCTTTTGATGATAGATGTATACATACTTTTGATGATAGATGTATTAGTGAGAATACATGCTTTTGATGATAGATGTATACATGCCTTTAATGATATATGTATTTGATGTTATTGATGAGGATACATGTTTTGATATACATGTTTTGATGATGAGGATACATGATGCCTTGATGTACTTGTATGGATGAAGATACTTGTACCCATGATTGACATACAAGGGGATTGGATCATCCCTGGACTTCAGTCCTAAAGAGAGCCGTAGACGTATGTCTTCGAGAATGAAGTCCTTGGTGGACTTGGATCATCCCTGGACTTCAGTCCTAAAGAGATCCGTAGACGTATGTCTTCGAGAATGGAGTCCTTGGTGGACTTGAGGGGATTGGATCATCCCTGGACTTCAGTCCTAAAGAGAGCCGTAGACGTATGTCTTCGAGAATGAAGACCTTGGTGGACTTGAGGGGATTGGATCATCCCTGGACTTCAATCCTAAAGAGAGCCGTAGACGTATGTCTTCGAGAATGAAGTCCTTGGTGTACTTGAGGGGATTGGATCATCCCTGGACTTCAGTCCTAAAGAGAGCCGTAGACGTATGTCTCTGAGAACAAAATCCTGAATGAACAGGTAAGGGGATTGGATCGTCCTCGGACTTTAGTCCTTTGAATTGAGCCGTAGACATGATGTCTCCGAGAACTAAATCCTGAATGAATAGGTAAGGGGATTGGATCGTCCTCGGACTGTGGTCCTTTGAATTGAGCCATAGACATGAGGTCTCCGAGAATTGAATGATAGGACTGGATCGTCCCTTGACTTCGGTTAAAAAGGTACATGATAGGACTGGATCGTCCCTGGACTTCGGTTCAAAAGGTACATGATAGGACTGGATCGTCCCTGGACCTCGGTTCAAAATGTACGTGACAAATCCTAGAATTGTTCTAGGTTACATCCAGCATGAAACAGGGCTGGCTCTGTAGATGTGATACATCCAGCATGAAACAGGGCTGGCTCTGTATATGTGATACATACAGCATGAAACAGGGCTGGCTCTGTAGATATGTTACATCCAGCATGAAACAAGGCTGGCTCTGTAGATGTGATACATCCAGCATGAAACAGGGCTGGCTCTGTAGATGTGATACATCCAGCATGAAACAGGGCTGGCTCTGTAGATGTGATACATCTAGCATGAAACAGGGCTGGCTCTGTAGATGTGATACATCCAGCATGAAATAGGGCTGGCTCTGTAGATGTGATACTTCCAGCATGAAACAGGGCTGGATCTGTAGACGTGACACATCCAGTATGAAAGAGGACTGGCTCTGTGGCGGTAAATCCTAGATCTGATCTAGGTCACATCCAGTATGAAAAAGGACTGGCACTGTGGTTGGGATTAGATCGTCCCTAGACATGAGACTTGTCTTAAAGAGATAAGGATTGATCATCCTGGAACTTGATCTAGATTGTATCATCCATGGACCTATGTCCTAAAGAGAGCAGGATTGATCATCCTGTAATATGATCGTGTGATGATGATGCTGATGATTGATGCTGATGATCGTGTGATGACAATGCTGATCGTGTGATGTCGATGTTGATGATCGTGTGATGACGATGCTGATCATGTGATGGCGATGCTGATGATCGTGTGATGACGATGCTGATGATCATGTGATGACGATGCTGATGATCGTGTGATGATGATGCTGATAACGATGATGTTGATCGTATGATGACGATGCTGATATTCATATGATGACGATGCTGATGATCGTGTGATGACGATGATGATGATAGTCTGATGACGATGCTGATGATCGTGTGATGACGATGCTGACGATCGTGAGGATTCAGATATTGATGTTGCTGTAGCTGTTTGAGTACTGCAGAAGATAAAGACTCAGTACTAAAGATGTTGATGTTCCAGTATTGAAGATGTTCCAGTAACTGGTTGAGTTACTGATGATGTTGAGAAAGCTTCCAATGATTTATAGATGTATCATGTATGATGTATGACTCGTTGGTCCTGCGGATGTTGTTATAATATCCTTCTCGTTAAGGGGGAGTGTTGAATATTGTAACTTCTAAGAATATTATATTTGTATATTATTTATTCCAGAGATGTTCCATACCTCCGATGTGATTATACTATGAATCCGGAGATGTTTATTCCTCCGAATTGGTTGTGGTAACTAGGGTTATTAGACCCACCATGTGGGGGTCGGCCCAGTCAATTATAATAGGGTATTTAACCTAATGGTTAAATACGAGCCTACATGTACTTGTGTAAAATACATGTCAGTGTAGTGTATAAATAGAGGAGGTATGTTCCTCATTTGATACACTCACTCACTTAAGAGAGGCGCACTTGTGGAGGAGAGGTCTTCTATGGTGGAGAAGGAGATCATGTCTTTGGTTTGCATCTTTGTATATTGCTGGTCATCTATATTGAGGAAGCTTTACTGGGTTTTCTACCCCATGAGGGTTTCCCAGGATAAATCTGTGTCTCTTGTGTTTATGCTATGCTTGTTGTTTCTTCAGTGATCCTGTATATGCTATCATTGTGAAATGGAATGTAATGCTTCTATTTTCTGTCTTAGCATATTGAATTTTAACAGGTTGGAGATTTTGTTGATGTTGGAATTTGAGTTGGGTCCGTTGGATGCAACCTCTTTACCTTTGGTTCTGAACTAGAGGTTGGCATGTCAACAATTGTGTTAGAATCAGTGGCGGGATCAATGGCAATGACTGGACCATGTCTCACTCTTTCCATTTCAAACCTGGCCTTTTCTTTTACGTCATTGACCTTTTCAATGGGCAGTTTCCTTCTATATTTTTTTTCTCTGTTACGTGAGTTTCCCATCTCCAAAAGTATCGTTAACAAAACTATGAGTTATACTCCTACAAAAGAAACAACAAATAAGATCTAGTTCCATTATACAATAAACTTGACACATTCCAACATAACTTACCACTTTACAAATTAACACACACAACTACAAACTATGATGGTTTATTTGTGTTAGACCACGTATCCAAGGCAAGAGTTAGGGTGTAGTATGCTAAGGATAGGTAAATTAGCCTAGGATAGGATTCAGATGGAAAGAATATGGTATCCTAGGGGTTTCATAATTATCAAAGAGACATAAAGACAAACTACCCTCATTTTCATGTATAGCAAATTATGTATATTGAAATGATCTAGCGAGTTATGTAAGCCATGCAAAGTTGAAGTCACGTGAAGTTTGAGTTATCAAGTTATCTAAATCAAGTCTCCCATTCAAAATCAAATCAAACTATTTTCCGAGTTGAGAACTCAAGCACATCTAATCCAAGTCATGAACTCAAGTGTCTAGACCGAGTTGAGAACTCAAGTGTACAATAGGGTATTCATGTGTTTGCAGGTATTACAGTTATAGGACTAGCACTCTCTCCCAGGTTATAAGACTAAAAGTATTGCAACAATCATTTAAGAACATAATTTAGGCTCAAGAATAAAATGACTTCCTTTGTGTTCGAAAAGTAGTGGAATTCACAACAAGAGGAATGGAATATTCTTCCTTTCCAACACCCTAGGATGAGATGACATTACACGTAATAAGGTGCTTTACCTATGATATTAGACACAACATGGTGCTTGGTTATCACTCTAAATTTCTTTCCCATCTAAGTCTTCAGATAAAAATAATTATCCCTTACAATTCCGGTCAATCGAGATGATGGTTGTTCAAGTGTAGAATGGAGAAACTAGTGCCTTGCCTAGCATGAATTCATACAAATTTGGGTAATAACACCCTACAATAGAGATGCCTAAGGATGTCTTGGGAATAGTTTGATAGTTTTTATACATCAAATAATATAAAGAGAATAAGTTTACTAATTACACAACGAGGAGGTTGCAAATCCCCCAAGGAAGGAGGATTCAATGAGGTAGAGGCAAGTAGTCAAGCTCAAAGGCATGATGTTAAAGAAGCATTATGATAAATGCAGAATGAAGAGGAGAGCATGGGAAAAATTTCATGAACTATTCAATATGAACCTCTCCCATGATTGCTTCTTAGGATTTTATTCAAATTTAAGAGTCTCAAGAGAGAACCTCATCCATTCCATCCCTGTGTGAAATCAAAATATATTCATGGAAATAATTATTGGTTTACATTGCATACTTCATCTTGTCTAGTGAATATGAGTTTTTTTTAGATGTGAACTTGGGAATTCTTCTTGTCAAATTCATTGTTGTATATGCATGGATATTGTTGTAGGCATATGATAAAACACAATAGCATGGGAGAATATAAAATATTGTGAATGAAAATAGTTATTTACAATTCATCATACCTATTGAAATGATCTCCACTTGCAATGGAAACTGGTAGCTTGAATGTATCCACTAGATTCCAAGACCACTGAAGATGTTTGTTTGATTCCAAGAGTGATTTTGTGTGCAATATTTCAATGAGTGTCCAAAATATCAATGAATGTGAGCCAATAAGAAACCTGCAAGAGCTTAAACCTGTGAACTTAGTGAAAATCTCGTGTTTTTTGGTAGCATTCCCAGGAACATAAACTATATTTTTTTAACTAGCAGCAGAAGCATGCATGCGTGTTTATAAGCGCGCACACGTGTTTGCGCTAAAAATGTGCACACACCCCTGCATAATGTTTACATCATTAATTGACCAACATTTACACCATTTAATGCCAAACGTTCAATACGTCAAGAGAGGGGGTTTACGAATTCTAGGGATTTAAGGGTTTAGGACTTAAGGTTTAAGGTCTTAGGTATTTGAACTTTAAGGATTATGGGTTAGGTTGTTTAGGAGTTAGGGTTGTGGGATTACAGGTTGAGTGGTTCAATAAGTTAGGGGTTGAAGGATGTAGTTATTTAGGGAGAGTGAGAGGTAGAGAGATAGAGATAGAGAGATAGAGAGATTGGATATGGGACAGATAGAGAGAAATATATCATGGGGTTAAGGGGGAAGTAGTAGAATCCTAGATCATACCTACAAGGGTCGCGTCCAGTGCAATGCTACCTGGGATTTGAAATGTAAACATGCTTAGAGGGTGAAAGAAGAGGATTGAGACCTAAATGAAGATTTCATAGCTCAGGAACTACGATATGGGGATGAAATGATTTGGGCACTGGGCCCTAAATCATTTGGATACGAGTGTTTTTCACACCAAAGACAAACCATAGGGCCTCAAACATGTTCGAGTAAGGAAATAATACAAAATAAACCCTCTCGTAAGTCCAACTTTCAAAAAAATTTGTAAGGGGCCCCTGGATTTTCCTTGGGGAGTGTTGTGGTCACAACAGTGGGATACATGAGCCATGAGTAGGTTTTGTAAACTAAAACAAGGGATTTAATCCCTAAATGACCCTCTCAACCTCAAGTGCCATGAAAAAATCCTAAATCCACAATGTGATCCCTCTATAAGGTGTCTTCGGAATCAAATTTGAATGCGAGTGTCATTACAATGTCTTGGGAATCATGTACAAGTATTAAACAAGAGCCTTTATCAATAATATTTTCTTCTTGGGCATATGGAAACCATTAGTTGTCCAATATAGATTATCCCTAACATGCTTTATGCACTGTGGATGGTTCTTGGGCCTCAATCCCTTGTCCATGGTTTATGGAGGGAAATAAAAATCTTAGACCCAAAAAATATTTTGTTAAGATCAAATGCAATGAATGCATCCTTAGAATACCATGCAAGACCATGGATATGTTGCAAGGCCTTTAACATCATCAAAGAATGAAAACAGGTTCCTAGAGATCTTATTAAAGCATACTGAGCTCAATTGAATTCGACTTGATCCTTAATTGAAACTTCTTGACCTCAAGCGTCATCAATAACACATAGAATCCATGACACTAGCCCTCTACAAGGAGTATTTTGCATATGAATTGAATATGGCTGCAATTATGATGTCATGGGCATCAAGTATTTATATTGGCTCCTTAACCATGGCTAGTGGAGGGAAACAAGAGCCTCCAACAATAACTCTTGCTTATTAGGCACAAACATCATGAATGAGTCCCTGAACCACCACATATGAAATCCTAAGGGTATTATTCAACTTCAAGTGTGTTATGTGTGCCATTACTAGGTTAGTTGTGAACCAAAAATGGGTGTCAAGGTCTGACCAAGGTATAGGGACAACAAGAATCTCCTCATGCCTTAAATGAAGCTTCTCAAGCTCAAGCACCACGAACAACACCTACAACTCAAGAAGCTTCTTAGGATACGATGTTGAATGCATCTTCAAAACACCACACATAACCCTTGTGGGGTATCTCTAGCAAATGTAGAGGGATACATATACCATGATTAGGCTACATTGCATGCCTTAAACAAGATTATGTCTTCGAATCACGTCGGGAATGTTTGTCGAGGCCATGGATAGTGTTTCTTTGTATTTTAGTGGGGTACATTCAACATGAGTAGGTTTCATGAATTGGGAATGGGTCTATAGGCCTAAACATGCCTAGGGGAAACAAAGGGATTCAACCATAAATTAACCTTTTCAAGCTCAAGTTCCATGGTTTGGGGAGGAAAACACTTCATCCTCGAGGCTTAAACATAGTCTCTTAGGTTCAATAGCCATCAACAACATGTGCAAATAATGGCATGGACCCTCTCTATGGGATCTTTACCATCAAAGTTTGATATGGATTTCATTAGAAGGTTTTTCTTAAAAAGGATGGGTCATGAGCCCTTGACCATGGTCAAGGAAGGAAATTTTAAGTGCCTCGAGATATTGTTGAAACTTCTTGGACTTAGTTTCTTTAACTCCATGGACCAACACAAGAGTATTTTGTAAGGGTTCTTTGTAGGAATCCAAGTGGGATATAATGGTCATGCATAATTATTGTGCACTAGAAATGGGTGTTGACACCTAAACATGGTGAAGGCCGAAACATGGGGTTTAAGCATTAATTGAAACTTTTTGAGTTCATGAAGCATAAAACCACCTAGAAACCACATGATCCCTCATTAGGGAGTATTTGGCCTGGGATTTAGATATGGGTTCCATTAAGATGGTTTTTGCACTGTGGATGGGTCTTTATGCCTTGACCATGGTTGTGGTAATGGAACAAGAGCCTCTATCCCTTTAGCATAGTTGGGGGAGGGAAACAACAACCTTGGTCCCTAATCATAGATTCTAAAGTTTAAGCACCATGAGCACATCCTTAGATGACCACATGGGACCATGGATAGTTCAAATGGTATGCCCCTTGTATGAGTTCTTTATAGGAATTTAAATGGGATATGGTTTTCAGGAGTGGAGATTTGTGCACTATAGATAGAGGAGGTTTACCAAATAATGATAGACTTAGATGGGTGAAGAGGGTTAGAGTGAGAGGGGGAGGAAGTTTAAGGGGAGGGAGAGAGAGAGAGAGAGAGAGAGAGAGTAGGGTTAGGAGAGAGATATATGCACGAGGGGTTCAGTCAATGAACACGTTACACAGAACATTCGTTCGCAAGATATTAAAGAATATCCCTAATTTCACTAAGAATTGAAAAATGGATCCAAAACTTGTATTATTGATGTGATAATCTGCAGTAGGATATAACAACTGAAACAAACCTCACAATCAAACTCACTCAAGAAGTGCAGAGAAGAAGAGAAGAATGTAGTCAATAATCACTCATGAACATAGAAAATGGAGAATAGCAATATAATCATACATCAGCTGTGAGCTGGCATTGTGAAAACCGAATACAATACGATAGCTGTCATGAGAATTCGAATTAACCAAGAGGTCATTTGAATGATCCTCAAAGTGTGGCTTGGATAACATTGGAGACATCATCCAATCAACAGTATCAGTCATAAATGGTCAAAGGTGAGTCAAATGAGTCTAACTGAGTCTAAAAGAACCATCTAGGCATGAATCAGGGGATGGAGACCCCAAGGAGGGTGCATGAGGCTATCAAAAGATTAGGTGGCACTCTAGAACTAGCTAACTAGGAGCTACAGGCAATTAGGATGAGCAATCAATGGAAGAACTGCTCAATCAATGCTATAACTGACTGTCAGACACCTAGTAGGTGAGATAAGGAGCTCTAACTGAATGATAACTCCTCATAGTTGAAATGAGGCGCTCTAACTGAATGATAACTCCTGGTAGGTGAGGAAAGGCGCACATGTCATGCAAGAGAGTCAAATAGGGCACATCAGGTAGGTAGGAGGGCTATTGGGGCTGAAGACAGGCTCTAGGGAGCTGAAATTAGGCTCTAGGTGCTAGGAGGACCACCAAAATTATGACTGGATGCATGCAAAATGCATGCAGGCATGCAAAACTGAAAAATGATTGAGAGAATATTCCAGCACCCTCCCTCAAGCTATACTATGAAGTAGTACAGAGGAACTAAATAGTAGGGCCCTGGTAACTGAAACCAAAGGTCACCCTATACAACAATCTAATAAAATAAATGAGGAAAGAGGGAAAACCCAGTGGGAAGAAATCACTCCCTCAAAATAGACTGAAGGATGCTAATGTAGCATGTCATCACTCACCCTAGAAGGAGGCAAGTGTCCTTCTTTTCCGAAGAAGGATCGATTGATTTGAAATGGATTAGTAGTGTGAGAAGGATGAAACCTTCCATTCTAAAAATATGATCTAGTTCTCCATCGATCAATCGGATCACAAACCAAATCACCGGCAGATTGGAGAGTAATGGATTCCCATCGAGGAAGAGGAGGATCATCAGGTGAGAGATCATCAGGTTCTTGTGGATCTTGATCTCCCATTCGCTCATCTTCATTATCAGTTGCTAGACCTTCAGGTTCTTGTGGATCTGGGTCTAGCATTCTCTCTTCATCATCATCACTCTAATACTCTGGATCTGAACTGTCATGTGATGAAGGTTCTCTCTCTTGGAGCTTATCAAGCAGTGATGGTGGTATCTTCCTATTGGGAAGAAGTGGATCATGCTCCAAAAACATAATACGAAGATCATTATGGAGCATATGATTTGAACCAACTGAGGTAGAATCAAAACCATGAATGTGTAGATAGTTCTTTGATATATCCTTTGAACCAACATAGGTGAGATCATAACCAAAGAAAATATGACATGATGATGGTATCTTGGACTTCAAATCAGATCCAATAATTGGAAGATGGTTTTTCCTGATCTCCTTTGAACCAAAAGGGGTGAGATAAAATCCACAATCACAAAAAAGTGCACGAGTCATGAACCCAAGTGAATGATAGAGTATTCCATCTTCAGTGAAACTCTGAAAACATGTGCCAATGACCAAATAGGAGTCCAAAGAAGGAATTTGATCAAGGAGGGCGAATGCATGACCTCCAAAATCTGATTTTACCTCTAAAGAATTCAGTAGATCATCATCTTGCACATCAACAAGTTCATCAACTCCATGAAAGTGTATGTAGTTCTTTGCTATCTCCTTTCAACCAGCAGGGGTGAGATCAAAATCAAATGAACCATGACATAATGGTGATGGCTTGAACTTCAAATCAGATCCAAGAATTTGAGGATGGTTTCTTATGATCTCCTTTGAACCAGCAGGGTGAGATCAAAACCAAAATCACAAGGATATGCATGAGACTTGAACCCAAGCGAATGATAGAGTCTTCCATCTTCAGTGAAACTCTGAAAACATGTGCCAATGACCAAATAGGAGTCCATAGGAAGATTTTAATCAAGGAGGGAGAATGCATTGCCTCCAAAATATGATTTTACTTCCAAAATGCTCAGTAGGTCATCATCTTGCATATTAGCAGGCTCATGGGAAGTAGAGATTGTGAAGGTCTCTTCAACTTCTAGAGTAGTAAATGACATCTTTTGCTTAGAATTCGAATCAGAAGATGGATCAACTGAAACCATGTGTTGTATTTAGACTTTATCTTGAACAAATTCATCACAGGACATGATGGAGGCCGAATCATGAATACAAAGAGCACTTGAGGCAGTATCACTGAGCTTGTTCTCCAAATGGCTAGCATCATCCTCTTCCTCCTGATTTCCAAAGAATCTGTCCAATCTAGTCCATATATCACTTGTATTTTCTTCAAGATCAATGAGGTGGTGCATATTGGAATACATAGTAATACATATTGATCCAAGGACTCCATCACAAGAATCAAGCCAATCTCCTTTCTCTCCATAGGAAGAAAAATCGCTCTTAATACCAATACACACATAAAAAATATCCCGTCTCTTCATATATGGAATCATATTTGGTTTCCACTCATCATAGTTGAATGGAGAGAGAGAAGGAACTCCTTCCAGATGCATGGAAGCTATTGTTCAATTTGAATCTACTGGTGTGTTTTTGGTGCAGAAAGCACTGGTGCAGAAGTGCAGAATCACTAGTGCAAAATCACCAGTGCAGAATCACTAGTGCAAAATCACTAGTGTAGAATCACCAGTGCAGAATATTTCGAAATTGTTGCAACTGTAGGAAATAATTGCAACTATAGAACACTTCGAATAACCCGCAAAACAAGAAGAGTTTTGTTGATGGAGACTTGATACACTTCAAATGAATACTGCCTTAGGACACTGAGCACATATGAATAAGTCCTTCACACCTAGATAGACCTCATTGGATTTCTCCAGTGAATTCAAGGTAACAACACCAGGATTTATTGTGGAAACTCAGAGGCTTTTGGTGCTCAAGTGAAAGACAACTGCTCAAAGAAATGCTGCAACTGCAGCTGTTGTAATGGCTGCAATTCGAGCTGCTGCAAGCTCTAATACCATGTGATAATCTACAGTAGGATCTAGAAAGTGAAACAAACCTCACAATCAAACTCACTCAAGAAGTGCAGAGAAGAAGAGAAGAATGTAGTCAATAATCACTCATGAACACAAAAAATGGAGAATAACAGTATAATCATACATCAGCTGTGAGCTGGCATTGTGAAAACTAAATACAATACAATAACTCTCATGAGAATTTGAATTAACCAAGAGGTCATTCGAATCATCCTCAAAGTGTGTCTTGGACAACATTGGATACATCATCCAATCAACAGTATGAGTCATAAATGGTCAAAGGTCAGTCAAATGAGTCTAACTGAGTCTAACAAAACCATCTAGTCATGAATCAGGGGATGGAGAATCCAAGGAGGGCACATGAGGCTGTCAAAATATCAAGTGGCAATCCAAAACTAGCTAATTAGGTGCTGCAGGCAGTTAGGATGAGCAATTAGTGGAAGAACTTCTCAATCAATGCTATAACTGACTGTCAGACACCTAGTAGGTGAGATAAGGCGCTCTAATTGAATGATAACTCCTGGTAGGTGAGAAAAGGAACACATGTCATGTAGGAGAGTCAAATAGCGTGCATCAAGTAGGTAGGAGGGCTACTGGGGGATGAAGACAGGATCTAGGGAGATTAAATTAGGCTCTAGGTGCTAGGAGGACCACCAAAATGATGACTGGATGCATGCAATTGCATGCATGGTGACTGGATGCATGCAAAAGACATGTAGGCATTCACAATTGAAAAATGATGGAGAGAATATTCCAACAGTTGAACCCCCCTCCCAATAGACGTTTCCAATTAAGAAAACCCCTAGTTTCACTAGATATTGTAGGTATCCATCTTTATCAACCCATTTTTAATACCCCCTTTATATCATATTATCAATTTGTAACAAACAAGATCCCTAATGCATCTTAGTATAAGAAAACATGATTCTAAATAAAATAATAGTATAATACTAATAATGATCCCACTAGGATTAGATGGGCTACTAATCAATTTGTAGCATTAGATAGTGGAATACCCAATGAAATAGTAATGGGGAAGTCCAAATGCGTAAAAGGAAACCCAATCAAGAGATCAATGTAACAAAGAATGTAAAAGATTCATAGTCCAATAGTTAGTGTAATGCTTATAAAAGATGATAATTGCAGATGTTTCACACCCCAGCTTGCCAATATACCAATCTTATATCATGTAAATACAAGTATATCCATAGAGAGCTCATGTTTTCTATAAGCTTAATAAATTAAACTCCATAAAAATGCAAAATTGGAACCCTTTCGTGGATGGAATTCCCTACTTTCGTATCAAAACAAACATCACTGATGTTTGAACCCAAATGAACATACAAAAATTCCTCTTACTTTCCAATAACACCATATGATCATGTGCATAGCTTGGACTTGGTTCATTCACAAGATGCAATGAATTGCTTCCATTTCCTCTACATTTATTCTTTCAATCGAGAGAATTAACAACATTTAGCTACCTCTTCTTAGAACACTAGCATCAACCATCCTAAATCCCGATTAAGTATCCATTGTCCATCAAACTCAATACCTCATGCCCTTGTCCACTTATTTTCCCTCTACCTCCCCTCCACCGCTTCTACATGAAATGTAATAAAATATACCCTAAATATTTTTCTTGCGATATAACATAATCAAGCCCCCTTGTCCCCTTAATAGAGGGCAATATATTTTTTAATTTCCATATCATATTTTATTCCCCAATATGAATGGACATGATAGGATATTTCCTACCAATTGAACCCCCCGTGGATAGATGGGGGGGATAGAGCGAGATTATTTGGGCCTTAGGCCATAAAAGCCACTTCTCAGGATCGATCTCCATGAGAAATTCTTGTAAATTGCAACCGTCAAACACTCTCTAAGAATTATTTAGCATCAAATTTGGATACAGGTGTTTTTCACACCAAAGATAGGCCATAGGGCCTCAAACATGGTCGAGTAATGAAATACATCATGATATTGTTGAATCTTCTAATGTGTAAGATCCTTAAACAAGTCCTCAAACTAACACATGATCCCCTTGTACGGGTTCTTTGTAGGTTTTTGTGCAATACAGAGAGAGAAGGTTTACCAAATAATGATAAAGAGTGATATGGGAGATGAGGGTTAGAGAGAGACATGGGGGAAGGTTAAGGAGAGAGAGAGAGAGATATTCTGACCAAAATTTATATCCTTACTTAAAGGCATACAATGGATTCTCTCACCCTCTCTATGGTCTATTGAGGTACAAGATGATTGAACATTATGGGTGAGGTAGGGTGACATGTTCTATGTGT
Source organism: Larix kaempferi (assembly GCA_027924585.1). Taxonomy (NCBI): domain Eukaryota; kingdom Viridiplantae; phylum Streptophyta; class Pinopsida; order Pinales; family Pinaceae; genus Larix; species Larix kaempferi. Next base: position 10,639,495 of record BSBM01000637.1, on the reverse strand, counting down.
GTGTGTGTGTGTGTGTGTGTGTGTGAGAGAGAGAGAGAGAGAGAGAGAGAGAGACGGTTAAGGAGAGAGAGAAGGGGGTAACGTAGAAAATAAGATGCAAAAAAGATGGACAACAAAACTACCATTGAACCAACAACCAATTCAATCTATACAAGCAATAACATAGAGATACACAATAAATACAAACATTTTGCAAATAACGGGAATAAGGAAATGTATGAAAGTTTTTATTCATTACTCATGCCGATCCCAATTACATTAATAGGGCCATGCATCACTACTTCAAGCCAAACCTATACATTGGCATAATCGAGAACCAAACGTCACTGCTATGGCTCTACTTCTCATCTTTACGTTGCTGCTCCTTTAATCCATTCTATGGTTGCTTCCTCCTATCCCTCCTCTCATACAACATTTACATATTTCACAGAGCTAGAGGAATGCCAACATATAGCAAGACCGTTCAACTTCCAACGTTTTACGTTTACATTCTTACCAAGGAACCGTTTCATCTTCTATTTGAGCAGTTAATCACTTGGTATATACTTATGAGTTGTGATGGGTCCATTATTCAGGTATTTGATAACCCTTTTTCCACAGTCCATCTCAAGCAATGGTAACGAAACGCACTCAATTGTGGGAAAAGTGTTTTACTTTAATGATTTAATGAAATTGTTTTTATGATTAATCTTGTATGTTAGCATGTGTATCAAATAAACTGATTATATGGAAACCAAGCGTGATTGGGCAGGTTCAGGGTCATTAAAAGATGGATGTGTAGAATACTAAAGGATCACCAAGCTCGGCGCCCTGTTTCCTGATTTATAGAGGACGCACTCCCACTTTCAAGATGAATCGGCATTTTGACAATCAGTTAGGATCAAAGTTAAATCATATAAATATGGACCTCTCGGGTAGCGAGAGGCCCCTGCTATTATTTTTGGGGAAAGACATTAGTTTTAAAGTTTTCTGCACTATTGAGATACTGATAAATACAGACTTCTATTTTGACATGGATTTTATATATTAATGAAAGATTGATGATTAATTCCAGCAAGCGTTTCTGAGTTTTTATGCTCTCCTGAGTACGGGTTGGGGAGGGCCCCTCCAACACGTAGGTAAGGAGATTCCTATTTGCAGGTATTTTTCCAAGTATGCGTTTTACATTGATGAACAGTTATATGATATATGGGAGCATTGAATGATTCATTGTTTTTTGTAGTAGTTTAGAATGCATTTTGTAGTACAGTAAAATGATTTCAGTAGTGCTGTAGGTTCTTTGTTTCAACGCATATTTTTATTAACGATTGCATGTGCAATAGCTTTGCTTTCAATATCATAGTTTAGATTTGGAAGTTCACTGTAGTTTCTCATCGTGATTAGTTTCTTTTGACTTCTTAGTAATAGATGGGTAAGCATAGAATGATCGGATTTCAATTCTAGATTGGTAAAATAAGTTATATCAAGACTCCAATTTTCTGCACATATAGTAGTTACAGACTTTGTTTCCCCAATAGTAGAATAGCTCTGTTATGGTATTTTCATTCTCAGCATTTAGTTATTTCAGCATGTTAATTATTTCAAATAGATTTACTATTTTTGTATCTTCATTTCTTAGAACAGATCAACATCTAATTACTTCAGCATTTTAATTATTTAGAATAGATTCCCTGCTTTATTTCTCAGAACATAATTACTGTTTTCAGCACTTTAATTCTTTTAATTAGATTTATTGCTTTCCAGTATTTAATTCCATAGCATAATCAGTTTTCACATTTAGTAGACAATCTTTAGAACATCAATACCGACATCCAACTGTGACAACAGATTATCCTATAAGAGCACAGATAGTGCATGCATCTCTCAAGTTTGTACATTCCTCGGGGTAACATTTAAAGTAGGTTCTTGGTATAGCTGCCCTCATTAGGCATCCACATTAGGAGCTCACCACTTTTTGGTGCTGCTGTCGGGGAGGTGCTAAATATTTTAGGAGACATCACCTAAAAATCACAAAAAGAAAACAAAAATTACATAAAACAAAAACATAAATATCTTTTACCAATGAATGCCTCGTCAGCAAAGGGATAGGTTTGGCCGCTTTCTGCCCAAGCATTCCATGAGCAACAACGGTAATAACAGTTCTAACCATTCTCAGTTTGAATTGCTACACTCTAAAAATGAGACTGACTCCACATACAATCCAAACAGAAGCAACTTCACTGCCAGTTCCAGCTCAAACACCTCAATGTAAAATGAAGAGGAAGAACCTAGGGAGCTTTTCACTTTTCCCATTAGCATACCTCTCGGAGATGCCAGAATGAAGAACATCAATCCTAATAATCTGCCAAACTTTCATGGGTTGACTTCAGAATATCTTGACACATTCCTGTTTGAATTTGAGGTAGTTTGCAGATCATTTGATTACACTACTGATGCACAAAAGCTTAGGCTTTTTCCTTCCACACTGAAAGACCTATCATTTCGGTGGTTCATGAGCCTTGAAGGAAATAGTATCTTTAGCTGGGATCAACTGAAACAGTCATTCTTAGAAAAATATAGGGACTACTGCAAGGCCAAAGATACTAGGGATGAAATCTTTAGGATGCAACAAGGAGATAGAGAGTCATTAGAAGATTATGCCCAAAGATTTCAACTCAGCTACAAATGAGCCAGCCATTGCACATTGGATCCTGAATCACTAAAGCTTGTCCTTCTCAGAGGTGTAAAAGAGAAGAATTTTGAAGTCTTAAATCTCCTTGGAGATGGAGACATATTCCAAAAATATTTTGATCAGATCCTGCAAATCTTCAAAAACTACTCAAGATCTAGGAAAACTAAGAATGGGACGAGGGATACACATACAACCACTAGTGGATCATCATCCTCAACACCAACACTTACAAAATATGATTTAGGAAACCTACTGGATGACATGAAAACTGACATACTCCAATCCCTAGCCATGCAACTTGATGCTCTTGTTGGCTTCTTTCTAGACAGACCCGGGTTTTCAGGAAGCGCAGCAACAAACACCCCTTGGCGCACTGGCCCTTTCGGCAACGGGCTGCGCAGCAGTCCGAGGTCTCACCCGAAGTGGCTATGGGGGGGCTAGGGAATCAGGTTTCCTTAGCCTGGGTGATGTGGAGACTATAATATTCTCTCTTCCCTTCCAGGAGGATTCCTCGGAGCGGAGCGTCCTACTCTTCCGCAGACCTCCCAGTGCAACAGCGCTGGACTCGCTCTTACTGGCCGGGCTGCGCAGTACCTCCGCACCTGCGCATAAGGTGTTACACGCTAAGTCCGATATGCTATGTATCGTTTCTGGCCTTGCGCCAAAGCACAATGACACACTCCTCAAGCACTGCGGCGTTAGTGTCTTACAGGCTCCTTTGACACTACATGAGTAGAACTTCTAAGAGAACTTCAAGGACTTACTTCACATATGCATTCATTCAGACAGCGAAACCTTCATGTAAACATAGATAGTAAAGCATAAACATGCATTCACGTAAAACATCACCATAACAACTAGAATTATGTGGTTCGCCTCCACGGGGAAATCACATCCACGGGAACTGTTCTATATTAGCTCAAAATGGGAATTACACAATGCGCTGCGCACACAGCTGCAGCCTTAGATATTTCCAGGAAACTCCACGCACACAGCTAGGAGCCCTTCTCTTAGATCTATTCTCTTCCTCTATAGAGGTTACAATGATTCAGACATCGACTCAGACTGTCTGCAAACTCAAAGACTAGCTCTATAGCTATCCAGTTCTAACTCTCTTATCTTCTACCCAACTCGTCTAACAGACTAACAACAACCACCACTAACCAACCAACCCTTTTCCCTTTACAATTACACATATATATAGGTGGCCCTGAGGGTCGCACCTATACAAAACTGTGGGCCTTTCCCAACAGTGATCCCCAAAAACCCTAACCCTTGGCACGGCTAGGTGTACTTTAGACGTCGCTTTCAGTCGCGTCGCAGCTTCCTGCAGGCTCCATGATTTCTGATGCAGATCGCGGGTATGGGTGCCACTTCATCGTTCTTTGCTCCGTGTCCTTTTTCCTTCAATGCTTCATCCCGTTGCTCTTCCTTGGTCAGAGCAACCATAACTTTTGTACTTAGCCTTAAATGAGGGTAGCTGAGTCCTCTATTCCGTCGCTTCCTTCATTTACTGTGGTGGTTGAGCTCTCTACTCGGCCACCTTATTTACTCTTCTTTGATGTGTGCGCGCAAGCTCTGCGATTTCTGGTCCGCAGTCTGCGGTGAGCTCGTCCATCTGGCGCCGTACCGTGCACTGTTTATTTCCGCCAAAACTGGTGCTTTTCCTCAAAATTAGCACTTTTCCTTCAAACTTAGTGCTTTTTCTCAAAACTTAGTAGCTTTACCATAGCTGCGGCCTATGCTCCAACAGGCCCCTAACACTTACTTGTGGCTCGTCCCCGAGCCACCTGCACTAGCTTGCGGTTGCTTCAGTTGTGCATCTGACTTGTCTTGGGTCGCAACGAAAGCTTGCTTCCACTGCGCAATAATGGTGTCCATGTCTTGCACGCATTCCATGGCTGTCTGCACCAGGTCTGAAGTGGCTTCTTCTCCTTCTACAGCATCGACCAACTCCTGAGATTCAGTAAATGTTTTGACCTTGGCCTCTGCTTGGGCAGCAAGTTCAGCATACTCATCCATAAACGGTTGAATGATGTTGGTGAGAGTAGCATCTTTGTTTCTGAGCCTGTGCAGTTCTTGCTGGACTTTGCGGACTTCGCTCATCTTTCTCATTTTTGCTAAGCCTTCCAAGGACTTAGCTTCTTCGCTCAGAACAGTTAGGGACTGTTCTATTGTTTCCACCTGTTCTACCAGGGCAACTTTAGAAGGGAGCTTCTTGAGCGGCAAATTGACAACAGGGAACTCCACAAGCGCGAGAGTTTTCCAACCCGTGGAACTTCGCAAGGGCAGGAATATGTTCATCCACAAAAAAAAGACTTTCTTAACTTGCGCGGATGTTTCAAGGGACTGCGCGGGAAGCCAAATACTGAAAATGTCTCGCGACTTCCATGTAGACTATGATAATGCGATGCCTCTTTCAACTACACTGGACATCTGCACTTCAACAGCTTATTAGGTCGACAAGGCGGAGTGGCCGTCTCGATAAAGCTTGAGCCGACTCCCGTTGATCATTGTGGGAAACAATTCTCCATTAAGCTTCCCAAGCTGAACTGCTCCTCCTTCTGTTATCTTCATTACTTGAAAAGGGCCTAACCAATGTACACGAAACTTGCCTGGAAACTTGATGAATTTACTATCATAGAGGAGTACTAAGTCTCCTTCCTGAAAGACTTTGTTCTTAATATGCCTGTCATGCCAAGCCTTTTGCCTTGCCTTTTGCACTTGTTGATGGAATCCCGCTAAAAGTCTGTATTCTTCTAAGGCAACCAATTATGACAGCCTTTCACTCATAGTATCAGTATCTGCCATTTTGAGCAATCCTGAGGCTGGGAACAATGTATTCCATGGGCATAACTGCTTCTTGTCATACACCAAACTGAAAGGTGTGTGACCTGTTAATTTCTTGCATGTGGTTCTGTAAGCCCATAACACAGCTGTGACTCTAAGGTCCCAATCATCTCTTTGTTGGTTACAGATCTTGGTCAGGGCATTCTCCAAAATCTTATTGAATGCCTCCACCGTACCATTAGCTTGAGGGTGGTAGGGTTTACTCTTATTGTGACTAATGTGGAATTCTTCAGTAAGGGCCTCTATAGTCTCATTCAAGAAGTGTGTGCTTTGATCACTCATTAGAATCAGTGGACATCCAAATCTTGTGACAATATTCTCAAAAATGAACTGCGTAGCAGTGACAGCGTCACAGTTCTTAACTGGCTTTGCCTCAGCCCATCTGGTGAGGTATTCAGTAGCTGTAATGATGTATCTTACGTCGGTTCTCTTTCCTGGTGGGTTGATAGGTCCCACAAATCAATAGCCCACTTATCAAAAGCACGCACTGTTATCTGGGGTCTTAGCGACATTTCATCTCTTCTTGAAGGTTTTCCTGTTCGCTGGCACACATCGCAACACTTGTAGAATTCCTTAGTATCCTTGTGCAATGTTGGCCACCAAGGACCTGCGGCTAAGATCTTCTGTGCAGTCGGCTTTCCTGTGAAATGGCCTCCTGCGGTTCCTAAGTGCGCTTCTGCGATTATGGAGTTCTTTTCATGTAGCAAAATGCATCTGCGCAAGACTTCATGAGGGCCCAACTTATAGAGCTGGCCTGCTATCAAAGTGAAGTCTGCAGCTTTGACAACAAGTTGTTTCTTTTGCTGTATTGTGAACTCAACTGGCGCTTTCCCAGTAGTGAGAAATTCAAGAATATCAGAATAATATCCATCTGCTGCTTAAATAGAGAACAGTTGCGCATCAGGCAGATTGTCCTCCAAATTTGTAGGTTCCTCCCCTGACTCTATCCTAGATAAATGGTCAGGTCCCGCATTCAATCTACCTGGCTTCACAATAATCTCAAAATCATACTCCTAGAAGAGGAGTAGCCATCTGCAAATTCTTCCCCCCAACACTGGCTTATTGACCAAGTACTTCAAAGCAGAATGGTCAATATACATTTTAAAATGAGCACCCAATAGATAGTGTCTGAACTTCTGTAAGGCATACACCATAGCAAGTCCTTCTCTTTCTGTAGTGGTGTAATTCTTCTCGGCCGTAGACAGTTTCTACTAGAGTAAGCAATGGGGTGGTCAATACCTCCTTCTCCCGGTTGTGTAAGTACAACTCCCAATGCTATGGAAGAAGCATCTACATGAACATGAAATGGTTTTCTCCAGTCTGGGAAAACTAAAATAGGCGCTGTGATCATCTTTTCTTTAAGTGTGTCCAAGCTCTGTTGGCATTCTTCTGTCCATTGGAATTTCGAATCCTTTTTCAGCAGTCTTTACATAGGCGCAGTGATCTTCGCATAACCTTTGATAAATTTCCTGTAGTATCCTGTATGGCCCAAGGTAGTGCGCAATTGTTTGGTTGATTTGGGCGCAGGAAAGTTAGCAATGATGGCAACCTTGCAGGATCCATCATGAGCCCTTGTCTGCAGACAATTTGACCCAACAAAATACCAAAAGGAGCACAGAAGATACATTTTTTTAAGTTGAGGGAAATCTGATACTGTCTACATTTTTCTAACATCATCCTTAGATTCCCTGTATGGTTCTTTAGTAAACAAAACACAGTCCAGTCATCAAAATAGACTTCTAGAAACTTATGGATAAACTCTTTAAAAACAGCAACAACGACTCTAGAGAAGATAGCAGGAGCGTTCTTAAGACCAAAGGGCATTACCGTATACTGGAATGAGCCCCATTCAGTCGTAAAAGTGGTCTTATGGCGGTCTTCTGGATGGATTCTGATCTGATGGTATCCTGAAAAGCCATCAGTGAAGGAGTAAGCCTCTTGTCCTCCAACATTGTCAAGCACTTCGTCTGTAAAGGGTGTAGGAAATGGATCATGCGTTGATGCGTCGTTGAGTTTGCGCAGGTCCACGCAGATTCTTATTTCACCTTTTTCCTTCTTCTCTTGTACCACCATCGGACTAATCCAGTCACTTTCTTCTACTGGTTCAATGATACCAGCGGCGAGCATCTTATCAATTTCTTCTCTGACCTTTTCTTTATATCGCGGGTTCAACCTTTACGGGCGCTGTTTTACTGGCTTAGCATCCGCTTTCAAAGGTATGCGCATAACTCCTAAATCTCCTAGGATGCCTTTCATTTCTGTAAACTTGGTAGGAAAGATGTCCTGGTACTCCTGTAGTAAATCTGCAATATGGCCAATAGTTTCATCATCCCAATAATCTCCTATAGAGGCAACCTTCGGTTCGGCTTCTATACCAATGTTAATCCTATTGAGCTTGATGTGTTCTGTAATGGCAAGGATATCAAGCTGAGGGCCTTTGAATTTGCACGTCCCTTCTGACTCTGGAATATTAATGTTGCGAGGATCATCCTCCTCTTCTCCAGCGGTGAAATTATAGCATTCCAGGGCATGTTCCATCTGGACAGCCCAGTCTGGTTGAGAATACTCTGGTAACGGACATTGTTCAAATACCTTCTTTTTAATACACTTTAAAGCCTGATCGATGCTTGGATGTTCTGACTCAAAGCTGAAAGTGAGTTTAAAACTTTCAATCATGAGCGGCCAAGTGATAGTGCCTGTGCGCAATTCTGTTTCAGTGTACCAGTTTCTTGGAACTACATCCAACGTGTGGATGAATAGGTGAGCCCACTCATCCTCTGGAATATCTGACCATTGCTGAATACAGGCTTTCACATGTGTCCTGGGGTCACTTTGTCCATCATATTTGTGCAAAACTCCTGCTGTAGTCTCTTGAAATCTGTGCAGTATCAACCTGCGACAGTCTTTCCATGTGTCAATATTTTCTTTATGCGCACCCCACCATCTTGCGGGTATAGCGCGCAGTGCTACATCCAATGCTTGTATGCGCTACTCATCTGGGATTTCCTGTTCATATGCATGTATGAATTCACTTACTCTAGTTAAACCATCAAAGATTGGAGTGTTGTTCATTTCTGTGCCAATCCATCTAATGGATTTAGTCATCATGGCGCAACGCCTTGCAGAAACCTCATGTAGGCGATTCTGCCAGTTTTCCAGTCCTGCTTCCGAATCTGATACGCACGAGCTATCGCATTGCCAGCTGATATGGCCGTCCGCTGTGGGATTGACATAATCATTATGACTAGCAGTCATCTGGTACAAACTGTCCATGTGGCGCACCTCATCTTCTGCCCGAATGGGTTCAATATATCGTGGTACTTGAAGGGGATCAAGCGGTGCAATGACCCTGGTCCGGTCATCCTCAATGGTCATTTGTCTTTTCTTCAAATTAATGACAGCCAAATTATCAAATGCCCAGTCTATGCCTAAAAGTGCTGGGTAAGGTCTACTGTCATCCAGAATTTTGATTACTTCGAAGTCTGCAGAACTTCTTACTCCCTCAATATCAATGGGTACATTGGGTAATCTGCCCAATGGAGACACTCGTTGCTGATTTGCATGTCTCAGCTGGATAGGAGATCTGGTAAGCTGAGGGCTACCCATCTGTTCCCATGTCTGCATAGTGAGAACATTAACTTCTGAGCCTAAATCCAAAATGACTTCGTCCATTTCAAATGCTCCAATCTACGCTGTGAGTCTCATCTCTTTTCCAGTTCTAGTATGACTCTCAATCTAATGAACAGAACCCTTTGGTGTATTCATCGAAGCAGATTGTTGACACTGATCCAACAAGCGTTGGAGTTCCATAGTTTCTTTTTCATTGCGCAACAACTTTAAGCAATTTCTCAAGAAAGCATGAACACTGCCTAGTGCATCCTCCTCATCAGGCCTTCCAGTTGTAGTGGCCTGCTCTGGCACCAGGTTCTCTTGTTGTGGCACATGCGGTTTGATATCGTTATGCGGAATTGCAACAGAGCTTAAGCTTGCAGATCTGAGAAATACTCTTGAGCTTGCTTGAATGCTTCTTTTTGCTTCTGTAGGTCAAGCGGGGATGACCTAATATTAGCGCGGCGCACCCATTGCGTCGTTAGCTTTCCAGTTCCCGTCTCGGGTGCACCAGTGGTTGCTCCACTGCGCGTCACTATATTAACTGTAGGATCTGGTTCTCTTTTTTCTGCTCCAATCAACTGGATATTCTGGTTAACCTGTGGCTTCTTTTGCATCTTGGATATCAACTGAGGGCATTCTTCAATGACATGATCATAATATTTACAGTATCTGCAGAGAGTTGTAGGATTTTGACAATCCCTTGCATAATGGCCTTGAGCTCCGCAGTTATAACAAGTGATCTGTCCTCTTCCACGACCAAAACCTGCTGCGCGTCCACGGCCCCTGTAATTTCCACCTCGGCCTTCGGGAGTTGGTTCATACTGCGGCTCTGCTATGGGTCCTTGTGGTTCTGACTATACTCTATAAACATCATGTTTTCTTTCTATCATAAGGTCATATGCTCTGCAATTGTTCTCATCATGGCCTACTGATTTACAGAAATTGCAATATAGATTCTTTGTAGTTTGTACATATTTTTGTAACAAGTGACACTCTTGTGGTCTGTGGCCCCTAGTTCTACAGATTTCACACCAAGGCCCCTGTGCCTGTGGTAAAGGGTTAGGTGCTCCAGTTGCAATATAATCTATGAACACAGGACAATGATCCTTTGAATGTCCTTTTGCTCTACACTTTGTACACCAAATTTCTTCTTTAACATCCTTTCCTTTCTTAATATCATGCACTTGCAAAGTTAGGTTTGCTATTTGGTTCTGCAACTGCGCAACATCGTTACTTGTTCCAGCAATTGGTGAAGGTTCTAGTTTCATAGCCATCTCTAGAGCTTGTTCTTGTGTAGTGAGATTCTGTTGCATAAGAGGAAGTCTAATGTGAGGGAGCAGCGTAGCAATGAACCATTCCTTATGCTGCTGCGGTGCAAACTCAAAGCTTACTTGATCTATCATGGCTTTGAACTTCTAGTCAAAGTCCCATACCGACTCTGTACGTAGCTGTTTTATGTTTTTGAGTTCTGTTATGCACTGTGATTCTGATTTAGGTTTCTTGAATTCTTTAATCATAGCATTTCTTACATCAGCAAGCGTCCTATTCTATGCTGCTGAGTATTTCATAAACCAGGTTAAGGCTCTCTCTTTGAGTGTGGTTGCTAACTGAACCAGCTTAACAGCATCATCATTAATTTGCTTAATCGTCCAAATGGATTCACATAGAAACCAGTGCTGCTCAGGGTCTTCTAGCCCTGTTCCTCTAAAAGTTGGTAACTTCATGTCATCACCCATCCTTCTTGCGCTAGGTTGACGTGGAGGTGTTGTGGCACTGCCTCCGGGATGGTTAAACAACGATGGAGCTGAGGTACTAGAAGTACCGTGCGGGCTACTAGAGGGTGTTACTGCGGGGTTATGCTGAGCCCCATCTGGCTTTTGCGGTGTAAAAGGGTGATAAGGGATATGAACACTCCCTTGTCTCTCTATATAGCTCGCTCTACGAGCTCGACTATCTTCTGGGCTAGATTCAAAAGAATGTTGGTCGAGGCCTACTTTATACCGTTTTCCACTACGAGTGCAACCAATAGCTTCAAAGTCACTATCAGAATCTATGGACATTACTTGTCTATGCTATTCATCGGAAGCTATGCATAATTTTTCTTTTTCATATAAGAGCATTTTAATCGACAGGTTCAGAGAATTTAAGAACTTACCCCTGTATGCTTTAAAGAAGCTCCTCTCAGCCTCGCTGAAGCTCTTTCTTGTATCTACTGCAACCTCGGTGATGAAGCCGTCCAGCAGACTGTTCAACCAAAAGTCTACTGTGCGGGACATAGAATTATCTACCCGCTTCAAAATGCTGACTAGCTCAAGCGTCCAAATGACAGGTTGATCAACACGCACAGTGGGTCCAGTATCTGCTAGCTTGGATACCCACGCATGCAACTCGAGTGCAAATGTTACAAAGAAGATTTCATGAAGGTCAGTATAGATATGCTTCTGCAACCAGTCCTCTGTCTGAAACCTAGGACTTCTATTTTCACGTTCAGCGAAATCTCTCGCCTTTAAATCAAACCAGTCTTGAATTTCTTTAGCTGTAGGATTCCAGCACCACATTGCCTTCAAAATAATAGGGTTAACATCGGCGGTGGAACCATTCGTTGGATCCCCTTTTCTCTAGGTTTCACATCAATCTCGCACGTCACCGGAATAACAAGTCTCAAGGAAACGGAACCATTTGTTGGATGCTTTCTGGACAGACCCGGGTTTTCAGGAAGCGCAGCAACAAACACCCCTTGGCGCACTGGCCCTTTCGACAACGGGCTACGCAGCAGCCCGAGGTCTAACCCAAAGTGGCTATGGGGGGGCTAGGGAATCAGATTTCCTTATCCTGGGTGATGTGGAGACTATAATCTTCTCTCTTCCCTTCCGGGAGGATTCCTTGGAGCGAAGCGTCCTACTCTTCCGCAGACCTCCCAGTGCAACATCGCTGGACTCGCTCTTACTGGCCGGGATGCGTAGTACCTCCGCACCTGCGCATAAGGAGTTACACACTACGTCTGATACACTATGTATCGTTTCTGGCCTTGCGCCAAAGCGCAATGACACACTCCTCAAGCACTGCTGCATTAGTGTCTTACAGTCTCCTTTGACACTGCATGAGTAGAACTTCTAAGAGAACTTCAAGGACTTACTTCACATATGCATTCATTCAGACAGCGAAACCTTCATGTAAACATAGATAGTAAAGCATAAACATGCATTCACGTAAAACATCACCATAACAACTAGAATTATGTGGTTCACCTCCACGGGGAAATCACATCCACGGGAACTGTTCTATATTAGCTCAAAATGGCAATTACACAATGCGCTGCACACACAGCTGCAGCCTTAGATCTTTCCAGGAAACTCCATGCACACAGCTGGGAGCCCTTCTCTTAGATCTATTCTCTTCCTCTCTAGAGGTTACAATGATTCAGACGTCGACTCAGACTATCTGCAAACTCAAAGACTAGCTCTACAGCTATCCAGTTCTAACTCTCTTATCTTCTACCCAACTCGTCTAACAGACTAACAACAACCACCACTAACCAACCAACCCTTTTCCCTTTACAATTACACATATATATAGGTGGTCCTGAGGGTCGCACCTGTACAAAACTGTGGGCCTTTCCCAACAGTGATCCCTAAAAACCCTAACCCTTTGCACGGTTAGGTGTACTTTAGATGGCGCTTTCAGTCGCGTCGCAGCTTCCTGCAGGCTCCATGATTTCCGGTGCAGATCGCGGGTATGGGCACCGCTTCATCGTTCTTTGCTCTGTGTCCTTTTTCCTTCAATGCTTTGTCCCGTTTCTCTTCCTTGGTCATAGCAACCATAACTTCTATACTTAGCCTTAAATGAGGGTAGCTGAGCCCTCTATTTCATCGCTTCCTTCATTTACTGTGCTGGTTGAGCTCTCTACTCGACCACCTTATTTACTCTTCTTTGACGTGTGTGCACGAGCTCCGTGATTTCCGGTCCGCACTCTGCGGTGAGCTCGTCCATCTGGTGCCGTACCGCGCACTGTTTATTTCCGCCAAAACTGGTGCTTTTCCTCAAAATTAGCACTTTTCCTTCAAACTTAGTGCTTTTTCTCAAAACTTAGCAGCTTTACCATAGCTGTGGAATATGCTCCAACAGCTCTTCAAATAAAAAAGAAACAAGATGAAATTAACCAAGCCTTGGCAGTATTTTGTCCTCATTGTGGTCTCTGCACCGATGACCATTCCACTGATAAATTTCCCCTCTTACTCTCATGTAAGGTAGCCATTCAAGACCTAGCAGCTGAAGGAACTGTAGAACAACTCTGTTTTATAAATCAGAGGAGGAATAATTTTGTTAGGCCATATTAGCAGAGCAATCAAACTTACTATAATCAAGGATAGCCAAATTGGAACTCTACACTGAATTCATGACAAGCACAGCCAAATCAAAACCAATGGCAACAAAACCAACAAGCATATCAACCATCCTATCAATAGCCATATTATCCACCGTCTTATCCTCAATACCCCCCACCGTTTCCATCCACCACAAACTATGCAAACCAGTACCCCCATCCATCAAATTGGAGGATGCCATTACAACATCCACTCATTATGCCACCCCCACAAACTCAACCACCCCCAAGACCTCCACCTATTCTAGCCCAACCAATTCCAAATCCTAATAATAACAGACCCCCACCACAGCAACAGGCTTATAACACTGATATCACACAATTCCCAACTTATGTTGTAGACACCATAGAAATAAATGAAATAAACCTACGATCTAGAAAAACGTTGCAGAATACACCCCCACACAACATCCAACAACCTATACCTGAAGCTTAGGACCACACATCAGAACCCTATGTTCAGCATCCTGATGAACCAGAACCTCCTGAGGAAGAAATTATACCACTCACACGAACGAGAAACCCTCTATTTCCAGAAAAACTTGTCTGGAATACAAAAGAAGAGGAAGAGAATATAATCTTAAACGAATTCAAACACTTAAACATCCAAATCCCAATCTTACAAGCCATAAGGGATGTGCCCATCTGCAACAAATTCATTAGAGAAAATTTCCTAAAGAAGCTAGGAAGGAGGAAGCGTGACCCACCAACTATTAATGTAGTGGGACAATTGGCCGATTTGATGCTGGGTGTCATAATAAATCCTAAATATCTTGATCTTGGTAGTCCTATAGTAAGCGTCACCATAAATAACAAGCAAATAAATAAAATCTTAATCAATCTAGGAGCTGCAATCAATGTCATGACTAAAGAAACCATGTTATACCTAGCACTCCAATCAATGGTAAGACCAACCACAACAGTGCTCCAACTAGGAGACACGTCCACTGTGAAGCCCGAAGGAATGCTAGAAGACATTATGATCAATATCGAGTCCTGGGAATACCCAGCTGATTTTATAATAATCGAAATCAAAAGAAAACTTAGTGGCTATCCAATTATCCTGGGAAGACCTTGGTTAGCCACTACGGACGCTTACATAGGTTTCCAATCAGGAAATATGACAATCACCAGTGGACATACCAGGAAGAAAATAAGAATCTATCCACCAGCAATGAAATCCTCAAAATTAGAATATCAAAACTAGACTGATGATTACAAAAACACACCAAATCAAAACCTCCGACCTATCCTAACAATTGATGTTGCAATATCCTTAAAAGAAATAGATGAAGATGGCCATATAGATAGATTTATACAAAATACATCTCCTAACAATCATGTTATTCAAGAATTTTTTTCTACAGAAACAGGTGAAAGTTCAAAACAAAACATGGAAGACTTATGGACAGAAGTACTGCCAGAACAAATTGAGAAGGTAAAAGTCGTGGAAATTAACCCTGGCAAAACAGTCAACATAAATTCCAATTTAGAACCGGAGCAAGAAGAGAAATTGATGAAGATACTAACACAACAAAGTAAAGCATTTTCCTGGACATATACAGATATGAAAGGAATACATCCTGATATCTGCAAACACTACATCTACATCAAAGAAGGTTCTACTCCCATCAGGCAACCACAAAGAAGGCTGAACCCTGCACTAAAAGACATAGTCAAAATGGAATTACAAAAGTTATTAGACGCAGGGTTCATCTATCCAATATCTGATAGTGAGTGGGTTTCACCACTAGTCATAGTGCCCAAAAAAGGAGGCAAATGGAGAATTTGTGTGAACTACAAGGAGCTGAATAAAGCAACAAAGAAGGATCATTTTGCACTTCCATTTATAGACCAGGTGTTGGATACATTATCTGGAAACAAGTACTTTTCATTCCTAGATGGTTTCAGTGGTTACAACCAAATTTTAATACACCCAGCTGATCAAGATAAGACGACCTTCACATGCCCATGGGGAACTTATGCTTATAGGGTCCTACCCTTTGGTCTATGTAACGCCCCAGCAACATTTCAAAGAGCCATACTGAGTATTTTCTCCAATTTTCTGAATAAAAAGATGGAAGTATTCATGGATGATTTCACACCTTATGGACAGAGCTTTGGGCAGGCGTTGGAAAATCTTGAATTAATATTAAAAAAATGTATTGAGATGAGCTTGTGCCTAAGAAATGACAAATGCAGGATGTTAATGGAAGAAGGAATTGTTCTAGGACATCATATATCACAGAGAGGTATAGAGGTGGATCAAGCCAAAGTATCAGTAATCAAGACACTGCCCCCACCTGTCAAACAAAGAGATGTGAGAAGCTTCCTTGGACAGACAGGGTACTATAGAAGGTTTATTGAGAATCATAGCAGAATTGCTGCCCCCATGTTTGCACTTCTCACAAAAGACAATGGGTTCGTATGGACAAGCAACTGCATGTTAGCCGTTGAAAGTCTTAAACAAAAAACCATCATAGCACCAATACTTCAAGGACCAAACTGGGAAATTCCATTTCACATTCACACCGATGCATCAGATAAAGCAATCGGATCTGTGCTTGGGAAAGAACAAGACAAGAAACCCTATGCCATATACTATATAAGCAAAAATTTGGCCAATGCAGAACTCAACTACACATTCACAGAGAAGGAATTTCTGGCAGTCATACATGCAATCAACAAATTCAGGCATTAAATTACAAGATACCAAATTTTTATCCATACTGACCACTCAACGATCAAATATCTTATAAACAAGCCTAATACCAGTGCAATAATTATTCGATGGATGCTACTTCTACAGGAATTTGACATCACTATAATAGATAAACCAGGCAAGCATAATGTTGTAGCAGACTTTTTGTCAAGAGTAACACATGGGAAAGATAATGAATTGGTCCAAGACAACTTCCCTGATGAGCACCTTTTTGCCATATCAATAAAAAGTCCATGGTTTGTTGACATAGCAAACTATTTGGTATCCGGGAAGTTTCCAGAACATTACAGTTATAAAGAAAGGACAAAAGTAATAAGACAAAGTGCCACATATACATGGATAGAGGGCATGCTTTTTAAACAAGGACCAGATCAAGTACTTAGAAGGTGCATTAGGGAAGATGAGGTACATGACATAATGCATGCCACCCACAATGAACCCTGTGGAGGACACTACGCTGCAAAAAGGACAGCCTACAAGATCTTGCAAACAGGGTATTATTGACCAACACTCCACAGAGATGCTTATGAATATGTGTCCCATTGTGACGATTGTCAGAGAATGGGAAAGCCAACACAAAAACAAGAAATGCCACTACATCCACAAATATCTTTAGAGGCATTCGATAAGTGGGGATTTGATTTTGTTGGACCATTCAACCCATAGTCCAATCAGAAGAGCTACATCCTTGTATGCACTGATTACCTTACAAAATGGACAGAGGTAGAAACACTGGCTGCTGCAAATGAAACCAGTGTGGCCAAATTCTTTACTGAGCAGATATTTCATAGATTTGGGGTGCCAAGAGAAGTAGTTTTGGATCAAGGACCACAATTCACATCTAATTTAATTGAAGACTTGATGAAAAGAAACAATGTAAAGCACAGACAATCATCCTCCTAACACCCTCAAGGAAATGGTCAAGCTGAGGTAACCAATAGGGAATTAGAGAGAATCTTTAACTGTCCAACTTCACAAAAGGGATTGCGATGACAGACTTAGTGAAGCAGTCTGGGCTTACAATACTACATGGAAAACAAAAACAGGATTCACACCTTATGAATTGGTCTATGGGAAAAAGGTCATGCTACCAATCAAGTTTGAGGTAAAAAAATTAAGAATTGCAGCCGATCTAAATATGAACCTATCAGACATTCAAAAAGAACGCATGCTGTAGCTAAATCAATTGGATGAACACCGCCAACAAGCACTTACACATACTGAATTCATCCAACAACAAAGAAAGAAATGGCATGACCAACATTTGAAGGATAAGAAATTCAAAGAGGGTGATTGGGCACTACTCTACGACTCAAGATTTCACACATTCAAAGGAAAGATAACCACTAGATGGCTTGGCCCTTACAGTATATAGAAAATTTATGACAATGGGGCTGTGAGAATTATAACGATTGATGATGATGAGTTCCCCATGATCATGAATGGGCATCACCTAAAACTCTACAAACAACCAAATTCCAAAGAAGAATTTACACAAGTACTCTAACATCAACAATTGATGCTGATAGAGCATGCTCCAAAACAGTAAGCTTCAGCACATTCCATGAAAAAAAAAAAATAATAAAACAACAACAACAACAACAAAAGAGAAAAAGGAAAAAAACCAAAACAAAAAAAAGGGATAACAAGAAGTACAAGGCATCAACCTATTCAAGCGATCCTGCACAATAAATCAAGCGAGGCTGCCATCAATTTAGGAGAGCCTATAAAATATATCAAGCGATGCTGCCAATAATTCAAACGAGGTTGCCATCAATTCAGGAGAGCCTATAAAATATATCAAGCAAGGCTGCCATCAATTCAAGTGAGGCTGCCATTTATTCAAAGTGAGCCTGATATCAATTCAAGCGAGCTAGCCACGTCTACATGCAGAAATCAGTCTTCATATACTACAGAATTCTTCAAGACACACCACGCCAACCTTTTTCAAACATATTCAAGAGAGCCTGCAAGTTATTCAAGGGAGCCAATCACATCCAACCATGTAATCATCTAAATATAAAGCACAATCGCCTGAGTCGTATCAACCACTGGCACAATTTTCAAAAGCACATACTCAGCAAATTCACAACACGCAAAATGGAAAAAGCACCCTACGCACATAACTACTGACATGCAGAAATCAACTACAGACACCGCCAAGATATACTATAGAATCCACCGCGCATGAAAAACGAACCAGATCATCAATGCAGGTATGCATACATACCAAGGTAATCTCTAAAATGATTTTATTTGATTTTTACGGCAAAGCACTTTCCCACAATACAGTTGTTTCTTGTCAGCTGAGGACAACTTCCATTTCAAATCGACGGCATGGTGGAATAACCTTCATAACTCATGATTGCTACCAAATTCCCGTCACCCTCAACAAATCATGATTGCAACCTTCACCACATGAAGTACAGAGGTCGATCATGAGAAGGCAGAGATTGATCGTGAAAAATAGGGGATTAGAAGTGGCCAGTATAGGCATGATGAAAAGAATAGGTGCAGAAAGGCAGTGAATTAGGGTGCAGCATATTCCACGATTTTGCATATAAGTAACCACCCAGAATTCCTGAGAAGCAGCCACCATTGTATTCCTTGAGCCTGTAGGCAGAGCCCAACCAAGTTAAAAGTATAAAACTGCATTCCAAAATCCCTAGTTTGTCTGGTTATAAAGAAGATTCGAAAAAAGACGAAGGGTTTTAAAAAGAGTGAACCGGAAGATCACAGTGCCATTTATCAAAGCCCGAGAGTCCTGCAGATAATTCGCAACTCAGGCTAGATGCCATTTATCCTTGAACTGAGAGGATACCATAGAGGGGTAGCCCAGGAGTTCGCAAGAAACTTCAAGCATATAAAGGATGAACAGTACATCACCTGGGTGAAGGGGTTATGCATAAAAGTGGATGAGGACATGATAGCCAAACACATTGGTCTTCCAATGGGCCTGCATTGGAGCAGCAATGACTGGGAGGAAAACCACACAACAAAAGCAGCATTCTTTGAGCGTGGAGAAGTTTATGATGAAGACAAAAAATGGAGTCAAGAGACCCTCCATGCCAGCACCATGGGATGAAATGGATGCAATTGTCCTAAGGTATATTAGATGCACTAGAAGATTAAGTTATGTTCCCATTTTCCATTTTCGTATTTTAGAGTTTCTCAGGCACAGACGTCACATTTCATCAAACAACAATATTAGCATTCCATTTTTTCTGCTCCAATCCCTAGCATAGATGAGCAGGAAGGTGGCTAAATGAAAAGATGATGCTTTGGCCCATCATGGGATGATCAAACTAATAGTTGGGGAGGAGCTAAAATCTCAGATTCCAGAGCTCTCCTGCGAGGAATTCATCGTGGTGTCTGCTGAGGACGTTCAGAGAATGAGGACTACACCCTTGCCACCTGAATCGAAAAGTAAGACCACCTCTGTATCAGGAGAAAAAAGAAAAATTGACTTGGACAGTGTGGCCAACACCTTGGTCAAAATAAAACACTCCAAAGAGGACTCCCCCAAATCAGACCCAGATATTTCTACCAGTAGTCAGGGGTCGAAGAGGCGCAGCAAGAGATTCACACAGGTATCTAAAATCCGAGTCTCAAAGGAGAAAGAAAGGGAACCCATCCCCTTGATTACCAATGTGTCTGATGATGACATTGATCCTTTTATAGATCAAAAGGATCCCACTACGGATGAAGAAGAGGACGAAGAAGAGAAAGGGAATGAAGAGGAAAAATAGGATACAGAAGAAGAAATGGATAAAGAAGAAGGGCAGAGCTTGCACGAGCAAGGCAACTTTCAAGAAAACCCTCCAGAATGTAAGGATGACCCCGAGTTCGTTTCCCAGCTCACTGAAGCACGAGCATAATTGGAAAGGCTCAGAAATGAGCTGGCAACATTAAGAATTCGGCTAGGAAGCCAGGCCACACCTCCTCCATTCTCAGTCGAGAAGACACAAATCCTAAAGATGCACCATGTAGAAGAGCTCCGGCTAGCCGAGCAGAAGAATTTAGTACTGCAAGAGAAGTTGGCCGAAGCACAGAGCGAATTAGCAAGGAAGGACCAAGAAATTATCAAAATTAAGGATGTTTTTGCCACTATTATCGGCATATATGAGAGAATGCGTGACCTCAGACCACCGTCGACAGTCTATGCAGTTTATTTACAAGAGAAATGGGGTGAATTCTAGCTCCAGAGGTTGAAGAAAGATCTCCCTATAGAGGTAAGCACTCCTAAAGAATTTATTGATGCATCATTAAACTCCACAGAGTTGGAGAAAGACCGATTGAGTGAGTTCTTCTTGCACAATTTCGTAGTTTCTGACTCACCCAACTGGTCACCAAACCCATATGTGGGCGATTTCCAGTTAAGGGCATTGTGTTCATGGATGAACCACGAAATTGAGTGATCCCAGGACTATCATCTCTATGTTGCATCCAAATGGAAAACTCCATTAATGATCAGACCTGAGCCAACTCACCCTGATGGAATAATCTATAATCACAGGATCCTCACTCAGGACGAGGAACTGATACCCATTCTCCTTGCAAAACAATAGGAGGTAGTGAGTCACTTTGACATTACACTCTGTATCACACAAAAGGAAGTTAATGATTCCATCAGGGAAAGGTGGAGCAGGGTGGCAAATGATCTAAAACGAAGAGAACTCCACTCTCCCCTTAGGCTTAAGGATGCTCTCTTCAAAACCATACTCTACAAAGAATCCCTGGAAAGAAACAAACTAAGGTGGATTGGGATGAGACTGAATCCCCCATTCTTTCTTTCCCCAGTACTCAAAGAATAGATTAATGAAGAGGAGGAGAGGAAGGCATGGGCCAGGGAGGATCAGAATTTTGGGTATCTCAGACAGGCAGGGGCACCTAAGGTGGCAGCATGAGATATTAGGGAGGTCATCGACGAAAGGAATAAGTCACCCAAGTATGGGTGAATCCTTCAAGTAGGGGAGAGAATGATGGGTCCATTATTCAGGTATTTGATAACCCTTTTTCCACAGTCTAGCTCAAGCAATGGTAATGAAACGCACTCAATTGTGGGAAAAGTATTTTACTTTAATGATTTAATGAAATTTTTTTATGATTAATCTTGTATGTTAGAATGCGTATCAAATAAACTGATTATATGGAAACCAAGCGTGATTGAGCAGGTTTAGGGTCATTAAAAGATGGACATGTAGAAGACTAAAGGATCACCAAGCTCGGCGCCCTGTTTCCTGATTTATAGAGGACGCACTCCCACTTTCAAGATGAATCAGCATTTTGACAATCAGTTAGGATCAGAGTTAAATCATATAAATATGGACCTCTCGGGTAGCAAGAGGCCCCTGCTGTTATTTTTGGGGAAATACATTAGTTTTAACGTTTTCTGCACTATTGAGATACTGAGAAGTACAGACTTCTATTTTGACATGGATTTTATATATTAATGAAAGATTGATAATTAATTCCAGCAAGCATTTCTGAGTTTTTATTCTCTCTTGAGTACAGGTTGGGGAGGGCCCCTCCAACAAGTAGGTCAGGAGATTCCTATTTGCAGGTATTTTTCCAAGTATGCATTTTACATTGATGAACAGTTATATGATATATGGGAGCGTTGAATGATTCATTGTTTTCTGTAGTAGTTTAGAATGCATTCCGTAGTATAGTAAAACGATTTCAATAGTCCTGTAGGTTCTTTCTTTCAACACATATTTTTATTAACGATTGCATGTGCAATAGCTTTGCTTTTGATATCATATTTTAGATCTGGAAGTTCACTGCAGTTTCTCATCGTGATTAGTTTCTTTTGACTTCTTAGTAATAGATGGGTAAGCATAGAATGATCGTATTTCAATTCTAGATTGGTAAAATAAGTTAGATCAAGACTCCAATTTTGTGTGCAGATAGTAGTTACAGACTTCGTTTCCCCAATAGTAGAATAGCTCTGTTATGGTATTTTCATTCTCAGCATTTAGTTATTTCAGCATTTTAATTATTTCAAATAGATTTACTGTTTTTGTATCTTCATTTCTTAGAACAGATCAACATCTAATTACTTCGGCATTTTAATTATTTAGAATAGATTCCCTACTTTATTTATCAGAACATAATTACTGCTTTTAGCACTTTAATTCTTTTAATTAGATTTATTGCTTTCTAGTATTTAATTCCATAGCATAATCAGTTTTCGCATTTAGTAGACAATCTTTAGAACATCGATACCGAAATCCAACTGTGACAAGAGATTATCCTATAAGAGCACAGATAGTGCATGCATCTCTCAAGTTTGTACGTTCCCTGGGTTGACATTTAAAGTAGGCTCTTGGTATAGCTGCCCTCATTAGGCATCCACATTAGGAGCTCACCAAGTTGTATCACTGTTAACCATTCTTGGGGTAGGTGTAGCATCCCACCTGCTAATATGTTACACCAATCAATGCCCAAAGTCGCATCACTGTTCATCCTTCATACAGTAGGTGTACCATCCCATATGCTAAGCCAATGAGTGGCATCGGGGGCATCCAAGTCCAATGAAGCCTTTGCCTTCTTCGCAGCATTTTCCTAGTCCTGAGCTGGGTCCCATAGATTCCTTCGCTTCTAGGAAATATGCGCCACTGGGGCCTAAGTGGCCCCATATTTATCCTTCACCTTATGTTCATATTCTTCATGGTGCTTCTTCAAAACTAGCCTTAGGGTTTCTTCCTTTTCCCTCTTGAGGGCCTCTGCTACATGATATCAATATAAGTCCAGATAATGGCATCAGGGATCTTGTCACCCATGTCGAAGGCATCATTTATGTTATTGAAATTATCTCTATTAAGCCTTCTTTTCCTGTATTTGTCTTCTCTATCAATAATCCCCTAAGGTTTCTCGAAGGCCAAGTCTCCTCCTCCTCCCTACGCTTCAAGTAAATCCTTGGGCATTTTAGGGGAAGTATAAAATGACAATTTGAGGGCAAAATCCTCTACAATGTCTTTCCCTTGCAGTGAGAGAGAGAGAGAAAGAGAGACAGATAGGTACATAGGGGGGGGGAAATGGGGAGGAGGGTTAAGTAGAGAGAGAGAGAGAGATAACTGTTATCGAGAGAGAGTGAGAAGATGAGGGTTAGGGGGAGAGGGGAGCATGGTTAAGAATATAGTGAGAGAGGGGGGATGGGGAGGGGGAGGGGGAGGGGGAGAGGAAGGAGGAGGAGGGGAAGGAGGGGGATTAGGAAGAGATGGGATGAGTGAGAGAGAGATGATGATGGTTATGGGTAGGGAGATGGATATGGGAGGCAGAGCGAGAAGGAGATGAAGTTTAGGTATAGGGTAGGGAGAGGGAGAAGAAGAGGAAGTTCAGTTAGATAGGGAGATAGAGGAGGATTGGAGGGGGAGAAAGTGAGAGCGAGAGAAAGAGAGAGAGAGATGTGTTGAAATGGGGTGGAGGGGAGGAGGGTTAGGGAGAGACAAGAACATACAAAGGAGAGGAGGAGGATTAGAGTTAGGGAGAGGGGTGGCATGGGAGGTTTGAGATAAATGAATATTCAAAAACAAAACTACATTTCATATTAGTAAACAAATGCGTGGACACGTTATTAGCGCATACGCACTAAATACTGCGTATGCGCTTTTTGTGTGTACACGCTATTTGTGCATACACACTTTTAGTGAGTACGCATGTATTTAAAATAACGCATACACGTTGTTTAAATTTCTAAATTTTGGCGGGAAATTCCTTTCCCACCAACGTGGTGGATGACTTGGTCACTTTGGTCTTAGGTTCGGGTTTCCAAACCAAGTGGCTTGGACTGTGTTATAACAAAATACATATTATTCTATAACTTCTTCTATTTCGAGCATGATTATGTATATACTACACTTGTCCACTGCTAATGAAATTGCACACACACTTGTAGAACTGTGTGCAGATTCTGAATATGTAATTTTTTATTAAATCTATTTTTTTCTATTTTTTATTTAATTTGAATTGGACTAAAGTCAATCTTACACAAAAATTAGGTTATTTCTTTTAGCTATAAATTTTGATTCGATCACCTATTTTGAAAATGTAAAAGAACCCGCACAAGTACACGCAAAGACCTACATCCTAAAAAAACAGAGTTCATTGATTATGTTAAGACCATGATGTCGGGGCCCAACGCTCGACATAGTCATTTTAGGGATTGGCTAAATTCCTTAATTTAAAAACAAATTAAAATTAACATAAATAAATATGGAAAAATAGCACTGCACTAGAACGACATGTTATCTATGACTCTATATAAAAAAATTTCACAAAATTCCACCATTTGCATTCTAAACCCGGGGCCCAACGCAAACATATTCATTATGTTTTCTTAAAATGATAACATACCAACCTTAGGATAACCCCATTTTTTGGGATTTATACTTAATTTCCATAGATAATAATTATATATTCTGGAAGGTAATCCAATTGTATACGTTTCATCTTGTTACGCCATATTCCAAAAAGTTGTGTAGGTAGCTCTAATATTGCTTTTTGACATTCATATTTCCATTTTTCCAGAAGTCCATTGCAACTAACACGTCATGAGTGGCCAGCATTAGCTTGCACCAGCCCTTACCTAACATATAAAATATGAAATTAAATGCAGTAAAGTGATAGTTAGGCTTAACTTAATAGTCAGCAACAAGGTTATGTAACACATTAATGACTTAAATATAAATGTTATGGAACACATTAATGGCATAAATATAAAATATTAAGAATTAGTTAATATTAAATTCAGTAAAGTGATGGTTGGGATTAAATTAACAAACATGATTAAGGTTATGGAATACATTAATGACAGAAATATAAAATATTAAAAATTAGTTAACAATTAGCTTATAGATTATAGAAAAACATTAATGACATAAATTAAAATATATTTAATATCCCAGAACGATGTTATGGAATACATTAATAAAAATTAGTTGAAAGATGTCCACTTCATGGAGTGCAATCTCTCAATGAGAATAGGAATAGGTAATATCTAGTTTTTTTATGAAAAATAGCATCCATGCATATTAGCAGGATTAGTGTATTGGTGAAGGGGAATCGTGACAATCGATTGCATTTTTTAAAAGGGCTGTGATTTTCACAAGCTCTTTTATGTTTACGTGCATGAGTTCAATAGGATATTCCAATCTCATATATAATGTTCAGTAGTATGGATCAAAAGAGGATGCCATCACAGACAAAAAAAAGGAAACATAAGTTGCCTACTCTTCTATTCTATCTATATACCAAAAGTAAAATTTCTGATTGGTCCAATTTCCTTTGCAGGACCATGTAAGGATGCTAATATTAGTGTGCAGTAAAGGTGGTAATATTCATTCAGTGGTGGTGGTAGTGATTTATTTATTTCCTTCCCTGCAGAAGGAAGATTCATTCAACACGTTTTTCGTTTTTCTTACTGCATGTAACTAGGGAGCTCATTGCACCAACCGACAATAGTTTATGGAACAAAGGAAATAATTTGTACTGGTTTCAATTATATCATGTGAATGGTCTAATGGTGAATGGTGGGGGTAGTTTGGATGGACAGGGAGCCTCCTGGTGGAACAATGTGTGTCAAAAAATCAACAAGTACAATATGAATAGCTAAAATCTATCGTGTAATTATGTTTTAGTGATTTGGACAGCATATACTTCCACTGACTCGAATACATTGTCTGTTGTGTTGTGTTGTGCAGTGCAAACCCGGGCCTACAGTATTGTCTCTAGCCATTTTTTCACATATGAACTTTAGTGTTTCATGAATGTGAATTTGACATTGTAATACAATGGTGATGATGATGGACAATTTTAACAATTTATGGGTGCTACGAATACCATGGTGAGAGACATTACTTCCATCAACAACAAGCAGTTCCATGTATCCATTGTTGTGTCTAACAATGTCTTGGAAGAGATATTGATTATTTGTGCCCCAACACAGATGGAAATCACATATCTTCTTCCAAATCTAATCTTCAAAATATTAACATAGGAGCAGGTGGATCATATTTCCCATCAACATTTTACAAATATATTGTTGAAGGAACTATTTTAATAAAGATAAATATTTAACGTTGGTTGCACTACTACAGGAGATGATTGTATTGGTATTTGGGAAGGAACTTCCAACCTTGCCATTGAACAAGTTACTTGTGGACCAGGACATGGAATTAGGTGAAATAGTTTGATAATTAATTTTGATTGGATTGAGAGTATGAGTATTCAATGCATTGCACTAACAAACGATTTGGTTTATTATTATTCTTATGATGCAGTGTGGGGAGCCTTGGGAAATATCCTTCTCGGTAATGGAGTCAACAATGTCATTGTAAATGGAGATTCTTTCGCTGGCACTGAAAATGGATTTAGAATCAAAACATGGCAAGGAGGAAAAGGATTTTCCAAGGAATTAACATGTTAGAATCAAATCATGGCAAGGAGGAAAGGGCTTTTCCAAGGAATTAACATTTGAGAACCAACAGGTGAATAACATGGGGGAATCCAATCCTCATTGACCAATACTATTGCCACATTGTACTGCCTAGGTGCTCATTATCTACACCTATATAAACAACTTCAAGAATACTCTTTTTCCACACAGGACACTTTAAGCATCCTATGACCATTGAAGTTTCATATAAGCTTGTTTTTAAGTTCTATGACATGCTTTGTTGTTGAGATTGGCTTGTGAGTTTTGTAACTTACTTTGTTGTTAATATTTGCTTGGACCATGCAAGAGTCTAATATGGCCCGTGCAAGAGTATAATATGAATGTGCATATTAATAATGTGGTATACAAAATATAGTTGGAACCTCAACAACAAAGGAGGTTATTAATTTGGCCTATAGTGCAAGCTTCCCATGCCAAGATATCAAATTGCAAAATGTGAGTTTGAGATATGGGAATAACGAAGATCAATCTCTCTATACAAATGCCAAAGGACTAAGCCCCAATGCAATAACTAGAACAATTATTCAGACTCACTAAACACAATTATTGGAAAACAAATATGATTCTAAAGTTGAAATCTCAATGGATGAAATAAACATAGAGTAGTCTGCATGCACTCAAATAATTTAAAATAAAGATGATAACATAGACAATTTAATGTAGATACTTGATCTCAGGAAATAGCAAGGTGACTGGGTTAAGAATACTAACCCAAATTTGTATGAGCATAAATCTAAAATGCTTGGAGAATGGATGAAGTTAGGGGGTTATAATATTTATAGCAAGAGAAGTGGGCAGGGTAGGGAAGCTTCCTGGGTTCATGTGGACAGACTTGCAACTTTTCTATTTTAGTTATCCAATAGAGGAATGGAATCAACAAATATAATTGGAACGGGAATCAACAAAAAGACCGAAGGAAATCAACAAGAAGATGGAAAGTATGTCCAACTTTCCTCCTTTGCTTCTGAGTATTAGGAAGCTATTTTTTTGTCCATTTATTTAATCCTCATTTCTATGGTATGGGACCAATCAATTTTGGAAAAAAATTCTCTAGAAATTAAAATAATTACAAAAAAAATTAGTTGCACTTTAGACATTTTGAAATATTAAATGTACTCGCATGAGTTAATGTAAAAACAAAAACAATAGTCCTTGCTTATGGTAGAGACTAATAAGGGAGAATAAAAAAAATTAAATATAATAAGGGATAATACAAAATAATAAAATAAAATAGTTATATAAAAGGACGTTTTATTAAAATGATATGACCACAATAACCTAAAATTACAATTTCAAAAGGTGAAATAAATAAAATGAAATGAAATAAATGCCAAGGATAATATAATGATACAAATATGGGGATGAAGGTGAGAGAAGAGGATCTTAGCAATGGTATTAATTATTACACCAACTACTTTGTGTAATTATAAATGTGTAGTGTAGTCATGCATTTCACTAATCATCTTGATCCATTTCACAAGTTACCATTAATTTTTAACGTTTAGCAAGAATCATGAAATAGTTCAAATATTGGGTGGAACTTTACATCGATGAATACAAATGCACTTTTTATATACTAGTTTGGAGATATGATGAAGACATTGTTAAAAAGTAGAATTTCATTTTTATGTTTGAAACGTAGTTAAGCTATGAAATTATGAAAAGTAGTATTATATTATTAAGGGTAGGTCACCTTAAAAAATGTTGCTCATCCTCAATTCAGTGTGAAATTGAGATATGGAAATAATGAAGTTCAATATTCATAGAAAAATGTGGAAGAGTTTAAAGTAATTCTATCAAGTTCCATTTACTTTGTTAAAGGGTGAATGCTTCCTCTAAATGCTAACTCTAATATGTTGGATTTTTCATTATCTATCTTGTAGTCTCAAATTAGTTTTAGATTCTTATGGTTTATGCTACTCTTCCTTTAAATATCTCCTCATCAGTTTAGGCTATTTTTTTAAGCTACTTTCATCATGGGTCACTAACAATATTTTGGAAATCAAAATTTCCAACATGGTAGTACACCTCATTTCCTTTATTTTTAAAATTATATATATATATATATATATATATATAAAGTACTTACAATATTTTGGAAATCAAACTTTCCAACATGGTAGTACACCTCATTTCCTTTATTTTCAAAATTATATATATAAAAAAGTACTTGTAGGACAAGGAAAGAAAACACAACTTATGGAATTTAAATTCCATGATCCAATCAATCACTAATAGTGATTATTTTTACTATCTACGTAGTCCCCTCCTAAGACCAAGAAGGTATTTCATGCCAATAAAACATATTATACTTAATTAATAATTTTATCCTCAACCTCCACTCTATCACAAATTTTACAAATTAAAAATTCCCAAATGCTTTTGGTTTAGATATATGAGATGACATGGGTGGAATTGAACCTTGTGTGTTGTTGTAAAACTCTTCATCCTCACTATTAGTTCTAAACCTTTTGGGATTGTCAATATTAATCATTACACAAAATACATTATATTAATTAAATATGATGATGATGGTTATTAACATCTACTTAAAGCAAGTTCAGTATATCAAACCTTAAAAAGGTAAGGAATCACTAGTTTTAATTTATAATTTCATTTTCATGTTAAAAAAACTTTATGATAAGAATTCCCATATCACCATAGTTTTGATTAATTAAAAGGCTAGGGAGGTTGTTATTGTAAGAAATATTTTGGAATTGAATCCTAATGTCGGTGTACACATGACATCCTAAGAGAAATATATTTTCATCTTCAACAATCTTAGTGTCACAAACATGACAAGTTATTTTGACCAACTACATTGACCAATGCCCTATTTCACTATGTAACTCATGAGCATGTTATGCAACATTACATAGTAGAGTACAATACACCATGTAGAACAAATGTAAATATTAAGGGAAAATACAAAAATAATAAGAAACATGATTTATCCAATAAATCCTTAGAGAATATGAGAACATCCTACAATAATCCAAGTACATCCCTATATCCAATTCCTCGTTCTCATTAACACTAACTACATGACCTCTCTATATACCTATTCACTCATTGCACAAGTAGGTCCTTTGTTAAATCGATAACTTTTACATATACATTTACTTAATTACAAATACATTTAACCCCATATATGACCCCCTTGTGGTCATATCATATACATTTAAACCATATATGCCCTCCTTGGTTCATATCATAGTACCCTTAAAAAATATTTGTCCTCAAATATTTGTATCTAAGGGATTTGCATGCGATGAAACCAAGTAATTGGATTTCATTATATTCCTACTTTATTGCTTCCCTTGATGATGGTCCATCCATCCAAATTTGATTCTTCTTGATCTTAATCCTTGATAGGTAATTGTTGCATAATTTTCTTCCCTCTCATTCCATGTGTATTTATTGTTACTACTATGATTTGTTGAAGTTAATTTTCTCTAATTATATCTTGTCAAATAATGATTTTGTGATGCACTACTCCATGAATATTGTTGGTTATTCCATCTTCTAGTTTGGTAGTTTCCATGTAGTTATTTTTTGTGGAAATTTTCTTGGTAATGAGGTATTGATATGGTTTCACCTTTGATGGTTTCCCTTTATTTTTGACATGCCTATAATCAATATTTTTTTCAAATACAACGACATCCTATATTCTTTGTGCTTGGTATTTGATTAATCTAGCCATTGATATAATACCATCATATTAGACACATACATCCTCAAGCAGGTGCTCAACTTCTTCCTTTATTTCATTTCAGGCTGACCTTCTTTGATCTTGTATTCCTTCTTCTATTGTAGCTGCAATGTGATGCCATCCATCAAATTCTTACATAATTCTTTGATTCTAGATTGCAATTATTGTTTTAAATCCTCATTATCTAATGCTTCTTATACCTTATTGCAGATAATTTCCTCCTCAACACGTTTGGTAGTCCTTCATCTAACATCCTTGTTTTTTTTTCATTTTGACCATGCTTCTTTTGTTCTTTAAATATATTGACATCATCCATTAGGTTTTTAGTTTGTCTTCGTAATCTACATATTTTTTCATCCTTCTTTTTGAATTCCACCATTGACTCATCATTTCCCCCCTTTCCTTTGTGATTACTTTCTTGGTTTAGTTTATGAAACTCCTTAATGAGTGCTTGATTGAGGGCTCGTATATTGGACAACTCCTCACATTTCTTCTTGAGTCAATCTTTCTCTTCTTTCAATTCTTCTTGATTTTTATTTGTCTCTTCCATTTTTGAGTCCTCGACCCATCTTTTTGAGAAGAGTTCTTCAAATATTTACCATGCGTCATATGCTTGAGTATTTACCATGAATATTCCACCACATAAGAGATTCACCATCAAAATAAATACTTACTACATAAGTTTTTTCAAATTTTTTATTCACAATCCTTAACCAT
The DNA here is from genome assembly GCA_027924585.1 of Larix kaempferi. NCBI lineage: Eukaryota > Viridiplantae > Streptophyta > Pinopsida > Pinales > Pinaceae > Larix > Larix kaempferi. The sequence goes on along the minus strand of BSBM01000637.1, from coordinate 10,608,368 downwards.
TCCTTAAGATCAATTCCATTTTTCACTCGTTTAAATATAGTTCTTGCCATTGTTTCTTAATTGAGGTTTAACCAAAACCCTTCACTACCAGCCTCGCTATCTTAAAAATAATGATAAAAAATAACTATTATTCTATTTCCAATAAATTCTCATGTGTTCCCTCTTTTCATAATCTTTTGTAGTCACCTAATTGGACATCCAAATCTAAAGTTATGTTAAATCTAAGTTAGCATACATTTTAAAACCTTGATTTGGAGACTATCTTGCTGCTTGATCTTCCACCCGAGCTAACTCTCAACCCCCCGATAAGATTGAAATTTATTTTTTAGTATAATGATATGTCTTGTATACCATGCCATTACTTTGAGTAAATTATAATAAAACTAGAGAAAGTTATGGAAGCTTTCCTAAAACTTGTTGAATTTATCCCTTTTAAGAGAGTGAATTTGTACATACTACCACATGTTTTATTTTTTGGTTATATTTAAAATTTTAATTTGAAATGCTATGGTCCATCTATTTTCCAATGAAATAGGTTACACTTGATTTGGAGCTCTAAATATTTGTAAATAATATTTTTTCGTATAACACCTGTTTGAGACTAGTCAAAAGCTCTATAATCCATATGATGTATATTTAAATTATAGCGAACTAGAATATGAAATTTTAAACACAACCACTATGTGATTTCTTGTCATTTTCCTAAGAATTTATCTATATTAAAAATTATAGAAAGAAAATTTATTAGAAAGATGACCATATGACTTGTTTTGAAGGATCCAAGCCATGGATCATATGCTATGATACCAAATACTATGTAAAGAATATCTAAGATAACATAGTATGGTAGAGTACACACAATGTACAAAAAATTGTAAACATGGAGAGCATAAAAAAACGGATAAGAGATATGATCTATACAACAAATCCATAAACAATAGGAGAACCTCCAAATAAACCAAACATTCCTATATACAATTCCCCACCCCCATCAACATTGAATACATGACCTCTATATATAATTATTTACTCATTGTACATATGAGTCTTTCATTCGGATGAAAATTATTACATATACATTTACCTCATTGCATATGTACATTTAACCCCATATATTTCACCCCAAGGTCATATCATATATATTTAACCCCATATATACCCCCTTATCTTACGTTGACCTAGAAGAGAGTTTCTTTTTATTTCAACAATGTTGATTTTCTTCTTCACACTAGTTAAAACAAAGAGACACTTTTTATTTTTTGGATTAGGTTTTATCACCTCCTTGTAGTATATTTGCGTCGAGAGGCGCTCTACAGCCCAGTATGAGGGAGATCTTGTAACGCATGTAACATGTAATATTTGTCGATATTATTGTCGGCCATTAATAAAATGTAATAATAAAAAGTAAAAAGTAATAATATGAGGGAGATCTTGTAACACATGTAACCTGTAATGTTTGTCGATATTATTGTCGACCATTAATAAAATGTAATAATAAAAAGTAAAAAGTAATAATACGAGGGAGATCTTGTAATTAAAAAATAGATGTTCGTTTATAAAATAAAAACTTAAAACTTAAACCTGTATCTATCAATCAAGAGAGATCAAATTTCTTGAGTTTAAATTTAAAAAAAAGAAATACACCTCAAGAAATTGGATCCCTCTCGGTGCTTGATAGATACGGGTTTAAGATGGATCTATGCTGGTTATTCTCTCTGACCCTCTAAGTCTTTATTGCACCACAATTTCTCCTTAGATTTAGATGTAAAATTACTTTTAATATTGTCATTGAATTGTAGAGTGAACTGTTCATCAATTCTCCAATGATTTATCAAATAATTTCCATATTTATGACAACCTTTCTTGAGTAGTAGGTAGTTTTGTATAGATTTTGATGACATATTAGGAAACGTCTTATCTCCCATGTTGTTTATATTTTTCCTGTACATTAGGTACCTATTCATAGCCATACTCTCACCCGGAGAGAGGATCAATTCTACAAGGAGGATATGATATGGTGTATTTATTTTAATTTTGAGATTAGAAGTTATAAATACCTTTTGGGTTTTCTCTATCCTTCTCCATAATTCTCTAAAGATGGTGCATCCTCAATATTCACAACCATATAAGGTAACATGAGTGACAAGATTCTTAAAAGAGGAGTTTCTTCTTATCCCAAATACAAAGTTCTAAATTGATTTAGAATTATTCTTAGGTCCAACACAAGCTCTACATCCTCTATTTACTCTTTTCTTATTTTTGTAGTTCTATTTAAGCTTACGATGAATATCAATTTCAAGATATAAATGTATGAAGTTACTTCCCCTAAGATGCTTATTGTAAAACATGAAATTATCATAAGTGAAATTTTGAATTTGATCATCATAACCTTTGTTTTGTTATCGTTAATAGTCAGATGCATGCTGGAGAAAATATCCTTGATATTTTTTAATTTTCTGTCAAGATCATGGGGAATCCTCACCATAAGAACATATTATTTTTGTAAAGAACGAGGATGACTATACCATCTAGGGTCATGTTGATGCAACCTACCTTTTCCTAACAACCCTCTAACTAGATGTATATACCAAAAAGGGTATGAGAGAGGGAAAAACCTTGCTTGACTCTTATGTTATAGTTAGTTTCTTTTGATCAACCCTCAGTGTTAGTAAATTTGGAAATAACATTCTTGTACAACCTTATCGTAATATCTCTCAACTCAAATAGAATTTTTAGCCACTCTAATTCAATCCAAAGATTCGTCTTAGGAATTGTGTGAAATGGTTTTCTAAAGTCAATGAAATAAATCAAAATATTGTTTTTATTATTGTAACACTCCTTCGCAAAATTTCTAATTGTAGCAATGTGGTCCATAGTTGAATGATATATCCTAAAAATGGCATAAGATTGAGCTCTATGTCCATGGATTTATAGCCACATATTAGTATTATTTATGAAATAGTTCCATATAACTTATATTTAAGCAGGATAATCATATTACTCCCATAATTAGAGGGATTGTTTTTATATCCTATTTTAAAAATGGGAACTACCCATAATTGCATCTAGGGATTAGAGAAACCCTACTTGATTTTTAAATTGAAGAACTTATGGGTGTTAGGGATTAGGATAGCCCCCCAATGTTTAATATTTTTACTTGGTAGTCTTCAATGTATGCACCTTTCCCTTTTTCCAACCACTTAATATTCCTTTGTAGAAAGAGCTTGAATGTTCTCCACAACTCTAGGAAATTCTTAATTATTTTTAAGGTAGGAATTCTAGTCTCCCAGAGGGATACTGTATACAATTCATCTAGTTGGATTTCAACCACTTCATTAGAATATTGAAAATTATTAAATATTAAGAACTACATAGTTTGAACAAATCGATACGAAACAAATTGTCTATGATGTCCTCTAAGTTTATTTTCTGTCTACTAGCTAAAAAAAGTTTGCATCTAGGTATAGATTATTAGTGTTGGATTATTTTCTTAAGATAATAGTTTGAGTAGTTGTTGAACAAATCTATCATTAAATTATATTGTATCCAGGTGTGGATCTGGAAAATGCATGAGAGGTAAATGTGACGCGTGGAGCAGTTGTGCTCACACACGGGGCAAAGCGGTGATAAATGATCCATACCAGGATTTCCCTTCAGAGAGGGGCATTTTTTGAGTTGGCCTCTTAGTACCCAGTTTCTGTGCTTATGTATGGGAGTCTTAGACAAATAGAAGTAGATTTTGGCTGGAATGCTATCACATGTAACTATCCTGTTTGTATTTAATATATATTTCTTCTTACTTACAAAAAAAAAGGTCTATCGTTAAATTATCCTAGCAGGAGGATGTTGTCTTTATTTCATAGACAATAAATCTATTTTTCTAATCCATTGAAAGGAAAAATTTCATCTAGACTATTTTTCTTATAGAATGCATAATTAATAGGCTCAAAATAAGTTATTGCTATATAAATATTCTTACAAATAATATATGTATATCCATCCACATGTATTGAATGGAAGGATCTTTCTTGTCAATCCTAATATGATGGAAAATATCCTTCTTTATGTAATAATTTTTTCCTTCAATCCCTTTATGGTAGGATATATTGTTCCATAGCAACCAAAAGACATGTCCTTCTACATTAGGGACCTTGGATTCTTCATGCTCGCAAGTTTGACCAAATAATATACTACCAATTTCACTCAGGATCAAACTAAACATGGGACATTTTCTCCATGGAAAGAAAATATCAAATAGAAATAAAAAGATAGATATATAAGAATATGTAGAACCCCTCCTCTAGAGTCCCCCTGAATTGAACCTGAAACTTCAACAACTTCATACAAACAAATTAGCTATCATAGTTATTGGAAAAATAAAATAAAAAACGTGAATAACTTAACAAAAATAAACAAAACCTTAACTTGTCAACCCGATCGAGCTGGTCCATTGTTTTCCGTGTCTTCCATAGGACCCCTCCAGCAAAGCTTGTTTAACCATTGGCAAAGAAACCGTTAGCTTCGCCACCCAACCATAGGATCATGCTTTTAGTCCCATGGCCTCCCCCGAGATTTGGGTCGTAAATTTCACACACAATAATCAAGAAACTCAGCTTGGGATCCCCCCCCACCAAAATTTCCAGCCAAACCCTCAATAGCAGCAATTCATGAGGTAACTCAAAATTACAATAGTCATCCAGGGTCTGGGCCCTTTACCCATTCCCAAAGCCTTCCTTTTAAAGGAAAATTAATGCGACACATGTCGCTTGATGCATAAATACATATTTTATTAAATTTCCAATTTAATAATACTCACCCATCCATGTGTCAGTTTTTCTAGGACTGGCACCAACATTCCTAAGTTTGCTCATGTTTTTCCCCTAGACATTTTACTTAACTCCTAGCTTTGAGTTGATTAGGTGTCCATGCTTAGGATTCTACTTTGCTCCTAAAATAAAGATTTATAATATTTTAAATGCTCAAAAATATTCCTTTATGTGCAAATGTTTAAATAAAACTTAATATTATTTAAATTCCAAAGTAATCATTTATGCACAAATGCCTAAATTGCTCAAATGCATTTCTAAGTAATGTTCTAGGTGCAAACTTATATGTTTTTATGCAGTTAGATTTAATAATCATTTTCACTAGGACCTCGGTGCCGCGCCATTGGGATTCCCCATTCCTTAATTTCATTTCCCTGACATGGCACCACTCCGTCGGGTCCAGTCATCCGTAGTTTCCATTCCTCGGTAAGGTACCACATCGTTGGGTCCTTGCATCCACTCTTTCCGTTCTCGACAGGGTACCACATCGTTGGGCCCTTCTGCCGTCATCCTTTTGTTTTGACTTGCGGGAACTTCATGTAGGGATTTCAGGAGCCATTACCTTCCATCCTCCGTCTACACGCTATTAGGGACTAATGGCACTGAGGAGTGAGTCCGTTCTCACTGTGTGCCCTCCAACTCGTATGTGACCAACTCCATCGTGTCCCACCTCGTACGCCCTCACGCATTCCTCTTGAGCAAGCGGATCGGTGCTTATCTGCTCATGCGTGGTATTCCATCGGAAGTCGACATCGTTTTCGCTCTCCCTGTGTGTGATTTAACCGTACTCTACGACCCTTCATTTCCTTTGTGTGTCCATCGGTGAACCGTTTCACCTGTCACTACAAACATTTCTCACAAACATATATTAGTAGTATTGTCCTAAATTATCATAACTTGATTCATCAATCTGCTACTTTGTTAAGCATTTATATTTTACTCATAACATTACTCATTCATCTACTCATGGTGAGACTTCTCCTCAAATTATGAATCATCTATTCTATCACTATGAATCATCTCGCCAATATTTACTTTCTTCATTCTCATCACATAATCAATCATACAGCTAGTCGTTAAGCATCATTCACATGTACATTTTTCATAATCAAAGTTAATCGTTAAACAACATGTAATCATTCATTTACATCAACTATCCAAATACACATATATCATTATTTTATTGATTCACAATCAGTCACTAGTCGTGAATATACTCAATATGACATCAAGGGTCTTTTTATTAATGTTTCAATCAGTCGGGTCACTCAAATAGGTTCCCTCGAGGTCTGTAGTAGTCTAGGGGCACTACATACACCCCTACGTATTTAGAACTTCGTCCCGAAGTTTAGAATAAATGATGAAAGTTATGACGCATCTCAGTTGCGTCCTCCCAAGTCACAGAGCTAGGACTATAACTGTCCCAATGCACTTTGACTTGATCAATCAAGGCTAATTATTAAGCAATATGTAATCAATCAATTATCCCACTCCACATATATCATTTAATTCATTTATTCATTTATCAATTATTGTCATCATTCACATCTTCAAGTTTTCCTCCATCATTTAAGACATATCAAGGCTCAAGAGACCACTAATCGAAGTTTGTTCGGTCAGGTCACTCAACAAGTGCCCTTAAAGGTCCACAGTCATTCTAGGGGCATTACAAAATACAAATTTCACAGGGAATTTTCCTTTTTACATTTATGATAGTAGTTAAGCTATGACATTGGGTAAGATAATACATGTCTTATATTATGAATCTAGGACAACTTAAGGAGATGTTGTTTATCCTCAACCTCTATTGTTTTTGGGTTAGTATGGAATGGTGGAATTGAACCTATAGTCATAAGCCTTGTGGATTTTAGGAATCATCATGATCCATTTCACAATTTACCTTTAGTATTTTATGTTTGGCAAGAATGATGAGATCATTCATTGATGGGGTTGAACTTGAACTTGATGAATACAAATTATATATTTTTCACTTACATAGCCATAATAATAACCTTATACTCAATTAACTAGTTAAGGAAAACAATGAATTTTGTTTTTATTTTTGAGGAATAGTTAAGCTATGAAATTGGGTAAATTTATGCCTATATTATAATGGTAGGACAATTTAAAAGGGAATATTGGTCATTCCCAATCACCTTTGTTGTGTCAGGGTTAGTAAGATATGGGTGGAATTGAAACTTCCCCAGGTCCAACACCAATAGAACCAACTCATTTGGCATTGTGAATTTAAATTAATGCACGAAGTAAATTACACTAGCTATTTACAAAGCATAGTCATAAACCTTATGAATTTTAGGAATATTTAAATGATTCATTTCCCAAGAAAACCCAATTTTCAATTAATTAGTTTGTAATGTACAAATAAGATATGATGATGCACTAACTACTCTCCTACCAGACTTAAGGAAAAACAATGAAGACTAGTGGCTTGACTAGTTGGAGGAAAGGTAATTTCAAGGAACTATGGAAGGATTTTCACTTAGGAGGGATAAAGAAAATTAAATGATAGTAAATTATCATTTGATGTTCACTCTATTAGGTTTGAATATAGTCTGAGAATATTTCAAAGATAGAGAAGCAAAATTGGCACCCAGGATTACACAACTAGTTCAAATTCAGCAATTTCCAAACAGTAGGAGAAGGTCACGAATTATTGGTTTCATACTTTGGACAAGTATATTGGCATGTTAATTTAAAACTTGAACTTAAAGAATTCAATTTGGAGTTATAGATATTCCTCTATCAATCATACACTAAAAACTAGCTCTTTTTCATAGAAATCTAGACTAGGTGCAAGAGATGGACATGAAAGGTATAATTTTCTTTATTAAAACTGTAAAATAGAATTCATAGGTTAATTATTACATCAGTAACATTTATAATTATCTTAAATAATTCTCACAGAAATATTAGGAAATAAATACACAAGAAATAAGAATCTCCATCAAAGAAAGACCAGAAATCATCATAATTCTGGATGGGAGGCTCTCTAATCTATGCAACAAGATTGAATTCAACTAGATCAGAATTTACGACCTGCAATAAAATCCATAATGAATACTGTATTTCATCATCCTCTCACAAAAAGGAGGGGCACATCTCCCAAGTCACAGAGGCACAATTGCACTCAATTCAATTATCAATCTGCAAAAAGATGGTATAGTGGTGCACACTCCTTATTTTATAGATTTAGGGTGAATTGTGAAGCAAGTAAACTAGAATAATGTTCCCTCATTGAGTGGATAAGGTTGGATTTCTTTCTGCTTTAGATTTTGTCTTCACTTTCTGCTTTGCTTTGCTTTCTGCTTTTGCCTTTGCTTTCTAAATTTTCTTTTTCTTTTTCTTTTTCTTTTGATTTATCCTGCTTTTTCTTTTCTATCCTTCTTTTTCCTTCTTTTCTACCTTATCCTTCTTTTCTACTTTGTCCTATTTTTTTTCCTATTTTTCTGCCTTATCTTGCTTTTCTGCTTTGTCCTATTTTTTCTTGCTTTTTTGCCTTATCCTGCTTTTTTGCTCTGTCCTAGTTTTCCTGCTTTATCCTCCTTTTTGCTTTTATCTTCTTGCTACTTTATTATGCTTTTCCCGAGCTTTGTTGCTTTTCTGCCTTGTGCTATCTTTTCTTTCTTTTTCTTGAATTTCCTAGATTTTGCTGCTTTCATCTTTTCTTCTCTTGCAAGTTATCTATTGGTCAACATTATCCTCTAATGCTCCCTTGTGGAGAATTATCAACTTATTTTATTGAAATAATATCTATTAATGAAAAATAATTCCATCAAGTGCATTTCAAACTTAGGAAAAGAATAAAATTAAAACCTCCTAACTAATTAATGCCTTAACTTAACTCCTCATTAATGAATAATTTTATTCTGATATGTCACTAGGATCCATGGGGTTTGATTTGCTTCATGGTGCTGAAAAAATGGGAACATGACATAGTCATAGAGAAAATTTAGTTGTCTAATGGGAAAAATTGTTGTTAGATTTTACTTTTTAGATTTTGAATTTATGTAAAAAATTACATGTTGATGATATTTAATTTTCCCTAACAGTAATAAGGCCCAACATACAAATAAATGGAATGATTCTAAATCATTTGTATAATTTCATTTTAATGTTTGAACATGGTGGAAATAGAATACTAATCTATCATTAGGGTTTTTGTAAGAGAGGAAATCATTCTTTGTGTAATGTTTTGCCTTATACTAATAAAGGTAAGACGGGTTAGAAATAAATGGCACTCATCCTCAACTATTTTTGTATCATGAATTTACAAATTCTCTCATCCTGAGGTATTTTGGGTTCATATAGAGACTAGCTTCACTATGGAGGTCATAATCATTCAAGGTCTTGATTATGTTAATACTCAATTTTATTCTTTAAGCTTTAAATGTTGGAAAAAATGTCTTGACTATATGAATTTGGATTTATAACATTTATTTCATATTTCAACTTCTTCTTATTAATGATTTTTTTTTCATCCATTTCCTATATTTAAACTCCATAACGTTTGAAGATTTGATATTGTCAATATCAATAGTTTCATTGTCTTCCTAAATTATGTTCCAATTGTTAAGACAAGCCTCAAAATATCTACACTAACGGCTATTTAATCATGTGGTTCCTACTTCTCATACTTTTCTTAGCTTTAGCAAGAGCCTAACTTTTCTTAGCTTGAGTAATTTGTGCTTATAATTTCACTATTGATTCATGTGTTTAGACTCAATTGAAGTATATTCAACTTCAACTAGAAGATTGGAGATGGAGTGTTGAATTTATTATTAAAGATTATGGAGATTTTTTGGATTTGCATAATTTCAGCCAAAGTATAATGAGGGATGTTGTAGGCCCAAGCTTCACAACCACAAAGAATCACGAGGATAGCTAATGTGTTAAAAACGAAATGATTATTTTCTTGACACTATGATTTCAGTTTGAATGGAATTTGAACTCAATAATTCAAATTTAATGTGAAACTTGACATTGTTGAATAAAGTATGTTTTTTACAATTTAGACGTATGATGGACTACAACAAATAGTGCAAATAGTGAAAATTTTATAACAACGATGACAATACAATAGTTAACTAGTTTATAGAAAAAAATAATTGGCATAAAAATATACCAACTAATCCATGTACACTAATGTGTGTTTGGAAGAACATATGACAATTAAAATTATATTTTTTTGTAGTATTCTAGTTTTACAAGTATATGCTTATTTGCTACTTCTTATATGTATCCGGCCATGCAAATTTTTGAGGTTAGTCTCATTACTCATCACAATAAGTTTGTGTCAAGCAATATTACTGATAACAATGGTAGTAGTAGATCTTGAATATTTACTTTGTACACATAATAATGTACTTATCATGGCAAGAGATGTTAAAGTATATATTGCACCTAAGTGGAAAGGAAGGGGTGATCATATCCCTAAAGAAAGAAACCTTTATGATGGATGGAAAGTTCGCACCAAGGGAGAATGAATCTCTCTTGACCATTTCATTAAAGTTGTTTATAATCTGGAACTTGGACATCAAAAGTGTGTACCTTTTCTACAAATGTGTGAGTATCAGTGTTTCAAAAATGCAACTTTGAATGAAAAAGTGTGAATACTAGTGTTTCAAAAGTATGAATAATCTATTATTTCAAAAGTATGAATAATTTATTATGATAGTGTCAATTTGAATTTCGAAAGTGTGAAATTTTATTGTAAAGTTGTGACATTTGATTCCACAAATATCAATGTCTAATTTATGGAAATGCATATTTATATTTTGATATTGTGAGTTTCATATCTAGATGTGGATATATGTAATTCCAACAGTATTGCAAAATATTTTATTTATGTTTGTAAATGCATATATACTATGAAACACATTTCTAAATATATCAATCCTAGAGAAAAGGAAAAAATAATAATATCTCCATTGCAATGATGAATTATACATTTTCATAAATATTTAAAGCGTTATACAATAAGGATGGATTCCATCACTACCAATGTGAGCACATGATATCTATACATGTACAATATTAGGACTATGATTTTATTCCCCTACCAACAATGGCACCTTGTTTGGGAACATTACAACTAGATTACTATGGAGATGTTAAAAATCCTCACATTTTGGTGTAGGAGGGAAGAGATAAATTAAAATTTAAGAGTTTAATTGAAGTGATAGATTGAAAATATCAACTACTAAATTATAAGTTTTCCCATGATAGAACACATTAAACAATAATCAGTATGTAATTTATTTTTTCAAATAAAGTCTCGTTTATCAACATCAATATCATTCTCACCATTTTATTCTACATGATATTGTTATTCCTTAATCAGCGAAAATCCATTTTCAGTTATTTTCACTTTATGTCCATTCCATTGTGGTTTTGGTCATCATGTTTAGGTGACACTACTCACATTGATGGACATTGTTCCCTTTGTTCCATTAACCTAGTATTATCCTTTTTGTAAAAAAATTCCATTCAAATGTTTGATACATTTGTATGTTATATTGGAATTCCACCTTTAAAGATATAATAGGTAACACTCAACAATAGCATTTAAGTATTGATAAGAATTTATTTTTTCCTACCCATCCATAGTGTATAATTTGGATATGGTGATTGTACTATGATTATTTCACCCTCTATGACATAGCCCCTATAAGAGTATTCTTCTATAATATTTTTGCATACAATTGATCTCCAAACAATAGCTCAATAGCTCATTGCATGTGTAAGTTGATTTTATTCATCCCATGTTCACTTTAATTTCTAGGGAGCCAATCCAGCCATAATCAAACCAACATGACTCATTACATACAATAATAAATCAAATGTGGAAAGACATTCACTAATTTTTCAATCCAATTGACTAAAGGGGGGTAAAGTATCATGTACAATTTACATTGACCATTATGCAAATCCCTAAATGTATGGGTATCCTTATCTACAACAATAGTACATCAACTATTTTTCACTTGGTTTTGGGCCCGAAAAACTTCTCCTTTGAGTCCATGCTTGATAATGTTCATGTTAAATCCTCTAAACATCTCAATCTCTCTCAAAAATATGTAATTGAAGCCTACCAAACCTCACAACATAAAATACTAATGTGATTTGACTTGATGTACCACTCTCCACCTCATGTAATGCAATGATTTAATTTGAATATGTTTGATCTCTAATGCAAATTTCGGTTAAAAAAGGAATTTCTATAATCCATTAATGCACCTCATTACAGTTTACTACCTACCAGATCCATCAAGTTAAATTTCCACTACAGTCATAGTTCAACATGCCAATGGGTAGGCCAGTGTTTTTTTATAATGGTATTTGTGGTTGCATTATCAAGATCATGGTTAAAGTCTAAAACTGTGATCTAGTTTATTTCGAGAACAAAATCGAGATAGAAGTAACAAGTGAAATATTATGAAGGGTGAAAAAATATTAAGCGTGTGGGAGTGATCCTTTACTTTCTTCATAAAATGCTATATTAAGATTCATTTGATAAATGGCACTTGTTGAACTGGGAATCAAAATGGGTGTCATTAAACTCTTATTGGGGATTGGGGTTTATGTTATGCAACAACTTTCCAAAAAGACTATAAAAAGAGCACAAATAGATCAGAAAGAGTACTCCATGACTTGATTGAAGATAATAGTTGAATAACAACCCTCTTTGAGGGGGAAACCTCCTTACACAATGTACTAAGTACACAAGAAACGACACTCCAAATGAAAGGTCTCATTCCTATATATAGGAGACTAAGGGGTGCAATCCCAATTAAATGACCCAAGCCGACATAACTAATATAACCATATTAATGACAATTACCACTAATGGACCAAATTCGACATCAAAACTAATGTAATGAACCACAATATAGGGGGAAATGTGCCCAGATTTAGGGCTTAAAATTCCCCTCCCCTTCAGATAAGTGTTGTCCTCAACGCTTGATTAGTTGCGGATGCTTCTGTATGAAGGACTCATCTTCCCATGTCGAATCTTCAATTGGTAAGTTCTTCCACTTTATGAGGTACTCAGTAATAGCCTAGTTTCGTATAAGTTGTTTAGTCCTTATTTCAGTGATTTATTCAGGTTCTAATATGACTTTTCCTTCTTCATCAAGCTCTAGCAAGATTGTTTGAATTGGGAGCTTGTCTCCTATTACCTTCTTTAAGCAAGAAACATGGAAAACTGGATGTACTCTTGAAGATGAAGGGAGCTCCAATTTGTAGGCCATAAGTTACCAATCTTCTGCAACACTTTATAAGGACCATAACACTTGGGTGCTAATTTATTGTCCTTTAATAGATTCAGAGACATCTTCTTGTAAGGTTGTAGCCTGAGAAATACCCAATCCCCTTCTTCAAAACTCCTTTCACTGCTATGTTGATTAGCTTGTTGTTTCATCCTGTTTTGTGACATAGTCAAGTTGTCCTTAAGTATCTGTAGAACTCCTTGTTGGTTCTCTATGTGATCTTCCACGGCTTGAACTTTAGATTTCCCTTTTAAGGGATATGTGATAGATGGAGTCTGGTACTCATAAAGTGCCATAAATAGAGACATTTTTTATGAGGTATGGAAGGAATTATTGTACCACCATTCTGCCAAAGACAACAATTTCAGCCACTGTGTTTGTTTATCAGATGCAAAGCAACGCGGATATCCTTCCAAACACTTGTTCACGATCTCATTTTTCCCATCAGATTGAGGATGATAAGATGAACTGTGAGCCAATTGAGTACCCAAACAGGAAAATAATTCAGTCCAAAATTTTCCAGTGAAAATTGGATCTCTATCACTTGCAATAATCTTCGGATTTCCATGTAACTTCTGAACAATATCCATAAAGGATGCAGCTACTATGCTTGCATTAAAAGGGTGAGAGATTGCACAAAAGTGTGCATACATCGTGAGTCTATCAACAACCACCATAATAACATTCTTTCCTTCTGACTTGGGTAGACCTGTGATAAAATCCATGGAGACTTCCTCCTAACATTGACAAGGTATGTCTAACGGTTGTAGAAGTATTGGGTCTTAACTGTTTCACCCTTATTATGTTGGAAAACTAAGCATTCAGCCACAAACCTTTGAACATTAGATTTAAGACCTTCCTAGAAAAATTCCTTCTTGACCCTATGGTAAGTTTTCAGGAATCTTGATTTCCCATATATATGAGGCATGTAATTCAGAAAGGATCTTCTGCTTGAGTTGGGAGTTTTGCATAAATATAAGTGATCCTTATACCATAGTGAAACATTTTTCCACACAAAAGTATCTAATACACTGGGATCATTCTGTAGCTTTTGAATAAGTGTCCACACAGATAGGTATTTCTTCCATTCTTCCCTTGTTGCTACTATCCATTCTGGTTGTAGAATGGAAATGGAACAAAGTAATGCACCAACACCTTCATCTTTTATGGAGAGTGCATATGCCACCACATTATGTTTCCCTTTTGTATAGATGATTTCAAAGTCACATCCCAACACCTTGGTTACCCAATTTTGCTGCTCTTCTGAAGATAGTCTCTGTTCCAAGAAGTATTTAAGACTATCATGATCTGTTTTGATCTTGAAGTGCCTACCTATTAGATAAGGATGCCATTTCTTAAGAGCATGTAGTATTGCCAACATTTCCTTCTCATAAATGGGCTTTTGTAAGTTCTTTCTCTTGATTGGATGACTTGTGAAAGGAAGTGGGTGTCCTTCTTGCATTAGAATAGTGCCAATGCCATTTCCTAAAGCATCACATTCCACAATAAAGGTTTTTGTGAATTCTGGTGTGGCCAATATAGGAGCTGTGCACATTGCCTGTTTAAGTTGTTCAAAATATTGAGTTGCCTCTGGAGTCCAAGAAAATGCATCTTTCTTCAATAATGTTGTAATAGGTGTTGCTATTCTTCCATAATTTTGAACAAGCTTGAGGTAGTACACTGTCAAACATAAGAATCATTTAAGATTCATTAGCTTTTTGGGAATCGACCATTCTATCATGGATTTAATTTTGTTAGGGTCTACCTAGACACCTTCATGAGATACAATATGACCCAAATACTCTGTAGGAATATGCAAGGGATAAGGTAGTTGTAGCAACTCGCAATCAAACTCACAAATATGTTGCAAAGAATAAGAGAAGGAAACACTTAATGATCACTCATAAACACAGTAGAATAGAACAATATCTCAGTATTATACAATGAATAAGAATGTAAATGAATGACTACAATAGAACAATAAGGTGCATAATATAGGATTTCAATAGGCCAAGTAGGGCATTCAAATTCCTAAATCAGAGTGTGGCTTGGATGATAGTGGAGTCATCATCCATTCAATGTATTAGTCATCAATGGTAACAGTCAGTCAACTGAGTCTAACTGCGTGAGGTAGGCACTAACTAAATGAAGGAGCATTAGTGGAGGGCGCATGAGAAGTCTAACTGAGTGAGGTAGGCACTAACTGAATGAAGGAGGCTCAGTGGAGGGCGCATGAGGAGATAACTGGAGTCAGAATGGGAAGACTACTCTCACTGGAGGTCCATCGGAGTGAAACAGTCAGTGGGGGAGTCAATCTAGCCTTAAATCAAGGAATGACTGAGTGATAAATGACTGCTAGGTGAGAAAGGCACCTAACTGGCTGTGGTAGGTGAGAAAGGTGCACTAGCCATGCAGAAGACGGGAGAAGGGCACCTTTGGTAGTTGGGAGGACCCCTTCGGGTTGTAGACAGGCTGTGGAGACCTAGAACCAAGCTCTAGGAGTTGGGAGGTCCACCATGATGATGACTGGATGCATGCAGTGGCATGCAAATGCATGCAACATGCAGTTTTGCATGCAGGTAAAGAAGAGCTAGAACCAAGCTCTAGGTGATGGGGAGACCACCATGATATGATTGGATGCATGCAATTGCATGAAAATTCATGTAGCATGCAGATTTGCATGCAAGCATGAAAAATACAAAAGGGAGAATATTCCAACACCCCCCGCAAGCTATACTATGAGAAAATAACTGAAGAATAGGGCCCTGGTTACTGAGACCAAAAGTCACCCTGTAAAACAGTAAGATAGGGCCCTGGTTACTGAGACCAAAGGTCACCGCGTACAATCAATCTAAATAAACTAAGTGAGAAAAGAGGGAAAACCCAGTGGGAAGAAATCCCTCCGTCAAAATAGACCGAAGGTGCTAAAGTAGCATATCATGACTTACCCCTCAAGGAGGTACATGTCCTTCTTTTTCAAAGAAAGCTCGATCGATCTGAAATTGGATCAGCAATGTGAGAAGGATGAAACCTTCCATTCTGGTTCTTCTATGATCATGTGGATCACAAACCAAATCACTGGAAGATCGGAGTGTAGTGCCTTCCCATCGAGAAAGAGGAGGAATATTAGGTGAGAGCTCTTCAGGTTCTTGTGGATCTGGATCTCTCATTCGCTCATCTTCATCATTAGTTGTTAGATCTTTAGGTTCTTGTGGATATGGGTCTAGAATTTCCTCATCATCATCTCTAACTGAAATATCATGTGAAGAAGCAAGCAAGACTAGCTCATCATCACATACAAACTCTGAATCTGAAATCTCATGAGGAGAAGCAAGTAAAACTAGCTCACCATCACATGCAAACTCTAAATATGAAGATGATGGATCTTCAACAAGATCACTAGTGGATGTAGTAGTGATGGCCCATTTGACCATAGGAGTAGAACCAATAGGTGCTAGATCTTCAGGTTCTTGTGGATCTGGATCTAGCATTCGCACTTCTTCAAGAGTCCTCTTTTTCTCAATATTCTTAGATCGATCCTTTCCCTTCAAGAAACTTTTGCAAGTGCCACGAGCAATATTTCTATTTGGAAGACCATCAACCACATTTTGAGCTAGCTTGTAGGTGAGATGAGATAGTCTACTCTCTTCATGAGTATGAGAGTGAAGAGAAGACTCCTTTGAGAGAGGTAAGAAGTGTGAAAAATCATATAGTTTTGTCTCATGATTTGCAACTCCTTTTCCAATAATTTCCCCTGAAACCATGTACTATATCTTGACTTCATTTGGAGAAAAGATCACTATTTTGGGTTCTCCAATATGAGCTATTTGATACACTGAAAGTAAATTTGATGCAAGAGAAGGAACATAAAGCACATCAGAAAAGTAACCATGGTCAAGATTGATTCTTCCACTCCCTTGGGAGGAGACTTCAGAATCATTGCCCAATCTGATGGAATGGCCAACTGAGATTTCAAAACTGGAGAAGAGATCTTTGGAGAAAGACATGTGTCTTGATGCTCCTGAATCTATGATGAAAGAAGAATCTATTGATGCACTTGCCATGAAGGCATGACATCTTTCTTTGTCTTCGGATCCAGAAGGTTCAGTATCAGGATCTTTCTTCCTTGTACATGCAGGTACAGGAAGATTGTTCTTCTTAAGCAACTGAGCCATCAAATCTATAGTCTTCATCATGCAAGTACTCTCAGGATGATAACCTCTAAGACAATATGTGCACTTGGATCTTTTCTTCCGAGAATGCTTGGTCTTCCTTGATTTCGAAGCTCCATCTGACTAGTATGAACTATCTGTAGGCCTTGTATCATTCGATCTCTTGTCAGAAATATTTTGCTTTCCTTTACCATTCTCTCTCTCTGCAACTGTAAGAGCTTAATCCAATTTGGGTTTTATTATTCCCATCGAAATCAACTTCTCTTCCTCTTGAGTAAGAGATTGTGTGAAATCATCAAATGAGGGAAACTTCCATTTTGGGATGAACAACCTAGCTGACTAGAAAGTAGAGACAAAAACTGAGAAGTTTCCCCCAACTTTGAGAGAATTGAAAGTATAAACTGCTTGTCTTCTTTCACTATCTGATATCTTTTAAACTGTGATATCAAGCTTTTGAACTTGGTGAGAAAGGCATTGATACATTCGACGCTGCTAGGACTCAAACATATGATCTCATTCTCCAATTTGTGTGCTTCCATGCCATCTTTTGGCCCAAAAAGAGATTCGAGCTTGTCCCACACCTCTTTAGGATATGTAAGATCGATGACATAAAAGTGTAGATCATCAGAAACTGAGAGAAGGAGGAGACGAATTGCTTCATCAAGCCGATCCAAGTACTTGGACTTTTCAACTGCACTGGTTGGTTCTACCATCGTTCCGTTGAGTATTCGGGTGAAGCTATTTGATCTCATGAAGAGAGAGATTTTGGCTTTCCACTCAACATAGTTGGAAGATGAAAGCTTTAGATCCATCAAAACAGAGAAAGTCGAATAGTTGAAGAAGATTCTGAATGGGTGAATAAACCTGCAAAACAATAAAATATGTGTTGATGGAGAATGCGACACTTCGACTGAACACTACCTTAAGGACACTTGGCACATGGACTAAGTCCTTCACATCTAGATAGACCTCACTGGATTTCTCCAATGAAATCAAGTAATAGCACCAAGATTTTCTATGGAAACTCAGAGGCTGCTGGTGCACAAGTGAAAGATAGGTTCTCAAAGAAATGTTGCAACCGTTGTTGCTGCAACTACTGCAATTCGAATAGCTGCTTCCTGCTCTAATACCATGTACGAATATGCAAGGGATCTGGTAGCTGTAGCAACTCACAATCAATCTCACAAATATGTTGCAAAGAAGAAGAGAAGGAGACACTCAATGATCACTCATAAACACAGTAGAATAGAACAATATCTCAGTATTATACAATGAATAAGAATGTAAGTGAATGAGTACAATAGAACAATAAGGTGCATAATATAGGATTCGAATAGGCCAAGTAGGACATTCGAATTCCTAACTCAGAGTGTGGCTTGGATGATAGTGGAGTCATCATCCAGTCAATGTATCAATCATCAATGGTAAGAGTAATTCAACTGAGTCTAACTGAGTGAGGTAGGCACTAACTGAATGAAGCAGGATCAGTGGAGGGCGCATGAGGAGTCTAACTGAGTGAGGTAGGCACTAACTGAATGAAGGACGCTCTGTGGAGGGTGCATGAGGAGCTAACTGGAGTCAGAATGGGAATACTAGTCTCAATGGAGGTCCATCGGAGTGAAACAATCAGTGGGGGAGTCAATCTAGGCTCAAATCAAGGAAGTACTGAGTGATAATTGACTGGTAGGTGAGAAAGGCGCACTAGCCATGCATAAGACTGGAGAAGGGTGCCTTTGGTAGTTGGGAGGCCCCTTGGGGGATTTAGACAGGCTGTGGAGAGCTAGAACCAAGCTCTAGGAGCTGGGAGGTCCACCATGATGATGACTGGATGCATGTAGTGGCATGCAAATGCATGCAGCATGCAGTTTTGCATGCAAGTAAAGAAGAGCTAGAAGCAAGCTCTAGGTGCTAGGGAGACCACCATGATGATGACTGGATGCATGCATTTCCATGCAAATGCATGCAGCATGCATATTTTAATGCAAAATACAAAAATGATGTGGAGAATATTCCAACACCCCCCACAAGCTATACTACGAGGAAATAACTGAAGAATAGGGCCCTGGTTACTGAAACCAAAAGTCACCCTGTAAAACAGTAAGATAGGGCCCTGGTTACTGAGACCAAAGGTCACCGCGTACAATCAATCTAAATAAACTAAGTGAGAAAAGGGGGAAAACATAGTGGAAAGAAATCCCTCCGTCAAAATAGACTGAAGGTGATAAAGTAGCATATCATGACTTAACCCTCAAGGAGGTAAGTGTCCTTCTTTTCTGAAAAAGGCTCGATCGATCTGAAAATGGATCAGCAATGTGAGAATGATAACACCTTCCATTCTAGTTCTTCTATGATCATGTGGATCACCAACCAAATCACTGGTAGATCGGAGTGTAGTGCTTGCCCATCAAGAAAGAGGAGTAATATCAGGTGAGAGATCTTCACGTTCTTGTGGATCTAGATCTCTCATTCGCTCATCTTCATCATTAGTTGCTAGACCTTTAGGTTCTTGGGGATATGCGTCTATTATTTCCTCATCATCATCTCTAATTGAAATATCATGTGAAGAAGAAAGCAAGACTGGATCATCATCACATACAAACTCTGAATCTGAAATCTCATGAGGAGAAGCAAGGAAAACTGGCTCACTATCACATGCAAACTCTAAATCTGAAGATGATGGATCTTCAACAAGATCACTAGTGGATGTAGTAGTGATGGCCCATTCGACCATAGGAGTAGAACCAATAGGTGCTAGATCTTCAGGTTCTTGTGGATCTGGATCTAGCATTTTCACTTCTCTAAGAGTCCTCTTTTTCTCAATATTCTTAGATCGATCCTTGCCCTTCAAGAAACTTTTGCAACTGCCACGAGCAATATTGCTATTTGGAAGACCGTCAACCACATTTTGAGATAGCTTGTAGGTGAGATGAGATAGTCTACTCTCTTCATGAGTATGAGAGTGAAGAGCAAGTTCCTTTGAGAGAGGTAAGAAGTGTGAAAAATCATAGAGTTTTGTCTCATGATTTGCAACTCCTTTTGCAATGATTTCCCCTGAAGCCATGTATTGTATCTCGACTTCATTTGGAGAAAAGATCACTCTTTTGGGTTCTCCAATATGAGCTATTTGATACACTAAAAGTAAATTTGATGCAAGAGAAGGAACATAAATCACATCAGAAAAGTAACCATGGTCAAGATTGATTATTCCACTCCCTTGGGAGGAGGCTTCTGAATCATTGCCCAATATGATGGAATGGCCAACTGATATTTCGAAACTGGAGAAGAGATCTTTGGAGAAAGACATGTGTCTTGATGCTCTGAATCTATGATGAAAGAAGAATCTGTTGATGCACTTGCCATGAAGGCATGACATCTTTCTTTGTCTTCGGATCGAGAAGGTTCAGTATCAGGATCTTTCTTCCTTATACATGCAAGTATAGGAATATTGTTCTTCTTAAGTAATTGAGCCATCAAATCTATAGTCTTCTTCATGCAAGTACTCTCAAGATGATAAACTCTAAGACAATATGTGCACTTGGATCTTTTCTTCCGAGAATGCTTGGTCTTCCTTGATTTCGAAGCCCCATCTGACTAGTATGAACTATCTGTAGGCCTTGTATCATTTGATCTCTTGTCAGAAATCTTTTGCTTGCCTTTACCATTCTCTCTATCTGCAACTGTTAGAGCTTAATCCAATTTGGGTTTGATTATTCCCATCGAAATAAACTTCTTTTCCTCTTGAATAAGAGATTGTGTGAAATCATCAAATGATGGAAACTTCCATTTTTGGATGAACAACCTAGCTGACTAGAAAGTAGAGACAAAAACTGAGAAGTTTGCCCCCAACTTTGAGAGAATGGCAAGTATAAACTGCTTGTCCTCTTTCACTATCTCATATCTTTTCAACTGTGATATCAAGATTTTGAACTTGGTGAGAAAGGCATTGATACATTCGAAGCTGCTAGGACTCAAACATATGATCTCATTCTCCAATTTGTGTGCTTTCATGCCATCTTTTGGCCCAAAAAGAGATTTGAGCTTGTCCCACACCTCTTTAGGAGATGTAAGATCGATGACATGAAAGTGTAGATAATCAGAAATTGAGAGAAGGAGGAGGCGAATTGTGTCATCAAGCCGATCCGAGTACTTGGAATTTTCAACTGCACTGGTTGGTTCTACCATTGTTTCGTTGAGTATTCGGGTGAAGCTATTTGATCTCATGAAGAGAGACACTTTTTATTTGCACTCAACATAGTTGGAAGATGTAAGCTTTAGATCCATCAAAACAGAGAAAGTCGAATAGTTGAAGAAGATTCCGAATGGGTGAATAAACCTACAAAACAATAAAATACGTGTTGATGGAGAATGCGACACTTCGACTGAACACTACCTTAAGGACACTTGGCACATGGACTAAGTCCTTCACACCTAGATAGACCTCACTAGATTTCTCCAATGAAATCAAGTAATAGCACCAGGGTTTGCTGTGGACACTCAGAGGCTTCTGGTCCACAAGTGAAAGATAGGTTCTCAAAGAAATGTTGCAACCGCTGCTGCTGCAACTGCTGCAATTCGAGTAGTTGCTTCCTACTCTAATACCATGTAGGAATATGCAAGGGATCTGCAAGATGTATCAACTCACAATCAAAATCACAAATATTTTGCAAAGAAGAAGAGAAGGATACACTCAATGATCACTCATAAACACAGTAGAATAGAACAATATCTCAGTATTATACAATGAATAAGAATGTAAGTGAATGAGTACAATAGAGCAATAAGGTGAATAATATAGGATTCGAATAGGCCAAGTAGGGCATTCGAATTCTTAACTCAGTGTGTGGCTTGGATGATAGTGGAGTCATCATCCAGTCAATGTATCAATCATCAATGGTAACAGTCAGTCAACTGAGTCTAACTGAGTGAGGTAGGCACTAACTGAATGAAGCAGGATCAGTGGAGGGCACATGAGGAGTCTAACTTAGTGAGGTAGGCACTAACTGAATGAAGGAGGCTCAGTGGAGGGTACATGAGGAGCTACCTGGAGTCAGAATGGGAAGACTAGTCTCACTAGAGGTCCATTGGAGTGAAACAATCAGTGGGGGAGTCAATCTAGGCTCAAATCAAGGAAGGACTGAGTGATAACTGACTGGTTGGTGAGAAAGGCGCACTAGCCATGCATAAGACTGGAGAAGGGCGCCTTTGGTAGTTGGGAGGCCCCCTAGGGGCTGTAGACAGGTTGTGGAGATCTAGAACCAAGCTCTAGGAGCTGGGAGGTCCACCATGATGATGACTGGATGCATGCAGCATGCAGTTTTGCATCCAAGTAAAGAAGAGCTAGAAGCAAGCTCTAGGTGTTGGGGAGACCACAATGATGATTACTGGATGCATGCAAATGCATGTAGCATGCATATTTGCATGAAAAATACAAAAATGATGGGGAGAATATTGCAACACCCTATGCAAGCTATACTATGAGGAAATAACTGAAGAATAGGGCCTTGGTTAATGAAACCAAAAGTCACCCTGTAAAATAGTAAGATAGGGCCCTGGTTACTGAGACCAAAGGTCATCGTGTACAATCAATCTAAATAAACTAAATGAGAAAAGATGGAAAAACCAATGGGAAGAAATCCCTCCGTCAAAATAGACTAAAGGTGCTAAAGTAGCATACCATGACTTACCCCTCAAGGAGGTAAGTGTCCTTCTTTTCCGAAGAAGGCTCGATCGATCTGAAAATGGATCAGCACTGTGAGAAGGATGAAACCTTCCATTCTGGTTCTTCTATGATCATGTGGAGCACCAACCAAATCACTGGCAGATCGGAGTGTAGTGCATGCCCATCGAGAAAGAGCAGGAATATCAGGTGAGAGATCTTCAGGTTCTTATGGATTTGGATCTCTCATTCTCTCATCTTCATCATTAGTTGCTAGACCTTTAGGTTCATTTGGATATGGGTCTAGCATTTCCTCATCATCATCTCTAATTGAAATATCATGCGAAGAAGCAAGCAATACTGGCTCATCATCACATGCAAACTTTGAATATGAAATCTCATGAGGAGAAGCAAGTAAAACTGGCTCACCATCACATGCAAACTTTAAATCTGAAGATGATGGATCTTAAACAAGATCACTAGTGGATATCGTAGTGATGGCCCATTTGGCCATAGGAGTTGAACCAATAGGTGATAGATCTTCAGGTTCTTTTGGATCTGGATCTAGCATTCGCACTTCTTCAAGAGTCCTCTTTTTCTCAATATTCTTAGATCGATCCTTGCCCTTCAAGAAACTTTTGCAACTGCCACGAGCAATATTTCTATTTGGAAGACCATCAACCACATTTTGAGCTAGCTTGTTGTTGAGATGAGATAGTCTACTCTCTTCATGAGTATGAGAGTGAAGAGAAGACTCCTTTGAGAGATGTAAGAAGTATGAAAAATCATAGAGTTTTGTCTCATGATTTGCAACTCCTTTTGCAATGATTTCCCCTGAAACCATGTATTGTATCTCGACTTCATTTGGAGAAAATATCACTCTTTTGGGTTCTCCAATATGAGCCATTTGATACACTGAAAGTAAATTTGATGCAAGAGAAGGAACATAAATCACATCAGAAAAGTAACCATGGTCAAGATTGATTCTTCCACTCCCTTGGGTGGAGACTTCTGAATCATTGCCCAATCTGATGGAATGGCCAACTGAGATTTCGAAACTGGAGAAGAGATATTTGGAGAAAGACATGTGTCTTGATGCTCCTGAATCTATGATGAAAGAAGAATCTGTTGATGCAATTTACATGAAGGCATGGCATCTTTCTTTGTCTTCGGATCGAGAAGGTTCAGTATCAGGATCTTTCTTCCTTGTACATGCAAGTACAGGAAGATTGTTCATCTTAAGTAACCGATCCATCAAATCTATAGTCTTCTTCATGCAAGTACTCTCAGGATAATAACCTCTAAGACAATATGTGCACTTGGATCTTTTCCTCTGAGAATGCTTGGTCTTCCTTGATTTCGAAGCCCCATCTGACTGGTATGAACTATATGTAGGCCTTGTATCATTCGATCTCTTGTCAGAAATATTTTTCTTGCCTTTACCATTCTCTCTCTCAGCAACTGTAAGAGCTTAATCCGATGTGGGTTTGATTATTCCCATTGAAATCAACTTCTCTTCCTCTCGAGTAAGAGATTGTGTGAAATCATCAAATGAGGGAAACTTCCATTTTGGGATGAAAAACCTAGCTGACTAGAAAGTAGAGACAAAAACTGAGAAGTTTGCCCCCATCTTTGAGAGAATGGAAAGTATAAGCTGCTTGTCTTCTTTCACTATCTCATATCTTTTCAGCTATGATATCAAGCTTTTGAACTTGGTGAGAAAAGCATTTATAGATTCAAAGCTGCTAGGACTCAAACATATGATCTCATTCTCCAATTTGTGTGCTTCCATACCATCTTTTGGCCCAAAAAGAGATTCGAGCTTGTCCCACACCTCTTTAGGAGATGTAAGATCGATGACATGAAAGTGTAGATCATTATAAACTGAGAGAAGGAGGAGACGAATTGCTTCATCAAGCCGATCCAAGTACTTGGACTTTTCAACTGCACTGGTTGGTTCTACCATCGTTCCATTGAGTATTCTGGTGAAGCTCTTTGATCTCATGAAGAGAGACATTTTGGCTTTCCACTCAACATAGTTGGAAGATGTAAGCTTTAGATCCATCAAAACAGAGAAAGTTGAATAGTTGAAGAAGATTCTGAATGGGTGAATAAACCTGCAAAACAATAAAAGATGTGGTGATGCAGAATGGTACACTTCGACTGAACACTACCTTAAGGACACTTGTCACATGGACTAAGTTCTTCACACCTAGCTATACCTCACTGGATTTCTCCAATGAAATCAAGTAATAGCACCAGGATTTGTTGTGGAAACTCATAGGCTTCTGGTCCACAAGTGAAAGATAGTTTCTCAAAGAAATGTTACAACCGCTGCTGCTGCAACTGCTGCAATTTGAATAGTTGCTTCCTACTCTAATACCATGTAGGAATATGCAAGGGATATGGTAGCTATAGCAACTTACAATCAAAATCACAAATATGTTGCAAAGAAGAAGAGAAGGAGACACTCAATGATCACTCATAAACATAGTAGAATAGAACAATATCTCAGTATTATACAATGAATAAGAATGTAAGTGAATGAGTACAATAGAACAATAAGGTGCATAATATAGGATTCGAATAGGCCAAGTAGGGCATTCGAATTCCTAACTTAGAGTGCGGCTTGGATGATAGTGGAGTCATCATCCAGTCAATGTATCAATCATCGATGGTAACAGTCAGTCAACTGAGTCTAACTAAGTGAGGTAGGCACTAACTGAATGAAGGAGGATCAGTGGAGGACGTATGAGGAGTCTAATTGAGTGAGGTAGGCACTAACTGAATGAAGGAGGCTCAGTGGAGGGCACATGAGGAGATAACTGGATTCAGAATGGGAAGACTAGTCTCAATGGAGGTCCATCGGAGTGAAACAATCAGTGGGGGAGTCAATATAGCCTTAAATAAAGGAAGGACTGAGTGATAACTGACTGGTAGGTGAGAAAGGCGCCTAACTGGCTGTGGTAGGTGAGA
Source organism: Larix kaempferi (assembly GCA_027924585.1). Lineage (NCBI taxonomy): Eukaryota > Viridiplantae > Streptophyta > Pinopsida > Pinales > Pinaceae > Larix > Larix kaempferi. The sequence continues at coordinate 10,582,450 of BSBM01000637.1, read as the reverse complement.
AAGGCACACTAGCTAGGCATAAGACTGGAGAAGGGAGCCTTTGATAGTTGGGAGGCCCCTTGGGGGTTGTAGACAGGCTATAGAGAGCTAGAACCAAGATCTAGGAGCTGGGAGGTCCACCATGATGATGACTGGATGCATGCAGTGGCATGCAAATGCATGCAGCATGTAGTTTTGCATGCAAGTAAAGAAGAGCTAGAAGCAAGCTCTAGGTGTTGGGGAGACCAGCGTGATGATGAATGGATGTATGAATTTGCATGCAAGCATGCAAAATACAAAAATGATGGGGAGAATATTCCAACATACTCTACCTCCTTTAGTAGTTGCAGTATCCTGTCAAGCTGTTGAACATGTTCTTCCCAAGACTTGCTATAGATTAGTATATCATCAAAGAATACTAGCACAAATTTTCTAAGAAAATGATTGAAAATGGAATTCATCAAACCTTGAAATGTGGAAGGTGCATTCGTGAGACCAAATGGCATGACTAGAAATTCATAATGACCTTCATGAGTTTTGAATGTTGTTTTTGGGATGTCTTCATCTTTCATTCTAATTTGATGATACCCAGAATGAAGATCCAACTTTGTGAATACAATTGCACCAAGTAATTCATTTAGCAATTCATCAATTACAGGAATTGGAAACTTATCTTTAATGGTTATCTTGTTGAGCTCTCTATAATCTGGACACATAAGCCATGATCCATCCGGCTTATGTACCATTACCACTGGTGCAGAGTAAGAACTTTGGCTAGGCCTAATTATGCCAGCCTCTAGCATTTCTTCAACCATACTCTCAATTTCACTCTTCTGTCCATAAGGGTATCTGTAAGGTATGATGTTAGGCAGAACACTTCCTGGGATTAAGTGAATAGCATGATCGAAATCTCGGATGGGTGGAAGACCTTTTGGAATATGTTCAAATACCTTGGAATGCTTATTAATGACCCTTTGGAGATCTGGGGAAATAGGAGGCTTAGATGTTTGAACATCTAATGAGCATAATTGTGCAATTACACCTTGATGTCCCTTTTTCATCAATTTTGTCATACCACTAGATCTTATCACCTTGCTTGGTTTCCCTGTGATACTGTGAAATTCATATTCCTTTCCTTCCCATAAAAATTTCATGAAAATCTTCTGAAAGTTAAAAGCCACAGTTCCTAAACATTGTAACCATTGAACTCCTAAGACAACATCAGCACCACCCATTGAAATAGAAATCATTTGACTATTCAATACATATCCTCCCATAGTAACATTTATATTATGGCATTTCCCTGAGCAGTTGTGTAACTCCCCATATTTTCTTACATGCATTTATCAATTTAGACACACTATACCTTCTTATTATATATCGAACTCAACTCGACTGAGTAAACTATATTACGACATGACGGACCTCATTATATAAAAGGTTACCTTGTTTTATGATTTCACTATGATTATGATGTTACTATGTCATGCGGTTACGATGTTATGACTATCGTGTGATTTCTTTATCTTACGATTACAGTATATGTTTGTATGTTTTCATTAATAAGATGTGAAATATAGGAATCGGTACGTGGATACAATCTTCTTATATGAATTATTGAAGTATTATATGCCATATGCATCTAGGAGGAACTAAAAAGGATACATGAAATAAAATGATTTTGATAACATGGATCAATTGGCGATCAATGGGAAATGCTTCTATGAATTGTACTTTGCGAAATACTAACCTACATGACATAAGGGCTATGGGATAGCCAGTTGCTTGATCTGATATATTGGGAAAGGAACATGTTCGTACAGTAAGCCTAAGTCAGCCAAAAACGATGAAACGATGACATGAACCGATAATCTCGAGAGCAGCAGAGTAGGATTTGATAAGGGCATGGGCCCAGTATGTTGAGAGGGATGGATGTGTTTCCCACCCTATGTTCCTATGATACCCGAGATCGTGGGAGGGCCGTGCTGAGACACGCTCCCCATGTATGTGTGATGACGATGGTCGGATGCCTGTTAGGAGAGGATAGGTCCGATGTTCAGCCGACGCTATCGCTCTCAAGTTCTATGTGGTCAGGTCGATGAGTCCGACATCCACTTTTGTACTAGTAGAGGAGGGATAGGGAGGATGTGGCAGTAGGTTAGGATGGGAGGATATGATAGTACTGTTGAGGGTTGGGTATTCGTTGATCTTGAGTTAGTGGCAGTAGGTAGCTTTCCTTGTACCTGATTGATTGAACACATGTAATCATAAAAATAATGAAATGAAATCTTAAAAGTTAACTCATAAAATAACTGACGATGCTTAAGTAATATTATGATGAATGTATACTTGTTCAGTTTGCATAAGTATTATTGGTATTAGTTAGCTGTTATGCATAGGAAATATGACGCATGTTTATAGTACATGTCCGTCTTGTGCATACGCTGGCCACGCATGCACATTATGCACATGCGCAATAATATTGGTTTACAACCTACTTATCAAGATTTAACAATGCTATAAGTTATCATGGATAAGTCAATTAAGTATTTAATGAATGATTCAATTAGTAAAAGATTATCAAGTTCTAACGTATAACATAAGTTAATTAATCTTGTATGTGAACATTGTAATGAACAATTAAGATAAGAGTCGTTACTTGTAAGTACCCTCAAATGAAGGTGTCCTCGATATGAAGTATGATAGTTAAACATTAACACTAGAAGAGTGTACTATATAATTGTTGATCAGGATTAATTAAACCATTAAGTATATTTCATTATTTATACGCAAAAGGGTGCTATGTTAACACTTATCGATTAAACAAATAAATGTTTTAATTACTATTCACAATTAAGTTAATTACTATTTTTATTAACTATTATTGTTATTATTATTTTTATTTAATTAATAATGATAATGATAATAAACCCTTTTTATAAAAGCATAGTGGAGTGAATAATTTATTAAATAGACTATTCATTTAAATAAGGGGACAGAATCATTTCCAAAATAAAAAGGATTTGTTTAAGAAAATTATTGAATGGTCCCACTGCTTGAGAGAACTTGGGTGATTTAAAAATAATATATAATCCACCTTATTGCCTTAAAAAGGGGATGCACTAATGATTGGTACTTTTAAAAAAAAAAGGCCACGACAGCTAGGGCGGTGGAGTGATAAGGAAGTTTGACTTTAGGAAGGAGGTGGATTCCTATAAAGGGGGATTTTAACAAAGTAGTAAGGGGGTTATCATGGGAGAACTGTGAGGTTTTTCTTTGTGAAAGAGGAGGAATGTCGAGGAGGGGGTTAACTCGATGCCGAGGAGGGGGTTAACTCGATGCCGAGGAGGGGGTTAACTCGAAGCTTTGAGGAGGTGGGAAACTCAAAGGAAAAGACTGAGGAGGGGGTTAACTCAGCAAAATATTACCATGGAAAGGGTTCGATGGAAAGTTGCTATCGGGATTATCGGTTTGTGGGCTCGGGGGCTAGGAAATCCATTGATTTCCTAGGGTCAGCACGATAATAGCTGATCGGCAGGGTGGACACATCGTTTTGGCTGTCTGAGGCATATATCATCACCTGCTACAACCTACGGTCGACTAGCATCAGCATCAGGTAATTTCCTTGTTATTTATTTAATTTAATCATTATGCTGAGACTTTCTCTTAAACTTGCAAATACTCTGCTATTTACTGCTTATTTACTGTGAACATACTCCCATGCTGGAATAAATTGCTGACAAGAAAATAGTAATATGTTAGTTTATTTTAAATTATGCATGTATGTACAATAAGGACAAGACAGTAAACTAAGTTTCATTTAACAGAAATAGAGATTAGATTGGAAATTCACTTCCGTACAGCTGAATAGAGTTTAGAACGTAAAAAAATTTACCCAAAAATCCTACCCTGTGCTCTGCTTAAAAACCTGGGCACTACAAGTTGATTGTTCCTCCATCTGCAATCATTACTTGAAACTCTAGTGCTGGATATACAAAGCAATTGAGAGATATTGCTAATTTATAGTGAATGAAATTATGAGTACTATCAGAATCAATCAGCACTGTTACCTTTTTCTTTTTGATAAATCCTTTGATCTTGAGAGTTCGAGGAGTGCTAATTCTAGCCAATGCATGACATGATATGGTGGGAGAAATCTCTTCTGAAGTAGTGTCTTATATTTCTTCATCTGGAGATGGTTCTTATTCTTTTGGTTCTTCCTCTTCACATTCTATGTAAAATAATTTCTTCTCACCACACTTATGTCCCTTACTATACTTGCTATCACAATTAAAACATAAGCCTTTTTCTCTTCTTTCCTCTATTTGTTGAGGTGTCTACCTTTGAAGTGGGTTAGAAGAAGTAACATTATTCTCTCGGTATGTGTTGAAGGTGCTCTTTCTAGTAGCCATCATCATATTTTTACTTTCAACCTTCCTTGCCATCATGAAGGCCTTCTCCAAGGATGGTGGTTCAAAGAGACACACTTCATGTTGAATTTTATCCTTGAAGGTGCTAATGAAGAGATCCAACATATTATCTTATGAAATATTCTTCACTCGAAGACTTAGCTTCTGAAATTGTTTGGTGTGCTCTTCAACTGGACCTTTTTGCTTGAGACTTATTAACTAGATGAAGAAGGTATTGCTATTAATATCCCCATAATGTGCAATCAATTCTTCGGTGAATATAGACCAAGATACAATAGACTCCTTTTTACGGTCACAAAGCCACTGATACCATACAAATTGATTAGGCTCTAAATATAATGATGCAATAGTTACCTTTTGCAAAGTTGGAACTTGATGTAAATCAAAGAATTGCTCCATTTTGAATATCCATGTTATTGGATCATTTCCATCAAATTTTCTCATGTCAATCTTGGGAAGTTGGGTACCCCTTGGTGACCACCCCTAATGACTTCCATTACCAAAATACTTTCCTCTTGGAATATTATTATTCATGGAAGGTTTTTCAACATGAGAATTATCTTTATCCTCCATCGTATCCTAGAACACCACATCACCTGTAGGAAGAGTATCCCTTGAAATTTGAATGAGATTAACAATAGTGTTCAACTTCTCCTCTAAATTGAGTAAATCAACTGTCCTCACCGAACTGTTCATATTTTCCTCCATTTTATTCAACTTCTCCTTTAAATTATCCAAATCCACTTTTTTCATAGACCCTTTAATCATATCTTCCAACTGAGACACTCAAAAAGATAGATATTCCCTTTCATCAACGTCGAGGATGGATCCTCAGGTGATTTGGTTGGAGTGTGAGACTTTATACTTCCTTTTGGTGGAATTTTGAACAATATAAATAGATATCAAACCTTATGTGTCCCCACAAATAGATCCTTCTAATCAAAATAAAAAATGGCGTACCTTTTCAAACCCTGATTGGAATATTGTTTTAGAGCCGACTTGCAAATGAGATAAAATTCAACTTTTGGCTCCTGTGGGTCTGAAAATTCCCTTCGTTGTATTATTTTTTGTCCTCTTTCTGATGCCGCAGGTCTGACCTAATTCTGATATTTCAATAGAAATATATTGTGAATCTCCCAACACCTCTTATTTTTGGTCCTTTCAGAATATCTAACTTGTACGGACTATCACGTGTCCAATATTTTGGATCTGATTCTGAAACTTCTACCTAAAATACTTTGTTTTGTCCACTTTCTGATGAAACTAGTCTCACTCAATTTGGACCTCGCATTCTTCATATATGAACTTTTTCCCTAGAACACATGTTTTAGACTAGTTTTTGGACTAGTCAAAAACCCTATATTCCAATGTCGATATATCCGAACCTCTAGAGTCTCAGGACCTGAATTTCGGACCAAAGATAGTTTGTCCTATTTACGAAGTGTTTTTTTAATATAGCCCTTTGAATCCTTGTACAAACAAAGTTACAGCGAAAATTCTAAGATGGCTTATTTTGAAGAACCCAGTGCCAAGGAAAGAGCTCTGGTACCAAATGTTATGCAACAACTTTCCAAAAATAGTATAAAAAGAGCATAAATAGATCAGAAAGAGTAATCCATGACTTGATTGAAGATAATAACTGAATAACAATCCTCTTCGAGGGGGAAACCTCCTTACACAATGTATTAAGTACACAAGAAAAGACAAGACACTTCAAATGAAAGGTCTCCTTCCTATATATAGGAGACTAAGGGGTGCAATCCCAACTAACTGACCCAAGCCGACATAACTAATATAACCATATTAATGACAATTACCACTAATGGACCAAAATCGACATCAAAACTAATGTAATGAACCACAATATAGAGGGAAATGTGCCCATATTTAGGGCTTAATAGTTTAAATATGTTGTTTGTTTTTAAATTTTGAGGTATTAACAAGGAAAGTGTTATGTTATGGTAAATCGAATATCGTTGTTTCTCTAGCATATGTGCAGTCATGGAGAGGATATATTAATCTGGAATATTGAGGACAAGCTATATACACTTTGTGGTTTGAGTTTCTTTCTCTTCCAACACACCTAGAACCTTTTGTGGACTTGTTTTCCAATAGGTTTGGAAAAGTGTTAATCCCAAATGAAAGAATTAATTGATTTCAAGGTAGCCCTAGAGTGTGTATGGAATTTGATGTAAAGAAAAAATTTCCTCCTATTATTTCAGTAATGAAAGTGGATGGGGTTCGTCAACAGAAAAGTGTGGTATGTACATCTACCCAATGCTTGTTTACCTATCAATCCTAGGACCACCTTTCAATCCTAGGACCACCTTGTTTGTGATTTCCAAGATTGGAAAGCTTCTAAGGTAGCTTCTAACGGGAAGGGTGCTACAACACCGTCAACCCCAATGAGAATGGGTGGGGGTTCTAGCTATGGTACTAAGGAGGTTTATACCCAAGTCGAGGCTGGTGATTATGTTTCTCATATGTTGCAAGACATGGGAAGTAGCACTAGTATAGGGGTGTCTCAACAATATTATAAGGATACTAAGGTACCTATATCTTAATTGGTATAAATACTAATTATGTTCCAATTGATATCTCACGGAGTAAAACTATTATATATGATTAAATTGTAGGTATCAATGTCCAGACTCAAGGTATTTATGTTCATGAAGGGTAGAAAGTCAAGCTTAACAAGAGGAAGGGGGATTTGTCACCAAATCTTGTGGAAAAACCTAATAGAGAAGTGAGTCTTGCTCCTTAAGAAAAGTCATTCAAGAAATTTTTGTAGCTTTCCCAAGACAAGGGTGCATCCTCGGGTAAAATAACATCAAGGAACAAGTTCGGTATTCTTGCAAGCCCACTAATATTTTAATGAATATTTCTCTTTATTCTTGGAATGTGAGAGGATTGATTATTCCTAGTTGAAATTCACTTTTATAGGGAGTCTTGCAAAAGGTTAAGGAATACATGGTATTTATTTAGAAGGTTAAGGCTGTTGGATTTGATCTTCACACTCAGATAGGTTATGTGTGGTGGCTTAGGTTTTGTGTTATGTGGAGAATAGAAACTCACATGGTCAAGTGAAAGTCCTCCATTCAACTCTTTGATCCTAATTGGGGTAAGAAAAATATGAATTATGGAGGTTGGTCCACCTAGTCTAATTTTTAGGAAGGGAGGGAGAGGATGCCGACAAGATTAGATAGGTTCTATGGATTTCAGAATGATATTTCGTTTTTTGGGAGGCTTCATCCATTTGATGTGTTGATGGATGTAACTATTTTAGATCATCTACCCATTCAAAATTCAATTTTGGTGAGTCATGAGATTCTTTCAAGGCCTTGTTCGTTGTATAAATTAATTTTTTCTCATTTGGATTATCATGATTTCCATGCTCTCGTCCATTATGTTTGGAACCAAGTTCCTCATCATGTTAATGATAGGGGTTGGGTTCTTTGGTGGGAGGGATCCATTCAAAGGACTATCAAATTTATGTCTAGTTGGGGTGTATGATTCTTCGCAAGCATAAGAAAGAGCTTCGAGAGGCTAGGAGGAGATTGGAAGAGGCATGTGCTCTCCTTTAGGAGGACCTTCATTAATATATCATTAAAAAATATGCAAAATATTTGGATTTTATGGTGTGTATTGAGGATTAGTATACTGCAAGAGGTGCCAAAGTTAATGCCAAGCTACAATGGATTAAGGAAGGAAATGAGGGACCCAAGTTCTTCTTTGAATTTCTAAAGAAGAAGGTGGTTTTTGATTGAGTATTGGGCCTTTGTAAAGAGTATGGCTCACTTGAATAAGATCCCTCTAAGATGTGAGATTTGTTCAGTGACCACTTGTAAAATATATTTTGTCTTTATGCGCTAACAGAGGATGTGGTTGAAACAAGGAATGATTGTTATAGGATGGTTCCACACAAGGTCTCTACTGCTCACAAAGAAAGGTTGGATAGGGACCTCACAAAGGAGGAACTATTTGTTGTCGTTATCTCCATGCATAATAATCAATATCCAGGAATTGTTGAGCACGTTTCCTATGTGCCAACATTGTTAAAAATCTAATTTAACTATAAACTTCATACCATTTTAAACAACCATTCCACAAAAAAATAACCAGAAAATACCAACAATGCATGACACATAGCAAAGGTGAAACAAAATCCATGACACAAAGGAAACCCATATATTCTTTATTCATTATTGAAATAACCAATTACATATTATTCCTTCCTTATCCTTGAATGGTAAGGGACTTGCGAAACTCACACTCATGTCCTCTCTTTTAAACATGCAACCCTTACAATTTAAGAAATATATGGAAGAGTCCTCAATCACATGATTCCAAATACTTCTTGAGCACTCCTTATTTATACCATGCTTATGGACCATTTTTACAATAAAATATTGATTTAATCCCTCTTTTTGTGGAACAACTCATAGCAACCCATCACACAACCCATTAATTAAAAAATGACCATTACTATGAGAAACTGTAAGGACCTTCCTTAAGTGTGTTGACAAGTGTAATAAATTTTTTTTTTGAAGCAATGTATATCATAAACTTGTCTAGAAGACAGTTACCACTTATTCATCTCAAATCTTATTATAAGACAATAATTACGAAACAATTATAACTCGTCTAGTCCTAACTTCAACCATTCACTTAATACTTCTTCTTTTTTTCTAAGCACAAGGTAAATATAATGTAATACTAACATTCAACCATATAATTCTCTCTTTTATTTACAAGGAAAAGAATGTTTTTAAATTGAATTATAAATAAATGGTAATATTCTTTTCTCCTAGTCTATTGTAAACATGATAATTTACATTGCATCCTACCCAATAATTCTAACTTTTATTTATAAGTTAAAGGATATTTTTAAATTAAATTATAAAAAAAAGTAACTTTCTTTTCTCCTAGCCTATTGTGAACATGATAATTTGCACCACATTCTACACAATAATTCTCATCTTTAAATTATAAGTCAAGCTCATAAGTAATTATGTGCATAACCGTGTCAATAACATGACATTTGTATAACAAACTAAGCATGCACCTTTCATAACCTATTCACTTTGTATAAGCATGCACCTTTCATAACCTAACGAATGCATAACACACACTTTATAACTATTCTAGCATACGTAAAATAAACATACCCCATTATTAACATATTAAAAGAATAACCAATCTGCTGTCACGATTCACTATAGATACCTACTCTATTCATAACATGACAATTGTGACACACCTGCAGTTCGTATTTAATTAAATATGCCTACATAGAATATTAAAATAAGGAAATGTAAAGATCGCTTTTAAAGGAAACGTGTAACTCCAAATCTAAGCTTCGACAGGTATCCATCAATGGCTGCTCCATCACCGCGACTCACGCTCGCCAGAGTAATCAATATTCAACACAACATGATATTTATATGCACATATAATAAGCATAAAATTGCAATTCTCAAAACAATTTAATTGTAAAGCACAACCATTTATCCTTACCTTAAGTAATTTGGCACCCAATCATACAACATACATGTTAATCCCTATCTGGACGTATGTCTACTTGCATGTAGTACTGTTCATCAACATATTCATAAATGCATATAATAAAATGTATTTAGAGCGGAATGTGATCATAACATAATAGAACTCTTCTTCATGAGTTTAGTTAATTATACAAATATTAAGTTGTAAAAGCATGCTATCCAATAACTGGCCGATTATGATATAAGGTAACTAAGAGGTAACCGTTGTTCTTCAACCGGTTTTATAGGTCGACAAATATCAAACTCATGAATTTAATCACACAGGATTAAGACACATACTTTGGTAGATACAGTAACTACAATTTACTGCTTGTAAATAATGCACTCCAACGACTCCACTACTACATAAGCATTACTCCACATCATTAATTTAAAGAGCCGTAACAGTCTTGCAACCTACAGCTCTATACACTCTCAGAGATGATCAATGGATCTGATCATTCTGGAAGTTAATTAAATTCAACCCTGGATCGTTTAATTCTCAATCGACGGTTAAGAGTAACCGAATAAGAGATCTCTGGGCATTTTCATGGATTGATCTATTAATTACACAAACTCACAACAGTAATGCGATCTATAAATTATATAAAAGAAAAAGACCAATATCAGATTTTCAAAATACAGATGCACCGTAAATGTGGAGTATACTATTGTATCCTGATTCACGATCTCATTCGGATTCCTAATTATTTTCAATAAGAAAACAGTAAATATTGCATGCAAAATTTGTGCATCTCCAGAAAATAGATATACCTAGATTATACATTTCCAGAAATTAATCGGTCTCAAAATTATGCATTTGAATCTCAAATATTCCTTAAGAAAACAAATGAAATATTAATTTAAATAGAACCTGTATCAATGGATGCTCCCACAATTGATGTAGATCCAAGGAAATTGCTGCTCCAATCCTACCGATTCGGAGGTCGAGTAAGCGAATGAGTTGTAGCTGAATCCGTACTCCAGTCGATCCACTTGACGAAGGTACCGACAACCCCTCCATTGACACCCTACCGTATCGAGGTTACTCTTCTTCTCCTCGAACCCCTGAGCTAATGGGGTCGTAAGAACACATAAACTAACCTCCGGAAAGGATCTCCGAATCCCCGTTCCGGTTAATCCCAACTCCAAGGATAATAACATAATCCGAGATTATGATGACCATCCAGCATTAGGGAGTAAGAGATCCCCACTCTCCTTCTCCTCCCTCATTATATAGCAAATTTTTGTCTGCCATGTGTCTGTCCATGCACATAATTAATTTAAATTAATATTTTAATTTCAAATATTCTCAAATACATGTGTCTCAAATCTCTTTAGTGTGCACCTACTTCCCTAAATTAGTGGGAGTTAGATATGGAAGAGTCCTACTTCTAAATTGGTTCTCTTTTAGTTTACTTAATATCATTTTAGTAAGATAGTTGTTTTTATTTATTTAATTCGTTTTAAACAATAAAACTTATAAAGAATTTGTTTGTCTGGTTAAAATCTAAATTCCATTACCAAGTTTAAAAGTTTTTAGAAATATATATATATATATATTCTAAATTAAATTCTTTTTATAAACAGTCACTTGAATTTATCTTTGACAAGTTTTTAATCTTTTCAAGTGTTAAACAACATTATCTTTTTCTTGTCTAGGTGCCTCTTCGGCGGGCCCTTCCAACAGTTTCATTTCTTCCTTCTTATGGGGAGTACTGTGTAGCGACCGGGAATCGTTACCACGATCTCTCAACTACGCTCCTTGGAGACTAAGGGATGTTGAGGGATAAGGCTCTCCTTATTGCACGCCCTTCAACTCATCGTACGTGACCAAATCATTATGGCCTTTCCCGTACGGCATACACTTCCCCGGGTGAGCTGAAACGGCTTCCCCCATGCGTGGATTGCTAATTCAGGGTCGACAATTAGTCGTTGTACCCCGAAGTGTTCTTTCCATTCTTGCGACCCCGATAATTCCATTGTGGGTCAGTCGGTAATTCGTTTTACCTACCACCTGCACACACTCAAACGCATATTAGTAGCGTTGCACTATAAAATATTTGTATCATTCTTTTCAGTATCTCAGTTAGTCGAGTCTACTAAAAATTCACCATTTTAACAGTATATCTCTGTCAATCGAGCATACATCATCCATTATTTCATCTCAGTTAGTCGAGTATAAAACAAATCATCATTTTCATAATTTCAACATTCATCATTTTTCATTTTCTCAGTCAATCGAGTATATTCATCAATCATCATTTATCTAGCCATTTTCATTTCACATATAAAATTTAAAACGATCATTCATGGTCTAAGTTTTTATAATTCCGAGTCACTTCAAACGAGTGCCCTCAATAGTCAAATCAGTCGTAGGTCTCAAAATAGTATGATTAGTCATAAGTCTCAAATTATAAGTCTAAAATAATCAATCAATCATAAGAGCCAAGGCAGGCATTACACACTCGCACCACTCATCCACAATTCTATTGCTCAAGTTTTGGTCATCATCATTATCCACAATCTACCAAAACAAACTATCTTTCCAAGAAGATAGCACAACCATCAGGGTGATCAAGTTTATAACTGCACTCATGAATAACCATCCCATGTTGAAGTAGATCAACAACACACCAAGTGTGAGTCTTCCACATCTCTCACAATTAATATCATCCTGTCAAATGCATCTCAATATTCATCAAGTTACATAATCAAACTCAATGGAAATATAATTTGGGATCCTTCCATGTAAGGAAAATCCACAATTCTCCCTTGTTACAATATTAAGAGTGCGTGGAAAATGAGTAGATAGGCATGAGATGACAAAACCCAAAGAAGAACCAAGGTTTCTACAACCCCTCATCGAAAACAACATTCCAAAAAATTTTCACAACCTATGGAAAGATTCAGCATGATTCCATTACTGATTGTTCCACAGCCATGTTTCCGCAACATGCAACAAACCATCAACTTTCTAAAAAATTATATGTAAATTTATTTTTAATACTATCACTATTATGTAGAGTGAAATATTCCTATCTTTATGACAACCTTTCTTCAATAGAAGGTTGTTTTGTATAGAGTTTGAAGAAATATTAGGAAGTTTAATACCCCTAGTTTTGACTTGGAATGTATTTATCCAATATTATGTAAATGATGTAAATATGCTAATGTGAATTCCTAGTGTGAAGCTCAAGGCCAAGCCTTGACTAGTGAATGGATAGGCATGTATGATGTTATATTTTACTATTTCGACTATTTGGTTGGATTTTATGCCTAATTCAAAATGTATGTAAATATTATGTTGAAAATTAATAAAATGGTCCAACAATGGTTGTGTAAATAGCACCAAAGGGGCTATGATTCCACCAAAGGGGAAGAGGAAGGGGGATTATGGGAAACCCAATCCTATGATGCCATGTGTCAACCTTAGAACTCACCCAAAATTCTGTCATGTGATGGGAATAAGCCAATGATCTCCTTTTGACCATTTTCCAATCTTTGATTGCACATGTGGGGTTGGTGGGAAAAGTCACTTCTTGTAGTTATTGAAACATGGCGGTTGTGACATTTATGTCAGTTGTTAGCAGTCCTATTTCTTCTATTGTCAGAAGCCATGTTAGCTATCTTTTCACCCTTACCTCATATCCTTGGAGTCAACACTCTTTTGATCATTATTCCATTCTCATTCTCTCATGCAAGATGCTACACTACGTAGAGTTCCCATGGTTGTTCATGTCCATTACTAGACTGTATGCTAAACTCGGAAATTCGAATTAGAAGACAAAGCTATATTTTTGAAAAGGAAAATCATTGGATGTACGTGAGCAGAGAGGTTGGGAAACCTAGGAACCTTACCCATGGATTTTTGTTGCTTGTAGGTGTTGGAGAGGTCACAAATCAAGGATACATGTGGTTCTATAGAAACCATATCAATTTGGACTTCTTCTATGCACAAACTAGAAGCACCTATCAAGATGGATCACCCAAGAGAACCGTGGATCGGTGAAGGGGATGCCTGTGCTAGAAGGGTGTTGCGTGGGGTGGCTATTGTGGAAGCTAAGGCTGTGAGGGCTGAGTGAGACCCCTGTAGAGCTCTATATGAGAATTTGACTAAGAACGGAGAGCAGAATGGGATTTGGGCTGAGAGATAGAATCTTGTAAGTTTTTTCTTCGCCCTGGTGGCCTCATAGCCTAGCTTGGGGGTGGCCTCAACAACAGAAATAATATATGTTGGACTGAGTGCCTATGGCTGGGTGGAAAAGCACTCTTACACAACCAGTTGCTTGGATATGCATTTATTAAAGATAAGTAATCTTATGCATGGAATATTAACTGTTTTATTTGATTCTTGTAATGTTTATGCTAGTAATTGCATGCTAGATGTGTGTGGTTAGAGTTTTATTTCCATTGTGCATGTTTATTAAGTTTCTGCACACACTGTTTAGTTCAGAAAATTGTATTATGCATTGGGGTGAATTTTTAGAGCCCAGGATTTTCCAACGTCCCCTCCCAATGGTCGGATTGGGTGAGGGGGACGTTACAGGAAGCCTCTTATCTCCCATGTGATTTATCTTTTTCCTATACATAAGGTACCTAATCATAGCCATACTCTCACTAGGGGATATGATCAATTCTACAAGGAGGATATGGTATGGTGTATTTTTTTAATTTCGAGTTTAGAATTTATAAACACCTTTTGGATTTTATCTATCCCTCTCCACAATTCTCTAAATATAATACATCCTCAATATTCACAACCATATAAGATAATAGGAGTCACGAGAGTCTCAAAAGAAGAGTTTCATCTTATCCCAAATCCAAAGGTCTACTGATTTACAACTAGTCTTAGGGCCAACACAAGTTCTCCGCCCTCTATTTATTCTTTTCTTATTTATATAGTTCCAATTAAGATTGTGATGAAGATCAGTTTCAATATTTTTGTATGAAGTTACTTCCTCCAAGATGCTATTGTTAGACATGAAATTATCATAAGTGATTTTTTTGAAATTGATCATCATAAACTTTGTTTTGTTAGTATTAATAGTCATATGCATGCTAGAGAAAATATTTTTGATATTTTTAATTTCCTATCAAGATCATAGGGAATACTCGCCATAAGAACATATCATTAGTGTAAAGAAGCAGGTGGATGACTATACAAGCTAGGGTCGTGTTGATGCAACATGCCTCTTCCTAACAACCCTCTATCTTGATGTATATACCAAAAGAGGTATGAGTAATGTAACAACCTTGCTTGACTCTTATGTTATAATTAATTTATTTTAATGAACCCTCAATGTCAATAAATTTGGAAATAACATTCTTGTACAACCTTATCATAATATCTCTCAACTGAAATTGAATTTTTAGCTTCCATAATCTATTCCAAAGATTAGTTTTGGGAATTGTGTGAAGTTATTTTCTAAAGTCAATGAAACAACACAAAATATTTTTTTATTATTGTGACACTCCTCCACAAAATTGATAATTGTAGCAAGGTGGTCATAGTTGAATGATATATCCTAGAAATGGCATAGGATTGAGATATATGTCCATGGATTTATATCCATATATTGGTATTCTTTTCCAAATAGTTCCATATAGCTTATCTTAAAGAGGGATAATCATATCGGCCCCATAATTAGATGGATTGCTTTTATATCTTGTTTTAAAAATGGGAACACTACTTTGGATTGCATCTAGGGTTTAGGGAAAACCTATTGGATTCTTAAATTGAAGAACTTGTGGGTGTGAAAGATGATTATATGACCCCCAATGTTTAGGATTTTTACTTGGTAGCCTTCAATGTCCTTACCTTTCCCTTTTTCCAACCACATAATCCCAAACTATATCTCTTCCAAAGAAAAAATTTCTTCCTCTGTAGAAAGGGCTTGGATGTTCTCCAAAACTTTAGGAACTTCTTAAATATTTTTAAGGTAGGAATCCCAGTCCCCAAAGGAATCACATTATTTTATTTACTTATATGGGTTATAATTTGCTTGCAAAATTTCCTTGTATTTAGGTTAGAGATGTACAAAATATTCTCTTGCTTTCTATTTGTATAGTATTTTTTTTTTTTTTTTAGTTATGGATTTGTACCTATTTATCTTTTTGGATTTCGAGGACTCATTAGAAGTGTATGTAATGGATTTTTTAGAAATATGACACTCTTTGTTATACTGAGGGTCTTTTTTCCTATTTTTCTTTTTACGTGACACCTCAATAGAGAACTTGGTAATGGAAGTAGAGAGGGTTGTGGTAAAATTATGATAGATGTTATGAAACAAATTCCCAAAAAGAGTATCTTGGGAATATCGCTTATAGGTGGAAGACCTTTCGGAATATATTCAAATACCTTGGAATGCTTATTAATGACCCTTTGTAGATCTGGGGAAATAGGAGGCTTAGATGTTTGAACATATAATGAGCATAATTGTGCAATTACACCTTGATGTCCCTTTTTCATCAATTTTTTCATACCATTAGAGTTTCTCACCTTTCTCAGATTCCCTGTGATACCCTATATTTCATATTCATTTCCTTCCCATAAAAATTTCATGAAAATCTTCTGAAAATTAAAAGCCACAGTTCCCAAGTATTGTAACCACTGAAATCCTAAGTCAACATCAACACCACCCATTGGAATATAATTCATTGGACTATTCAATACATATTACCCCATGGTAAGATTTATATTAAGGCATTTCCCTGAGCAGTTGATATTTCCTCCATCTACAATCATTACTTGAAATTTTGGTGCTGGATATAAAAAGCAATTGAGAGCTTTTGCTAATTTATAGTGAATGAAATTATGAGTACTACCATAATCAATCAATACTGTTACCTTTTTCTTTTTTTATAAATCCTTCGATTTTGAGGGTTTGAGCGTGCTAATTCCAACCAATTTATGGCATGACATAATGGGATTAACTTCTTCTGAAGTAGTATTTTCTATTTCTTCATTTGGAGATAGTTCTTCCTCTTCACACTCTGTGTAAAATAATTTATTCTCACCACACTTATGTCCCTTACTATACTTGCTGTCACAATTAAAGCATAGACCTTTTTCTCTTCTTTCCTCTATTTATTGAGGTTTCAACCTTTGAGTTGGGTTTCAAGAAGTAACATTATTCTCTCAGTATGTGTTGGAGGGGCTCTTTCTAGTATCCATTGTCATATTTTTACTTTCAACCTTCCTTTCCATCATGAATGCCTTCTCCAAAGATGGTGGTTCAAAGAGACGCACATCATGTTGAATTTTATCCTTCAAGGTGCTAATAAAGAGATCCAACAGATTCTTTTCTAAAATGTTCTTCACTCTAAGACTTAGCTTCTGAAACCATTTGATGTGCTCTGCAACTAGACCTTTTTGCTTAAGATTTATTAACTCGATAAAGAAGGTATTGCTATTAATATCCCCAAACTGTGTAATCAATTCTTTGGTGAATATAGACCAAGATATAATAGAGTTCTTTTTATGGTCACAAAGCCATTGGTACCATACAAATTGATCAGTTTCTAAATATAATGATGCAATAGTTACCTTTTGCAATGTTGGAAGCTCATGTATATCAAAGAATTGCTCCATTTGGAATATCCATGTTATTGGATCATTGCCATCAAAATTTATCATGTCAATCTTGGGAAGTTCGGTAAACCTTGGTGACCATCCCTGATGACTTCCATTACCAGAATCATTTCCTCTTGGAATATTCTTATTCATGGCAGGTTTCTCAACATGAGAATTATCTTTATCCTCCTGAGTATCCTGGAACACATCATCACCTGTAGGGAGAGTATCCCTTGAATTTTGTAGGAGATTAGCAATATTTGTTAAATTTCCCATCAACTTATCCTCTAATTGGAGTAAATCAACTGTTCTCACTGAACTTTCATATTTTCCTCTATTTTATTCAACTTCTCCTATAAATGATCCAAGTCTTTTTTCACAGACCCTTTAATCATATCTTCCAACTGGGACACTCGAAAAGAGAGGTCTTCCCTTTCTTCATACGTCGAGGATGGATCATCTGGTGGTTTGGATGGAGTGTGAGTATTTAGACTTCCTTTTGGTGTCATTTTCAGAAATATAAATATATATCACACCTTAGGTGTCACCACAATTATATCCTTCTACTCAAGGTTAATCAAAATAAAAAATGGCGTACCTTTTCAAACCCTAATTGGAAGATTGTTTTAAGGCCGACTTGAAACAGATTTAAATTTTAAAATTCTACTCCAATGGGTATGATTTTTATTTATTTATTTTTTATCCTAATTCGTCTTTCCAATGCCATGGATATGACCTAATTTTTATTTACCAATAAGAATTTATTGAGAATCTCCCAACACTTCTTATTTTTGGTCTTTCCAAAGTAGCGAACCTGTACAGTATTCCATGTGTCCAGTTTTTTGTATATGAGGTTGAAACGCCTACCACAGATACTGTGGTACTTCTTCTTTAATATGCAATAGGTATCCCTCAATTTGGATCTTTAATTCCCCAGATATGACATTTTTTCTCAGAACACTTGTTTTAGACTAGTTTTTGGACTAGTCAGAAACCATAGATTCTAGAGCAAATATATCCTAACATGTAATGTTTCGGGATATGAAACTTGGAACACAGGTGTATAAGCCCTTTTTTGAGATGGGTTTTATGTCTCTCTCGCTGAACCCTTGTATAAAAACTTTTATAAATAAAATTCCAAGATGACTCATTTTGAAGAAACCAGTCTCGAGGAAAGGGCTTTGATACCAAATTTTATGCAAAAAATTCCCAAAAAGAGTATGAAAAGTGAAGAATTAGATCATAGACAGTACTCCACGAATTCCTCTTCGAGGGGGAAACCTCCTTATACAATGTACTAAGTACCTAAAACAAGACAAGACGAGATAATCCAAATGAAAGGTCTCCTTCCTATATATAGGAGACTAAGGGGTACAATCCCAGCTAACTGACCCAAGCCGACATAACTAATATAACCATACTAATGACAATTACCACTAATGGACCAAATCCGACATCAAAACTAATGTAATGAACCACAATATAGGGGGAAATGTTCCCATATTTAGGGCTTAACAATAGAGGTATTCAACAATGTCTTTTTTGATAGGAGATTAATTCATTATTTAAATCCTTTAAAAAAATTGTTTTTTTTTTTTTTGTCGAAGATCAAGTGCATTTGGTTATCATAATTCTCATCTATTATACTTTTGTTCATGACAATGTTTAGAATTAGGGTTAAAAGTCTATGGTCAAACTCAAGCTTATGGTCATTTAATATGTCAAAATTACGAGTTGTTTGTATATGGGGATATTGGATACAAGTCATGTAGTTGGATTTAAACCACTTCCTTAGACCATTGAAAATTAGTATATATTAAGAATTACAGAGCTTGATCAACCTGATACAAAACAAATTGTCAATGATGTATCCTTTGTTTATTTTTTGTCTACTAGCTAAAACAAACTTTGCGTCTAGCCATAGATTATTAGGGTTGGAATAATTTCTTAAGATAATTGTTTCATGAGTTTTCGTTCTATCATTAAAGTCTCCTAGAAGGAGGATGTTTTCATCATTTCTTAGACTATAAATCTATTTTTGTAAGCCACTATAAGGAAAATTTTCATTTAGACTAATTTTCCTATAGAATGTAGAATTAATTGGCTCAAAATAAAATAGGCTATTTCTATATAAATATTATTACCATTAATATATGTATATCCATCCACATGTATTGAATGAAGGGATCTTTCTTGTGAATCCTAATATGAGGAAAAATTCCATTCTTTAGGTAATAAACTATGCCTCCAATACCTTTATGGTAGGATGTCACCTTCTTCCATAATGACCAAAAGACAAGTCCTTCTGCCTTAGGGACCTGAGATTCTTCATGCTTGCAAGTTTAATATGTCAAAATTAAACATTGTTCATGACCGTGTTTAGAATTAGGGTTAAAGGTCTATGGTCAAACTCAGGATTATGGTCATTTAATATGTCAAAATGTACTAGTTGTTTGTACATGGGGATATTGGATACAAGTAATGTAGTTGAATTTCAACCACTTCCTTAGAACATTGAAAATTATTATATATTAATAACTACGGAGCTTGATCAACTTGATACGAAACAAATTGGAAACGATGTCTTAGTTTATTTTTTGTTTGCTAGCAAAAACAAACTTTGCATCTAGCCATATGTTATTAGGGTTGGATTGATTTCTTAAGGTAATTGTTTGGTGAGTTTTTGTTCTATCATTAAAGTCTCCTACAAGGAGGATGTTGTCTTCATTTCATAGACTATAAATCTATTTTTTAAGCCACTATAAGGAAAAATTTCATCTAGACTATTTTTCCTATAGAATGTAGAATTAATTGGCTCAAAATAAAAAAAGTTATTGCTATTTAAATATTATTACCATTATTATATGTATATCAATCCATATATATTGATTTAAAGGGTATTTCTTGTGAATCCTAATATGAGGGAAAATGTCATTCTTTATGTAATAAGTTATGTCTCCAATACCTCTATGGTAGGATATCTTCTTCTATAATGACCAAAAGACAAGTCCTTCTGCGTTAGGGACCTTAGATTATTCATGCTTGCGAGTTTGACCAAATAATATACTATCGATTTCACTCAAGATCAAACTAAACATGGGACATTTTCTCCATGGAAAGAAAATGTCCCATAGAAATAAATAGATAGATAGATATGACTACAAATTTCATTGGGCATTTCCCTTTTTACATTTGAAAAGTAGCAAAGCTATGAAATTGGATGAGATTGTGCCTTATATTATAAAGTTAGGACAAATTAAAAGGAGATGTTTCTCATCCTCAACCTCTATTGCTTTTGGGTTAGTATGGGATGGGTAGAAGTGAACATATAGTCATAAGCTTTGTGAATTTTAGGAATCATCATGATCCATTTCACAAGTTAGCATTAGTATTTTATGTTTGGAAAGAACGATGAGATCATTCAAATATGGGTTTGAACTTGAAATTGATGAATACAAATATTTTTTTCACGTACATACCCACAATGATAACCCAATACTCAATTAACTAGTTAAGGAAAAATTTGAATTCTATTTTTAGGTTTGAAAAGTAGTTAAGCTGTGAAATTGGGTAAATTTATGCCTTATATTATAATGGTAGGACAACTTAAAAGGGAATATTGCTCATTCTCAATCAATTTTTTTGGGTTAGGGTTAGTAAGAGATCAGTAAATTGAACCTTCCCCACCAACACCAATAGACCCAACTCATGTGGGATTGTGAATTTTAATTAATGGATGAAATGAATTACACTAACTATTTACAAAGTAGCACGATAAACCTTATGAATTTTAGGAATCATTTTGATCCATTTGCCAAGACAACATACCCAATTCTCAATTAATTAGTCGAGGAGAAGAAATAGTTTTCTAATGGAAAAAATGTTGTTATCTTTTACATTTATGTAAAAAATAACATGTTTATGATATTCAATGTTACCTAACACTAATAAGGTTTGGCATACAAATTAATGGAATGAGTCTAAGCAATTTGTATAATTTCATTTTAATGCTTGAACATTGCGAAATAAAAATGCAGATCTATCATTATGGTTTTTGTAAGAGAGAAAATCATTCTTTGTGTAAAGTTTTTCCTTATTTTAATAAAGGTAATATGGGTTAAAAAGAAATGGTGCTCACCCTTAGCCCCCTTTGTATCATGAATTTACAAATTTTCTCATCCTGAGGTATTCTGGGTTCGTATAGAGACTAGCTTCACTATGGAGGTCATGACCATTCCGGGTCTTGATTATGTTAATACTCAATTTTTTGCTTTAAGCTTACAATGTTGGAAAAAATGTTTAATCAACCAAATTTGGATTTACAACATTTTTGTCATATTTCAACTTCTTCTTATTAATGATTTTGTTTTCATTCCATTTCCTATGTATATTTTTTTACAAGTAATATTTCTATTAAATAAATATAAACAGAAGAATTATAATGTCCATATGTCTGCATTTTACCCCATCCCTTCAAAATGTCATGCCTTACATCCAAATCAACTTCACGAGGTTAAAAAATTACCAGTCCCCTGTAGGGAAAACAATGCTTTTAAATAGTCTACGCCATTCATGCACATAATTCTAAAAAAAGAACTAAGATTATTAATGGACCCCGTATACTACTATAACTCTTACACAACAAAAAACAGACCCATACAACCATTCCCAAGATAAATAGCATATGGAATAACCTGATTGTCACCTAGAATGCCACCTCGTTGTGCCAAGGATGCATTGACTGGACCACCAACAACCCCCATCCAAGGATGGAAGGGAATTCCCAACTCCTTGGAAATAACGTCAATTTTCATATGCATAATTATGGTGTCAACATACAGTTCCTTCCAAAACTGGACATGAATACCATCCCCTTTATCTATTTCCTTGTGCTCTAACAACACGCAACCAAGCAGACCCTTTATAATCCAATATAGTGAAACCCTCCTCTCTAACAGATATTGTTTGGCACGAGACGTCCTAGGGTCCTAAATCCACATCTCAAGCGTAACTAATTCTTGATCAAGATTGGTCTCATCTAGATCTGGCCATAGACCTTGCTCCATTGCTTCAATTTTCGAACGAATAGATTATGGTATGGATGCCTTGTACAACTAGTTTGCTTGAGCAGTTTGCAATTGTTCCTTGTTGGCCCTCTTTTTCCCCTTGGTCACAAACCCAACTACATCTCCCATTTTTTCCATCAGGTAAGATTTGTGCAAAAGGAACAAATAGGTTTTGTATGAGGGAGGTTTATTCTTGACACAACGATTTTAGCTTGGGAGGCCATCTAGTGGGCTAGGGAATCTAGGAAACAATATCTCTTTCTTAAAATTGATTTTGATAAAGTCTAATGATAGAATTGACTAGTCCTTCATTATAGATATGTTGTCATGTTTGGGATTTGGTTCGAAGTTTGTGGGTATGGTCAACACTGTTAGGATATTCCGATACTCCATCCTAGTCCCACCAGTATTTTGATCATTTACATGTTCAGTCATGCATGCACTTTTAGGGTTTGCATGCTTCTAGGGTTTGCATGCATTTTCCATGCATCCCAGTCATCAGTCCAACACCTATCCCTCAGTTAGCCAGCCCCCGAGAGCTTCTCACTGATCAGTTTTAGCCCTCCAGGTTCTTAATGCGCCCTTCTTCCTTGATTTTAGGAAGAAACTCACCCTTCTTCACCTACCAGTCTAGTTGTCTTCAGTTTATACTCAGTTACACTCAGTTACACTTAGTTACACTCAGTTACACTTAGTTACACTCAATTACACTTAGTTACACTCAGTTACACCTACTAGACTCAGTTTGACTGATGGTTGACAGTTACTTGAGCATTGATGACTCCACTGATGATGATGAAGACTTCCAGTTGTGCTCCGATGATCATGAGGACACCTAGTTGTGCTACGATGACACTCTATTGATATTATGATCACTCTGAGAGGCTAATTCGAATTGCCACCTTAGGCATTCGAATCCTCTCTACCATTGTACTATTTATTTGTCCATATTGTGATTAATTAACTAGTGTGTGTGAAGTATTTTTGCTTCTATCCAAGTTCTACTATATTATTATTCTGTTGCTCATTATACTGCATTGACCACTCTTCTTCTATTTTCCTACTTAATCATAATTACTCTTGTGAGGTATACATCATCTCTTAGATCTGCTATGAGGATTTTCACATGGTATCAGAGCATGTTGAGAGTATTGTTTATCTCCATTCTTGAGAGGTTTTTGCAGGTTATTACCAATATTTTGAGTGCAGCAATTGCAACAGTTTCTGCATTTTTGCAGCAGTAGCAGTTGCAGTTATTCTATATTGTTTTTGTAGGTCCTCTACAGCTTCTATGTATTCATCAGGAATTACTCCTCTTTCTCCATTTAACTATGATGAATGGAAACCTAGAATGATAGCATACTTGAAGATCCATGATCTTTTTGATTCTCATTTTGAAAGAGAGTTCGAATCCCCTGAAGAGAAGATTGATTAGTTAAATAAAGGTGATGGAGCCTTTGGAGCAATGATTGTTTCTTTGCCTAAATACCTGAGATTCTATTTCCAATACCGTGATGGTGTTGAAACTCCAATAGAGTTATGGACTCCAAAAGAGTTATGGGCTCACCTGGATGAAAAAATTGGCAGAAATAATGAAGGGATTGGTCCAAACCCATTCGAAAGCAAGCAAAGTGTTGCATTCGCTCCCCTTGATGGTCTCTCAGATCATGAACCAATATCATCTCACATTGAAGTTGTTGACAAAGAACTTGCAGATTCTCCACTCATGCTCCAACTTTCTTCTCTTTCTGTGCCAGCTCACACTCTAGATATTGCAGAAGTTCCTAAATCCTCTCTTGCACCAGAGTCTTTTGCTTTGCATCATGATCACATGATTATTTCAGAGGTAAAATCAGCTATTGGAGGTAATGCATTCGCTCCTCTCAAGCAATCATTTCTTATTTACTACTATATGATCATTAGCACATGCTTTCAAAAGGTTATTGAAGAATATGGCCATTGCCACCCGCTTGAGATAATTTCTCATGCATCCATTGGTTTTGATCTCACCTTTTATGGTTCAAAGGAGATCTCAAGAAACCATTGCCATTTGCTTGGGATAATTTCTCATGCATATGATAGTTTTGATCTCATGCCTGCTGGTTCAAAGGAGATCTCAAGAAACTATTCTTCAAGTCTTAAATCTGATTTGGATTTCAAGCAATTATTATTTGATGGTTATTTTTGGCATAATCTCACCCATGATGGTTCGAAGGAGAAGACAAAAGACTATCTACATATTCATGATTTTTATCCTACCTCAGCTGATTCGAATCACAAGTTCAAGGATCATCCTCATACTTTTGGATTTGTTCTCATCACATTCGATCTAAAGAGAAAGTACAAGCACTTGTTTTTTGAGCATGATCCACTTCTTCCCAAGAAGAAGATACCTCCAGAAATATGACCAAGAATCACACCTGCTTGAGTTTGGAGCATTTATTTTTTATGTGTGCCATACAGTCTGTTTTTTAGGATGGGGTATTTTTCCCATGAAATTTTCCCCACTTCCTTGGTTTATTGACTGTTATTATTCATTGTATTGGGTGACCTTTGGTCTTAGTTACTAGAGCCCAGGATGGATTAAGGGGGGGTGTTAGGATATTCCTATACTCTATCCTAGTCCCACCAGTATTTTGATCATTTACATTTTTAGTCATGCATGCACTTTTAGGGTTTGCATGCATTCTAGGGTTTGCATGCATCCCAATCATCAGTCCAGCACCTAGCCCTCAGTTAGCTAGCCCCAGAGAGCTTCTCACTGATCAATTTTAGCCCTCCAATTGCTTAATGCGCCCTTCTTCCTTGATTTTAGGAAGCAACTCGCCCTTCTTCACCTACCAGTCCAGTTGTCTTCAGTTTACACTCAGTTACACCTACCAGACTCAATTTGACTAATGGTTGATAGTTACTTGAGCATTAATGACTCAACTGATGATGATGAAGACTTCCAGTTGTGCTCCGATGATCATGAGGACACCTAGTTGTGCCCCGATGACACTCTATTGATCTTATGATCACTTTGAGAGGCTAATTCGAATTGCCACCTTAGGCATTCGAATCCTCTCTACCATTGTACTATTTATTTGTCCATATTGTGATTAATTAACTAGTGTTTGTGAAGTATTTTTGCTTCTATCCGAGTTCTACTGTATTGTTATTCTATTGCTCATTATACTACATTGACCACTCTTCTTCTATTTTCCTGCTTAATCATAATTACTCTTGTGAGGTATACATCATCTCTTAGATCTGCTGTGAGGATTTTCACAAACACCATATTCTCTTGTGTCTTAGCTTTTGTTGCAGTCAATAATACACTTTCTACATGGAGAGAGAATCTGGTAAAACATTCATCACTCAAAGCAAGTATGCAAGGGAAATCCTTGACAGATTTCAAATGACTGAATGCAAATCTATATCCACTCCTTTGGATCAAAATGTCAAATTATACAACAGTGATGGATCTAAAGAAGCTAATGGTACTTTGTATCATCAATTAGTCGGTAGCTTGAACTATCTCACTACTACAAGGCCAGATATATCATATTCTGTTAGCATCCTTAGTCAGTTCTTGGCTAAGCCATGTGAAACACATTGGAAAGCTACAAAGCAGCTCCTAAGATATTTAAAAGGAACTGTTAATTATGGTCTTTTATATACTGAAGTATATGATGTTCAGTTGGCAAGTTACTCTGATTCTGACTGGGCAGGAAATCCTGATGATAGAAAATCCACTTCTGGATATGCTTTTAAAATTGGTTCAGGAGTCATATCATGGAGAAGTAAGAAACAACCAACTGTTTCTGTATCATCCACAGAAGCTGAATACAAAGCTTTAACCAATGCCACATGTGTTGGTTGAGGCGAATTCTTGAAGATGTTGGAACACAACAAACACAAGCTACCAGAATACAGTGTGATAATCAAAGCTCAATTAAGGTGGCACACAATCCAGTTTATCATGCAAGATCTAAACAAATTGAGCTGCAACATCATTTCGTAAAAGAAAAGATTAAATCTATAGAAATTGAATTAATTTATTGCAGTGCAAGTGAAAATGTTGTTGAAATTTTCACCAAACCAGTTGGTAGAATCCATTTTGAAGATTTCGGCAAGCCTTATCCTAATTGCATATTCTTTTTTGGGGATGGACGTGGCGACATGGCCCACCTCTCCATCTTATTTCACATTAAGAACATTTTCTCGGGCTACTGGAACGGTTTTCTAGGGGCGAATGTCGCGACATGGCCCACCTCTCCATATTATTTCACATTAACAATGTTTTCTCGGGCTATCGGAATGGTTTTACTATAGTTCCCTGAAACATTTGGTTCGATGGGCACATCAGATGGTGGATGCCATGTATGGGGGCGATGTGATCCATGGTAAATGTCTGTAAATGCCGGGGAGTGACTTTCTTTGTACGATGGGCCATTACTTTCCTTGTACGATGGACCATGTACAATGGTGAAGGTGACAAAGGAGGATTCGTCGGGGAGGCAGCGGGGAATCGGTGTAAAGCTCAGCTTCCAAGGACTATGTGTAATGTCGTGTGTAAAGCTTAAGATTGGATATGCTTTAGAACTAAAACTAACAACATATAACACACAAGTTTTTAAACAAAATTTCATAACAGTTAATGGTTTGGCCATTGATCGTGTTTGTTGATCAAGTTCCATTCAAATTCTCTATTTTTTATTATTATATAAATCAAGTCAAGAGTGTCGTATGCACTGTAGCTTCCCTATTAAACCATCTTTATCACTTTAAATTCATATTATACCATCATTATCACTTTGAACTTACATTTCCATTAAATTATATGTAAGATTAACATGATAAAAGATCTAAAAATATAATGTATTTTAAAAATGTATTGTATTTTAAAGAACATATTTAAATAATATGTAAGATTAACATGATAAAATATCTAAAAATGTATTGTATTTTAAAGAACATGTTTAAATTCAGAGGAGGAAATAAGTATTTATTATTATTACAAAGCTTAAAAAAATAATAATGAATATTTATTGATTTTATTGGTTTAAGGGTTAATGTTAAATTGTTAAATGCTTTAGGTTAGATATTATTATTATTAGATTGTGTCCATCGAAAGGATTGGATAGATTTGATTAATATTAACAAGAATAATGAGTCAAAGGTTGACCACATGTAGCATATACATACCCATGGATACATAGCCATGGAATAGAGGTCTTATTTATGTAATGGAAAATTTTGATAATGTATATGATGTTTTAGAGTTGAAATTTATTTGTAATGAATATATTATATCAATCCGTATACATGTTCATGTTATGTATTTAGTAACTACTGTTTCTTTTATGGACATGGCCTAAACAAAGACTTGAGATGCATAAATTGAGTGTCTTATTGAATTAAGTGGTAGTTAGGATAAGTACATGGACATGGATTAAATAAAGGTTTAAGTTACATAAATGTAGTGTGTTATTAAATTAAGTGGTACTTTTTTGTGAAAGACGATCCATGCTCCTGTAGCAGGATTCCTTGCTCATAGAACCAATGAAATGCTGCCACGTATTCCTTATCTCTTCGACAAATGAATCATCGCTATGTGTTCATGCTTCGCCATGCTCCTGGGTTCATGTCACTTCGTTGATTGTCCATTCCCAAGTCCAGGTTTTTATACAGATTCTCCCGTCACTTCGCACGGCTTTCCCATTCCAAATCCTATTGCAGTATGGGTTCATATCACTTGGTCGCTTTCCCATTCCAATCCCTGATTTCTATGCGGATCCAGGATCCAGTCACTTCACGCGGCTTGCCTGTTCCAAAATTGTTGCTACATAGTTGGATTCCTCGTCAGAGCTATATGAGAGCTTCTTCCCTCTGCGAAGAGGATTAGGGTTCAACATTTCCATAATAATGTGACAACGGATGATGGTGTAGAGGCCCTTTCAGGAGAGCGTACACCTCACGATATATTTTAAGCCAAGGCCATACAAGCGTTTGAAGGATGGATGATCGAACCCCTGGCTTGGCATATACATGTAAAACCTATCGGATTCAGCCGATTCGAAGCTCGAATTTGGGTTAATTTGTAAGATATGCAGCTCAAGTGCTTCAAATCAATGCTTTATTTATGCTATTTGGCTCCCTTTTAACCAGGTTTGAGTTCATTTCCACTTTCAAATGTCGTTATTTTTTCCTTTTCCTTTTTTTGTTTTTCAAGGGAAAAAGGGGGGCAACCTGCGCAGTCAAAAATATTTGACCTGCGCAGTAAATACTTTCACTCACCTATGTAGTGAATGAATATCTTTCTTTTCTTTGCTTTAGGACCTGCACAACTCTAAGCAAATACTTTGCTTAAATTATATTTGTGAACACTTTACTTCACAAATTACCCGCGCGGAAATTACCTGCACAATTACACTTTTTACTGTGTGGTGATTACCTGCGAATTTTGATTTTCTACTGCGTAGGTGAACTTTGCTGCGCAACTCTCTAACCTCGCAGAAATTCTTAACTTCACAAAATACTTTGTGGAATACTTTACTTTGCATGAGCTTCGCACTTCATACAAATTACTTTTGCAAACTTCTTTTAACTTTACGAAGGTTAACTGCGCACAAGTTACCTTCGCATTATGATTTAGCTGTGCACAACCCAAACTTAAACAAACTTTGTATAAATGTATTTCATGCTAAATCATAAGAACCAAAACATATGATGAAGTTACTGCGCAGTTAAACTAGGTCTTTTACCACCATGAAATACTTGGAATCTTGATTTGATTTACAGACCGTAAATGTAAACAACATTTACACAGGTCAATATGAAGTAGATGTGTGGGATGCATAAACCAACATTATTGAGAATGAATTCATAAACCTAAATACTTATATATTACCACTGTAAAACAGAGTAACTTTTCCACACTTACAGAGAGATGAGTTTTACTTCAATCTTTCACAATATTATAGATCTTGGGCTCTTCATACATTTCACGGATTTTCACTTCTTCACTTCTTCTCTTCTATCTCTCTTTTCTCTCATCTCTATCTAATCTTCTGTGAGTGATTTTCATTTATAGAGTTTCATTATCACCGACTCAATATCGCTTCAATTGGAAGCTACAGGGTTTCATTAAAGACTGTAATAAATTCTACCTAAGAAGTTATGAGCCAGCGAAATACAAACGCGGCTACTTAAATACTAACTTGTCATGAGCCAGATTGGCTGCAAACTGACTGACTTCTGACATTGTAGACTAACTGAATGTCTGACAGAGCCTGCGCATATCAGATATGATATCAGCTCATTAATTACAATATTTCCAACACTCCCCCTTAATTATGAGCAGATGGAGATCATCAAACAAAAATAAAATATTACAAAATATTTTGAGAGCTGAAACATGCTCTGTTCATGACATAGTTCATGACTTCGCAAGTATTGGAATGTGTCTCTTCCTAATGGTTTTGTAAATATGTCTGCAACTTGATCTTCAGACCTGCAAAAATCTAAACAGATTTACTTGTTGTTTATCAATTCTCTGATGAAATGATACCTTGTGTTGATGTGCTTGGTTCTCTTGTGGTACACATGATTCTTTAATAGTGCTATAGCTGAATTTTTGTCACAGTACATGACTGTGGGTTCTTGCTGGACCTGCGACAGATCACTTAACATCTTGCACATCCAAACGGATTGACATGCAACACTTGTAGCTATGACATACTCTGCTTCTGTTGAAGAAAGAGTTACAATGGGTTGTTTCTTTGAATCCCATCATACAACACCTGTTCCTACATGAAATGTATTCCCATATGTGCTTTTTCTATCATCCATGCTGCCTCCATTATCATTGTCAGTGTATCCAATGAGTTTGATATTTTCTGAGGTTGAATACAAAATACCAAAGTCTTTTGTTCCACTTACATACCTCAGAATTCTTTTATCTGCTTGCCAATGAGATTCTTTTGGTGACTCCATGAATCTTGAGATTAAACTGAGTCCATACATGATATCTAGCCTTGTTGATGTAAGATACATATGGCTACCAACGATCCTTTTAAACAACATAGGATCTACCTTGGATCCATCATCATCCTTGCTCAATTTCAAACCTATTATCACTGGTGTTTTAGCTGTCTTACAGTTTAACATCTTAAATCTATTCAAGACATCACTTGCATACTTTGACTGAGATATAAATATCCCATTTCCAGTTTCTTGGACTTCAATTCCCATAAAATACTTCATAATCCCCAAATTAGTCATTTCAAATTCACTTTCCATGACTGTTCTAAATTCTTCTATGCCAAAATCACCAGTAAATAATAAATCATCTACATACAAGCAGGCAATCAGCTTATTACCTTGCTTGTTGATTTTTATGTACAGTGTTGGCTCACATTCACTTATGTGAAATCCATTCTGAATGAGGTATGAGTTATGCAATTGTACCAAGCTCTAGGAGCTTGCTTCAAACCATATAGTGCCTTTTTCAGTCTGTATACTCTGTGTCCTTGTCCTGGAACATCATAGCCTTGTGGCTGCTCCACATATTCTTCTTCCTCTAAATAACCATTTAAAAATGCAGACTTAACATCCATTTGATAAATAGGCCATGTCTTATGTGCTGCGATGGCCAAAACTATTCTGATAGTATCCATTCGTGCTACAGGTGCAAAGGATTCATTGAAGTCTATGTCAGGTTGCTGAGTGAACCCTCTTGCTACCAATCTCGCCTTGTGCTTCTGCACATTTCCATCATCATCTTGCTTGGTCTTATAAATCCATTTCACGCATATAACATCCTTGTTCTTAGGAAAATCAACTAGTTTCCATGTTTGATTCTTCTCAATGCATTATATTTCTTCATCCATGGCTTGTGCCCAAACTTTATCTTCAACAACTTCTTCAAAAGTTAGAGGATCATTAACTTGAGAAAATAAAGCAAAAACTGAGAATGAATTGGGTGTACCAGTCTCATATATCTCGCGCAGGGTTCTTGTCTTTGTTGGAGTTGTTGGTGTCAAACTGCACGAGCTGCGCAAACTGCTTGATGGATTTTGATGCGCACTTGGTGTGCTTGACAGAGTAGCTTGAGCTGCGACTTGTGTCAGAGTTCCTTGTGCTGGAACATTCTGCGCAGTCCTGGGAGTAGACGGAGCTACATAGTTCTGATTCACATGCGGTATCTCAACCACATCTTCTGCAATGTCATCATGTTCAACATGTGACACGATTTTCACATTGTTTTCTACAATTACATCCCATGCTTCATTTTTCACAAACTGAACATCTCGACTGATAATAACTTTTCTTGCAACAGGTTCATACAACTTGCATGCCTTTGTGTCTTCAGAATACCCAATAAAAATGCATTTTTTCCCTTTATTGTCTAATTTCCTTCTTAGCTCATATGGAACATGTGCATATGCTACACAACAAAGAACTTTTAAATGTGAAACACTATGTTTCATACCCATCCATCATTCTTGTGGAACTTTGTTCTTTACACTCTTCGTTGGACATCGATTCATGATGTAGATAGCAGTTGCCACTGCTTCATCCCAGTATTCATTTGATAGATGCACGGCTGCCAACATGTTGTGCGCCATCTCCATAATGGTTATGTTCTTCTTCTTTGCGAAACCATTCTGCTGCGGTGTATACCACACAGTGAATTGATTCTGTATGCCATGATTTTTACAAAATTTTAAGAAATCATTTGAAACATACTCACCACCTCTGTCTGTTCTTAATATCTTGATGTTGTAACCACTCTGCTTCTCCACGAGTGCCTTGAACTGCTTAAAACAACCAAATGCATCATATTTATGTTTCAGAAAATAGAACCATGTTTTTCTTGTGAAATCATCAATAAATGCGAGAAGATAAGTGCATCTTCCCATGGACGGTGTTTGCATCAATCCACAAATATCGGAGTGCACAATTTCAAGGGGTGCACGGGCTCTGTATGACTTTCCGGCTGAAAATTTCTCTCTGTGTTGTTTTCCAAAAATACATCCTTCACAAATTCTCTCTGGTTTTTCAATCAATGGAAATCCTTTCACCATGTCTTTCATGTGCAGTAGATTCAGCCCACCAAAATTCAAATGTCCAAATTTGAAGTGCCATAACCAAGATTCATCTTTTACTTCTGTTTGAAACGCAGCTTGCAGTGCACTGTATTTTCCTTCACTTGCATAGTGAACTTCAGCTTCTCTGCTTTCGGCTTTGACCACAACTTCAGAATTTTCATTCTAACTTGCATTAACAACTTGAGTTGTTTTTCCTTTTATGATTGGCCTTATCCTCAAAGGAAACAAGCGATTGCTTGTCATCTGCACCTCAGCAATTAACTGATTGCTTGGATATATGTATTTGATTACACAATGCTTTCCTACCATATGAACTCTATAACCTTTTTCCATCATTTGTCCAATGCTCATCAAATTATGCTTTAAACCTTGAACATAATACACATCAGGCATAAATTTTTGCTCCCCCTGTTTGGTTAGAATATCAACAGTACCCTTACCTAAAATAGTAACTTGAATATTGTTTCCAAGTGTGACATCAGTTTGAACTGATTTATCTAGACTAGAAAATAGACTTAAATTACTAGTCATGTGATTGCTACAGCCTGAGTCTAAATACCATATGTCATTTGTACTTTCTTGGACAGCATTGCATTCCAGTGGAGATGCACATGCTAAGAACAACAAGCTATTTGAAGTGCTGTTATTGCTTGACTTTGTCTGGCCTTGCTTTCCTTGATCATATTGCTTCTTCCTGCATTTATATGCGAAGTGTCCAAACCTCTTACAGTAATGACATTGAATTTTTTATTTATCATACCTTTGTCCACTTGGTTGAATGGAAGTCTGATTCTGACCTCTACCAGTGACTTGTGCAAGGTTAATGCTGCAACCTCCTCTGACAGAACTTCTGACCTCTACCAATGACTTGTGCAAGGCTGCTGCTGCGACTTCCTCTGACAGAACTTCTTCCTCTACCTCTAGAGTTTGATCTTCCTCTGCCTCTTCCATGAATTATGGATGACTATGCTGTGAATGCACCTTCCAGCGATGTTTCTGAACCATTGATTATATGTTCATGATTCAGTAATGAGGCTTGCAACTCATCAATAGTAAATGTGGATAGGTCTTTGTTTTCCTCCAGGGTCACAACTAAAGATTCAAATTTCTTTGGAAGAACTCTAAGCACTTTCTCAACAACTCTTTGATCACCGAGAGTTTCTCCATGAGACTTTATTTGATTAACCAGGCCAATAACATGAGTATAGAATGATTCTACTGACTCTGTATTTTTCATAGACAGAGATTCAAAATCTCTTCTAAGAATTTGAAATTTCGCATTTTTTACCTTATTCAAACCTTGATAAGAAGTTTCCAGTGTGTCCCACACTTCCTTTGATAACTGCGATGCTGCTACTCTTGGGAGTATGGATTCATGTGTTGCTTGATGTATGTGGAACAACGCCTTTCCATCTTTCTTTCTATGTTCCCTCAAGACATCCTTCTCAGCTTGTGTAAGATTGTTGTATGCTGTTGCATCTGCTGGTTCTACATAGCCATTCTGGACTATTTCCCATACATCTTGACCTCTAAACAAAGCTTTCATAGTTAGACACCAATATTCATAATTTTTACCAGAAAATATTGGGGTTTGCAAATTACCCGAAGTGGAAGCCATTCTTAATCACTTTTCCCTTATGTAAATAAAATT
The DNA here is from genome assembly GCA_027924585.1 of Larix kaempferi. Lineage (NCBI taxonomy): Eukaryota > Viridiplantae > Streptophyta > Pinopsida > Pinales > Pinaceae > Larix > Larix kaempferi. Next base: position 10,548,108 of record BSBM01000637.1, on the reverse strand, counting down.
TCTACTTTCCGTAAACTAGGCTTTGATACCAAATCAAGGGGAAAAGGGGGGAAACCTACACAGTCAAAAGATTTGACCTATGCGGTAAATACTTTCACTCACCTACGTAGTCAATGAATATATTTCTTTTCTTTGCTTTAGGACCTGCGCAACTCTAAGCAAATAATTTGCTTAAATTATATTTGCGAACACTTTACTTCACAAATTACCTACGCAATTCCACTTTTTATTGCGCGGTGATTACCTACACATTTCGAATTTCTACTGCGCAGGTGAACTTTGCTGTGCAACTCTCTAACCTCGCGGAAATTCTTAACTTCACAAAATACTTTGTGGAATACTTTACTTTGCATGATCTTTGCACTTCATACAAATTACTTTTGCAAACTTCTTTTAACTTTACGAAGGTTAACTACGCACAAGTTACCTTCGCATTCCTATTTAGCTGCGCAATACCCAAACTTAAAAAAACTTTGTATAAATGTATTTCATGCTAAAGAATAAGAACCAAAACATATGATGAAGTTACTGCGCAGTTAAACTAGGTCTTTTACCACCGTGAAATACTTGGAATCTTGATTTGATTTACAGACCGTAAATGTAAACAACATTTAAGCAGGTCAATATGAAGTAGATGTGCGGGATGCATAAAACAACATTCTTGAGAATGAATTCATAAAAATAAATACTTATATATTACCACTGTAAAATAGAGTAACTTTTCCACACTTATAGAGAGATGAGTTTTACTTCAATCTTTCACAATATTACGGAGCTTGGGCTCTTCATACATTTCACGAGTCTTCACTTATTATCTTCTTCTCTTCTATATCTCTTTTCTCTCATCTCTATCTAATATTTTGTGAGTGATTTTCATTTATAAAGTTCCATTATCACCGACTCAAGATCGCTTCACTTGGAAGATATAGGGTTTCATTACAGATTGTAATAAATTCTACCTAAGAAGTTATGAGCCAGCAAAATACAAACGCAGCTACTTAAATACTAACTTGTCATGCGCTGGATTGGCTGCAAACTAACTGACTTCTGACATTGCAGATTGACTGAGTGTCTGACAAAGCCGACGCATATCAGATACGCTATCAGCTCATTAATTAAAATATTTCCAACAGTTTTCAAGGGAAGTTATTCTCTATGATGTTCGCTTTTCCATGGTCTGGTGTTCGATTCTGGTTGACTCCACCCAGGGCCTGCAAACATGATCGAGGATAAATAATTCTTTGGGGGCGGAACTAGCTTGTCTTGCTGAGAAATGCACATGTTACAATAGCTTGAACTGCATCAATTCAATGATGAGTCCTTCAAAGAAATCTCCACCTGTAAAAATATTCAAATCTTGCACTTGGTGGGGGTTGGGAGAGTTTTAGTTCCTCGACTTGATCTTTACATCCGTACTTGAAAACAACCGGAAGGTTTAAATTTATTTTAAGTCATTTGCAATGCAATTTTCTGTGGTAGAAAAAATACTGAACCCACTATGTCAGACATAATTTAAATCCTGGAATATCAAAATTCATGTATTATTTGAAACAACATGGATATCAAGGTAGCGGAAGGGTTTGTATGGTTTGGTAGGGTTTGAATCGATGGGTGCAACAAAGCAGAAATGGATAAAGGAAGAGGAGTTGGCTCTTCAAGTGGGAATAGAAAAATACATCCTCGGTAAATGGTCTTCAAAACTCAAGGATCCTGCCCTCAGTTGCTATCTGGAATCACGTTGAGATGTCGATCTCAAGGTAACCTGATTATGTTTTTCTTTTTTTAAATATTTTTTGTTATTTTAATATTTGTTTGGCATGGGTGATGGGAGAGAATTTTGTTTAATCGACAATCATGCTTGTGACTTTTTGGTATGTCTCCTATCCAAACAGTTCCTTAGGTGAAGTTGACGATTCTAAAGTGCAGGTCTCAAATCCTCACCACAATGGAGTCTAGATTATGCGCCCTCCCTATTTCTATGTTGTATTCCCACCTGTAGTTCCATGTCTCCACTCCCTCGTCCTTCAAGATTCCACTCCCTGGTCGTTTCATTTTCCATGAACCTGTTGAGGGTTTTTTTATTAGAGAGGTAACCCCCGATGAGTGGTCAAATTTAGACCTCGATTTGGTGAGAGAGATGGGATCAGCTTATGATTCAAACCGAAATTGTATTGTCAATTTGCTATAGGCGGTGATGAAGAGATGGTATTGTCAAATTCCTACAGGCATTGATTCCTAGAAGGTATTTATCTTACTCAGAAATGGTGGATAGCAGATCAGTAGTAGAATTTGAAACATGGTTTCTAGTGTTTTCTTTTGAAATGATTATTTCTATTGAGGAACTTTTAAGTTATGCCAGTTTCCAGTCTTTTATCTAAAACGTGGTTTTTGGTCTTTACTTTTGTGTCAACAACGGACACCATGATTTTCAAAGTTTCAGTCAATTATTTTTTCAGGAATATTCACTCTCGATAAAATTCTTTGATCACTTATACAACTTTAAATTAAAATATTGTGATGTATCATATGATAAAAAATGGAATAAAATTGAGTTGCAAGCTTGAACTTTTAACCTTCAATCAATTTGAGAAGTTGGTTTTTCTGTATTAAGAGTTTTATTGATCATTATTTCCCACAAACTTACAATGTCGTTGAAGGATAAAGTATTTGAAGGTGGCCTAAAATGTAGGGCTCTATTGTTCTGAATAGGAAACTGCAAGTAGCAATTAATGTTTTTATATAAATACCTTTGTTTGGCATTCTCATTGCAGTATTTCAACTTTATCTCTAGGAGGAACTGGAAGTCCACTTTGCTCGAGGTTTGAGACAAAAAATCCCAGCAAAACTCCTGTAGCAGATGTATGTATATAAGGAACGCCTTGGCCTTCGATTGTACATCGAAATTCAGCTTTCAATACAAATTATGAATTATTTGTAGGCTCCACTACATTCACCCTATTAACATCATTCCCAAATTTGGCCAGCAAAAATCTGTCTATTTGTAAGGTTTTTTTTTTCATCCATTTTTCAAAGGAATTGTGGGAATGGATTGCATAATTTAAGTACATAATAGTATTTTAAGATGTTGAATCCATTTTTATAATAAAAAGTAAATTTCCAAAAATAAAAAATTACCATCTAACTAACCATTTCAAAATTCTTAATTAAGGATAACTACTGTCCATTTCTTGATTGTTCCAACATGTTTGAAAGCCACAGTCCATTTCTTGATTGTGCCAACTTGTTTGAAAGCCTTGATAATATTGTGTTAAAGCACAAACAACTCCAGACAATTGTCAAGTACTTTTCACTTGTGTTGCACCTCTACCTATTAAGCAGATAAACACATCAACTTTTCTAATTGCCTCTATTGGACTCTCTTAGGCCTCGAGCGAACCTTGAAGCACCAAGAACGACATAGCCAATCCTAAATAAAATTTGCCTGAATCATTTAGGTTATCGCATGTAAATAATTTTAGTGAGCATCTGATTAGCGGGGCAACATTAACACCTGAGGCCTTGTAGGATTCCAGAAGCCGGTCTTTCTTAGAATTAGAAGCTTTGGACTCTTTCATTAGAAGGATTGTGGGATCATCAAGAAAAAGGATAGATTTGGCGATATGACGACCAATGTGGCATGTTGTTCCAATTATTAGAATCATATTGTTACCTGCCATATTTAGTTATTTTCAAGCCCATGAATGTATGAAATTACAACTTGTCCTGCACATATAGAACAAATACATGCATATCCGACGTGCGGTAAGCGGGTTGGTCAGGGTGGGGTTTAAACTTTAGACCCCACCTGGTTTCCGGTTGGAATTGTGTGGGTTACTTTGTGATGTAACAGCCCTCCCAGATGAGTCATGTTACTGGGAAAAAAAATGCACGCATGGTGATGATGGGAGTTGTTGGATTTTGATTTTTTATGTCATTATTGGCAGAATCCTTCTAGATCAGTCATGTTACTGGGAAAAAACAAATGCATGCATGGTGATGCTGGGATTTGTTTGGATTTTGATTTATTTTTTCATCATTGACTGAATCAGATGATTTAAAGAGGATTTAATTTTTGGTCAGATCATATTTTTTTATTATTCAGAGTCAATTTTTATTGCAAAAATGGATTTAGTGTCCTTAAAAATCCATGTTCCACTTCGATTATTACATTGAGACGTGTTTATATCTTAGAATTTGGGGTGGACTACCATTTATGCTTTTCTTAGATTGAAGGAGGATGTGACAAGTGTACTGTCCAGATTGATTTTATGGTCGTCGTTCAAAATTTGAAATAAACAATTATTAAAAAAAGAAATGTAAAAAATAACCATGCATGGATAATAGGTAGTGACAATTTAACTAACAGGTAGCTAAGGCATAGACAACGGGTGATTACAAGTAAGCATGGAGAACAAGTAAGAGATAACTTGTTTATGGCTCTTAACTTGTGAGCTATCACAAAATATGTCCAAATTCTCTAACCTTTAGACTAATGGGAAAAAAACAAACTACTGTTGACCATAGGAGTAGTGTACTCCTATTGGAATCATGTTCCTTCATTGGTGATGTATCAACCCTTCCAGATCAGTCAAAATATTAGTCATATTGTCATAAAGAAAAAAATGTATGCATGGTGATGTCAGAACAGGTTGTCATTCATCGTTGAAAAATGATGGAAAATGGTTTTTTTGTACGGGAAGGAAGCTTGGGATTGCATCGTACAGTAAGGGATTGGTCCTTCGGGCTTCGAGGTACTCGGCCATACTGGGTGGGTAATACATTTATGCTTCGCAGCAAGGTCATGTTCCGGAATGGCCTAAGAGAGAGAAAGGACCTTCAGATCTTGACAAGAAAGGTCTTTCCATTTTTCTTTCACCTCTGATTCCTCCATCCATTAGAACTTGTGTTTCTCCATCCATTAGAACTTGAGTTCCCCATTCCCCACTCTCTTTCTCTAATATTGGGGTTCTCATTCTACTAAACTGTTCGTATACAATTTGATGTTTTTTTTTACAAGGGGATCTATATGGTGAAGCCAAGGTAGTGTCATAGCTCCCACCATGCTCAATTCCTCAAAAAAGTGACAGGAACACTTACAAGAGGGTTGTTAATTAGTGGTGCTTTTGTGGTTGTTAAATCAAACTGTGTGGTAGATTTCCCAGAAATACATGGAAGCATGGACCTCAGAAATGCCTGCACTTCGTCATAACAACCTTTCTTAGGTTTCCTATTTATCTTTTCTTTCACTTTTGGATCCTAGAACGAGGTTCAAACCTTCCAAAGATACGCACCGTAATATATATAGTTAGTTAGTTAGTTAGTTAGTTGGACTCTCAATTTGATTTTATTTACAAGAAGTGCCATATATTTTTTTAAAACAAGAGGTTTTACTCCATAACACCCTTGAACAAATCCGATTAATTATTTTATATGCCACATTGGTGGGTAGTCAAGGTCTTCAAAGCTTTCACATGTTCTTGAATGTGGTTTTTCTACTAGGGTGTGCCTTCTGGAATTTGAACTTGGTTCCTTCTTACAATGAGTGCCTCAACTTGAACTCCACAAGGTCCCATAATCCCTGGACATTATCCACGTTGGGTACATATATTTGTACTATTGGTTTAGAATATTTAGATGATGGGTAGGTCTTTATTCCTTTTCTATTAGCCACAATTTATTTTCATTTGGACATGGTTGTCTCTTCACTAGCTGCCTCACTTTCTAGCGCCCCCTTAAAACCTTCTTGTAGGCCCAGGTTTGGTATGTTGTTTCATTTATGGTTGTTGGTTACTATTTTTTCATTTTACTTTTCATCTTGCATGTCATCTCCTTGACCACCCTTTTGATAATTTTTAGACATGATACGTAGATTATGTGCTCAAATAATAATCTTAAAGCCACAGGGAACTTTAAACCTTGAAACCTATCAAAACAACATTGTTCAAATAGTAGAATCTACCGACATACATTGCAGAAAATATTAACAACAAAATACATAGGTTTGAACTCTCATGACATCTATCTTATATTGAATACAAAATGAAGAAAATGCAATGCAATAGCTCAAAACCAAAATGGAAAAAACACACTAAGAAATACAGTGGTGCGCTTGACATCTCCTTTACAGAATAGGAAGACACTGGGGTTTACAATAATGAAGCTTGTTTTAGTAGAGCACCTATGTCAGGTCGACAAAAACCTAAACATAATTCTAGCTTAGGGAGTTGTGCCCTAGGACTATTTGAAAGAATGCCTTGATTAGAACACTTAACAAGGGGTAGCAAGAATGCATATAGGGATGTGTTGGATCCTAAAGACCTATGTCCTACTTAGACTAAGTTAATTCATGTGTTGTTTACTATAAATAGAAAGCAAACTAGAAATAGAAAGCAACTACTAATAAACTATAAAAGCAACATTCTAAAATAGAAAGCAACAAAACCTGCAAGCATTCTGAGTTTTGTTGAGTTTCCAGATTTGGAAGAACCCATGAAGACAATGAGTGTTCCAGGAATTACATATCTAGTAGAGATATTGATGACCTTTTTAGAGTATCTTCTCTTGCCCATCATAGTAATTGTCAAGTCCCTCCACACAAGAGTTGCTCCTCCAAGTCTTTTGGGTTGGATTGAATCAACCAACTGTGGATCTGGAGAAATTCTTTCTCTGCTATTCAGTTATGGGGGAAGGCCTTGTAGTGTCCTCCCCTTTGGTCTGAATGTCAACCCCAGCCTCAACCTCCACATCATCGTCCTACTCAGGTGAATCCACAAATGAAACGTGCCTCAGTTGTGGACCTGAACCTAGTTTTCTCAAGAAAAAATATGAAGTGGATGGCAATCAAGTTTTGTAGGACTACTAGATGACAATGAAGACCTGTATGCATCTGCAAATGATTGTACATATGTCTTCCATTGGAATTTACTACCCGAGGAATTGGATTTCCATTCCCAATCATGGTGGGGCACATGTCCAATGAATAATCCCTATCAAAAACTAAGTGAATGGTTTCTCTGCCCTGCATTCACTTAAAATCTGTAAATAAAAAAAAATCATGTTTGTATTTTTTGAACTAAGAAGGTGAACTGCATTAGTTGTACTATAAAACCCAGTTGGAAGATTGTGGCTTGCGACCAACACTCTAATCTGAGCCTCCATCCCAGTCCACACGACTTACAAAAATACCCACACACAAAAATCAAAAATATTTTTCTTGGGTAATAGTAAAAGGACAGACGATTGGCCTCGAACACAGAAACCAACCTCGAACATGACCATGTTAGCAAGGAATTGTAAGAGGCTGGTCAAATTAGAGTTAAGTGGGTGCCAGGGAAGCTATGATGGGATTGCCGCAATTGGGAAGTGTTGTTTTATGCTTGAAGACTTGACGCTCTCCATGCAGGGTATTGATCTTGACCAGGGTTGGATTGCAACACTGTCCTGTTGTAGTAACTTGAAAACCTCCAGGTTTCAAAGCGATGGGAGAATTGACCCCAACATTGGGCTAGTGGAGCACTATGGGAGACTCGATTTTTATGTTTTCCGTTGTGATAGGTCTTAACCGGCTTGTTCATGGTTCCACTTGGATTGTGTTTTAGCCAATAGCCATGATATTACCATAATCCAAAGATATTTTGGGTTTCCGAGTATTTACTCAAAGCCAAAAAGAAATAAAAACGCCCCAAATCCACTAAAACCATGAAAGTTACTTCATGAATTCCTATGAAGGTAATCTAAAAAGGTGTATTTTAGTTCAATTTTTTAATATTCATTCAACTAATGGGACAATTCTCAAGTAGGAACTACCACATCCATGATGGAATTGGTACGCTATAGAATCATAGATTACAAATTCATGGCGTTTCGCTTAGATATATCAAGGTTTATATCCATTTGACGTAATATCACATCCTCTTAATGATCAGGCATGAGAGGTGAATCTGAGTAGCCTCCATCCCAAGGAAGAGAAGGAGATGACTAAATTCTTGCAAGGAAAAGCATGATCAAGATAGAATTGAGAAAAAGTTCAAGGTGGGAGATAGAGTTTGGTCATATATAAATAAGAAAAGACTACATGGTACTTCTACAAAGATCAAGGATTTGCGGTATAGTCCTTTTGAAGTGTTGGATAAAGTTAATGATAATGCCTACAGACTCAGTATACCCCCATATATGTGCATTTACTCAATGTTGAATGTGGATAATTTGAAACTCTATGAGCATTCCATGTTGGAATAGGAATATGATGATAAAATACAACCTACCATAGAGGACGTAGCACCATAAGCTTAGGTAGAGTTAGCAAACTATATAATTTTTCAAAAGAAGTCAACAATGACTAAATGAGGGTGGTATGAACTCTGGTTGGTTGGGTTGAAAGGTCAAATTCTAGGTAAGCCCAAATGGTATTCCATGAAGAAGGTAGAGGAAACTTTTCCACACCTAATTTAGTAAAAGATTTTGGGGACCAAAAGGCTCTCTAAATGGGGAGGTATGATCTAAAATGGGTCATTGTAATATTGTCATCTTTTTATTCATATTTATGTTCTAAACATATTTATTCATTGATTGATTGCAATTTTGATAATTATATTTGCAATTTCATGGTGTTTTTCATTTGAATTTTAAATTGCAATTTTGATAATTGAATAATTACCAATTCTAATAACTACAAATTTGCAATTCATATCCTTTTAATTTTATGATTTTGATGCTAGGTATTAAAAGAATAAAATACTCACAAATGAACACTAGTAGGATTAAAAGTAATCGAATTCCACCAAACATAACAACTTTACAGCATAAACAAAACTATAGACACAAAGGATTCACATAAACAATGAGTCTCTTTTACATTGTAGGAATTCGTTAGATTTGTAATTCAAAATCATACATTTGAGAAAAAACAAGTTTGTATATTTGTAATTCTTGTTTTCACTTCTTTGGATTTCTTTCACTATCTCGTCTAACAACTCTATCAAGTTCATCAATAAATGTTTTCCTCCTACTAGAACCCTTTTTTAGGGTAGGAAAGTGTGCATAACTAGTTGATGCGTAAGAGCACTACGAGTGACCATCATTTCCAAGGAATCTCTTTCACACTCCAAGGTGTGCCCAAATCCATCTTGCACTTGTTGGGAAGAAGAAGCAATAGGATGTTCCAACCTAGAGTGGTTGATGTCAATGGTGTCTTGAACTCATTTGCAACATCTTCCATGTGTTTTTCAAGAAAGGAAAAATGTGATTCTTCACTAGGTAACTACATAAGCAACTAAAAAATGTGGTGTATATTTTGTGAGGCACCTTTTTGTCGATGACTTTGATTAACATGTGTGGAAGAAGGAATCGAACCATCAATTTTATAATTTACCTACTTTGTGAGAAACTAAAGTCATATCAATAGCAAATGAATGATAATAAAAATAAAATAAATCGAGTCATGAAATGAATACCATGATAGGAACATCCTGTTGGAAGTACGGCTGTCGTTACACCAAAACCCCGCAGGTGATTGGTAAACTCACCACCGCCAGATTTCAAGGATCCATGAGAGGCGATTAGTCCCTTGTCACAATACACCGGGGAGCACTGACTACTTGCAATTTCGTGCAACAATCTCCCCCTCAGCGTGAGCCGAGTGTGTATCAAACTTGTGACCTCTAGCTCTGACACCAATTGTTGGAAGTACGGCTGCCGTTACACCAAAACCCGCAGGTGATTGGTAAACTCACCACTGCCATATTTCAAGGATCCACGAGAGGCAATTAGTCCCTTGTCATGATACACCGGGGAACACTGACTACTTGCAATTTCGTGCAACACATCCAAGTAATTTTCAATGCCAAATCCATCATTTTCAGCTATCTGGTAACAAAACATTGCACCATATTAGCCCACAATGACTACTATTTATTGCTAATGATCTAAATATTTGATATGAATACTGTAATCACTTGGAATGGGGTTGCTTCATTGATTATTGTTTCTAGATATTATTGTTCCAACATTTTGTTGTCCCTCATCATGCTAACCTTAATGACATGCTTACACAAATATCCATTTTCCCCAACTACAATCACACATAGCAAAGTTTGGACCCGATTGCCATACCATATATGATTTCTCAATATTGCGTTGACTTTTCACCTGTGTTATTGAAGGATCTGAGTTGTGTAACGTCACATTATGATATGGAATAGATTGTGCTCTTATCCATGATTCTTGTCTCAAGTGAGATAGGTTTTAGTAAAACATAAGGCATGTGATTCTTGTCTCAATCCCTAGGGCATTGAGATATCAATACCAATGTCCATATCTAGAAATGGCTTTCAATACTTGTAATTAGGGCATCAACTAGCAACCTCAAGGGTTAGGTAGAAGAGCCTAGTTAGGGAAAGCGAAGGAATGCAAGGCCCAATCAATAGGGGAGATATTCTTGGATAAGATATTCTCCTCATACAAAGTTAACAAAATGCTAGCAAGAAACCCTAACAATTTCGCATAATGCATCAATACAAATTAACAATTTTAACAAGTCTCTTGATTGAGGAGAAATTGATGTTATTTTACATTCAAAAAATGGTTGATTGCAATTTCATCGAGGAAGAATTACAATTCCAATGATTGAAGAATCATTAAAATTAAGGATTTTAGGTTTCCGTGGTTTGTAGTGTTGGAATGGGTATTCGGATGATCCAAGGATTTCATTAAGATCATCAAGGAGGAAAAATTAGATGCACATGACTTGCTAATAAGCTTTGATGTTGTGGGTCTATTTACCAAAATCACCCTCAATGAAGCAATGCAGGTGTTATTCGAAGTCGCGGATCTAGGAACTGCAAAGCTGGCAGAAGTATGCCTCTGATCCACCTTCTTCAGCTTCAGAAGTTATTTTTATGAGCAGACTAGCGGAGTAGCAATGGGGTCCCCTTTGTCACCAATTGTGGCTAATCTCTTTATGGAACATTTTGAAAAGAAGGCCCTTCACTTGTTCCCATTATAGCTCGCAAGGTGGAAAAGGTATGTGGATGATGCCAATGTGAGATGGCCCCATGGGATTAACGAGTTGAACAAATTTCATGAGCATCTTAACTAGCTTTCATAGGACATAAAGTTCACTATGGAAATTGAAGAGGATGGGAGCATCCCCTTCCTCGACGTGCTAATAAAGAAAAATAATGATGGAACCCTAAGCCATGGTGTCTACAGAAAGAAAACCCACTCGGAAAATTACCTTCACGCTCACTCACACCACCACCCTTCTCATAAAATTGGGGTAATCAACACCTTAGCCATGAGAGCCTTCCGCATATCTGACAAGGAACATCTGGAAAAAGAGAAAGACCACTTAACCTCTGTCTTCAGTAGCCTGGGATACAAGAATAAGGACATCCATAAGGCAATGAAAAAAGCAGAAAACTGGACTCACCACACAACGAAGAGAAAGACTCGTAAGGCCTTCCTCCCTTACATCCAAGGAGTAACAGACAAAATTGCAAGGGTATTGAAGAAAAAATAAGTTTGGACTTCCTTCAATCCTATGGAAACCATTAGACAGAAAATGAGGTCGGTGAAAGATAAGGTTGATTGGCACTAGTATAAAAGGGTGTATAAGGTAGATTGTTTATGTGGAAGGAGCTATATAGGAGAGATAGGTCGTTCTTTTCAAACTAGATTGAAAGAGCATGGAGCTGACATAAGAAGAGAGAGGACGAACACCTCCGCACTCGCAAAGCATTCTCTAAAAAAAAAACACCATGTTTTCCTGGAAAACACGGAGCTGCTCGCAGTGAGGACCACTACTACAAACGAAGGGTGAGAGAGGCCTTGGAAATCATAAAGCACCCGAACAACCTAAATAGAGACGGGGGACTTGAAATAAGCGAGAGATGGCTACCTCTGATCAACAAGGAAGGTAATGGATAAAACCAGGTATGTTTCTGTCACAATCACAATCTTTGGTCAGTATCACTAACATAGCCTCCGACTTGTCTATTTTATTTGTGGATTTTCTTATTACTATTAATTATTCATTATGTTTGTATAAGGACTATCATTAATTTTTAATGAAACCTTTGAGACCTTTATATTTATAAATAATAATTATTAATAATTATTAATGAGACCTTTGAGACCTTGTTATAAATAATAATTATTAATTATTAATGAGACGTATTTATAATGAGACCTTTATATAAATAATTAATACTTATTGATAATCCTATTATAAAGATTTAATACTTATTGATAATCCTATTGTAAATCATTAGTAAATGTCTTATTAATAATTATCTTTGGTTCTTTGTTAATTATCTTTAGTTCATAATGATTATTAATAAGTATTTTGCCTAACTTTGATTATCTTTTTAAATAAGTCGATCTTTTAATTAAATAAGGATCATTTATTAATTACACTTGTGATGAATAGTCCTATCTTTCTAGAATTATTTAATTAATTAGGGTTTCATGCTTGAACTTTTTACATTTGTGAATGAATAATTTTTGAAATGAATTTATTGAAAGAATTTGTTAGCATCCATTTTGGAAGATCGTTTTTGAACAATTGGAAGATGAAAAGATGAAGAATTGGAAGATTAAAAGATGAAGGGAGAAGGGGATATGATCGGGAATCCCTAACTACTTATACGCGGGTTAGCAACCTTTCTACACCATATTCTGTCCTGATGATGAATCCAGCTTCGAATTCGAAACGTCGACAATGAAAATGCCGATCGTGGATCATCCGAATACCCATTCCAATTATTAAAATTGCAATAATTTTCAACTGTAGGAAAATGCAATTTCAACATTTTGATAATTACAACTTTGGGAATTTCAGCAAGTATAATTGAAGAGAATTCATATTTTGTAAAAGAAAAGTGTAATTTCAACAACTGACTGAAGTCTACAATTTCAACGATCATGAATTGCAGTGAACCAAGAATTTAAAAATTAAATATATTATAATTTTTTATGAGAAAATGTAATTTGACCATCGAAAAATTGCAATTTCAACAATTTTCATAATTGCATATTGCAATTTGGACAATTACAAATTCAATAATAAACATATTGAAGAGAAATTACAAAATTGGCAATTACGAATTCACAATTTTAACAAGTAAGATTGAGGGAAATTCATGTTTTAGAAAAAGCAATTTCAACAATCAAAATTCATAGTCTCAAACAATTTGAAATTTGTAAAAAATGTAGATTTTTATCAAAAAAATCAATTGCAACAATGTCTATAATTAATTGATTGCAATTTCGATAACTACATTTGCAATGTCATGATTTTTTTCATTTAAATTTGAAATTGGAATTTTGAACTTTCGATAATTACCAATTCAATAATTTTAACAACTACAAATTTGCAATTCCTTTCTCTTAATGAAAAATGTTATTTCAACGATCAAGAATTGCGATTTCGGAAACTACAAATTTGAAATTTCATGTAGCAATTATAGGAATTTTGGATTCAAGTTGTAATTTCAATTTCAAGGAAATGCAATTTTGGACAATAAAATGATTGAAGAGAATTGCGATTTCGGCAACTATAAATTTGAACTTTCAACTTGTGATTGACGAGAAAGTTGTAATTTTTTAAGGAAAATGCAATTTCAACAATTAAGTGAAAGAAATTTGAAATGGAAGTAGAAATTGCATGTTGTTGGATGCTAAAATTGGAATTTCAATAATTTATTTCATCCATGCATGCAATTTAGATATTTGCACATTGCAATTGAAATTGTAGTTTTGGTAGTTTCAAAGTCAAGAAAAAAGATTGAGTTGCAATGCAATTTTAGGGACTACAAATTTACAATTACAACAAATATACTAAAGAACAAAGTCACAATTGTTTAACAAAAAATGCAATTTCACCACCCAAGAATTTCAATTTCAACAATTAAATAATTACAAAAATTGCAATTTCAACAATTAATGAATTATAAAAATTGCAATTTCAAATGTAGGAAATTACCATTTTTCCAATTACAATTGACAAATTCAAAAAATAAAAAGATTGATGAGAAATTGCAATCTTAGCAACTACAAATTCCAAATTTCAATAAGTGTATGATTGAAAATAAATTCACATGTTTCTAACAAAAAATGTAATTTCAGCAATTGATTGATTGCAATTCCACCAACCAAAAAATTGATTGATTGCAATTCTAGCAACCAAAAAATTGCAATTTCAACAATTGGAGAATTATAATTTTTTTTAAAGAGAAATTGCAATTTAGCATCTAGAGATTGCAATTTTGGCAATTTCAACAATTAATTGATTGCAATTGGATAATTGCAATTGCATGATTTTTTCATTGAAAGTGCAATTTTCACTTCAAGAAATTGAAACCACTATTGGTTCCAATGAGCTTTATGCACGGTGACCTTAGTTCCAATCCTCCCAAGGTAACTAGGAAGAAACATTTAAAATCCAACCACACAATTTTTATTTGCCTCTTAATGATAAAAACCCTAGTTGGATACGGGTTCCAATAAGATGTTTTTTACTCCACATATGGGTATTCATGCCTTGGCCATGATCATGGAAGGGAAACAATAGACTTAGGTCCTTGACCATGTTAGGATATTCCTATACTCCATCCTAGTCCTACCAGCATTTTCATCCTTTGCATTTTCATTCTTGCATGCATTCTACATGCATTGCATGCATCCGCATGCTGCCCAGTCATCAGGTTGACACCTCTAGCACCTAGTCCCTAGTCTTCCAGCACCCGGGAGCTTATTTCCACTCAGATTGAGCCCTCCTAGCCAGTGATGCGCTCACATCTCACCATCCACTTGACAAAGGCACCCTTCTTCACCTACCAGTCGAGTTGTCTTCAGTTAACTGATTTCTCTCCTTGATTTTAGGCTTGACTCACTCTTAACTAACCTTACCACTCCGATGGACCTCTAGTGTGACTAGACTTCTCATTATGACTTCAATTAGCTCCTCATGCACCCTCCACTGAGCCTCCTTCATTCAGTTAGTGTCTCCATGTGCCAGTTACACTTAGTTACACCTACCACACTCAGTTAGACTCAGTTTGACTGACAGTTGACATTTACTTGTGCATTGATGACTCCACTGATGATGAGATAGACTTCTATGTGCTCCGATGACACTCTGGTGATCTTTTGATCACTCCATGAAGGCTAATTCGAATTACCACCTTGGAATTGGAATTCCTCATGCATTGTATTATTTATTTGTCCATTTGTGATTAATGAATCAGTGTGTGTGAAGTATTTTTGCTTCTATTCGAGTTATACTGTATTATTATTCCGTTGCTCATCTTACTGCACTGACCACTCTTAATCTTATTCCTAAATTATTTCTTGTGAGGTATACATCATCTCTTAGATCTGTTGTGAGGATTTTCATATGGTATCAGAGCATGTTGAAAGTATTGTTTATCTCCATTCCTGAGAGTTTTTTGTAGGTTATTATCAAGATTTCGAGTGCAGTAGTTTCTGCATTTTTGCAGCAGTAGCAGTTGCAGATATTTTCTATTGTTTTTGCAGGTCTTCTACATCTTCCATGTATTCAGAAGAAATCTATCCTCCAGCATTCAACTATGATCCTATTTCTCCATTCAACTATGATGAATGGAAACCAAAGATGATAGCACATTTGAAGAGAAATGGTCTCTTTGATTATTGTTTTGAAAGAGAGTTCAAATCCTCTAAAGAAAAGATTTACAGGTTAAATAATGGTGACAGAGCAATGGGAACCATGATGCTTGGTACATCAATTCGTTGATGATGTTGAATCTCCAAAAGAGCTATCGGCCTGCCTGGATGAAAGATTTGGCAGAAAAAATGAAGGGATTGGTCCAAACCCCTTTGAGAGAAATCCTAGTGATGCATTCACTCCCCTTGATGGTCTCTCAGATCATGATTCAGTATCAAACATATCTCATATTGAAGTTGTCCAAAAAGAAGAAGAACTTGCAGATTCTACACTCATGCTCCAAATTTATTCTATTTCGAATTTTGTGCCAGCTCACACTCTAGAAATTACAGAAGGTCCTAAATCCTCTCTTGCTCCAAAGTTTGTTGGTTTGCATCATGATCTATTGAATGTTTCGGAGGTAAAATCAGCCATTGGAGGTAATGCATTCGCTCTCCTTGATCACTCACCTCTTATGTACTACTATATGATCATTATTTCATGCTTTCAGAAGGTTATTGAAGATAATGGCCATTGCCATTCACTTGGGATAATTTCTCATGCACACACTGGTTTTGATCTCACCTCTAATGGTTCAAAGGAGATCTCAAGAAACCATGATTCAAGTCTTGGATCTAATTTGGATTCTAAGCAATCACTACTTGGGATAATTTCTCATGCATATGATGGTTTTGATCTCACCCCTGTTGGTTCAAAGGAGATCTCAAGAAACTATTCTTCAAGTCTTAAATCTGATTTGGATTTCAAGCAATCATGTGATGGTTCTTTTTGGCATAATCTCACCTATGATGGTTAGAAGGAGAAGACAAAAGACTATCTGCACATTCATAGATTTGATCCTACCTTAGCTGATTCGAATCACAGGTTCAAGGATCATCCTCATTATACTTTTGGATTTGTTCTCATCACATTCAATATGAAGAGCAAGTACAAGCACATGCTTTCTGAGCATGATCCACTTCTTCCCAAGAAGAAGATACCTCCAGACATATGACCAAGCATCACACCTACTTGAGTTTGGAGCATTTTTTTTTTGCACCTTGGAATTGGAATTCCTCATGCATTGTATTATTACCACCTTGGAATTGGAATTCCTCATGCATTGTATTATTTATTTGTCCATTTGTGATTAATGAATCAGTGTGTGTGAAGTATTTTTGCTTCTATTCGAGTTATACTGTATTATTATTCCGTTGCTCATCTTACTGCACTGACCACTCTTAATCTTATTCCTAAATTATTTCTTGTGAGGTATACATCATCTCTTAGATCTGTTGTGAGGATTTTCATATGGTATCAGAGCATGTTGAAAGTATTGTTTATCTCCATTCCTGAGAGTTTTTTGTAGGTTATTATCAAGATTTCGAGTGCAGTAGTTTCTGCATTTTTGCAGCAGTAGCAGTTGCAGATATTTTCTATTGTTTTTGCAGGTCTTCTACATCTTCCATGTATTCAGAAGAAATCTATCCTCCAGCATTCAACTATGATCCTATTTCTCCATTCAACTATGATGAATGGAAACCAAAGATGATAGCACATTTGAAGAGAAATGGTCTCTTTGATTATTGTTTTGAAAGAGAGTTCAAATCCTCTAAAGAAAAGATTTACAGGTTAAATAATGGTGACAGAGCAATGGGAACCATGATGCTTGGTACATCAATTCGTTGATGATGTTGAATCTCCAAAAGAGCTATCGGCCTGCCTGGATGAAAGATTTGGCAGAAAAAATGAAGGGATTGGTCCAAACCCCTTTGAGAGAAATCCTAGTGATGCATTCACTCCCCTTGATGGTCTCTCAGATCATGATTCAGTATCAAACATATCTCATATTGAAGTTGTCCAAAAAGAAGAAGAACTTGCAGATTCTACACTCATGCTCCAAATTTATTCTATTTCGAATTTTGTGCCAGCTCACACTCTAGAAATTACAGAAGGTCCTAAATCCTCTCTTGCTCCAAAGTTTGTTGGTTTGCATCATGATCTATTGAATGTTTCGGAGGTAAAATCAGCCATTGGAGGTAATGCATTCGCTCTCCTTGATCACTCACCTCTTATGTACTACTATATGATCATTATTTCATGCTTTCAGAAGGTTATTGAAGATAATGGCCATTGCCATTCACTTGGGATAATTTCTCATGCACACACTGGTTTTGATCTCACCTCTAATGGTTCAAAGGAGATCTCAAGAAACCATGATTCAAGTCTTGGATCTAATTTGGATTCTAAGCAATCACTACTTGGGATAATTTCTCATGCATATGATGGTTTTGATCTCACCCCTGTTGGTTCAAAGGAGATCTCAAGAAACTATTCTTCAAGTCTTAAATCTGATTTGGATTTCAAGCAATCATGTGATGGTTCTTTTTGGCATAATCTCACCTATGATGGTTAGAAGGAGAAGACAAAAGACTATCTGCACATTCATAGATTTGATCCTACCTTAGCTGATTCGAATCACAGGTTCAAGGATCATCCTCATTATACTTTTGGATTTGTTCTCATCACATTCAATATGAAGAGCAAGTACAAGCACATGCTTTCTGAGCATGATCCACTTCTTCCCAAGAAGAAGATACCTCCAGACATATGACCAAGCATCACACCTACTTGAGTTTGGAGCATTTTTTTTTTGCACCTTGGAATTGGAATTCCTCATGCATTGTATTATTACCACCTTGGAATTGGAATTCCTCATGCATTGTATTATTTATTTGTCCATTTGTGATTAATGAATCAGTGTGTGTGAAGTATTTTTGCTTCTATTCGAGTTATACTGTATTATTATTCCGTTGCTCATCTTACTGCACTGACCACTCTTAATCTTATTCCTAAATTATTTCTTGTGAGGTATACATCATCTCTTAGATCTGTTGTGAGGATTTTCATATGGTATCAGAGCATGTTGAAAGTATTGTTTATCTCCATTCCTGAGAGTTTTTTGTAGGTTATTATCAAGATTTCGAGTGCAGTAGTTTCTGCATTTTTGCAGCAGTAGCAGTTGCAGATATTTTCTATTGTTTTTGCAGGTCTTCTACATCTTCCATGTATTCAGAAGAAATCTATCCTCCAGCATTCAACTATGATCCTATTTCTCCATTCAACTATGATGAATGGAAACCAAAGATGATAGCACATTTGAAGAGAAATGGTCTCTTTGATTATTGTTTTGAAAGAGAGTTCAAATCCTCTAAAGAAAAGATTTACAGGTTAAATAATGGTGACAGAGCAATGGGAACCATGATGCTTGGTACATCAATTCGTTGATGATGTTGAATCTCCAAAAGAGCTATCGGCCTGCCTGGATGAAAGATTTGGCAGAAAAAATGAAGGGATTGGTCCAAACCCCTTTGAGAGAAATCCTAGTGATGCATTCACTCCCCTTGATGGTCTCTCAGATCATGATTCAGTATCAAACATATCTCATATTGAAGTTGTCCAAAAAGAAGAAGAACTTGCAGATTCTACACTCATGCTCCAAATTTATTCTATTTCGAATTTTGTGCCAGCTCACACTCTAGAAATTACAGAAGGTCCTAAATCCTCTCTTGCTCCAAAGTTTGTTGGTTTGCATCATGATCTATTGAATGTTTCGGAGGTAAAATCAGCCATTGGAGGTAATGCATTCGCTCTCCTTGATCACTCACCTCTTATGTACTACTATATGATCATTATTTCATGCTTTCAGAAGGTTATTGAAGATAATGGCCATTGCCATTCACTTGGGATAATTTCTCATGCACACACTGGTTTTGATCTCACCTCTAATGGTTCAAAGGAGATCTCAAGAAACCATGATTCAAGTCTTGGATCTAATTTGGATTCTAAGCAATCACTACTTGGGATAATTTCTCATGCATATGATGGTTTTGATCTCACCCCTGTTGGTTCAAAGGAGATCTCAAGAAACTATTCTTCAAGTCTTAAATCTGATTTGGATTTCAAGCAATCATGTGATGGTTCTTTTTGGCATAATCTCACCTATGATGGTTAGAAGGAGAAGACAAAAGACTATCTGCACATTCATAGATTTGATCCTACCTTAGCTGATTCGAATCACAGGTTCAAGGATCATCCTCATTATACTTTTGGATTTGTTCTCATCACATTCAATATGAAGAGCAAGTACAAGCACATGCTTTCTGAGCATGATCCACTTCTTCCCAAGAAGAAGATACCTCCAGACATATGACCAAGCATCACACCTACTTGAGTTTGTAGCATTTTTTTTTTGTGTGCCTTACAGTCTATTTTGAGGGGTGGTATTTTTCCCATGAGGTTTTCCCCATTTCCTTGGTTTATTGACTGTTATTATTCATTGTATTCGGTGACCTTTGGTCTTAGTTACCAGGGCTCAGGATGGATTAATGGGGGGTGTTAGGATATTCCTATACTCCATCCTAGTCCTACCAGCATTTTCATCCTTTGCATTTTCAGTCTTGCATGCATTCCTACATGCAGCATGCATTCTGCATGCATCCGCATGTTTCCCAATCATCAGGTTGACACCTCCAGCACCTAGTCCCTAGGCTTCCAGCACTCAGGAGCTTATTTCCACTCAGATTGAGCCCTCCTAGTCAGTGATGCACCCACATCTCACCATCCACTTGACAAAGGCGACCTTCTTCACCTACCAGTCCAGTTGTCTTCAATTAACTGAGTTCTCTCCTTGATTTTAGGCTTGAATCACTCTTAACTGACCTTACCACTCCGATGGACCTCTAGTGTGACTAGACTGCTCATTTTGACTTTAGTTAGGTCCTCATGCACTCTCCACTGAGCCTCCTTCATTCAGTTAGTGTCTCCATGTGCCAATTACACTCAGTTACACCTACCACACTCAGTTAGACTTAGTTTGACTGACGGTTGACAGTTACTTGTGCATTGATGACTCCAGTGATGATGAGATAGACTTCTAGTTGTGCTCCGATGACACTCCAGTGATATTTTGATCACTCCATGAATGATAATTCGAATTGACGCCTTGGAATTCAAATTCCTCATGCATTGTATTATTTATTTGTCCATTTGTGATTAATGAATCAATGTGTGTGATTTTTGCTTCTATTCGAGTTCTACTGTATTATTATTCTGTTGCTCATATTACTGCATTGACCACTCTTAATCTTATTCCTAAATTCTTTCTTGTGAGGTATACATCATCTCTTAGATCTGCTGTGAGGATTTTCACAGACCATGCTTAGAGGAGGGAACCAACAACCTTAGGCCCTAAAGATAACTTCTTAGGCTCAACCTTCATGAATGTGTCATTGGACCTCCACACCAGACAATGAATGCATTATGGGGCCTTAGCCATCGTCAAGTGATGAAACAAGTAATTTTTTATCATATTAAATTTTCTAAAGCTTAAGGGAATTGGCAAAGTCCTTTAACTAGAAAATGAGAACTTTGTAGGGGGTATTTTACATCTAACTAGGATACAAGTGTCATTAGTAGGTTTTGTGCACTATAAATAAGTGTTGAGGAATAAACATGGTTGGGAGGACAATGGATTTAATTCCAAACTTAACATTTTTGAGCTCAAACACCATGACAGAATCCCTCTCCAAGGAGTATTTGGAATTCAAGCACAGGGAATTCACTCAATGACTGCCTACCATAGCACGTTCGTTCGTGGCATATGAAAAATTACCCCTAATTTCAAAAAATATTGGAAAAACCCTCCCAAAATCGTTTTTTTTTTACCCCCACCCAATATGCCTTCCCAATTTAAAAAAACCCCTAATCCCCCTATAATATTGTATGTATCCATTTTTTCATTTACATTTTTATACCCCTTTATATATCTGCCTAGTATATTGCCATGATACCGTGGGCTTGACTAAACCTCCCAAGACCTATAATAGGAACGAGTGGTTGGGTATTCAATCCCCCAAGGCCTATCGAGGGCCTATAACAGCCCCTCGAGGCTTAGATCCTCCCAAGGCACCCTAGGGGCTTGTACACCTTCATAGTATACTTGTAGTATACAAACAAGTGAATATGGGATAAGTAAAACACAACAATTTAGATATGTAAACTTGCAAAAATCAGACAAGATTGGTGTCAAAGCCAAGTTCATTTCCCAGAAAATGAGGAAAGGGAG
The DNA here is from genome assembly GCA_027924585.1 of Larix kaempferi. Taxonomy (NCBI): domain Eukaryota; kingdom Viridiplantae; phylum Streptophyta; class Pinopsida; order Pinales; family Pinaceae; genus Larix; species Larix kaempferi. The sequence goes on along the minus strand of BSBM01000637.1, from coordinate 10,526,299 downwards.
AGCCTTTTGACTACCAGTTTGTTGAGAGCCTAAGGGTTTACCAAACTTGAAATGGCCTAGATTTTTATGGCCAATCTAGTGTTTTTGCACTTATTCTCATGCCTAGGGTTTTCTCCAACCTAGATAATTTGTTTTCAATGAAAGGTTTCTGCGTTTTTCTTGTACATTAAAATCTTCATTTTCTGAAGTGGTTGCTCTTCTCCTATATAGCTTGTACAAATTGGAACTTTTTTCTTTATGACATGCATTTTTTACTGTAATAACTTCTTTTGCCCACTTTTTATATTGTACAACCTACATTTTCTACTAAACGACCTATTTTTTTATCCTGATTTTCTCTTGTACAACTTACCTACCATATAGGGGGCGGTCTGTACAACTTGCATAGTTGACTTTCCTTGTTTAACTATTTTCCCTCTTCACTCCTTCCATCACTACTCTCTCCTCTACTGCTAGTCAGGGATTGTCACTTTTCACAACTTACACATTAGTATGAAATGTCCCTTGTTCACCATATCTTTGACACTGCATCGTAATTTTATGCAAAACATGCAAAAAGTGTAGCATATTTTCACACAAACATAGACATGGGAAGACATTTCTTTTTACAACATTTGTTTATATTATAAGTGAAAGGAATTTGTTCCTTTACATATTCAAAACACATGATATTAGGGCAAGAGGAGACCCATTCTCTAACACACTAAGTTACACATCTACTTATTAGAGTACAATGTAGGTGGAAGTAAATCTAAAATCTTCCTTATTCTCCTCTTTAAAACTTTCTATAAACACTAACAACCTTTCATGTAACTGCCCCTGCCTAATTATCACATCTCACATAACATACTAACACGACTAACTTATGTGGCACATTGGCCTGCATAAGTGCAGGTTCAATTACAAAATAATCATTACATTCTAAAATTATATATGTACATTGATTATAAATGAAATTAGATGAGGAGATGTTGTTACTTTTAATGGGGAAACTCATGTACAAAATGGATGCATTATTAATGGTAATTTGCTGAGAGACTATGTTGGAATTGCTATGTCATCAGCTAAAGAAAAATTGACATCAAAATGGTAGGATAACAACATCTATGAGACCCTTGGAACCCTTGTTAAGGGAGCGTCTATTTAGGTCACAATCTGTAAAAGAAAATGGGGTGAATTAGCTTTAGTTCTTTCATTTAGTCAGCATCTCTGAGCAATATGTCCACTTCATGAAACTCCTATTTGTACATGGATTCTTTCACTTTATAATGTTGAAGTGGATGACATATCTACCAACTACACTTTTTCTCTAAAGAAAGGTTGCAAGGGTCAGATTGTCATATTATCTTAATGCTTTACAGAGGTATATTTCCAAGTAAGTGGTTGATCATGGGTTTGCCTCAGACAGAATAAATTTTAAAATCACCTATCTAGAGTAGCAAGGTTTAAGTAGGAGCCTTAAATTATCTGAAGAAGTTTTGAAACTAAAGTTCTTTTGAAAACAAGGTAGTTTGAATCTTGATTGGTCCTGGATGCAAAGGCATCCAACAGGTAGCAAAGATCAAATTTAAAGATATTGACTTTTGGTTCTTGCATATATTAATTACAAACATGGATTGTGGATATTCAAGAAGAGTTGCTTGTTAGTCCTGTGGCAGATACTATAGTTCCCAGTTTTGCGTTAGTTTTGCTTTGATTTATTGGAAAAACATTAGGTCATCTAAAGTTTGGAGATTTTTTTTGGGTGTAATATGCTCTTAGTTTTCTGGATGGGAGATGCAGATTTAACATCTTTTATCATTTATTGGTATAAAAAATGAAAACAAAAACAGGGTCGGAGTGATGGTGTTTAATGCCTTATGTATAATAAGTCACCAAACTTACCTTCACTTCCCTTCGTGAAGCTTCATAATGGGCCTTCAGTTTCCAGAGGCATGTATGATCCCTATCAACTCTGTATGCTTTCCTTTGGCTCAGTTTTAACACAGTCTTCTATTCTTGTTACATCTGATACTTGAGCAATGTATAGTATACCTTGTAATACATCAATATTCCACCCTCAATAGTTATTTGAATTTCATCTACTAGCCTTCTGCAATTGATTCTACAAGAGAAACCTTTGATGACCTCCACATTACAGGATATTCCAGAGAAACAGATTGATGATGTTCATCATAGCAGTAATTGCAGTAGCCTCAGCCCAAGCATCTCTTGGGAGTAGAGGTTACTATTATTCAGGGATCTAAGTTCGACACTATGAAGCCAAGTTTGAAGAGAGTTCAGTGTAAGTATTGGATTTTGTTGCTTTTGTCAGCTGTCTTAATGGACAGCAGAAGCAAGAAGATACCATGAAAGGTGATTTCCAGGATCAGTTGAAGATTGGGCCCTTGGAAATTTGGAATTTGTAAATGAATTGAGAACTAATATGATTAGTGGTCTCTTTCATTGACTCTTGCACAAATAATGTTTGTTGCACAGCAGCCTTGTGGGGATCAGACCCTTTTGGACCAAGTGACCTAGCATGCTCTGATGCACCAGCCTGTAACAAATCACACAATTTTGGCATTTGTCAGATATGCCAAAGGTGGAAAGTATGTGCTATATAGAAATTTTCAATAACACACAATAGCAACACTAATTAATATAAAACTTACCTCAATGTACTTCTTAGCATTGTCCTAAGCACCTCCAGTGCTGGAAGCATAAATTGCAACTTGATACCGAGTTGAATATCAATACACATGGTTAGGGAGATGTGTACACAGACATAAATAAATAGAAGTGTATCACCAAGAACAACAAACAACAGCTACCTGCACGCCAGATACAAGAGCACCACCAAGGATGCCTGATAATGTTTCCACACCAAATAAAGTACTAACAATTAGAGGTGTAAGCATCACAAGGAAACCAGGTGAAATCATCTCCCTGAAGGAGGCATCATTTGATATCTTCACACAAGTTGCATAATCTGGCTTAGCATGACCTTCCATCAGACCTGGGATGGTTTTGAATTGCCTCCTAACCTCTTCAACCATTTTCAAGGCTGCACTACCCACACTTTTCATTGTCATGGCTGAGAACCAGTAAGGAAGCATTTCCCCAACAATTAAACCAATGAACACATTTGGAGTTAAGACATCGATAGTTTGAATTTCAGTATGGCTGACAAAGGCTCAAAACAATGCAAGTGATACCAACGCAGCTAAACCAATTGCAAAACCCTGAAATTTTTTATGTTTCAATTTCAGATCCTTCATCATAAGACTAGGGGAAAACATATAAAATCATACAATCACTAAACCAGTCAAGTAAGAAGAAAAACATGCATCTTACCTTGCCAATAGTAGTGGTAGTGTTTCTAGTTGCATCAAGGGCATCAGTCCTTTCACGGATCCTGTGACTCATGCCAACCATCTCAGCAAATTCCACCGACATTGTCACTAATAGGTCCATATGCATCAATGGCCAATCCAGTTGCTATTGTACTGAGCATGCTCAAAGCTGCTTTTGCAATACCATATATGGCAGCCAAACTAAAACTGACAAAAATGCCTACTACAATTGCAAATATGGGAATAATAACAGATTTGTATCCCAAAGCCAACCCAAATATAACATTAGTTGCTGCTCCAATCCTGCATCAATCGACAACATCTTGGATAGCGCTGCAATGCAAATATGATAAAGGTCATCAACAATTTATCCACAAATTCCAAGAAAGAGTTGAAATCATTCATTGAACTCAATTCTTACCTGTAAGCATTACTTGTGTAATACTCTGTGACAAAACCAATAACAAGGCCAGCCCACAAACCAATAGCAATGCAAAAGAAAAGCTCCCTGTATTAATAATAGAAATAGTTACTACATACAGAGAAGAAATGAAACCTCTTCAGTATAAAATAACAAATTATAATGACTAACACCTAGGATTACGTTCCAGTTCTTTACAACCTTCTGGGCACCAAACTTGAAGATGGTGAAGGATGAAGGCAATGCAACTAAACTTACAACAAAAATGCCAATGGTCATCAATACTATGGAGATAATGAGCTGCTTTTTCAATGTAGGCTCAATTTCCTTCACAACCTTGATCTCAAATATGTCAGTTGCAAAGAGAGTTGTGATTAAGCAAGCAATGATACCCATTGAACTAATGAGCAAGGGGTAGCACATGGCAGTAAAACCATGAGAGTTTCCAAATGATGATATGGATGCAACAACCAAAATAGGCACAATAAAACAATGTGATCACCAGCCACAAAACTATGAAGAAAAAGAAACCCTGAAAATACAACTTTTAAGGTTGGCCTAGAAATTCAAGAACAAAATGTCCAAAAAAAAAAAAATATTACATGAAAGTTTCACTAACATCCACAACAAGAATGACCTCAGAGTGCATGAAACAAATTCCTTTCAAAAAATATTTGCAAGGGTATGCATACATCACTCACCCCTCAAAATCACAAAGCCAACACCAAAAGCAAGATATTCAACTTATGAATTCCCTGGTAAAAATTCCAACAATATAATGAACCTAACTCTATAACAAGATAGAGTGTTGAAACTTGAAAGGATAATTCTGTCTGACCAAAATCAAATAAGGTTCTCAAGATGTATGATGCCCCAAAACGATGGTTCAATTTAAACATTAGTTGGGAAACAAAAGGAAACCAAAGCAAGTTAATAGAGCTACAACTATTAAAAATCACAATAGAAGCATAGTCCTTATATATGCCATCAATGTCGGTTATGCAACCAATTATGATGTGAGCTAATTGCATTGATCCAATAACTAGGACCCAAAAATAGCTTAAAATTTGGTAAACTATAATTGAGGACCTTGTTTAAGCTCTATGTCTAATAACTTGATAAGTGCACCAATAAGAATGGAAGGCTCCAAGGTCTTCTGAAATAAGGGAAGGAGTTAGTCACCAATTCATCAAACCAAATCAGTCTATGTTAGAAGAAATTAAATCTATTTGGAAGTACAACCTAAGTGGACCTAAAGGTTAAGAACATGGACTTTCTCTTTGGAGTTTGCATGTTCAATACTAGAGGGGTGGTAGGGTAGGTATATGTGAGCATGCTGTTTTTTTGCAGATATCAATGTAGAATTGGCAAGGTACCAGCACTCTCACTCTCACTTTTGGGCTAGAGTGTGGGATAAATTGTATTTCCTTGGCAGACCTCAATGCCCAAATAAATTCACTGAAAAATTAAATCCATTTCAAACCAAACCAGAGAGGAGTTAAGCTAGGGCCCTTGAACATGCAAATTAAGTCATACAAAGATAAGCAAAGGAAAAAGAGTTGCTCAAAATTTTGAAATTTAATCTTGCCTCAAGAGAGATTTCACTGGATTTGTCATGTAATTTTGCTATCAGTGGAGCAATGGTGTTTAAGTGTCCAAACCTGATGTGTACCTTGTTGGCAATATGGTAGTGTAGAGTGTGCAGGTTGTCATTGATGAGAACATGATGATGACAGAGAAGCAAGCAAAGTGATGGCAAAGCAACAAGCAGTAGTGATGAAGATGATGAGGACGATGATGATGATAATTTTCATCTCTTTCAACTTAACGCTCCATTTTTCACTGCGTTAAAGTTGGTCCTCGAGAATCATCAAATTCCATGTACAGTAACAACATGATAAAATAATGTACAATAGATATCAACAGTAAATTATCATAGCCAATATTTGAATCAACCATATACTCAGATTTTTCAGATTTGATCTTGTCACCGAAGGGACAAGTCAATCTAGCCAAACAATTTGCGTACCTTGAGAGAGATCCAGAGGTGATCCAGAGAGGGTTGAAGCAGAAGCATACTGACCACATACTGACCCAAACTTCTTAGTCAACAAGCACATTCATACCCATTACAGTCATGCGGACAAAGAACACACAATCATGCTGGGTAAGGATGCAATCACATACTGCAGAGACACACAGGCATACTTTGCACAATCATGCTTGAAAAAACACAGTCCACCCATAAAGTGAAACTCACTGTCACGCTAGGGAAGAGCCCACAATCCACACAAGAAAACAGGCTCATGGTTACCTCATGGTCATGCTAGGGAAGGACCCATAGTCCACCCAAGAAAACAGATAGGGTATCAAAAATTAATAAACATAACCTATGACCAAGTAAGATACACGTAAGATAAAGGATCATGAATCAACCAAGGGGGCCACAAAAAAATAAACCACAAACCCACAAGGTCAAGGTGAACTATATAAGGTGGACAAGCAACTCCTTTGGTGCTCCTTTGTAGGACCAACAAGACCAATAATATTTTCTCTCTCTCAAGGTACACTGTTTTATATATTTTTGTCATCACTGTATAAGATTCAGAACAGTATTGCTCTAATAAAATTTGAACTATAATAAACAAACATAATTTTCATCTCTTTCAACTTAACGCTCCATTATTTATTGCGTTAAAGTTAGTCCTCGAGAATCATCAAATTCCATGTACAATAATAACATGATAAAATAATGTATAGATATCAACAGTAAATTATCATAACCAATATTTGAATCAACCATATACTCAGATTTTTCAATATCGTTTTAACTAGACAATAACTAACATCAGCTGAAAATCATACAAAGACAATAAATATACTTATCTTTTCTCACTCTTGTCTAGCTACAACTGCAAAGCATACAAAGACAATAAATAACATCAGTAGTAAATCTAACTCATGTCTAACTCAAAGTACAAAGAAAACAAATAATATAACCCACTGGGAGAGTTGAAACGTGGTTGAAACCTTCCTTATACTCAACAATATTTTTTATATCATATCTTGTCTATTAAGAGACAAGTCACTATAGGAACAAAGGACATACCTGAGAGGGAATAAATTCAATCACCTAGTCGACAAGCAAGGAATCCCTAATTACTGGAGCAACAGAGCAAGGAATCCCCATGGTTTAAGGTGGGTTCAAGGTGGGTTTAAGCAGGTTTAATTGGACTAAGATCTCTATTGCACTGTATGAGTGTTTGGGTCTGCTTAAAGTGAACCGTAAGGAAACCCCAATTAATGGAGCAGCAGACCCAGAAACGACAATCCAAAAAATATCAGGTAATGATGAAATTTCACACACAAAACTTGCACAAACCAGATCTTCGTTTGTAGTCCATACAAAGCCCATGGATTTATTACAACTTAGCACACTCAAATAGTGCAACAGAGATATTAGACCACTCAACAAAGGCAACAAGAGACTGCACTATGGGTCAACATAAGATCAAGAGTCAACAAGAGGGGACAAGAAGACGAAGGTGTAAAACTCGTGGTCAAACTGTTATATTCTCTCTCACGGTATCACCAAGGTATATAGTCCATAACTTATAAGTGTTCCAAACCACAATAGTACGTTTTATCATCACCGTATAAGGAAGGTCCATACCACATCCATACCCACTCCATACCACAACAAGTGCACAACAGTGTGTTCTATAACAAGTTTTTCCACACCCTAGCCATCTTTCGAATCAACAAAACTCAAAATTTACTAATGAGTTAATATGCACTCCACACAAACATGACGAAATTAAAGAACACTTCTAATGGAAAATTTTAAGATCTGAAACTAGAAACATCAAATGGACTATCAAGATTTAAACTTGAAAATTTCTCTGATTTCTCAACTTTGTTGTCAACTTCTGAAAGGCATGCTAAATAACGTGTAAATTACGAGCACATCAAAATTAAGTGTGAATTAAGTCTAGTTTGAGCAAAAATATCTTATCCAAGAGCATATATTTTGAAAAGGATCATGCTTGACTCTTCAACAATGGCAATAAGAAACCCAAGAACACAATAAAAAGATAATTTGAACCCTATAGGGAAGCAATGCACTCAATTTCAATCTTTGCATTTAAAGGTAATGCTGCAACTTGATAAGTCGACCGAGCTAGTGCAGCTGATGAAAAATCTGTATGAAGAAAAGATGAACTAGGTCAGCTTTGTATAAAATTGCCTCCACATACATAAAAGCACTCATAATTGTTTCATCAATCAATTGAAACAGGGTAATATTTCCGTACAAGGCAAAACTCGATGAGATAGCTTGGGCATTTAGAAACTGAGAATTCATATTTCAATATCCGGATAAACCAATTATGTAACAAATATAATATGTAACTTGGAAATCAATAACAAACACTTTCATTGAGAGGCCTGCAAAAGTTTTGAAATTACCTTTGCTATAGTTCTTGCTAGATTGAAATTTTAATTCTCTTGAGTTATCCCAACCATTCGGCACCCAAACCATTCATCGCACCTAAAGATAAGATAAATTAAAATGAGTATGAAATTGATACAAACAAATCATTGATAATACAAAAATAATACTTTAAAATAAGTTATAAAATAGTAGTAGAAAAGATAAGAGAAATTAGAATGTTTTGAAAAATTCACCGTATTAAAATTTTTGATGAAATCCACAAAAATTCTGTGGTCGCTTTCTTCTAACTTGTATGTGTCATTCTTGATATTGTATGATAGGTTTGTCATTTTTATAACATATTCAATTTGTATGAATAGATGATCTGTTGAATCATACTTGTACATGCGTTGCCCCTTTATTTTATTGTACCAACAACATTGAAGCTCAACACCTTCAGGCCTATCCAAAAGATCAATGTCATTATGGTAATCAAACACCCTATTACCATCCTTCTTTCTTATTCTTTGCACTCTTCCAATGTACCCAGTCCCACAAGAAATGTCGTGCTTTGTACTTTGAGATACACCTTTTCTTGTAGTACGTTTAGCTACGGCTATAGACTCGCTCTCAAACAACACTGCATAATCTGATCCAATTCCAAAACCAATTGAAACACCCTTTTTGGGGGCCCTCTCATCTCACCTGAAGTATACTCCATTCCTCACTTTAGTCAATCTATCTTTCGATAATGTCGGATTTCCATTCAATTGACTAACCAAACAAGATTTGTACATGTCCTTGCCATCGAGCTCCACAACTGGTTTGGTAGTTATGTTTACATTCTCATCAACAAAATCTAAAATTCCATCCAACTCGTGCCTCCACTCACTTTCCATCGTTTGCAATTCATTATCATTGAGTACCATAAAAGACGAAGATTGGAATATGGATGTGGAATGATTTGGGGGAGAATTATCAACTACTTCATCCACAGCTTCGAATGTTGAATAATTGTGATCCTCTATCCATGGTTTAAACCACCAAGAATCTTCTGTGTGTCTTTTTGGTTTCATGCCAAGACCTACTAAAATTCCCTGTGCATCGTCCAATCCTATCTTGAGAGCTTCTATAATTTTATCATCTGTGGATATTGAATCATATTGTGACAAGACGTCACCTTCCTCTACTGTCTGTTGATGCAATTTATTCCAGAGACTCATTTGTTTCTTATGAGATTTATTGAAACGAAGCCCTTGGGGATTCGATTCTTCTTCAGCAACTCTATTAAGGGTTCCAATAACATGAAGTAAGTCAGTGAAATCATATGCCCTCTCTACTCTGACCATGCCACCAACTTTGCTAAAGAAGTTCTCACATACATCTGACCCAGTCAGGTGCAATGCACATGGCAAGTTAGGGTATTGATCATGAAATAATATCATCAACAAAATTGCAAAGTGGCAAGAAATTTTCACATCTTGATATGCCTCTCTACTGATGAAATTAATGTTGACATTAGTATTTGCTTGTTCTTTGACCCAGCATAACCATAAGGTGAAGAAATGATGGACTCTTGAAGAATTTCACACCCTTTCCCAAAGAGTCAAACTAGGAGACAAAAAAATATTGATATAGTCAGCAACGATTGCTAGATAGGTCTCTGTACCCGATGTCCTCTCTGTCCTGCCATTTGTACTTCTCATTTCCTTCAAGCACCTCTAGACATGCCTTGAAGCAATGCGTTGTGCTGAACCCCAGTTTTGGCAATCAATCCTCTCTATATCCTCAATTTTAAGCTTGTGGTCATCCACTTTAAAATTGTTATAAACCATTCTTACATGGTTAAAACTAATCAACTCTTCTCCAACAATCAAATCTCATCGACCACTAAACAAAGGATTCACTAGCTTTTTTCCATTGTGGATGTAATCCTGGTCATGGAGTCCTGTTACTTTAAAGCCATCACACAACCCAGTTAGCCCCCACCCTTCCTAGGTAATTTGATATCTCATGCCTGTCGTTGAGTAATAATCCTTCAACATAAGCATTCTTCTCCTACTATCCCCATCTAAGGAATGACCAATAATAGGTCCTAAAAGATGTTCCACATGTTTCTTCCATAGGTCTTCTACTTTTTCCCATTGTCGATGGACAAAATTTGCATCAAACCTGTTGCACGTTGGATGAACAACCACAACCAAATGAGGAAGCTTCTCATGTAAAGGGTTTGCAATAATAACACGTGCATAATGGCCAATCACACAATTCTTGAAGGCATCTATAATAATCTCATAGCCTGCGGCTCCCTCACCAACTGTCACCAATAAATGTGATTGACTTATGTTATTCTTTCTTACCACAAAAACCTACCAATGTAATGTTTTTGGCTACCCACCTAACATATTTTTTCACAACAGTTTCATCTTCAGCAAGGCATATAAGAATTGGGCCCCCTATACCATGTTTGGCTTTATAAGAAGCATACACTTTTCCGATTGCCTAAAAAATGTACTCATGCTCCCCCAGGATATATGTCAATGATTTTCTAACTTGCCTTAAAGTCATAGATATCGAAGGGCCATCCAGATTCAAGCTAATAAAGCTATGTAATCTAGAACCTCCCCATAACTTAATCATCTCATAAATGGATTTAGTGGATGCACTATATCTTCTCCCTGACTTTGAACGAACTAGGTTGTGAAATATATCTTGAACAAATCCCCAAACTACATCTTTACCTTGTAATTTTCCTTGCTTATGAGCCTCACACACATCCTTGCAAAACCTGAACACATCGTTCCTTCCAACAGATTCGAACAACTTTTACCTTAGAGACCTCGTTCTAATAGACAGTGTAGCAACCTTTGTCCTATCCCACCAAAGAGATCACATTGTTAATCTATGTGTAGCATTTGCATCTCTTGCAACAATTTTGAGTTCAGAATGATTCAAATGGTCCAACCTTCTCCCTTTCCCTGTATCTCTCCCATGTCTTTTGATGTTGCTCCTTGATTCGCGATATAAACGCATCCGAAAGTCATCACAACTAGGTATCAACTTACAAAGATTGCATGTCAATGAATCAAAAGGGATTCCTATTTCAGAAACCCTTTTGCAATGGATATGTCTGTATGTACCGTTAATACAGCATTCAACACCATAATAACATAGTGTTCTCTTGGTATGTTTCTCTATGGCCCACAATTTTCCACCATGTTGGTCATCCATTAGAACCTTTGTGTCCAATCTCTCTCCTCTTCTATCAAGATAGGGATCCCAATACCCCCAACATAGTAATATCGGGGGAGGCAATTGTCCTAGAATAAGATTAAAAAACAAATTAGAAAATGATCTACGAACTGCAACTAACAAGTAATAACAAATAAAGTAATGTGAAAATTCAAATTCAAATTAAATTAAAACTTGGGTAATTAACACACCTGAAGTAGAAGCATGTGAACTTATAGAAACCCCATGTGATGGTGATGGTGATGGTGATGGTGATGGGACCAAGAACTTAGTCAAACTTTGTTGGGACTTAACATTGGTAGGCTTCTTCAGTCTCCCAACTGTTCCACTCCTCAACACAACTGTATCATGCAAAGCCTCATCTATAGTAGCAGTGTGCTTCCTTGATTTCTTGTGCTCATTTAGAGAACTAACAATATTACCACTTGCGGCACCAAAGAGAACCATCTATTGCATCGTGTACATTCCACTCTTACTTTTTTCTTGTCCTCATAGTTTGCAAGTGTTGCTTCCACCACCGTGAACAAATTAGGCTCTTGCGTTTGGTTGAAATCATCTAGAAGTTTGATTGCTTGATCAATCTCAAGTCGATCTCTAGCCACGGTTGTCTGCTTTGCTCTGCTACATGAAGGAATTTCATTACTTCCCAACATTGAAATGTGACGTTGATGGGATCCTATTTTCATATGATTGTTTTTGAAGTTACGAACCGTTCGCCCTGCCAAGGATACTTCCCCCATTCCATAATCAATGCCACAAATTTCATAATGGATCTTTATACTAGGTTTTCCATTTTCTGAATATACCTTCACTGTTAGCTTCTCCTTGAAAAACTCTTCATTAAACTATTCACTTTCTGTTCCCAAGATGCCAATACTGTAGGATCAACCACTAACTTGTTCCACTGCCTCGAACACATGATGATCCACTTCAACTTGTTCCACTGACTCAAACACATGATCAACTCTTGGTTGTTTAAGCATAGGTTCGTCCACATTCCCTTCAATGTTTTCAGATATTGGCATTCGTTCCATTACATGTGATTGCAATGATTCAAAAACCATTGTGTCTACTTTCCTCTTAATGCCTATATTTGTTGTTGTATGTTTCCTTGTTTGCTCTTGCTTTGTATTTAAAGGATGTCCAATTGGGCCAATAAATTCAAAAGGATATTTGATGATTTCATCCTCCACAATTTCACAACGAATATCAGCATATGTACAACCTTTTCGACACTAAATTGTTCCAAGGACACAATTCTCTTCACCAATAAAAATTGCAAATTTCTCAACATCACTAGGATCCATCTGCATATTCAAATTTACACCTGCATATTAGTTCATTAATAAAACAAAGAGCTAGGAAGCAAGGTATGCACTTTCAATTCAAATCTCTAAAAAGGATGAAGAAGTATTACTATCGAGATGAAACACCTTGAAACAAAATGTATTGTTAGTGGATTATTCAAATAGCCCTCCTCAAAATAAAGAGTCAAATTCAACGTACCTGCAGAAGATCAAAAGGTGATCAAAACAAGAGATGAAACAGTGTTTAGAGAAATTTACATGTTAGTCCTTATTTACATGTTTCTTGTGTATGCATGATAGCTTTGATATCTGAAATAGTCTTTAGAGAAATTTCATGATGAAGTTGAAAATAAATCAATGAAGCATTGTCTACATAATTTAAAGTTTTGATATTTCAGTTTTTCTGTGCAAGTGTGGCGGGCTATCTCCTTGAGAAAGGTCACATAAGAATTTCCAAGTAAATGTATGGAAACTTGTGTAGACTACTAGATGATTCCATGTCTCAAAAGATTGTTGTGCAGCAAGTCAAACATAACATTGATCTGCCTAGTGATTGAATCGGGCTCCTCTCCGGTGCTCTAACTTTGCTCCTCGGATGAGTTTCTTTACCTTCCACGGAATCCAACCAAACTGTCTACGAGTAAAGAATGAATGTGTCTTAACCCTCTACCTTGAATTGATTTTATACTTTAGATGAAACCCTAATCTCTTGGTGAGATGTACACTTGAGATTAATCTAAATCATTAATGTCTTAAAAATACACTTTATTAGACTCAACAGCTAAATATAAGATTTTCACTTCACTTTATTAAAAAAGTGAATTATATAAAATAGATTTGACTTGGACAACTTCACGCATGTTTGACACTAAACCTATGCGGAAGTTCTTGTCCAAGCTACAAACATCAACTCTCCAGGCTAGCTATAATGCTTCTAATGTGTTTAAATGAAGCAATTTCAAAGGCAAAGCATTTAAAATCATAGGCAGATTGTAATTCAGCATTTTGGAGCTACCCTGAGTGGACCTGATATGTGCTAAGTAACATGGAGACAAAGCTGCTGTGATTTTTTTTCACCTCCCTATTTTTGTTTTTTAAAGAAGATCTGCTTTTGCTCTCCTGATATTTCACTTGAAGCTTAACAAGTCAACCAATGTTTTGTGCTTAGCACATCTTTAGATAAGCAATTAAAGCTTAACTTAGTTTACTTGTTGAATATCCAGTTTCGATTCAATGCCACGATTCCTTGTCTAAAGACATGCTAAAGAACACCAGATAGAATGACAATAATGAGCATAGGTATCACTATCAGCTACGATTTCTCTCAGACAAGACTCCAAGGCCCTCTAACATGTGGCACAAACACTAAGAACAAACCCTGACATAAATGTTGATCAAGGACATAAACAAATCCTCATTATAATTGGACTACGGAAGTTCTTGTCCAAGCTACAAACATCAACTCTCCAGGCTAGCTATAATGCTTCTAATGTGTTTAAAGGAAGCAATTTCAAAGGCAAAGCATTTAAAATAATAGGCAGATTGTAATTCAGCATTTTGGAGCTACCCTGAGTGGACCTGACATGTGCTAAGTAACATGGAGACAAAGCTGCTGTGATTTTTTTTCACCTCCCTATTTTTGTTTTTTAAAGAAGATCTGCTTTTGCTCTCCTGATATTTCACTTGAATCTTAACAGGTCAACCAATGTTTTGTGCTTAGCACATCTTTAGACAAGCAATTAAAGCTTAACTTAGTTTACTTGTTGAATATCTAGTTTCGATTCAATACCACAATTCCTTGTCTAAAGACATGCTAAAGCAAAATAGATAGAATGATAATGATGAGCATAGATATCACTATCAACTACGATTTCTCTCAGACAAGACTCCAAGGCCCTCTAACATTTGGCACAGACACTAAGAACAAACCCTGACATAAATGTTGATCAAGGACACAAACAAATCCTCATTATAATTGGACTACGAAAGTTCTTGTCCAAGCTACAAACATCAACTCTCCAGGCTAGCTATAATGCTTCTAATGTGTTTAAAGGAAGCAATTTCAAAGGCAAAGAATTTAAAATCATAGGCAGATTGTAATTCAACATTTTAGAGCTACCCTGAGTGGACCTGACATGTGCTAATTAACATGGAGACAAAGCTGCTGTGATTTTTTTTCACCTCCCTATTTTTGTTTTTTAAAGAAGATCTACTTTTGCTCTCCTGATATTTCACTTGAAGCTTAACAAGTCAACCAATGTTTTGTGCTTAGCACATCTTTAGACAAGCAATTAAAGCTTAACTTAGTTTACTTGTTGAATATCCATTTTCGATTCAATGCCACGATTCCTTGTCTAAAGACATGCTAAAGCACAACAGATAGAATGACAATGATGAGCATAGATATCACTATCAGCTACGATTTCTCTCAGACAAGACTCCAAGGCCCTCTAACATGTGGCACAGACACTAAGAACAAACGCTGACATAAATGTTGATCAAGGACACAAACAAATCCTCATTATAATTGGACTACGGAAGTTCTTGTCCAAGCTACAAACATAAACTCTCCAGGCTAGCTATAATGCTTCTAATGTGTTTAAAGGAAGCAATTTCAAAGGCAAAGCATTTAAAATCATAGGCAGATTGTAATTCAACATTTTGGAGCTACCCTGAGTGGACCTAACATGTGCTAAGTAACATGGAGACAAAGTTGTTGTGATTTTTTTTCACCTCCCTATTTTTGTTTTTTAAAGAAGGTCTGCTTTTGCTCTCCTGATATTTCACTTGAAGCTTAACAGGTCAACCAATGTTTTGTGCTTAGCACATCTTTAGACAAGCAATTAAAGCTTAACTTAGTTTACTTGTTGAATATCCAGTTTCGATTCAATGCCATGACTCCTTGTCTAAAGACATGCTAAAGAACAACAGATAGAATGACAATGATGAGCATAGATATCACTATCAGCTACGATTTCTCTCTAACAAGACTCCAAGGCCCTCTAACATGTGGCACAGACACTAAGAACAAACCCTGACATAAATGTTGATCAAGGACACAAACAAATCCTCATTATAATTGGACTATCCAAGGACTGTGACTATCACCTATGTACAGTTTATTGCACAATGTACAAAATGCTGGTCAAAATACATTTGGCATGAATTCAGGGTACATAGAAAGAGGCATTGTTACTTCTTTGATTGGAATTACTACCATCTGATAGAATGGCTGGTCATCAACCTCTCCAGCACAATATTTGGGCTTCTTTGATTAAATCAGAGATTTTGAATAGAAAATAAATATGATTAACAAGTACATAAGGAGAAAAAGGTTACAAATTGAATCCAATTTGTGATAAAAACCTTTGATGGATCATGGAAAAAACAGCTCAAAACTAACCTTGGGTGATGATGACTGTTAAATGGCGTGCATCTGCTAGTATTTCCAATAGGACAAAAAGTGGCCACCTTTTTCGTTCTTTCCCAAGCCACAGGTTGAAAAGTATATGTTGCCACAAAACCTTGCAGTACAATGATTTCCAATTTACATTGAAATAAAATTCCTCAATTTAATGAACTTCAATCACAATTTCATGAAAGTAAAGACTGCTAAATATAAAAGTTACTACCAGGTTCCATTTCATGGAAAAGGCTGCTTGCTTTATATCTTTAATATGTCTTAGCCAATGCCTCCCATTACCATGTGCTCAACCAGACATTTAGTATTACAACAAGAAATGCAGTAAATTTGACCTTGATAAGGTAAATATGCCCAGGGGGGTAGGACCCAACAAGAAGAAAACATTGGCTTTATAGGTGATGTTGAGTAGAAGGGTCAAATCAATGCAGGGTCTTTAAGGCTTCAACTCAAACCATTGGTTTATTTAACCTGATTGAGCCAAAGAATACTATGATTAGTTTTTGTCACTTAATTATTTGCTCTTAGCTCTTGGAGCGTACTATGGATAAGACATGTTTGGAATCTTGGAATAGTTTCTATGACTTTGAAATATCCTCTTCTCGTGTGCTACCCACATTAATTGTGAAGTCTGTTCCATGGAAACATATAAGTCCTCACATACCATGATCCATATGCCAATGAGGGTGTCGACAGAGGTACCAGATAGGATAATATCCATGATCTCCTCTCTCTCCTCTATTGGATGGACTATTGGACTCGATGACATCTAGTCTAAGTTACTAGAAATGTGGGGGGAGGCGGTGTTATTAAATGTAAATCCCTGTTTCAGATCTTGACACGGAGGGGATTCAGCTCAAAAAGAGCACTGAAACATTTCAGTGCCATTTCAGGGTAGGGCCCTAACACAATAGGGATGATATATAATTTGCAGAGTCAAGGAATACACAGACTTTCATAGACTGCTAACTTAAATACTACCATAGTTTGGCATCAAGGTTGGAAAAATAAAGAACTGTTAGCGTTGATAGAGAGGGAAGCTGATCACTGGAGAGTATATGTTGAACAGATTAAGAAAAACAATATTAGAATTAGAGATGAGAAAGATACTATGGTTTGGTCTAAGAACCCTGCTGTGTGTATTTCCACTCCTACATTGGGGTATAAAGCAATGTTTGTGAAAGAAAACTGAGTGGTCTAGTGGTGGAAGGCCCTGTGAAAGATTAAAGCTCCACTCAAATCTAAGGTCTGCAAGCATGAACTCCACTCTGGATAAACTTGGGGAAGTTCTTCAAAAACAAAATCGACATGATCCTAGTCATTGTATTTGGTGTAAGATGAACTCGAAACTATTGATCATCGGGCAATTTTCAATATGCATGGGAGGTTTGTGCAGAGATGTAAGAGTTATCAGGATGCAATGGTGGCTGGCAAGGGCAGTCAGTAGAAGAGTGTTTGAATATCTGGATACAGAAGAAGGATTAAAAATATTCCAAAGCTCTCCTGTAGAAGAGTATTTGAAGATCAAAAAGATTCCAGAGCTCTCATTGATCTTCGTATTCACTTATGGCTTGAAGCCATGTAGCAATTTGACATATTCAATCATTGATCTCTGCAAAATAAGGTCCACTATTACCTTTGATAGCAATGTCCTATTCATGTATGGTCGAGCATGTAGTATGGCACTCAAACTCACCTACAAAAGGACAACTTGTCATTTGGTTGACAAATATGGTTAGTTTACTATTTCTGTCATCATTAGCAACAACCTCATTGCCTGTTTTATGCCACGTTTTTAAGATGGCTCAAATGTGCATCGTAGACCTTGCAATCAAACAAAAAACTGTGCATTAGAGAGGTGGTGTTGTATACATCTCACGGGGAAGACTGTTGTTGAGAATATACTGCAAATGACAGACAAACTATAGATGACATTGGACTTGTGAGCATTTCTTCATTTGAATGTTTCTATCCCTCCACCACCAGCCCTTTAAAACCGTTCTTTCATTTTCTACCTCTTTCAACATGGATGGAAATCCAGATGAAAACTATTGCCTTCGTGAATAACATGGATTAAAAGTATTGGTTTTTGTTTCAGCTACAAGAGGGTGATGGTTCCAGGGATTTCTTCCTTGAGGTCCAACAACAATTGACCTCATGATGCATCCCCATGTATTTATTTAAAAATGTTGTTAGAAGTGGAACAATTGGATATCAAAATTTGAGTCCTGGAATGTCCACTTTTTTCGAACCATTGAGTGACTAGTCTACAATGGCATGCTTGCAGATTCTTGTACAATCTACTGTTCAGGAAAGTGCATATTCCCTGCGCCCTATGGCCATTTCTACGAAAGCATTTCTTGTTTTCTTTCATTGCTGCTTCTATTGCTACTCTTGCAAAAAAATCGGCGTTTTTCATATCTTTCTATATTGGTTTTAGCTGAAATTGTACAAAATCAACAAAAACAAGAAAACTAATGAGATCTACCAATTTCATAGTGCAGATTGAAGGTCTTTTGAAAGCAAACAGTGCTTATTCTCCTCCATTTCAGTATTTTTGAACCAATTGCCATCAACTAATCCTTGTAGCTATTCTACCATATGGTGGACTCTGGTTTTGCAAAAATGTCAAAAAGAAACAACATTCTCTTATGAGCATACTCTCTACTGCGTTTTAGAAACAGAAGGTAAAGTGATCAAATGTACTTTGTGGAAGCCACTCCTTGAAAAGATGCTCCCAAAGCTCACTGAAACTATATATAAGTAGTACAAACATGACATCTCATTCAACCTTGATTTGTTGTGAACATTTCAAAAGAAATGAACAATAAAAATGGCACTGGACAATGTTATAACATATATTAAAGAAGAAAAATGATGTCAACATTGTGCTCAAACATAAGTCCATCGATCCTATATATATGCAGCTCTTATAGAACAAGGATACTATCTATTTCTTTCCTTTTAACCTGTTCTTTTTAAAAAAAACTTTATCAAGCAACCTATGTCCAATGTTTTGAGGTATTTAAAAAAGTATGCTTACCTCCTACTTCTTTGGGTGTCCAACCATTTCACCTTCCTATCTACTAGCAACATTTTTTCTCTTTAGCAATGAATTAGAAATCTTGTGCTTCATTTTTGCTCTTTCAGTAAAACACCATTTGTTGGGTTTGGTTTGATGACTGTAATATCTCATTTTATGAAATTAGTTGTAGGTATTTTTGAAGTCATCTATAGAGTAAGGAAATAATCTACCATTTTTCAACAGGTGAAGTACCATGAATCATCTGGAACACTTCTGAGAACTGCCTATGAGATTCGTGAAGCATCTGAAAGGAAAAGAATGCCAAGTGAATATGATAAGAATGTAAATTTTGAATGACACTCATGGTTTCTTCATCCTCCAATTCGAAAAATTTAATGGAATGGTCTTCCTAGAGACTCTCCAACACCACCTGCTCATCTGGATGACTAGATTTGCAGAATATGCACTCCAAAGTCGATATTGCATGTTCCAAAGTAGCTATCTACAAGAATACAAAAATCTAGGGTCTTCATACTTCTTTGTGGATGCTTTCGTTGTTGAATTGCTAATACTTGCTCCTATTGTGCAGGTTTGAAGATAAAATGCAACAAAATGAAGATAAGAAATATACCAAAAATGATTTTGGGCATTCTGGATGCAGAGAAGGTAACATTGCACTTAGGGATGTTCAATCCTCCTCATCAAGAGGGTCCTACTTTCTCAGTGAAAACGAAGATCATTTCCAACCAATACAGAAGAAGGATTAAAAAGATTTGCAGCAAAGACGCGAACTCACCTTCGAAATAATTTGCAAAACCCGCCTGCAACTCTCACCACGGTTGGGGCATTCCCTGCAAAACCCAACAAAAGGCGAACTCTCACCATGGTTTGGGGATTCCCTGCAAAAACCAGCTGCCTAGCTGCAATAATTTTGTAGCAAAGACGCGAACTCACCTTCGAAATAATTTGCAGCAAAACCTTCGAAATAATTTGCAAAACCCACCTGCAACTCTCACCACGGTTGGGGCATTCCCTGCAAAACCCAACAAAAGGAGAAACCTCACCACAGTTTGGGGATTCCCTGCAAAACCTAGCTGCCCAACTGCAAAACGCGAACTCTCACCACACTCTCACAGCAATTTCGATTTTAGGGGGACATTAGGCAGCCATGCACTATAATATATACCCCAACATATTGTATATTGCATAACTAAATAAAAAAACCCTAACCACACTAAATATATGGGCAATATAATGTTATGTTTTTCATGTTTAATTAATACCCCCAATATGAACGGAGGTGGTATAATATTGCCCCCTAGTGAAGACCCCGTGAATTCAAGTTGAATATGGACACAGTGATCAAGTCTTGGGCGTCTTTGATAAGTCTCAAGTCCTTAATGTTGGTTTATCCAACAATACTGAGAGGGGGGTGAATTAGTATTGCCTTCTTTTTCCTAAAACAATTAGTATTAAAACAAGATAAACAATGAATCAACCAAGTAAGAGCACATAAGTATTTGTCGAGTTTGATAAGCAATAGCACGTTTATACAATGTACCTTCAAGTGAACTAAATCCAATGAGATGGCCAATGAATCAATAAACTTAGTAAAAGGATTGTTGGTGCAAAATTCTAGCGATGGCCCAACCCCTATATTTATAGCTTGATTTTAATGCATTCTACCATTGGTCATTGTTAGTCTAGGTTGATGGTTGTTGGCGCTGTAGCGACATACCTTTTGTAATAGTTCGATGTGATATTGTAAAGAAGCGTGCTGCACTGTTTAGTTAATAATGTGTTTTGTAATTAATTAGAATAGTAAAAAAACTGTTGAGAAGATATATAACTGTCTTAGTTTTGTATAAAAAGGGAAGATATGGGACTGTCTCGAGTTTATTCCCAATTTTTAGCATATGAATGTAATCATACCTTTAATAGTATGAATGAAAGATGAACAAATATTTATTCTATTCAGTGTGTTTGACTAAATACTGCACATGAGTTATTTACTGATTTTTGTTGTATGAACTAGATGATTGAATGAATATGATGAAATTATGCAATTCCCTTTCCTAAATTTAGTCTTTGTAATCCCGTCTCGGGTGAGACTGTATCCTTTTAGGATGCTAAAAATGTCGATGCTCATAGGATTATTGTTGGTAATATAGTTTAGAACCCTAGTTCTATATATGAGCCAACAAGGTGGACAATTAATGCATGAAGAAATTAGGAGTGGGAGGGTTAACATATCCCACATGCCTCATACACCTTTCATACTTGCATTCAATCATTTGCAAAGGGATATTTATGGTGAGTGTGATGGATTGTAATGGTGATGGTTAGATAATTTGTAGTATGCTGGTTTGGAAGGTTAATTGTTTACTCTATGGAACATGTTTGTGCCTTGGTGTTGTGATCTTGGGCGTATTGGAATAAATGCATTCATCTCTGGGAATGTGGTTGAGTAAACGAGGTTTCGAATGTTCCTTTGTTTGGGATCCTTAGGTTCGTTTGAAGACTTGTCTCTAAGTGGTTTGGGTTTGCAAAAACATGGGTTCCTACTTTCATGGCTTTGTTTAACTCCATTGGAGCCTAATGGTTTGAGTGTGGAAAACATATTAATGCTTAAGGAAAGGCTTGTTTAACCTGTCATTATAGGTCTTTGTTGAATGGTTTTATCTTCAAAATCTATTTGACGGAGGATTGTGGGGCAATACATTGCAAGAGTATGGAATATGCATCCACGAAAAATGTGTGTTGTGTGAGGCTATAGATTTAAGGAAGCTTTTCAGACCAAGGTTAAGCAAATGGATGTCATTCAAGAATCTATACCCCATTTGGACTAGAGCATTGGAAATCATATGGATGCTCAATAAGCTCAATTTGAGGTCCTTGAGGCCCAAATTGAAGCTCAAGGGAAATAGGTGTATAAGCTACTTTTGGACATGGGTATGCCACATTATAATATGATCCTTGGTTTTGCTAGAAGCTCTCCAATGGTTGACAAGCCTTCACTCTCCATTGGGTCAATTAAGGAGGCATGCATGAAGGATTCAAAAGTACAAGATGTGGATAGCTATGAAGAATATTGGGACAAGTTGATGATGGAGCCAAAGAACAATAGAGAACCAATGATGGAAGAAGCACATAGTGGGCATGGTCGTAAATAAGTGCCTTAGGTTTTTATATGTATTGTCAATTTCTTTTGGTATGTGGTCAATTTGTTAGAATATATAGATATTGAAGGCATAGGCTACAATCTACATATAGTAAGCAAAGTCAATTATTAAGTGATTATTTTAGAAAAAAGTTAACATTTTTAATTAGAATTTAGCATTATTTATAAGATATATTTTGAATTTTAGGACAATTTGTACTCTTGAATGTTTATATTAATAACTTTTTTATATTAATGTAAATATACCCATTTCTATTAAAAAATAATTATTATTTAGTATGTTTCAACATAGCATATTATACTTAATCTAAATTTATCTTAATTATAATTTATCAATTTTGGAGATAAAATCTTCAGTGTAAACCTTTCTCAAATATATTTAAAAATAAAAACTCCATAAAATTATTTAATCCTGGTAGAAATTTAAAAGATAAATAAAATATATCAATAACTATAATATTAAAGTTGTAAATGTATAATTAAAAAAAATCATGTGCCAAAGTAAATATCTTATTCATTATAAAGTAATACAAGAAAATTAATTAAATTAAAAATCTTATGGGAAAACAAAATTTACAATAAAACATTTAATGATATTCCATTTTATTTGATGATATTTTTGTATAAATGCAAGGGTTTAGTTTTTTACAAATTTGAATTTAAATAAGGAAAAAAAATTATGTAATACATAGTGAGAAAATTATACACATTTTCAATGCAATATGAATTCTCACATCTTTATTTACAATATCACATTTGTGACAAAAATAAAATCATAAATAATTTTACATATTTTGATTTCGGATCTTATTTCTATCCTTTTTATCATCATCATTATACTTCCTTTTTTAACAAATAATTTATGAAAATATATTTTGATGAAGCACATTTTTCATCATCTTTCAATGCCATATAATGTTACTACATTATATAACTTTTCTACACAATGATTTTTTATTTTTTACAAATAATTTATGAAAATATATTTTCATGTTATCATATTTCCAAAACATATTTTTCCAACATCTTTACGTACCATATAATGCCATTACATTGAATAACTTCTCTATACCATGGACAATTTTCTTAATGTAAACATTTTAAAATCTTCAAAACATAGGGTTTGGAAAGTGTTCCTTCTTTCCACTTGACTCATTCACATATAATGGCCCCACCAAACTTTGTAGTTTTTCCATATCATTCAAATTCATCTCAAACATTGGAAATCCACCCACCTAGATTTCCATGACTCCCTATCCCCAAACTCTTTAGCTCATTGCAGCTATATGATTTTAAAAAGTTCAAATTTGGCAACTTCTTTATTTAATTTGGGACATTGCCACAAATCTAATCTCTCCAGTTTGTTGAAAGTGGCATCAATTTGGCAAATTTACCCCTTCGCAGAATAATTTGAGGCTCTGCAACTTCTTATGATTTACATCTCATGGGAAGATATCATTATTCATAATAATAGTAAATGCTGTATTACTCACCACGTTCCCACTATTTTAAAAAACAAATATTTGAGCCAATATCCAAGTTAGTTTTCTCAATGAAGTGACTTGAGATATCTCGGGTGGCAATATTAATGTGGGAAATACTAATTTGGAGTTGTTTAAGCTTTCGTATACTAAGTGGCAGTGATACCAACTTCGTAAAATGACCTAAATTAAGATATTGGAATTGTGTAATCTTTCCTATGTCTTCAGGCAATTCAGTGATGACAGTCCAACTCAAATTGAGAAACTCGAGTAATGCAACTTGTGTTAGAGATGTGGGCACTGACTATATCAGTATTGGAGAGATCTAGAACCCTCAAAGAAAAGCTTTATGGAATATTACGAAACAATGGATTTCGAGATAAGATTAAACTCACCAGCTTTGGACATGGGAAATCTTCTGGCAGTTACGGAAAAGTGATATTCTTTTGGAATCGGCCCGTGTCTACCTGCGTGGGAAATCTTTGAGCTGTTGACCTGCACGGCATAAATAATTGTCCTCCTTCTTCCCAGCGTAGATTGCCACAATGTTATATACCTCTCTTTCTAGACATTCACAGGTTTGTTGACAATTATATGGGTGCTCTTCTTTTAAAAATTGACACTCTCAAACAAACCACGATCTGTAACTGAGGTGCGGATCCTTTGAATATGTTACCTCTTTGCTCTTAACAAATCGTTCGGCAATCTAAGTTGGAGGGAAACAAGAAATTTTGAATTTGAAACTGATTGGACCACCCCCATCACATTTGATTTGCTAGCCATCCTACAGCTGGATGGATATTGTTCGCCCGCCTCTGTCACCTCCGCCGGCGGACAACTCCCAAGGTTTTTGATGGCGTGTGGGCAAGCGGCGAGGAAACGGAAGCAGAGTAACGGGCGTGGGGCCGAAAACGACACGTATACCCGATCGTGAAGGAATCTGCAATCTGAAACTTGGAGTTGTCAGCATTAAGGGAGGCTGTTAGATCTAATGCAGCCAATGTATTCGTTAATGTTTTCTATATGTAGTTTGTTTGTTTGAACAGCTCCTATGTTGTAGTATCTGATCCATGTTTATAGGATCTAGCTTAGTTAATACTTGTCCTATATATGTAACTTTTAATCATTAATACAATTGAGTTGAGTGTGTATCTCCTCCTCCTGTCTGTGCGATCTGTGCGAGCCTTTGTGCTCTGCTGTTTTCCCTCCTTGGTTTCTCTACGTATTAGCAGGACTAGGGAATTGTGACTGCCGGAGAGTAGATGCAATCGATTGCAATTTTGAAAAAGATGAAACGTTTTCCCGTCCTCCTGGCCGTGATTTTCACAGGCTCTTTTATGTTTACATGCGTGAGTTCAATAGGAGATTCCAGTGTCATATATAATGTTCAGCAGTATGGTGCAAAAGCGGATGGCATCACAGACAACAGCAAGGTGAGACAGAGTTAAACTTAAACAAATAAATTTGTAGAGACATAGATTATCACAAATAAATTTGTTTGTTTGTTTTGTTATTTTCAGGCTTTTATTGCTGCGTGGAATGCAGCCTGTTCTTCTACTCGATCATCTACTGTGTATATACCAAAAGGAAAATTTATGGTTGGTCCAGTTTCCTTTACAGGACCATGTAAGAATGTTAATATTATTGTGCAGGTAAGGTGCTAATATTCATTCCGGGATAGTTTCAAGAGCATGTGATTTATTTATTTCCTTCAGTAAGATTCATGGAACATGTCTTACGGCAGGTAACTGGGGAACTCATCGCACCAACCGACAATGGTTTATGGATCGGAGGAAATAAATTCTACTGGTTGCAATTCTATCACGTGAATGGTCTAACGGTTAATGGCGGGGGGAGTTTGGATGGACAGGGAGCCTCCTGGTGGAACAACGTCTGTCAAGAAAACCAGCAAGTACGAATAAAGCTATTAGTTGTACTACGATCTATTGTGTAATTATTTTTTAGTGATTTGGATAGCATATATTTGGACTGACTCGTATACATTGTCTGCTTTGCTGTGCTGTGCAGTGCAAACGCGGGCCTACGGTATTATCTCTACCTTTTTTAACATATGCATTTGAGTGTTTCATACTTGGGAGTTTATAACTTAAGTAGGTTATAATGAATGTGAATTTGACATTGTGCTGAAATGGTGATGGGCAGTCTTTACAATTGATGGGCGCTACGAATAGCGTGGTGAGAGACATCACTTCCATAAACAGCAAGCAGTTCCATGTATCCATTGATGCATCAAACAACGTCCTGGCAGAGGGATTGACTATCCGTGCTCCAGCGGACAGTCCCAACACCGATGGAATTCACATATCTTCTTCCAATGTCACTCTTCGAAATATCAACATAGGAACAGGTGGATCATATTTCCCGTCAACATTTTACATATATATTGTTGGAGGAAGGGGAATTATTTTATTAACCTAAATCTTTAACTTTGGCTGTACTACTGCAGGAGATGATTGTATTGGTATTTTGGAAGGAACTTCCAATCTTGCCATTGAACAAGTTACTTGCGGACCAGGTCATGGAATCAGGTGAAATAGTTTGATAAAATTTCAATTGGATTGAGAATATGGGCATTCAATGCACTGCACTGACAGACGATTTGGGTTATTATTATTATGATGCAGTGTGGGGAGCCTTGGGAAATATCCTGCTCTCAATGGAGTCACCAACGTAAGTGTAAATGGAGTTTCTTTCAATGGCACTGAAAATGGAGTTAGAATCAAAACATGGCAAGGAGGAAAGGGCTTAGCCAAGGACTTAACATTTGAAAACCTACGGATGAATAACGTGGGGAATCCAATCCTCATTGACCAATACTATTGCCCACATTGTACTGCCCAGGTGCTCATCATTCTACACCTATCTGAACAGCTTCAGATATATTATTTTTCCACATAGGACAGTTTCGTAGCTTGTTTTTAAGTTCTGTGACATATGACCACTGAAGTTTCGTAGCATTTGAGTTCTGTAACTTACTTTGTTGTTAATATTGGATTGGCCGGTGCAGGAGTCTGATATGAACGTGCAGATTAGTAACGTGGTATACAAAAACATAGTTGGAACCTCCGCAACAAAGGAGGCTATTAATTTGGCCTGCAGTGCAAGCTTACCATGCCAAGATATCAAACTGCATAATGTGAGTCTGAGCTATGGGAATGATGAAGCTCAGTCTCTCTGTAAAAATGCCAAAGGACTTGGTATTACTTCTGTCAAACCCCCTTTGGTTTGTTAGGGTTAATACTTCTACTGTAACGTGTTGGATTTTAGTTATGTCAAACCCCTTCTTTTCCTTTGGTTTGTAAAAGGGCAGATGCTTCCTCTCGGCCAACTTTAATATGTTGGATTTGCATTATTGTAATAGAAATTTGAGCTATGAAAACAAAGAAGCTCAATTTTAAAGTTAATTTTTGTAAGGATCTTTTGTGTTTAGTTAACTTAAATGTTTCTCATAAATTCTAATTCATTATCAAATGTTGTTATAGCTAGCTAGCCATTGTTTTCCACTTTAAAAAAAAATGAAATTCTTCAAAAAAAAAAAAACATTATATTAATAATATTGTTCATTTTAAAAATTAAAAATATAATCTAATCTAATATAGATAGATGATAGAATTAAAAATAGAAAAGGGCTTGAGGATAAATTAATGTAAGAAACACCAAATAAAATAAGAAAGTAGAAAAATGTTCAAAGTTTACAAAGAACAATTAATAGAATCCTAAAAATACAAGTATCAAGGTCAATGCCTTTGAAAAAAATTAAAATGAAAATTTGGAAAAAAATGGAAGTATAAAGAATCATTTTTAGTTTTGTATGTCTTTGATTGAAGATAGTTGAAAATTTCTTTATCATTTAACATTAAAAAATTAGAAATGTTAAAAAATTATACAAATTAGAAAATGACAACAACCTCAACTCCATTACATTTTTCTAACAACCAAGAGCTACAAGGTGGCAATGTCTTTACATTTTGGTAAATTGAGATTTTGTAAATAGATATTGATCTTGAAGGGATGTGAGTTAGCACAAGAGGTCAATTCCTAGAATCTCAAATATGGATAGCCAATTTTATTGTTCCATATCATAAGTGGAGTGAGAGTGAGAGCATTGCATGAGTTAAACTATTTTGATAACTATATCTAGTAAAGTCCTTTTTGTACATGTATAAATATTTTTTTATTAATGTTTAATCACATGTAAACTCTTCACATTTACTTGAAAAAAAGAAAATATCTTTGACATTATCACTTTAATGTTTTTAAAGTATATCAAAATGAAAACAAAGAACACACTTTATTTATTATAAAATAGAATTTTAAGAACAATATGAATGGTTTTGTAATGCCCATTCTTAAAAAACCCATTAAAATAATTTGTATCTATACTGACCTAGATAGATAAATAATAATTACCTTTAAATCTCATAAAATTAACATGTCACTTCTTAATTGCCTTGCCACATTAATTTATAAGAAGTAAATAAAGTGTATGACAATGAATTCCTGCTCTTTCTCATACCTGTTTTGATCCATCAAATCTAAATAACAAGAATAATCATACGAAAAGGAATTAGTGAAAGGGATATTTGATCCATTAACGAGGCATACAGACAACCATTCGTTTCCTGACGCCGCTAAATATGTTCATAGTAGGAAATTTCATGAATCATTAAACACAATGATTTGAAAAAAAAAAATATCGCTGAAATCTCAACGGCTAAAATAAACGCAGAGTAGTCTCAAATAATCTGAAAGAAAGATGATAACACAGACAATTTAATGTAGCTGACTGATTTAAGGAAACATCAAGGTGATTGGGTTAAGCATACTAACCTGAATTTGTACGAGCAGAAATCTAAAATGCTTCGAGAATGGATGAAGTTAGGGTTGAGGCTTATAATATTTATAGCAACAACAATGAGGAGGGTAGGGACGCTTCGTGGGTCCATGTGCATTATTGTGGATGGACAGACCTGCATCGTTTTTGTGTTAGTTATCTAATCATGGAAGGGAATCAACAAATGAAATTGGAAGGGAATCAACAAACACATCAGGACCGAAGGAAACCAACTAAAAGATGGAAAATTTGTTTATCTTTCCTCCCTGGCTTCTCAGAAGTTTCCATGCATGAGTGTCATGAAACTATTTTTTATTTTTATATCAATTTATTCAATCTTCATTTCAGTGGTATGGGACCAATCAAGTTCTGAAAAAATGGCTTTAGAAAGGAAAAGAAATTACATTTCGAAAAGTTAAATGTACTTCCATGACAATAATGAAAATGAGTAGTCTATTTATTCTACGTTTTGGACTTTACGGTGGGTTTTGGTGTATTTTTTAAATATTTCCAACCCCAAGAAAACTAGACAGAAAATATGCTGGTAAAGGTTGAAAAAGTAGAATATTTAGAGTGAAAATAGTAGTATTTTCTACATGAGGGACTAATAAAGGAGAATAAAAACTAATTAAATAAATTAGTTAGATAAAAGTATGTTTTATGAACACGATAACCTACAATTATGGGTTCAAAAGGCCAAAATAAATAAAATGAAATGAAATAAATGCCAATGAGAATAGCATGATACAAAAATGGGGATGAAGGTGAAAGAAGAGGATCCTAGCAATGGTATTAATTATTACACCAACTACTTTGTGGTGATTATAAATGTGTAGTGTAGTCATGCATTTTACTAATCATCTTGATCCATTTCACAAGTTACCATTAATTTTTAACATTTGGAAAGAATCATGAGATAGTTCAAATATTGGGTCGAACTTTGTATGAATACAAATGCACTTTTTATATACTAGTTTGGAGATATGATGAACGGACTAATAAAGGAGAATAAAAATTAATTAAATAAATTAGTTAGAGAAAAAGATGTTTTATTAACACGATAACCTACAATTATGGGTTCAAAAGTCCAAAATAAATCAAATGAAATGAAATAAATGCTAAAGAGAAAAGAATGATACAAAAATGGGGATGAAAGTGAAAGAAGAGGATCCTAGCAATGGTATTAATTATTACACCAACTACTTTGTGGTCATTATAAATGTGTAGTGTAGTCATGCATTTTACTAATCATCTTGATCCATTTCACAAGTTACCATTAATTTTTAACATTTGGCAAGAATCATGAGATAGTTCAAATATAGGGTGGAACTTTGCATGAATATAAATGCCATTTTTATATACTAGTTTGGAGATATGATGAACGGACTAATAAAGGAGAATAAAAACTAATTAAATAAATTAGTTAGATAAAAGGATGTTTTATTAACACGACACCTACAATTATTGGTTCAAAAGGAAAAAATAAATAAAATGAAATGAAATAAATGCCAATGAGAATAGAATGACACAAAAATGGGGGTGAAGGTGAAAGAAGATGATCCTAGCAATGGTATTAATTATTACACCAACTACTTTGTGGTCATTTAGTGTAGTCACGCATTTTACTAATCATCTTGATCAATTTCACAAGTTACCATTAATTTTTAACATTTGGAAAGAATCATGAGATAGTTCAAATATTGGGTGGAACTTTACATTGATCAATACAAATGCACTTTTTATATACTAGTATTCCACAGATTTGGGCTTATGTGGTATTCTTAGCAAGGAATGGAATAACTTTGTGTTAAACCTTTATTTAGTTGGCATCAAAATTACAAACACGTAGGACGCTTTAGTTTGGGATTGGCCTAGTTCTGATGGTTCCCTCAAAGCAAAGAAGGCTTATGATTTTATATTAGCTGAAAATGTTAGTTCCCCTCACAAGTGGTATGCCTCGAAGATCTGGAAATGGAAGATTCCGGTAAAATCATCTGTTTTCTTTGGCTATGTTTGGAAAATCATGTGCTTACCTTGGACAATTTAAAAAAAAGGGTTTGATCGAGTGTGGCATATGTTTACTCTGTAAATCTGATACAGAATATGTAAACCATTTGTTTGTTAACTGCTCTTATCGTTCAAACATTTGAGTGATTTGAAATCAATCTTTAAGTCTAAATCATTCTTGGAAAACAAATAGTCTGCATGAGAGCTTCTAGAATCCGCTAAAGATAAATGCATGGTATAAGGAGATCCATATATTTATAATGTGGGAAATCTGGAAAAGCAGGAATATGATGATTTTCAAAGTTATTAGCACTCATTTTTCGCAGGTTTGCACTCAATCCATCAATCACTTCTATGTGTATTGTAATCCTTTTTCTATTCCAAAGAATAGGATTGTCATTAGTCCTATTTTTTATGCAAATATTTCAATATGATAATTTGATGGTGCTTACCAAAATGGTTTGGGGGGGGCTGGCATTTCTTTACATATCAAAAATGGTTTTTGGTGCAGGATAAAAATTGCAGTTGGACCTAGATCAAACAACAAAGCACAGTTGATGACTTGTTAAGGTATCCTTTGGTATGCAAATAGGCATGGCTTGCAAAGCTTACAAATTGCAGGTGATTCAAAAGCCATAATTGACTAGGAAAATGGTATTCATGATTTGGCAGCTCTTCACTTGTCCTCATGGAAAAACCAGATTTTGGACTTGAGACAATATTTTCCCTTTTTATCCTTCACTCACATATACCAAGAATTTAATGGTGACGATGATAAGCTTTCAAAATATGTTGTGGGTATTTTTGATGGAAGTGTCTTAGTACGTTGATCAGTGTGTACTTTATTCTTTTAACAGATATGCACATATATCTAGAGTTATAGAGTCTTCCTATTGAATTTCTTGTATGCAGTACTATTTTATATATCTTAGATGGTGTCTATCCGGCCTTTTTGGTTGGGAGTAGTTATTTTTTATGTCGCTTAGACTACAAGTATTTTGAAAGATGTAACTTTAATTTGCAATGAATAACAAGTTAATTTTTTTCTGCTTGAAAAAAATATGATGATGACATTGCAAAAAGGTAGAATTTCATTTTTATGTTTGAAAAGTAGTTAAGCTGTGAAATTCCGAAAAAATAGTCTTATATTGTTAAGGCGCGTAGGACAAATTGAAAATAAATGTTGCTCATCCCAAATTCAGTGTGAATTTGAGATATGGAAATAATGAAGTTCAATATTCATGGAAAAATGCAAAAGAGTTTAAAGTAATTCTACCAAGTTCCCTCTACTTTGTTAAAGGGTGAATGCTTCCTCTAAATGCCAACTCTAATATGTTGGATTTTGCATTATCTATCTTGTAGTATTAAATTAGTTTAAGATTGTTATGGTTTATGATTCTCTTCGTTTAAATATATCCTCATTTGTTTAGGCTACTCCTTTGTTGATTGGTTTAAGCTACTTTCATCACTCGTCAGTAACAATATTTTGGAAATCAAACTTTCCAACATGTTAGTACACCTTGTTTCCTTTATTTGCTAAATTATAAATAAAATGAAAAAAGTACTTGTAGGATCGAGGAAAGAAAACACAACTTATGGAATTAAAATTCCATTATCCAATCAATCACTAATAGTGATGATTTTTACTATCTCCCTAGTCCTCTCCTAAGACCAAGAAGGTATTTCAAACCATTAAAACATATTATACTAATCTAATAATTTTATACTCAGCCTCCACTCTATCAAAAAATTTACAAATTAAAACATCGAAAAGCATTTTTGGGTTAGATATGTGAGATGATATGGGTGGCATTAAACCTTATCCATTGGCGTAAATCTCTTCATCATCACCAATAGTTCTAATCCTTTTGGGATTGTGAATATTAATTATTACACAAAATACATTACATTAATTAAAGAAGATGATGATGATGATGAACATCTACTAAAACCAAGTTTGGTATATCAAAACTTTAAAAAGGTAAGGAGTCACTAGTTTTAATTTATAATGTTATTTTCATGTTCAAAAAACTTTATGATAAGCATTCCCATATTACCATAGGTTTGATGAATTAAAAGGTTAGGAAGTCATTTTTGTTTGTAAGTAAAAAATTATATATTAATAATAAATAGAAAGGTTACATCTACTATCCATCAATTCAAACTGAACTGCTAGCTATCTAATTCTCATTGACTTTCATACTATATGAAAGGTTGTGGACACGCCCAAAATTTGACCCTCCCCATAGGGAAAAGAAAGCATATGTTTCTTTTACAATTGATATCTGTCCTTGATTCCTTACTACACATCTAATTACTTATCCAAACTAAGATCATCACAACTTCCCCAACTTAGGTTATTTCCAAAAAACTGTATTAACAACTCACTAACCATGCTTCTAACCAAATATATAGGAGACTATTATGAAAAATGATCCACTGAAGCAACCCTAAACTCATATAAAAAACAGACTTTCAAGAGGAACTAAGGAACCTAGTTTCTTCCGCTCTGCTTCGACGACTCGGCTGGCTATGACCACCCATGTTGCATGTTGGGTTCTTCCATATTACCCCCTCCTCGTTCTCTAGATAGGAATGAAACACTCTATTGGAAGGCAATAACATAAAGCTTCTTTTGAATTAATTATGAGTTTGCATGGTGCACCTTCCTGCATTGCACATGAATTTCATCTCCTTTGTGCTTATCTTCCTTTTCCAGAACAATTCGCCCAAGCATGCCTTTAATTACCCAAAATAGGAACACATTCCTATCATACAGATATTGGCGATCACATGAATTTCCTTGTTCAGTGATCCATGGTTCCAGAGCATCAAAATCCTCCGTCATATTGGTTTCCTTCAGTTCAACCTATAGATCCTTCTCTTAATTTCCAATTTCATCCTGCACTACTCAACACTACTCAAGGGATGGTGAATTTAAAAAGCCACACTGCCTACATAGGGAGAGGTTTTTCTCTATTATCCCTATGCTTTCCCGAACCAATCTCTCTCGCAGAAGGCCCACTTGACTCCATGTTATCCTTTCCACCTCTTATAGGAATAGTTGCGATAGAAGTATCTTCTTCTGACTGCTACTACTTTCCATCACCTTTGTAACCATGCACCTTATCATGCAAAGCATCTTCCAAATGATAACGACCCCCTGTCCAAATCACCATAAATGGAAATCACAACCAACTAGATTGACTAGATCACCAGATAGCTTGCCATATCCTTAGAATGACCTTCTGTACTAAACTCCCAAGCCTTCATCCTCCCTCGATCTAACTCACCATTAATTGTTCAGACAAAATTCATGTCACCCACCTTGCTCCCACCTTGCTTCATAACTACCTTGACCATGGTAGATACAATCATGTACTTATTGCGTATTTATGCTTGTCGTTCCCTGCATGTTATCTCTACTTCTATGCATGGAGTAATTACCTCATGCACTCTCCCAGTATTCACCCTTGGATCCGAGGAAGGATAGGAAGGTCTTTATTGTAATATATATTTTGAAATTGCAACCTAATGTGGGTGTACACCTGATATCCTTAGATAAATACATTTTCATCTTGAACCATCTTAGTGTCACAAAGATGGAAAATTATTTTGACCCATTTCATTTTAGGAATTGTCCAATGCCCTATTTCACTGTGGAGCTCATGAGAGTGTTATGTAAGTACACCAAATTTATGTGTGGAGGAAAAATCCAAAATGAATAAGTACATGAGTTATCCAATAATTCCTTAAAGAATAGGAGCACATCCTACAAATACCTTGGTACATTCCTATATCCAATTCCTCATTCTCATTAACAATGACTACATGACCTCTCTATATACCTATTCACTCATTTTAAATGTAGGCCCTTTCTTAAACTAATAACTTTTACCTCTAAATTTACTTAATTACAAATACATTTAATCTCATATATGACCCACTTGGGATCATATCATATACATTTAATCCCACATGTGCCCCCCTTGGTTCATGGCATAACACCCTTAAAAAAATTTGAAACCAAGTAATTGGATTTAATTATGTTCCTACTTTATTGTTTCCCCTGATGATGATCCAACCATCCAAATTTCATTATTCTTGATCTCAATCCTCGATAGGTAATTGTTGCATAATTTTCTTCCCTCTGATTCCATTTGTATTATTGTGACTTCTCTGATTTGTTGAAGTTACTTCTCTCTAATGATATCTATTGTCAAATAATTATTTTCTGATGCACTACTCCATGAATACCGTTTGTTATTCCATCTTCTAGTGGTGTCGATGTAGAATTTTTTTTGTTGAAATTTTCTTGGCAATGAGGGTATCGATATGGTTTCACCTTTGATGGTTTCCATTTATTTTTGACATGCCTATAATCAATATTATTTTCAAAGACAATGACATCCTCTATTCTTTATGCTTGGTATTTGTCTATTTGATTACTCTAGTTGTTGATATAATACCATCATATTAGACATGTACATCCTCAAGCTGGTGCTCAACTTCTTGTGTTGTTTCATTTTAGGGTGACCTTCTTTGATCTTGTATTCATTCTTATTTTGTAGCTGCAATGTGAGGCCATACATCAAATTATTATATCATTATTTGATTCTAGATTTCATTTCTTATTTGACATCCTCCGTATTTAAGGCTTGTTAAACCTTCTTGCAGATAATTTCCTCTTCGAGATTATTGGTAGTCCTTCATCCAAGCTCCTTGTTTTTTTTTCATTTTGACCATGCTTATTTTGTTCTTTACATATCTTGAAGTCATCCATTAGGATTTTAGTATGGTTTAGTAATCTACATATTTCTTCATCCTTCTTTTTGAATTCTGCCATTGACTCATCATTTTCCCACTTTCCTTTCCTATTACTTTCAAGGTTCAATTTATGAAAATCCTTAATGAGTGCTTGATTGAGGTATCATATATTGGATAACTCGTCACATTTCTTCTTGAGTTAATCTTTTTCTTCTTTCAATTCTTCTTGAGTTTTATTTGTCTCTTCCATTTTTGACTCCTTCATCCATCTTTTTGAGAAGAGTTCTTCAAATATTTACCATGTGTCACATGCTTTAGTATTTATACCATGAATGCTCCACCACTTAAGAGATTCAACATCAAAATAAATACTTTCTACGTAAGTTTTTTCAACTTTTTTATTCACAATCCTTAACCATTACTTATGATCAACTCCATTTTCCACTCCTTTAAATATATGTCTTTCCATTGATTCTTAATTGAGGTTTAACCAAAACCATTCAAGTACCATCTCACTATCTTAAAAATAATGATAAAAAATAACTATTATTCTATTTCCATTAAATTCTCATGTGTTTTCTATTTCCATAAGCTTTTGAATCACCTAAATTGGGCATCCCAATCTAAGGTTATGTTAAATCTAAGTTAGCATATATTTTAAAACCTTGATTTGGAGACTATCTTGCTACCTGACCTTCCACCTAAAATTCCCCCTTGTATAAGATTGAAAATAATTTTTGTAGTATAATTATATGTCTCCTATACTAGGCCATAGGTTTGAGTAAATTATGATAAAGCTAGAGAAATTAATGGCAACAATTCAAAAACTTGTTTAATTTGGCCCTTTTAAGAGATTAAACCTATACAGACTGCCACATGTTTAATTTTTTGGATTAACTTTTGAAATTTTAATTTGAAATGCTATGGTCCATCTATTATCCAGTTAAATAGGTTGGAATTCATTTAGATCTCTAAGTATTCGTAAATAATAGTTTTTCTTAGAACACCTGTTTGAGATTATTTTTTGACTAGTCAAAAGCCCTATATTCCACATGATGTATATTTAAATTATAGTGAACTAGAATATGAAATTTTAAACAAAATCACTATGTGATTTATTGTCATTTTACTAAACATTTATCTATATTAAAAACTATCATAAAAAAAATTATTACAAAGATGGCCAGATAAGTTGTTTTGAAGGATCCAAGCCACGTATCATATGCTCTGATACCAAATGCTATGTAAATAATATTTAAGATAACATAGTATAGTAGAGTACACATAGTATGTATCTTGAAGTGCTACTTTGTATCGTCATAATAATGTACTTATAATGGAAAGAAATGTTAAAAATGCTTTATTGTGTCTATGATGCAAGAAAATAGTGATCATATCCCTAAAGGTAGAAACCTTTATGAAGGAGGGAAAGTTTGCACCAAGTGAGAATGAATCGTTCTTGACCATTTCATTAAATTTGTTTATAATTTAGAAATTGGACTTCAAAAGTGTGTACATTTTTTACAAATGTGTGAGTATCAGTATTTCCAAAATTCAAATTTGAATGAAAAAGTGTGAATACTAGTGTTTCAAAAGTATGAATAATTTTTTATGATAGTGTCAATTTGAATTTCAAAACTATGAAATTTTATTGTAAAGTTGTGACTTTTGATTTTACAAAATTCAATATCCAATTTATGGAAATTTATATTTATATTTTGATGTTGTCAGTTTCATATCTAGATGTGGATATATGTAATTCCAGTAGTAATGCAAAATATTTTATTTGTGTATGTAAATGCATATCTATCATTATGAAACACATTTCTAAATATATAAATACTATTTAAAAGGAAAAAAGATTAATATATCTCCATTGAAATGATAAATTATACATTTTCGTAAATATTTTTAAAGTGTTATACAATAAGGATGCATGCCATTGATACCAATGTGGGCACATGATATATATACATGTACAACATGAGGAATATGATGATATTCACCTACTAACCATGGCACCTTATTTGGGAACATTACAACTAGATTACTATGGAAATGTTAAGAATCCTCACATTTTGGTGTAGGAGAGGAGAGATAAATTAAACTTTACGATTTTGACTGAAGTGATCTATAAAAAATATCAACTTCTAATTTATAAGTTCTCCCATGATAGAACACATTAAACAGTGATAAGTATGTAATTTATTTTTTCAAATAAAATATCATTCATCAACATCTCTATCATTCTCACCATGTTGTTATATATGTTATTGTTATTCCTTAATCAGTGAAAAACTATTTTCATTTATTTTCACTTTATGTCCATTCCATTGTGGTTTTGGTCACCATGCCGAGGTGACACCACTCACATTGATGTCCATTTTTCCCTTTCTTCCATTAACCTAGTATTCCTTTTGTAAACATTTTCCATACAAATGTTTGATATATTTATATGTTCTATCGGACTTCCACCTTTGAACGTCTAACTAGTAACACTCAATAGCAGCATTAAATTATTGATAAGAATCTCCTTTTTCCTACCCATAATTGTATATTTGGATATGGTGATTGTACTATGATTATTTGACCCTCTATAACATAACTCTTATAAGATAATTCATCTATAATATTTTTGCATACAATTAATCTCCAAAAATAGCTCATTGCATGTGTAATTTGATTTTATTCATCTCGTGTTCCCTTTAATTTTCAGGGATCCAATTCAACAATAATCAAACCAACATGACTCATTACATACAAGAATAAATCAAATGTGGAAAGACATTCTCTAATTTTTCAGTTCAACTGACTAAAGAGGGGTAAAGTATCATACAATTTACGTTGACCATGATGAAAATCCCTAAATGTATGGGTATCCTTATCTACAACAATAGTACAACAAATATTTCTCACTTGGTTTTGGGCCCAAAAACTTCTCCTTTGAGTATATACTTGATAATGTTCATGTCATATTCTCTCAACATCCCAATCTCTCTAAAAGATATGTAATTGAAGCCTACCAAACCTCACAACATAAAATACTAATGTGATATGAATTGAAGTCGCTCTCCATCTCAGGCAATGCAATGATGCAATTTGGATATGTTTGATCTCTAAAGGGGCTCTGGGTTAAAGAATAAAGGGGCCAACGTTTGTTTAGAATGGTCTTTGTGGTCAAATTATCAAGATGATGATTAAAGTTGAAGAATGTGATCTAGTAAATTTCAAGAACAGAATCGAGATAGAAGTAACAAGTGAAATATTATGAAGGGATAATTCCAGATGAAGATGTATTTGATAAATGGTGCTTTTTGAACTGGGAATTAAAAGGGGTGATATTAAACTCTTATTAGGGATTGGGGTTTAAATATGTTTGTGTGTTTTTAAATTCTAAGGCATTAACAAGACAAGTGCTACATTATGGTAAATTGATATTGTTGGTTCTATGGAATATGTGCATTTATGGAAGGCATATCTTAATCTAGAAAATTGAGGACAAGCTCAATAGTCTTTGTGGCTTGAGTTTCCTTCTCTTCCAACATACCTACGACCTTTTGTGGACTTGTTTTCCAATAGGTTTGGAAAAGTGTTTATCCCATATGAAATATGTAATTCATTTCGAAGAATCCCTAGAGTGTGTATGGAAATTTATCTAAAGAAAATATTTCCTCCTTTTATTTCCATAATGGTAGTGGTTGGGGTTCATCAATAGGAAGTGCGTTATCTAAATCTTCCTAATGCTTTTTACACCCATCAAACCTAGGACCATCTTATGCATGATTTCCCATATTGGAAAGCCTCCATTGTAGCTTATGACGGAAAGGGTGCTACAACATCGTCAACCCCAATGAGAAAGGTTGGGGGTTCGATCCATGGTACCAAGGAGGTTTATACCAAAATTAAGCCTGATGATTATGTTTCTCATCTGTTGCAAAGTGTTGTAGGTAGCACTAATATAGGTTTGTCTCCAAGAACTTATAAGGATACTAAGGTACCTATCTTGCAATAGGTATACGATTTAATTATGGGACAATTGATAGCTCACAGAGGAAAATAATTATGTCTATTTCAATTGTAAGACCTATCAATGTCTAGACTCAAGGTATGGATGTTCATAAGGGTGGAAAGTTAAGTCTATCAATAGGAAGAGGGATTTGTCTCCAATTCTTATGGACAAACCTAATAGAGCAATGACTCCCGCTCCTCGATCAAAGTCATTCAAGTAAGTTGTTTCCTTTTCCCCAAAAAACGGTGCATCCTCCTTGGATAATATAACATCAAGAAACAAGGTCAATAGTCTTGAAAACCCACTATTCTTTGAATTTATATTCTATTATTTCTTGGAATGTGAAATGATTAATTATCCTTGGTTGGAAGAAAATTTTATGGGAGTCTTGCAAAATGTTAAGGTAGATATGGTATTTATTCAAGAAATGAAGGATGTTGGATTTGAGCTTCATACTTGGATAAGTTATTTTTGGTGGCTCAGGTTTTGTGTTGTGTGGAGAATATAAAATTGCATGGTTGAGGCCTCCCTTCAACTCTTTGATCCTAATTGGGATAAGAAAAATATATATTTTGGAGGTTGGTTTACTTGGTGTAAGAAAGATTAGATAGGTTGTATGGATTTCATAGTTATATTTCCTATTTTTGTAAAATTCATCCATTTGATGTGTTGATTTATGGAATTGGTTTAGATCACCTACCCATTAAAACTTCCATTTTTGTGGGTCATGATATTCCCTCAAGGCCTTGTTATTTGTATAAATTAAATGTTTCTCATTTGGATTCTCCTAATTTCCATGCTCTCAGCCATCATATTTGGAACCTAGTTCCTCATCCTATTAATGATAGGGGTTGAATGATTTGGTGGGAGGGATCCATTCAAAGGGCTGTCAAATTTATGGATGGTTGGGGGCGTACTATTGCTCACAAGGATAGATGAGAGATTTGAGAAGCTAGGAGGAGATTGGAAGAGGTAGATATTATTCTCCTTGAGGAGGACCTTCATAACTCTATCCTTCAAAAATATGCAACATATTTGGATTATGGGGTGTGTATTGACCATGAGTATATTGCAAGAGGTTCCAAAGTTTGTTCCAAGATACAATGGATTAAGGAAGGAAATGAGGGATCCAATTTCTTCTTTTAATTTCTAAAGAATAAGTTGGTTTTCCTTCATAGAGAGGATGGTTCACTTGAAGAAGATACATCTAAGATCCTATTTTTGTTCAAGGATCGCTCTAAGACTCCTCTTTCTCCACTAACAGAGTATTTGGTTGCAACTAGGAATGATTGTTATAGGGTGGTTCCACACAAGGTCTCTACTGATGACAAGGTAGGTTGGATAGGGACCTTGCAAAGGATGAATTGTTTGCATCTATCATCTCCATGCATAATAATAAATCTACAGGAATTGTTGAGCACTTTTCCTATGTAGCGGCATTTTTAAAACCCTAATTTAACTATAAACTTCATACCAGATTAAACAACTATTTCACAAAAAAATAACCAGAAAATAACAACAAAGCAAGACCCATAGAAAAAGGTGAAACACAATCCATGACACAAAGTAAACCAAGATATTATCTATTAATTACCAAAATAACCATTTTATTATTCCTCCCTTACCCTTGAATGGATTGGAAGATGCAGAACTCACACTGATGTCCTGTCTCGTAAACTTACAACCCTTACAATTTAAGAAAGGTCTGGAAGTGTCCTCAATAAATTGATGCCAAATACCTACCAAGCACTCCTTATTTATACCATGCTTATGGACCATTTTTTCAATAAAAATTTCATTTAATCCCTCTTCTCATGCAACAACTCATAATAACCCATAACAAACAACCAATTAATTAAAAAATGACCATTACAATTAGCAACAATCCCCAATAGGACCCCACTTCTATACATTGAATCCCCTCAAGTCAATTAGTACTTGAACCATGTCTACATACAATTTGATAACTAATCTAATCTACATGCTAATCTTCAAGAGCTTTCCTCTCATGGGCGCAACCTCATTGAACCTCTCTACAACCTCTTAACCTTGTCACAACCTCCTCTCACAACCGAAACATGAAAGGAGTTTTGAGGTAAAAAATGGGCCTCAAAATAAAAAATGTACCATCAAAATTCACTTTATAAGAACCAATAGGATTCAAGATGATGATGTCAACCATGGGGGTAAAATTTGTAGAAAAATTTAGAGGGAAAAGAAAAACCCACTTTTTCTTATTGTATTTTTGACATATCTCCTTATCGGTTCACCCAACTTTTAAGTTTTGGCACTATTTGAATGTGGAATTGAAATACACATCCAATGCATATCAACACTACATACGTTTGAGGTGCCTACAACCTAAAAAACAATAAAACAATAAAAAATGTATTTTATGTATTAAAATACATTATTTTTTCATTTTTTTTGTTTTTCATGATGTGGGTGCCTCAAAAATATGCCATGTGTGCATTGGTATTAAATTTCATACATTAATAGCATAATAATATAAATGCATAACCGAGATCACTAGAAGAAAGACAAATCACAAAACATAAAAACAGAGTTTAATAATCCTGGGAAACCCAATTGGGAAAAACCCAACAACCTTCGTATAGAGATGATAATCCTGAGATTAGAGTACAAAGATAAAAGAGAACATGTGAAAATGCTTTCGATAAGTGGAAACCCCAAAACAACTTCCTTCTCCAACTTATGCAAACTTATTCTCTCTCCCAAGTGATGTGCAAATGTCAAGTGGGTGAATGAGCTAATGACGTGCACTTTACCTCTTATTTATACAAGTGCAAAACAAGAAAAATCACTAACTGGGCCGACTTCTCCTGGGGGCAATTAATAATTTTATTTTTAATATTTTTCTTTTGTTTCTTTGCACCCCAAGGTTTACATTGATTCTTTCATGTGTTTACATAAGGAACTACATCAGATTAATCTCCCTTAGGAGGTACAATCAAGTACAATGAAAGTACAATAAAATACAATGAATAATATCTTCCGAAGTTGCACAAATCCAACACTCCCTCTAAACGAGGAAGGTATTCGTCAGTCTTGATCTGCATCACAACATCTAGGTTTCATCTTGTACATCCATTCTATCTCCATCATCTCTATACATACTAAAGGTTTTCCACACAGTCTCATTCCATCGAGAAGTGTCGTCATGCATCATCTTCACCAGTCCTTCGGTGAGTCCAGGAGAATCACTCAATCTTGGATTCAAAAGAATCTCTCAATCCTAAATATATGAAACATCTTCACTATTCCTTAGGTGAATCAAGGAGAATCAATCGATCCTGTATTCAGGAGAATCTCTCAATCCTGAATATCTGAGACATCTTCACCAGTCCTTCGGTGAGTTGAGGAGAAT
This sequence comes from Larix kaempferi, assembly GCA_027924585.1. Lineage (NCBI taxonomy): Eukaryota > Viridiplantae > Streptophyta > Pinopsida > Pinales > Pinaceae > Larix > Larix kaempferi. The sequence goes on along the minus strand of BSBM01000637.1, from coordinate 10,483,418 downwards.
CACTCGATCCTGGATCCAAGAGAATCACTCAATCCTGGATATTTGAGATTATCAGCTATGCCATATCTTCTATACCATTTTCTACCTTTCTGTCTCATCTGTCGATGGGGTCCTCCCATACCTGGCTGAGATCTCAGACGAGCAAATGAGCATGAGCATTTACTAACTGTCTGACTCCTCTACCTATGGGATTTCTCCCGTATTTGGCTGAGTACCAGGACAGTAGAGGTACCTGTGCAATCACACGGCCAACTGCTGACTGTCCTACTCATATTCCAATGGGATTTCTGCCATACCTGGCTGAGTAACTAGACCGTAAAGGCACCTGTGTGAACCCGACCAACTGCTGACTATCCTACTCATCTACCTATGGGATTTCTCCCATATTTGGCTAAGTAACTAGACTGCAGAGGTACCTGGGCAAATAAAGGGAAGCATCTCAATGTCATCTTTCCCTCTCAAGGAGGGACACGTTCTCTTTGACTCCAAGTCTTCTGCAAAATTATTCAAACTTCACCCTAGGAAGAGCCTTGGTGAGAACATCTACAGTCTAGTCATCTTTCAGCATGTACTGTAACTCAACCGCACTTCTCTACACCATATCATGAATGAAGTGATATTGAATCTTCATATGCTTCAACCTGTTGTGAAATATAGGTTTCACTAACATCTGCACACAGCTCTGGTTATCACAGTGAATCATAGTCAGCTCTAGCCGAACAATCCTGCTAGGAGTTTACGAAGCCAAACTAATTCTCAAGCTGCTGTGCTAGCAGCCATGTACTCGACCTCTACAGTACTGAGTGCTATCGAGTTCTGCTTCTTGCTGCACCAGGAAATAACTATAGAACCCAAACTGAAGCAACATCTGGAAGTACTCTTCCGATCTGCAACACATCCGACCCAATTTAAGTTTGGAAACCCTTGCAATCTTAGGTCACAATCTAAAGCATTCTTCAATCCATATCCCACAGTGCCATGTAAGTATCTAAACACATGTTTTGCAGCAATCCAGTGAAATTGCCTCGGTTCGCACATGAATTGACTGAGGGTATTCACAACAAAACATATATATGGTCTAGTGTTGGTCAGATACATCAATGAGCCAATCAACTGGCAATACATGGTGGGATCAATCAAATCAGAATATGAAGTAGAATCTCTCAACTTCTTCCAATTTGCATCCATCGGAGTAGTCATGGACTTGCAATCCAACATTCCGAATCTCTCCAATATATCAATGGTTTATTTTCCTTGTCTTAGTAAAATCTCTTTTTGCCTCTATCATACTTATAATCACAAGAACTAGTACATCAATCAAAGATTCTTTATTTCAAACTCAGAGGCAAGATTCTTCTTACACCATACAATAATTTTCTCATTTCCTGTGAGAAATAGGTCATCACAATATAGTACCAAAATCAATGGCTCATCATCTGCAACCTTGAAGCAAAGGTTGGGGTCTGCATCATTCTAATGCACCTTCCATCTCATAGCTAAAGCAATAGAAATGATCGATCTGATGGAAGTATATCAAACCACAGAAGTAAATGTCTCATCATAATCGACTCCCTCTTTCTAAGAGAATCCTCTGGCAACAAATCTAGCCTTGTATTTCCACTAGTACAAAATGAGAGATAAGTGACCAAAAAAATGACCAAAATCCACATATAAATGACCACATTTGAGTTGGTGACCACTGGTAGCAAATTAGTGGCCATATATCACGCGACCAAAAATGTGGTCATATTTAGCTTGGTCATTTATAGCTTATCTTGTGGTCATATATTTGGTCTTATATTTGGTCATATATTTGGTCATTAATTATCACAATTAATGATCAAATTTATGACCACATTTTTTGTCACGTGATAAATGACCGCTAATTTGCTACCAACGATCGCCAACTCAAAAGTGGTCATTTGTATGCATATTTTGGTCAATTATTCCTCATGTTGTATTGGTGGTCATTTGTATGCAAATTTTGGTCATTTTTTTAGTCATTGATCTCTTTTTAGTGGTTTCATAATATAAATAGGGCACGGAGGAATCGAACCACCAACCTCCTGCCTATAAGGTAGGTGCTCTACCATTGAGCTAGCACCCTTAAATAGAATTCTTTATGGATTGATATGAGAATAAAATTTCCAACAATTAACATCATCTTGTCAAATTTTGGAAAAGGGTCACATACCTAGGTAAGAAACAAAGATTACCCAATAGTTACAAAAAATTGTCATGTTAATGATAACCTTCTTTTGCCAAAATCTCTCAAAAATCAAGAATGCAGTTGTATTGTCAATTTTTTCTCCGAGTGGAACCAAATCAAGAATCACAATTGTCTTTTCGTAATCTTGGGCATCTGCATTTGCTCCCATGAATGCTCCACACCTCCATGAATGCTCCTCAATCCAAGCATCCTCAATTCAAGCACAAGCTTCCATGTAAGCATCCAAGTGTCCCCATGCTAGTTAGGGATCAACACTCTCCTCCTAAATACACAACACTCCTCCCAAGCAACGAACCATCCATGTGCACCTCTTAAAGAATGTTACCCTACCACACAGGTCTCCAACCTCCTAAAGAAGCACACCACATAAGCATAAAGTCAATGTATAGAAATCAACGAGTAAGTTACTTTCAATGTGTATGTATGCTAACCAAGGAAAGTCAATACACTGTATTCCACATCACATGAAGCACAAATCTCAAGCTCTATCTATGGCTTTAAAAAAGGGGCATAAATACTAAATTTTTCATAAGCACGCTAATGAAAGATTGATTAAAAAATTCATTCAGCTAAAAAAATCCATTCAACAAGATTTCTTTACACAATCTAGACAAGGTAGATACTTCCAAAGAAATCAAGCATGCAACAAACTCACACTATAGAGAACTATTCATAGACTTTCAAATTGACAGGGGACAAAAACAACAAAAAATCTTAAGATACATTCCCAAGCTAGTGACCAATCAGGATAATGAAATGTTCATGAGGTGGGTAACAAAGGAAGAAATCTTGATGATAGTCCAATCTATGGAATCCAATAAGACTCTCGGATTGATTAAAAAAATCATTTAGCAAGATTTCTTTACACAATCTAGACAAGGTAGATACTTTCGAAGAAATAAAGCATGCAGAAAACTCGCACTACAGAGAACTATTCACAGAATTTCAAATTGATAGGGGACAGAGAAAAAAAAAATCAATCTTAAGATACATTCCCAATCTAGTGACCAATTGGGATAATGAAATCCTCATGAGGTGGGTAACAAAGGAAGAAATCTTGATGATAATCCAATCTATGGAATCCAATAAGACTCCTGGGTGATATGGTTTTTCTGCTCATTTTCACAAGCTGGCCTAGTATATAATAAAGGAAGACCTGATAAAGGTCATTGAAACAGCAAGGTCAAAAGGCTTTATACAGAGAAAAATTCACTATACTTTTCTATAGCCTTAATTCCTAATGAGAGAAATGCTTCTAACTTTAGTTAATTCTGACCATCTCCCTCTATAATGTTCCATACAAGATTTGCACAAAGTTGATAGCTTTTAGACTCAAAAAGTTGATCCCACTTTTGACCTCAAAAAACAGGGGGCTTTATACCTGCTAGGAAAATCTACGAAAAAATATTATTTTGATATAGGAGACAAACATAAAGGTAAAATGTTAGTATATGTTGTTAAAACTTTGACATAGCAAATTCCTTTGACAGAGTCAACCATGATTTTCTTGTGAAAACCCTAAATATGTTTGGATTCAGTAAGGACTGGATAGACTAGGCATACATGTGTATTAGGAACCCTTGGACTACCCCCTTGGTGAATGGTGGGCCAGCTCGTTTTTTCAAATCCACTACAGGACTCCATCAAGGTTGTCCCTTTCCTCATTTATATTTTAACAAAATCCGTGGGAAAAACTCGAGGAAGCTAGCAGAAGAAATCACATTCCAGGGGTGGAAATAATCAGGAGTGAAGACAATCATTCCCATTTCATAAACGATGCACTCCTACTGCGGGGATCCTCGGTAACATTGGCAGAAGATTCAAAGGCATCTTGGATGTATTTCTCAAGGCTCCAAGAGGTGATCAAAACAACAGGATATCCAAAGTTCGTGGGTGGAGCACCACTGACTCTCGCTTCGATAGGAGATCCTCAATTTTTAGCTAACAAAAAGGTGGAATTCAATCTAGTTTCTCAGGATTCCCCTTTCATGGGAGAGGCTCTTATCAAGTCAAGAGGACCCTATCTTGGAGAGAATAAAACAGAAAATGGTAGCAAGGCTTCCAATGGTTGAACCTGCATACTCGGGCAACTTGAATCAAGTTAGCCCTCACTGCCCTTCTTGTATAGTGGGGTTCACTACCAGTAGTCCCAGCTGAAGTGTTAAAAAAGATTCAACAATTAATCAGAACTTTCATGTGGAAGGGAGGGAAGAAAAATAAACATAAGAAATTCTCTCTAGTTTCTTGGGAGAAGGTAAAAACCAACAAATTAGGGGGTGGAGTGGCAATCTAAGATTATCTATTAGTGAGTAGAGTTTCTGGAGCCAAAGTGCTATGATTCAAGATTCAATGTGTTTCTTAACTAGAGAAATCTAGTGATCCCATGATATCTCCAAGCCGCCTCTAGGATCCCAGAAAATACGGTCCTTGATGAGTGGGACTCCTTGGCATATGGTTGTCCATGCTTGGCAGCTTATTTCAAGACCAGACTCATGGTGGAAGGAGATCATTCTAAAGAAATGTTGTAGTTGTACAGACAGAAGGAAGATTTGAGAACAATGAGCTAATACTCCTCACAAATCCCAAGCATGAAAAGCTACATGCCGATGAGTCCCGCTTATCAAGGACCATATTTTCTGAGATCCAACAGGAAACTTGGAGATGTCATGGGATGACAACATCTCTCCACATGAAAAATGCATTGAATTTGGAAAGAGGAATCTCAAACACTAGTTATTCTCATAATATCTTTGAAATCTCATAAGACATAGCAACTTGGAATAATGATCTCCCAGTCAAGGTGGCAAAGTGCCCAGGAAATGAATCTTCCCAAACAACTTCAACATGAATTCCTTGAACTGATAATTGCTTTAAATTTAAAGGGTTATGCCTCATATCAAGAGCACTTTCCAACTTAAGAGGTTGAGGCAAGTCGGGCTCTTCCATGGTAAAGGAGGGGCGCAGAACATTGAGAATGAGTGTGGAAGAAAATACTCCATATCCAAAGTGAAAAATGATTTGAAATTGGTCTCCATCACTAAGCTCAACACTTTTTGTTGCTCTTTGCTCAATGAAAGTTACTTAGGATAGAAAATCTAAGGAAAAGAGATATTTCATGTCCTTTAATATGTGGCTTTTGTAAGCAAGAAGAGGAATCGATGCAGCATATATTCTTTGATTGTGGAATCTGGAGTAACAAAAGAAGTTTGGTCTATACTTTTAGAGGAAACAGGATAGGAGACCATTAATATTTCCAAGGAATGATTTCTCCTTGAATGGAATGGACTGCATAAAGGTTCCCTTCACAAGAAACCGTTTCTTAGCAAGTATGGGAACTCATCCCAAGGTACTCTTTGGAAAATATGGTTAATCAGAGACAATTCGATATTTAAGGACTCGACACCCACAGTCCAAGGCATAAAAGAGAAAAGTGTGAATATTCTCAGAGAAACAATACTAACAAACATCGATCTAAAGGTTCAATACTAGATCTATCAACTGTGAAGAAAAGTGAAAAGGAAAATGGAAGTTAAATGTCAACCTATCTGTTGGAAAACCTCCAATCAGGCCAAATTGGCATATGGACCTGCTGGACCTCAATTGATCACTCATTTCCAGAGACAGTTACACTCTCTTCTTCGACAGGGTGGTGAAAGTCAATCCTGGGCCAACTGGTGCAGGGAAAACAATATTTGACCCCATAGGATAAGTATGCCTTGATATTGCATGGGGTCTATGTGAATCTACAAACAACTTCTCTAAAGCAGTAATAGCATGACAAGGAATGCAACTTTTCTCATCCCTCACAACATAAAGTATAAAAATAGAGGGAGTTTCAGCCTTAAACACTGAGGCAACAAGAGGATCCTCCTCCATTTGTGAGTTACCTCTACAAAATATGGTTGACAAGAATTGGGTCCTCCTCCCCTCCTCCCAAGTCATCTTACATCATGTATACCGTGCCTAGAACTCAAAAGATGATGCTAAGGAAAATGAAAGGATATTGCTACCTGGGGAAGAAATTCAAACAACCAGAAATCATCTAAGTGTGGAAAGGGTAGAGCCTCCATCTACTAGGATATGTAAATGAAACAGTTAAAATCTAATAAGATGAGAAGCTCCATTAATAAGTCTCGGCAGGGCCAAGGAAAACTGCTATGACTCCAACATCAAATGTTTTTCAAGAGAAAAGCTTGCCTACTAAAAGTCAAGGCTTCTTTCTGACCAATCGCCAGCCTGAACAAGATGAAACCTTTGGAGAAACATCCAAGTCTAAAGGTAAAGGAGTTGATGAATGCCATTGCTCAGTTGGCTTTGAAATATTTGTTTTACACGTCAAAAAGTATCAGTGGAGGAGTACAGAGGGATTAAGCATGTCTAGTTCCCCTTCCCTGTAAAATAGTAAGCATCAAACCTTTGCAAATTGAAATCCCAGAATTATCAGAATCTACATTTTGTTGTTTATGTTCAAATCAAACCCTTGTCACTTAAGGATATTCTATACGATGGTACTGGTTACGGGTAAACCGTAAAACCGACCAGATTTTCTTAGTAATGACAATATAAATCCTCTGGACCTCTATGCTCTGGTTAAGAAAAATTCAAATTCTGTTTTGGTTTCTTGCAAAAGATATTTCCTTCAAAAGGCTTTCCATTTTGCATTGTCATAAATTTTATAGTGATTCTAATAAATTTCTCTCACGAATGTTCCTCAACTATGACCAAAAGTCTCAAGACCTACCTGTTTTTTCTGATGTCTAAGTGACAACAATTTTCTCATGTAATTATTTTTTAAGTTGAAATTTTCAGGAGGTTGTGCTCCAAGAGAGCTATTAGAGCCTGCCAAACTGCAACTTTACACATCAAGGAATTCTAGGAAATACAGTAAGTATAGAAGAAATAAATCATTTTATAGATATACTGTTATTAGACAATACTTGCCGATAGAGAAAATAAACAAAAAAACAAAATTAAGCATGTGTAACTTGTAGGATGCTGCCAGTCAAATTTTAAATTTAAAGGTTTTCCTACCTTTCTTACAAAGCTCTATCTATTTTTTGTAGAATAAGATATAAGGATGAGAGACATTGTAGATAATACAAGATAAGAATATTTTATTAAAGTCCAACAAATTCCCAACAGACAGGTCAATGGGACTAGGAAGTACAATCAGTGATGCCAATATGTAGGGGTACCCTAAGCTTCCCTAAAATCATGAAGTAAAATACAACAGGATCAAACAAGAAAACATGAAATAATATTACATCAAAGAAGGGGAAATGAGACAGTGCAAGAGATCAACTAGAAGCACATAAGGCAGGATGAAGTGGAAAAGGGAAAGGAGGAAGAAGCATGTACCGTGGAACCAAGCACTAAGAATGATCCAATACACTGTCTGGGCACTAGGGAGTATCCATGGCTGAGAGGACCTCCCTGGATGATCTTAGATGGCATTGAGGAAACATAAGCACACCCCCTAGCATTTGAGGCCAATGAAGTCCTAGGTTACAGTGTGTGCATCATTGAACCTTTTGATGAGAGAAATTCATAACCAAGACAACCGCAGATTCAAGCATGGATATGAAATATTTCACATCTTAATATTATTGGCAATTGGAGAGCAATATCTTGGGAGCTTATTGGAAGGTATTATTCAAATTTCAAATACAACAATACTAATAGAGATAAACCTTACCATGGTCACTTTAGAAATGCTATTCACATAAAGCATATTAATATTTACATCTTCTGATATAAGAAATCCGTTGATGCCAAGAATCTCGGAGCATTCCCCAAAAGGTTCGACAAAGTAGACCACTTTGCTTGTTAATAACATAATGTCACTGATTTATCAAAGTCCAAATGACCTAGGTAAATGGAAAGATAATGTTGAATATGAAAAACTTATTGCATACTCTGAAAAACATAGCAGAATAAGTGGACGCATAGCTTCAGCCATGGGTGAAGTTAAGAGCAAAGAAAATGTCTGTAATACCTGACATTTTCTAGTTAAATATTATGCATACTAGGAGCAGCTCCAGTGTTGTATATAAAACAAGAACCAAGGAAAAACTTGAAAACAAAATAGAAGAACATTAAAAACAATTGAGCATACCTTATGAAGTTCTCATTTGTTGAAATGTACTCACATTTTGAATGGTATGATCTCTGTTCAACTTTTCTATCAGATATGAAGAGGTCATTGTCAATCATCACTTCCTCAAAACTTCCACCACGGTAAAATTTGTTAGGATATTTAGACACTTAGGAGTTAGTTAAGATCAACTTGTGTAATATATCCATTAGGGATAGTGTGTTTCTTTAGTATGCATTAGTATGCATTTGTAAATACTTAATCCGATGGTCACGATATGTTTCTGACATAGAGTGATCCGACAGCGCAAATTTTCTTAGATCAAACCTAACCTTGATCCGTGGCTTAACACCCGATTGGTCCATGATCTTTATTTAAAGAGCATGGAGGGTCATTGTTTAGTTGATCGATTATGAAAAGCTCATTTGTAACTTTCTTTCTTTGCATAATAAATTGTCCCGTAGAAGCTATTTGGTCGGGGCCGTGGAGTGTTTCCCTCAAGAGGGTTTAAACCACGTCAAAACATCGGTGTGTTGATTTGTGATCTTTTTGTGTGAAGTGGTTGCTCTTGGTGTTCGGTCCTTTGGTAGTACCCTATGTACCCGAACATGGTATCAAAGCTTTTATGAAGTGCCGCTTCCGGTTATGATCTAGGTCTTGAACTGCTGTTGCTGAAACTCAAAAGAGTTTCTAGTTCTGGTATTTATGTGTATTTCTGGGCTGTGGGAGGTGTTCCATTGCGTCCGGAGTGTTTTTTCCATTGGGAAATAGTTTTCGTTTGATCGAAAACGGTTCCTGGTTGCTCCAGAAACGCGTATTTCATCAGATCTGAAGGTATAATGTTACAGTGACGCATTTTTTTTATTTTCTTTTTTTAAAAAGGAAAGAGTCGCATATTTCATCATTTTTTTACTGTTAGATTTTTTTTAGGTTCAGATTGTTGCTTTCTCGTCTGCATATGCTCTTTTCCGTGCACCTTGAGCGATCTCGGCAAATCAGAAACAGAAAGGGAAAGGGTTTTTCTCGGCTGCGTATGCTCTTTGCTGTGCACCTTGCACGATCTCGGCAAATAAAAAACAGAGAGAAAACGTAGACTTTTCGGGCAAGCTAACGAGATGTAACGCCATGAGTGTAGAAAAGTTTTTTTGTTTCGATTTGTGGTGTGTTTTGCAGGAAAAAGGGCAAGCACGCAAACCGAGCAAGAAGAGTAAAAAAAAAAAAAAAGCCACCTTCCTCATTCCTATATTTTACATACCTTTTAATCTAGCTCATTTGGTTCAAAGTTGCTTTATTCCTTAATAGGTCTTGAGTTCAAGTCTTAGGAAGTTACTTTTAAAAGGAAAAGTGCACGCAATTTCTATTTTCAAGTTACTTTATTGTAAAAGTGCATCTCACTTAAATAATAAAAAATAAAAATACAAGTGAATCACTTAAGTTTTTTTATTTATTCTTGCACTATTTAAAAGTAATATCATTGTAAAAGTGAAATCACTTATTTTACAAAAGTGGTTCACTTAAAGCAACTTTCTTGTAAAGTGATTGTCAAAAGGTTCATCTTGGGAAGAGGGGGGTTCTTTTTTTTGCTGGACATTCTCTAGCTGCCACGTCACTATTGGGGACATCTTCAACAGTTTCTTTGTTCAAGCATAACTTCATCATACATAGTCAGTTTTCAGTGCCATTTTTTTTTAGCTCTTCACATCTAAACTATTGGTTTCTACTTTTACAACCATTAATTTACAAATATGGCCGCCCCTTGTGATATTCTACTTAACAGTTCCAACTATTTCTCATGGAAATCTCGTATGGAGGATGTTCTACGAAGTAGGGGACTTTTCAGAATTACCTCAGGGAAAGAAAAAGAACCCACTGATGATGATAAGAAAATAAAATGGGCAAATAGATGTGATGAAGCTCGTGGATTGATTGGGATATCAATCTCTACTGATTTGCGATTCCACATATCTAGAATTGATGAACCTAATGCTGCTTGGGACAAGTTGGAATCTGTGTTTGGTAAACACAATGAAATTCGAGGTCACCAACTCGAAAATGAGTTGATTTCTTTAAATCCAAGTGACTTTTCATGCATTCAAGATTATTTATCTAAGTACAAAACTCTTAAACTCTTATGTGCAGAATGTAAGATTGAGAGGGAAGACAAACAATGCATTTATCATATTCTTTCCAAACTTGGACCTGCATATTCTGTTTTTGTATCTACATTTTACTCCATGAAAGCATCCTTGAATGCAGCTAGCTATCAAGAGCCTAGTCTTGAATCGTTTTATGATTCCTTGATTAGAGAACAAGATAAACTCATTCATCTTGGAATAATCAACAATGCAGATACATTTGGGAAAGCCTTATTGTCCCAATAGAAAGAAAAGTCCAAGCCTCCCAAGAAACAAAATTTTCACAATAATAAGTCAAACAAGGGTCCAAAACCCTCTCAGTCAGCTCCTTCTTTAAAAAATGACAAAGGATCCAAGCCAAAAGGCAAGAAGACTGAGCATCACTGCAACTATTGTGAGAAAGATAATCATGATGAATCTAAGTGTTTCAAGAAGATGGTAGCCTTGGAAGCAGCAATAAAGAAGCACCACATCAGCCTAGATTCGCCTTCAGAATCTGCCTCTCATGGACATGCACTTTGTGCTTCTGGTTATTCTTATAATGCATCTTCTTGTTCTACTTCAAATGAATGGCTCATTGATTCTGGAGCATTTTATCATATGGCTAAGAATCAAGCCATCTTTTCTACTATGCATGAATGTACCACCAAACAAATATTTGTTGGTGATGATAGATCTCTAAGTGTTGTAGGAGCTGGAACAGTTCCAGTAGATAATGGTCATTTTAGTGATGTACTATGTGTTCCAAGAATTTCCTGCAATTTGTTATCAGTCTATCAGATCACTCATTTTGGTGAAGGTAAAATTGTGACCTTTACACCTCACCAAGTTGTAATCAAGGATTTTAAAGATCCTCAACAGGTCCTAGCTACCGGAATTGTTGATGATATTACCAGGTTGTACAAGTTTAACAACTTTGGGTCATCACCTTTCCCTTTAGTTTTTGTTGCTCATAGTGATAACTTGAGCAAACTTTGGCATGAGCGATTTGGTCACTTAAATTATTGCTCCTTGCAACAACTATGTAAAGAAAATATGGTGACAGGTCTTCTGATGGTATCTTGCAGAGATGGTGTTTGTTCCGGTTGTGTACTCGGAAAACATCATCGGGACAGTTTTGACAAACGTGCCTCTTGGCACGCCTCGGTTCCCTTGGAGCTTGTGCATAGTGACTTGTGTGGTCCTCTTCCATCTACTTCCTTTTCTGGTTTCAAATATTTCTTAACTTTCATTGATGATTACACCAGACGCACTTGGGTTTATTTCCTAAAACTTAAGAGCGAAGTATTTAACATGTTCTTGGCCTACAAGGCCCTTGTTGAAAAACAATCTGGTCATCAAATTATTAAGTTAAGATCTTATAATGGAGGAGAATATGTTAACAAAAAGTTCACTACTTTCTGCATTGAACAAGGCAACCAACAACAACACACTGTTCCATATACACCACAACAAAATGGTGTAGCTGAGCGGAAGAACCGCACTTTAAAAGCAATGGCTAATTGTATGATCCAATCTAAGGGACTAAGTCTTCAATTTTGGGCTGAAGCCATAAATTGTGCAAATTACATAGTTAATCGCACCCCCACTAAATCATTACAAGGTATAACACCAGAAGAAGCATGGAGTAAAACTAAACCTGATGTAAGTCACTTCCGTGTGTTTGGTAGTGAAGCATGGGCTCACATTCCGGATGAAAAATGGAAAGCATTGCAGCCTAAAAGTGAAAAGTGCATATTTGTTGGATATTCTAAAGATGTAAAAGGTTATAGAGTTGTTCAACCACATTCTCATGATATAATCATTAGAAGAGATATTAAATTTGATGAAAATCTCTTGGTCTGCGAGCCTAACTCGACGATTGTGCCATCTTTGGCCTGCAAGCCTGATTCAGCGTTTGTGCCTTCTTCTTCTTCTTCTTCCAACTTCCTTGACAGGTTTCCAACTCCAATTTCTGATGATGACAGTGAGGATGAAAATCCACCTCCGCCTGCTCATGTTCCTCCAGTTGCACCAGCACAAGTGCTTCCTCGATGGGTCCGTTCAACATGTGAAGCAGCTGGTGATCTTGCCGGTGATCCTAGAGATCAATGTCGAACACGTTCTCAGTTTCAGCGAGCCTCTTCTCTTTTGGCTCAAGTTTTCGAGAATCATGATCCAGAAACTTTTGCAAAAGCTTCAGGGAATCCAGATTGGGATGCAGCCATGGATGAAGAATATCGTTCCTTAATGGCAAACGATACTTGGGATCTTGTACCTCTTCCAAAAGGAAGAAAACTTGTCATATGTAAATGGGTCTACATAACTAAGTATGCATCAGATGGAAGTGTTGAAAGACTTAAGGCAAGGTTAGTTGCCAAAGGTTTTTCTCAAGTTGAAGGGATTGACTACAATGAAACCTTTGCTCCTGTCGCAAAAATGAACTCCATCCGCCTTGTTCTTTCCCTTGCAGCCTTACACAACTGAGAAGTCCATCAAATGGATGTCAAGTCTGCCTTCTTGCATGGTGATTTACAGGAGGAAATTTACATGGAACAACCTCCTGGCTATGTTCAGAATAACTCTAGCCTTGTCTGCCGCCTTAAGAAATCCTTATATGGCCTTAAGCAAGCTCCTAGAGCTTGGTATGCCAAAATTGATAACTTTCTCCTTGACACTGGTTTTTCTAGATGCCATTTTGACCCCAATGTCTATACCAAGAAAGTAGGAAACCATCTCATCATACTTGTTCTATATGTTGATGACCTTATTCTTACTGGTAGTGACCCTAAGCTTATAACCCATGTGAAATCCAATCTTAAACAAAATTTTGAAATGTCAGACTTAGGACATTTGCATTATTTTCTTGGTCTCCAAGTCCTACAAACCAAAGAAGGAATCTTTCTTTCTCAGTCTAAGTATGCTTGTGACCTTCTTCGTCGCTTTCACATGGAAGATTGTACACCAGCCCCTTCTCCCTTCTAGTCTGGAGTCAAACTTTCTGCCACTTGTACTTCACCTGAAGTCGATGCCACCTTGTATCGTCAACTTGTTGGTAGTCTCTTATACTTGACTCATTCTCGTCCTGACCTTTCCTTTGCCGTTGGTCATGTTGCCCGTTATATGCAGACACCTCATGAAAGTCACTGGAAAGCAGCTAAAATAATGCTTCGATATATTCGAGGTACAGTTCAGTTTGGGATTCATTACAGTATAGGTGGGAAACCTTTGTTGGTTGGTTTCACTGATTCAGATTGGGTCAGCGATCCTGATGATCGAAAGTCTACTGCAGGTTATGTTTTCAGTCTGGGATCTGGACCTATTACTTGGGCTTGTAAGAAACAACAAGCTCTTGCTCTTTCTTCAGCAGAGGTAGAATATCGAGCAGCAGTTAATGCCAGTTAGGAAGCTTTATGGCTTCGACAGATCCTTTCAGAGTTTGGATTCGAGGAGCAGCAGCCTACTCCACTTTGGTGCGACAATCAAAGTGCCATCAAGCTTGCCAAAGATCCAGTTCTACATCAACGCAGCAAACACATTGAGCTACATATGCACTTCATCAGAAATCTTGTTTATGATCATGTTCTTGAAGTGCTCTTTTGCCCTACAGATGATCAAGTTGCAGACATCTTCACCAAGTCTCTTACAGAAGCGAAGTTTTCTAAACTTCGATCTATGTTAGGAGTTCAGGAACTTGTCATTAAGGGGGGATAGGCTCTAATGCCTCCTTCCTTCTCCTAATAGTGTCACTTTTGTAAATCCTTCAATCCTATCCCAAGTTGTTCTTAAGGGGGGATGTTAGGATATTTAGACACTTAGGAGTTAGTTAAGATCAACTTGTGTAATATATCCATTAGGGATAGTGTGTTTCTTTAGTATGCATTAGTATGCATTTGTAAATACTTAATCTGACGGTCACGATATGTTTCCGACATAGAGTGATCCGACGGCTCAACTTCTCTTAGATCAAACCTAACCTTGATCCGTGGCTTAACACCCGATTGGTCCATGATCTTTATTTAAAGAGCATGGAGGGTCATTGTTTAGTTGATCGATTATGAGAAGCTCATTTGTAACTTTCCTTCTTTGCATAGTAAATTGTCTCGTAGAAGCTATTTGGCCGAGGCCGTGGAGTGTTTCCCTCAAGAGGGTTTAAACCACGTCAAAACATCGGTGTGTTGATCTGTGATCTGTTTGTGTGAAGTGGTTGCTCTTGGTGTTCGGTCCTTTGGTAGTACCCTGTGTACCCGAACAAAATTCCTCAGCCACAATCAGCGTGCTCCATTTCGTCAAAAGTCTATATAATTTGACTGCCATTGATTCAAGCATGGATATAAAAGATTTCACATCTGAATCTTAGTGGAAATTGGAGAGCAATATCTTGGGAGCTTATTGGCAGGTATTATTCAAATACAACAATACTAACAGAGAGAAACCTTACCATGGTGGCTTGAGAAATGTTATTCACATCATCCTTAGGAATATTTACATCTTCTGATATAAGAAATCCATTGATGCTAAGTATCTTGAAGCATTCCCCAAAAGGTTCGACAAGTAGACCACTTTGCTTGTTAATAAAATAATGTCACTGGTTTATCAAAGTCCAAATGACCTAGGTAAATGGCAAGATAATGTTGAATATGAATAAATTATTGCATACTCTGAAAAAAATAGCAGAATAAGTGGACGCATAGCTTCAGCATGGGTGAAGTTAAGAGAAAAGAAAATGTATGTAATACCTGACATTGTCTAGTTGATTATTATGCATACTAGGAGCAGCTCTAGTGTTGTATATAAAACTAGCACTAAGGAAAAACTTGACAACAAAATTAAAAACAGTTGAGCAAACCTTATGAAGTTCTCGTATGTTGAAATGTACTCACGTGTTGAATGGTATGATCTCTGTTCAACTTTTCTATCAGATATGAAGAGGCCATTATCAGTCATCACTTCCTCAAAAATTCCACCAGGGTACAATGCCTCAACCACAATCAGTGTGCTCCATTTACTCAAAAGTCTATATAATTTGACAGCCACTGATTAAAGGATGGATATGAAATATTTCACATCTGAATCTTATTGGAAATTGGAGAGCCATATCTTAGGAGCTTATTGGCAGGTATTATTCAAATAAATCAATACTAACAGAGAGAAACCTTACCATGGTGGCTTGAGAAATGCTATTCACATCAACCATAGGAATATTTACATCTTCTGATATAAGAACCGTTGATGCTAAGAATCTTGGAGCATTCCCCAAAAGGTTTGACAAAGTAGACCACTTTTCTTGTTAATAACATAATGTCACTGGTTTATCCAAGTCCAAATGACCTAGGTAAATGGCAAGATAATGTTGAATATGAAAAACTTATTGCATGCTCTGAAAAACATAGCAGAATAAGTGGACGCATAGCTTCATCCATGGGTGAATTTAAGAGCAAAGAAAATGTCTGTAATACCTGACATTGTCTAGTTGAATATTATGCATACTAGGAGCAGCTCCAGTGTTGTATATAAAACTAGCACCAAGGAAGAACTTGACAACAAAATAGAACACATTAAAAAAAGTTGAGCAAAGCTTATGAAGTTCTCATATGTTGAAATGTACTCACGTGTTGAATGGTATGATCTTTGTTCAAATTTTCTATCAGATATGAAGAGGTCATTATCAGTCATCACTTCCTCAAAACTTCCACCACGGTACAATGCCTCAGCCACAATCAACGTGCTCCATTTCCTCAAAAGTCTATATAATTTGACAGCCACTGATTCAAGCATGGATATGAAAGATTTCACATCTGAATCTTATTGGCAATTGGAGAGCAATATCTTGGGAGCTTATTGGCAGGTATTATTCAAATACAACAATACTAACAGAGAGAAACCTTACCATGGTGGCTTGAGAAATGCTATTCACATCAACCATAGGAATATTTACATCTTCTGATATAAGAAATCTATTGATGCTAAGTATCTTGGAGCATTCCCAAAAGGTTCGACAAAGTAAACCACTTTGCTTGTTAATAACATAATGTCATTGGTTTATCAAAGTCCAAATGACCTAGGTAAATGGCAAGATAATGTTGAATATGAAAAACTTATTGCATACTTTGAAAAAAATAGCAGAATAAGTGGATACATAGCTTCAGCCATGGGTGAAGTTAAGAGCAAAGAAAATGTCTGTAATACTTGACATTTTCTAGTTAAATATTATGAATACTAGGAGTAGCTCCAGTGTTGTATATAAAACGTGCACTAAGGAAAAACTTGACAACAAAATAGAACAACATTAAAAACAGTTGACAATACCTTATGAAGTTCTCATATGTTGAAATGTACTCACGTGTTGAATGGTATGATATCTATTCAAATTTTCTATCATATATGAAGAGGTCATTATCAGTCATCACTTCCTCAAAAATTCCACCGCGGTACAATGCCTCAGCCACAATCATCGTGCTCCATTTCCTTAAAATTCTATATACCATTCAGGTTAATTTTGAAGCCAAACCTTGTTTCCAAAATATGAAATCTAAATCAACATAATGATACTTTTACATGTTTGTTCAGCTTCACTCGGTTCTCTTTTTCTTGTGGGGTCACAAGCAGAAGGATAATTTCTATCAAAATTTGATATCCAACCCTTGGAAAAGGAAATTCATGGTCACTTGCAATCATGGTTATCTTCACTTCACAACCAGCAGAAACATTCAACTTTGGCTGGCAAAGAGATTATCATTCTTGTTCCAACTGCAGGAGGCATGAATCCACCTAATTTGGATTTCCAGTACAACTGATAATCCTTATCATACTCGGAAACTAGCTTCTCCCCTACTTTGAATGAAAGGGAAATTTCTCATTGTTTCCTCCTGGAGTTCTTATCTTCTACATTGCCCATTCCAAGAGCTTCACAAATCTCTGTCATCTCAAATCCTTCATTGCAGGATACTAATGGGCCTTGTGCATACTCATATCTGACATATTGAAAAGTACTTCGGGTAGCCTTAGCAACCACTTCTAGATTAGATCTTTTTCCCATCCATATATACAGCTTGCTAGATAATTGGATTATAAAGACCCCTCTCGAATCAACAACACAAATACTTGGGTCGGTCACAGTCTTGGCAACCAGATGCAATGGTGCATATGAAGATTGAGGGACCACATAATACATGCAAAACACATTTTCTCTAGGTAGCTTTTGTATTGTTGACTGCCATTGCAGAAGTTGGACAACAAAACCAGTATTGGGTCTTGCAATATAGCTTGCCGCCTTGACAAATGCATAAGCATCATCAAATGATTTGCGCTCTTTCCACATCAACTATGCTATAACAAGAGCCACAGATCTTGAAATCCCTTGGAAACAATGCAGAAATAACCTGCAATCTTCTTGCTCATGAACCTCGATGAAATAAAAAACATCATATAAAATGCAAGTAAGATCCTCACCTGGGTTGTCTTCTAACCAGAGTGTCTTGTAGCAGAAATCATTTGGAAAATTTTCTATGCAGGCAAAACCCACACAATTCAGAATATGGGTGATTCCACAATGATGGAGAGTTGAAAGCTTCTGGGCCACTGTTCTAATACCACGAACAGATAGGGAATCATTTGTGAGCACTCTTTGTCACATTGAGTGGCTCGAACCTTAGACTCTTCTATTACCCCATTCTCTTCAATGATATCATTCCCCCCACCCTGATGTTCTTCATCACATGCAACATCTTGAATACAATCCAGATCAATTTTCATCTGTGTCTCATTTCTAGAGTCCATTGCTGGCTTTTGCAAAGTATCCATAGTTGGCTCTCTTGACACAATTTCCTTATTAGGGAATTCTAAGAACGCGAGAGCCCTAAATGGCGGGAAAATAAGTTGCATATACCTTCCTTGTGAATCATAAAATTGAGGAGGACATGTGCTCGAGACTTCCTGCTCTGTGTTGTCTCCTTCTGCATCTAGAAATAATCCAAACTTGTCATAGCCCTTTTCTCGATTTCTAGAACTTGACTCTGGTTTTTGGGATGGAAGAGGGGGAGAATTGGGTTTCCTCCATTTTGTTTTGACTCTTGTATCATCAATTAATATGTACTTTCCAAAACCCTCTTCTCCTTTTCCAGAACTTGACTCTGGTATTGGGGATGAATGTGAGGGAGAATTCAATTTTTCACACAAAGATGCCGATCTCCAGTTGTGTCTTGGTGTGGCACATGTGTCCAGCACTCTCAGCCTTAATAAATCCATGTTCAATGTTCCATCCCCCAAATCACTCATTATATGTATATTTGTAGCAATTTAGAATAAAACAATTCTATAACCTGGAGAATTTGGGTACCTGGCCTGTTGACATCCAAGCATTTGCTGCTCAACATTAGCAAGTCCAAGTCCTAGACCAGTTGTTATGTAAAATCCAATGAATAAAAAAATGAGAATACAGTTAAAAAAACAAACTCAACTCAGGCCTGAAAGTTTGGAAAACCTCATTTTCCAGACAAGCATGCCCCCATATGATCCCATCTTAATGAAATCCCCAGGCCTACACATGTTTTATGTATAAAATATGTTAATGGGTACACAGAGAATTCTCAAGGAGCCCTCTCTTGGTATTCAAAATTCTTCTAAAATCCGGTATTGGGTGCATAGAGTTTCCCCGAGTATAAAATATATTACTACACAGAAAATTCTCAGAAGAATCCTCTCTTGGGTAGTCAAAATTCTTCGAAAAACTGAAATGGGTATACGAAAAATTGCCCCCAAATCAAAATTTTATGAGCCAAAATCCTTCTCTGGACACCAAGTGTTAATAACATCTTATTTATTTATTTATTTATTATTTTTTTTTTTTTCTGATATGCTACAGACAATTAATTAAAATCCTTCAGCATTTCAAAACCTAGAATTTCACCTATTTCCTAATTCACTCAATTAGAATCGGAAATTCACTCCCCTGATCAAAAACCATGGACGCAGAGGAGTATGCCCTTCAAATAGTCACTCACAAGTGAAGAAATTCACATTTTCAGATGGCGTGATAATAGAATAGGACAACCCAATTAGAAATTTCGAGCTATTGATCGGTTAGTGAAAGAACTAATAAAAATATTTATATTGAGCTCAAATATAGAGACTCTAGATTATTTATATAGTCTAAATTCGTATGGCATCCTATGCAAAGTGAATTATTAATTCTATTGATTTTTAATTGGAATATTATGGATATTAAGCTTGTTAAACTAAGTTAATTTATAATTTAATGATCTTTAATCTCAACTACTAAACAACAACCTAACCAACTAATGAGTTAATGAAATTTTTATCATTTATTTAATGGGATTTTATAAAGTTTTTAATTATTATTTTACTAATGATTTAATGTTTTTAATCATTAGTGTAACCAACTAATGATTTAAATAAATTTTTATCATTTTATATTTTTTAAATTATTTGATGAGGTTTAATTTCAACTATTAAACCATCCAATGATTCATAAAGTATTATTTTATTAATGATATAATGTTTTTATATATTTTATAAATGATTTAATGGAGTTTTTATTATTTTAAATAGATGAATTTTATTTTTTTATTACAAATTAAGAATCTTTTGACTTTGGTAATTAAATTTTAATGAGTGAAATGAAATGTCAAAGAAAGAATTAGAAAAAAATATTAATAGTTAATGTATAAATTTTATTGAAGAGTAACCTGATAAGAACCAATTTAAGGGAAACCTTATGGACACACAAATGCAAGCTCACTTGATCATCACGCACACCATTGGCATAGCCATAAAACAAGTCTGAGTCTCAACACTTTAAATGTTTCTCCACGCATGATTAGTGGGAGAGAGCTCAGAGGTCAGGCATAAAAAGAACTAACCCTTAGCAAAGTTAAAGGAGACTTTATCTCACACTTTGGGGTGGTGATCCAAGCAACTGAGCATCCAAGCCTAATATCCGAGTGTAGTATCGTAGCTTAGTAGAAAAGCCAAGTGGCCCCGCTTAGTAGCCTAGCCAAGCAGATGAATCCATTCTGCCAATCATATAGAAAGTTCCCTGCCCCAATTGGTAACCTGAGGCCATTAAATAAATATATATAAAATCCAATATTGTAGTGTAATGTAAGAAAGTATATGGCTTCTACAAATGGGTTCATAGATGAAAATCAATGAAATGGAAGTAGCGGCAAGAAGATGTTATTGCAAGTAGGAAAACAACAACCTAATATAAAACCCCTTACGTTGTACGTAGTGAGACTGACAGAGTTGAATGTGACGCATAAATCTTTCAAAGACGGAATCTGATAGAGGTATCAAAGAACACAAAAAAAGAACTTAAGGAGAAAATAGCAATGTTGCAGAATGAGCTGCTATATCTGTGTACTGAGACCATTAAACCATGAATTCAAAGATTAAAGAAAGCCCATAAATTCAATGGAACCGAAGAGATAAGGGTAGGAATTGTTACCTGAAGCATGATTGTGCTGCAGTAGTTGAGCTAGGGTTTCAAACCCACCCCAAATATTGTTGAAAAAAATTGATGGCGAATAGATGATCTGAAGCAAAATCAAGAATCCTATCAGATAGAGATCATTGCAAACATATGGAGAACAGCTTTGCTTCCCATGTGCAATTCGTGGAGATCACATGGAGAACTTTGCTTTCTCTCAGCAATTCGTGGAGATCAGATCTATTGGAGGCCCTATTTTCTTTTATTTTCCCTCTCAATCTATTTTTTAATTCACCGCTCATTCACTTGTCATTTTTTTTTAGTTTCCCTCTATCTGTTACATTTGTTTTGTTTATATTCCTTTTTTTCTTAATTTGTTAATACAAGTAGTTATATTTATTATATAAATATATATAATAACTATACAATATATTAATATTATATATGGGTGAAAAGATATAGGAAAAAAGGTTTTTGATAATTTATTAATTTTATATGTGAAAGGAGAAGGGGTTAGCTACGATTATGGGGGTATTATTATTATTATTATTATTATTCAAGGAGATGGGAACAAATGGATTTTTACAAAAATGGAGGAATTATTTTTTCTTCAAAATGGAGGATATTGGCCATTTCTTATAAGGCAGGGACCCAGAGGGACTTTAAATATTTTTGAACTCGGGTGCAAAGAGAACCGTGGTGAATGAATGCATATGGAGAATTAATGGAGGTTGTGAAATTGACAATTTTTAGCTAACATGACACAAAATACATGAACTTGTCAAAACTTTAATAGACTGTCGAGATGGTCAAACGATGATGGTTTTTTTCAAACAAAATAAGAACACAACCAATACAACAAGCTGAACAAAGTGACACTAACTTTAGGACATGAAAATTCCAAAAGGAAAAGACAACAAATATCGACTAAGGCTCGACTCAATCACATGTCGAAGAACTCATATATCACTTGATAAACTATATGCAAGACATGATGTATTATCTAGATATCAACCCATCACACCCAAGGCACTAATTAGTAGAGAAACCCCTAAATGAGCATATCAATGATTCTTCTATCATCTAACACAATAGGCATCAGGATCATGGCCTCAAATAAATGATCCCTTAGAAGACATGTATTGAAAAATAATCTAAGTTGTGTACTATTAATGTTACAATTTACTAAATTTTAACACTGCAGATGGATTCGGAGACCCCCCTTTAGGGGGGTCTCCGAATCCATCTGCAGTGTTAAAATTTAGTAAAAAGGGGGGTCTCCGAATCCATCTGCAATGTTAAAATTTAGTAAATTGTACAAATTCATTATCAAAATTATAATTTACCATTGTCGGAATGACACAACTAAAAATGACCACATAAATAACCAAATGTTATGTGGTCATTTTTAGTTTAGTTCTTATGTCGTGCCAAATTGGTCATTTATCTTGGTCATTTTTCGTCATTTCACTTAAAATTTCTCAATTTTGTTCATTTATCCCTTGAAAAAGTTGTTGTGACCAATTTTTTTGGTCGCTTGGTCACTTATCTCTCTTTTGTACTAGTGTTCCCATATTCTCCATGCTAAGTCTGTTGTGCTCATCTAGGTCTTTTCTGACCTACTGCAACATTTCTGGGGATATCAGCTGGATCAATGGAATCGATAGGTTCATCCTTTTCTGTTAACTCCATCTTGAACTGGAGGGGGAGATGATCTCATCTCCTTTGGTTCTATCATTTCATCATTGATCTCCATGTCTGATCCTCTTCCTTTCTTGACAGCTATTTCTTCTTCAAAGGTCACATCCCTACCGACTTCAATCTGTCTAGATCATGGGATGTAGATTCTGTAAGTCTTTGAAGATTTAATGTAACCCACAAAGGTTCCCTTCTTTTTTGAAAGTTCCAACTTGGGAACATGTATATAGACTGGTCAACCAAATATCTGAAGGTGGCTCACTTATGGTTTTACTTCTATGGAGGATTCCTTCGATATCATCCTTCTAGGTTGATATCCATATTCCAGAAAGCTTCCTACTGAACATCAACGAGATTCATATGTCCATCGGAACAAGTCTTCCCTTGTAGGACAAATCACATGGTCTTTTCCCTACAAGTCAAATCCCGACTGATGATTAGTGACATTGTATAATAATGGCAATAGTTTACACATGAATCTTAGCTAATATTTTAGCACAACAATCATGAACATGTCTATCAAATACATCTGGTAACTATCTAGTTGTCTTCTATCTCCACTAGAACATGCCATCAAGAGTGTGCACTACCCTAAGCATGCAGGAAGGAGATATCATCCAGACTAGCTTCATGAAATGTTGTGTACATCATATGCATAATAAATACAACAAGGTAAACAATATCAACTACTCAATGCCCTTCCAGATAATCTGCATATAATGAAGATAAGTAAGACAAAACATATCTATGTAAGCAAGAAAAAAAAATACTTATCTCTTATTGTTTTGTGTGTGGGATCCCACTGCCTTCTTGTGGGAACCAAGAGAGATCTTTGTTCTTGTAATCTGGATCTTCATATATTCTATAAGAGGAACTA
Organism: Larix kaempferi; assembly: GCA_027924585.1. Lineage (NCBI taxonomy): Eukaryota > Viridiplantae > Streptophyta > Pinopsida > Pinales > Pinaceae > Larix > Larix kaempferi. Next base: position 10,459,955 of record BSBM01000637.1, on the reverse strand, counting down.
TGAACGATCATAATTCCTCGAATTATTTTGAGGATTATCTTCTTCAACATCAGTAGTGGAAGCTTCATGCTTCCTTTTACTTCAACTTCGACAACTATTGGCTTAGTGTCCATATTTTATGCACCTATAGCATTGAAATTGAGATATGTCCTTCTTCTCCTTTTGATCTGGGCGAGGACTTGATCTCCTATCTTGGTGCTTTTGTTTATGAAACTTCCTACCTTTTCCCTTACTCTTCTTGGCATGGGAAGCAAAGTCTTGGTTCTCCTCAGGTTGAGTTCCATGGAGTCTTTGACACGCTACAATACTGGTCTCCTCCTGAGTGCAATCTTCCGAAATCTTATCAAACTTTGGTAATTTGGAGCAACCACTTTTGCTTTGGATAAAGGACTCCCAAGATGGTGGAAGACCATTCAAAGTGGTAAGGACAAGCTCCTTATCATTAATAGGATCTCCATTGGTGTTGAGCTTGTCCCTGAGTTCTGTGATCCTCATAAAGTATGAGGCAATGGATTCTGACTTGGCTATCTTCATATTTGAGAGCTGGTTTCTCAAAGTCATGGATACATTGAGGCTAGTGTGTTCAAACAACTTCTTTATGGTCTTGAACATTTTCCTAGCAGTCTTCTTTCCTGAAATTTGTGGAACCAAATGGTCTCTTACTGAATCCACAATAATCCTTCTTGCTCTAGCATCATTCTTCCTCCATCGGGATTTATCTTTTTCGGCTTTTGGTTCAGGAAACTTCTCATTTACATATAGTAAGAGATAATTTTATTCTAGGAGTAGAAGAACCCTAGACTTGCAAGAGATAAAGTTGAGAGCTCCTTCCAGAATATCTTCAACCTTCATTCCAATCATCTTGCCCGCAAACCTGGTTCAAAAACCCTAGTAGGAGCTAGGTCAAAAATGAAAGTTGATAATTTGAAAAACTGAAACCACAGATAGATGCGCCTTACCAAGGAGAGTTGAATTGAGGTAGGGCTGATCCGGATCTGTGAAGAAAAATGGGTTAAAACTGAAGCCCTAATTCTGTTGTAGCCATAGAGTTAGGTCAAAAATTAAAAATTCTCGGAATTGAATTCTGTCTTCACCAAAATGGAATTGTAAATCTTCCTGCATCTTCTTTTAATGAAAAAATGCAATTATCCTCTACAATTTATCTGAGTTGAAAAAGTTGTGTTACACAATGCCATAATTGCCTCGCAACTTTTTGAGAGAACACATTTTGCAACACTCAACAAGTCTCTACTGTCAACATGTAAATAGACCCAGTAGTAGCAAGTATTAGTGTTCTTAGATCCACTATTATCGATGGATCTGTCATTGAGTGTAGATATGTGGTATTGATAAAACATTTTGTTCCCTAGGTGGCATGAGTGGTAGCTCTTGTCTTTCCACAACTCATCGTAATGTTCGGAGCCCACAAGAAACAATCTCCATACTTCTTCCATGGTTTTTTTCTTCTTCTTTGAGAAACCTTTCTTATGAATAGCCCAAATCGTGATAAAGTATCCCATGCATCAAGTTTTCACCTTTGACTGGGAGTATTCTCCTTGTATCACACTATACCAAAATGTAATTCTTGGGAGGTGGTGCTAGGTATGCAACCTCATGATTTTTCATCATTTGGAAGGAGCCAAAACTTCAGCGACAGTCTCATCACCATGCATCCCACCAATCCACAACTATCCATTCCAAAACATTATGTGGGCCACTCCAATCATTCTGCAACACAACCACCATTCCACAACTCAATTTGTAACAAAAAATTGCTTCATTCAACAACTCTTGTCTTTGCAACTGCATTGTCATTTCCATAGTGATTCTGGTAAAACATCCCTAGCCACCGATTCCTTAACAACCACACCAAGATTCCTTCGCGACCATTCTTGACACACTCGCTGTTTTGGCAATCTGTGATTTGTAGTTTCATGATTTCTTAATTAAGTAAATTGTAAAAGTGCAGATCCACAATAGATCGTGTGACACTTCATGCAGCTTTTCCCTCCTTTTCCATACATAGATCAGTTTCTATATTCCACCATAGGCTGTAGAAACTCAATATTCATGTCAACCCCTTGTGTGAAATGGACACTCTTCAGATCAAACATTATTTTGGCTTGTGTACAATGTATCCACCACTAGAAACCCTTTGGAGAATGTAATAAAAAAAGTGTGTCTTCACCCACTCAACCACATTATATTCCTCTCCTAAGATAGATATGAGCCAAATGCAACCTCCAGGAACCTAATATTGATGGTGGAACCAATAGAATCACCCAATCTTCCACTGAAACGTTATGCACCATCTCAACAATGGTAGAAAATACCATGGATCCAGGTTCTTACAATGATCCTCCTCCCTTGCTACTAATGCCACTCGATGAAGGAAGCATGGAAAGAATATCACTTTCTGGGCCAGTGCATTTGTTGAACGCTTTTCCCATGTCACAACGATTTTAAAACCCTAATTTAACTATAAATTTAATACGAGAGTATCTTCTCTATAACAACCACTGCACAATAGAATAACTAGAAAATACCAATAACACAAGACACATAGAAGAAGGTAAAACACAATCCGTGACACAATGGAAACCCATATTTGCTTTATTCATTACCAAATTAGTCGATTACATATGATGTCTCCCTTTCCCTCTCCCTTTCCCTTTAAGGGAAAGGGAGATACAAAACTCACACACATATCCTCTCTCTTGCACACACAACCCTTATAATTTAAGAAATATATGGAAGAGTCCTAAATCACATGATGACAAAAATTTCTCATGCACTCCTTATTTATACCATGATTATGGATCATTTATACAATAAAATATTCATTTAGTCCCTCTTTTCGTGCAATAACTCATAAAAACCCATAGCAAACAACCCATTAATCAATAAATCCCCATTACAATGAGAAATCGGGCCCCAGTATCCCTCCACCACTATCCATTGACTTTCACTGAAGTCAATCATTACTCAAATCATGTTTGCATGGAGCCGTCTAACTAGTGTAGTCTACATGCTAATCTTCAAGCACCTTCCTTTCATGAGAACAACCTCCTTGGACCTTTACACAACCTCTTCACTCTGGCACAACCTCCTCTCATGGGAGCAACCTCTTGGAGTAGATAAATCAAATCAATACTGAGATCTAAACCTCTATCTCAGATCTCCCTATGGTCACTAATCTATCTTATTTGAATTCCTTGGAGACTATCATGATGAAATATGAACACCACATCTATCCTCACCATAAGAATCTCCCCTTCTCTTTTGGTTCTAACTGCAGGGCTTGGAATTCTACTATAAACACATTTCATCTAGTTGTTGATCATCGACCTCTCTCTTTGATCCATAATCCTGATTGTCACACAATATATTTTAGCAAAACTCATCACCATTCCCTTGGATATTTTCCTATGACATCTACAACTCGTATAGTTGCATATGGCATCCAGAAACTACATTATCCTAATCTAGTCTTTTAACAAAAATGCATGATAGTCACTACCCAAATACACTTCCACCACTCATTCGCAATTACTTTTCTCAAGTTCTAGTCATCATCATTATCTACAAGATTCCAAACCAAACCATGGACCTGCCAAGAAGATAGCACAACCACTAGACTGATTAAGCCTGATAACTACACTCATGAATAACAATCCCATGCTAAAATTGATCCCCAACACACCAAGTGCAAGTATTGCACATCTTAATATTCATCCAATTACATAGTCAAACTTAATGGCAATATAAGTTGGGATCCCTCTATGCATGGATGAGCCATAACTATCCATCGTTAAAATATTTAGGGTGCATGAAAAATGAGCAGATATGCATGATATGACAAATCCCAAAGAAGAATCAAGGTGTCTACAACCCCTCTTCACAAATAACATTCCATAATTATATTTTCACAACCTATGGAAAGCTTTAGCATCATAGTGCAACGCATTGCTCAATGTCATCATTCCACAACATGCAACAAACCTTAAAATTTAGGAAACTTTTTATAACATTCTGCAACCCTTCTACAACTATTTTAAGGGCTTCCGTAACTAGAAAAGCCACCTTGTACATGGCATGTCTAGTTTCAATAGCCCAATTAGGAAAGTTTCCACCTCGTTTAGTAGGAGTAATAGTTCTACTATAAATTGAATCTTTTTCCTTGAATAATACATGTAAGAGCCCCTTCTTGGGCCACTTGGAACATGGAAACCTCACCCAACATGGGGTCGGCGTTCATCAAGGACAAGTTTCTCAAGAAAAGCATGAAATAAAGTATCCATGTCATTATAATTCTTGGATAAAAATATTCCATCATGACCTGCAAATTATCATCCACACCAGTAGGATATGAAACCTAGAATCCCTCATGACATCCCTACTTTCTTCATTGGATGCCTTCTAGCATATAGGCCCCATTCGTGACTCGTACAAATGAAAATTCCAAATCGACCAATGGTAAATGCAGCTCGCATTCCTCCTTTCATTGCTAGACTCTTTTCAAGTGTATTGACAATTCTAACTCTGACTTTGAACGTTTTTAGACTCCATTAATCAACTCTGTGTTGTTCAAACCTTCATTGCATTGCATAGATTCATTGTGAATAGTAAAATCCAAAATCCCTTCTCTTTTGAGTGGGCATGTTACGAGCCAACACAACTCATTCTATTTCACCATACTTCTTCACTCAATCCTCATTCCAAAATGGTGGGATCCCGTCAACAAATATTGACTTGAACTAGGCTATAATCTATTCGTTAGGCTCATGCAATGGTTCTGCAAATGCCACTTTTGTAGTTCTATAGGCACCAAGAATAGCATAGGGCCTATGATGGTGTTTGTATGCATCCCATAACACAACCCATGGTGGTAATATTCCCATAGATCCTTTTAAAGTAAGAAGGCATCCATCCTCCACAAATTATCTTAGTCGACAAATTTATGTTGCACCATGCCGCAACTTCCTCGCAACTTTTAGAGAGAACACATTTTGCAACATTCAACTGGTCTCTACTATCATTGCATAAATAGACCATGTAGTGGCAACTATTAGTGTTCTTAGATCCACTTCTATTGTTTTTCTCCCTTACAACTTTGGCATTGAGCGTAGATTTTTGGTACTAATAAAACAACTCATTCCCAAAGTGGCATGAGTGGCATCTCTTGTCTTTCCACAACTCATTGTAACACTCGTATCCCATGGGAAACAATCTCTAGTACATCTTCCATGGATGTTTTCTTATTTTTCAATCAATATTTCTTATGCATTGCTCAAACTACGATAGGGTAGACCACACATCAAGTTTTCACCTTTGACTAGGAGTATTCTCCACATATCACACAATCCTGCAATGTAAATATTGGGAGGTGGTGGTAGGTATGCAACCTCACGATTGTTCACCAGATTCTATAAGGATCCAAAAATTCAGTGACAGTCTCATCACCATGGTTCCCGCAAATTTGCATCTATTGATTCCGCAATATTCTATGGGGCACTCTGATCATTCTGTAACACAATCACCATTTTGAGCCTCAATTTGTAATAGAAAATTGCTTCATTAAATGAACCTTCTCTTTGCAATCACATAATCATTTCCATATTGATTCTGGTGACATATTCTTATCCACCATATTTCTATAGTTGTGATTGTGTCGTCATGAGTATTCCATCAGATATTGTTGACCCAGGCTCAAAGGTTCAAGCTTCATCATTCTTTATAGCATATCTCTTGAACACATTGTAACAATATACCATAATAAGCCTTTGAACAACCTCAAGAACCACACCAATATTCCTCTGCGGCCTTTCTTGATACACCCACTATTGTTGCAATCTATGATTGGTGGTTTTGTGATTTCTTAATCTAGTACTTTGCAGAAATGCAGATCCTCGATAGATCATGCAACACTTCATGCAACTTTTCCCTCCTTTTACATAAATAGATCAGTTTCTATAGTCCACCATGGACTTTAGAACGTCAATAATTAGATCAACACCTTGTGTGGGATGGACACCCTTTGTATCAAACATTCTTTTCACTTGTGTACAAAATATACACCCCTAGAAACCCTTTGGAAAACATAATAAAACAAGTTTGTCTTCACTCACTTATCCGCATTATATTCCTCTCCTACGATAGATCTCAACCAAATACAACCTCCAGGAACCTAACATTTATGGTGGAATCAATAGAATCACCCTATCTTACACTAAAAAATTGTGCACTATCTCAACAATGGTAGAAAATCCCATGGCTCAAATTTCTTACAATGGTGCTCCTTGTTAATTTTTTTATCTTAATGCGGAATTATAGTAGTACTTGGAATCAAGGAATAATAAAAATGCATAATCATTCACATGAGACATAGTATTTACCCTGGGGAAACCCTCTAGTACTTGAGGGAGAAAAACCAAACAAAATTTTCCATAGAATATTGATAGATAGTGGAGAATGTCTTTACAATGAGAATATTACATCAAGCACCCCTAGTGCATTATCAAAGATAAATACCAAGCACTCTTGGTGCATGTTAGGATATTCCTATACTCCATCCTAGTCCTACAAGCATTTTCATCCTCTGCATTTTCAGTCTTGCATGCATTCCTGCATGCAGCATGCATTCTACATGCATTGCATGCATCCGCATGCTGTCGAGTCATCAGGTTTATACCTCCAGCACCTAGTCCCTAGTCTTCCAACACTCGGGAGCTTATTTCCGCTCAGATTGATCCCTCCTAGCCAATGATGTGCCCACATCTCACCATCCACTTGACAAAGGCACCCTTCTTCACCTACCAGCCCAGTTGTCTTCAGTTAATTGAGTTATCTCCTTAATTTTAGGCATGACTCACTCTTAACTTACCTTACCACTCTGATGGACCTATAGTGTGACTAGACTACTCATTCTAACTTCAGTTAGCTCCTCATGCACCCTCCACTAAGCCTCCTTCATTCAATTAGTCTCTCCATGTTCCAATTACACTCAGTTAGACTCAGTTTGACTGATGGTTGACGGTTACTTGTGCATTGATGACTCCACTGATGATGAGATAGACTTCTAGTTGTGCTCCGATGACACTCCAGTGATCTTTTGATCACTCCATGAAGGCTAATTCAAATTGCCACCTTGGCATTCGAATCCTCATGCATTGTACTACTTATTTTTCCATATTGTGATTAATTAATTAGTGTGTGTGAAGTATTTTTGCTTCTATCCGAGTTCTAATGTATTATTATTCTGTTGCTCATCTTACTACATTGACCACTCTTAATCTTATTCCTAAATTATTTCTTGTGAGGTATACATCATCTCTTAGATCTCCTGTGAGGATTTTCACATGGTATCAGAGCATGTTGAGAGTATTGTTTATCTCCATTCCTGAGAGTTTTTTGTAGGTTATCACCAAGATTTTGAGTGCAACAGTTGCAGCAGTTTATGCATTTTTGCAGTTGTAGCAGTTGTAGATATTTTCTATTATTTTTGCAGGTCTTCTACAGCTTCCATGTATTCAGAAGAAATCTATCCTCCTCCATTCAACTATGATCCTCTTTCTCCATTCAACTATGATGAATGGAAACCAAATATGATAGCACATTTGAAGAGAAATGGTCTCTTTAATTATTGTTTTGAAAGAGAGTTCGAATCCTCTGAAGAAAAGATTGACTGGTTAAATAATGGTGACAGATCCATGGGAACCATGATGCTTTCTATGTCTCGATGCTTGGTACATCAATTCATTGATGATGTTGAATCTCCAAAAGAGCTATGGGCCTACCTGGATGAAAGATTTGGCAGAAATAATGAAGGGATTGGTCCAAACCCCTTCGAGAGAAAGCCCAGTGATGCATTCACTCCCCTTGATGGTCTCTCAGATCATGAATCAGTATCAAACATATCTCATATTGAAGTTGTCCACAAAGAAGAAGAACTTGCAGATTCTACACTTATGCTCCAAATTTCTTCTATTTAGAATTCTGTGCCAGCTCACACACTAGAAATCGCAGAAGGTCCTAAATCCTCTCTCGCACCAAAGTTTGTTGGTCTGCATCATGATCTATTGAATGTTTCAGAGGTCAAATCAGCCATTGGAGGTAATGCATTTGCTCTCCTTGATCACTCACATCTTATGTACTACTATATGATCATTATTTCATGCTTTTAGAAGGTTATTGAAGATTATGTCCATTGCCATTTGCTTGGGATAATTTCTGATGCACTTACTGGTTTTGATCTCACCTCTAATGGTTCAAAGGAGATCTCAAGAAACCATGATTCAAGTCTTGGATCTAATTTGGATTCTAAGCAATCGCTACTTGGGATAATTTCTCATGCATATGATGGTTTTGATCTCACCCCTAGTGGTTCAAAGGATATCTCAAGAAACTATTCTTCAAGTCTTAAACCTGAATTGGATTTCAAGCAATCATGTGATGGTTCTTTTTGGGATAATCTCACCTGTGATGGTTTGAAGGATAAGACAAAATACTATCTGCACATTCATAGATTTGATCCTACCTCAACTGATTCGAATCACAGGTTCAAGGATCATCCTCATACTTTTGGATTTGTTATCATCACATTCGATCTGAAGAGAAAGTACAAGCACATGCTTTCTAACCATGATCCACTTATTCCCAAGAAGAAGATACCTCCAGACATATGACCAAGCATCACACCTGCTTGAGTTTGGAGCATTTATTTTTGTGTGTGCCTTACAGTCTATTTTGAGGGGGGGTAATTTTCCCATGAGGTTTTTCCCATTTCCTCGGTTTATTGACTGTTATTATTCATTGTATTTGGTGACCTTTGGTCTTAGTTACCAGGGCCCAAGATGGATTAAGGGGGGGTCTTAGGATATTCCTATACTCCATCCTAGTCCTACCAACATTTTAATCCTTTGCATTTTCAGTCTTGCATGCATTCCTGCATGCAGCATGCATTCTGCATGCATCCGCATGCTGTCGATTCATCAGGTTGATACCTCCAGCACCTATTCCCTAGTCTTCCAGCACTCAGGAGCTTATTTCCACTCAAATCAAGCCCTCCTAGCCAGTGATGTGCCCACATCTCACCATCCACTTGACAAAGGCACCCTTCTTCACCTACCAGTCCATTTGTCTTCAGTTAATTGAGTTCTCTCCTTAATTTTAGGCTTGAATCACTCTTAACTAACCTTACCACTCCGATGGACCTCCAATGTGACTCCTACAGTGTGACTAGACTGCTCATTCTGACTTCAGTTAGCTCCTCATACAACCTCCACTGAGCCTCCTTCATTCAGTTAGTGTCTCCATGTTCCAGTTACACTCAGCTACACCTAACACACTCAGTTAGACTCAGTTTGACTGATGGTTGACAGTTACTTGTGCATTTATGACTCCACTGATGATGAGATAGACTTCTAGTTGTGCTCCAATGACACTCCAGTGATATTTTGATCACTCCATGAAGGCTAATTCGAATTTCCACCTTGGCATTCGAATCCTCATGCATTGTACTACTTATTTTTCCATATTGTGATTAATTAATTAGTGTCTGTGAAGTATTTTTGCTTCTATCCGAGTTCTCCTGTATTATTATTCTATTGCTCATCTTACTGCATTGACCACTCTTAATATTATTCCTAAATTCTTTCTTGTGAGGTATACGTCATCTCTTAGATCTACTGTGAGGATTTTCACAGTGTAATCACAAATCAAGAGAGAATATGGAAAAATAGAAATCATAATAATATCCCACAAAAAACCAATTTGCTGATTTTGGTCACATGCACAATGAATGTAAATTTCCTTCAAGAGAGAAGAGAATTTGCTCTCACATTGAATTCATCAATCCTGCATAACATATATACACTATACTTCTCATGCTTTGGATTATATTTTTATCATCTGACTTCAGGATGGACTCTCCCTTCATCTGGATGGTAAGTCACTTATTTAGGTGGCTAACTCAAGTGTCATCATGGAAGTGTCGTAACTTATGTTTCATAACTCAAGTGTCATATCTCAAGTGATGTCTTTTAGTTCAACTTAAGTGTTGTATTTAAGTTTAAATCAAGTGTTGACATGCAAAACACTTTAGTTAACTAGATCTTCTTTATTAACACTTAGTTAAATATTTTAACTGAAGTGAACAATTTGAATCCCTTTAATTAACTGAAGTCTTTCTTGTTAACATAACTGAAGATTAACAATTTTATTTCGCTCTTATTTAACTGAATTCTTTATCATTGCTAAAGTGAGAAATTCGAGTTCTCTCTTATCTTATAACATCTTATCTTTATCTCTTGTCTTATCTGCATGGTCCACATGTGCCAACTTTAAGTTATCTATCATATCAAATATACTAAGGATATTTTTCCAATGATGCGATCATCTTGTTCTACTATTGTTCCAAGTGGTCATATGCTAAATTAATTCACTCTAGAGGTGGTTAGTCTCTAGAGGAGAACTAATAGCTCAACCATGGTTAGTAGTACATCACACACCATTCATGATTCAACATGCAAAGCATTACCTCAACACATGAGGCACCACCTCAACACATGAGGATCCGCCTTGACACACAAGACCATAGTCTTGACAAACAAGATTGTACAACACTGTCACTTTTACATACAAAGAACCTACCTCAACACATGAGGCTTATTCATTCTTTAGTCCAACTCAAGATTCTTCTCCAAGTTTCCTGAGTCCTATAAGGAACTACCTCGATAGACGAGGCTCAATATTGACACACAAGATTGACTTAGAGAATGACTCATGATGTTGTAACTTTAAAGCTCCTCCCCTATTGTTGTAGAAACATGGCCAAGGAAAGATGGAAAGAATATCACTTTCCCAATTAGTGCATTTGGTGAGTCATTTTCCCATGTGCCAACATTATTAAAAACTTAATTTAACTATAAAATTCATACCATATTATCTTCATTACAACAACTATTACACAACAAAATAACTAGAAAATACCAACTACACAATCTACATAGAAAAAGGTGAAACAAAATCCATGACACAAAGGAAACCCATATCATCTTTCTACATTACTAAAATAACCGACTACATATGATGTCTGAACTGACACTCTTTTCCCATCTCTTGCACCTACAACCCTTACAATTTAAGAAGGATATGGAAGATTCCTCAATGCCATGATGCCAAATACTTCCAAATAACTCCTTATTTATACCATGCTTATTGACCACATTTACAATAAAATATTCATTCAATCCCTTTGTTCATGCAACAACTCATAAAATGTTGATGTATATGTAACTTCGGACTGTATTTCACATATATGTATATTGTATTCCTATAGAGATGTTATTATTCCTCTATACGGAAGTGTCGTCATTTATATTGTAAGTGTCGTAACTTATACTTGATGGGTTATTAGACCACCTTGTTGGGGTCGGCCCTGTATAAGTCATGTGGGTCAAAGGGTTATTAGACCACCCTATTGGGGGTCGGCCATGTGGGTCAAAGGGTTATTAGACCACCCTAGTGGGGGTCGGCCCAGTCAGCATTATGTTAAGTGGTTAAGTTGAGGCCGACCTAGTTGAGTAAAGGTCAAGTCAAGTTAGTGTATAAATAGAGAGTGTGTCTCTCTCATTTTACACATTCTATTCTCTCACTCACACTTGGGAGAGTGGCGCACTTGTGGCGGAGGCTCTGCTGCTAGGAGAAGACTATCTCTTGTATTCTGGTTATATCATTGCTCTATCTATCTCTGAGGAAGTTATTGGGGTTTTTCACCTTTATGGTTTTCCCCAAGTAAACTCTGTGTCTCTTGTATGCTTGCATTATTGTGTCCATGATTGATATGCTGTAGATTTGCTGTACATGTTGTTCTTTCAGTTAAGATCCTAGATTAGATTGAAGTAAATTCTGAAAATTTAACATAACATCCCATAAAAAATAACCCATTAATTAATAAATGACCATTATAATGAGCAACTAGGCCCCAACAGGTGTTGATGGGCTACCTTGTAAGTTACACAAGATGACATGGAATATTGTTAGAGATGACTCTAGTCACATAATTGCAGAAGCATTTTCTACAGGATGTATAACTGAGTCTATTAATCAAGGGTTAATAAAACTCATTCCAAAAAATTCTTCTAGGGAGACAATTGGGGGTTGGAGGCCTATAAAAATATCAAGTGTTTCTTACAAAATCATGTCTAAGAAAATGACACTACGAGTGAGAGAAGTTACTAGGAATATTGTATGAGAGGGAAAAATAGTTTTTTTACAAGGGAGGTTTCTTTTGGACATAGTGATTTTAGCTTGGGAGGCCATAAAGCGGGCTAGGGAATCTAGGAAACAATATATCTTTCTTAAAATTGATTTTGATCAATCCTATGATAAAATTGATTAGTCCTTTATTATAGATATGTTGTCATGTTTGGGATATGGTTCAGATTTTGTGGGGATGGTCAACACCCTATTCTCTTATCCCTTAGATTTTGTTGCAGTCAATAATACACTTTCTCCACATTTTCTTTTGCATCATTCAATTACATTGGGATGCCCCCTTGCACCTTATCTCTATGTTTTAATTGCTTATTCTCTTGGTCATTTGTAGGATGCTACTAAAGTATAGGGAAAGATTTGGGGGATTTCACTTCCAGATGATTATGAGGTGGTTAACAATAACTTTGTAGATGATTCCTTTCTTTCTATTTAGGTTGACCAGGATTCAATGTACAGTGCTAGGGATTGCTTGTCTATTTTATACAAGGCATATGGGGCTAAGATTAGTGATCACAAGATTGATTATTGGTTGATTGGTATTGATCAACCTCCTGATTGGATCTCTCCTTCTTGGAATTCATTCATCTAGGTGTAATAGTAAGTTATACACCAACAAGTGAGGTATAATTGTGGCATATATTTTCTAGTTTTCCATGATACACAAGGTATACACTAACAATATACTTTGAGGAATCTATCCTAATATTGAAAAAACATTCTAGGTCTAGTGGAACGAGGATTAGTGTTTAACAAAGGTGACATTTTAGATGTTGGAATAATTTTTGTTTTCCCTTGTCCCAAACAAACTTGGATTTGGATCCACCTTTGTTGATCTAGCATGAGGGCCATTCAATATGCCAAAATCCCAACTTGAATCGATTGTAGAATTTGATGGGGCCTACAAAGATGCAAAGCTCCATAGTGCGTTTGGAGATGAATAATCATGTATGGTTTGGATCTTGGTTGGGACCACATGCACACCATGCTAATCTAAGGTTTATCCCATATATTTAATTCTTGACTTGATGAATAGCCACTCCTCTAGATTTGCATATGAATTGTATTGCCGCAAGGTGTTGAACACTTATTTTAAGACGTTCTTCCTAGTTTTTATTGAAGATGAGGATATTGTTGAGATATAAGACCACAAAGGAAGTGATGCATAAGTAAAATATGTCATCCATCATGATCATTAACATAATTGGTGCATTCGTTAAGACAAAAGGCATAACCAACCACTCAATGAGGTATTTTTACACGTAAAACTTGTCTTCCACTCATTTGTTTACTTGATAAGAACTTGGTGATAACGTAAATTCAAACTGGTCATGCTAAAAATATTTTTCTCCCTTGAGAAAATATTTAATACCACCAATCCAAGGTAGTGGGTACTAGTTTTTGACTATTATTTTGTTCGTTTCAATATAAGGAATAAAGAGTAGTCGTATCCCATCCTTCCTCTGAACTAGCACAATCAATATATGATAACTAGGTGAGGAGTTTGGTAAAATATGTCCCTTTTGTATTATATCTTGAATCTATTATTTGATACCCTCTTTCTACAAAAGAGAGCATCTTCATACCACACTATTATGTAGGGGGGCACCCAATGTCAAGTAAATTGAATGATTTACTTGATAGTGTAGAGGTACCATTATAGGTGATGTGAAAATATCTCTATATTCTTCTACCAACTTGCATGCTTAATTCTATTATGTAGAGATAACCCTTTCAAAGGCATTGACTATCAATATGATCTTATATTCACCTTCCAACCAAATCATGAAGAGGGAAAATCACCATGTTTAAAATATTACCTTCCTACATTGCTTAGCTGTGATCAAAGAGTTTATGATATTTGATTTTATGTGTGTTATATTGTATAGATGATCCCCTATTAAAGTAACAATCACACTATAATGCATATACTCATAGAAGTGATTAAGCTTCCACATATATGGCTGCGTTAAAATAACTTCACAATATTCAAGTGGGGAAACATCGCACAATACCTCATCATTGAAGGTGTTTATCCATAGTAGAAGTGACGTTACTTATAGATGTTGATGTGATAGATTCATCTTCTTAATGACCTGTTCTAGGATCAAGTTATTATGGTTCCCATAAGGTGAGGAGCTTGATCAAATATGGCCCTTTTCTATTGGCTCTTTAATTTTTATTTTTTCTCCTTAATTTCCAAAAGATACTATATATACAAATCCATTAGGTATAGGGGAAATAGATGTGAAAACTATTCCATGCTTTGCATGATAGTGAAGGGTTACCCAAGGTATTTTTTAAGGATTCTAATATTATTCTTAAGTGTAGTATCCTAGGAAAATGTTTTGGATTGAAAAAAACATGTATATAGATAGGTAAGAGAATATTAAATATGAAACATACAATTTACTACTGAAATGTGTATATTTTAGCAAATATTATGATAGAAAACATATTTTATGTAAATACAGGTGATATTAGGGACTAAAAATTACCAAATAATGAATTTATTTTTTGAAAAAAGCCACAAAAATAGCCAATTGGCAAAATTTCGCCCCTAAATATTACCTCGGTTAGACCAACAAGTGATATGAATATATCTTTATATTAATCCACCATATTGGATACCTAATTTTTATATGTATACATACCCTTAAAAAGGCCTCAAAGATCACATTGAACTTCAATTGACTTTCTAATTGAACCATGAAAATGAAAAATCTCCCAAACAAGGAGATTACCTTGCTCCACTACCTATATATTATCAAAGAGATTATGATAGTTAGGGATACCTTTGGTATCCTATAGAGGTAACACCCTATGGTAACAATGAATCTATAAATCCTATACTCATAAATATTGGATATGTGTTGTACCTTGTAGGTATATTTAATCAAATATTAGCATGGGTTCAGGGGATAGCCCTCGAATGAAGGGGGTTTAGGGTTCTTTTCTCAACATCATAGTTCTAATTTGAATGGAAATTGTAATTAGGATGAAGCATTCCATAAAATATATATTTGTTACATATTTATTTGGAAGTATTATAGGCTATAAATATTAATTGTGACAAGTGTGCAGACAAGGCTTACCATCAAGTGTCAATTTGCTGAATAAGAACTAGGATGGGAGATGTGTGCTACTTTCAATATCCTATACTCATATTTGCAACTAAAATCCATGACTTCAATTTTTTGGATGATTTGATAATGGGTGATGTGTGAATGTGGGGTTTATGTTTAATTAATTGTTCCTTCCCCCCTGGAATGAGTTAATGTATAGACTATGTGGTTTGTTCATACTTTCATTTTTTGATTGTTGAGTCGATTGCAAAATTAGTCAATGGTTGTGTATATGAATTCGCCATTTTACAATAGAATTTGCTCCTTTATCCTTTAGGCATGATTACTAAGGCGACATGGAAAAATTGAACTTCCTTAAGCTGATGAACTTTTCTTATATTACCAATTATCAGTGTGAGATGGTCATCTTCTTATAATTGAACATATAATTATGTAAAATAATTCCAATAGCATATTTTTTTCACAAAAAAAAACCTGCTTCTTATTATTCTTCATAATCAAAGAAAGCAATATGCTAATACAAAAGTCTTCCTCCTACTGATCAAAGCATTTTGAAACTATACTTGTATGATAGAAACCAATATTCCTAATCTATGCAATATTCTTGTACCCTTTATCATATAAGATAGACTTCATTTCCTTAGAAAAAAAAATAGTTTTCTTCTCCCCTAATGAAAGGATAAATCCCCAACAAGACCTCTTTCCCACTTTACAAGAAATCCATCTGCCGATCTAATGAAAGGAATTCACAAATCCTTTCCAAAATACAAAATCACTCCCAACCTCTTTTTTCCCCGAACTGATCTAGTCAACAATAATATCCCTTTTCAAATTGTTTTCTTTCAGAATTTCACTTTGGAGTCCTGTACCAAATAGACCCCTCCAACAATTTTTCTATATCAAAGCATGGTTAAACCAATATAGGTTCTTAATAATCCAACTTCCCATGCTCTTTGGGAGAGAAATTTTATTCAATTTTGCAAGATAATATCATCCATAATCCTCTTTTGTATAATAATATCATACACTCGTGTACACTAAGATCTTATGAAACCCTTGTTAGGAATTAAAAGTCAAACCTGTAACCTGTGCACATAAGAGGATTATGCGTTAGCATGAAAGCTAAGTAAGCCTCAAGTTAACTCTAGTTTTCACTCGTCAACAAGGGAGTCAAATAGAAATCATTTAACAAATTCAATTTTAACACACCAATATGTTCTAATAGGGATTTAGACAAACAGAGGTATCTACGATAATAGAACAATGTGCGTCAAGCAAGTATGTTTATAAACACTTATTTCATCTTCTTTCCCTAGATGAAAAGAAGACACAAACATTAATAAGGATCCTTCTTCAAGGTCTTAAGAACAAGAGTAGTAGTTATCGGATTCATGAAATACCGTAATAACATCAATAAAAGCATAAGTAATCTACTATCACAATGTATTCTATTGATGTGATAAGCTAAATGTCGTAACTGGTCAGCATCCTATTAAATACAATTTTAGACATGCAGATATATTTTAATTGTTGATAAGACAATTAAAATGTTTGAAAGTTATAGACGTCAACTCTGGAACAAGACGATGGTACCTAATCTAGTCAAGGAAGGTTCTGTAAAATTACAACGATAAAATAGGTAGTTTTACACTACTCAAATACAGCACTATAGATTTAGCTAAGTGTGTTACAACGCACATTTAATGACGATTATCTACTTAAGTGTTACAACACTATTTATTTAATTGTCGATTAGACAATTAAATAATCAAAATATATTTATGAAGAATTTAAATGTCCCTTTTATTTAAATAGTTAACATAATTGCTGAAACTTTATACTCCCGTTTAGCATTTATTGGCAATTAGACCGCTTAGAAATATTTTGAATTTTTACAAATATTTGGGATGTTACATTTGGTATCAGAGCACGAGTTCAAACTCTAGGCCTAAAAAATGCTCACGCACAGAAACAGAAAATGAAAATGGAAAATATAGTTTACTATTTTTTTTTTAATTTGCTTCTGTACATAACAGTTTTATATTTTAATTTGAAGGTATGGAAATACTGGAAGAATCTGCAGAGGACAGATCTCATCATAGTGAACGTAATAATAACGAACATGAGAATGTTAATGAAGAAATTTATGTAGAATTGAATGATCAGTCATCTGAACTTTTACGTACAGTTAAGGACTTAAAAAATGAGATAAGAACGGTAAAAAAAGAAAACGAAAGGATTTTAAGAGCATAGGAAGAGTTGGACCATATTTTAATGGAAATATCATAATGATGAAAAAGATAGGAGATCAGAAATAAAATCTGAGTCTCGAACTATGTCCTATAAACACAGAGATAAGAAAGTAAAATACTATAAAAGTGATAGTGACTCTTCTGGTTGGTGGATTTAAATCAACCGGATGTTCTACTGTTGCAAGAAACACTGGGTGGCAGTGAGGAGGTTGTTCGGGCATTGGAACATTTGCTACCTGGTTGGAAGTTTGTAGGGGTGGATGCTCGTGGACGTTCTGAAGGACTGGCCACGGGGTGGAAGGTGAAGAGTTGTAGATGCGATAGTTCTTGGGGCATTTCTTCTGGTGTCGGGGTGGAAGTTTGGGATGCAGGGATCGGTTGGAAGATCACGGTTCTCAATATCTATGGGCCCTATTTAAATAGAGTTGGATTCTGGGACACCTTGTTAAGTATGGATCTCTTTGCTAGAAGGGATGTGATTTTGGGTGGGGATTTCAACCTTTCTCTGGGGGCTTCTGAAGTCTGGGGGCCTCGGGCTTCACCGGACCCTCTAGCTAATTATTTTATACAAGCCTTCGCAAGGAAGGACCTTCTTGACATACTACCAACCAGGTTAACCCCTACCTGGAGGAATAAGAGAACCGGGGATCAAAGGGTGGCTAAAAGGATGGATAGGTTTCTGGTGGCTGATGTGTTGGCACTGGGGGTTGATGTTGTCAAGCAATGGGTTGGGACAGGGGGGGTTTCTGACCACTGCCCCATCCTACTGGAATTAAGAGGAGGTAGAGTTAAACCCCCTAGCCCTTTCAAATTCAATCCTAGCTGGTTGAAGGAGGAGGATTATCTTAAATTGGTACAGGCTTAGTGGGTTCATCGACCTCCGGAGTCACTGGAGCATGCAGGCACACACTTTCAACTTAATCTCAAGCGTATTAAAGAGGCCACTATTCTCTGAGCTACTGCAAAAAGAGTGAAAGATGATCAGAATCTAAGGGATGCTGAGCTGAATATTGATAGACTGCTACATTGCCAGGGTCTGGGTTATCTGGATGAAGTGCAGAAAGGTGAGCTGATGGAGTGGGAAAAATGCAGGAATGTGATTTTGTGTGAGAGAGAAGAGATGTGGAGAATGAAAAGTAGGGCGATCTGGCTACAGTGTGGGGACGAGAACACAAAATTTTTTCAAGCATATGCAAAGGGGAGAAAATTATCTAACTCTATTTGGGAACTTACTTCAAATGAGGGGGACCTGGTCTCCAGTTTTGATGGTTTGGCAGAGATGGGGGTACGACACTTTGGAGACCTTTTCACTGCTCAACCAGGGGCCTCTATAGCTGAGGTTATTAGGATGGCACAGCTCTTCCCACATTTTGTGGGGGAGGAGGAGAACAAAATGTTGTTGGCGGAGGTGTTTCCGAATGAGCTCTTGCAGGTTATGCACTCCTTCCAGAAAGATAAAAGTCCGGGGCCTGATGGTTGGCCTATTGAATTTTACTTGGGTTTCTTTGATTTATTCGGGGAGGAAATAGTGAATGTGGTGGAAGAATCAAGAAAGGCTGGGTTTGTACATGGTCCTTTCAATTCGACCTTTATAGCTCTCATCCCTAAATCGGACCAGCCTGAAAGCTTTGATGAATTCAGACCTATATCTCTCTGCAATTGCATCTATAAGATCATCTCTAAAGTTATGGCGCGGCGACTCAAGAATATTCTGTCTCAGCATATTTCTTGTGAACAATTTGGGTTCTTGGAAGGTCGTCAAATACATGAGGCCATTGGAGTTGCTCAGGAAGGTATACATTCTATGAAGGTGCAGAAGCAAAAGGGTGCAGTGATTAAGATTGATCTCTCCAAAGCATTTGATAGGGTTAGTTGGCTCTATATTCGGATGCTTCTTACACACCTGGGCTTCTGCTATGAATTTATCCAATGGATTATGGCCTACATCTCCACGGTGAGCTTTGCTATACTAATAAATGGTTCCGCTAGTCCATTCTTTCATGCTGGCAGGGGTTTACGACAAGGTTGCCCACTGTCACCGCTATTGTTTCTCCTTGTTGCTGAAGGCCTCAGTCGATTTCTTCTGAAAGCAAAAGCTGATGGTTCCTTTCGTGGTATATCCATCTCTCAGGCATTTTATATAACACATCTCCTTTTCGTTGATGACATTCTGATATTTTGTGATGGATCGAGACAAGATATTGATAAGGTGGTAGAAGGTCTCAATTTACTGCAAGATGCAGCGGGTATGTTAGTGAATATCAATAAATCTTCAATCACATGCTCGCATTTAACCGAGCAGGAGATTCACAGATTGGCTATGAGACTACCTTACTGGACTTTGGATATTGATGATGGATTTAAGTACCTAGGCTTTCACTTGAAACCAAATGCATATTTGAAAGCAGATTGGCAATGGTTAATTGCTAAATTAGAACAGCGACTTCATGGATGGAGTCATAAATGGCTCTCGAGAGCAGGGAGGTTGGTACTGGTAAAATCAGTTTTGGAAGCTATTCCAGTGTATTGGATGTCACTCGCTTGGATTCCCAAAGGAGTCCTGGAGCAGATCCGACGATTGTGTTTTGCCTTTCTTTGGAAGGGTAAGGGTGATAATCGTGCTTTGGTATGGGTTAGACGGGAGAAGATTGCGGTTCCTAAAGCACTGGGAGGTTGGGGCTTAAAGAATATTTTTCTTTTTGCAAAAGCCTTGGGGGAAAAGGTGGCTTGGCGAATTATTCAATCACAGAGCCTCTGGACTAGAGTGGTATATCATAAATACATAGCTCCTTTAACACTACTCGAATGGATTAGGCAGGTAAATAAGACAAGGGCAAATTGCTCTGTGGTTTGGAAAGCTGTGGTGCAGCATTTTCAATTGATTGGATCTGGATTAGTGTGGAAAATTGGAAATGGGAGACTTATGCATATTGGACTGGACCCTTGGGTGGGTTGTAGGGGTGGACATGTCCTTCTTGTGGCCTTAAGAAATTTTCTGGCAGCTAGAGGATGTCATTTTCTGGCTGATATTGAACAACCGGGATCATCCACACTATGGCTACAGGGGTGGACCTCTGCACAGCGTCTAGAGATTCCTGTTGACTTGCTTGGAGTTTGGGAGGATTATATTCGAATCTTAAGATACACAAATATTCGCCTGACAAATAGGGTTGATGAACTTATCTAGGATCACCACCCCTCTGGGATATACACACCAAAACATGGATATATCCAGCTGAATGTGGAAGCACATAACAGGGAATTGGTGTGGTGGTGGAAATATCTGTGGAAGCTAAAGTGCCCGGGTAAAGCTAAATTACTCTTCTGGGCATTATTGGAAAATAAGGCACCAACCTGGGACATCCTGCAGAAATGATTCATCCAGGGTCCGGGGTTCTGTCCACTCTGTAGGGATGCGGCTGAGACTATTTCTCATATTTTTGTCCACTGTCGGTATTCACAAGCTGTTTGGGCTGATATCTGTATTTATCTGGATATAAATGTGAGATGGTGGGGAGAGAGTGTTATTGATGCATTTCAAAGGTGGTGGTCATCCTATAAAAACTCATCCTTTCGGGCTATACCATGTATCTTCGCATGGGGCATATGGATCACACGTAATAAGATCATCTTTCAAGACTGTAGGGTCCCGATGGAGCATGTAGTGGCACATGTTGTGGCTGTTATACTACACTACAAGGAAACTATCCAAGCAAACCGAATACGACCTGTGATTGCGGAAGTTATAGATAAATCCATGCCATGGGCATATTTCGATGGAGCATCAACTGACCATCAATTGGTGTGTGGTGGAGGGGGCGTACTACACAAATCTGAGTCCCATTTTTTTCATATCGTGGCTGGTCTGGGGAGTGGTTCAAATAACTATGCTGAACTAATGTCACTTAGGCTGCTCATGCTTTTTGCACTAGAACAAGGTTGTCTATCTCTACAGGTTTTTGGAGACTCACTGATAGTTATTGATTGGGCCAAGGAACTTACACAGTGTAATGTGATGGTACTCTTACCTATCCTGGAGGAGGTATTACGGTTAAAGAAAACATTTAATCTTATTAAATTTACACATGTCTACAGGGAGAGAAATGGGGTGGCCGACCTGCTATCCAAAGAAGCGACGCAGCAACATTTGATATACAACACCTGGAGGATCACTATACATACCACAGAAGGCAACTATAGTTATTATCACAGGCCTTTTCATGGTGACATTGAGGACCGGATGGAGCATTAGCCTCTGTTTTATTTGCTACATTATAATAGTTCTGTTTATGCTTTTATATACACGGGATGTATGGACAGTATATTTGTTGTTGTTTGGATCACCTTATGCATATTTGTCTTTGATATATGTAGTCGGATATAGGAGGGCTGTTTGGACAGCCAATTACACTGCTTTGATTTTGTATGGGACACTAGATGGTTATATGGGACAGTCATATGTGACAGTTATATGTAGTCGGATATATGTGGACTGTCTTGGACAGTCATATGGGACAGCTTATTTGTGACAATGTAGGGATCCTTGTGATTCTATTACATGTGCAGAATGTAATTTTGTTCAACTATTTGAAATAAAATTACGACTTTTTCCAAGGAAAAAAAAAAATAGTGACTCTTCTACTCAATCTGATGATAAAACTTATAGAAGAAAACATAAGTATGATCGAAACAACAGTGATAGTGACTGTGGTACTAAGAAAAGAAAGTACAAACCTTATGAACAAATTTCAAGGGAATTTAAGAAGATAAAACCCCCATCATTTAATGGTGAAAATGAAAAGGGTGAGGCAACCGAAGCATGGTTGTCCGGTATGAAGAAATATTTTCATATTTAAAATTGTTCATCTGAGTTGAAAGCTAAGATGCCCATTTACAATCTGATCGGAAAGGAATATATTTGGTGGCAGGATAGAGGGTTAAAATCATTAAAGAAAGAACTATAACTTGGAGTGCATTTAAGAAATTATTTAAGAAATTTTTTTTGTCTGAACAGTATTACGAAGAGAAGGAAAAATAGTTTTATGATTTAAAATTGGGTTCAATGAGTATGAAGGAGTTAATCAGCAAGTTTCTCAGTTTGTTAAGGTATGTACCATATATAGTAGACGAGAAACCTAGGTTCAAAGGTTTCTGAGTTGCTTACCCTTTAACATAAAAGATAGAATTGAATACGATAATCCTACAACTCTGGAAGAAGCCCTGAGAAAGGCCAACTTCTGTTTTGAACAGAACAAAAAAAGGGAAGGTGTATCGAGTTGGAGGAATAATAAACCAAGTAACTTTGAGCATAAAAAAAAAACTTTTAATTTCAAGAATTCAGGAAATAATAAAAATTTCAATAATAGAAATTTTCAAGGCAATAATTACAGAGGTAATGCACCACAGAATTACACAGTTGCAAGAAATATGACTAATAACAACAACAATAATAATAATAATGCCAAAAATGTTGAACAAAGGCCACCTTTAAAATGTTATGACTGTAATGGACCGCATACTAGAGCAAATTGTCCACTCATAAGAAAGACAGTAAGCAACATTCATACCATGCAACTGGAACCAACAATTGGTGATGTAGGAGGAGAAATGCCCAGGATTAATGCAGCACTGAAAAACCGACAAGCAAACCACCAAAATTCAATGGTCAAGATCGAAGGTATGATACAAAAAAAATCTATCTCTATTTTAATTAATGGAGGTGGGAGTTTGAGTTACATATCACCTGATTTACTGAAAAGTTGCAAGTTCAAAGTAAAAAAATTTGATAAATCATGGTTGGTTCATCTAGCAAAAGGAACCAAAAGAAAAATTGTAGAATTTGTTAAAAGATGTGATTTGCTTATGAGTAAGTTAAAGATGCAAGTTAAGTTGAATATCTTACCGTTAGGATCTTATGATGTATTAATAGGCATGGACTGGCTTGAAAAACATAGAGTAGTGCTAAACTATTTTGAAAAGTCTTTTACTTGTTTAAATAATGAAAGAGGAACTGAAACAATAAAAGGAATTCCTAGAAAAACTTCTGTTAGACAAATTTCTGCTTTACAAGTGAAAAAGGCTGTAAGAAAAGGGTGTAAAATGTTTGATGTAAATGTGATTAATGATGAACAATCATATAAGGAAGATAAGTTAAAATTGGAAGACATACCTATTCTAAAGGAATTTTATGATGTATTCCCGAAAGAAATTCCAGGACTATCTCCGAAAAGGGAACTAGATTTCACCATTGAGTTAGTACCGGGTGTGGTACCAAACTCAAAGGCTCCTTACATAATCAACATTCTAGAACTTAATGAACTGAAATCATGGTTAAATGAACTAATTGACAAAAATTACATAAGGCCTAGTGTGTCTCCTTGGGGAGCACCGATTATCTTTGTTAAAAATAAGGACGATACCTTGCGTTTATGCATAGAATACCGTCAACTTAATAAAATGACTATTAAAAACCGATATCCTTTGTCCCGCATAAATGATCTATTCGATCAAGTACGTGAAGCAATGATATTTTCTAAAATAGACTTGAGGTCTGGATACCATCAAATCAGGATAAAAGATGAAGACATTTTTAAAACTGCCTTTAGGACCCGTTATGGGCATTACGAGTTCTTAGTTATGCCGTTTGGGCTAACTAAGGCACCAACAGTCTTCATGTGTTTAATGAACAACATTCTACATAAGTATCTAGATAAGTTTGTAATTATTTTCATTGATGATATCTTAATTTACTCTAAATTTAAAGAAGAACATGAGGAACACTTAAGAATAATTCTGCAAGTTTTAAGAGAACATCAACTTTATGCTAAGTTCAGTAAATGTGACTTTTACAAAGATAAAATACAGTACTTATGTCACGTAATATCTAAAGACAGAATTTTTGTCAACCTAGATAAAATAAAAGCAATTAATGAGTGGCATGTCCCTAAAGACGTAACTGATGTGCAATCGTTTATGGGAATCACAGGTTACTACAGAAAATTTATTGAAGGATTCTCTAGAATTGTGAACCCCATAACTTCTTTGCAGAAGAAGGGAAAGAAATTCATCTGGGATCAAAAGTGTGAAGAAATATTTAAGAAATTAAAAGAACTGTTAACAACAACACCTATACAAAAAATTTCAGATCCAAATAAGGACTTCGTTGTATGCACTGATGCATGCAAAGATGGACTTGGTGGGGTATTAACTCAAGAAGGTCATGTCATAGCATATGAGTCTAGGAAGCTAAGAATTCACAAAAAGAACTACGCAACCTACAATCTAGAGATGGAAATCGTGATATATGCACTAAAAATGTGGCGCCATCACTTGATTGGAAAGAATTTTTCCTTAATGATAGATAATACAGGCTTAAAATACTTGTTGGATCAAACAAATCTTAATGCAAGGAAAGCTAGGTGGCTAGCTTTCCTTAGCGAATATGATTTCGAGATTCAACACATTAAGGGTAAGGAAAATAAGCTTGTTGATTCCTTAAGCAGAAACACTAAATTAAACTTTGTGGCAGCAATCAACACATATGAAACAGATTTGGAAAATCAGATTGAAGAAGGAATTAAATAAGATGAAAATTATCAGAAATTACGTGATAAAATTGTTGAAAATGTATCTGAAAATTTAATAACAGATTACAGCATGAACGAAAAATGTTTAATGACTTATAAAAACAAACTTTATGTGCCTAATGTGTCAAAAGTTAAGTCGCTGATTTTAGATGAAATTCATAAAAGTTCTTATTCGGGACACCCTGGTTATCAGAAAATGATAACTATGCTGAGAAATGATTACTTTTGGCCAAACATGAAAAATGAAGTGGTTGAATACATAGCTAGGTGCTTTGAATGTCAGCAAATTAAAGCTTAGCATCAACACCCAGATGGCCTATTACAACCATTGCCAATTCCGGAATGGAAGTGGGAAATTATAAGTATTGATTTTATAATTGGTTTGCACCTAGAAATAAAAAATAGAATGACTCAATAATGGTAGTTGTGGATAAGATTAGTAAAGCTGCTCATTTTATTCCTGTTAAAACTACTTTTAAAGCTCCTAACATTGTTGATGTATTTATGAAGCAAATCTTTCGCCTGCATGGAATTCTAAAGATAATAATTTATGATCGAGATTCTAAGTTTACAGGAAATTTCTGGACAACATTGTTTAAAGGTTTTAATACTAAGTTAAATTTCAGTACTTCTTTTCACCCACAAACTGATGGGTAAACTGAAAGAGTAAATCAAATTTTAGAAGACATGTTAATAATGTATGTTAAAGATCAACCAACTAAATGGGAAGATTATTTACATTTGGTTGAATTTGCTTACAATAATCACTATCAAGATTCTGTTAGACTCAGACCATTTGAGATTTTGTATGGAAGAAAATGCAATACTCCTATTTCTTGGGGAAACCCTATTGACAGGTTGATGTTGGGACCAAATTTGTTAAAAGAGATGAAACTAACCGTGAAACGGGTACAAGGCAATTTAAAAATTGCACAAAATAGACAAAAATGTTATGCAGATCTGAAATGCACTGAGAAGGAATTTCAGGTAGGAGATCATGTTTTTGTAAAGGTAAAACCCAAGAAAAGTTCTTTTAAGCTTGGGAGCTGTGCTAAAATAGCACCAAGGTATTGTGGACCATTCAAAGTCCTATCAAGGATTGGACCAGTTGCATAAAAGTTGGCTTTACCATCTAACCTAAGAATACATAATGTTTTCCATAGTTCTATTTTGAAAAAGTATGTGTATGATGCTACTCATGTGATTAATTGGAATGACATACAGGTAGATCCTGAAGGATATTTTCAGGTAGAACTAGACTGTATCCTCGACAGGAGGGAAATTTTGCTTTGGAATCGCACCATAGGGCAGGTAAAGGTGCAATGGAAGCAACTTAGCCCAGATGAAGCTACCTGGGAATTGGAAAGTAATATGCAGGAAGCATATCCAATTCTTTTCCAGGGAGGCTATGATGAAGAATAAGCAACATCGAGGACGATGTTGAGCTTAAGTGGGGGTGTTTGTAACATACCCAATACTTGATATATTTTATGTTTGTGGAAAAACATTACCTTAAATTTTATTGTAAATTTTTATATTTGACCAAGTGGTTAAGGATGGCTGTAAATGAATAATATTATTATTTAATAAAATAAAATATGAGACACTCACCCAAAGAGACTATTCAAAGAGTGTTTACTGACCCACTAGGAGGAATGGAATCTAGGGTAGAAGGAAATGGACAAGTGGCAGCATCTGAACTCAGTAACTAGCTGTTGTTATGGGACAACTCCCTTATTTTGTGGTCAAGTTCCCTGGAATGTGGGACTGGAGCTTATGGATCATTTATTGAAACTAACAACCAAAAGGCCTAGGCATATTTTATAAGCCATCGAATTTGAGTATAGGCTCACAATTTTTCTCACGAGAAAATTTACCTTATGGTTTTGTTGGGAATTGCACACAAGAGATTCGATGAGGGGAAGCTATGTTTTGAGTTGCAGAGTAAGACTGTCTTATTCCTGCTAAGTGCAGAGTATTCTTGCTGAGTGCAGAGGTTTTGGATGTATATGCAAGTCCCCATTGATTGCTGAAGTACATATGTGAGGAGTGTATGCAAGTCTCTATTGATTGCTGAAGTACAACCCGAGTGCCTTGCTTCTACACATAGACTTCTTCTTAGTGGTTCAGTAAATAGGCTCGGGGGTCCAAGGGAGTAAGTGATTTGGCTGCTTCTTGTGGAGAAGATTGGGAGGAACATGCCTCTTTGGCTATTTTTCCACCCTATCAAGTTATCAGGTTCTACTTGTTATATTTTATTCCCTTTCTGCACTGTTGATCTATGTTGAAAACTCTTTTTTTATTTAATATTAACAGTTTGTTTTAAAATGTCTTATTTTTTATTCAAATATTACATTTGAAAGTTAAATGAATGATCAGATCTCAAATAATGAATGAATGAAGATAAATAGCTCCCTGTATTTTTCCTTTCACCCTAAGGTGATGTACTCTAGTACAGGGAGAGAGTTATGTGAAGAACCTGCAATAATTAATTAATGCAAATACACGAGATATCAGAAATAATGGAACTCAGAATCACTTTTATTATGATCACGGGCCACTTCGAGGGGGAAACCTCCTTTGAGCAAGCTCAATACAATTAACTTCACGGTGCCTTCAGTGACCTCAACACACACTTATATATTAAGTCTATGCCCAATACTATGAGTCAAAACCATGGGACATATAATACTACGGGACGACTTACAAAGCATATGCGTCCAATACTATGGGTCAATACTATGGGCTAATATAAACTATGGATCAACAAATACTACGGGACGACTTACAAAGCATATGCGTCCAACAACAATATACTAACATAGTAAGAGAAGGGTTGACACGGGTTCCTAACATCCCCTCTCCCTTAGAAAAAGCTTTGTCCTCAAAGCTTTGATTGGAGAAATTGCTGCAAAATCTGATGAAGTGGTTCCCCGGTAGCATCCTCGGGTTGCATTTCGGGCCACTGACGCCTTTGGAGTGTTAGGGAGGATTGCTTGGAGGGATGTAGATGAAGAAGAACCCCATCAGCTGCACGAAAAATGCGTCAACAAATACTACGGGACAACTTACAAAGCATATGCGTCCAACAACAATATACTAACATAGTAAAGAGAAGGGTTGACACGGGTTCCTAAAATCCCCTCTCCCTTAGAAAAAGCTTTGTCCTCAAAGCTTTGGTTGGAGAAATTGCTGCAGAATTTAAAGAAGTGGTTCCCCAGTAGCATCCTCGGGTTGCATTTCGGGCCACTGATGCCTTTGGAGTGTCAGGGAGGATTGCTTGGAAGGCTGTAGATGAAGAAGAACCCCATCAGCTGCGTGGAAAATGTGCTCAGAACGGTGTTAATCGGCTTGTTGTTTCAGGCGAATTCTGGCCATGTGAAGATTGTCCTACAGAATGAGAAGAATCTGATCGCGGTTTTGAAGAACCGAGTCAATTTCCTGAACTGGGGAGCTGCTAAGGGTGTATGGAAGAAGAACTGACAGTGTCTGTCCATAGACTGCTTCATATGGTGTCCTTTGAGATGTGGTATTGTACCACCAGAGCGCTACTAGGAGATCCATAGAAATGGCTGGCCAAAGCTGTGTAGGGATGGGCAAGGGTTTGAGCAATCCCGAAAGGAGTGTCGTTTCACCCTTGTTGACCTAGAAAGTATCACAGTCAGCCACCATCTGTTGAATTGTCATTTTCAGTCCCTGCCAAAAGAAGTTACATTGTTCCTGGTCATACATTTTGAAGAACCCAGAGTGACCTGCTGATGAAGAAGCATGGAGTTCATAGAAGAGATAGCCCTCTTGAACATATTGCAACCAATTTGGAACAAGTAGAGAAAGAGATGTAAGAGAAACTGGGTCATCAATTGTACGAGAAGGAGCATCTGCCACCATATTGTCCTTACCCTTCTTGTAAGTGATCGCATAGGGATAACCCATGAGTTGGATAACCCATTTCAGGTGTGTTGGGGAGGAGACCCATTGTTCTAGAAAATTTTCCAGACTCTGGAGATCAATCTTGATGCAGAAATAATTCCCTAATAGGTATGGTTTCCACTTCTGTATTACATGCAAAATAGCCATCAGTTCCTGCTGAGAGGTAAATGCAACTAAATTCTTGCTGGAAAGGTCTCTTGAAGGCGAAAATCTCATTGGTTTAGCAAAGACACCTGCATATCTATCCAAGGAAGTAGTGGAGACCGTTGATGGGTGCATCTGAAGGGAATGGAGTTGAGCGATGATACCATGTGAATTCTTCTTAAGGATTTTTTCCAGGCGATGTGAACTGATGATGCATAGAGACCCTGGTTGTAAGCCCATTCATTTGTGTTGTGCCCCATTTACTGAAAACTGCATCCAAAGTTTCGAAAAATCCCATAAGATGGGGCCAAGTGTGCGTAACCATTGAACCTCCAAAACCACATCACATCTGCCTAAGGAGAAGGAAAACATGTCAAAGCGTAGGTTATAATCTTCCATAGAGATATGTACATTGTGACACTTCCCCTTGCAAGGTAAGGTGCCCCCATTGGCAACCATGACTTCAAAGTTGGAGCAAGGATGGACAAAACAATCAGCCTGTTTGGCAATCCGAGGGTCAATGAAGTTAGGAGTGCTACCAGAATCAATGAGTATGGTAAGAGGGAGCTTCTTGAAGTATCCCCTGACTTGCATTGTTTGTGGGGTGGTGACTCCGGTTATAGCATGGAGAGAGAGCTTGGGTGGGTCGTCCTGAGATGGGGTGTCAATAAGCGGGTGTTGAATGTCGACCTGATCATCTACTGTATCTGGATCTTCTTCATCAAGTTCTGAGGCAGGCGGAGAATCCACATCCAAGAGATAGAGCTTTTGTTGAACACATCTATGTCCCCAAGTGAATTTCTCATCACAATTATAACAAAGCCCTTTTTCTCGGCATGTCTGCATCTCTGTTTCAGACAAATGCTTGATAGGAGTTGGTTGCGGGGTAGGCGTGATGGGAGGTCGTTGGGAACCCATATTTCTAAAGGGAACAAAGGTGGGTTTGGAGCATTGTTGAGCTACGATCTTGTCCTCTGCCAACTTAGCCAACCCTAGGACTTCCATCATTGTGCTAGGATAGAACATTTTGACCTCTGAGCGGATTTCATCCTTGAGACCACTGATAAAACAACTCCTGTAGAATTTATCAGACAATCCTTCTGTGTGATTGGACAATTTCTCAAATTCTATCTGATACTCTCTCACTGTGCCAATTTGGTGAAGTTTAGTGAGTGCTCCTGTGAAGTCATCAAAAGCACTAGGACCAAATCGTGGCAAAAGGAGTTGGCAAAAATCTGTCCAGTTTGGCTCAGGATGAGCTTTGATGTACCAACAGTACCATTGAAGGGCTTCTTGTTCCAAATGAAAGGATGCAAGTGGAACTTTGTGGACATCAAA
This sequence comes from Larix kaempferi, assembly GCA_027924585.1. NCBI lineage: Eukaryota > Viridiplantae > Streptophyta > Pinopsida > Pinales > Pinaceae > Larix > Larix kaempferi. Next base: position 10,429,346 of record BSBM01000637.1, on the reverse strand, counting down.
AGTATTATGCAGACTGAAATATTGTTCTACTCGGTATATCCATCCAATCGGATCAGTACCATTGAAGCGAGGAAAATCAAGCTTCGGCCCATGAAAATTGCTGGAAGAAGAGAACCCGGTGGCTGCAAAAGATTCTGGCTGTTGGTTATTGTTCATGGCCGAATGCCGAAGATGGAGGCTGAGAAATTTTTCATCCAGATCTTGGAGTTTGGTTTGGTTGGTTGCAAGTGCTTCCTCCATGGGTTTTTTTTTTTTGAAATGGATAGAAAAACAAAAACAAAAGCTTATTTAGTAAAGGAAGATTTGGATTTGGGAAAAACTCGGATGGGTAATTGGGGTTTGACTAGGTTTTGGACACTTTCTGATGGACAGGGAATCAAAAAATGGGGATTTCAAAAGTGGGGTGAAAGAATGAGTAAATTTGGTAGAGAGGGACAAAGAAGCAGAATTAGGAAAGGAACACGGTGGCAAAATTTGACATCGTTTGGGTGAAAATTGAAGGAGTTATGGCAAACCCTAAAAATAGACAAATGTGAGATTCCCAGTCTTGGGAAGTGGAATTTGGGATAGGGTCTTCAGGAATGAAATATGCAGGATGGGATTGCAGCGATGTCAGAGAAGTTTCAGTGAAAACAGAGTTGAAACAAGGGAGATATGGCCGAAAAACAGAATTTATTTATTTATTTTTCCAGAAATGGATCGGCAAGAGTGGCGCGGAAGGGATCCGCAATAGATGGATCAGAAACAACGCGGAAACGATCGAAAACGATTGGAACTGAAATGGCAACTGGATCTGGAATGACTTTCAGAATAGATCTGAAACGGCTGGATCTAGAGCGGAAGTGATCAGCAACAGTTCAGCTGAAAATAGATATGGACCCCAGGTATGTGCGGCTTCCTATCGGTTCAAGGGATTCACTCGGCCACCAATGCTGTCTGACAGCTTACGTATTGGGGCAGTACCCCTCACTCCATGACTCAGGTAAAACTGATAACCACTTTGCCACAAACGACAGCTCTTGGTTTACCTCACGGGTGGGAACTAGTCAATCAAGTAGGGGTCGTTACCCTTTTCGCTAGTAGTTCCTCTCAATGGGCCAGCTACTTTGGGTTTCCTGTGGTACTCCTCACAATGAGTTTTAGGGCTTATGCCCAAGTACTTCCCACAGTTAAGCGGATAGGGGTTATTCCCATATCCGAACTTGCAACAGATGCGAAAAAAAAAATTTGGCAGAAATTCCACCCAACGAGCCCAAGAAAGTGCTTTGATACTAGATGTGAAGAACCTGCAATAATTAATTAATGCAAAGACATGAGATATCATAAATAATGGAACTCAGAATCACTTATATATTGATCATGGACCACTTCGAGGGGGCAACCTCCTTTGAGCAAGCTCAATACAATTAACTTCACGGTGCCTTCAATGACCTCAACACACACTTATATACAAAGTCTATGCCCAATACTATGAGTCAAAACCATAGGACATATAATACTACGGAACGACTTACATAGCATATGCGTCCAATACTATGGGTCAATACTATGGGCTAATATAAACTATGGATCAACAAATACTACGGGATGACTTACAAAGCATATGCGTCCAACAACAATATATTAACATAGTAAAGAGAAGGGTTGACATGGGTTCCTAACAAGTTAATTAACATAGATTAGATATGATCTCTATATACAGATGAGAAGTAAATGTCTTTTATGTCTATGAGATTATCTAAGTCATTACTGTGGTTACTGAAAATAAGTTCCTTAAGTCATCTATGTTTGTTTTCTTGACTACTATGCAGAGCTGTATTTTTCTTTAAGCTATTATTATTTAACAACTGCAAATGTAACAAAACTAATAACTCAGGTAAAAAGGGAAATACTGTAAATACTGTCACCTTAGTATTTATATATGCTTGGATTATCCATAAGTTCAAAAACACAGTTATGCTGTAAACCTAAATTATCTTGTTTACATCGCACTATATATAAAACCCTAGGTTTACATACAATTGGTTTATAAATAGTAAGTATATTAACGTATTATACAGGTTTCCAACAAACATGTTAATTTATAGATTTTACATGTAAACCCTAGCATTATAATCATTATGGTAAGACTTATACTTCATTATTTACTACACAGAATTTATGCAAGTAGTATGACAAATATTATAACCATTTCAGCATTGAGAATCTAACTTTTAAAACTAGTATAATTGTGACACCCCTCTTTTACTATTGCTTTTGTAAAGCAACATGTAACTATGTAATGGCCTTCTGGTGAGGAGGTCAAGGCCAAGGCCCCACCAAAAAACCTCTGAGGTCTTTGTTATTTAGTCCTAAGTTGTTCTAGGACTTAGGAGACTTGGTAAACTATTTCGATATCCACAAATTGATAAAAAAAAAACCATAGGTGTCAACCTAAGTTTAAGCAAGTATTAACGAAGTATATATATATAGCTAGAACTCAATGGAAATGGAGTAGCAAGCTACTATGATTATACTACCTACTTATTAGTATAAAAGATAGCTACTATTATAAGTGGGCCATTCACCCATTACCATAAAACATATAGTAGGGTAAGTATAATTGCAATACTCCTATTGGGACAAAAATCCCTCCTCAGATTATTGTTATCAGTATTCTAACTAAAGCAATTAAAATACTATCTATACGCCTTGAATCAACATTTTACTTTCTAAATACTATATACTATATTGCATAGTCACCTTATGTTGAAGGAAAAGATATGTAACTATGGAAATATTCATGCAAATAGGATCTTGTATGGATACAATATTATTTAGGGATGTTGCAAGATGATAGCAAAAACATTTAGGGATAAATTATGTATGCATTGATTAATGTTATGATAGAAAACTAGCTTATCGAAAGAGAGGCGGCCTCCCCACAAAGGGAACCGAGCCTCAACCTGGTAACTACTACTTGGCGAAGATAGCACTACCACTTGGTGGTTATAACACTATCCTTCGACCTCCACTTGGCGAGAGGAGAATCTGGCAGACTCTCCAAGATGGATGGTTGTCTTGAGTACTGGGAGATGGCACATCCTTCTTACGGAAGTTTAATTCAAAAACCTGGTTGACCTTTCCTCCTTAACGTCTAACCATCCATATGGCTTTAATACCCTATATCTAAGGAACATAGGATTCCAAATGAACAAACTCGTTGTAGTGGGGACATACATGTCATTGGATGGCACCGTCTATGGAATTACTTCTGAAACCCTTTAAGTCGGCTCGGAGGGCGTGGTGCCAAGGCTGCTCGGTGTCATTTATTTGACTGATTGTTTAAGTAGAGAAAGAGGAAACTTCTTTGAGGGGGGAATTTCTAATTCCGGTTTTACCTGACCATAGCTCTGTACAAGTTGATCTGGGTTTCGAATGTTTAGACGTCGCAAGCATGGAGGGAAAGGACGACCCCAAATAGGGAGCCTGATACCATATTTTTATCTGATCTTATCCTTTGGGTTTCATCCCAGTTACGCGTTTGGATTATACTTATTTTGGCACAGGGAAATAAAATCTATGTATAGTTTCGGAAATAGGACATCTCAGCTTGGTAGAGCAAGCCTGATTCCATTACGTAATATCAATTTATTTCCTTTCAGTTTATATTTTTATGCGGTGAGTAAGACAGATCGATGGGAGTAATCCCAAGACATAATATTCAGTAGATCATATTTGTATTTGTTTTCCCAAGGCCGCGGTCTTTAGAAGTAACTGCTCCCACGGAGGAAAAACGCAAAATCTGAATGTTACTATACAGTCCTGCCCTCTGCTCGATCTGGCATTAGGGCTCTAAGAAAGGAATTTTTGTATTTTAATAAATGTGTAGAGTAAGCTAAAAGCCGAGCGATCTCCCTATTGAGAATGTCAACCCAAGCCCTGGGCATGTGAATACGTTCTATGCTAGGTCTAAGTATTTAATAGTTTTGCAGGGTGAAAGATTTTATACATATATCCTGGTAGGATTTCCTTGGTGAACCGATTGGTGTAAAGCTCGATATTTTCATGCGTTGCTCCTCATAAATTTTACAGTTATGAAAGCTAGAAAGGACGACTTGATGGTGGCCCGATCCATGATCTACTATCTGTGTTTCTTTTCTTGGGAAAGAATGGCTTGACGGAGTTTCGATCTATTGATTACCTTCTGTTTATGTTTATATATGCTATGATGTGAGATTAGAGATTATAGGGGAAAGTCGATTACTTGAATTGTGGTAATTAGTTTTGTTATGTATATTTATGATTTCGGTATCACCGAGATGGAAGAATCCAATGCTTGTTTCCGAATAATATTCAGTTTTATATTATGTGGAAAGGGGACGGTGGATTGTTTGATTTCCGATAATTATTTGGTTTAAGCTTGCACAAAGTTGTTAGTTTATTTTCATATATATATATATATATATATATATGCTGGCATATGGTTTGGATAACCTGTTGCACTAAACACTTAAGTAGGCAAACTCTATTCCCTCTATTGGTAATTAAGTTAAGTTATTGCCGGTCGATAGGTGAAATCCTTAGGAGAATCCGGCGGGTAAGTATTTTATGTGGAAGGGGTGATGAGGTTAAAAACCCTCATACTAATCCTTAGGGTAAATGAATTCTATTATACAATTGATAAAGGGTCATAAAATGTATTATTATTATAGAGAGGCTTCATTCTAACTTACATAGTATGCATTGAAGGGAATAATGTAAGAGCTGAAGTCCCTTTTTCTGATTGTATTGTTAAAGAAATGTTATGTTAATTAGAATGCTTATGGGGGGAAGGATACGGTAATTCATCCGTGTTCAGGTTGCTTTTAAAATTGTTGTTAAATCTAGTTGATAGAATATCCGGAGAAAGTGGAAATACAAAGATTGTAAAAGCTGCCTTGCAAAATCCCGCTATATTGATGAATAAAGAAATGACGGTTTTGTGGACCTAGCCCAAGGATGGGGTGAACCACCTATATCTTGTCTCGCTCATATGTATGATTTAAATGGTGTTGTTGTTATATGGTTATGTTGTGTCAAATTTGTGTTAATTTATTATGGTTGCTATTTAAGATGTATCATTGTTCGGCGTATGTGACGTAACGTTGGTGCATAATAAACATTTTTGGTATGGCCATTTTATTGACGGGAGCATGTCGAAATTTTAGTCCTCCCACCAATTTTTATTTTATTTTATTGCAGAGATCATTGAATTTATGGCAATACATTTATTTCGTGAAGTATGTAATGGAAGAAAATTTTAAATCTTCACAAAATTCTAACTAGTCTATTGGGTATTTCACATATGGTATCAGAGCAACAGGTTGCAAACACTCAGGCTTATTGCGCTCAATCCAAAAAGAAGAAGAAGAAGAAGAAAAAGAGAGCCGGTTAGATTCTTTACATACAGATAAAAACTATATTTCCACTGTAACATAGGAGAAGATCTTTGATCTCTGTGTTCGGCGATGAAGAAGATCTCTGGTTTTACAAAGAGCTGTGATCTTGGGCTTGGCAGAAATGATTTTCGGAGATCTATGAGCTATTGAATGCGATAGTTAATTAGGGAAGCTCTAAACTTTGCTTAAGGCAATCATTGTATTGCGAGGTAGGTGTGTATTCACATTTGTTCATTATATTGAATTCTTGAGCATACCTCGTAGATCCTAAGGTGTGAAGTATATGTGATCTCTGTATTAATACCATCGCATCTGATATATGTGATTTCATTATTTGTTTACCTCAGCATCTTTTAGAGGTGATTTATCTAGGTAGATTTCTACTGTCTTTAGTTGCAGTGAAGAGGGAGGTCGAGTTCCTCAGAATAAATTGTTTTATTCCAGCCAAACGATGTCGGGATAGATTGTTGTATGGATCCAGGAGGATCGATGCTAACAGTGATTTCCCTGTTTAAATTTTATACCAAAAAATTTGCTTCCTTTTGATTTTCTGTTTAAATGCTTGATGCTGCGGGTTGGGTAAGAAATCGTTGTAATATACTTTAGGTTATCTGCCCCGTGAATTCATAGGGTATCGGGTTGTTCCCAGTTTTTGGAAGGTAACATTGTGTAGCTAATTGAGTAAGTGATTTTATGCTGCATTCTGGGTATTATAAGCTTCTTACTGAATGGTAAAAATATTAATTGTTACCATGATTTTTGTGGAATGACAGCGTCTTATACGCTGCTTTCCGAATGGATAAAACAATTATTGCTGCCACGATTTCTTCGTGGGATGTCTTCGTATTTTGTATGCTACTTTTATTTTTATTATTATTATTATTATTATTTCTTAGCTTCCATTTGATTTGGGATGTTACAGATACGGTTTTTATCTCGCGTCTGAGATTTGATCCATGTTAAATCTTTTACTGTAGTACATTCATGCTTAAATGAGAAAATAACGGGCGATTCTTTTGCGGGTTTCAATCCCAATTCAGGTTGCTTACTAGGTAAAGAAGCTGGGCATTTTCCCATTGGGAAGGATAATCCCAAGCTTGTATTTTATATTTGTGGTATAGTTATTTGGATTTTGAAAAACTACTTGATTAAAAAACCTAGAATGGAAAAGTTTTGTTGCAGGAAGGCACTATATTCCTGGTATTGTTCAAGGAAGTTTTGTTGTGAAGAAGGCACGAGCTTCCCATGATGATGGCATGAGCTTCCTTGTTGGACATGAAGTCTACGAAGCCTATTTTTTAAACTAGTTGCAGCAATGTCCTATGCATTTTGAGAAATTAAACCAGGCTGTGTTTGTGACTGAGTGTGTGCGTATCGCTGGGAGGAGCGTGCCTCTCAAGCAACTAGTTTTTCCCATTCAAGATTAATGTAGGTAAGTATTTTGTGGAAGAATGAAATTATAGCCTTAATATCCTTGGAACTTATGGAAGTTATTTACAGTTTGCACTTAACTCTTTTCATGATTAAATTCTGCTATGAAAATTTAAATTAACCATGCAGGTCATGTGTTTGAACAAATGGCTGTATTTATAATAGATTTGAGAATGAAATTCCATGTGATTATTTTCTCAGGAGTAATAGATTATTATTATATAGTAAAAAAAGATGAAGTGCATGTGTTTGAACAAATTACTATAATAAATTTAGGAATAGATTTTGTATAATTATTTTCTTAAGAATAATCGAATACTATTCTGTAGCAGAAAATGTGAATCCTAATTTAAACATTTAATTAGTATGGTTGTAGAATGCCACAATGCTTAAGATTACAATCTGCATTAATGGTATGAAGCATGTAGGTGCCTAGATCCTTTTGTTAGAAGCTATGACAGTTTGATTGTATGCTTGGAACCTACAAATATTCAAGGAGACTTCTATTCCTAAATATAAAGATGAAGGCGTTGAATTATTCTTATTCTTATTCTTATTATTATTATTGGGAATGCCATTTAATGCCATCCTAAAGTACATTTAGGTTTAGATGGAAATATAATTTCCATACTTGCATACAAACTCTGGGTTAGAATCTCACACAGACTTAAACACTATATGCGTGTTATGCTTGACAAAATGAGCCGAGGAGCTATAAGTATTGGTAATGGCACTTTCAAATTCCGGTAATAGTCAATTAATGGAGGAAAAATCATAACCTATGGATGATTGAGTCAATTAAGAAGAGGAATGGCCTCTTAAGGAGAGCTAAGCCTTTCATTACTATAGATTGATTATACTAGCTGGATGTATTTTGTATATTGTATTCTATTTTGTTGATTGTATCAATTAAGAGGATGTTTCCTCTTGAGAGAGCACACTTTTTCTCTAACTTGATAAATTCTTGTTAATATTGTTTGTTGCTTATAAATTGATTATAAGTCAATGGTTATAGACAGTGGACTCTTGGGAGGACACACCTCCTTATAAATTGAAATTTTGGTATGTATGTACTTATAATACATTGCTCATACAATTAATTGAGGAGGGCGATTCCGATTGGAAAAGTAAATGCATACATATTCCAATTGTTGGATTGTATAGGGAAATACCATGGACTGACATTCAAGGTTAAGTAATCATAATGTATCTGGATTATCATAGGAAGAATGCTATTTCATGTTCAAGGCATTATGAAATTCTATTAATTAAGCTAGTTATGCTTAGTAAGAAAAAAATGTTTATTCAGATGATCTAGTATGGATATTGTAATATGAAGGATGGTTTCCTTATTTACAATATTTGATTTTATGTTACTAACATGTGAATTTGGAAGATAGTCAAACTCAGTGGAACTTGTTGAAAGACCAAAGCGTATTATATTATGCATGGTACAATAAGGGGGTGAGGATTTAAGATCCACATCACAACTATCATTTTTTTTTTTAATTTTTATTGTTGAATAAATAACTAGACCCAAATGGGTGAGAGTAATTGTATGGTTACAAAATGGAATATGACGAAATAATTGATTAATTGAAAGAGATTTCCTGGACTCAAGGGAGGAGGCTTGAGGGGAAATAAATTCTGGGACTCAAGCGAGAAGGCTTGAGGATAATTATGTAAGAGTGCAGTAATGGCACTGAAACACTCCCTGGAAATCAGGGAGTAGACAACCGTGATTCTCAAAGGAATCAGTGGGCTGTAAAGACCTAGGAAAACTATAAGAAAATGCATATGCGGGAGGCAGGACGTTGCTTAGTATGCATGGGAGAAAGTATCATTGTGTGAGCATTGAGGTGTTAGGAAAGAATATCCAAAAGGATTGATGTGTGAGCATTGGGGTGTTAGGCAAGAATTTCCCAGATCAAGTGAATGGTATGTTTTGAATTAAGTTAACAGTCTGCATGCTTGGAGTGTTGGACTTATGTGTTCTTGCGATAACAAAAATCACAAACAAAGGCTAGAATATGTTTTCATGAATAGCAAGTGTTGTGTGCAAGGGATTCATTGTTTATATTCTGAGTTGGATTATGAATTAACATTATTTTTTTTTCTGAACAATTCTAGGAGACTTGGTTTTTGCTTGTGCAAAATGCAAGTTATGAGCGATAAGAGATGGTAGAAATCATGGAAGTTTAAAAGATGCCAAAGATATGTAAAAGCATGAAAGATCGGAGGGAATAAAAAATTGAAGACAAAAGTATGAACACCAAGGACGGTGTTATCTTTAAGGGGGAAAGGATGTGAAACCCCTCTTTTACTACTGCTTTTGTAAAGCAACATCTAACTATGTAATGGCCTTCTGGCAAGGAGATCAAGGCCAAGGCCCCACCATAAAACCTCTAAGGTCTTTTTTATTTAGTTCTAAGTTGTTCTAGGACTTAGGAGACTTGGTAAACTATTTCGATATCCACGAATTGATAAAAAAAACCCTATAGGTGTCAACCTAAGTTTAAGCAAGTATTAACGAAGTATATATATATAGATAGAACTCAATGGAAAGGGAGTGGCACGCTACTATGATTATACTACCTACTTATTAGTATAAAAGATAGCTACTATTATAAGTGGGTCGTTCACCCATTACCATAAAACATATAGTAGGGTAAGTATAATTGCAATACTAATATTGGGACAAAAATCCCTCCTAATATTATTGTTATTAGTATTCTAACTAAAGCAATTAAAATACTAACTATAGGCTTTGAATCAACATTTTACTTTCTAAAGATTATATACTATATTGCATAGTCACCTTATGTTGAAGGAAAAGATATGTAATTATGGAAGTATTCATACAAATAGGATCTTTTATGTATACAATATTATTTAGGGATGTTGCAAGATGGTAGCAAAAACATTTCTGGATCAATTATGTATGCATTGATTAATGTTACGATAGAAAACTAGCTTATCGAAAGAGAGGCGGTCTCCCCACAAAGGGAACCGAGCCTCAAACTGATAACTACTACTTGGTGAAGATAAAACTACCACTTGGGGGTTATAGCACTATCCTTCAACCTCCACTTGGCGAGAGGAGAATCTGACGGACTCTCCAAGGTGGATGGTCATCTTGAGTATTGGGAGATGGCACATCCTTCTTACAGAAGTTTAATTCAAAAACCTAGTGGACCTTTCCTCCTTAACGTCTAACCATCCATATGGCTTTAATACCCTATATCTAAGGAACATAGGATTCCAAATGAACAAACTCGTTGTAGTGGGGACATACGTGTCATTGGGAGGCACCGTCTATGGAATTACTTCTGAAATCCTTAAAGTCATCTTGGAGGGCATGGCGCCAAGGTTGCTCGGTGTCATTTATTTGACTGATTGTTTAAGTACAGGAAGAGGAAACTTCTTTGGGGGGGGGATTTATGATTCTGGTTTTACCTAACCATAGCTCTGTACAAGTTTATCTGGGTTTCGAATGTTTAGATGGCGCGAGCATGGAGGGAAAGGATGACCCCAAATAGGGAGCCCGATACCATATTTTTATCTGATCTTATCCTTTGGGTTTCATCCCAATTACGCATTTGGATTATACTTAGTTTGGCACAGGGAAAGAAAATCTCTTTATAGTTTCAAAAATAGGACGGCTCAGCTCGGTAGAGCAAGCCTGATTCTGTTACGTAATATCAATTTATTTCCTTTCAATTTATATTTTTATGCGGTGAGTAAGACAGATCGATGGGAGTAATCCCAAGACATAATATTCAGTAGATCATATTTGTATATGTTTTTCTAAGGCCATAGTCTTTGGAAGTAACTGCTCCCACCGAGGAAAAACACCAAATCTGAATGTTACTATACAGTCCCTCCCTCTGCTCGATCTGGCATTAGGGATCTAAGAAAGGAATTTTTGTATTTTAATAAATGTGTAGAGTAAGCTAAAAGCAAAGCGATCTCCCTATTGAGAATGTCGACCCAAGCCCTGGGCATGTGAATACATTCTATGCTAGGTTTAAGTATTTAATAGTTTTGCAGGGTGAAATATTTTATATGTATATCATGGTAGGATTTCCTTGGTGAACCGATTGGTGTAAACCCCGAGATTTTCGTGTTTGCTCCTCATAAATTTTACAGTTATGAAGGTTAGAAAGGACGGCCCGATGGTGGCCCGATCCATGATCTACTATCCGTGTTTCTTTTCCTAGGAAAGGATGGCTCGACGGAGGCCAAATCCGTTGGTACCTTTTGTTTATGTTTATAAATGTTATGATGTGAGATTAGAGATTATAGGGGAAAGTCGATTACTTGATTTCCGGTAATTAGCTTTGTTATATATATTTATGATTTCGATATCATCGAGATGGAAGAATCCAATGCTTGTTTCCAGATAATATTCAGTTTTATATTATGTGGAAAGGGGACGGTCGATTGTTTGATTTCCAATAATTATTTGGTTTAAGCTTGCACAAAGTTGTTAGTTGTTTATTGTCATATATATATATATGCTGGCATATGGTTTGGATAACCTGTTGCGCTAAACACTTAAGTAGGCAGACTCTATTCCCTCTATTGGTAATTAAGTTAAGTTATTGCTCGTCGATAGGTGAAATCCTTATGAGAATCCAATGGGTAAGTATTTTATGTGGAAGGGGTGATGAGGTTAAAAACCCTCATACTAATCCTTAGGGTAAATGAATTCTATTATACAATTGATAAAGGGTCATAAAATGTATTATTATTATAGAAAGGCTTCAATTTGACTTACATAGTATGCATTCAAGGGAATAATGTAAGAGTTGAAGTCCCTTTTTTTTATTGTATTGTTAAGTAAATGTTATGTTAATTAGAATGCTTAGGGAGGAAAGGATACGGTAATTCATCCATGTTCAGGTTGCTTTTAAAATTGTTGTTAAATCTGGTTGATAGAATATCTGGAGAAAGTGGAAATACAAAGATTGTAAAAGCTGCCCTGCAGAATCCCGCTGTATTGATGAATAAAGAAATGACGGTTTTGTGGACGTAGCCCAAGGATGGGGTGAACCATCTATATCTTGTCTCACTTATATGTATGATTTAAATGGTGTTGTTGTTATATGGTTATGTTGTGTCAAATTCTTGGTAATTCATTATGGTTGCTATTTAAGATGTATCATTGTTCGGCGTATGTGGCGTAACGTTGGTGCATAATAAACATTTTTGGTATGGCCATTTTATTGATGGGAGCATGTCGGAACTTTTAGTGCTCCCACCAGTTTTTATTTTATTTTATTGCAGAGATCATTGAAGTTATGGGAATACATTTATTTCATGAAGTATGTAATGGAAGAAAATTTTAAATCTTCCCAAAATTCTAACTAGTCTATTGGATATTTCACAATAATAAACACCTATGATGCTAAGCGAATACAAGGAATAGGATGATTTCACCAAGGGTCAAACCCCGAAACATTTAATACTATAGCTTATTAAAAACCCTTCATTTTATAGTCAGGTCTACTGAATGTTATTACAACAATTGTATTAAGGGTTAAACCGTATTTTTTTTACTTTCCAACTTTTTCGTAGGGTTTTTACAAGCACATGAAATAAATTAACATAGTAATTAGAAAGCCATCGGTTCAAGCCTCGATGAAAAGCATGCCCAGGTGGGCCGACTTTACATTATAATCCTAAGTTAATACAACAAGACTTGGGTTCGAGACCTGTGAGCTCACCCGGGATTCTTTTTAAATGTTTCAAGCCAGTGTAATATATTCCATAGTCAACAAATAAATTACAGTAATAATATCATTATAGTTTACATTCAAGGATTAGCTCGATGGCATCATTTGCATCGTACTACCCCTTTGATTAGACAGACTAAATAATATCTCATTACGGGTTCGAGTCTCAACTGAGGACTCACCCAGGTAGGGTTAACAATACTTAAAATACAAATAAGAATAATATCATGACAGGGATGTAGGAACCTTGACAGGATTGAAGCTACGATTCGGGTTGAAAACCCTTAACGATTTTCTATCATATACTAATTTAAAAAGAAAGAAATTGGTAGGAACACCAGAAAATAGATTTATAAATATTATTAACATCTAATTTACAAACACCTAGAAATACGATAGCTCCAGGGTTCAAACCCTGTATCATGAAAATGATAATATCCAACTACAACAACAAAATCATACCAAATATACCTTTACTAAAGCTGAAGAGAAGTCAAAATAAGATACATTGCTCATACAGTATTTTAAGTCAAGGATGAGAAACAAAACTAAGAGCCATATTCCTTATTTTTCCCTTTAAGAATTTACAATCGTAGTAACACTACTTGAGGGCTCTCTATCCAGAGACCTTGTTCCCTTAAAAGCGCAACAACAAAATTGGACGAAGGCCCAACCAAGGATTTTAGCCATTATAACTTCTTACAACCCTAATCTAGCCCGCGACTCCTTTTATTAAAACAAACAACATTATAGAAGAGTAACTAAAAAACCAACACGACCCTTCCATTCGTTGACAGAGGTGGCACCTGGGGATGAAACCGAAGCTTACCGTGGTTTCATCACCACTGGAGGAAAGTTCCATTTCCTCACACAGAACCGGTCATTGTAGGTGTTGACCGTAGTCCCTTCCAGGTAAACAAACCGAGGTTAAACACCATTAAAATGAACACTATAAGATGCATTTGTAAACAACAAAGGATTATTCTTTAAAGAACTTACCATTATAGGATTGGAACTCTAGCCGATAAGTCTAAGTAGTTGTTGAAATCGCACAACAAGATCACATTAAAGAACCACCATTCTGGTTGTGACCAACTAACTGGTAATGCACAAGAGGGCGTAACCCTGACAGTCGAGAAGGCTCTACCTTCCTCCCTCCACGATGAGCATGACAATAGAAAAAGACCAAAACCCCCTTGCGTAGTTTTAAGGTTTTGTTAAACCCAGGATGCATTAAATTCATGTTCATGTGATTTTCATAAATGTCGAGCTACCACTACCAACGAGCAAGCCAAAACCCACTTTGCTATAGTTTCAAACGTAAAACTTGGCAAATATTAATATAAGCGTTGAATGATGGATCCAAGACCCATTCTTATATAGTTCGACCAAACAATTAAATATTGTCAAGTGGAAATACCCTTCGACCTCTAAGGTCATAATGTTTATGGATTTAACCAATGCTCACACCAATTCCAAACTTTCAATAACATTGATGCCTAGGATAAAAGTCTTCCACACCTTTAGCAAGCTTGAGTATATAAAAATGGGATCAAGTAATGAAATAAGCAACCCATAATCCTCTTTTGCATAATAATATCATACACTAGTGTACACTAAGATCTTATGAAACCCTTGTTAGGAAGTAAAACTCAATCTTGTAACCTATGCACACAACTGTATTATGCTTTAGCATTAAAGCTAAGTAAGCCTCGAGTTAACTCCATTTTTCACTCGTCAACAAGGGAGCCAAATAGAAATCATTTAACAAATTCAATTTTAACACAACAATATGTTCTAATAGGGATTTAGACAAACATAGGTATTTACGATAATAGAACAATGTGTGTCACGCAAGTATATTTATAAAAACTTATTTCATCTTATTTCCCTAGATGAAAATAAGACACAAACATTAATAAAGATCCTTCTTCAAGGTCTTAAGAACAAGAGTAGTAGTTATCGGATTCATGAAATACCGTAATAACATCAATAAAAGCATAAGTAATCTACTATCATAATGTATTCTATTGATGTGATAAGCTAAATGTCGTAACTAGTCAACATCATATTAAATAAAATAATAGACATGCACATATATTTTAATTGTTGATAAGACAGTTAAAATGTTTGAAATTTATAGACGTCAACTCTGGAAGAAGATGATGGTACCTAATCTAGTCAAGGAAGCTTATGTAAAATTACAACAATAAAATAGGTAGTTTTACACTACTCAAATATAGAACTATAGATTTCACTAAATGTGTTACGACACGCATTTAATGATGATTATCTACATAAGTGTAATGACACTATTTATTTAATTGTTGATTAGACAATTAGATAATCAAAAGATAGTTATGGAGAATTTAAATGTCCCTTTTATTTAAACAACTAACATAAGTGCTAAAACTTTATACTTCCGCTTAGCATTTATTGGCAATTAGACTACTTAGAAAAATTTTAAAATTTTATGAATTTTTGGGATGTTACATGTGGTATCAAAGCGCGAGTACAAAATCTAGGTCTGAAAAAGACTCACATGTGCAAACAGAAAATGAAAACGTAAAATATGGTTTACTAATTTTGTTTTAATTTTTTTTCTGTACAGAATAGTTTTATATTTTAATTTGCAGGTATGGAAATATCGGAAGAACCTGCAGAGGACAGATATCATAGTGAACGTAATAATAACGAACATGAGAATGTTAATGAAGAAATTTATGTAGAATTGAATGACCAATCATCTGAACTTTTACGTATAGTTTAGGACTTAAAAACTGAGATAAGAACTGTAAAAGAAGAAAACGAAAGTATTTTAAGAGCATAGGAAGAGATAAACCATATTTTAATGGAAAAATATCATAATGATGAAAAAGATAGGATAACAAAAATAAAATCTGAGTCTAGAACTATGTCCTATAAACACAGAGATAAAAAAGTAAAATACTATAAAAGTGATAGTGACTCTTCTACTGAATCTGATGATAAAAAACATAGAAGAAAACATAACTATGATCGAGACAATAGTGATAGTGATTGTGGTACTAAGAAAAGAAAGTACAAACCGTATGAACAAATTTCAAGGGAATTTAAGAAGATAAAACCCCCAGTATTTAATGGTGAAAATGGAAAGGGTGAGGCAGCCAAAGCATGGCTGTCCGGTATGAAGAAATATTTTAAGATTTACAATTATTCATCTCAGTTGAAAGCTAAGATGGCCATTTACAATCTGACCAGAAAGGAAGATATTGTTAGGATATTCCTATACTCCATCCTAGTCCTAGCAGCATTTTAATTATTTGCACTTTCAGTCATGACCTGTTGAATGTTTCGGAGTTCAAATCAGCTATTGGAGGTAATGCATTCGTTCTCCTCAAGAAATCACCTCTTATTTACTACTATATGATCATTCTTCCATGCTTTCAAAAGGTTATTGAAGAATATGGCCATTGCCATTCGCTTGGGATAATTTCTCATGCACACACTGGTTTTGATCTCACCTCTAATGGTTCAAAGGAGATCTCAAGAAACCATGATTCAAGTCTTGGATCTAATTTGGATTCTAAGCAATCACTACTTGGGATAATTTCTCATACATATGATGGTTTTGATCTCACCCTTGTTGGTTCAAAGGAGATCTCAAGAAACCTTTTATCCAGTCTTGGAGATGATTTGGATTCCAAGCAATCATTATTATTTGATGGTTCTTTTTGGCATAATCTCACCCATGATGGATCGAAGGAGAAGACAACAGACTATCTGCACATTCATAGTTTTGATCCTACCTCAACTGATTCGAATCACAGGTTCAAGGATCATCCTAATACCTTCGGATTTGTTCTCATCACATTCGATCTGAGGAGAAAGTACAAGCACATGCTTTCTGAGCATGATCCACTTCTTCCCAAGAAGAAGATACCTCCAGACATATGACCAATTATCACACCTGCTTGAGTTTGGAGCATTTATTTTTGTGTGTACCTTACAATCTATTTTGAGGGGGGGTATTTTTCCCATGAGGTTTTCCCCATTTCCTCGATTTATTGACTGTTATTATTCATTGTATTTGGTGACCTTTGGTCTTAGTTACCAGGGCCCAGGATGGATTAAGGGGGGGTGTTAGGATATTCCTATACTCCATCCTAGTCCTAGCAGCATTTTCATTATCTGCATTTTCAGTGATGCATGCACTTTTAGGGTTTGCATGCATTATTTAGGGTTTGCATGCATCCCAGTCATCAGTCCCAACACCTAGCCCTTAGTTAGCTAGCCCCCACAGCTTCTTTCCACTCAGTTTCATCCCTCCTAGAGTTTAGTGCACCCTCCTTTCACCTACTGCATGAGAAAGGTGCCCTTCCTTACCTACCATTCAGTTATCTTCCATTATCTTCAGTTCTCTCCTTGATTTAAGGCTAGACTGACTCTCAACTGACTTTATCACTACGTTGGACCTCCAGTGAGACCTGACTACCCATTCTAACTTTAGTTAGATCCTCATGCGCCCTCCACTGAGCCTCCTTCATTCAGTTAGTTCCAGTTACACTCAGTTACACCTACCACACTCAGTTAGACTCAATTTGACTAATGGTTGACAGTTAATTGAGCATTGATGACTCTACTGATGATGAGATAGACTACTAGTTATGCTCCGATGACACTCCAGTGATCTTTTTATCACTCCATGAAGGATAATTCGAATTTCCACCTTACACATTCGAATCCTCATGCGTTGTACTATTTATTTTTCCATATTGTGATTAATTAATTAGTGTGTGTGAAGTATTTTTGCTTCTATCCAAGTTCTACTGTATTATTATTCTGTTGCTCATTACACTGCATTGACCACTCTTTTTCTATCTTCCTGCTTAATCATAATTACTCTTGTGAGGTATACATCATCTCTTAGATCTACTGTGAGGATTTTCACATGGTATCAGAGCATGTTGAGAGTATTGTTTATCTCCATTCCTGAGATTTTTTTGCAGCTTATTATCAATATTTCGAGTGCATCAATTGCAGCAGTTTTTGCATCTTTTGTAGTAGTAGCAGTTGCAGAATTTTCTATTGTTTTTGCAGGTCTTCTATAGCTTCCATGCATTCAGAAGAAATCCCTCCTCTTTCTCCATTCAACTATGATCTTCTTTCTCTATTCAACTATGATGAATGGAAACCGAATATGATAGCACATTTGAAGAGAAATGGTCTCTTTGATTATTGTTTTGAAAGAGAGTTTGAATCCTCTGAAGAAGAGTATGACTGGTTAATTGAAGATGACAGAGCTTGTGCAGCCATGTTGTTTGCTATTCCTCTATGCATGATACACCAATTCGTTGATATTGAAACTCCAAAAGAGCTATGGGCCCAACTGGATGTAATATTTGGTAAACATAATAAAGGAATTGGTCCAAACCCTTTCGAGAGCAAGAAAAGTGATGCATTCACCCACCTTGATGATCTCATTGATCATGAATTAGTATCAAACATATGTCCTATTGATGTTGTCCACAAAGAAGACGAACTTGTAGATTCTACACTCATGCTCCAAATTTCTTCTATTTCGAATTCTGTGCCAGCTCACACTTGTTAAATTTTCAAAATTTACTTCAATCTGATCTAGGATCTTAACTGAGAGAACAACATGTACAGCATATCATTCATGGACACAATAATGCAAGCACGGAAGAGACACTGCGTTTACTTGGGGAAAACCATAAAGGTGAAAAACCCCAATAACTTCCTCAGAGATAGATAGAGCAATGATACAACCAGAATACAAGAGATAGTCTTCTCCTAGCAGCAGAGCCTCCTCCTCCACAAGTGCGCCACTCTCCACAGTGTGAGTGAGAGAATAGAATGTGTAAAATGAGAGAGACGCACTCTCTATTTATACACTAACTTGACTTGACCTTTACTCAACTAGGTCGACCTCAACTTAACCACTTAACATAATGCTGACTGGGCCAACCCCCACTAGGGTGGTCTAATAACCCTTTGACCCACATGGCCAACCCCCAATAGGGTGTTCTAATAACCCTTTGACCCACATGACTTATACAGGGCCGACCCCAACAAGGTGGTCTAATAACCCATCAAGTATAAGTTACGACACATACAATATAAATGACAACATTTCCGTATAGAGGAATAATAACATCTCTATAGGAATACAATATACATATATGTGAAATACATTTCAAAGTTACATATACATCAACACTCCCTCTTAACTAGGAAGGTATTTCTTGACACAGGTCTTCTAGCACAAGTCATCTTCTCTGGATCATCGTCACTGGATAATCGTCATCGAGTCATCATCATCGTCACTGCTGCTGCTATCTCAATCAATCTCTGAATCTACTCGTCATAGGAATATCTACAGAGCCAGTCCTTTTTCATACTGGATGTAGGCCCACCACCTGCAGGTCTTTGTCATCACTAGCCATACTGTGGAAATCTCAGGACTTATTATATGCGTCACAAAACCTTAAAAGAGTTTCTTGACTAGCAAGAACCCTAAAGAGCATCTGAGGCCTTTTTCATCCTGTCCAGATCTCCAGGACTTATTACATGTGACCCCACCACAAAACCTCGAAAGAGAATCCCAGGATTGATTACGAGCACAAGGCTCAACCTATCAGATCTCCCAGGGCACAAATTACATGTGGTCACCACAAAACCTCGAAAGAGCATCCCAAGACTGATTACGAGCACAAGGCTCAACCTATCGGATCTCTCAGGGCATAAATTACATGTGGTCATGGAAAAACCTCGAAAGAGCATCCCAGGACTGATTATGAGCACACGGCTCAACCTATCGAATCTCCCAAGGCACAAATTACATGCCATAGGACAAAACCTCGAAAGAGCATCTGCCAGATATCCCAGGGCACAAATTACATGCCATAGGCAAAACCTTGAAAGACTATCTGCAGATCTCCCAAGGCACAAATTATATGTCCTCCCAAGAAAAACCTCGAAAGAGCATTTTCCATATATCCCAGGTTACAAATTACATGCCATAGGAAAAACCTCGAAAGACTATCTGCAAATCTCCCATGGCACAAATTACATGCTTATCTGCACAACCTATTCCATGGCCACAGAGTATCAACTTGATACTCACCATACATCATTCTAATGTACACATGATCATCCTGATCATCATCACTGCAACATCCCGCTGCATGTCATCTGGAGCAACATCCTGAAGCTCGTCATCCATGATCATCCTGATCATACAATGCATCTACCTGATTCATACCAAGTATCTACCTGATACATATCATCATTCATGATCCACTTGATCATACAGTGTATCCACCTGATACAAATACAAATACAAATACATGATACATATCACCATACATGACCTACCTGATCATACAATGTATCCACCTGATACATATATAGATACATGGTCCAAGCATCCAACATGATGCATATACAAACTACATACAAATGATCCAACTGATCATATCCAGCATCCAACATGATGCGTACATATACATATAGAGCAATAACTGGAGCATCATCCTGATGTTCATCATCCATGATCCTCCTAATCATCATAGCATCGTCTTCTTCAGATCATCTCATCGTCCACGAAGCATAGCCCAGATGCACATCATCCAGTACTTACACCATCGACATGGGAGAACACATCTACCACCATTCGGGGAAGGCTCCATCCCTTACTTTTTCACCATGGGAGAACACATCTACCACCATGTGAGAATGGATTAGCAATTACATCACGAACATGGGAGAACACATCAACCATGTCAGAAAAGCTCATGTGCATCTGCATCTTCCGGACTCATCACTTCCCTTTGGAATGAACCTCGATCTGAAGTGCACCAAGCCTATCTTTGAAGTACTCAAACTGCACTCTGGCCAACGGCTTGGTCAATACATTTGCAACCTGCTCATCCGTCGCAACATACTCTGCTTTGGCTGTACTCAGTGCTACGCAGGACTGCTTCTTGCTAAATCAAGAGATCACACCTGATCCCATACTGAGGTAGCACCCAGATGTGCTCTTCCTATCTACAGCACTGCCTGCCCAATCTGAATCAACATAACCCTGCAGGTTAAACTTTTGATTCACTTCATACTTGAGCCCATAATCCACTATACCTTTCAGGTACCTCAAAATATGCTTTACAGCAACCAGGTGAACACTCCTCGGATTTGTTAGGAACTGGCTCAATGTGTTCACCGCAAAGAAAATATTTGGTCTCATGTTCATCAAGTAAATCAAGGACCCAATCATCTGACGATACATAGTGACATCAACCGGTTCATATGAAGCATCACACAGAAGCTTCAGGTTTGATGCCATAGCCTCGCAGTCCATCATCCCAAACCTCTTCAGAATCTCTACTGCATACTTCCCTTGTCCAAGGAAGATTCCATCTACACTCTGCCACACCTCCATACCTAGAAAGTGGTGCATCATACCCAAGTTTTGCACATATATGACTCCCTGTCATGTGTCTCGGAACCAAGTGGCTGCTCCACATACACTTCTTCTTCAACTACACCATTCAAGAAAGCTGTCTTGAAATCCATCGGGTGTATCTTCTATTTCATCACTTTTATATTTCTCTATGTTGCCATCTGTAGCATGCTTGATCTTGATAGATCCATATGGAAGTCATAACAAACTTCCCTTCAGGTCTTGGGATTACATCCCAAACATCATTCTTCATGATCGACGGATCATGGCATTCTTCCCATATCCTGGGAACTTCAAAATCTTTAATAGATAATTTTGTTGCTGAACAAATGTTGTAGTTCTTCTTTTGTAGGTGATGGCATACGAGCTTTCCTACAAAACAAGTTAAATTGCATGATTAGAAACATCTCATAATTTTCAGACAAATTCTTACACATAAAGAAATATGTCATACAGTCATGCAATTATCTTAGCCAATGCTTCAATACAACATTTATCCATATTCCGTAACTTTCTAGATGCCTTCCAATCTCTACCAGAAAATTGTTAAGAGTATGCACAACTCCCAACATGTCAACAAAGAGGTTTCATTCTAGATAAGTAGCAATGGAATGTTGTACAGTGCCATAGGCCACTTACCCATCACATGCATATTAGTAGTATACTATTCATTAATGCAATCATTCTAATATGCACAATGCATATCCTAAGTCTAGGCATATAAGCATATACATCATTGAACAATTTTATTTAAACAACAAAATATGCAAGAAATGATAATTAAAATACTTATCTTTTTTTGTTCGTTGGGTGGACTCCCTCTGAGTCTTCGCTTCCTTGCAGGAGCTGCTGGAGTCCTAATCTGAAGTAGCCTCTTCTACACCTTTCTACTGTGGAATGTAGAGAGATGGTCAACTCCCTCTGAATATCTGTATTCTTGCATAAACCACTGGAGTGTACTCCCTCTTGATCTTTGCTTCCTGGATTACTTGTCCTTGAACTTATATTCATTCTCGATCCCTATGCGTGCTTGTTAGTATCATCATTGTGTTATCCTCTAGGTGTCATACATAATCAAACATTCATTAGTATAATCTTAATATTATCAAAACACAATAATCTCAAGCATGTATAGTCAGGATCAATTCAAACACAGATAATAAACATTAGTATTCAAGGTTTCAAGGAAGTCTTCTTTTATTCATGCTTATTCTTATTTGATCATAGGACTCTTCTGCTTAGTTAAATCATCAATCAAGATAAGAGATATAATATGCATAAAACCATGACTATTCAAACCTATGACTTCATGAATAATCATTATCAACAACACAAAAGTATAAGATGTTAACACAAGGTAGGATTCTAGCTTGATATAGGAAAAACATACTTGGATTAGCATGCTAGCTAGTTATGTCTAACATACCCGCATAATGTCTTCTGGTTCTCTTTAGTGACTTGTGATAGTAACCTGCATATCTCATAGGTTAACCATTATAGAACCAAGTTATACATACCTCGTAAATGGATCTTCTATGTGATCCATGACAATGGATGAATCTTTGTCTTCATGTCATCATGATCTTGAACTAGAACATGATTTGTCTTTCTTGGTGTACCTTTCATGTTAGCGGACAACATAAACCTCATACAACACCATAATGCATTAGTACAATCATAAGTGTCAACACCCTAATGAATGCATTCATAATTTTGTTAAGGTGATACGACAAGTCTAAAATCAAGATTGTTTTAACCGTAATAACATGAAGACAAACATATCATAAACTTAATCATGAACAAATCTCAAGACATACCTGGATGATTCATACCTGTCGAGATTGCTTGAAATCTTCTTATGTAAGGCCTTAGCCTCATCTCCCTCTGAAACAGGAACTTCTTCACTTATGCAGGTGACCAATCCATCCTCTTCTAGGATTAAACCAATCCACTTGATTTGCAGGAACTGGAACTGGAGCTGTATTAGGGTTTGTCAGAGAAACCCCAAAAATTCAAACTTTGAATTTCAAACTTCTGAAAGGATAGAAATATGTGCCTTGATGAGATGATCAAGCTGGTATATTCAGAATTTGAAAATTGCAAAGTTTCACTCCTCAATTTTGCCTTTCAAACTTCCGGATTCACTGGACATGACCCTGAACTGGGGTTTGATGAAGCCCACTCTTCTGCCCAATCAAAAGGTTTGATCCAAAGATCTAAGCTTCTATTTTTCTAAGGAGATTCTAGCCATGGTCACAGATTTCAAAAATTTCCATTTTTACAGAAGCCCTAATTTTCCACTTTTCTGATCAAAGTCCCGAACTAGGGTCTGATCAAGCCCGACCTTCTACCCAACCAAAAATTATGATTTTGGTCTCTAAATCTTTATTTTGATGAGTATCATTCATCCGTGGTCTTCGATTACAAAAATTCCAACTTTCTCCGAATCCCTAAATTCCGGAAGCCATGAATGAAGGTACTAAAAAATAATTCTGTTTTGATAGAAATATGTACCTGATTATTTCTGGTGTAACTCCTAACGTTTCAATCCACAGGGTCTGAAAAATTTTCCTACAATAGCCCAACCTGTTATCTTTCCATCCCGACAGGTCTGACCTCAATTGGATTCTCTGAGACAGAGTTATGCCAAGTGTCGCAACGTGACCTATTTATGGGATAATACAGGAGAGCAAAATTGTACAGAGTGCCACGTGTCACTGGTTCAACTTCGGCCTCTAAAAACTTTTTCTAAGGTAGTAAAATCTGTGTGACACCTGTCACATTTTACAAAATTTCATTTGGATCTTCCTAGACCAAGTTATGACATTTTTCCCAAGGTCACCTGATTTTGACTCAGATATGGAAGAGACAGAAACCCTATATTGTACAGATCATAAATCACAAAGTACAATGAATTAGAGGTTTTCCTTTGGACACAAGGTACATGGGGATTTAATATTCGACCTGTAATGGTTTCAAATCCGAAAACTATTCCAAAACGTATTTATAGCGAAAGTGCTACAATGACTGGTTTTTTCTATATCAAGCCCTAGCATCGTAAGTGCAACAAGTGTCATACATGCCATATCATGCCTTCTTTCAGGCTAGCTCTGATACCATGTTAAATTTTTAGAATTTAATTCAATCTGATCTAGGATATTAACTGAGAAAACAACATGTACAGTAAATCTACAGCATATCATTCATGGACAAAATAATGCAAGCACAGAAGAGACACCGAGTTTACTTGGGGAAAACCATAAAGGTGAAAAACCCCAATAACTTCCTCAGAGACAGATAGAGCAATGATACAACCAGAATACAAGAGATAGTTTTCTCCTAGCAGCAGAGCCTCCTCCTCCACAAGTGCTCCACTCTCCACAGTGTGAGTGAGAGAATAGAATGTGTAAAATGAGAGAGACACACTCTCTATTTATACACTAACTTGACTTGACCTTTACTCAACTAGGTCGGCCTCAACTTAACCACTTAACATAATGCTGACTGGGCTGACCCCCACTAGGGTGGTCTAATAACCCTTTGACCCACATGGCCAACCCCCAATAGGGTGGTCTAATAACCCTTTGACCCACATGACTTATACAGGGCCAACCCCAACAAGGTGGTCTAATAACCCATCAAGTATAAGTTACGACACTTACAATATAAATGACGACACTTCCGTATAGAGGAATAATAACATCTCTATAGGAATACAATATACATATATGTGAAATACATTTCGAAGTTACATATACATCAACAACACTCTAGATATTGCAGAAGGTCCTAAATCCTCTCTTGCACCAGAGTCTATTGGTCTGCATCATGATCTGTTGAATGTTTCGGAGGTCAAATAAGCTATTGGAGGTAATCCATTCGCTCTCCTCAAGCAATCAGCTCTTATTTACTACTATATGATCATTATTCCATGCTTTCAGAAGGTTATTGAAGAATATGGACATTGCCATTCGCTTGGGATAATTTCTCATGCATGTAGCTAGGGTTTTCACCCTAGCTTGTGCAAATGAGCACCTACTAAGGAGAAAGGACTCCTTAGTAGCAGTTCATAAAATACAGTAAATAAAAGACAGTACAGTAAAACAGTAAACTACTCTAAGCATGTGCATAAACAAAAAAAACAAGATAATAAAATATTTTTTGTATTGATTATACCTCCAATGTGAAGGTTGATGAAGCCTTTGTAGCAGTCCAAGAGGGTTGCTTCCAAGCTCTAGTGTTGTTCCTTTCTCTTTCTCTAAAGGGTTTTGGAAATGGGCCAAAAGGGGCACTCAAATGTGAAAGTAGCTCAAGGGTGAGCTAGGGTTTCAGGAGTGATTTTGGAAGAGTAAGGGTGTAGTTGACTGTGGATATGAAATGAGGGACCTCCATCACCTATTTATAGGTTTTTAGTGGTGTAGTGTTGGCCCATGGTTTTGGGCACCATATGGTTTAGGTCAGCTGTATAGGGTTTTTGCTTCCTTTTTCCCTCTTTTTCCTCTTTTTCCTCTTTTTTGTATTTTTTATTCCCTTTTTAGAGGGTTTTTGCTATTTTGGAGGAATTTTGGATTATTTTGGAGGAAAAAGGGGTTATTTGGCCTTTTGGAGGCTTTTTAATGGGTTTTTAAGGTTTTGGAAGCAAATATGGTAGGAAATATGGACAAATGAGTCATGTAATGGGGTAGATGAGGTAGTGAGCACTTTTTGGTTGTTAACAATGCACACACTGGTTTTGATCTCACCTCTAATGGTTCAAAGGAGATCTCAAGAAACCATGATTCAAGTCTTGGATCTAATTTGGATTCTAAGCAATCACTACTTGGGATAATTTCTCATACATATGAAGGTTTTGATCTCACCCCTGTTGGTTCAAAGGATATCTCAAGAAACCTTTTATCCAGTCTTGGAGCTGATTTGGATTCCAAGCAATCATTATTATTTGATGGTTCTTTTTGGCATAATCTCACCCATGATGGTTCGAAGGAGAAGACAAAAGAATATCTTCACATTCATAGTTTTGATCCTGCCTCAACTGATTCGAATCACAGGTTCAAGGATCATCCTCATACCTTCGGATTTGTTCTCATCACATTCGATCTGAGGAGCAAGTACAAGTACATGCTTTCTGAGCATGATCCACTTCTTCCCAAGAAGAAGATACCTCCAGACATATGACCAAGCATCACACCTGCTTGAGTTTGGAGCATTTATTTTTGTGTGTGCCTTACAGTCTATTTTGGGGGGGGTATTTTTCCCGTGAGATTTTCCCCATTTCCTCGGTTTATTGACTGTTATTATTCACTGTATTGCGTGACCTTTGGTCTTAGTTACCAGGGCCCAAGATGGATTAAGGGGGCATGTTAGGATATTCCTATACTCCATCCTAGTCCTAGTAGCATTTTCATTATTTGCATTTTCAGTGATGCATGCACTTTAGGGTTTGCATGCATTATTAAGGGTTTGCATGCATCCCAGTCATCAGTCCCAGCACCTAGCCCTCAGTTAGCTAGCCCCTGGAGCTTCTTTCCACTCAATTTCAACCCTCCTAGAGCTTAGTGCATCCTCCTTTCACCTACTGCATGAAAAAGGCGCCCTTCCTTACCTACCATTCAATTATCTTCAGTTCTATCCTTGATTTAAGGCTAGACTGACTCTCAACTGACTGTATCACTCCGATGGACCTCCAGTGAGACCTGACTTCCCATCCTGACTTTAGTTAGCTCCTCATGCACCCTCCAATGAGCCTCCTTCATTCAGTTAGTTCCAGTTACACTCAGTTACACCTACCACACTCAGTTACACTCAATTTGACTAATGGTTGATAGTTACTTGAGCATTGATGACTCTGCTGATGATGAGATAGACTACTAGTTGTGCTCCAATGACACTCCAGTGATCTTTTGATCACTCCATGAAGGATCATTTGAATTTCCACCTTAGGCATTTGAATCCTCATGCATTGTACTATTTATTTGTCTATATTGTGATTAATTAATTAGTGTGTGAAAAGTATTTTTGCTTCTATTTGAGTTCTACTGTATTATTATTATGTTGCTCATTACACTGCATTGACCACTCTTCTTCTATCTTCCTGCTTAATCATAATTACTCTTGTGAGGTATACATCATATCTTAGATCTACTGTGAGGATTTTCACATGGCATCAGAGCATGTTGAGAGTTTTTTTTATCTCCATTCCTGAGAGTTTTTTGCAAGTTATTATCAAGATTTTGAGTGCAGCAGTTTCTGCATCTTTTGCAACAGTAGTAGTTGCAAAATTTTCTATTGTTTTTGCAGGTCTTCTACAGCTTCCATGTATTCAAAATAAATCCCTCCTCTTTCTCCATTCAACTATGATCTTCTTTCTCCATTCAACTATGATGAATGGAAACCAAATATGATAGCACATTTGAAGAGAAATGGTCTCTTTGATTATTGTTTTGAAAGAGAGTTCGAATCCTCTGAAGAAGAGTATGACTGGTTAATTGAAGGTGACAGAGCTTGTGCAACCATGTTGTTTGCTATGCCTCTATGCATGATACACCAATTCGTTGATATTGAAACTCCAAAGGAGATATGGGCCCAACTGGATGTAATATTTGGTAAACATAATAAAGGAAATGGTCCAAACCCTTTCGAGAGCAAGCAAAGTGATACATTTTCCCTCCTTGATGATCTCATTGTTCTTGAATCAGTATCAAACATATCTCATATTGATGTTGTCCACAAAGAAGAAGAACTTGCAAATTCTACACTCATGCTCCAAATTTCTTCTATTTCGAATTATGTGCCAACTCACAGTCTAGATATTGCAGAAGGTCCTAAATCCTCTCTTGCACCAGAGTCTGTTGGTCTGCATCATGATCTGTTGAATGTTTTGGAGGTCAAATCAACTATTGGAGGTAATCCATTCGCTCTCCTCAAGCAATCACCTCTTATTTACTACTATATGATCATTATTCCATGCTTTCAGAAGGTTATTGAAGAATATGGCCATTGTCATTCGCTTGGGATAATTTCTCATGCACACACTAGTTTTGATCTCACCTCTAATGGTTCAAAGGAGATCTCAAGAAACCATGATTCAAGTCTTTGATCTAATTTGGATTCTAAGCAATCATTACATGGGATCATTTCTCATACATATGATGGTTTTGATCTCACCCCTGTTGGTTCAAAGGAGATCTCAAGAAACCTTTTATCAACTCTTGGAGCTGATTTGGATTCCAAGCAATCATTATTATTTGGCGGTTCTTTTTGGCATTATCTCACCCATGATGGTTCGAAGGAGAAGACAAAAGACTATCTGCACATTCATAGTTTTGATCCTACCTCAACTGATTCTAATCACAGGTTCAAGGATCATCCTCATACCTTTGGATTTGTTCTCATCACATTCGATCTGAAGAGCAAGTACAAGCACATGATTTCTGAGCATGATCCACTTCTTCCCAAGAAGAAGATACCTCCAGACATATGACCAAGCATCACACCTGCTTGAGTTTGGAGCATTTATTTTTGTGTGTGCCTTACAGTTTATTTTACGGGGGGTATTTTTCCCATGAGGTTTTCCCCATTTCCTCTGTTTATTGACTGTTATTATTCATTGTATTTGGTGACCTTTGGTCTTAGTTACCAGGGCCCAGGATGTATTAAGGGGGGGTGTTAGGATATTCCTATACTCCATCTTAGTCCTGGCAGCATTTTCATTATTTTCATTTTCAGTGATGCATGCACTTTTAGGGTTTGCATACATTTGCATGTATCCCAGTCATCAATCCCAGCACCTAGCCCTCAGTTAGCTAGCGTTGGGAGCTTCTTTCTACTTAGTTTCAGCCCTCCTAGAGCTTAGTGCACCCTCCTTTCACCTACTACATGAGAAAGGTGCCCTTTCTTACCTACCATTCAGTTATCTTCAATTCTCTCCTTAATTTAAGGCTAGACTGACTCTCAACTGACTGTATCACTACGATGGACCTCCAGTGAGACCTGACTGCCCATTCTGACGTCAGTTAGCTCCTCATGCGCCCTCCACTGAGCCTCCTTCATTCAATTAGTTCCAGTTACACTCAGTTACAGCTCCTCATGCGCCCTCCACTAAGCCTCCTTCATTCAGTTAGTTCCAGTTACACTTAGTTACACCTACCACACTCAGTTAAACTCAGTTTGACTGATGGTTGACAATTACTTAAGCATTGATGACTCTACTGATGATGAGATAGACTACTAGTTATGCTCCGATGATACTCCAGTGATCTTTTGATCACTCCATGAAGGCTAATTCGAATTTCCACCTTAGGCATTCGAATCCTCATGCATTGTACTATTTATTTGTCTATATTGTGATTAATTAATTAGTGTGTGTGAAGTATTTTTGCTTCTATCCGAGTTCTACTATATTATTATTTTGTTGCTCATTACACTGCATTGACCACTCTTCTTCTATCTTCCTGCTTAATCATAATTAGTTTTGTGAGGTATACATCATCTCTTAGATCTGCTGTGAGGATTTTCATAGATATTTGGTGGCAGGATATTGAGAGGGTTAAAAGCATTAAAGAAAGAACTATAACTTGGAGTGCATTTAAGAAATTATTTAAGAAAACATTTTTGTCTGAACAATATTACGAAGAGAAGGAAAAAGAGTTTTATGATTTAAAATTGGGTTCTATGAGTATGAAGGAGTTAAGCAACTATTTTCTCAGTCTGTTAAGGTATGTATCATATATAGTAGATGAGAAACCTAAGGTTCAAAGGTTTTTGAGTTGCTTACCCTTTAACATAAAAGATAGAATTGAATGCGATAATCCTACAACTCTGGAAGAAGCCATGAGAAAGGCCAACTTCTGTTTTGAACAGAACAATAAAAGGGAAGGTGTATCGAGTTGGAGGAATAATAAACCAAGTAACTTTGAGCATAAAAAGAAAACTTTTAATTTCAAGAATTTTGGAAATAATAAAAATTTCAATAACAGAAAATTTCAAGGCAATAATTACAGAGGTAATGCACCGCAAAATTACACAGCTGCAAGAAATATGACTAATAACAACAACAACAATAATAATAATAATAATGCCAGAAATGTTGAACAAAGGCCACCTTTAAAATGTTATGACTGTAATGGACTGCATACTAGAGAAAATTGTCCACTCAGAAGAAATACTATCAACAACATTCATACCATGCAACCGTAATCAATAGTTGGTGGTGTAGCAAGAGAAATGCGCAGGATTAATGCAGTACTGGAAAACCGACAAGCATACAACCAAACTTGAATGGTCGAGATCGAAGGTATGATACAAAACAAATCTATCTCTATTTTAATTGATCCAGGTGCAATTTTGAGTTACATATCACCTGATTTAGTGAAAAGTTGCAAGTTAAAAGTAGAAAAAATTGATAAATCATGGTTGGTTCATCTAGCAACAGGAACCAAAAGAAAATTTGTAGAATTTGTTAAAAGATGTGATTTGATTATGAGTCAGTTAAAGACGCAAGTTAAATTGAATATCTTACCGTTACGGTCTTATGATGTATTAATAGGCATGGACTGGCTTGAAAAGCATAGAGTAGTGTTGAACTGTTTTGAAAAGTCTTTTACTTGTTTAAATAATGAAGGAGGAACTGAAACAATAAAAGGAATTCCTAGAAAAACTTCTGTTAGACAAATTTCTGCTTTACAAGTGAAAAAGGCTATAAGAAAAGGGTGTAAAATGTTTGTTGTAAATGTGATTAATGACCAACAATCATCTGGTTCATGTATATGTAACTTCGGAATGTATTCCACCTATTTATATTGTAACCCTATAGAGATGGTATTATTCCTCTATACGGAAGTGTCGTCATTTGTATTGACAAGTGTTGCAAGTGTTGCAACTTGGATGTGATGGGTTATTAGACCACCAAGTGTGGGGTCAGCCCTGATTAGTATTACTATGGGTTATTAGACTGAGTTAGACAAGTCGGCCCTGCTAGTTTCTTAGGAAAGTCAGGTCATGTATAAATAGAGTGCGGGAGGCACTCTATTTGACCACTTCATTATTCACTTCTACACTCTCCAGAAAGTGGCACACAAGTGAGGAAGGAGGAGTAGTTGTTAGGAGGACTATCTCTTGCACTTGGGTTGTATCATTGCTCTTTCTATCTCTGAAAAAGTTGTGGGGTTTTTCACCTTTATGGTTTTCCCCAGTGAAACTCTATGTGTCTATTGTCTTATGTGATTGCTTGTTGTGATTGATATGTTGTACATGTTATTCTCTTAGTAAAGATCCTAGAGTATGTTGAATTAATGCTCAAAAAAAATTAACATGGTATCAGAGCTAACCTGAGAAGAAGACACTGTGCAATTGTGGAAACTAGGGTATATCTCCAAAAATTTTGAAAAGGCAGTAAGGTAGATTGACTCTACTCAGCAAGGTGCATCTTTCTATCCAATCAAAATTCAATTCTGGGCACTTTCATTTTTTGCCCTAAAAATTAAGGTTTCCACAAAAATACTAATTTATGAAATCGGAGACCATAGCTGGAAGCTCCTTGGAAAAATTGAAGTTTAGAGCTTTCGATTGAACTTTTGGGTTGGGTGAAGCTCCGGGAAACTCAAACCCTAATTCAGGGTCCTCCCAGCGAATCCAGGAAAACTAAAAGGCATTTCTGAAGGGTGAAACTTTGCAGTTTTCAATTTCAGAATATACCAAGATGATCAAATCATCAAGGCACATCTTTCTATCCTTTCAGAAATTTGAAATTCACATTTTGAATTTTTAGGGTTTCTCTAAGAAACCCTAATCCAGCACGAGATCTAGATTTCTGCAAATCAAGTGGTAAGACCTAAATCTTCTTTATTTCCATTTGAAGTACTCTTTATGATGTCTCACCAGACCAAGCTTAAGGATAAGCTTGAAGGGGCTGATAAATTTTGAGCATGGAAGTATAGGATTGGGTTAATCCTGGAAGAAAATGAATTGGACACTTACGTAAGTGAAGAGGTCCCTATCCCAGAGGAAGAAGAGGATAAGACCTTACATAAGAAGAACTTGGTCAAGGCAAAGAGGATCATTGTTGATTCTATCAAAGACCATCTCATACCACATGTGTCATCTCTAAAGACACCCAAGGAGATGTTTGATTCCCTGACCAAGCTATTTGAAGGGAAGAACATAAATCAGAAGATGACTCTGCGGAACCAATTGAAAGGGGTAAAGCTTCAGAATGGAGAGACCATTCAATCCTATTTTTCTATGGTCTCTCAGATCAAGGAACAACTTGAAGCTATGGATGAAGTAGTGGATAATGGTGAAGTTGTTATGAAAACATTGAATGGCCTACCTAGGTCATGGGATTCCTTTATCCAAGGAATCTGTGTAAGAAAGAAATTGGTCTCCTTCAGTAGACTATGGGAGGAATGCTCACAAGAAGAAGAAAGGCTTGTGGCCCAAGAAGAAAAGATGGGGAATGAATATCAAGCTCTCACATCACACACCAAGAAAGGAAATCCCAAAAGAGAGCCATCTCATTTCAAGAAATCTTCTCACCACCATCAGCATAAAGAGAAGAGAAGATGTTTTACATGTAATGAGAAGGGACACATTGTTGTAGATTGTCCCAAGAACAAAAGGGACAACAACAACTTCAACAAGAAGAAAAAGAACAACAAAAAGAGATATCATGCTCATGTTGCTGAGGATGATGAACCTCCCAAGAAGAAATCTAGAGCAGAAAGTGATGACTCATCTAGTGAAGATGAATATGTTCTAATCTCTGCTCTCACAGGTACTATCTCTCATGGATGTGATGTTTGGCTTATTGATAGTGGGGATTCCAAACACATGACTGGGTTTAAAGAATCTTTTGTAGATCTTTCTGAACATGAGTCACCCCATAAGGTGAAACTTGGGGATGATTATCATTACCCTATCAAAGGAAGTGGTGAAGCCTCCTACAAACTAGACTCTGGGAAGTCTTTGAAGATGAAAGATGTTTTATATGTACCTGGGCTCAAGAAAGATATCCTATCCATATCATCTATGGATGCAAGAGTAATTAGAGTTTCATTTGTGGATGGCCAAGTGCTCATGTGGCCAAAGGGTAAGACCATAGATGATGCAGTAGTGATTGGAGAGCAAGAGGGAGGTTTGTACAAATTGAAGGGACAACCTGAGCATGCCATAGTACAATTCATCGACCTAAGTGAACTTTGGAATAGAAGGCTTGCACATGTGCAATACAGAGCACTACCAGTTGCAAGTAAAGCAGTAGAAGGTCTTCCTAAAATCAAGACAAAGCATGAAGGTGTTTGCAAAGGATGTGCAAAAGGAAAGAACATTAAGAAGGCATTTCCAAGCAGTGAAAGTAAAGCAAAATGAATCTTGAAAATTATCCACTCCGATGTATGCGGTCCGATGTCATCAAGTTCTTTGAGTGGGTATGTATACTATGTCTCTTTCATTGATGATTTCTCTAAAAAGACTTGGGTTTATTTCTTGAAAAACAAAGACGAAGTATTTGATAAATTCAAGGAATTCAAAGATTTGATGGAAAATCAAACTGATAAGAAGATCAAGACCTTCAGATCCGACGAATTCACTTCGGGTGATTTCAAGAAGCTATGCAGTGATTCAAGTATTAAGAGGGACTTGACTGCTCCCTACAATCCACAACAGAATGAAGTTGCAGAAAGAAAGAATAGAACAATCATGGAAGCTGTACGGGAAATGTTGCATGATTAGGATTTGCCAATGCATCTATGGGCAGAAGCATCTAGGACAGTTGTATATGTGCAAAACATAACACCTCACAAGATATTGGACAACAAGACACCAGAAGAGATATTTTCTGGTAAGAAACATGAAGTCACCATCTTAGAATATTTGGTTGTCCAGTATATACTCATGTTCCAAAGGAAAAGAGAACTAAGCTAGATCCTTCAGGAAAGAAGGGCATCTTTGTGGGTTACAGTGAAAACTCGAAGGCTTACAAAATATACTTACCAGGGTTCAAGAAGATTTATGTCAGCAGAGATGTAACATTTGATGAAGACTCAACTTATATCAAATCAAGGAAGACACCTATTGAAGATCATGAAGAACTAAAGGAAATCAGATTCCAAGACACCACCATGACTGAAGCAATTCCAGAAGTGGATCGTGAAGCTAAAGATCCACGAGAACCTGTAGATCCACCCCATGAGAAGAACTCTCACAAGAGGAAACCTGCATGGGCTAGAGAGCTCATTCAAGATGCAGAAAGATATGGCATTCCAGAAGAAGAACACAGAGAAAAGAAGAAAACTAGATCTCATACCAGCTATGTTGCCTTACTCTGTGATATTATGAACAAAGAACCTTCCAATTATGAAGAAGCAGTGAAAAATAAAGAATGGAAGGATGCCATGGTCGAGGAATACCAATCGATCATGAATAATGATGTTTGGGATGTGGTCCCAAGACCTGAAGGGAAGTCAGTTGTGACTTCCAAATGGATCTACAAGATCAAGCATGCTACAAATGGAAACATAGAAAAATACAAAGCGAGATTTGTAGCTCGTTGCTTCTCCCAGAAAGAGGGGATAGACTATGAAGAAACTATCGCTCCTCTAGCCAGGTTCACTTCCATCAGATCAGTACTTTCTCTGGCTGTAGTGATGAAATGGAAGATACACCAGATGGATGTCAAGATAACTTTCTTGAATGGTGTAGTCGAGGAAGAAGTGTATGTGGAGCAGCCACTTGGTTTTGAGACACATGACAAAGAGTCATATGTGTGCAGGTTGAAGAAAGCATTATGTGGCTTGAAGTAAGCTCCTAGGACTTGGTATGGTAGGATAGACAGTTTTCTATCCAGCTTGGGCTTTACCAAGAGTGAAGCAGATTCCAACCTTTACTACAAGGTTGAGGAAGGCAATCCTATGATTCTACTCTTGTATGTAGATGATCTGTTTGTTACGGGTGAGGATAGATTGATTGCTGACAAAAAGAGGAAGCTTGCTTCCAAGTTCGAGATGAAGGACTTGGGGATGATGCACTACTTTCTACGCATGGAGTTGTGGCAGAGTGCAAGTGGAATCTTCCTTGGATAGAGGAAGTATGCAGTAGAGATCCTGAAGAGGTTTGGGATGATGGATTGCAAGGCCATGGCCACACCTATGGCATCGAACCTAAAGCTTCTATGTGATGCTTCATTTGATCCAGTTGATGCCATGATGTATCGTCAAATGATTGGGTCCTTGATGTACGTGACGAACACGAGACCAGATATTTGCTTTACGGTGAACACATTGAGCCAGTTCCTAACGGATCCCAGAGGTGTTCACCTGGTTGCTGTAAATCATATTCTGAGGTACCTGAAGGGTACAATTGATTATGGGCTCAAGTATGATGCGAATCAAAAGTTTAACCTGCAGGTTTATGTTGATTCAGACTGGGCAAGAAGTGTTGTAGATAGGAAGAGCACTGGTGCTTCAGTATGGGATCAGGTGTGATCTCTTGGTTTAGCAGGAAGCAATTCTGCGTAGCACTGAGTACAGCCGAAGCAGAGTATGTTGCAGTTTTTCGGCTAGCTGTGAGACAGTATGGCTGAGGAAGCTACAATATGAGTTATTTGATCTTACGTTGGATGCTACTGGTATCTTTTGTGACAACCAGAGTCATGTGAAGCTGTCTGAGAACCCGGTGTTCCATGACAGGTCGAAGCACATTGAGATCAAATATCACTATATTAGGGATATGGTGTAGAGAGTAGCAGTGAAGCTCCTATATGTTGCGACGGATGAGCAGGTTGCAGATGTGTTGATCCGGAAACAAGATCTTTGCTACTCTATGACGTTAACATGAATTGCATAAAGAGCATGAATGAAGCTCACAAATCCATAAGAAGAGAACCAAACAGCATAGACAATACACACATCAAGAGAACAAGTTGATAACGGAGTTCGTCCAGGATGGACTACGTCTCCGGGCCTGCTTCTCAATAGGAGGGCCGATCTATAATCTCAGCATAAAGGCAAAATACATGGCAATGATACAATGATACCTTGGCGACAATGGCCAGGAAGAGAACCGCTGCCCAAAACACAACAAGACTGCTTCCAGCAACTCCGAAGCCTGAAGACGGTGTAAAACGAGTATAAACACTCGTACCTTCCTCCTGCAGAGCTACGCAATCTCCCTTCTCTCCTTTAGCTACAAAATCTCTACTCCAAAGCATGAGTGGCAAATGGCATATGAGGGGGTTTATATAGGCTTGAGTTAGCCCTCATCACATTCTCCTCATGATTTCTCAAGTTACAACAATGTGCCTAATTGGGCATATGGTTGAAAACCTCCAAGTTTGGTTATCATGTGGTTGGGCTCTTTATTAACTAATAAACAAACATACTTAAAAAATACCTTTTTTAAAATGGCATATGGTTAAAACCATATAAACCCACCTTTAAACTTATCCCAAAGTTTGTTATGTGGTGGCGCTCCCCTTATGATTACAAATACACATGCTTTTATATTTTTGAACCCACTTTTTGTCTTATCTTAAAGTTTGTTAAGCAAGGGTGGCGCTCCAACCCTATGGCATGCAATTCGTTGTAAGTTGTTATAGCACATGCTCCAACCCATGTTAGATGGCGCGTGGTCTCCAACCCATTTTACAACCATAACAAAGTTCTTAAAAAGCACGTGGTGGCTCAATACAGGTTAAGGTGCAAGCTCCACGTGATTGGTTGGAGTTGGCCCCCTCTTTGTGCGCCATATAAACTTTTTAAGGTTTAAATAAAAGGTCTTAACCACACAAGCCAAGAAACATATGTAACCCAAGTGGTTGAGGCGGAGAGCTTATACAAGGGAGGTCACGGGGTCGAATCCCGCGGAGGCCATAATTTTTGCCTTAGACATATTGGCCAATTCCATGCTGCCACGTGGCGGCCTGGGATTGGTCCACCTCACGCCCCGTCAGCATCCAGTCAACCGTCCAGTCACTGCCACGTCACCGTCCGTACGCCCAGCCAGCTCAGATCATACTGCCATGTGTCACTTTGTGATTGGTCCGTACTGACATGTGTCAGCTTGCCCATATAGTAGGGATGCCACGTGTCACCCTGTCAGTGGTTCCACGTGGCACCTCCATTTTGCCAAATTTCCCTGTTTCACCAATACAACAGAACGCGATAACTTTCTCATACGAAGTCCGTTTGAGGTGAAACGAACGTCGTTGGAATCGTCTCGACGATCCCTTCGATCTGGTGCTAATTTTGCTGAGATTGGAGGACTTCAAAAATTTTGTCTTCTTAGATCCTCTTGGATCATTCCTCCCCACTGAGAAGCTTTTGGCCTCCAAAAGCCTTTACTAATCAACAGATAGGTGAGGGAATTGCTCCGGAAACAAGATCTTTGCTACTCTATGACGTTAACATGAATTGCATAAAGAGCATGAATGAAGCTCACAAATCCATAAGAAAAACCAAACAACATAGACAATACACACATAAAGAGAACAAGTTGATAACAGAGTTCGTCCAGGATGGACTACGTCTCCGGGCCTACTTCTCAATAGGAGGGCCGATCTATAATCTCAGCATAAAGGAAAAATACATGGCAATGATACAATGATACCTTGGCGACAATGGCCAGGAAGAGAACCGCTGCCCAAAACACAACAAGACTGCTTCCAGCAACTCCGAAGCCTGAAGACGGTGTAAAACGAGTATAAACACTCGTACCTTCCTCCTGCAGAGCTACGCAATCTCCCTTCTCTCCTTTAGCTA
The DNA here is from genome assembly GCA_027924585.1 of Larix kaempferi. Taxonomy (NCBI): domain Eukaryota; kingdom Viridiplantae; phylum Streptophyta; class Pinopsida; order Pinales; family Pinaceae; genus Larix; species Larix kaempferi. The sequence goes on along the minus strand of BSBM01000637.1, from coordinate 10,391,545 downwards.
CAAAATCTCTACTCCAAAGCATGAGTGGCAAATGGCATATGAGGGGGTTTATATAGGCTTGAGTTAGCCCTCATCACATTCTCCTCATGATTTCTCAAGTTACAACAATGTGCCTAATTGGGCATATGGTTGAAAACCTCCAAGTTTGGTTATCATGTGGTTGGGCTCTTTATTAACTAATAAACAAACATACTTAAAAAATACCTTTTTTAAAATGGCATATGGTTAAAACCATATAAACCCACCTTTAAACTTATCCCAAAGTTTGTTATGTGGTGGCGCTCCCCTTATGATTATAAATACACATGCTTTTATATTTTTGAACCCACTTTTTGTCTTATCCCAAAGTTTGTTAAGCAAGGGTGGCGCTCCAACCCTATGGCATGCAATTCGTTGTAAGTTGTTATAGCACATGCTCCAACCCATGTTAGATGGCACGTGGTCTCCAACCCATTTTACAACCATAACAAAGTTCTTAAAAAGCACGTGGTGGCTCAATACAGGTTAAGGCGCAAGCTCCACGTGATTGGTTGGAGTTGGCCCCCTCTTTGTGCGCCATATAAACTTTTTAAGGTTTAAATAAAAGGTCTTAACCACACAAGCCAAGAAACATATGTAACCCAAGTGGTGGAGGCGGAGAGCTTATACAAGGGAGGTCACGGGGTTGAATCCCGTGGAGGCCATAATTTTTGCCTTAGACATATTGGCCAATTCCATGCTACCACGTGGCAGCCTGGGATTGGTCCACCTCACGCCCCGTCAGCATCCAGTCAACCGTCCAGTCACTGCCACGTCACCGTCCGTACGCCCAGCCAGCTCAGATCATACTGCCATGTGTCACTTTGTGATTGGTCCATACTGCCATGTGTCATCTTGCCCATATAGTAGGGATGCCACGTGTCACCCTGTCAGTGGTGCCACGTGGCACCTCCATTTTGCCAAATTTCCCTGTTTCACCAATACAACAGAACGCGATAACTTTCTCATACGAAGTCCGTTTGAGGTGAAACGAATGTCGTTGGAATCGTCTCGATGAGCCCTTCGATCTAGTGCTAATTTTGCTGAGATTGGAGGACTTCAAAAATTTTGTCTTCTTAGATCCTCCTGGATCATGTGTTGATGAAACCACTAGCCAGAGTGAAGTTTGAGTACTTCAGAGAGAGGCTTGGTGTTCTTCAGATTGATGACACTTCGAGAAAGAAGTGATGGACACATTTGCAGGAGCCATTTCAAGCATGGTGAGAGGAGGATCCTTCCCATGGCCATGGATGTAAGTGTTGTGTGATGAGCATCAGGACGATGCTTCAGTTACTATAATGGATATGTATCAGGTGGATACATTGTATGATCAGGATGATCATGGATGACGAGCTTCAAGATGTTGCTCCAAATGATATGTATCAGGATGATGTTATGATGATGATCAGGATGATCATGTGCTGATGTGCATTAGGATGATGTATGATGAGTATCAGGTTGATGCTCTGTGGTCATGGATAGGTTGTGCAGATGAGCATGTAAGTTGACCTGGGAGATCCGATAGGTTGGGCTGTGTGCCTGTAATCAGTCCTGGGATGCTCTTTCAAGGCATTGCTCTGGGAGGACATGTAATATTTCCCTGGGAGATTTGATAGGTTCGACTGTGTGCCCGTAATAAGTCTTGGGATGCTCTTTCGAGGTTTTTCCATGACCACATGTAATGTAGTCCTGGGAGATTTGATAGGTTGGGCTGTGTGCCCATAATAAGTCTTGGGATGCTCTTTCGAGGTTGTGTGGTGGAAAATCCTAGTTCTATTCTAGGTCACATCTAGTATGAAAAAGGACTGGCTCTATGGTGGAAAATCCTAGATTTGTTCTAGGTGACATCTAGTATGAAAAAGGACTGGCTCTATGGTGGAAAATTCTAGATTTGTTCTAGGTTACATCTAGTATGAAAAAGGACTAGCTCTGTGGTGATAAATCCTAGATTCATTCTAGGTCACATACAGTATGAAAAGGGACTGGTTTTGTAGATGTGATACATCCAGTATGAAAAAGGACTGGATCTGTAGATGTGATACATCCAGTATGAAATAGGACTGGCTCTGTAGATGTGATACATCCAGCATGAAAAGGGGCTGGCTCTGTAGATGAAGAAGACCTACATGTGGCAAGCCTACATCCAGTATGAAAAAGGACTAGCTCTGTAGAAATTCCTATGATGAGTAGATTAAAGATTGATTTAGATAGAAGCATCAGTGACGATGACGATGATTCGATGACGATGATCCAGTGATGATGATCTAGAGAAGAAGACTTGTGCTAGTAGATATGTGTCGAGAAATACCTTCCTAGTTAAGAGGGAGTGTTGATGTATATGTAACTTCGGAATGTATTTCACCTATGTATATTGTAACACTATAGAGATGGTATTATTCCTCTATATGGAAGTGTCATCATTTGTATTGACAAGTGTTGCAAGTGTCGTAACTTGCATGTGATGGGTTATTAGACCACCAAGTGTGGGGTCGGCCCTGATTAGTATTACCATGGGTTATTAGATTGAGTTAGACAAGTCGGCCCTGCTAGTTTATTAGGCAAGTCAGGTCATGTATAAATAGAGTGCGGGAGGCACTCTATTTGATCACTTCATTATTCACTTCTACACTCTCCAGAAAGTGGCGCACAAGTGAGGAAGGAGGAGTAGCTGCTAGGAGGACTATCTCTTGTACTTGGGTTGTATCATTGTTCTTTCTATCTCTGAGGAAGTTGTGGGTTTTTTCACCTTTATGGTTTTCCCCAATGAAACTTTGTGTGTCTATTGTCTTATGTGATTACTTGTTGTGCTTGATATGATTGATATTTTGTACATGTTATTCTCTCAGTAAAGATCCTAGAGTATGTTGAATTAATGCTCAAAAAAAAATTAACACATCTAAGGAAGATAAGTTAAAATTGGAAGACATGCCTATTCTAAAGGACTTTTTTGATCTATTCCTGGAAGAAATTCCAGGACGACCTCCAAAAAGGGAGCTAGATTTCACCATTGAGTTAGTACCCGGGTGCAGTACCAAACTCAAAGGATCCTTACAGAATGAACATTCTGGAACTTAATGAACTGAAATCACAATTAAAGGAACTAATTGACAAAAATTACATAAGCCCTAGTGTGTCTCCTTGGGGAGCACCGGTTATCTTTGTTAAAAAGGACAGTAACTTGTGTTTATGCATCGACTACCGTCAACTTAATATAATGACTATTAAAAACCAATATGCTTTTCCCCACATAGATGATCTATTCAATAAAGTACGCGGCGCAACAATATTTTCTAAAATAGATTTGAGGTCTGGGTACCATCAAGTGAGGATAAAGGATGAAGACATTTTTAAAACTGCCTTTAGGACCCGTTATGGGCATTACGAGTTCGTAGTTATGCCTTTTGGGCTAACTAACGCACCAGTAGTGTTCATTTGTTTAATGAACAGCGTTCTACATAAGTATCTACATAAGTTTGTAATTGTTTTCATTGATGATATCTTAATTTACTCTAAAACTAAAGAAGAACATGATGAACACTTAAGAATAATTCTGCAAGTTTTAAGAGAACATCAGATTTATGCTAAGTTCAGTAAATGTGACTTTTACAAAAATAAAATATAGTACTTAGGTCACGTAAGATCTAAAGATGAAATTTATGTTGACCTAGATAAAATAAGAGCAATTAATGAGTGGCCTGTCCCTAAAGCCGTAACTGAAGTGCGGTCATTTATTGGAATCATAGGTTACTACAGAAAATTTATTGAAGGATTCTCCATAATTGTGAACCCCGTAACTTCTTTGCAGAAGAAAAGAAAGAAATTCACCTGGGATCAAAAGTGTGAAGAAAGCTTTAAGAAATTAAAAGAACTGTTAACAACACCACCTATACTAAAAATTTCAGATCCAAATAAGGACTTCATTGTATGCATTGATACATGCAACAGTGGACTTGGTGGAGTCTTAACTCAAGAAGGTCATGTCATAGCATATGAGTCTAGGAAGCTAAAAATTCACGAAAAGAAATACGTAACCTACGATCTAGAGCTGCTAGCCGTGATACATGCACTAAAAATGTGGCGCCATTACTTGATTGGAAGGAAGTTTTCCTTAATGACAGATAATACAGGCTTAAAATACTTGTTGGATCAAATAAATCTTAGTGCAAGGCAAGATAGGTGGCTAGCTTTCCTTAGTGAATACGGTTTCGAGATTCAACACATTAAGGGTAAAGACAATAAGGTTGTTGATGCCTTAAGCAGAAACACTAAATTAAACTTTGTGGAAGCAGTCAGCACATATGAAACAGATTTGGAAAATCAGATTGAAGAAGGAATTAAACAAGATGAAAATTACCATAAATTACATGATAAAATTACTGAAAATGTATTTGAAAATTTAATAACAAATTACAGCATGAACGAAAAAGGTTTAATGACTTATAAAAACAGACTTTATGTGCCTAATGTGTCAAAAGTTAAGTTGTTGATTTTAGATGAAATTCATAAAAGTCCTTATTCGGGTCACCTTGGTTATCATAAAATGATAACTATGCTGAGAAAGGATTACTTTTGGCCAAACATGAAAAATGAAGTGGATGAATACATAGCTAGGTGCTTTGAATGTTAGCAAATTAAAGCTGAGCATCAACACCCAGGTGGCCTATTACATCATTGCCAATTCCAGAATGGAAGTGGGAAATTATAAGTATTGATTTTATAACTGATTTGCCTAGAAATAAAAAACAGAATGACTCAATAATGGTAGTTGTGGATAATCTTAGTAAAGCTACTCATTTTATTCCTGTTAAAACTACTTTTAAAGATCCTAACATTGCTGATGTATTTATGAAGAAAATATTTCGCCTACACGGAAATAAAAAGGTAATAATTTCTGATCGAGATTCTAAGTTTACAAGAAATTTCTGGACAACATTGTTTAAATGTTTAAATACTAAGTTAAATTTCAGTACTTCTTTTCACCCACAAACTGATGGGAAAACTGAAAGATTAAATCAAATTTTAGAAGACATGTTAAGAATTTATGTTAAAGATCAGCCAACTAAATGGGAAGATTATTTACATTTGGTTGGATTTGCTTACAATAATCACTATCAATCTTCTGCTAGACTTAGTCCATTTGAGATTTTGTATGGAAGAAAATGAAATACTCCTATTTATTGGGGCAACCCTGTTGAAAGGTTGATTTTAGGACCAAATTTGTTAAAAGAGATGAAACTAACCGTGAAACAGGTACAAGGCAATTTAAAAATTGCACAAGATAGACAAAAAAGTTATGCATATCTAAAACGAATAGAGAAGGAATTTCAGGTAGAAGATCATGTTTTTGTAAAGGTAAAACTCAAGAAAAGTTCTTGTAAGCTTGGGAGCTGTGCTAAAATAGCACCAAGGTATTGTGGACCATTCGAAGTCCTATCAAGGATTGAAGCAGTTGCATATCAGTTGGCTTTACCATCTAACCTAAGAATACATAATGTTTTCAATAGTTCTGTTTTGAAAAGGTATGTGCATGATGCTACTCATGTGATTAATTGGAATGATATATAGGTGGAGCCCAAAGGAGATTTTCAGGTGGAGCTGGACTGTATCCTCAACAGGAGGGAAATTTTGCTCCGGAATCGCACCATAGGGCAGGTAAAGGTGGAATGGAAGCACCTTAGCCCAAATGAAGCTACCTGGGAATTGGAAAGTAATATGCGGGAAACATATCCAATTCTGTTCCAAGGAGGCTCTGATGAAGAATAAGCAACATCGAGGACGATGCTGAGCTTAAGTGGGGGTGTTCTTAACATACCCAATACTTGAGACATTTTATGTTTTTGGAAAAACATTATCTTAACTTTTATTGTAAAGTTTTATATTTGAACAAGTGGTCAAGAATGATTGTAAATGAATAATATTATTATTTAATAAAATAAAATAGGAGACACTCACCCAAAGAGACTATTGAAAGAGTGTTTACTAACCCACTAGGAGGATTGGAATCTGGGGTAGAAGGAAATGGACAAGTGGCCGCATCTGAACTCAGTAACTAGCTGTTGTTATGGGACAACTCCCTTATTGTGTGGTCAAGTTCCCTGGAATGTGGAACTGGAGCTTATGGCTCATTTATTGAAAACTGACCACCAAAAGACCTAGGCATCTTCTTATAAGCCATTGAATTTGAGCAGAGGCTCACACTTTTTCTGACGAGAAAATTTACCTTGTGGTTTTGCTGGGAATTGCACACAAGAGATTTGATGAGGGGAAGCTATGTTTTGAGTTGCAGAGTAAGACTATCTTAGTTCTACTAAGTGCAGAGTATTCCTTTTGAGTGCAGAGGTTTTGGATATATATGCAAGTCCTCATTGCTTGCTGAAGTACATATGTGAGGTGTGTATGCAAGTCTCCATTGGTTGCTGAAGTACAACCTGAGTGTCTTGCTTCTACACAGAGACTTCTTCCTAGTGGTTCAGTAAACAGGCTCGGGGGTCCAAGGGAGTAAGTGATTTGGCTGCTTCTTCTGGAGTGGGAGGAACAGGCCTCTTTGGGTGTTTTTCCACCCTATCAAGTTATCAGGTTCTACTTGCTATATTTTATTCCCTTTCTGCATTGTTGATCTATGCTGAAAATTGTTTGCTTATTTAATATTAACAGCTTGTTTTAAAATGTCTAATTTCTTATTTGAATATTACGTTTGAAAGTTAAATGAATGATCCGATCTCAAATAATGAATGAATGGAGATAAATAACTCCCTGTATTTTTCCTTTCATCCTAAGGTGATGTACTCTTGGGAGAGAGTTAATTAACATAGATTAGATATGATCTCTATATACAGATGAGAAGTAAATGTCTTTTATGTCTATGAGATTATCTAAGCCATTACTATGGTTACTGAAAATAAGTTCCTTAAGTCATCTATGTTTGTTTTCTTCACTAGTATGTAGAGCTGTATTTTTCTTTAATCTATTATTATTTAACAGTTGCAAATGTAAGAAAACTAATAACTCAGGTAAAAAGGGAAATACTGTCAATACTGTCACCTTTGTACTTATAGATGTTTGGATTATCCATAAGTTGAAAAACACAGTTATGTTGTAAACCTAAATTATCTTGTTCACATCGCACTATATATAAAACCCTAGGTTTACATACAATTGGTTTATAAACAGTAAGTATATTAATGTATTATACAGGTTCCTAACAAACATGTTAATTTACAGATTTGACATGTAAACCCTAACATTATAATCATTACGGTAAGACTTATACTTCATTATTTTCTACACAGAATTTATGCAAGTAGTACAACAAACATTATAGCCATTTAAGCATCAAGAATCTGACTTTTCAAACTAGTATAATAAACACCTGTAATGCTAAGTGAATACAAGGAATATGACGATTTCACCAAGGGTCAAACCTTGAAACATTTAATACTATAGCTTATTAAAAACCATTCATTTTAAAGTCAGGTCTTTTGAACGCTATTACAACAATTGCATTAAGGGTTAAACCCTATTTTTTTTACTTTCCAACTTTGTCGTAGGGTTTTTACAAGCACACTAAATAAATTAACATAGGTAATTGGAAATCCATGGGTTCAAGCCTCGATGAGAATCATGCTCAGGTGGGCCGACATTACATTATAATCCTAAGTTAATACAACAAGACTCGGGTTCGAGACCTTTGAGCTCACCCGAGATTATTTTTAAATGTTTGAAGCCGATGTAATACATTCCATAGTCAACAAATAAATTACAGTAATAATATCATTATAGTTTACATTCAAGGATTAGCTCGATGGCATCTTTTGCATTGTAGTACCCCTTTTATTAGACAGGTTAAACAAATATCTCATCACGGGTTCGAGTCTCAACCGAGGACTCGCCCAAGTAGGGTTAACAATACTTGAAATACAAATAAGGATAATATCGTGACAGGGATGTAGGAACCCTGACAGGATTGAAGCTATGATTCGGGATGAAAACCCTTAACCATTTTCTATCATATACTAATTTAAAAAAAAAAGGAACTAGTAGGAACACCAGAAGATAGATTTATAAATATTATTAAGATCTAATTTACAAACACCTAGAAATACAACAACTCGAGGATTCAAACCCTGTATCATGAAAATTATAATATCCAACTACAACAACAAAATCATACCAAATATACCTTTACTGAAGTGAATGAGAAGTCAAAATAAGATACATTGCTGATACAGTATTTTAAGTCAAGGACGAGAAACAAAACTGAGAGCTAGATTCCTTATTTTTCCCTTTAAGAATTTACAATCACAGTAACACTGCTTGAGGGCTCTCTATCCAGAGACCCTGTTCCCTTAAAATCCCAACAAAAAAATTGGACGAAGGCCCAACCAAGGATTTTATCCATTATAACTTCTTACAACCCTAATCTAGCCCGCGGTTTCTTTTATTAAAACAAACAACATTACAAAAGAGTAACTAAAAAACTAACATGACCCTTCCATTCGTTGACAGAGGTGGCACCGGGGGATGAAACTGAGGCTTACAGTGGTTTCATCACCACTAGAGGCAGGTTTGATACCCTCGCACAGAACCGGTCACTGTAGTTGTTGATCGTAGTCCCTTCCAGGTAAACAAACCGAGGTTATATGCCATTAAAATGAACACTGGAAGATGCATTTGTAAACAACGAAGGATTATTCTTTAAAGAACTTACCATTACAGGATTGGAACTCTGGCCGAGAAGTCTGAGCAGTTGTTGAAATCGCATGACAAGACCACATTAAAGAACCACCATTCTAGTTGTAACCAACTAACTGGTAATGCGCAGGAGGGCGTAACCCTGACAGCCGAGAAGGCTTTGCCTTCCTCCCTCCACAACGAGCATGAAAATAGTAAGAGACCAAAACCCCCTTGCATAGTTGTAAGGTTTTGTTAAACCCGAGATGCATTAAATTCATGTTCACGTGATTTTCATAAATGCCAAGCTACCACTACCAACGAGCAAGCCAAAACCCACTTTGTTATAGTTTCAAACGTAAAACTTGGCACATATTAATATAAGCTCTGAATGATGGATTCAAGACCCATTCTTATATAGTTCGAACAAACAATTAAATATTGTCAAGTGGAAATACCCTTCGACCTCTAAGGTCATAATGTTTATGGAGTTAACCAATGTTAACACCAATTCCAAACTTGCAATAACATTGATGCATAGGATAAAAGTATTCCACACCGTAAGCAAGCTTGAGTATATAAAAATGGGATCAAGTAATTAAATAAGCAACCCATAATCCTGTTTTGCATAATAATATCATACACTCGTGTACACTAAGATCTTATGAAACCCTTGTTAGGAAGTAAAAGTCAAACCTGTAACCTTTGCACACAAGAGTATTATGCTTTAGCATTAAAGCTCAGTAAGCCTCAAGTTAACTCCAGTTTTCACTCGTCAACAAGGGAATCAAATAGAAATCATTTAACAAATTCAATTTTAACACAACAATATGTTCTAATAGGGATTTAGACAAACAAAAGTATTTACGATAATAGAACAATGTGTGTCAAGCAAGTATATTTATAAACACTTGTTTCATATTCTTTCCCTAGATGAAAAGAAGACACAAACATTAATAAGGATCCTTCTTCAAGGTCTTAAGAACAAGAGTAGTAGTTATCGAATTCATGAAATACCGTAATAACATCAATAAAAGCATAAGTAATCTACTATCACAATGTATTCTATTGATGTGATAAGATAAATGTCGTAACTGGTCAGCATCATGTTAAATACAATTTTAGACATGCACATATATTTTAATTGCTGATAGACAATTAAAATGTTTGAAATTTATAGACGTCAACTCTGGAACAAGACGATGGTACCTAATCTAGTCAAGGAAGGTTCTGTAAAATTACAACGATAAAACAGGTAGGTTTACACTACTCAAATACCTAACTATAGATTTAACTAAATGTGTTACGACACACATTTAATGATGTTTATCTACTTAAGTGTTACGACACTATTTATTTAATTGTCGATTAGACAATTAAATAATCAAAAGATATTTATGAAGAATTTAAATGTCCCTTTTATTTAAACAGTTAACATAATTGCTGAAACTTTATACTTCCGCTTAGCATTTATTGGCAATTAGCCTCCTTAGAAAAATTTTAAATTTTTACAAATTTTTGGGATATTACAATAGGAATTTAAAGTGAATGTCGCATAAAAATACATACATACATATATATAGGAATACAAATTTCATGGGGCATTTTCCTTTTTATGTTTAAAAAGTAGTTAACCTCTATGAAATTGGGTAAGCTTATGCCTTATATTATAAACATAGAAAAACTTAAAAGGAGATGTTATTCATCCTCAACCTATGTTGTTTTGGGGTTAGTATGGGATGGGTGGAATTGAACCTATCATCATAATCCTTGTGGATTTTAGAAATCAACGTCATCCATTTCACAAGTTACCATTATTATTTTATGTTTGGAAAGAATAGTGAGATAATTCAAATATGGGATTGAACTTAAAATTGATGAATACAAATAATTTTTCATGTACATAGCCATATTAATAACCTAATACTCAATTAACTAGTTAAGGAAAAAATTTGAATTTTATTTTTATGTTTGAAAAGTAGTTAAGGTATGAAATTGGGTAAATTTATGCCTTATATTATAAGGGTAGGATAATTTAAAAGGGAATATTGCTCATTCTCAATCACTTTTGTTGTGTTAAGGTTAGTAAGAGATGGGTGGAATTGAACCTTCCCCACCAACACCAATAGAACCAACTCATTTGGGATTGTGAATTGTAATTAATTCACCAAATAAATCATACTAACTATTTACAAAGCATAGTCATAAACCTTATGAATTTTAGTGTAAGGCCCCTCTTGTTGGGTCTCATGAACTGAACCTGAAAACTTAAAAACTTGATACAAACACATTGGCTATCATAATTTACAGGAAAAATAAAATAATTAAATGAATAACTTAGCAAATTAAAACAAAACATAACCTGTCAACCGATTCATCTTGTCCACTATTGTCCGCGTCCTCCGTAGGATCCTTCCAGCAAAGTTCGTTTGAACCATAGGCGAAGCAACCGTTAGCTTTGCCACCCAACCATAGGCTCATGCTTTCAGTCACATGGCCTCCCCCAAGCTTTGGGTCGTAGAGCTCACACACAAAAATTCGAGAAACTCAGCTTAGGTTCCCCCCCCCAACCAAAATTTCTAGCCAAACCCTCAATAGTAGCAAGTCATGAGGCAATTAAAAATTACGATAATCATCCAGGATCTGGGTCCTTTACCCATTCCCAAAGCCTTCCTTTTAAAGGAACATTCCATGCGACACATGTCGCTTCATGCATAAATACATATTTTATTAAATTTCCAATTTAATAATACTCACCCATCCATGTGTCAGTTTTTCTAGGAGTTGCACCAACATCCCTAAGTTTGCTCATGTTTGTCCCCTAGATATTTTACTTAACTCCTAGTTTTGAGGTGTAGGTGGAGTTGACTAGGTGTCCATGCTTAGGATTCTACCTTGCTCCTAAAATGAAGATTTATATTATTTTAAATGCTCAAAATATTCTTTTATGTGCAAATGCCTAAATAACAATTAATATTATTTAAATGCCAAAGTAATCATTTATGTGCAAATGCCTAAAGTACTCAAATGCATTTCTAAGTAATGTTCTAGGTGCAAACTTATATGGTTTTATGCAGTTAAGTTTAACAATATTTTTCACTAGGACCCCAATGTCGCGCCGTTGGGCTTCCCCATTCCTTAATTTCATTTCCTCGACATGGCACCACTTCGTTGGGTCCAGGCATTCGTAGTTTCCATTCTTCGGCAAGGTACCACATCGTTGGGTCCTTGCGTCCACTCTTTCCGTTCTCGACAGGGTACCACACCGTCGGGCCCTTCTACCATCATCATTTCGTTTTGACTTGCAGGAACTTCATGTAGGGATTTCAGGAGCCGCTAACTTCCATCCTCTGTCTACATGCTAATAGGGAATAATGGCGCTAAGGAGTGAGTCCGTTCTCATTGCGCGTCCCCCAACTCGTACGTGACCAGCTCCGTCGTGGCCCACCTCGTATGCCCTCATGCTTTCCTCTTGAGTAAGCGAATCAGTGCGTATCTACTCATGCATGGTATTCCGTCAGAAGTTGACATCGTCGTCACTCTCCCCGTGTGTGATTTATCCATACTCTACGACCCTTCATATTCCTTTGTGTGTCCATCGGTGAACCGTTTCACTTGTCACTACACACATTTCTCACAAACATATATTAGTAATGTCCTCAATAATCATAATTTGATTTATCAATATGCTACTTCGTTAAGCATTTGTGTTTTACTCATAACATTACTCATTCATCTACTCAGAATTGCATCTTGTCGATATCTACTTTCTTCATTCTCATCTCATAGTCAATCATACAGCTAGTCGTTAAGCATAATTCACATGTACATTTTTCATATCAAAGTTAATGGTTAAACAACATGAAATTGTTCATTCACAATAACTACCCAAATACACATATATCATTATTTCATTGATTTACAATCAATCGTAATAATAAATACACTCTAAATAAAATCAAAGGGTTATTTTATTAATGTTTCAAATAGTTAGGTCACTCAACAGGTTCTCTCAAGGTCTACAGTAGTCTAGGGGCACTACATACACCCCTACTTATTTAGAACTTCGTCCCGAAGTTCAGAATAAATGCAGAAATCTATGACGCATCTGAGTTGTGTTCTCCCCATTCACAGAGCTAGGATTGTCACTATTCCACTACACACATATAATTTAATTCCTTAATTCATTTATCAATTATTGTCGTCATTCACATCTTCAAGTTTTCCTCAATCGTTTAAGACACAACAAGTCTCAAGACACCATTTTATCGAAGTTGTTTAGTCGGGTCACTCGACAGGTGCCCTTAAGGTCCACAATCATTTTAGGGGCATTACATACACCCCCTCTTATATAGAACTTCGTCCCGAAGTTAAATTTTGTTCTCGTACTTCCGACACTAGGATTAAATTTTAATTTCCTGTTCTCATCTTCTTTTCATAACTCTTGCGCACTCTCTACCTTGATTATCGAACTTCAAGTCACATCTTTCACCTATAGGTTTTGCCCAAATAGACCATTGTGCTTCACTTCTCTATAATTCGACAATAGTACATTCAATATTCATCAGCAATAGGCATTGGAAATCATGCCATCAATCTTTTCATAAGTCAACGTTTATAATTAGTCATTAACGAGTGATAAGGACCAATCTCAATCTCATTTGTCCTTTCTTTTCTATTTTCTTATGTGTGCAATTCTTAGCTAAAACAATTATTTCCCTATCTAATCCCAGTGTAATTATCTAATTTCTATGGGATTTTATGAGAAAATTGTGATATTGAGTTAGTTCAAGACAAATTATAATTCCATCTTAACTTAGCTATACTTCATAACATCCATAACTTATCTAAGTGTAGTAACATAGCAATCCTTTCAACTTTTCCATGATTCTTTCAAAAGTAAGGCCCATCATTGAGATGCAAATATATATTTTATACGCCTATGGTATATGGAGCCTACAGGATCAACACCTATCATGAGTTCATTAATAAAAATCTAATTATAACGTTTGCAAAATCAAAGGAATAATAAATACTGAATTTTCTAATATGCGATTTCGTTTTTGCATAGAAATATAAATTTTGATAATAATAATAATGAAATATGCATAAGATTATGATAAACATGAATCCAACTCTCTTTACAGATCTCCTGTTGCATGGACAAATACATTCTTTTAGATAAAAGAATCCTTCATACTCAACACTGATCATGGATTCTGCATTATAGATCAATTGATCAAATTCTGTTCACATTCCTAATTTAGCGTTTCCAGATTTCTCAAAACGAATTGCAAATTGCTCTGTAAAACTCTGTTTATCTGATTCGCTGGGTGTTTTCAGAATTTTCTGTTAAATGATTTGTATTTGATCTTAAAAGAAAACTACTGTGTAACCAATTCGAATTAGGATGGCGTTTCTAGATCTCACAATATGAATTGTAACTTGCTCTTGTAAATCTGTGTTGATCCAATTCTTTTGACGTTACGTTTCCAAAATTCTGAAGCGAATTATAAATTTTGACCTTTTTAATTCTACCTGCGTTTTGGTTCGAAGGGTCAATCGTTTTCCAGAAATCCAGTATTATGAATGGTAATTTGATCTTTAAATCCTCTGTGTTTTACTTCAAGGATTTATTTGTGGCTCTACCCTTTTCAATCTCTGTGTAATCACTGCTAATGGCGTCCCAGACTATTAGGTGAATTGTAAAACTCTACCTCAAAGATCTGATCATCCGTTGAGGCCCCACCTGTGAATTCACGCCTCATTTCCATGTGTTGATGATCGAAATCTGATCTGATCTTTCTAATCTATTTTTCATACTGTGCAGAACGCTGATCGGCATAATGATATTCACCTATGTCAAAAGAAAAACTTCCAAGGTCGTATCCCTCCCTTACACATTTAGATAATTAGTATCTTCCATCGCAAACCTTACTCCCCACTGAAACGATGTACACCCAATTCTGTGCCTGGAATTTACGGTACCCTCTATGAGGTTTATCATTGAACCACCGAGTAATTAATCATGCCGTGATACTTCTGAATGCTTGACCGTGGAAGTTTGGCGCTGTATTAACTAGAAGAAACCAAATCTTTTCCCTCCCGTAGGATTAAAGAATCCCTTAATCATTGTTAAATCCTTTATGCACTACTCCTACTATGTGGGTTGTCTGCGGTCAACCACCGAGCCCAGAATGTTTGTAGAAAATAACCAGTGGTAGGATGACCCTGCGTTTTGCTCCTTGAACTCCTGAAAACGCATTACCCTAATTCCAATTTCAATACTTTCTTTATGGAAGAATTTGTACCGATTTTTAATTCTATTTTTATGGGGTAAATACGGTCAACGCCATACGCCAGATCTTCAATCTCTATTTTCTCAGACTCTGCAACTCCGTTCTATATATGAATCCCTCGTTTTCCCAACGGCTTGTCCAATCTGAACGATTAGACTGCCCTTCATAAACTCTGCTATTTAATTATTGATCTCTTTTGTTGGCCCAAGGCTGTTGTCGATCTTTTCCCTTTGATTTGTGCAAATGTAACTCTCTCTTGAAGGATTAACGTCTTCACTCTGCTTATACAACGACTCGAATTATCTTGTGCAGTTCGTATTTACTTTATTAATGTCAAAAGATGTTCGCATATTAGTTAAAGACCCAATCATGCATGGAATCCACGGGTGTCGAGCGGTGTTCCTTCATAAGACTGCTCGGCGAACCAGCGGTGTGTCGTCCCAGCTCAACCTCTTTAATTCATGGATTTGTGACAAATCTATTATTCATGCAATTGCAACATTAACGAATATGATTACGGATATAATCGTTCATTCTCAATTATGTAATAGTTCTGTTATTATGTAATAGTTCTCAATTATATAATCGGATATAAAGTCGACTTGTCAATGTTTACATAAGAGTTCTTATTAAGAAGCAAATCTTATATTGGTGAGAGGAAGGTAATGTCATTAAGTTTGTCTCTAAATATTAATTAATGTCTAGGATATATTTAATTGAAGTTACTGGGCAAAAAGCTTATGTTCATATGCAAATGGAATGTAAGTAAGACCAGAGTTATGTCACTTAGGTTTTGGATCGATATGCTTCACCTTTAGATTATATTTAAATGCATTTTGTTAAATGATAAGAGATATGTAACCTAGGTGTTAGATCGATATGCTTCACCTTTAGATTATATTTAAATGCATTTTGTTAAATGATAAGAGATATGTAACCTAGGTGTTAGATCGATATGCTTCATCTTTAAATTATATTTAAATGCATTTTGTTAAATGATAAGAGATATGTAACCTAGGTGTTAGATCGATATGCTTCACCTTTAGATTATATTTAAATGCATTTGTTAAATTATAAGAATTATATAACTTAGGTGTTCGATCGATTGAAGGGTTTTACTTGTGGGTATAACTAAAAACTTTAAACCCTAACCAAGATCTACTCCTATGCAAGAAATTAAACTTAATGCACAGCGGAACTTTAGAAATCAAGCTTAATGCACAACGGAACTTACTTTCCATCTTCAAAGGTCGCGGACAGCTTCTGGTCTTGACTTGAGTTGTTGGCTCTCGAATCCTTCCAAGAACTTGCAATCCTTTTCTCTGGAGAGTATCCTGTCTTCAATGGAGCAGACAATTTTTCTGGATGATTGCAAGCCTTGGAGACTCAGCCCTTTTATAGCAGTGCCAAAGAAAAAGATTCTAATCCTAGGGCTGCTGAAATTTAGCTAATACTTGGGAAACAAGTCCAAAAAGAAATCTGGAGTTTCCAATTTTATAAAAAAAACTTCAAATCGGGAAACTTCAGAAAAAACTGAAATAAATCAGAATAAATTCTGATTTCCTTATTTAGCTCAATTTATTACTGCTATTATTTTAATCAACTATAATCGGTCCATTAACAATTATAATTGATTAACATTATTCTATATGTATTTGTATCCAAATCCTTATTTAAATACGTATAATGCCATGACTTAATTAATCACATTGTTTGGCATGTTTTAATCATTACATAAATGTAATCTTTCGACAGTATTTGATATCATAATCATAATGCACGTATGTCCAACTTAATTATTGTAATTAGACGTCTCTAAATCCAACAATCTCCCACATGGACAAGTGCAACCTGTTGATTATATATCCTTAACTTTATTGCATGCAACTTTTCTGTCTTTCTTATCGTATTTCTTAAACAATTCTGTCCATCAATTATGTTAACAAAGGACTTAAGCAGCACTTGTCACATTTATTCGCAACTAAACCGACATAAATCACGCTGCCAACATAACTAAATGACATGAATCTGATTTGGACATATAGTTTAGAAATTACACGCAAGTGTGATTATACATGCCTATTTCTAATTGAGTCACCTTTACTTTACTGTATGAGGTCAAAAGATCAAACTTTAAAGAAAGAAATAATGAAACTGAAACTGAATGCAATTTGTATATATCATGAAAATTGTTTACAATTGCATTACATAGAACATCCAAAAAACAAAACTTAAAACATATTCAGACTCCCACATTTTCTAACTATCCTAAATAGATATTACACCCATATGGGCAACATGTTCGTGAAACTTCTTGGGTGGTAATCCTTTAGTAAGAGGATCAGCAATCATGGAGTCTGTACCTATGTGTTCTATACATAATTCATTATTCTGCACTCTCTCTTTTACAACCAAAAACTTAATATCGATGTACTTTGACTTTGACGAACTTCGGTTGTTGGTTGCGTATAACACTGCTGAATTGTTGTCACATAATAATTTGAGTGGTTTCTGAATAGAATCCACAATTTTCAGACTTGTGACGAAGTTCTTCAGCCATACGCCATGATTAGATGCTTCATAGCATGCAACAAATTCAGCTGCCATAGTGGAGGAGGCCACCAATGACTGTTTAGCGCTCTTCCATGACACGGCACTGCCTGCCATCATAAAGATGTATCCTGATGTTGACTTCATGCTGTCGACACATCCTCCAAAATCAGAATCAGTATATCCAATGACCTCGAGCTGTTCCGATCTCCGATACGTGAGCATATAGTCCCTTGTTCTCTTTAGGTATCTCAACACTCGCTTGGCTGCCTTCCAATGTTCCATACCTGGGTTACTCAAATATCTCCCTAGCATTCCAGTGATGAACGCAATATCTGGACGCGTGCATACTTGTGCATACATGATGCTACCCACGGCTGAGGCATAGGGAATATCTTTCATGATGTTTTTATCTAAGTCAGTTTGGGGACATTGTTTTAGACTAAACTTATCTCCTTTTGATACAGGGGTATCTCCTGGTTTGCTGTTTTCCATGCCAAATCTTGTTAGAATCTTATCGATATAGTTCATCTGGGATAACCTTAGAATACCTTGAGATCTATCTCTAAGTATTTCAATCCCTAGAACAAATGATGCATCACCAAGATCTTTCATTTCAAAGTTCTTAAATAAAAAATTCTTAGTTTGATGCAACATGTCTTTATCGTTACTGGCAAGCAATATGTCATCTACATATAAAACCAAGAAAATAAATTTACTCCCACAGAACTTAAGGTATATGCATTCGTCTACTATGTTAGACTCAAAACCAAATGAGCTAACAATTTTGTGAAATTTTTGATACCATTGTCGAGATGCTTGTTTTAGCCCATAGATAGATTTCTTAAGTCTGCAAACCATAGACCCTGCATCACCTGATACAAAGTTCTCTGGCTGCTTCATATAGATCGTTTCATCAATGTCACCATTGAGAAACGCCGTCTTTACCTCCATCTAATGAAGTTCTAAATCATAATGTGCTACAAGCGCCAATATAATCCTTAAAGAGTCTTTCGATGAAACTGGAGAGAAAGTCTCTTTATAATCAATGCCTTCTTTCTGTGTGAAACCTTTCGCAACAAGACGTGCCTTGTATTTTTCAACATTGCCTTTAGAATCCCACTTAGTCTTAAATATCCATTTGCAACCAACGGGTTTCTTGTCTTTAGGCAACGGAACGATATCCCAAACGTCATTGTCATACATAGATTTCATCTCTTCATTCTTGGCATTAATCCACTTTTGAGAGTTAGAGCTTTCCACAGCTTGTTTGATATTAACAGGATCATTTTCAAACATGCCAATGTCAAACTCATGTTCTTGAAGATATGCATAATCCTTAGATTGTGTAGATCTTTTCTCTCTAGTAGATCTCCTAATTGGCACAGGTACTAGATTTTCTTGAGGTTCATTTACAACTTGATCTTCAACAGGAGGAGGAGCATCATTATCAATTTCTGAATCTCCCACAGGCCCTAGGCCATCAACATTTGTCATGTCAATGTCAGGGTTTGGGTTGGGTTCAGGTCCATTTGTGTTCTCTATTCCATGTTGAGTTTCTAACTGAGTTATTTGTGATGATGAAGTTTGCATATTGTCAGAAGATGTATTTCTAAACGCAATTGGAATTTGCACAAAACCAGGACTTTGGTCCATAGTCTCATTTCTAAACGCAATCGGAATTTGAACAAAACCAGGACTTTGGTCCATAGTCTCATTCGCATTCGTCTCTTCTTCTTCAAAAATACTATCTTTTGTCATATCTCCCCCCACAAACTCATTATCCTCAAAAAATTTCGCACTTCCTGACTCGAAAACTGTATGTTCTGTTGGATTATAGAATTTGTATCCCCTAGATCGTTCAGAATAGCCTATAAAGTAACAACTAATGGTCCTTTCGTCCAGTTTCTTTTCATTTGGCTTATAAGGCCTAGCTTCACATGGACATCCCCAAACTCTCAAATGATTCAAGCTAGGCTTGCGCCCAACCCATAATTCATAAGGGGTCTTGTTAGCTGCTTTAGTAGGCACTCTATTAAGTATGTATGCTGCAGTCTTTAAGGCTTCTCCCCACAAATTCTCAGGTAGAGTTGTACGAGCAATCATACTTCTCACCATGTCTTTGAGGGTGCGATTTCGCCGTTCAGCAACACCATTCATTGCAGGCGAACCTGGCAACGTATACTGAGGCACAATTCCACATTCCTCTAAGTATTTTGCAAAGGGACCTTGACGTTGTTCTCCTGATCCATCATAACGACCGTAGTATTCACCACCACGATCAGAACGAATGGACTTTATACGTTTGTTAAGTTGTAACTCAACTTCCGTTTTGAACTTTATGAACACGTCTAATGCTTCCGCCTTTTCTTTTATTAAGTAAATATGACCATATCTTGAATAATCATCTATGAATGTGATAAAGTAACGGTGACCATTTCTTGTAGCTTTTGGAAAAGGACCACATATATCCGTATGAATTAATTCTAAGACATCATTACATCTTTTTGCATCATACTTACATTTATTAGTTTGTTTTCCCTTTATACAATTCACACAATCACTTAAGTTTGTAAAATCTAAAGGTTGGAGAATATCATTAGACACAAGACGTTCTATCCTTTTCATAGAGATATGTCCTAATCGCTTGTGCCATAATGTTGGAGATTTCTCGCAAGTTAATTTACGTTTTCTATTATCTACATGCAATGCCTCTGAATGTGAAGTGTCTATATCTAGAAAATAAAGATTATCATAAGAAGACAGGATACCAGAAGCAAGAAGCTTAGAATTTTGACACAAACTGAATTTTCCATTACCAAATGAACATACATAACCATTTTTGTCCAAATAAGATATAGAAATTAGGTTCCTTCTGAAAGATGGAACCACTAAAGCATCAAAACTTAAATAAAATCCTGTCTTACATAATAATCTAAATTTTCCTATGCTTTTCACTTCTACTTTGTTGCCATTTCCTACGTAAACGTAGCGCTCCGCCTCATTTGGCTTGCGGTGGCTTAGGCAACCCTGCATCGACATACTGATGTTAGTCGTTGCACCTGAATCTATCCACCAAGTATATCTAGATACAGAACTTAAATTAACTTCAGAACAAACTAAAGCAAGAGACATACCTTTCTTTGCCAACCATGCATGATAGTTAGTGCAGAATTTCTTTGTATGTCCTGACGCTTTGCAGAAAAAACAGTTCCTTTCTTCTGCTTTCGCAGAAGTATCTTCCTTCTTGCTTTTCTGCGCGGCATTGTTTGCAGCTACCTTGGCAGCAAACTTGCGCTTCTTGCCTTTACCCTTATGATTAGATGTTACTACATGAGCACTTTCCCCCTTAGTCATTTTCTGTCTCTCTTCCTCCTGCACCAACTGAGCCTCAAACTCAGGTAGTGTCCATGTCCCTTTTTGACAATTATAAGTCATCTTGAATTGACTAAAGTTGGATGGGAGAGACAGAAAAATGAACTCAATGAGAACTTCATCAGAGATGTCATAATTATGCCCTTTCAAGGCACATTGCAGTCTTGTCATCTCAATAACATGCTCTCTAACCCCTTCTTTTCCCTTGTATTTTATTGTTGCCAACTTCACAAAGAGTGTACTAACTTCAGTCTTTTTACTCTTTGTGAATTTCTCTTCAAGGGCCTTAAGGTATTTAATAGCGTCAGTCTCTGTATCAGGTATTATGCCCCGAAAAGTCTCATGGATCGTTTGCTTCATCACCATTATGCACATGCGATTTGAATGCTCCCATCTTTCAATATCAGCCTTCTCTTGGGGAGTTTCTTCACCCTCTTTATTGGGCTTGGGGCGATCAAATCTCAGTGCAGTGTCCAATTACATGATCCCTAAGACTAATTTCAGCTTTTCTTCCCACTGTTTGAAATTGTTCCCCATGAGGGGCTTAATTTGACTTAGATTTGACATTATGTTTAGATCTGAAAATTGAAGAACAAAAGGAAAAATTAGATATTATGCATCACGATTTGATCTTTTAATCATAATTCTAAAATCCATCTAAAAGCCCAAATTAAATTATGTGCTCCATTGAATCTTTTAGCCAAAACACCACTCAATAATGAAAAAACACCTTTGGGCGCAATCATTACCTTATTGTCTTTTCCGCCTTTGGGCCAGATTGACATATCCTTTTGCTAACTACCAGGCCAGTCAAGTGGGGAAGGCAGGTCACAAACGGACCTGGTGCACCAAGCCCCAAATGCTTTTCTAGACATTGCCAGCATATGTGTGTTGCAACTTATTTGTTAAACATCACCCTTATGCACCAAACAACTTAGCAGGTGCCAACCCTCCTTTGGGAAAGCTAACACCCACGTCCATTGAGCTTGTCATGAGTCATCCTTGCAATTGTCTTACACAGAGCGGTTCGTTTTGCGAACATCAATGCTTGACTCATGCGAAAACAACACATGTATAAAACGCCTTTAGTTAGATTCCAAAATTATGCCTAAAATCATCAATCTTAACAGTTGAAAAACCAAAGTATTAAAATCGTTTTCTGGCCATACAAGAATTACCAAAACGTTTTTAATCTTCCCAAGGGAAAATACAGAGTACTAAAAAAAAAAACCATTTTCCAGCCGTAAGAGAAATACCCGAACGTTTTTCATATTCCAATGGGAAAATACAGAGAGTAAAACAAATCATTTTCCAACCAACATACAGATGCTAAATGCATTCACTCCAACAAATGAGCAAGACAGAAAATGAACACAGATTTGATTTACACACAGGATTTTATAAGATTGCATTGGTTTTCAAATGGATCGAATTTAAATGAAACTCAGATCGAGCCACAGAGTTTTGAATGGGTCAGTTTTCAAAAGACGCCCTAAATCTAGGGATGCCCCTTTGATATTGAAACACAGATTTATTTTATGGCAGCTTAAAAAAAAAAACAGAGCATATGTAAAGGACACATTTAAATGCATCTTGCTCTCCAGCATTAGCGCTCTGACAGAGCTACCAAAACATCACGAAAACTTAAATCCTGGCAGCCTAAACTCAGGCCTAAACTTTCATGAAATCTTCAGCATTAACGTTTTAGTTTTCATACAAAACTTCGTAGGGAAAACCATCATATGAGCGACCCAAATGGATCCTAGGGCAGCGCCCTCTCCATTTCTCTGGGCAAATACCAAGCACAGCAAGGAGATACGATAGAGCCCATACTAAAAATTCTTTTTAACTCACATGCAATATGCAGAGTTGACATGGAATATAAATACGATCCACAGAGAATCCGCATATAAACCATGCACAGACTTTAACATTGGATGCGAATTCGATCCATTTCAGATTTACACGGAGGTTGTATAAAAAATTGCACACAAAGTTTAACATTGGATGTGAAATCGATCCATTTAATATTTACACAGAGGTCGTATAAAAAATACACACAAAGTTTAACATTGAACTTCAAAAAAAAAAAATTATGGGTAAGATCTGGAAGTGCATCCCCTTTCAAATAATAAAAAAGAACACAGCGATTCAAATAAGTCAAACTCCATCATGGTTTTGGATCTGGGTAGAGTATTTTAAATTTCCAGTCCAATCGACTGGTGTAAGAGGAATAGAGTTTCACATTCATATTTTAATATCTCATTCGACTGCAATAAAACCAATTTACAGAACGCTGATGGAACACAACAGAACGTTTTTAAATGAACCAAAAATCGTTTTTCTAGATGCAAGAGAAATACCAAAACGTTTTTTAACAGTCAATGGGTACAATACAGATGCATAAAAAACGATTTTCCAGGCAACAGCAAATGCCCAAAATGATTTTCAAAGTTGTGGATACATTCAAATGCATAAAAAAAAAAAAACGTTTTTCACACAGCATTTCTTACATGAGGGTGGCTCTGATACCAATTGAAGGGTTTTACTTGTGGGTATAACTAAAAACTTTAAACCCTAACCAAGATCTACTCCTATGCAAGAAATTAAACTTAATGCACAGCGGAACTTTAGAAATCAAGCTTAATGCACAGCGGAACTTACTTTCCATCTTCAAAGGTCGCGGACAGCTTCTGGTCTTGACTTGAGTTGTTGGCTCTCGAATCCTTCCAAGAACTTGCAATCCTTTTCTCTGGAGAGTATCCTGTCTTCAATGGAGCAGACAATTTTTCTGGATGATTGCAAGCCTTGGAGACTCAGCCCTTTTATAGTAGTGCCAAAGAAAAAGATTCTAATCCTAGGGCTGCTGAAATTTAGCTAATACTTGGGAAACAAGTCCAAAAAGAAATCTGGAGTTTCCGATTTTATAAAAAAAAACTTCAAATCGGGAAACTTCAGAAAAAACTGAAATAAATCAGAATAAATTCTGATTTCCTTATTTAGCTCAATTTATTACTGCTATTATTTTAATCAACTATAATCGGTCCATTAACAATTATAATTGATTAACATTATTCTATATGTATTTGTATCCAAATCCTTATTTAAATACGTATAATGCCATGACTTAATTAATCACATTGTTTGGCATGTTTTAATCATTACATAAATGTAATCTTTCGACAGTATTTGATATCATAATCATAATGCACGTATGTCCAACTTAATTATTGTAATTAGACGTCTCTAAATCCAACATCGATATGTTTCACCTTTAAACTATATTTAAATACATGGTGTTAAATGATAAGAATTATGTGACTTAAGTGTCAGATTGATATGCTACCTTTTAGACTATATTTATATGCATTGTATTAAAAGAGATCGGAGTGCCATGGTTTAGCCTAGAATATATAGTTTTGTATAAATTTGAATGAGAAAAAAAAAATATGCATTGTATTTAAGAGATCGGAGTGCCATGGTTTAGCTTAGAATATATAGTTTTGTGTAAATTTAAATGAGAGAAAAAAGAAAAAGCAAATCATGGTTATGATATATAGGTATTAGTTGGAGTACCTCACCTTTATGCATTATGCTACAGCAATGCTTTAGAAAAAGAATAATATCCACGATATAGTTTAGATTTATATTCTTTTTTAATATAAATATAAACAAAGACGAGATTTCCATGAATTAAAAATTATTAATTCATTACTTTTATAATTTTATTCAAGTAGAATCATTTAGAAAATTTAGATATACATTGTGACCATGTCCATATATATGACAACTCTAACAATATGTTATGTCGTTTATTCCACTTAAAATATATAGAGAGAGTTAGGTTGATTCTAAGGAATATGTTAATCAAGAAACATTCTCCTGTTCTGATTTTACTTGATGGTTGATTAAAGTACTAGGATAGAAGAATTGGAATCCTTAGCCTTCTTAACAAACAAACAAAAAACGTGATGCTAATGACACGGGTTTTACAAAGTTGCCTATCTCTTTCTACAGTTTGCTCGTAATTGAATATAGGCATTGTTCATTAAGTAGGAAAGTGTACAGTTATAGAAGTATCATTACGATTACATTAAATAAGTAGAAAGGTATTACTTTCGAATTATAGGTATTTTTATTCAATAAGTAGAAAAGTTCAATTTTTCTTTAGCCGAAACTAATTGATAGGGAAATTCGTGACAGTTGTTCATCACGAATGATAACTTATGTTGCCTCCATTATTTGATGCCAACAAAATAGATGTTAAGCGTTTAAGGAAAATATTATGATGACTTTGTTATATTAATTGATGACTAGGGAATAGATGATAAGTATATGATGATTTGTTATTTCATTTGATGCCATTCAAATAGATGTTAAATATTTTTAAAAGAAAAATTATTGTGATGATTTTTCTTTCGGATACATGTCAGATGTTTAAAGAAAATTTCATAATGAACATGCTTCTTATTATGTGAATGATCCATTAATACATATCATTAGAATAGTGCACATTATTGTGTTAGACTATAGGTGCATGGTCTCAATAGAAGGATAGGTCTTGATAAACACACCATTGAAATATTGGTATATATTTGTAGTTTCGTTAAATTAAGAAGAGAGATATGTCTTAAAATTATATATTGTGTACATTAAGAAATAGATGTAGAAAGTTAAAACGTGAGTCAAAATGGATTATGAAATTATACTTCGCATGAAGGTTAAATACTACCAAAAAAAAAAAAATTACTTGCTTGGGACCGAGTCCCTACATTTGGTATAGGTAATTTTTACTTAGCAAGTTGTTTAGAAGTTGTTATTGCAATGTTAGAGGGTCCTATGCTTTATGCTTTATAAATGTAAAAAGGGAGATAGATCATTCAGAGGACATTTAGTTGCAAATACTAATTATAGAATGGG
Organism: Larix kaempferi; assembly: GCA_027924585.1. Classification (NCBI taxonomy): domain Eukaryota; kingdom Viridiplantae; phylum Streptophyta; class Pinopsida; order Pinales; family Pinaceae; genus Larix; species Larix kaempferi. Next base: position 10,365,713 of record BSBM01000637.1, on the reverse strand, counting down.
AATAAAATGGGAATAGTCATATGTATTCATGCATAGGAAATGTAAAATGGAAAGGGGATTAGATATATGAAATTATGCATAGAATTTATATCATGAAGAAGGGGATTAGTCATAGATATCCATGCATAGTAAGTGTTTATATATATATATATATATATATATATACTTTGAAGGCCTATATATATATATATAGGTTATATGATTAAATGGGTGTACTTCCATTAAGTGATGTCAAGATTTTATTATGTAGATTAGAATTGTTGATGAATTCATACACAGGTCTTTAATTAGAATGAGAAATACAAAATAAGTTAGACAAGGCTCCTTATTAAGGACATATATGGTTTTAGATAAGTTTGTTAATCCAATCGAAAAGAAATTGATCCTATAGATTAAATACATATGATCATATCCATTAGGATGCATGTAAATGACATTATCAAAAAGGAAAGTGTGCTTAGTATTTATAGAAATTTGTAATGGGGTTTTGCTAAAAGGGAAAGTATATGCTTATACTTTATCAATTAATATTCATGATGGAAGTACAAAGCTAGAGAGGATAGGATTAAGTTGATTAGTGGAAAAATTAGGGCTGCAGATTCTACTTCTTTTCCTTCGGCAAGGATACTTCCAACTTCTTGAACAGGTTAGAATTATTCTTCTAATATGTAAGTTTGAATGGTATTCAGGGTTCGTATACTTTTGATGAAGGGTTTTGCGTCAAGAATTTTATCAATTGGTTGTAAATGCTTATACATCTTCATCATCATCACCATCATTATCATCATCTTCCTTTAATCAAATCAACATCTCCATCATGTCAGCATCATCTTCTTCATCATCATCATCATCGTCTAAACATCACCATCACCATCTTCATCATCATTACCATCACCATCATCATCAACATCTTCATCGTTATCACCATCATCATCATCATCATTGGCATTTGTAGGTTCCTCATAAACATCTCCATCATCATCATCTTCTCCATCATAATCATCTTCATCACCATCATCAACATCTTCATCATCATCACCATAATCATCATCTTCATCATCATTAGATCAACATCTCCATCATCATCATCTTCATCATCATCTTCACCACCATCATCATCATCATCATCATCTTCATCGCCATCTCCATCATCTTCAACATCTCCATCATCATCACCATCACCATCACCATCATCATCATCTTCATGACCATAAACATATTCATCATCATTGTCATCTCCCCCTTCCTCATCAACATCTCCATTATCATCATCTTCATCATCATCATCATCATCATCACCATCTGAACATCACCATCATCGTCAACATCTTCATCATCATCACCATCAGCATCATCATCAAAATCTTCATCGTCATCACCATCACCATCTTTATCATCATTGTCATCTCTAGGTTCCCCATCAACACAACATCTCCATCATCATCATATTCTTCATCATCATCATCTTCATCACCATCATCATCATCATCAACATCTTCATCATCATCACCATCATCATCATCATCTTCCTCATCAGATCAACATCTCCATCATCTCACCATCATCATCATCATCCGAACATCGCCATCACCATCATCATCAACATCTTCATCATCATTTCCAGCACCATCATCATCAACATCTTCATCGTCATCACCATCATCATTGGCATCTGTAGGTTCCTCATCAACATCTCCATCATCATCATCTTCATCACCATCATCATCATCATCAACATCTTCATCATCATCACCACCATCATCATCATCTTCCTCATCAGATCAACATCTCCATCATGTCACCATCATCTTCATCATCATCATCATCATCCGAACATCACCATCACCATCATCATCAACATCTTCATCATCATTACCAGCACCATCATCATCAACATCTTCATCGTCATCACCATCATCATTGTCATCTGTAGGTTCGTCATCAACATCTCCATCATCATCATCTTCATCACCATCATCATCATCATCATTGGCATCTATAGGTTCCTCATCAACATATCCATCATCATCATCTTCTCCACCATCATCACCATCATGATCTTCTGAACATCATCATGATCATCATCTAAACATCACCATCACCATCATCGTCAACATCTTCATCATCATCACCATCAGCATCATCATCAAAATCTTCATCGTCATCACCATCACCATCACCATCTTCATCATCATTGTCATCTCTAGGTTCCCCATCAACACAACATCTCCATCATCATCATCTTCTTCATCATCATCATCATCATCAACATCTTCATCATCATCAGCATCATCATCATCATCTTCCTCATCAGATCAACATCTCCATCATGTCACCATCATCTTCATCATCATCATCATCATCATCATTCGAACATCACCATCACCATCATCATCAACATCTTCATCATCATTGCCATCGTCTTCATCAACATCATCATCTTTATCATCTTCATCTGCATCATGATCATCTTCATTGTCATTACCCTCCTCCTCATCATCATCTTTATCATCTTCATCTGCATCATGATCATCTTCATTGTCATCACCCTCCTCCTCATCATGATCTTGTGCACTTAGGGATTAATGTTTAGAAGAGGATCTAAAGGCCTTTATGGGGGAGGGGCTCTAGGAACAAGGTAAGACAGAGAGGGCAGGGGGGAGGGATAAAGGCGTAGAGGGTTAGTGATTAAGGGAGAAGAACAAAGAGAGTGCTATAGGGAGGGATAATGACGAAGATAAAGAGAAAGTGGAGAGATAGAGAGTGGGGTGGTAGGGACATGGCTGGAGTAAGGGAGAGAAAGAAACATGAAAGAAACATGTAGGGAGGGATGTAGGGAGAATGAGGGACAAATATTTAGAAAGAGATAGGGGGTAGCTAGGGATTATTGGGAGAGAGCTAGGGGGTACTAAACCATACAAAACATTTGTCCCCACACTAAAAACATTTGTTTTGTATGTAACCATATAAAATATTTGTTTTCTTTTGATTTTATTTGTTTCCCTAGCCGTGCACCTAACCTATTTATTGTGCTTAACAATATTGTGTACATGTTTTTACACTTCATATCGCGCACGCGTTTTACCTTTATATAACGTGTGCGCGTTTTGTAACTCTATAAACATTGGATTGTCCCTGTCCGAGAGCAACTTCACTCTATCCGAGCCAAAACAACACTCCCGTGATTTTTCAAACAGCACGAGCCCGCCATTGGAAATTCTCACACTCTACACCATCTCCATCATTATTTTTTTTATGCAGGTGCAACATTGAGGACATCTTTCATGGTTGCTCAGTGTGGTGTTGGGTTATATGGCCATATTTGAAGAAGATAATCAGCAAGCTTGAAGAATCTCCAATTGAATAACACCAAAGATAAGGTCTTTGAAAGATTCATCTTGCCTATATTTGAGGAGCATACAAGATAAGATATCAAGCTTCAAGACCATTTCATGGTGATGGTGGATATACACAAGTGTACAAGAGAATCAAAGAGCCCAAACAATTTATGATTTAACTTCCATTTGCTTATTATTGAAGAGGTTGTAATTAAGGAGCAACAAAAACAAACTATATTGAATTGATCATTGTGGTGATGGGGAATGCACGTAACCGAGTAATAAAATCAGCAAGGAAGAAGAGACCTCAAGAAGTCATTGAAGAAGAGAAAGAAAAGAAAAGAATATACATGATGAATCGGAGGCTTTCTTTGGAAACTAATCCAAATCCAATTGTAGAGGATACTATGGTTCATCCTATTAATCCACGACAAGAGGGACCTTCAATTTCCATAATAGTTGTTGAACAAGCACCCCATGAAAGTAATCAAGAAGCAAAACGTAGGTGCTCATTAGGGGATGTTTCAATTCCCACTTCAAGTCAAAGTGATAAGTTACCATCTCAAGATGAAGCTCATGAAGAAACACAAAATTTGCTATCCGGATGTGGTTATACAAGCGATGAAGTCAGAGAGGCATTGGACATTTTGCCTACTGTTGAAGAAGAGAATGTTATCCAGACCATCGATGAGGATGTTGGACTTCCACAAGAGGATGTTGGAATTCCACAGACCATCGATGAGGATGTTGGAATTCCACCATCCAGGAAGAGAATGAAGGACACCAAGCTACTACTAAAATGCCAGAGCGTCTTGGTAATGTGGTACATGGTAGAATTCCAACCCCCTTACCTCCATTAGCAAGCACACGTCGAAGAACTCCAAAGCTTATACAAGTTGATGAAAGTCTCATCAATTCCATTGAAGGTACGCTATCTAAACATAGTATTGCTTATCAAACTCAACAGATACTTGATAAATATTTTGTTTCTAAATGTGATGGAGATAAATGTAGATTATTTTTATCATTGTTAAAATATAGGAGCATGAATGTTGTTAGGAAAAAGTTAGGGATAAAGATGATAAAGAATTATGAACCAAGTTCTCATATAGTTAAAATCCTAGTAGATGCATTTGGTAAAATTGGTAAGAACACATGTTTAAAGGACCGCAATGTTGCTCGTCGTGTGTTGTCACAAGCAATTGCAAATAAGAACACCATGGTCCTTCGTATTCTCAAATCTACATCCGAACTAGTTGATTTGAATGTAAAAACCCTCTGTAGGTATTCTATTAGAAGAGAACATCTTGACACAACCAATCAGACAGATTTTTGGGCCTTTGTTGGTCGGTTGCCACGCCGTGACATGAAGCTAGTTGATGCAGTAAAGGGACTAGTGCACAGCTTTTGGCATGATCGCACAAGGCCTTCTTCAAACCGAAAGGATGTACTAAAATTGAGAAGGGGTTCAAAGGATCGTGAACCACATACTAAGCATCTTCTTGATATAACATAGATAGAACTTTACGAGAAATTTAGGATTGAGCATAGACAATTGAACTTGGGGCAAAGATCTTTTGAGAAATGTAAGCCATGGTATGTTAGAATAAATACTCTTCGTAACACTTGTTGTTGTAGATACCATGTAGAATATGAATATTACTATGAAACATTTTTGTACATTCGTCGTGTGTTGCATACTAACCATGTGCAGGATTGCTCCATGACAATACCACCGACTTCATCAAGAGAATTCATTCATAGCATCATGTGCAATAGGCCTAAGGGGAAAACATACTATGCAAAATCTTGTTTGGATGGAACATGCTCCAACTGTGCTGGAATGGCATTATTGAGCCAATGTATGCATGAGAATGGAGACAATGAATTTGGGAAAATGGTTACAGACATGAAAAGTTTCAAATATATTAACTATGAAATAGTCCCAGGGAAAGAAAGCACAAAAATACAATTGGTGACATCTCAAGTATGCATTTATATCTATAAAATTATGTTGTAACGGTTACATTTCAATCCTTACTTACAAAAAAAACTGACATTGAGATCATTTTGTGTCACCAGGTACAAGTTAGTGACTTCATCAAGGAATTTATTGAAAAGACACATCAATATGTTCAGCATGTCCACGTGGCATGATGGTAGGATGAGAAGTTTAGAATACGCGGAGATACATTTCCCCTTGGTACTATACTTTCAGTTGTTGATTTTGCCGAGAACTACACTCTGCAACCTCAAAATGAGATCCAAATTCAGTATTATCACTCTGAGCAGGTTTCCTTGATGGTCCATATCACATATAGGCATGGCCCAAATAGCACTAAAGAGCAAAGAGAAATTCTGAAGGAATATCACTTCTACATAAGTGATGATAGGTGCCACGACTTCCACTATGTACGTCATTGCTTCATCATGTTCTATGATCACTTGAAGGGAAGGAACATACAGATGGATCAACACTGGATTTGGTCTGATGGGTGTGCTAGTTAGTTCAAAAAAGCATGCATATTTTAGTGGTTGTGGAACTATTTTGAGACTGGGCATGGTAAAGGAGAGCATGATGGAGCCGGAGCATGTGTCAAAACAACCCTATGAAGAGAGGAATTGAAAGTATCTACAGAATCTACTATTCTAAATGCTCAATCTACAGTCAGGTGGTGCACGTCAGTAATGGGAGAGGAATCAACTATGCGAGTAGAATCCACAAGAAAGAGACATGTGGAGAGATTTTTTTGGGAGGTGGTAGACATAGATCATTCACATGCATGGGAATGCAAGACTGTTCCTGGGACTCATGGCTTTCATTCGGTTCGAAGCTTTGATAACCCAGTATTTCAAATTTGGACCAGAAAACTCGCTTGTTTTTGCCCGCTTTGTTGTGATGGTGACTGGGATGGGTGTGAATCATTGGATTGGGTTGATGGATGGGATCGCATATCACTTCCACTTGATCAGCGTGGAATTGTTGAGTTAACTCCATTGGAAGAAGACCAATCTTCTATTTCTAAATATTTTGATCATGTCTCGGACCTTGTACAACCTGGTATGATGCATTTCCTTAACACATTTTTGTTTATTTACGTAGTCTTCAAATGCACATTAATGGCCTTGTATTGCACGAAAAATATTTTGATCATATACCTACAATCATATTATGCAGGGCACATATACGCAGTTGTTGCCTCAAAAGATAGTGAATGGGGTGGTGATTACTGGTTGGAACGTTGCATAGATGGAAAGCAAACCCTCATTATGTCCATGACTGACGATGAAAACAACCACTTCCCAACTGGGTCTATGGTTGTTAAAGGTGAATACTTGACACAGGACAACAATGCAAGAAAGAAGGGTGGATATGTTTACAGGGATTACAAACTAGGTGCAAGTGTGTATCACTTTACCAACTTAATCATTGGCACAAACCTCCAGGTACGAACAATGCCTAGCCAAAATACATCGAAGGTACGCTACTTCTTACCAGATACAGAGCACGAGAGACTAATGGATAACATTAGTATAAGAGATGATCTGGACGGCTTGGTTGTATGATAATAGGTGGGATCTATCATGATGAGGTATGTTACATACTTTTAATACTATACTATTTATACTATTTGTAATTGAATATTGATATATGCTCAATTTTCACATGTATGTTTCATATGAATATGTCAATTTTGTGTTCTTGATATGCCAAATTTACGTTTACGTTGTTTATAAATATGCCAAAAGTTCTCTTGTATGTCAAGTTTATGAATATGCCATTTTTTACATATGATCAGTAAACCCTAAAATTATATTATGTTCATCATGTTGGTTATTGGCTTCACCCAACAAAATTAATTCAATTCATGCTCACTATATTAAACAATACACTTATATTAAATTTAATTCATGTCTTGTTAAATATTTCATAATGAATTAGCTATTTGAGAGCACCACCTTAGACCAAGCCATCATCATCAACATCTTCATCATCATCACCATCACCATCATCATGAAAATCTTCATCATGGACCTACAAAACCCTAGTTTCCAAGATGGACCTGCAAGGTGATACCTGGGCCACGGAACTGGAGGTGAGGGGCACCCCTAGCACTATCCGGACGTCCTGAATCCAACGGAGTCGACGATTCGTCGATCGGAGCCACGGTCGTCATTCTATGGCTTGTTCCATCTCGCATCCAAAAGGCCTTCAGGGACACCTGCTGGATACCTACCGGGGGCATAGAACTCCAACCGTGCAACAAAAATGTGTTCCGGGGAATCCTGCAGGTGTGTATAGGCAGGTTCAGGCTGGGAACACTAGCCATACCCGCCCGGTGGATGATTTTCCAAAGTTGACCCCCGTGTGCAAAAATTGCACACTTCCACACTGAGCAAAACCCTAGTTTCAAAGATGGACTTGGAAGGTGGCACCTGAGCCACCAGACCAGAGGCGAGGGGAACCCCTAGTAGTATCCGGATGTCCTGAATCCAACGGAGTCAATGGTTCATCGATCCGAGCCACAGTCGTCATTCTATGGCCCGTTCCGTCTTACATCCAAAAGGCCTTCAGGGACACCTACTGGATACCTACCGGGGGCATAGAACTCCAACCGTGCAACAAAACCGAGTTCCGGGGAGTCCTGCAGGTGTTTCTAGGCGGGTTTGGGATGGGAACACTAGCCATACCCGCCTAGTGGATGATTTTCCAAAGTTGACCCCCGTGTGCAAAAATTGCACACTCCCACATTGAGCAAAACCCTAGTTTCCAAGATGGACCTGCAAGGTGACACTTGGGCCACCGGACTGGAGGCGAGGGACACCCCTAGCACTATCCAGAAGTCCTGAATCCAACAGAGTCAATGGTTCATCAATCCGAGCCACGGTCGTCATTCTATGGCTCGTTCCGTCTCTCATCCAAAAGGCCTCCAGGGACACTTGCTGGATACCTACCAGGGGCATAGAACTCCAACCGTACAACAAAACCAGGTTCCGGGGAGTCTTGCAGGTGTGTCTAGGTAGGTTCGGGCTGGGAACACTAGCCATACCCTCTCGGTGGATGATTTTCCAAAGTTGACCCCCGTGTGCAAAAATTGCACACTCCCACACTGAGCAAAACCCTAGTTTCCAAGATGGACCTGCAAGGTGGCAACTAGGCCACCGGACCGGAGGCAAGGGGCACCCCTAGCACTATCCGGACGTCCTGAATCCAACAGAGTCGACGATTCGTCGATCCAAGCCACAGTCGTCATTCTATGGCTTGTTCTGTCTCGCATCCAAAAGGCCTTCAGAGACACCTGCTGGTATGTAAACCAAGTTAGAGATGCCATTCAGACCCAATTGAAAGTTGACGAAGTGGTTTTATGTGATGTCAGCTTTGGAATAAATGTTTATGTAAACCAACAAAAGCTCAGACAATACTCCCTGCTTTTAAACGCATTCTGGAGAGAGCAAGAGAACAAGTTCATCAAAGTGACTTCATTCATCTATATTCTCATAATGTACACATAGTCCATCTTTATCTTGATAAACAAGAGTTTTATGATAGCTTGAATTTTTTGGGCCTGGTTATGTCCCTGTATTCGATTGTCCGAATAGTTGACAAGCTTGCCTAAAAATATGTACGTTGAACTTCTTTGTTTTATTGCTAAAAATTGGAAGGTATTTTCAAGTCACCTGCAAAACACTCCTTTGTTGAAATATGTAAGTTCTTCCAACAACATAGATTTGGCTAGTGTATCAAATGCTGTCGTCCACACCAGAATTTATCTTTCGTCAAAAGAGTCACACATATTGTGGCTGATCAAATGGTGAGAAACTGTATGAGTGGTTGAATCAGTATCCTAAAATTATAGAGCCTTCTATCTCAAAGTTTGTTGAGCGGATCCTGGATGTAGTATCAGACTCAACAGATAGTAAACTTGTTATCACCGCTGCACATTTTTTGCACTATTCATCTGCAAATAACTATGTCTGGTCCGAAGAGCTTACCAGTCTTTGCAAGAATATTCCCCTATTAGATGAAGGTGGGAAAATCATTAGGGTACAAGGCTCTCTGAAGTTTCTCCAGCCCGCATCCACAAGTAATTGGGCCAAGTTAATGGGAAGGAATCCCTGGACTACCATGGTCTTTTCAACCCTTTCTGAAGGTCACCTTACAATACCATCTTTTGTAGGAGTTTTGATGTATTCAATTAATGATTTAGTTTCATTCTTTCGAAGACACCCTGATGTAGTAGATACTCCAGATCTATTTCCTCCAAATGCCAATCTTTTTGGTGTTTCCCATGCTTTGACAAAGGAGAATGCATTTCTTCTGCTGCAGTGGATCCAATATTTGAAAAAAAATCAGAAGATGCTGGATGCTTTTATACGTAGTATATTGGAAGGAATTCTAGTCGGGCTGCAAGTCGCATGAAAATGTCGTTCAGGGACACTTGGTGAATTTTCGTACAGGAGCCAAAAAGCAAACAGAGCAGCAAGATTGCGTGTCATTGGCTCTTGCAGGTGTGTGTGGGCAATGCCGACATGGGAACACTGCCAACACTGGCTCGGGGTAGGGTTTTATAGAGTTGACCCACCAATGTGAAATTGCATGCAATGAAACTGAGAAAAACCCTATTTTATGAAATGAATGCACAATGAAGCCACAAGGCCATGGGGAGACGAGGGAGAGGGCCCCCTAGAGGTAATCGCACACCAGGAGACCAATGGAGTCGACTGTTCATCGGTCTGACGTTCGGTTTTCGAGTTATGTCGAGTTTCAAGTCGCATGAAAATGTCGTTCAGGGACACTTGGTGAATTTCAGCCTGGGAGCCAAAAAGCAAACGGAGCAGCAATATTGCATGCCGTTGGCTCCTACGGGTGTGTGTGGGAAATGCCGATGTGGGAACACTTCCAACACTGGATCGGGGGAGGGTTTTGCAGATTTGACCCACCAATGTGAGATTGCATGCAATGAAACTGAGCAAAACCCTAGTTTACGAAATGAATGCACAATGAAGCCACTGGGCCATGGGGAGATGAGGGAGAGGGCCCCCTAGAGGTAATCGCATGCCAGGAGACCAACGGAGTCAATGGTTCGTCGATCCAACCTCTAGTTTTTGAGTTATGTCGAGTTGCAAGTCGCATGAAAATGTCGTTCAGGGACACTTGGTGAATTTTCGTCCGGGAGCCAAAAAGAAAATGGAGCAGCAAGATTGCGTGTCGTTGGCTCCTGCAAATGTGTGTGAGTAATATCAATGTGGGAACATTGCCAACACTAGCTCGGGGGAGGGTTTTGCAGAGTTGACCCAGCAATGCGAGATTACATGAAATGAAACTGAGCAAAACCCTAGTTTACAAAATTAATGCACAATGAAGCCACTGGGCCATGGGGAGACAAGGGAGAGGGCCCCCTAGAGGTAATCACATGCTAGGAGACCAACGGAGTCGACGGTTCGTCGATCCGACCTCCGGTTTTCAAGTTATGTCAAATTGCAAGTCACATGAAAATGTCGTTCAAGGACACTTGGTGAATTTCCGTCCGGGAGCCAAAAAGCAAACAGAGTAGGAAGATTGCATGCCGTTGGCTCCTGCAAGTGTGTGTGAGAAATGCCGATCTGGGAACACTGCCAACACTGGCTCGAGGGAGGGTTTTGCAAAGTTGACCCACCAATGTGAGAATGCATGCAATGAAACTGAGCAAAACCCTAGTTTACGAAATGAATGCACAATGAAGCCAATGCGCCATGGGGAGACGAGGGAGAGGGGCCCTTAGAGGTAATCGCACGCCAGGAGACCAACAGAGTCGACGGTTCGTCGATCCGACGTCCGGTTTCCGAGTTATGTCAAGTTGCAAAACGCATGAAATTGTCGTTCAGGGACACTTGGTGAATTTTTTCCCGGGAGCCAAAAAGCAAACGGAGCAACAAGATTGCGTGTCATTGGCTCCTATGGGTGTGTATGGGAAATCCTGATGTGGGAACAATGCCAACACCGGCTCGGGGGAGGTTTTTGCAGAGTTGACCCACCAATGCGAGATTACATGCAATGAAACTGAGCAAAACCCTAGTTTACGAAATGAATGCACAATGAAGCCACTAGGCCATGGGGAGACAAGGGAGAGGGCCCCCTAGAGGTAATCGCATGCCAGGAGACCAACGGAGTCGATGGTTCATTGATCCGACCTCTGGTTTCCGAGTTATGTCGAGTTTCAAGTCGCATGAAAATGTCGTTCAGGGACACTTGGTGAATTTCCGTCCGGGAGCCAAAAAGCAAACGGAGCAGCAAGATTGCGTGCCGTTGGCTCCTACAAGTGTGTGTGGGCAATTCCGAAATGGGAACACTCCCAACACTGGCTCGAGGGAGGGTTTTGCAGAGTTGACCCACCAATGCAAGATTGCATGCAATGAAACTGAGCAAAACCCTAGTTTACGAAATGAATGCACAATGAAGCCACTGGGCCATGGGGAGATGAGGGAGAAGGCCCCTTAGAGGTAATCGTACGCTAGGAGACCAACGGAGTTGACGGTTCATTGATCCGACCTCCGGTTTCCGAGTTATGTCGAGTTCCAAGTCGCATGAAAATGTTGTTCAGGGACACTTGGTGAATTTCCGTCCGGGAGCCAAAAAGCAAACGGAGCAAGAAGATTGGATGCCGTTGGCTCCTGCAAGTGTGTGTGGGAAATGCCGACGTGGGAACACTGCCAACACTGGCTCGGGGAAGGGTTTTGTAGAGTTGACCCACCAATGCAAGATTGCATGCAATGAAACTGAGCAAAACCCTAGTTTACGAAATGAACGCACAATGAATCCATTGGGCCATGGGGAGACGAGGGAGAGGGCCCCCTAGAGGTAATCGCATGCCAGGAGACCAACGGAGTCAACGGTTCGTCGGTCTGATGTCTTGTTTCCGAGTTATGTCAAGTTGCAAGTCGCATGAAAATGTCGTTTAGGGACACTTGGTGAATTTCCGCCCAGGAGCCAAAACGCAAACGGAGCAGCAAGATTGTGTACTGTTGGCTCCTGCAAGTGTGTGTGGGAAATGCTGACGTGGGAACACTTCCAATACTGGCTCAGGGGAGGGTTTTGCAGAGTTGACCCACCAATGCGAGATTGCATGCAATGAAACTTAGCAAAACCCTAGTTTACAAAATGAATGCACAATGAAGCCACTGGGCCATGGGGAGATGAGGGAGAGGGCCCCCTAGAGGTAATCGCATGCCAGGAGACCAACGGAGTCGACGGTTCGTCGATCCGACATCTGATTTCCGAGTTATGTCGAGTTGCAAGTCGCATGAAAATTTCGTTCAGGGACACTTGGTGAATTTCCGCCCGGGAGCCAAAAAGCAAATGGAGGAGTAAGATTGCATGCCGTTGGCTCCTGCGGGTGTGTGTGGGAAATGCCGACGTGGGAACACTGCGAACACTAACTCGGGGGAGGGTTTTGCAGAGTTGACCCACCAATGAGAGATTGCATGCAATGAAATTGAGCAAAACCGTAGTTTACGAAATGAATGCACAATGAAGCCACTAGGACATGGGGAGACAGGGGAGAGGCCCCCCTAGAGGTAATCGCATGCCAGGAGACCAACAAATTCGATGGTTCGTCGGTCTGACATCCGATTTCTGAGTTATGTCGAGTTGCAAGTCGCACGAAAATGTCGTTTAGGGACACTTGGTGAATTTCTGCCCCTAATCCAAAAAGCAAATGGAGCAGCAAGATTGCGTGCCGTTGGCTCCTACGGGTGTGTGTGGGAAATGCCGACCTAGGAACACTTCCAACACTGGCTCGGGGGAGGGTTTTGCAGAGTTGACCCACCAATGTGAGATTGCATGCAATGAAACTAAGCAAAACCCTTGTTTACGAAATGAATGCACAATGAAGCCACTGGGCCATGGGGAGACGAGGGAGAGGGCCCCCTAAAGGTAATCACATGCCAGGAGACCAACGGAGTCGGCGGTTTGTTGGTCCGATGTCCAGTTTCTAGGCTATGTTGAGCTGCAAGTCGCATGAAAATGTTGTTCAGGGACAAGAGACACAACATTTTACCCTGGGAAACCCTCATGGGGAAGAAAACCTAGCAACCTTTCTTAGAATAATTATATGTTTAAAAATCAAGTACAATGAAACCATGAACAAACCCTAACCCTGAAGGGTTTTACCACATGAAAAAACCTTAATGATGCATGACAACAAGAGTACTTATCTACATGAAGATGACCTCCAAGCCATAAGGATATCCAAGCATATCCTTCCCAACCAACATTAGAAGGCACTTTATTTCTCGAATCCCGAGGTAACGTTTGTTCCTTTCACCAATGTTGCTTTGAGCACTTAGTTACTCATATGTAGTGTTGAATCTAATTGTACAATCAAATATTGGGCATTGATGAAATGTGTAGCATGTATTGCACTTAGTTTTATTAAATTACACTTGAACATTGACTTAACTTGTAATTTAATCATCTAAACTCACAAATTTTAATTACACCTATCCAATTAGTGTGCATGAGTGAGTTCATTGAAACCTTGAAAAACATTGTATTGCACTTAGTTTGATTAAATTACACGAGCAAGAACTTTTATATAACTTGTAATGATCATCCAAAATCACAAATTTTAATTGGATACCAATTAGTGCATGCATGTAGTGAGTTTGTTGAAACCTTTAAATATAATAGTTTGTTCTTTTGACATAGTGCATTCATGAGTAATAGATAATCCACACAAATCAATAGATTAGATTGACACAAGAACACGTGGAAACTGAAGAACAAATACAAAGTGAAATGTATCATTCATTTATAAGTGAAATGTCAATGTGCATGTCTCCAAAAGTACATGTATCCAAAAGTACATATATATCCAAAAGTATCCAAAAGTGAATGTTTCCAAAAGTACATGTATCCAAAAGTACATATATATCCAAAAGTACATGTATCCAATGAAGTCAATGTACATGGACCTCCAAAAGTACATGCACAATGAAATCAATGTACATGTCTCCAAAAGTGAATGTATCGAAAAGTACATATATATCCAAAAGTATCCAAAAGCACATGTGTCCAAAACTATCCAAAACTATCAAAGCCACATGTACATGTATCCAAATGAACATATATCCCATAAGACACATCAAAACTCAAGCTTCCTCTTGTTCTTTCCCGACGTTGATCCTCTAGGCACATCTCTAGGATCAGTGTGCGTCTCTGGATCCTGCAAATTAAATATCAATTGTTAAATTCAACTAACTATGTACACTAATACATTAGCTCAACAATTATCAATTGGTGCATGGAAAGTGCATGAAACACTTGGTCACTGAAGGACATCTCACCTCAACTGACAAAGGAGATTGCGTTGCTTGTGTAGTAGATGGAGCCGTTGGTTGAAAATCCAGGATGGTCGAACCAGGGGGGCTAGGAACTGCTCCTTTTGGTGGTGGCTACAATGAAAAAATGTTGAAATAGTTAGAAATGCATGAATAAACAATAGACAACAATAATAAACTATGTAAAGATAATGTTGAAATAGTTACATACCTGTGTGTGATCAGTTGCCATTGCAGATGCAGCAATGACTGCTGCATCAACCATCGATGCGAGGTTTTGAGTAGACAACTCGGGTTCCTGATGCAATAAACATGCAATTCAAACATTAACAAAAATGATTTATGCACTGGATTTCAAGTTAAACAACAAATATCATCGAAGGATATACATTACCATGGTATGAGTAAGCCCATGGTCGTGGGCAGCTGGAGTCTTTGTAGGAGTAGAATGCCTCACATACACATGACCCTTGTTCACGAATGGCCTAGCGGGAGATACAAATCCAGGAAATGGTCCAGATGTCTCGGATGGTGCCTACAGTCAACAAGTGTTCATGTAGTTATACATGCATGATTCAACAAACAAACATGTATTTAAAAATGTCATTTTTAATTGTTTACCTAGAGCCCATATGTTTCATCGAACGGTACGACCATGGGTGCTACCTCCACATTACCTTGCCCCAGTGAAGGATCTGCCATCTGCAAGTTTAATAATTGTAAATATTAGACTGTAGATAGCATTAGTGAACTAAAATGTAAAGTATGTGGAAATTAACAAATTAACAAGTATTAAAAAATTGAAATTTTAAAATGTTTACCTCGGTGTGAGATATGGCAATAGGTGCTATATAAGATGGGCCTGCCAAATGGGTAGCATCATGCCCCCCTGTAGAGTCTGGAACATCTGACTCTGGGGCATCACTGCTGGCATAAAGCATCAACTGCAAGTTCACAAAATTAATATATTAGTTCAAACTATATATATGTGTACAAAGACGAAAATAAATGAAGAATTTATTACAATTAACCATCTACATATCTCTCTTAAAAACCCACTGAAGGCAACATCTGAGACAAGACCATAGTAGGGACAACCACATGATGTGTACTCATGAGTATCAGTACTAGGATGGGGATGTGTCGATGGTACTGCACTAGTGGATGGTCCTGCACTAGTGGATGGTCCTACATGGTGATGAGCTGGTGTATGTACCACACCAGGGCCAGATGTCTCTTCCTCACCCATATGCTGAACCATAGTGCCATGGTGAACAACCGCCCGTGCCAAACTCAAAAATGCATCACGTGTCTGTGGAATAATACGATGTGCAGGTGGGACATCTAGCCCAGGAAACTGCCTGCAAGGTGCAGGGATAGGGTGATCTTGGTCTCGAAGCCTCGCATTGGGTCGATTTTGGGGCATCCCACCACCGATCCCCTGAAACTGCAAGATGTCAAAATAGTTTACGTGTTTATGTAACACGAACTCTGCGTACATCTTTCGAAGGAAATACAAGGGAATTTCCCTGTTGTTATGTGGTGGCATATCAAAAACCATGTACCATCTGTCCATCCAGTTATCAACAAATGGTTGAAACGTGCACCACTCAATGGAGATATGAGGCCTATTTGCATTTGAGATTTCCCCCGTCCGAGGGTCCCTAAACAATGCAAATATGAGCTCTTTGGATATTTTCAACTTTTTTATTACATTGTAGTCTATCCCATCAGCATATTGTTGTCTTTTTCTTTCTGTATATGATGTAATATCATATAGTACATTTCTAGACTGTGAAGTGGTGTCAACAATTGCATCCAAGGTTGATGCAAGCGAGCGGTGAATCCTGTCACCACCACTAAAAGCTGCACTAATGCCCCGCAAGTGGGCAAGCTCAATCAGTATCTCGGCATTTGTGTCCATAGCCGCAACTGCAATAAAAACATCAATACGAAAATCATTAGAAACATATACATGGTATATAATGACGTCTCTTCAAAATTGAAAATGTATTAAATCAAACTCAAGTAAGCAATTTAATGGCATTCACTTACATACATTTAAAACTTAAAATTAACATTTAACAATTAAAAAGTAAGTTTCGTTCAACTTCTTTCTAGAAGTTAAGGCACTTCTTAACCCTCATTGGTGACTTTTGCATGCAAACTTGGGTTTAAGATTCTTAGAATTTAGGAGTGTTATTTTGACATGTTTTGGCCTTTACGTCCCTTGCAAAAAACAATATTTTCATTAACTTCATAAGCTAACATTAAATTTATTGATTTCAACATATTACGCCTTGTGGTTGGAGGGGAGGACAAAGTGGCATGGAATGAAATGGATATGTATGAGTTTGTATTGCCAATATGATTACATATGTACTTGAGATGACTATCAATGATTAAGATGTTGAATAATCAACTAGATATTGTGATTAGAATGACAATAACAACAATGTCAACTTCTCAAAACAGAGACAATTTCTCGCTACAAAATCGATCTCTACATTGTATGGCAAGTTCAAGAAATTAAATAAAAAACATAGTGATTTTCTATATGAAGTATTTGAGTTGAATCGACGGTCCCTGAGTGTTGAGTAGATTGATCGAGGGTGTGGATAGGGCAGGCCCAAGAGACACTTTGTTAATGTGTTTTGGCATTTAGTCAAGGGTGCTTAACTAAGAGGCAATGTATAGCTACATACACTTCTGATGAAATTTTGATTATGTTCATGGACAAATGATTGTGATGAAATTTTGAGAAACCAAGTTACTAATTTTTTTTGCATTTTTTCTATTCATGCTTGTGCATTCATTTCATCTTGTTATGGCCATTACCAAGGAAAATTATTTAATTAGTATAATGGGAAATGGCCTTTGAGGGTTGGAAATTTGGGTTTCATGTGGATGGATACATTGTAGAAAGGGAGGAGTTCTATTTTTTTCAATTTTTGGTTGGATTAGGAATTTTTGAGTTTTTGAAAAGGGATTCATTTTAATTATTCACTCATCTTGGTTGAGGGAGATGTGAATTTAATTAGAGATTGGGTTATTCCCAATTTTATAAATATTACAAAACTAGGTTGTTCTAAACAATAAAAAAATAGTAATTTAGGTTAAGAAATGACAAAAAAATGGTATGGGTGAATGAATTACCTGATTAGATGACAACCCACTGGTGAATTTGCCTCCCCTCCAACTAAATCGAGCTCCACCAATACTCTAGGGCACAAAAACCGTCCTCGTACAACCTCTAATTCGCGTTTCTGATGCATGAAGAGTGCTGCGGGTGGTCGGGACTATGTTTTTAAATTGATTTAAGATTTCAATAACGCGTACGCGTTTTGTAACTACATAACGCGTATGCATTTTGGTTACCTATCCTACATGTCTACTGAAATGTCAGGCTCGGGTTTTACCATGCCAAGTGCTAAGTATTAAAAACGCGTTATGTTTTTATGTATCAAAAACGAGTTTTGAAAAAGTAGGATTGCATCTAAAGTGACCCTCATCTTCTTGCACACATCCATGACCTTCCGGAATATATAACTTTTATTTATAGAAACGTGGTATAACCACCCCAAAATGTCATTATTTTAAGATTGGTATGTTATTTTTTCTCTAAAACATAATGCACATGTTTTAGTTGAGCCACCTCTTTGTTATGTAAATTGTCAATTTATGAGGAAAAAAATATGTAGATGCGTAGGAAAGAAACAAATATTGTGTTGTGCTATTTTTCCAAAATTTTAAAAAGTTAATTTATATATATTTTTTAATTATGAAAGTCAGTGAAGCCCTAAAACGACATGGTCAAGTGTTGAGCCACCATATCATGGTCTGAACACAATCCAAAAAAAAAAAAAATTTAGCATGTAGGTATTCTTGTACTCTTATAAGGGTTCTTTTCCTTTCTCGAAATAGGTAAGCCAAAAAAAAGTTATAGGCCAAATAAACGATCTATGTTTTTTACAAATTTGACATGAGTGCAGTTAAAAATGAATTAAAAATAGAAAAAAATAACAGATCTTTTCAAAAAATATACAATTAGAATCTGCACACAGAGCTCGACAAGTGTGCAATTTCATCAGTAGTGCACAAGTGGAGCATATGTAGAACTAAGCATGAAAAACATGAAGGTACAGAAATTGTTGTGTTCTACCACAAATCAGACCAAATTAGACTGAGCCTCAAGGTTTGGCAATCCGAAGCTAATACCAAACCTGCAAGGGCGCCAAAAAAACTTTGAATCCAACCACGCGTGCGTGCAAATACATGCACGCGCAGATACACGCACACGTCACTAGGAGCGTGCACGCGTGATTGCACACATGCGTGTCTAAGAGCCTGCATGCGTTGCTTAATTTCATGTGTCAAGGGGATACATAAGTTGACAAAGTATATTAAAGAAAACATACAAAGGGATACATAAATTTGACAAATGAAATTAAAGAATACATATAATTTGCAGCGAAAAAACAATAGGGTGGTAATAAACTACACTTGTGTCGTCCATTGTCAGCTGCACTTCAAGCTTGAAGGTGGTAGCCTTGGGAATAGACATAGGTCTCAGTTTGGAATCTCCCTAGTTCAGTTCGATGATGAACAAGATGATGATGATGGAGATGTTGATGAGGAAGGGGGATATGAAGAGGAGGATGATGATGATGAGGATGATGAGGATGAGGATGGGGATGATGATGGTGATGATGATGATGATCATGACAATGGTGATGCAGATGATGATGATGATGAAGATGATGATGATGATGGAGATGTTGATGAGGAAGGGGGAGATGACAATTATGATGAAGATGAGAACGATGATGATGAGGAGTAGGATGATGATGATGATGGTGAGGATGATGATGATGATGGTGACCATGAAGAGGAGGACGATGATGAGGAGGAGGAGGAGGATGATGGTGATGAGGATGAGGAGGATGATGGTGATGAGGATGATGATGGTGATGATGATGATGATGATGATGATGGTGATGATGATGATGATGATGGTGAAAATGTTGATGATGATGACGATGGTGATGATGATGATGATGATGATGACGACGACGATGATGATGATCATCATCATCACCATCATCACGATCATCCTCATCACCATCATCATCACCATAATCACCATCATCCTCATCACCATCATCCTCATCACCGTCATCATCATCATTATCCTCACCATCATCATCATCATCATCCTCATCATCATCATCATAATTCCTCCTCCTCATCATCATCGTTATCCTCTTCATCATCATCATCGTTCTCCTCTTCATCATCATGTCATCATCATCACCATCATCACCATCATCCTCATCACCATAATCATCATCCTCATCATCATCGTCTTCCTCTTCATCATCACCATCATCATTATCATCCTCACCACAATCATCATCATCCTCATCATCATCGTTCTCCTCTTCATCATCATCATCATCAACATGATGATGATGATGATGAGGATGATAGTGACGATAATGAGGATGATGATGATGAGGATGAGGATGATGATGGTGATGATGATGATGATGGTGATGATGATGGAGATGTTGATGGGGAAGGGGGGGAGGACAAGGATGATGAAGAGGAGGACGATGATGATGATAATGAGGATGATGGTGATGAGGATGATGATGATGATGGTGATGATGATGATGATGACATTGTAGATGATGATGGTGATGAGGATGATGGTGATGATGATGATGATGACGGTGTTGATGATGATGATGATGGGATGATGAAGAGGACGATGATGATGGTGATGATGATGATGATGATGACGGTGGTGACAGTGATGACGATGATGATGATGATGGTGATGGTGATGATGATGATGATGATGATGGTGATGCAGATGATGATGATGATGATGGAGATGTTGATGAGGAAGGGGGAGATGACAATGATGATGAAGATGAGAATGATGATGATGAGGAGGAGGATGATCATGATGATGGTGAGGATGATGATGATGATGGTGATGATGAAGAGGAGGATGATGATGAGGATGATGAGGATGATGGTGATGAGGATGATGGTGATGAGGATGATGATGATGATGGTGATGATGCCGATTATGACGATGATGATGATGATGATGATGGTGATGAAGATGTTGATGATGATGACGATGGTGATGAAGATGAAGATGATGAGGATGATGGTGATGATGGTGATGATGATGATGATGATGATGGTGATGGTGACGATGAAGATGACGATCACAATGATGATGATCATGATGGTGATGGTGATGATGATGATGGTGATGATGATGACATGGTGATGATGATGATGATGATGATGATGGTGATGGTGACGATGAAGATGACGATCACAATGATGATGATGATGATCATCATCTTTATCATCATCACCATCATCACCATCATCCTCATCACCACCATCGTCATCATCATCATCATCATCATGTCATCATCATCACCATCATCATCATCACCATCACCATAATTATCCTCATAACCATCATCCTCATCCTCATCATCATCGTCTTCCTCTTCATCATCACCATCATCATCATCATCATCCTCACCATCATCATCATCATCATCATCATCCTCATCATCATTCTCCTCTTCATCATCAGTTTCATCATCATCATCATCATCTCCATCACCAATGAACAAACGCCTATAGAGGGCGACCACGCTCTTTTAATTCTTCATTAACGATGCACGGTGGAGATGCAATCAAATAGCATATACCTTAAGAAAATTCGTCAAGCACAAAGATCCAATGGCGTAGATTTCGTGAGGGTGGACATCCTACTGAAAGATCGTTTGCTAATGGTGTGTTTTTTTCATTAATCATTACTCCTGGCACGTATGGAGCCTTTCAAGCGATCCATCCCGCCACATAAGGAACCTAAGCGGCATTGCAAATGAAGCGATCAAACTCTGTTGCCACGCGGGAGGGAGGAAAGATCAATTGGTTCAAGCTATAGGTCGCACCGTTCAAGCTAGAGATTTCTCAAGAGCATGAAATATCTACAAGCCAGCTACAGAACGATGCAGATGGCAAGAAAAATGGGACCGCAATTGAACGAAGTGAGAGTTTCTCAAGAAGGCAGAGCAGAAACAAATGTACCCTTAAAACCATGATAAGCATTCTGCCAGGAGAGAGGGATGTTGTTTCTTGTAGCTTTCTCTTGCGTGTCCTTCGCACGGCAAACATTGTAGGAGTAGATTCCGTGTACAAAATGGAACTGGAGAAACGGATAGGCCCTCAATTGGATCAGGCAGCATAATCTTGGTATGATAAACACATATGGGACAATAACGTATTCCTCGCTGATTACATTTGATATTTTACCTAAGAATTCTGTTTTTATAGAATCCAACTGCATTGGAGAATTTTTTGGATACATTTCAAGCACTTTGATATGTATATAACAATCAGAAATTGAGAATCTATGCAGAATAGTTTGACAATTGGTGATCCAAACCCATATAGTTATTAAGGAGGAGCCTCACGTCGGTTGTTGCGAGCGCATTTTCTAGGCAGAAGGAAAAGATTTTGAAGAGGTATTTGTCGTCAGAGTCCCTTCTGTCCCACAAATTGATTGGAATGGCATTTTTGGGCTGGACAAAACTGGACAAAGGGCCGTTGTCTACAAATATAACATTTTTCAGATCCCTTCCGAACACAGACAAGTCCTTCACGTCGCCGAGGACTCCTTCAACTTGGCTGCAATGGCTACTGGACAGGCGATGGGTTGGCGGAATTATATCTCTCTATTTATGAATGTCACTGCTGTCAGCAGCCGGAAATGAATCTAACAGCCCGTCCACCATATCGTCTGCATATTCTTGGGTTCGTGGGGTGAATACTACAATCTCGTACAACCCTGTGGCGCCCAATTGCTGCAACAATTCGTCGACGCCCGACCTTTTCAACACGTAAAATTTTTCGTCGAAAAACTCAAAATTTACGGTAAAATGATGGCCAGCTGGCATGGGCATCGGACTTGTATGGACCAGCGTTCCGTCTAAATGTAACACCAGTTTTTTTCTATTCAGATTTCCTCCGGCCATGGGAGGTAAAATGCCATTTGGGTTTATTTCTTCTTGGACGCATGTTTCATTAAAATCATAGTTTAAATGCAGCTCCAGTTCTATCAAAGTAAAGAATAGAGGCCCACTGATATAACTAGTAAAAATGGATCACTCGGAGCACCAGCAATTGAGATTGAATTAATAAAACAACCCGCAGCAGTCAAGATTACAATAAAGGTAAACTATGATGGAGAAGATGATGTAAAATGTGTAATAAATAAATGTTTACCTATTTATCACAGAAACTTGGATCGAGATATGCACGACCCTTGGAAACCGACGCCATCTGATTGAATCGCCACGTCCACCCATTCTTGTGATCAATTTTTTCTACAAAGAGTGGTGATTGGCCTATATCAAACCATTTAAATGTTATGTAATTTTAACACTAGATTACCTAAATGTATGCAACAGGAATATGGTAATGTGCAGTACATATGTAAATTAAAATACTATTATAATCAGATTATTATAATTATTTCAGTACATAGCTGTATTTATTAAGTTCTCAACCAATCAAATCATTCACAGCATCAAAATTTTGCGGGTTGAAATTGTTCTTATGGATTAAAATAGAGGGTAGTAAATAACGAAATTAAAGAACAAGTAATAATCGGATTGTTATATATATCTATATATATATATCATAAGTGATTTTCTCATAAACTATTTTTATTAAAATGGAGTAATTTTTGTATTCAAATGTAAAATTAACTTTAATCCTAATTTAATAAAATTAATTATTATTTAATATTTTATTACAATTATATTTTTATGTTAGTTTATTTTGATTTTTAAAAATAAAACTAATTATATTTATTTTGAAATAAAAATTTTAAATTGTTTTTAATAAAATTGGCGTATTTTTTCTTAAATTTATTGTATATAATGTTTGCCACTAAATATTCACAATTTCATTTATTTTTGTTTATTAATCATGTTAATGAAAAAATCATAACTTCATTTATTTTGTTTATTAATCATGAAAAATTATTATAAGGAGAACTTACAAAACATTGAGGACATTTCTATAAATCTTATGATTCTTATTATATGTATTATGGGTTTTATTATTTGCTAGCAAATGATATAAGCCCCAAAGACCTATGGTATATATATGTATGTTAAATTATTTATTTATTAATATTTAATATTAATATAATGTAATCTTAATATTTAGTATTAATATTAATATAATATTAACAATATTAACGTAATGTTAATTTTAATCTAATATAAATGTTAATGTTAATTTAATATTAATATTAACTAGGAATAATTTAATTTGACGATACTAAAAGAGATTTCAATTTTCAATTCAAAGCTAATATCCTATCAAATATATTATACTTAAGTAACGCAAGTAAATAGTAGACATTCAATATTTTGGTCTAATTTCATTTTAATACTGAACAATCTAAAGAAACCTAAACATAACTCTTGATAACCATGCAATGTGATATATAACCATTGAGATATATAACAATTCAACCATACTCAAATATAATAAACCATGAACAACCATGAAAATTCGTAGTCAACCATGAACAACCATGAAAATTCGTAGTCAACCATGAACAACCATGCCCATCCATCAACAACCGTAATCAACTATAATTGACCATGGAAAAACATGGTTAAGGGTTGGTGCAAGGTAATAATACCCAATTATGACACATTAGTTGTAATGGCATGCTGGAAAAATAGAAATATTATCATTAAAATGAATTATTAGAGGTACCTACAAAACTTTTTCGAATTAGGTGTAAGAAGATGAAACGTAGAATGACAGATGACCTTCCGGAATATATAACTTTTATTTATGGAAACGTGGTATAACCACCCCAAAATGTTATTATTTTAAAATTGGTATGTTATTTTTTCTCCAAAACATAATGCACATGTTTTAGTTGAGCCACCTCTTCATTATGTAAATTGTCAATTTACGAGGAAAAAAAATATGTAGAGGCGTAGACAACAGACAAATCTTGTGCAACACTATTTTTCAAAAATTTTAAAAGTTAATTTTATATTTTTTTAAATTACAAAAGTCAGTGAAGCCCTAAAACGACATGGTCAAGTGTGTAGCCACCATATCATGGTCTGAACACAATAAAAAAACTTTTTTTTTTTTTTAGCGTGTAGGTATTATTGTACTCTTGTGCGGGTTCTTTTCCGTTCTCGAAATAGGTAAGCCAAAAAAAAGTTATAGGCCAAATAAACAACCTATGTTTTTTACAAATTTTACATGAGTGCAGTTAAAAATGAATTAAAAATAGAAAAAAATAATACATCTTTTCAAAAAAATATATAATTAGAATCTGCACATAGAGCTTGACAAGTGTGTGCAATTTCACCAGTAGTGCACAAGTGGAGCATATGCGGAACTGAGTGTGAAAAACATGAAGTTACAAAAATTGCTGTGTTCTGCCACAAATCTGACCAAATCTGACTGAGCCACAAGGTTTGGCAATCCGAAGCTAATACCAAACCTGCAAGGGCGACAAGCAAATAAGTGCATGCACAGATGCGTGCACACATCACTAGGAGCGTGCAGACGTGTCTGAGAGTGCGCATGCATAGATGCGCACACGCGTTGCTTAATTTCATGTGTCAAGGGGATAAAGTTGACAAAGTATATTAAAGAAAACATACAAAGGGATACGTAAAGTTGACAAATGAAATTAAAGAATACATATAATTTTCAACGAAAAAATAATAGGGTGGTAATAAACTACACTTGTGTCGTCCATTGTCAGCTACACTTCAAGCTTGAAGTTGGTAACCTTGGGACTAGACATAGGTCACAATTTTGAATCTCCCCAGTTCAGTTCAATGATGAACAATCTTATCTCCCCAAATAAATTTGTCAATTTGATCAATTTTAGATGATAGGATGTCATTTGAAAATTCATTTCTAAATTTCTTAAGGCTCATTGTTGATAGCTTTATGCATGTGATAAAGTTTGAAAAGCATTAGATTGGGTTTTCATTTCAAATATTTCAAAAAACAGGTTTCGGTAGCTAAGTGCTTATTTAAAACAGTCCCTAAGCCATCAAAAGCTCTTCTTTCGGCAGCTTAAACAAAATTTTCGGGGCTCTCCTAGCTACCAAAAGTGAAAAGAAATTTTAAAATGAAAGCAGATCAGATAAGAAGATACCCGTGCCATTGCAATTTGTTTTTAAAAACAAAGCTTATGATTTTGATTGCCTTGGAGAGGATCCGCAAGTGAAAGCTATTGTCAAGTCAAGCTTTCCTAGCTGTGCACAAGAGTAAATACAATGGCACCGTGTGACTGTAAATACAATAGCAGAAAATGACCGTTTATGTCTTGCATTCCAAAAACACACATTATTAGGAGCAAAGGAATTTTCTACCACATGCTAAGATGATTTAGAAAGGAGTTTTTTTTTCCCTCTATTTACAACTTGGTTTTCGGAAAATTCCATGGGTATTTCAAGCAAATAGACTGTTGCAAGAGAAGTATTAAAACAACAAACAGACCAAATGACTCTTAGAAAACTACAAAAATGTAGATTTTTTTCGGTAGCTTAGGCGGACCAGGCGATGGTTCATTAGCTACCGAAAACCTAGCTTTCAACAGCTTACAGAACAGAAGACAAAAATCTTCAGCTACTGAAAGGAAAGGCACGTGTCAAATATCGTGGAACAGTTTCGGTGGCTTAGGTGGACAAGGCGATGGTGAATTAGCTACCGAAAGCAGAGCTTTCAGTAGCTTACAGATTCAAACTTTGGCTTTCCTAGCTACCGAAAGCTAAAAAACTAGACAGAATGTTACCATTTTTGCACAGATCTTATTTTTACTGATCCAAACACCTCAAGGGAAGTTTATAATGTTATATAATAATTAAAGGCATCATGATCAAGGTTTTGTTTCAGATTTAAAGGTGCCAACAAGGTGGAGGCAGGATATTTACTGAAATTAATGGCGTTTTTACTATGAAAGGTCATCATTTTTAAATGATAATTCTGAGCGACTAGAGAATCATTTTTCAAAACGCTCAGAGGTTTTTGCTCCTAACATGTCAAGGAAAAATAAACTCGCTCATTTTTCCTACAAGTGTCACATATTGGGAGAAACGAATCCATCACTGAGCCCCAATTTTTGGATCCCAGAATCTGCCTGTTTGACACATGTTTTTGAAATGCATATCTCGGGAAAATGAAAACGAATTTCAAATATCTGAGAGAGGGTTTTGCTCACAACGAATCAATATACAATAACCTCTTTAATTTTATACACAGGTGTCACATATCTGGAGAAATGAACCCATCTCTGAGCCTCTTTTTCAGCAGTTTCAGCAAAAATGGCGTTTTTACTATGCATAGTCATCATTTTAAAATGATGCTTTTGAGCGACTGGAGAATCATTCTGCAAAATGGGTGGATTTTTTTGTGCCTAACACGTCAGAGAACAATAACCTCTCTCAGTTTTCCTATAGGTGTCACGTATTGGGAGAATCAAATCCATCTCTAAGCCCCATTTTTCAACAGTTTGGCCAAATTAAAGAGGATTTTTTCCTAGTTTATTAAAAAATGGTTTGGTTTTTATGTTTTTAGTGATTTTGACCCAGCTTCTTAGGATCTGGGGAAGATGTTGTAAAGGATATAAAGCCTAGAGCTTGAGAGTAAGAAAAGGTTGGACTTTGAAGAGTCTAAGACACTCTTTTTTGTAGAAAGACCTCTTCTTAATATATTCAGTAATACAAGCTTCTTTCACTGTTGTTTTCAGACCATTATCTTCTTCTTTCTGTGGTTATGAGTAGAGGTTATCTTGTCTATGTTTACTTTAAAGCTGGTGATTTTCATCTCACTTTCGTATCAGTAAAATAGGATCATAAGGAACTACTGTTAGTTCTATTGACCCTTCATATGTATCGTTTTATATATGTATGTTTTTGGTTAATATAGTTAGTTTTTCTCCACCCATCTAATTCAACAAAACTATCTGATTAATGGCTTTTGAAGGCCTTGTCCTATCTGGATGTTACTAAGTTGTCTTGAGTGCGGAAATCAGTGTTTAGTTATTCATCTTGATCCACCTACGTATCCATTATTGATTAAAAGGTTAAGTTACGAGGATCCTTTGGCTTACAGCCTAGAAGGACTCCTGGAGAGATAACATTTTGGCGCCACTGCCGGGGAGAGGAGATTGAAGCTCATCTTCCCTGGGAGACGACATAGTTCCAGCTTTGATGATAGACAAAGCCTAGACATTATTTCGGTTGTAATCATCTATCTGGCGACTCCATTGCCCAGAAATCTGTTGGCGACTCCATTGCCCAGAAATCTGTTGGCGACTCCATTGGTATGACATGAACAAAATATTAGCAAAGAGGTATGCTTTCTGCGATTTTTCAAAGATTGTTGGTTTCCCTAATCCAGTGCCTAGTAGAGATGAATGGATGGCAACCTTCCCATATTTCAAGGAGAAGGATGGGAAGTGCCAGCTGAACATTTGCTGGACTTTCATGATTACATTCATCGGTTGCAAATTGTACATGAAGATGTTAGGATTAAGCTCTTCTGGTTTTCATTAGAGGGGATTGCACGTGATTGGTTCTGATCTTTTCCTATTGCAAGTATCAATTCTCTGGCAAGCTTTCATGCTGCATTTCATTCAGTTTGTAAAGAAAAAATTTCAGCCGATCATTTATATCCTGAATGTTGTCACGAATTTAGTTTGTTGAATAAAGATTCAGATTGTCATGAAGGACATGCTGAAATAGGGGACACCTCTTATTGTGATCAAAATATTAATGAACTTCAGGATGATAACCATATTACAGATGTTCTTGACATTGCATCAAATGCATCCACTGACTTAGGGTGTCATTAAGTTGAAATTGTCCCCTTTGGAAACCTGAAATATTATGAACAGATTGAAGGAACAACATGTAACAAATTTGGATTTGCAGCAAATACTAAAGGTAGCCCTCAGCTTTCAGATTTGCAGACAAAGGGAGAGCGCAGTAGATATGGAGAGGATGATGATGAGCTGAAAAGCTCAGATCAGCAGTTCATCCTACATGTTTCTTCGACAGAGGTTGAACAGTCTGCATTCAGCGTTGAGATTGGTGAAGGAAAAGAGCAACAATATTTCTTTCAGTTGGAAAAGTATCATGAAGAGGTATTTATTTGTGTCTTTCATGACCCTTTTGCTGATTTTCTGAATTCCGTGAGTAGCACAAATATCAAAATATCTTTGTTAGATGATAGTTAGTTCTGTCACCCTTTCAAACTACATTTCTGCATGCTATGGTTTCATTTATTTTTGGGGTCAAGATCAAGGAGGATATCAGTAAATCACTTTCTTACATGGCTTCATTGGAAGCATGATGTCACTTGATAAGAAGCAGTGCATTTAGTTAGAGTAGGGTAGCATAGATGAATAAGCTCATGACTGAGCATTTCAAGTTTGCATATGCGTGAGGCTTGATTTTAGTATTGTGGTTTCAGTTTTGGAATAAAGACTCCATGCCCAATGGATATAAGACACTACTGGTGGGGGTAGTTTGGCTTCAAATGATGAGCAGGGTTGCAGAATTTGGATCAGGTTTTGAAAGAAGCATCTAAGACTCCATTCCCAATGGATGTAAGGCATTTCTAGCAGGTTTACAGTTGAACATTTGTGGACAGATTGCAGATATTTGGGGGCAGTTTAAATGACTCCATGCCCAATGGAACACTAGACTAGTTTTTGTATTTTGTTTATCCAGGAAAGGCATCAGATCTGTGGTTCTTGAAACCTCACAGGGAGGCTTTCATCCCTGAGTAGGAGCCAGACGTTATCTCCCCAAATAAATTTGTCAAGTTGATCAATTTTAGATGATAGGATGTCATTTGAAAATTCATTTCTAAATTTCTTAAGGCTCATTGTTGATAGCTTTATGCATGTAATAAAGTTTGAAAAGCATTAGATTGGGTTTTCATTTCAAAAATTTCAAAAGACAGGTTTCGGTAGCTAAGCGCTTATTTAAAACAGTCCTTAAGCCACCGAAAGCTCTGCTTTCTGCAGCTTAAACGAAATTTTCGTGGCTCTCCTAGCTACTGAAAGTGAAAAGAAATTTTAAAATGAAAGCAAATCAAATAAGAAGATACCCGTGCCATTGCAATTTTATTTTAAAAACAAAGCTTATGATTTTGATTGCCTTGGAGAGGATCCGCAAGTGAAAGCTATTGTCAAGTCAAGTTTTCCTAGCTATGCACAAGAGTAAATACAGTGGCACTGTGTGACTGTAAATACAATAGCAGAAAATGACCGTTTATGTCTTGCATTCCAAAAACACACATTATTAGGAGCAAAGGAATTTTCTGCCACATGCTGAGATGATTTAGAAAGGAGTTTTTTTTTTCCCTCTATTTACAACTTGGTTTTCGGAAAATGCCATGGGTATTTCAAGCAAATAGACTGCTGTAAGAGAAGTATTAAAACAACAAACAAACCAAATGACTCTTAGAAAACTACAAAAATGTAGATTTGTTTCGGTAGCTTAGGCGGACCAGGCGATGGTTCAGTAGCTACCGAAAACCCAGCTTTCGGCAGCTTACATAATGGAAGACAAAACTCTTCAGCTACCGAAAGGAAAGGCACGTGTCAAGTATCATGGAACAGTTTTGGTGGCTTAGGCAGACAAGGCGATGGTTCATTAACTACCGAAAATAGAGCTTTCGGTAGCTTACAGATTCGAACTTTGGCTTTCCTAGCTACTGAAAGCTAAAAAACTGGACAAAATGTTACCATTTTTGCATAGATCTTATTTTTACTGATCCAAACAACTCAAGGGAAGTTTATAATGTTATATAATAATTAAAGGCATCGTGATCAAGGTTCTATTTCATATTTAAAGGTGCCAACAAGGTGGAGGTAAGGATATTTACTGAAATTAATGGCATTTTTACTTTGAAAGGTCATCATTTTTAAATGATGATTCTGAGCGACTGGAGAATCATTTTTCAAAACTCTCAGATTTTTTTGCTCCTAACATGTTAGAGAAAAATACCCTCCCTCAGTTTTCCTATAGGTGTCACAGATTGGGAGAAACGAATCTGTCACTGAGCCCCAATTTTCGGATCCCAGAATCTGCCTGTTTGACACATGTTTTTGAAATGCAGATCTTGGGCAAATGAAAACGAATTTCAAATATCTGAGAGAGGTTTTTGCTCAAAACAAATAAATGTACAATAAAATATTAAATTTTATACATAGGTGTCACATATCTGGAGAACTGAACCCATCTCTGAGCCTCTTTTTTAGTAGTTTCAGCAAAAATGGCGTTTTTACTATGCATAGTCATCATTTTAAAATGATGATTCTGAGCGACTGGAGAATCATTATGAGAAACGGGCGGAGGTTTTTGTGCCTAACACGTCAGAGAACAATAACCTCTCTCATTTTTCCTACAGGTATCACGGATTGGGAGAATCGAATCCATCTCTGAGCCCCATTTTTTAGCAATTTGGCCAAATTAAAGAGGATTTTTTCCTGGTTTATTAAAAAACGGTTTGGTTTTTCTGTTTTTAGTGATTTCGACCCAACTTCTTAGGATCTGGGGAATATGTTGTAAAGGCTATAAATCCTATAACTTGAGAGCAAGAAAAGGTTGGGATTTGAAGACTCTAAGACACTCTTTTTTGTAGAAAGACCTCTTCTTAATATATTCAATAATACAAGCTTCTTTCACTATTGTTTTCAGACCATTATCTTCTTTCTTGAGAGCCGCTGCATCCACACAACCGCGGAGCACAAATTTGGGAGGATGTCAGTAAAAATGCATAACTTCTAGTACATAACATATCAAGTAGATAGTTCTAAGGAAAGAAAAAAAATTGCATTGGTGAAGTCATAGGTAATCTAAGTTTGCATACTTGCATACCGTACATGTTGAATTTGTACATATATATTCAGATTGAAAATTTCACGTTGTATTAATGCCCTTGGTTTTGTGGCACCAGGTACAAATTTGAAAATTCATGAAGGAATTCTACCAAAAGACCGAGCAGTATGTATAGCACATCCATGTAGCACGATGGCAGTATGAACAGTACAGACGGTGCAGGGACACCTTTCCCAATGGCACAATATTGTCGGTTGTGGACTTTCCTGAAAAACTACACCCTACAACCACATAATGAGATTTAAAGTCAATACTACCATTCATACCAAGTTAGCATAATGGTCCATATCACATATAGGCACGCACCAGAGAGCAGTAGTGACATGAGGATAATATTGACAGAGACCAACTTTTACATTAGTGACGACATGTGCCACGACCTGCATTATGTGCAACATTGCTTCAAAATTTTCTATGATCAGTTGAAGGAGAGAGGTATACAGATGGATCAACATTGTATATTGTCAGATGGTTGTGCAAGCCAACTCAAAAATGCACGTGTTTTCCAGTGGTTGAGTATTTTTCAGAAGACTTATGATTTGTTGCATGTATGGAACTATTTTGAGATCGAGCATGGAAAGGGAGAGTAGGACGGGGCTGCAGCATGTCTAAAAAATTCCCTACGAAGGGAAGAGATGAGTTGCATGAGAGGCTCTCATATTCAGAATGCCGAATCGATAGCTCGATGGTGCAAAGAAAAAATGTGAGATCGAACCATGGAGCAACACATGCCAACAGGTAGAGGACATGTGGTCAGAAATTTCTGGATTGTAGTTGATATAGATCGATCACGTTCTTATAGTTGTAGTATTGTGCAAGGCACTCATGGATTTCATTTGGTTCAAAGCTCAAACAACCCCTTATTTGAAATATGGACGTGAAAACATGCTTTCTTTTGTGGGTCTTGCAGCAGTTGTGAGTGGGATGAGTGCGAATCAATGGATTGGGTTGATGAATGGGATCATGTATCACTTGCAGTGGACCCACATGTATTTGTTGAAACAATCCAATTAGAGGAAGGCCAGTCCTCTATTTCGAATGAATATGATCATATATCTGATCTTGTACATCTAGGTAAACATTTCTGCATGCATATCCCGGTTCCCTCCTTGTTTTTGTAATTATCCAAGTTATCAAACCACTACTTGTTGGAATATGAACTTAAAATGCATTTTTGCAGGACGCATCTACGCAGTTGTCGCCCCGATAGACAGTACAATTGGGATGAATTATTGGTTGGCACAATGCATCCAGGGGAAGCAAACCCTCCTTGCTTCATTAACCGATAGTGAAGGCATTAACTTTCCGACTGGCTCGATGGTTGTTCAAGGGGAATATCTTACAGTAGATGGAAAGGGACCAAAGAGAAATGGCTACACATACACAGACTATAGACCAGGTTCACGGGTGTATCACTTTACGCACCTGATCGTCGGTACAAACATCCAACTGCAAACAATGTCAATGAAGACATCAAACAAGGTATGCTACTTACTAGCTCATGCATAGCATGAGAGGTTGTTCAAGACAATAAAAAACTGAGAGGATCCAGAAGGCCTAATTGATTGAGGTACATAGTATAGTCATGTGATTGTTTATTCATGCATGATTAATGTTATTCATGTTAGATAGTTTATTTGATATCGTTATCTTATATCATTTATTTGATGTCTGAGTTATGATTAAGTTATGATTTATATCCACGTGATTGTTTAATCATGCATGATTAATGTTACTCATGTTAGAGAGGAATTTGATATCATTATCTTATATCGTTTATTTGATGTATGAGTTATGATTAAGTTATGATTTATAGCCATGTGACTATTTATTCATGCATGATTAACCCTAGAACCACTAATATAACCCTACAAACATAATCTAGCCCT
Organism: Larix kaempferi; assembly: GCA_027924585.1. Lineage (NCBI taxonomy): Eukaryota > Viridiplantae > Streptophyta > Pinopsida > Pinales > Pinaceae > Larix > Larix kaempferi. Next base: position 10,332,149 of record BSBM01000637.1, on the reverse strand, counting down.
AGAAATCCTAGAAAGCTAAACCAACCCTAAAAACACTAATTTAACACTAGAAAACTAAGCTAGAATACTATAAACCTAATTTAGTCCTAGAAACCTAAAATAGCCCTAGAAACACTAATCTAACCCTCAGAAACTAATCTAGAACTTGGATGAATATGAGGATCATTTGGGAGCTATGATTCTTCCCCATTGGCTTCTTGAGTTGGTTCTTCATTTCCTTCATCCACATAATAATGGATAATTTCATTGTTGTTCAAATATGTTGGCAATGAGGGCATGTTAAGGCTTTTTTCATTAGTGTTAGTAACAATATTCATATTCATCATGGATTCTGATAACCATTTGTGCTAGGGTTTTTGGGTTTGCAATGTCATTTTTTCATTAAGGATTCTTGCCACTTGCCAACCTTCAATCATATTCAATTCAATAGTGTCATTTTGAATTGGTTCTAGAGAATATGTATGTGGTTCATGTGATGCAACAACTTCCATATTGTATTGAGCTAGACTTCATCTCTAATTGAGTAGCACCAACATGTTCATCATTGTCACCTAATGGTTGGAAATGTCCTTGAGGGAGGCTTTAGACCTACCTCATCATCATCACCATCTTCATCATCATTGTCATATCTAGGTTCCTCATCAACATCTACGTCATCATCATCTTCTTCATCATCTTCTTCATCATCATCTTCATCACCATCAACATCATCATCAACGTCTTCATCATCATCACCATGATCATCATCATCAACATCTTCCTCATCATTGTCATCTCTAGGTTCCTCATCAACATCTCCATCATCATCATCTTCTTCGTCATCATCATCATCACCATCATCATCATCATCATCATCAACATCTTCATCATCATCATCATCACCATCACCATCTTCACCGTCATTTTCATCTCTAGGTTCCTCAAAACATCTCCATCATCATCATCTTCATCATCATCACCATCACCATCACCATCACCACCACCATCACCATCACCATCAACGTCTTTATCATCATCACCATCTTCATCATCATTGTCATCTCTAGGTTCCTCCTAAACATCTCCATCATCACATCTTCTTCGTCATCATCATCATCATCTTCATCACCATCACCATCATCATCAACGTCTTCATCATTATCACCATCGTGACGATTTTGCAAAGTTGACCCCTATGTGCAAGAATTGCACACTCCCGTACTAAGCAAAACCCTAGTTTCCAAGATGGACATACAAGGTGAAACCAGGGCCACGGGAATGGAGGAGAGGGGCACCCCTAGCACTATGCCGACATCCTGAATCCAACAGAGTCGACAGTTTGTCGATCGGAGCCACAGTCGTCATTCTATGGCTCGTTCTGTCTCGCATCCAAAAGGCCTTTAGGGACACCTGCTCGATACCTGCCGGGGGCATAGAACTCCAACCGTGCAACAAAACTGGGTTTTGGGGAGTCCTACAAGTGTGTCTGAGTAGGTTCCGGCTGGGAACGCTAGCCATAAGTGCTCGGTGGATGATTTTCCAAAATTGACCCTCGTGTGCAAGAATTGCACACTCCCTTACTAAGCAAAACCCTAGTTTCCAAAATGGACGTACAAGGTGACACCAGCACAATAGGACCAGAGGAGAGGGGCACCCCTGGCACTATCCCGACATCCTGAATCCAACGGATTCAACTATTCGTTGATCAAAGCCACAATCGTCATTCTATGGCTTGTTCTGTCTCGCATCCAAAAGGCCTTCAGGGACACCTGCTGGATACCTTCTGGGGGCATAGAACTCCAACCGTGCAACAAAACTGGGTCCCGGGGAGTCCTGCAAGTGTGTCTAGGTAGGTTCCGGTTGGGAACGCTAGCCATAAGTTCCTGGTGGATGATTTTCCAAAGTTGAACCTCGTGTGCAAGAATTGCACACTCCCTTACTAAGCAAAACCCTAATTTCCAAAATGGACGTACAAGGTGACACCAGGGCAACGGGACCAGAGGAGAGGGGAACCCCTGACACTATCTCGGCGTCCTGAATCCAATAGAGTTGATAGTTTTTCGATTGGAGCCACGATCATCATTCTATGGCTCATTCCATCTCACATCCAAAAGGCCTTTAGGGACACCTACCGGGGGCATAGAACTCCAACCGTGCAACAAAATCGGGTTCCCCCTTGAGCCATAAGTGTCTGGTGGACGATTTTGCAAATTTGACCCCAATGTGAAGACCATGCCAATCTTGCTCAAGGGGGTCATTTCTCATCCGGAGGCCCCCGAGCGTATGTGGCCACCGTGGACAGGTCCTGTATGGCCACGTGGACCTGTGGGAGCCGACAGAATCCAAGTCTGCTCGCCGGTTTGGGTTTCGTTGCCCTAGAGCAAATACTCAAGGTGTCCCTGAATGGCCCTAGGGTGCCCGACTAGAATGCCATTAGAACCCAAACCGTGGCTCCGTTTGCGAATCCCTCAATTCCAGTGGGTTCGGGAGGCCAGGTTTCAGCTAGCCCCCCCCCCCCATGCCTCAAAGACCCGAAAGCGGTGCCAATGAGCTATCTCTGAAGCTAGGGTTTTGCTCAGTGAAGGCCTTTCAAATATTGCTCAAGGGGGTCATTTCTCGTCAAGAGGCCCCTGGGCATGCGTGGACAGGTTCTGTATGGCCACGCCCACCTATCCATGGTGGCCACGCCTGCCCGGGGGCCTTCGGATGAAAAATGGCCCCCTTGAGCGAATTTGGATTGGTCCTCACTAAGCAAAACCCTAGCTCCGGAGATGGCTCATTGGCACCGCTTCTGGGTCTTCAAGGCACGGTGTGGGGGGTCCACTAGCTGAAACTCGGCATCCCAGACCCACCGGAATCGACAAATTCATGAACGGAGCCACAGTTTGGGTGCTACAGGCATTCTAGTTGGTCACCCCGGGGCCATTCAAGGACACCTTGAGGATTTGCTCCAAGGCCACGGAACCCAAGCCGACGAGCAGACTTGGATTCCGTCGGCTCCCACAGGTCCACATGGCCATACGGGACCTATCCACGATGGTCATGCACACGTGGGGGCCTCCGGACGAGAAATGCCCCCCTTGAGCAAGATTGGCATAGCCTTCACATTGGGGTCAACTTTGCAAAATCATCCATCGAGCACTTATGGCTAGTGTTCCCAACTGAAACCTCCCTAGGAACACTTACAGGACTCTCTGGAACCCGGTTTTGTTGCACAGTTGGAGTTCTATGCCCCGGGTAGGTATCCGGCAAGTGTCTCTGAAGGCCTTTTGGATGTGAGATGGAACGAGCCATAGAATGACGACCGTGGATTTGATCGACAAACTGTCGAATCCATTGGATTCAGGATGCCGGGATAGTGCCAGGGGTTCCCCTCTCCTCTAGTCCCATTGCCCCAGTGTCACCTTGTACATCCATTTTTGAAACTAGGGTTTTGCTTAGTAAGGGAGGGTGCAATTCTTGCACACGGGGGTCAACTTTGGAAAATCATCCATTGGGCACTTATGGCTAGCGTTCCCAGCCAGAATCTACCTAGACACACTTGCAGGACTCCCCGGGACCTGGTTTTGTTGCACGGTTGGAGTTCTATGCCCCTGGAAAGTATCCAGCAGGTGTCCCTGAAGGCTTTTTGGATGCGAGACAGAACGATCCATAAAATGATGACCGTGGCTCCGATCGAAAAATCGTTGACTCCGTTGGATGCAGGATGTTGGGATAGTGCCAGGGGTGCCCCTCTCCTCCAGTCCTGTTTCCTCGGTGTCACATTTTACATCCATTTTGGAAACTAGGGTTTTGCTCAGTAAGGGAGTGTGGAATTCTTGCACACGAGGGTCAAATTTGAAAAATCATCCACCGAGCACTTATGGCTAGCGTTCCTAGCTAGAACCTACCTAGACACACTTGCAGGACTCCCCAGAACGCAATTTTGTTGCACGGTTGGAGTTATATGCCCCCGATAGGTGTCCTTGAGAAGGCCTTTTGGATGCGAGATGGAATGAGCCATATAATGACGACCGTGGATCCTATCAACAAACCGCCAACTCTGTTGGATTCAGGACTTCGGGATAGTGCTAGGGGTGCCCCTCTCCTCTGGTCCCGTGGCCCCAGTGTCACCTTGTACATCCATCTTGGAAACTAGGTTTTTGCTTAGTAAGGGAGTGTGCAATTCTTGCACACAGGGGTCAACTTTGGAAAATCATCCACCGAGCACTTATGGTGATGATGATGATGATGATAGTGATGATGATGAAGACATTGATGATAATGGTGATGATGATGGTGATGAAGATGATGATGATGATGATGACGATAAAGATGATGATGATGGAGATGTTGATGAGGAGCCTAGAGATGACAATGATGATGAAGATGGTGATGATGATGATGAAGACGTTGATGATGATGTTGATGGTGATGAAAATGATGATGATGATGACGAAGAAGATGATGATGATGGAGATGTTGATGAGGAACCTAGAAATGACAATGATGATGAAGATGTTGATGATGATGATGATGGTGATGATGATGAAGATGTTGATGATGATGGTGATGGTGATGAAGATGATGATGATGATGACGGAGAAGATGATGATGATGTATATGTTGATGAGGAACCTGGAGATGACAATGATGATGAAGATGTTGATGATGATGATCATGATGATGATCATGGTGATGATGATGAAGATGTTGATGATGATGGTGGTGGTGATGAAGATGATGATGATGATGACAGAGAAGATGATGATGATGGAGATGTTGATGAGGAACCTAGAGATGACAATGATGATGAAGATATTGATGATGATGATGAATATGGTGATGATGATTATGGTGATGGTGATGAAGATGATGATGATGATGGAGATGTTGATGAGGAACCTAGAGATGATAATGATGATGAAGATGGTGATGATGATGGTGATTGTGATTGTGATGATGATGATGGAGATGTTGATGAGGATGATGGAGAAGATGATGATGATGGAGATGTTGATGATGATGGAGAAGATGATGATGATAGAGATGTTGATGAGGAACCTAGAGATGAAAATGATGATGAAGATGTTGTTGTTGATGATGGTGATGATGGTGATGATGATGAATACATTGATGATGATGGTGATGGTGATGAAGATGATGATGATGATGATGGACATGTTCATGAGGAACCTAGAGATGAAAATGATGATGAAGATGGTGATGATGATGAAGATGGTGATGATGATGAAGACGTTGATGATGATGGTGATGATGCTGAAGATGATGATGATGATGATGGAGAACATGATGATGATGAAGATGTTGATGAGGATGATGGATAAGATGATGATGATGGAGATGTTGATGATGATGGAGAAGATGATGATGATGTTGATGATGATGTTGATGATGATGTTGATGATGAAGATGATAATTGTTGATGTATATGTAACTTCGGAATGTATTTCACATATATGTATATTGTATTCCTATAGAGATGGTATTATTCCTCTATAAGGAAGTGTCGTCATTTATATTGTAAGTGTCGTAACTTATACTTGATGGGTTATTAGACCACCTTGTTGGGGTCGGCCTTGTATAAGTCATGTGGGTCAAAGGGTTATTAGACCACCCTATTGGGGGTCGGCCATGTGGGTCGAAGGGTTATTAGACCACCCTATTGGGGGTCGGCCCAATCAGCATTATGTTATGTGGTTAAGTTCGAGCCCACATGAGTTAGGTAAAAAGGCAAGTCAAGTCAAGTATAAATAGAGTGCGGGAGGCACTCTATTTACTTACTCACTTCTCACTCATGCACTCAAGGAGGAGTGGCGCACTTATGGAGGAGGAGGATCTGCTGCTAGGTTATGTCTATCTCTTATGGTTGGTTGTATCATTGCTCTATCTATCTCTGAGGAAGTTATTGGGGTTTTTCACCTTTATGGTTTTCCCCAAGTAAATCTTTGTGTCTCTTGTGTGCTTGCATTATTGTCTCCATGATTGATATGCTGTAGATATGCTGTACATGTTGTTCTCTCAGTTAAGATCCTAGATCAGATTGAAGTAAATTTTGAAAATTTAACATGGTATCAGAGCTAGCCTGAAAGAAGGCATGATATGGCATGTATGACACTTGTTGCACTTACGATGCTAGGGCTTGATATAGCAAAAACCAGTCATCGTAGAACTTTCACTATAAATCCGTTTTGGCGAAGTGTTCGGATCTGAAATTGTTACAGGACGAAGCTAAGATCTCCATGTACCTTGTATCCAAAGGAAAACCTATAATTCGTTGTACTTTGTGATTTATGATCTGTACAATATAGGGTTTCTGCCTCTTCCAGATCTGCAGCAAAATCAGGTGACCTTGGGAAAAAGGTCATAAACTGGGCTAGGAAGCTCCAAATGAAATTTCGTAAAAAGAGACAGGTATTACACAGACTGTACTATCTCAGCAAACGTTTTCAGAGACCGAAATTGAACCAGTGACACGTGGCACACCGTACAAGTTCGCTCTCCTGTATTATCCCATAAACAGGTCACGTTGCGACACTTGGCATAACTCTCTCTCAGAGAGTCCAATTGATGTCAGACCTATCAGGATGGAAAGATAACAGGGCTATCTATCTCAGGAAAAGTTTTTAGAGTCCGAAGTTCAAACAGTGACACGTGGCATGCCGTACAAGTTCGCACTCCTGTATTATCCCAAAACAGGTCACGTTGCGACATTTAGCATAACTCTCTCTCAGAGAATCCAATTGAGGTCAGACCTGTCAGGATGGAAAGATAACAGGTCAGGCTATCTCAGCAAAACTTTTTCAGACCCTGTGGATCAAAATGTTCGGAGTTACACCAGAAACAATCAGGTACATATTTCTGTCAAAACAGAGTTATTTTTTAGTACCTTCATTCATGGCTTCCGGAATTTAGGGCTTTGAAGAAAGTTGGAATTTTTGTAATCGGAGACCACGGATGGATGATACTCATCAAAATAGAAATTTAGAGACCAAGATCAGAATTTTTGGTTGGGCAGAAGGCCGGGCTTAATCAAACCCTAGTTCGGGACTTTGATCAAAAACGTGGAAAATTAGGGCTTCTGTAAAAATGGGAATTTTTGAAATCTGTGACCACGGTTGGAAGCTCCTCAGAAAAATAGAAGCTTAGAGATTTGGATCAAAATTTTTGATGGGGCAAAAGAGTGGGCTTCATCAAACCCCAGTTCAGGGTCACGTCGAGTGAATCTGGAAGTTTCAAAGGCAAAATTGAGGAGTGAAACTTTGCAGTTTTCAAATTCTAAATATACCAGCTTGATCAGCTCATCAAGGCGCATATTTCTATCCTTTCGGAAGTTTGAAATTCAAAGTTTGAATTTTTGGGGTTTCTCTGACAAACCCATATCCATCTCCAGGTCCAGTTCTTGAAAATCAAGTGGATTGGGTTAATCCTAGAAGAAGATGGATTGATCACCTGCATAAGTGAAGATGTTCCTGTTTCAGAGGGAGATGAGGCTAAGGCCTTACATAAGAAGATTACAAGCGATCTCGACAGGTATCACTGATCGAGGTATCTTTCGATATTTGTTCATGATTAAGTTTATGGTATGTTTGTCTTCATGTTATTACGGTTAAGTACAATTTTGTTTTTCACCTTAACAAAATTATGAATGCATGATAGAAGATATTCATTGGTTAGGGTGTTGACACTTATGATTGTACTAATGCATTATGGTGTTGTATGAGGTTTATGTTGTCTACTAACATGAAAGGTACACCAAGAAAGACAAATCATGTTCCAGTTCAAGAACATATGATCATGATGACATGAGGATAAAGACTCATCCATTGTCATGGATCTCATAGAAGATCCATTTACGAGGTATGTATAACTTGGTTTTATAATGGCTAACCTATGAGATATACAGGTTACTAGCACAAGTCATTGAAGAATAACAAGAAGACATCATGTGAGTTAGACATAACTAACTAGCATGCTAATCCAGGTATGTTTTTCCTATATCAAGATAGAATCCTACCTTGGGTTAGGATCTTATACTATTGTTGATAATGATTATTCATGAAGTCTTAGGTTTGAATAATCATGGTTGTATGCATATTATGTTTCTTACCATAATTGATGATATGACTAACCAGAAGAATCATGAAGGTATAGGTTTGAATAATCACAAGTTTTATGCATATTATATCTCTTATCTTAATTGATGATTCAACTAACCCGAAGAGTCATAGGGTTGAGTAATTATAGGTTTAGATATGTTATGTTTCTTATGATTTGACTAGCCATAAGAATCCTACATAAACCTTGAATAATAATGCTTACTATTTCTGTTTGAAATGATCATGACTATACATGCTTGAGATTATTGTGTTTTAATAGTATACTAATGAATGTATGATTTTATATTAGACCTAGAGGATAACACAATGATGATACTAACAAGCATGCATAGGGATCGAGAATGTATATAAGTTCAAGGACAGGTAATCCAGGGAGCAAAGATCAAGAGGGAGTACACTCCAGTGGTTTATGAAAGGATGCAAATATTCAGAGGGAGTTGACCATCTCTCTACATTCCACAACAGAAAGGTGAAGAAGAAGCTACTTCAGATTAGGACTCCAGCAGCTCCTGTAAGGAAGCAAAGACTCAGAGGGAGTCCACCCAACTAACAAACAAAGATAAGTATTTTAATTTCTTGCATATTTGTCTGTTTAAATAAAATTGTTCAATGATGTATATGCTCATGTTCCTAGACTTAGGATATGTATTGTGCATATTAGAATAGTTGCATTGATGAACAGTATACTACTAATATACATGGGTAAGTGGCCTATGGAACTGTACAACATTCCATTGCTACTTATCTAGAATGAAACCTCTTTGCTGACATGTTGGGAGTTGTGCACCCTCTGAACAATGTTCTGGTAGAGATTGGAAGGCATCTAGAAAGTTACGGAATATGGATAAATGTTGTATTGAAGCATTGGCTAAGATAATTGCATGACTATATGACATATTTATTTATGTGTAAGAATTTGTTCTGAAAACTATGAGATGTTTTCTAATCATGAAATTTAACTTGTTGTGTAGGAAAGATCGTATGCCATCACCTACAAAAGAAAAACTACAACATTTGTTCAGCAACAAAATTATCTATTGAAAATATTGAAGTTCCCAGGATACGGGAAGAATGCCATGATCCGTCGATCATGAAGAACGATGTTTGGGATGCGGTCCCAAGAGCTGAAGGGAAGTCTGTTATGACTTCCAAATGGAACTATCAGATCAAGCATATTGCAGATGGCAGCATAGAGAAATATAAAAGTGATGAAATAGAAGATACACCAGATGGATTCAAGACAGCTTCCTTGAATGGTGTAGTTGAAGAAGAAGTGTATGTGGAGCAGCCACTTGGTTTTGAGACACATGATAGGAAATCATATATGTGCAGAACTTGGTATGGTGAAGATAGATTGATTGCCGACACACAGCGAAAGCTTACTACCGAGTTCGAGATGAAGAACTTGGGGATGATGCACTATTTGTTTTTGGCATGGAGGTGTGGCAGAGTGCAGATGGAATATTCCTTGGACAAGGGAAGTATGCAGTAGAGATCCTGAAGAGGTTCGGGATGATGGATTGCAAGGCCATGGCCACACCTATGGCATCGAATCTGAAACTTCTATGTGATGCTTCATCTGAGCTGGTTGATGTCTTTATGTATCGTCAGATGATTGGGTCCTTGATGTACCTGACGAACACGAGACCAGACATTTGCTTTGCTGTGAACACATTGAGCCAGTTCCTGACGGATCCGAGGAGTGTTCACCTGGTTGCTATAAAGCATGTTCTGAGGTGCCTAAAGGGTATAGTGGATTATGGGCTCAAGTATGAGGTGAATCAAAAGTTTAACCTGCAGGGTTATGTTGATTCAGATTAGACTGGCAGTACTGCAGATAGGAAGAGCACATCTGGGTGCTGCTTCAGTATGGGATCAGGTGTGATCTCTTGGTTTAGCAGGAAGCAGTCCTGCGTAGCACTGAGTACAGCTGAGGCAGAGTATGTTGCAGCCTGTTCAGCTAGTTGTGAGGCAGTATGGCTACGGAAGCTACTGTCTGAGTTATTTGATCTCCCGTTGGATGCTACTGGTATATTCTGTGATAACCAAAGTTGTGTGAAGCTGTCCGAGAACCCATTGTTTCATGACAGGTCAAAACACATAGAGATCAAATATCACTATATCAGGGATATGGTGCAGAGAGGAGCTGTGAAGCACCTGTATGTTGTGACGGACGAGCAGATTGTAGATGTGATGACGAATCCACTAGCCAGGGTGAAGTTCGATTACTTCATAGAGAGGCTTGGCGTTCTTCAGATCGAGGACACTTCGAGGAAGAAGTGATGGACACATTTGCTGAAGCCATTCCAAGCATGTTGGAAGGAGGATCCTTCACATGGCTGTGGATGTAAGCGCTGGATTATGAGCATCAGGATGATGTTCTGGTTTCTGCTTGGATATGATCAATTGGATCATTTTTATGTATGTATGTACGCATCATGTTGGATGCTGGATATGATCTGTTGGATCATTTTTATGTACACATCATGTTGGATGCTGGATATGATCAGTTGGATCATTTATATGTACACATCATGTTGGATGCTGGATATGATCAGTTGGATCATGTGTATGTATTTTTGTATATGCATCATGTTGGATGCTTGGACCATGTATCTGTATATGTATCAGGTGGATCATGTATGGTGATATGTATCATGTATTTGTATTTGTATCAGGTGGATACATTGTATGATCAGGAGGATCATGTATGATGATATGTATTAGGTAGATACTTGGTATGCATCAGGTAGATGCATTGTATGATCAGGATGATCATGGATGACGAGCTTCAGGATGTTGCTCCAGATGACATGCAGCAGGATGTTGCAGTGATGATGATCAGGATGATCATGGATGACGAGCTTCAGGATGATGCTCCAGATGACATGTAGCAGGATGTTGCAGTGATGATGATCAGGATGATCATGGATGACGAGCTTCAGGATGATGCTCCAGATGACATGCAACAGGACGTTGCAGTGATGATGATCAGGATGATCATGGATACATCAGGATGATGTATGATGAGTATCAGGTTGATACTATATGGCCGTGGATCAGTTTGTGTAGATGAGCATGTAATCCGGTGCCCTGGGAGATTTGCAGATGGTCTTTCGAGGTTTTGCCTATGGCATGTAATTCGGTGCCCTGGGACATCTGGCAAATGCTCTTTCGAGGTTTTGCTCTGGGAGGACATGTAATTCGGTGCCCTGGGAGATCTACAGATAGTCTTTCAAGGTTTTTCCTATGGCATGTAATTCGGTTCCCTGGGATATCTGGCAGATGCTCTTTCGAGGTTTTGTCCTATGGCATATAATTTGGTTCCCTGGGAGATCCGATAGGTTGGGCTGTGTGCCCGTAATCAATCCTGGGATTCTCTTGCGAGGTTTTTCCATGACCACATGTAATTCGTTGCCCTGGGAGATCCTATAGGAGGAGATGTGTGCTCATAACAGCCTGGGATGCTCTTGCGAGGTTTTGTGGTGAGGTCACATGTAATTCGGTGCCCTGGGAGATCCTATAGGTAGAGCTGTGTGCTCGTAACAGCCTGGGATGCTCTTTCGAGGTTTTGTGACGCACGTAATAAGTCCTGAGGATTCCACAGTATGGCCAGTGATGATGAAGACCTGCAGGTGGTGGGCCTACATCCAGTATGAAAAAAGGACTGGCTTTGTAGAACTTCCTATGACAAGTAGATTCAGAGATTGATTGAGATAGCAGCAGCAGTGACGATGATGATGACTCGATGATGATTATCCAGTGACGATGATCCAGAGAAGATGACTTGTGCTAGAAGAAATGTGCTGAGAAATACCTTCCTAGTTAAGAGGGAGTGTTGATGTATATGTAACTTCGGAATGTATTTCACATATATGTATATTGTATTCCTATAGAGATGGTATTATTCCTCTATAAGGAAGTGTCGTCATTTATATTGTAAGTGTCGTAACTTATACTTGATGGGTTATTAGACCACCTTGTTGGGGTCGGCCCTGTATAAGTCATGTGGGTCAAAGGGTTATTAGACCACCCTATTGGGGGTCGGCCATGTGGGTCGAAGGGTTATTAGACCACCCTATTGGGGGTCGGCCCAATCAGCATTATGTTATGTGGTTAAGTTCGAGCCTACATGAGTTAGGTAAAAAGGCAAGTCAAGTCAAGTATAAATAGAGTGCGGGAGGCACTCTATTTACTTACTCACTTCTCACTCATGCACTCAAGGAGGAGTGGCGCACTTATGGAGGAGGAGGATCTGCTGCTAGGTTATGTCTATCTCTTATGGTTGGTTGTATCATTGCTCTATCTATCTCTGAGGAAGTTATTGGGGTTTTTCACCTTTATGGTTTTCCCCAAGTAAATCTTTGTGTCTCTTGTGTGCTTGCATTATTGTCTCCATGATTGATATGTTGTAGATATACTGTACATGTTGTTCTCTTAGTTAAGATCCTAGATCAAATTGAAGTAAATTCTGAAAATTTAACAATAATGATGGAGATGTTGATGATGGCACGTATTTGTAGCAATGTGTAGATAAACGTTGGCCAACATGAAATACTCATGCAATCCAACATGCACAGAGCATTAATCATGTGAAGACTTCAATTATTGGCAATGGCATTTTGCATTGGAATTTCATTTCATCTCCTCCCTTCAAACTATTTTTTTTTTACGTTTTGAATTTTTACATTGCCCTTGACACGAAGTTTTAGTGACAAAATAACCCTTCAACAATGAAGTTAGACTTAAAAAAATATCATTTAAATTTTTTTTTATTAAAGAATAATTCGTGGAAGTTAATATTTGTCCACATGTGATGCAACAAAACAAAACTTTCAATTTGAACACGTTGTATTAATGATGTAATTGAAATTGTGACATTCTCTTCCAAATGACTTGGGTTTAAAGACCAAATAAATATAGTATTCCCTTTATAGAGGCTATTCATTAAAAAACACATTGCTATTGAGACTGTACTATGATGTTCTCCCCTTCCTTAGTCAAAAGAAGATTAATAAGGTTGTTTTTCCAAGGTATAGGATGTTTTGGATTTCTCAACTATTATTGCATGTGAACTTGCATGTATATCAAGCTACAACAAATATTTCACGGAAGTGGATTTGTCTATGTGAATAGATAAGTGAAAAGGTTTTAGCAACAATACCTATAAATTTTAACTTGGAAGTATTGGAAGTGTACAAAGTGGGATTGACAGGCTTGATGGTGATTGTAGTAGTGGGAATGGTATTGGTCAGAATGATGTCATCATAGTGGAATTAAACATTAAGATGGTGACCCTAGATCTTGTATCCTAGCCTAGAAACACGAGAGCCTAGCGTAAAAACCCTAGTTGGTAGCGTAAACCCTAGTTTGTATTCTAATCACAATGAAACCCTATTATGTAGCCTAAGATCTAGCCTTAAATTATAATACATATAAAAATTAAATCATTTTTGTTGATGTATATGTAACTTCGGAATGTATTTCATTTATGTATTTCATATATATTTATTGTACCCTTATAAGAGATGTGTTATTCCTCTATAAGTAAGTGTCGTCATGTGTATTGACAAGTGTCGCAAGTGTGTGAACTTGCCGATGGGTTATTAGACCACCATGTGTGGGGTCGGCCCTATTTTATGTAATATGTAATTGATGTACCTATCTAGACCAGTCGTCCCCATAAGGATATTGGGCAAACAGGTTAAGTATAAATAGAGATCGGGAGATCTCTATTTGTATCATTCGAAAACTCACACTTCTCTCACTCAGAAAGTGGCGCACTAGTGAGGAGGAGGATCATCTGCTACTAGGAGACTATCTCTGTGTATTTTGGTTGTACTTTGGTTGAGCCATTGCTCTCTCTATCTCTGAGGAAGTTGTGGGGTTTTTCACCTTAGGGTTTTCTCCACGGAAACTCTGTGTTTCTTGTCTCTCATGCTTTTGATTCTTGTGATGATTGACATGCTTGTTATGATTGATATGCATTGATATACTGTACATGTTATTCTCTCAGTAAAGATCCTAGAGTATTGTGAATTAATGCTCAAAATTTAACAATTTTCATTGTACATGTACATCCATGTGCATACATTTGAATCCAAATCACTATACACATATATGCATAGTATCTCATCTATATAGCAAGGGTCCATCATCAACTAGAAAACCGTTGTACCTAGCACCAGATACCTAATTTAGAAACCTAATGGTTTGAAATTGGTTGTACCATGAAGATTTTTATATGGTGGATATACACACCTATGACAACCTTCTCAATGGATGAAAAACCTAATATTATCATAACACTTGTAAAGCTTAGTCCAACATGTAGTAATGCTTACATGTTCTAGTGTTGATGGCGCACTAATGGATGCATGTAGCTTGATGAGGGTGTATGTGTGACTCCATTGATGTAATGCAATTCCTAAATGTCTTTGACAAGTGACTGAGTGTCCAATAGATGAATTAGGATGTCCTAATACCCCTCAATCCCTTCCAAACAAAATTCGAAAGCATTTGGGGTATTGGGGTAACAAGTTGGTGTGTTGAGGTGGATATAGCCTAAAAAATACACCTCATAGTAGTCATTTATTGTAATGTCAACTATATGTGTTTAAGTCAACGTGTCTACATAATATTAGATCGCTATCACATAATGATAAATTAAGGACGTCCTAATTGTAAATGGTAGTAGATGTTATGGTCATCAAATCAAAGGTAGCTATATCCATGAGTGAGAATTAATGAGCTAGCTATACATTGTGTTCAAGGTTGTCCTATTTGTATGGTGACAATTGATTAAGAAATGATTCCATAACTTGGTTATTAATTTGTTGCATGATCTTAAGTAAACAAAATGGTCAATATAAATACTAGTGATGACATTTCATTATGTAGAGTATGGACATTTGGGATCTCATTATGTAGAGCTATCAAAAATCATGTTGGATCTCATTTTAACCTTTTGACGACAATGGACATTTTCTATTTTAAGTATTATTTTCCTAGTACTCAAGTTCCCAATATATATCTTATGTGCCATGAGGTGTGATTTGTCCATCCATTTATTCCGTTTGGTTTTAGATTAATTCTCACAGATGATTTTGTTTCAGTTAGCCTATGTTTATAATGTTTTCTTAACATATATACCATTACAAGATTTTACATGTGGAAAGATAAACCAATCTGAACTATGATATCCAAATTCTCTTCTAAGATCTAGGTAAGCTTGAGGTTGATTCACATTATCAACTAATGCATGGACATCATTGGTACCAAAACTTAAGACCGCATGCCATGGACTGATAGAAGTAAAAAACAAATTTAGGCAACATCACATCATGATACACACAACATGAGACAACAAAATTAGACAACAAGATACTAATATAGACAACATCGATATAGATCACATAACTACAAATCCATGTACATCAAGGCTACAAAACTCATCCAAACATATAAAATTTCTGGCAAATAGTGGAACATGGTTCCCAATGTACATACAATGGCAACTCGTGCCCTATAGAAAATGCAACAACTCATGTTGTAGATCCAAAATACATGGCAACTCGTGCCATAGATACAAAGTACATGGAAAATGGTGCACAAAAGTGCCACATCATGGCTAATGTACATAACATGGTGTGTCAAGCATTGTGACCACCCCCATCACTCCCAGGCGTATCCCCAAAGTCGATCTTCCTACTCTTCGAGCTACCGGTGCCTCGGGTCTTGCTCCGTCTAGGACTAGACCGTCTCTCCGGGCTCTGGAACAAATGATATAAGATACCGTCATTTTCAAGCATTTGCAACATTTACCACATTTATAAAACAAATGTAGAATTCGAATCTTAAATAAATCACCTCTGATGTGAGTGGGAAATGTGAGGCAGGTGTCCTGGATCTACGGAGCCTCTCAGCAATTCCATCCTACAACATTTACAACAATCATTTCATTGAAAAGTAATAATTGCTTAAATTAATTTTTTTAATGCATCAATATATTTTCATAAATTAGCTTGATTCTCACCGTGAACACATTCGACGATGGACATGGCTGGGATTCTGGGCTAGTAGGTGGAGCATATGGCTGGACAACTAGTTCCGATGCAGTCATGGGGGGGGCGCAGATGTAGTGGCAGCCACTACAGCTACAACCACTAGAGATACAGATGAGGATACTAGAAGAGTAGATGCCACAGTAGTGGCGGAAAGTGGGGATGATATGGTGGGAGAAGACATGGTGGTATGGGGTGGAGGAGGACGTCATGGATGATGAACCCCTGTCGGTTGTATGATAGAGGGTATCGAATGAAAAGGACTAGGGGGGATGTTGAGGGATGGTGCATGGGAGGGAGTCCTACATAGAGGGAGGAGGATGGACGAAAGGGAGGTTGTGGACAAAGAGGGGAAGGTGGAAGGAACGGGGGGCATGGATGAATGGGGGAGGATGGATAGACAGGGGGCGTGGATAAATTCGGGAGGATGTATGGATGGGGGGGCGTGGACGAGTGGGGGAGGATGGATGGAGGGGGAAGTATGGCCGGGGAGGGGGGGCTGGATGGAAGGGAGGGGGTGGATGGAGGGAGGGGTCTAGATGGAAGCGAGGGGGGGGGATCATGGGAGAGGGTGGAAACATAGGACTAAAATGAGGACCTCCAGCTGTTGATGGCACCTACATATGCATTTGTAATATCACAATTTAGTAAACAAACAATAAATTAAACCATAGTAAGTCGTAACAGATAAAATTAAAAGCGTGCTTATAACTACACATTGTACCTGTGTATATGGTGATATGTCGATCCCTGGAGGGGATGGTTGATCACCGTAGTCAGGGAACACCTGTGGACACCAAAATGCATGCATTTTAGAACATCTTAAACAAGTCATTATTTAGGCAATCAAGATATTAAAAAACATTGTACGAACTATCAACGTATATGCCATAAATATAAATACTTAAGTAATATAAATGACCTAAGTAATAACAATATTGTCTGAGGTACTAAAAATACCTCTGTGTGAGGTGCCACAATTTTAGTTGCAGCTGCCATTGCTGCATCCAGGTTGGGAGATCCTACGTTCTCCCATGTTGGTGTCTCAGCTCTGAATAACTGTACATTGAAATAATAATTTAAGTCAAACAAAAATACTTTACAAGTTATCAAGTGATGATTGAAAACACATTAAAAAAATTGCTGACCTAATCCATATAACAACCCTCGATCGGGCCAGGGCAAGTGTGCCTGCAAAGGGGACAAATATGTAGCACTGTCCCCATCGAACTGGAATTCCCAGCATGGATACCACCGGTCACAGGTCTATCCTGGCCCTGTAGTGAAGGCCCTACACCTGGATCTCTATCAAGGTCACCCGAACTCTCCACTGTAGTCGCTGCTACAAAGGAGGTGTGTCTGAGGAATCTACGTGCAACATTCCTCATTGCCTCCTCGATCTGATCAAGCTTGTGGGGTAACTGAGGTGGCTGGGGAGAGGGGTTGGGGTCACACCTATGAGCTGGTGGCCCTCTCAGTGTGTTCCTCCTCGCAGTAGGTCGATTTTGGGTAGAGCCACGCCCAACACCCTGGAACTCGGTTATGTCAAAATAGTTGACATGTAAACCGAGCATAAACTCCATCCAATTGTCCCTCCATGGTTGGTAATGACACCAATCCATGCATACACATGGATTTCTAGTGTTGGGTGGTTGTTGTGTTCTTGGTTTAGTGAACACACTGTATAATTGGGCCTTTGTAATATTCAAATCTTTTATTGCTTCCTTGGAAATGCTCGTGGAGTAATACTCCCACATTCTAGCCCTAAATTCAGTCATGTCGGTTAATTGGCAATGTGCATGGGTGAGGAAGTCAATTGAGCTCTCAATTGGCGTGGAAAGAGACACTCGAGATGGTTCCCTCTTGTTTCTTAGGTCTCGGGTGTGCACTCTCATTTCATTTACATAATGGTTAAGGTCATATTGTTCAATATTTGGTTCGGGGTTTTGGTTTTCTTCGGCATTTGGATTTTGTTGACAGTTTTCTTCGGCATTGGGTCCAAGATTTTGGTTTTCTTGTGTTCCACTTGACTCCGGGTTAATATTTTGTTCACTCAT
The DNA here is from genome assembly GCA_027924585.1 of Larix kaempferi. NCBI lineage: Eukaryota > Viridiplantae > Streptophyta > Pinopsida > Pinales > Pinaceae > Larix > Larix kaempferi. The sequence continues at coordinate 10,313,930 of BSBM01000637.1, read as the reverse complement.
TGTCTCGATTTACAATATGCAATTGAGAATTGGTCCATTGTTTTAAAAATTAGGGAATTATTAACAATTTAATAAACAAAAAAAATCAAAAAATTGACACAAAGAATGAATAAAATGACAAAAAAATCGAACTTACCTATCCAATTGATGTGTTGATGAGTTGGTGGATAGATTTGGGGGGTTTTGGAGTGGAAATGGCCTCCTTTGGTCACTGTAATCACGTGCACATGGGGGTGGAAGTCGCGCTCGGCTCAAATGGGTAGAATGGGGACATTTGGTTGTGTTTTTTTTTAAACAAGAGCGCGTGCCCGCCACCTTAGCGTGCACGCGCACGCGCATGCACCTCGATTCGGTACCGAACTTAGCAGCACATATGCGCTTCCTTAAGTGCGTGCGCGTAGTTTATTTATCCCCGCTAGCGCATCCCCATTGCAACAGTTTTTGGGAGCAACTTTGTGTGCCCGCTCTTAACCATGAACAACCATGGTCGACCATGGCTAACCATGCAACCAAAAGTCAACCATGGTCATCCAAATTTAACCACGATAAATAAAGCCAACCATAGCTAACCATGGTAACTAAAGTCAACCATGGGAAACCAAAGTCAACCATGCTCAACCAAAAGTCAACCATGGTCATCCAAAGTCAAACATAGCCAACAAGAATCAACCATGATAATCCAAAGTCAACCATGATCAACCAAAGCCAACCATGGTCAACCAAAGTCAACCATGATCATCCAAATTCAACCATAATCGACCAAAGTCAACCATGATCAACCAAAGTCAACCATGGTAAACCAAAGTTAACCATAGTCAACCATGGTCAAACAAAGTCAACGAGGGGTAGTCAAAGTCAACCTAAGTCATCCATAGTTAGCCATGGTCTACCAAAGTTAACAATGGTAAACGAAAGTGAACCGTCGTCAACCAAAGTCAACCATGGTAAACCAAAGTCAACCATGGTAAACCAAAGTCAACCATAGTCAACCATGGCTAACCAAAATCAACCATAACCAACCAAAGCCAACCATGGTCAACCATAACTATAGCTGACTTTAACCATGGTTAAATTTCGTGGACTTTAGTTGACCATGGCTGACTTTGGTTGACCATTTGACTTTGGTTGTCTTTGGTTGACCATGGCTAACTTTGGCTGACCATGGTTGACTATGGTTGGCATTGGTTGATTATGGTTAACTATGGTTGATTATGGTTGACTTTGGTTGACCATGGCTGACTGTTGTTGACCATGGCTGATTATGGTTGACCATTGTTCACTATGGTTCTTCATGGTTGACCACAACCAAAGTCAACCATGGTCAACCAAAAGTCTACCAAAGTCAACCATGGTTATCCAAAGTCAACCATGGCTAGCTAAAGTCAACCAACGTAAACAATAGTCAACCATAGTCTTCCAAAGTTATCTATGGCCAAAATTCAACCAAAGTCAAGCATGGTCCACCAAAGTTAATAATGGTAAACTAAACTCAATTGAGGTCAACCAAAGTTAATAATGGTCAACGATGGTCCACCATAGTTAACCATGGTCAACCATGCTCAACCAAATTCATCCATTTGTCAACCAAAGTCAACCATAAACAACTATCGTCAACCGTGGTCAAGCATAGTCAATCATTATCAACCATGGTCAAACAAATTCAACCAAACTAAACCATGGTCAACCATTGTGAACCATGGTCAACCATGGTTAACAAAGGTTAACAATAATCAAACAAAGTCAACCACAGTCAACCATCATCAACCCAAGTCAACCATGATAAACCAAAAGTCAACCAAAGTAAACCATGGTCAACCAAATCTAACCATAGTCTACCATAGTCAACCATGGTCAACCAATGTTAACCATGGTTAACCAATGTCAACCATGGTCAATCAAAGTTAACCATAGTGAAACAAAGTCAACCATAATCAACGATATTTGACCAAATTCAACAATATTCAACCATGGTCAACCATAACTATAGTTGACTTCAACCATCGTTGACTTTGGTAGATGTTAGGTGACCATGGTTGAATTTGGTTGACTTTAGTTGACTATGGTTGACTTAAGTTGACCATGGTTGACTTTGGCTGACCATGGTTAACTATGGTTAGGCATGGTTGACTTTGGTTGACCATCGTTGACGATGTTTAACTTCGGTTTACCATGGTCAACTGTCATTGACTTTGGTTGATCATGGTTAACTCTAGCTGATCATGGTTTAATTTGGATGATCATGGTTGCCTTTTTTTTACCATTGTTGAAAAGTCAACCATAGTTAACAAAGGTTAACAATAGTTAAACAAAGTCAACCATAGTCAACCATCATCAACCAAATTCAACCACACCCAACTAAAATTCAACCAAAGTAAACCATGGTCAACCAAAGTCAACCAAATCCAACCATAGCCTACCATAGTCAACCATGGTCAACCAATGTCAACCATGGTCAACCATGTTCAACCAATGTCAACCATGGTCAATCAAAGTTAACAATAGTCAAACAAAGTCAACCATAATCAACCATATTCGACCAAATTCAACAATATTCAACCATGGTCAACCATAACAATAGTTTACTTTAACCATGGTTGACCATCTAACTATGGTTGACTTTAGTTGACTATGGTTGACTTAAGTTGATGATGGTTGACTTTGGTTGACCATGGTTGACATTAGTTTACCATGGTTGACTTTGGTTGATTATGGTTGACTTTGGGTGACTTTTGTTGACCATGGTTAATTATTGTTGACTATTGTTTAATATGGTTGACTATTATTCACTATGGTTCTTCATGGTTTCCTTTGGTTGACCATGGTTAACAAGGTTGACAATAGTTAAAAGAAGTCAACCATATTCAACCATCATCAACCAAAGTCAACCACGCTCAACCAAAATTCAACCAAAGTAAACCGTGGTCAACCAAAGTCAACAAAATCCAACCATGGTCAACCAATGCTAACCATGTTCAACCAATGTCAACCATGGTCAATCAAAGTTAACAATAGTTAAATAAAGTCAACCATAATCAACCATATTCGACCAAATTAAATAATATTCAACCATGGTCAACGATAACTATAGTTGACTTTAACCATGGTTGACTTTGGTAGATGTCAAGTGACCATGGTTGACTTTGGTTGATTATGGCTGACTTAAGTTGACCATGGTTGACTATGGTTAGGCATGGCTGACTTAAGTTAACCATGGTTGACTTTAGCTAACCATGGTTGACTATGGTTAGGCATGGTTACTCATGGTTGACTATGGTTAAGTTTGGTTTACCATGGTCAACTATTGTTGACTTTGGTTGATTATGGTTGACTTTAGCTGATCATGGTTTAATTTGGATGATCATGGTTGCCTTTGGTTGGCAATGGTTGAAAAGTCAACCATGGTTAACAAAGTTTGACAGTAGTTAAACAAAGTCAACCATATTCAACCATAGTCAACCATCATCAACTACGCTCAACTAAAATTCAACCAAAGTAAACCATGGTCAACCAAATCCAACCATAGTCTACCATAGTCAACCATGGTCAACCAATGTCAACCATGGTCAACCAATGTCAACCATAGTCAATCAAAGTTAACAATAGTCAAACAAAGTCAACCATAATCAACCATATTCGACCAAATTCAACAATATTCAACCATGGTCAACCATAACTATAGTTGACTTTAACCATGGTTGACTTTTGTTGACCATCTGACTATGGTTGACTTTAGTTGACTATTGTTGAATTAAGTTGATGATGGTTGACTTTGTTTGACCATGGTTGACTATGGTTGACATTAGTTGACCATGGTTGACTTTGGTTGATTATGGTTGACTTTGGGTGACCTTGGGTGACTCTTGTTAACCATGGTTAACTATTGTTGACTATCGTTTACAATGGTTGACCATTATTCACTATGGTTCTTCATGGTTGCCTTTCGTTGACCATGGTTGAATTTTCAACCATGGTTAACAAAGGTTGACAATAGTTAAAAATATTCAACCATATTCAACCATCATTAACCAAAGTCAACCACGCTCAACCAAAATTCAACCAAAGTAAACCATGGTCAGCCAAAGTCAACCAAATCCAACCATGGTCAGCCAAAGTCAACCAAATCCAACCATAGTCAACCAATGTCAACCATGTTCAACCAATGTCAACCATGGTCAATCAAAGTTAACAATAGTCAACCATAATCAACCATATTCGGCCAAATTCAATAATATTCAACCATGGTCAACGATAACTATAGTTGACTTTAACCATGGTTGACTTTGGTAGACTTTAATTGACCATGGTTGAATTTGGTTGACCATCTAACTATGGTTGATTTTAGTTGACTATGGTTGACTTAAGTTGATGATGGTTGACTTTGGTTGACCATGGTTAACTATGGTTGACATTAGTTGACCATGGTTGACTTTGGTTGATTATGGTTGACTTTGGGTGACCATGGGCGACTTTTGTTTACCATGGTTGACTATTGTTGACTATTGTTTACTATGGTTGGCCATTATTCACTATGGTTCTTCATGGTTAACCACAACCAAATTCAACCACGGTCAACCTAAAGTCTACCAAAGTCAACCATGGTTAGCCAAAGTCAACGATAGTCGACCATGGTCTTTCATGAATAACCATGGTGTGGTCAACCATGAAAAACCATGGTGAACCATGAACAACCATAGCTTTGTATTAACAACCATGGTTAACCAACTATGGTCAACCATAGTCAACCATAGTCAACTAAAGTCAATCATAGTTGGCTATTAATAGTCAACAATATTCAACGAAAGGGTCTATCATTGTCAGTCATAGGGTCAACCATAGTCAAGCATGGTCATCCATCATTCACCATAGTCAACCATGAATAACTATAGTCAACAATGGTCAACCATAATAAACCATGTTCAACTCTAAATAACCATGGTTAACCATAGCCAACCATGGACCATCATGGTCAACCATGAAGAATGATGGGAAACCATAGTAAACCACGAATAACCATGGTTAGTCAACTAAATTAATTAATTAAAGTATTTAAATTAATTAATTAATTAAATAATTATTTTAAATTAATTAAATTTAAATTACGTTAAATTAATTAATTAATTAATTTAAATAATTAATTAATTTAATTTAATTAATTATTTTAATTTAATTTAAATTAAATAATAATTTAAATTAATTTAATTTAATTTAATTTAATTTATATAATTTGATTAATTAATTTAATTTAACTTAACTTAATTTAATTTAATTTAATTTTAATATGTTTTAATATTTGTATTTAATTTCATTTTTAGTATGCTTAAATTTAATTTAAAGTAATCTGTTTTAATATGTTTATTTAATTTAATTTAATTTGTAATATGTTTTAATATTTTTAATTTAATTTAATTTAATTCATTAATTTAATTTAACTTAATTTAAATTTAATTTTTAATATTTTTTAATATTTTAATTTAATTTAATTTTTAATATGTTTTAATATTTTAATTTAATTTAATTTTTAATATGTTGAATATTTTTTTAATTTAATATGTATTTATTTTCATTTTTATTTTCAAATAACATTTTTTTTAATTTTTTAATTTAGTTATTTTTGCGTTGCGCCGACTGCCTACTAGAAACAACCACATTTTTAAATGCGGTTAATATTTGTCGATCGACAAATATCAACCACTTTTAAATGTGTGGTTATGGTTGATATACGTTGTTCGATGAATATCAACCACATTTAAAAATGTGGTTGTTGCTAGTGGGTAACTACTAAGTAATAGATACAACTCGAATTAGTCCCTTTGTTATAATATATAGTCCCTTTGTTATAATATATAATTGTGAACTTCTTTTGTTCTAGGAAAACCTTCGGGATAGAGAGGCCAACATATTGTATCTTTCCTTCGGGCCTCACTCAGTTGCATTAATTAATTCTGCAGTGGCAATATAATGATTCGGTTGGAGTTTAGTCATCTGGCTGGGATCCGACACAAGTGATGTTGTATACAATTATAATATTCCTTACCCTATGAGCCATGTGAGCTATTAGTTCACTCGCTTGGGTTTTATCTATGTAAGCTAATAGATACTATCAGGTGCCCCAATGCTGTTAATCCAAGAGTTATATCCCTACGAGATTGAGTTCAAGAAGGGTTTATGCTTGGCGATTCTCTAAATGCATGCCCATGCTATGGAGTGCTCCCTTACAAGGCGGTGCCAGAGGAGTTGACAGCCACTATGGGTGGATTTCTCGAGGCAGGCGAAGTGTTCTTAAGGCTGTCATGCATGGAAGTATACAGAGTGGAGAGGCACTTATGGAAAAAAGAAATCTATAGATCGATTGTTCTTAAACTCATAGGTTAGTGCATGAGCTCGGTAATCCCGAATGAGATCGGAGTCTTCTGAATGGTCCAACTATTCCTTTAAACAAATCACAAGAATTTATGAGGTCGATAGTCCTGAATTAGATCAAAGTTTCAACTATCTTCTAACAATTTAATGGATGCATGAAACCAGAAGACTTGATCCAGACCAGAGTCTTAATTGCATCGAGTGAAACGAGGTGCTCTACAGCCCAGTATGAGAGAGATCCTTTAACGTGATATGAGGTTAGTAACAAAATAATTAAAAAAATTCATGTCACCTCATAAAATAAAAAATTATGGAAAATATTTTTAAAAAAAATCCATGTTGGTTCATAAAATAAAATATTATGAAAAGTAATTAAAAAATAGATGTTCGTTCATAAAATTAAAACTTAAAACTTAAACCCGGATCTATCAATCAAGAAAGATCAAATTTCTTGAGTTCAAATTTTTAAAAAAAAAATACACCACAAGAAATTGGATCCCTCTCGGTGCTTGATAGATACGAGTTTAAGATGAATCTATGCTGGTGTTAATACAATTCTCCTTCAAACAATACTGTGTGATTGTAATCGTTAGTCCTGAAAGAAATTAGTCATGACTACCCTCATTCAGCTATATTACAAAGGGAAATATCACAGATTATGTATATTCTAAGATCTTATTACAGGAACATACCAGTTATATCCAACCAAATTTATATATCAGTCTTCGATATGACTATATGCATCCTACGACTGGTCGCGTGAGCTGGTCCTCTAGTTATTCTCACAATTTAATTCAATTAAGTCTGAACAAGATAACAATAAATTTATAAACCATAATTCATTTAGGCGTCAAGATGCACACATCCTAATAACTTTCAGAGATTTGAGATTTTAGGGCTCGATAGGGTACATGAACTAAAATAACCCCTCCCTTGGTAATACAAATCAAATTCACAATCTTGACGCATTCCTTTTATCAATTCATTCTTGTGATTAAGATCATTCCACACATTCTTAGCATCTAAGCTCTACTTCAACAGCGGAACAATATATTTATCTACGACCCAATCTTCTTCACATTCGCCATATAAAAATTTATTACAGATCTGTAACACTTCACTATTGTGCTAGTGAAAGTTACAGATCTCTCCTTGATGATATCCGGAGTGATCACTGGTTCTTTCCTTGTATTTATATTCAAGCATACTAAAGTTTTAATCATAATAATATGTATTTCCACTGTAACCTTTCACTATCGTATTAGTGAAAGTTACGGCTCTTCCTATATGGTAATAGAAGTAACCACCAATTATTTTTTTATTTTTTAATTATAATCTAGCGCAAAGAAATTTCAATCATAACAAATTAATTATAGCTCTGTAATCGACGCTATTGAGATGGGGATTACACAAGTGTATACATCTCACACAAAGAAGGAATTTTTCAGCATACAAACATAAAGACCCCTTTCAACATATTCAAATTTAGAACATAGATTCATAGTCGAAACGAAACCTAAATAATATTATTAGGAGTCCGGTGCCCTCAAGGCTCGACCGACTCTGATACCAAGTGTATAGACCCCTTTCCGGGTCCTACTTAGAAAACTTATCAAAAACTTGAAAACACGGTATAACTATTATGATGCATAATCATTAATAAAACTTATCAAATTTGAGAACTAACAAAAGGACAAAACCTAGAACTGTAGGTCAAATCTGTGGCTCGAGGAGTACTCGTCATCTTCAATCCGATCCAGCTTTATATTGTCGTCTGCGTCTTCCGTAGGATCCCCATCCAAAGCTCGCTTAACCATTGGCGAAGAAACCGTTAGCTTCGCCACCCAACCGTAGGCTTATGCTTTCAGTCGCATAGCCACCCCCGAGCTTCGGGTCATAGAGCTCACACATACCAATATTAGAGACTCAGAAATGGGTCCTCCCCCTACCAAAATCTCTTGCCAAACTCCAATAGCAACAAGTCACTCTCTTTCAAAAATTACGATAACCATCCAAAAATTGGGTCATTTATCCATTCCCAATGCCTTCCTTAAATAGGAAAAATCCATTGCGACATATGTCGCTTCATGCAAAAATGTTTAGTTTCTTTTTATTGAAAAGTGAATTTACCTCACCTATCCATGTGTCAATTTTTCTAGAGAGTGCACCGACTTTCCTAAGTTTACTCAAGTTTGTCTCTATCATGTTCCTTCTAATCTCTATTTTTGTGGGTGCAATTGGTGTTAACTAAATGCTCAAGCCTAGGATTCCATTTTGCTCCTGAAATAATGATTTCTATTATTTTAAATACTAAAATGTATTTTCATGTGCAAATGTCTAAAATAGTAATTTCTATTATTTCAAATACTAAAATGTATTTTCATGTGCAAAATGTCTAAACTAATCATTTCTATTATTTTAAATACTAAAATGCATTTTCCTGAGCAATTGTTCTAGATGCAATTTTATATGTTTTTATGCATAATGTTTAACAATAAATCCCTTCTGGGACATAGGTACCACACCGTTGGGCCCATCCATCCTTTATGCTCATCTTTCAACATGGTACCACTCCGTCGGGTCGAATCGTTCACCGTTTCCATTTCTAGGCAAGGTACCACATCATCGGGTCCTTGCGTCAGTCCTTTCCGTTTCTCATCAAAGTACCACATCGTCGGGTCATTGCGTATGTTATTTTCATTTATCGGCAAGGTACCACATCGTCGAGTCCTTGCGTCTGTCATTTTTGTTTCTGAGCAAGGTACCACATCGTCGGGTCCTTGTGTCCATCATTTCCGTTTCTCGGCAAGGTACCACATCGTCAGGTCCTTCTTCTGATATCCTTTTGTTTGAATTGCGAGAACTTCATGTAGGGATTTAGGATCTATTACCTTCAATCCTTCGTCTACACGCTATTGGAGACTAATGGCACTGAGGAGTAAGTCCATTCTTACTGCGCGCCCCCCAACTCGTACGTGACCAACTTCGTCATGGTACACATCGCATGACCTCATGTTTCCCTTGAGTAAGTAGATCAGTGCTTCTCTACTCATGCATGGAATTCCATCCAAAGCCGCAATTGTCGTTATCCCCGTGTTTGATTTATCCATACTCTACGACCCTTCAATTGAATCCTTTGTGTGTCCTGTTATCACATATATAGTAGCGGGACTACCATACATTATTTTTCTGATGCCAGTACACTATTCAGCCAGTTCCCTTACATTTGAGATGCTGAGATGAGCATCTATATTGGATCACTATCATATTTTGGACAACAGTTGTATTCTCCATGCCATGACTGAGTCTCAGGACACTCAGAGAGATGACCTATGTAGCCATTATACCATATGTACAGAGCAGTCAGTAGTGCCCAGAGTTGCAGTAGCAGTTTCAGAGGACAGATGATTGTACAGGTTGATGAGCATTCAGGTATATGACTCAGTAGGTATATCCTTGTGTTATGGTTATATTGCTTTTATACTTATTCTTATAGCATGTTTTAGCACTTAGTGTCATGATCTAGAGATCATATAGATATGTGAACCTGGTTGATCTTATTATATATATTATATTGTCCCTACTCAGACTTAGAAGTTCATTATTCATACTCATTGGTTTTACCCTCCTTAGAGAGAATAGAGGTGATCATTCCACCATACCTTGGCTTGCTAGTGTTGGCTCCATTATTCATTGTTTTCATCCATCCATTGCCTACCTTTTAGTTTATCACCTTGACTTGCTACTTGACTAGTGACATGGAGGATCTTTTCCCCACTATAGCCTCTGTATTGGATGAGCTTCCCTGTTTATTGTGTCTCGGCTCTGAGTTGGTGACAAAGCTTACCTTTAGTGAGTTGGATTGTAGGCCTAAATCATTCTGGTCGGTTGTCCCGATGTTTGCCATTGGCTCGAACTCCCCCTAGTCACTTGAGATGTTGTTGGCTAAAACTGAAAGCTCATGTACTATGTATGGAAACTGATAAATTCGCCCATGGAAACTAAAAAGGGCAAGAGCGATGAACTACTAAAAAATACTCCTCGAAGAGTATAAGAAAGGTCCAAAAAGCAATGATTCTTAAAAGCTATATCTAAACAATTGCTGACCTTATATGTGTATGAAAAAAATGCCCTGGATGCAAGCTGCAACTAGTTGTGCTTATCAGCACACCTAAGATCCAAATGGTTATGTAGGCCAAAAAGGCCATGAAATGAAATTGAATGATCCTAATGAACCTGGATCAACTTGATATAGACATGATGCCTAAGTTGAATAAGCACTCTCTAAACAACTTATCCATTTGTGAGACACCGCCATTCCCCGTGTTGTTGCTCATTCAGTATATACTATGGTGTGTATTCCCTTTCCCATTGCCAAAGTGTCACAAAGTTAAGTTGGTCAAGTCATCCCTTAGCCTAGCCAGTTATTTTATCCTTCACCCTTCACTAGCAAATTGATCACAGCTATGAAGTGAGTATGATCTTGAAAGTCTAGTCTGAGTAATAATAATAATTAATGACATTATATATTTGGATTTAGATCGCCAGTAATGATCACTTTGTGTTATAATTGTTATTTGAATAAGTTGTAGAGCATGCATTAACCTTTGACACTTTGCAGCAGCTTCCGATGATGGTCTGAGTTATATTTGGTCATGTTGACTTGGTTAGACCTAGTTTGACCAAGGTCAACCATAGGACATGAGATGGTTGGACCTTGTGATGATATGGATAGATGATATATGGTCTATGTACATGTATATGATGATTATATGCAGCAGTTACAGGGTTATGATGATGATTCATGGTTTACAGCAGTATTTGATCATTTATAGATATTATTATTTGCCCTATTCCGGTATATTGGATATATATATTGATCATGCAGAGACTCAGATGGTGTCTGAGTACACATCTTGGATGGATTTGGACCTTCTGAGTCCATTGAGACAGTTTGTTTTCAGTTCTAGGTGCTTACAGTGATGATTGAGCCTCAGTAGGCTAGCCCAGTGCAGTTTTGGTCTATCAGAGGCCCTGTTAGAGCAGATGTGATTTTTATCCGGTTGACCTAGGGCGCTATGCTTGGAGGGAGTGGTCCAGCCACTTATTTTTACCATATTACCCCCCTCCCGAACACACTGGTTCCCTCACCTTGACAGCGCAGGCACTCCAGGAGGCAGTTTAGGGCAGTTTCACGCTTCTCGAGGCATTTCAGGATTGGTAGAAATGGCTATTGAGGAAATCGATTTGGGCTACTGAGGCAATGTCTTGGCATGGGATGATCAGTGATGATGGATTGATGTCTTCCACACCTCCTCCAGCAATATCAGCTTCATTGGGGCCCGCATCCATCACTTATGGCACTTTCTGATGATTTTTTAGGTCTTTTGAGGCTTACGATTTGACCATGGAGGCACAATTTGGTATATTGATGACTATTTTATTATTATTGTGCTATGGGGATTGACCAAGGGTGTCTAAAATTACCCCTTGGACCCACCATAAGCTTCTTATTATATTTTGTCATCATGATTTGGTGGGACTCCCCTCTTCTAGGGCGATTTTGTCCATTTATATTATATTTTATTAGTGATCCATGTATTTTATTGTTGAGCTCATCTCGACCATTGATTAGACATTTGTATCTTTTAATCTTAGCCACTCATTCAAAAAGTGGTTAGGATTTTACTGCCTCTCCTTCCTATCTAAAGGAGAGAGCTTCTCATTGTAAGGGGTCTTTGGCTCTTGGATTATTGGTATAGAAAAACTTTCTTGTGGAAATTCTTGTGGTCTCCTTTGCATCTGGTGTTCTTAGATGGTGATTGGAAAGTCTATTGCAACCTAGCATTTGGAATTTGTGGTAAGATCTATCTATTTTGGAAATCATTGTCTTGTCTATAGGAGGGCGACTTCAACAAGGGAGATTTTGCAAGGCTTCTTCAAATCGACTTTCTTGGCATTTGCTTGTATCAAGGGGTTATCATTAGTATCATTGTGATCTATGCTATCTTTCTGTTACTTCTCTTGTGGCATTAGTCTTATCTCTTGATTACATCAAATCTAATATTGTTGACGTTTGTTGTGCAGGAGAGAGGGCGCATTGGCTTCTTGGACTAAATTGATTGCATATAAAACTACCTCAAAGATTTTCAAATTGATCGGGTTTGCATAGATCATCATCATCAAGGCACCTACAAGGTTACCCAGGTAAGATCCATAGGTTTGTTTCTCTTATCTTGATCCAATCCATTGACATGGCTCATAAATTGATAAAACCCTTATTTCTTCAAACCCTCATTTTTACATTTTTTCAGATCTACTAAGATCTAGTGGCTTCTTGGGTAAGATATTGAAAACCCACCTCTATAGTATCCACAACATCCTGGATCTTTAGTTTGGTGAGGATTGGCCTCCATTTGACCCTCTTCCCAAGGCATTTAGCCTCTCCAAGCAAGGGTGCACTTCCTAGTTTGATGGGTTGACCTAGATCTAGTATGTGGGTAGTTGAGATCCCACTTGATTCATGATCTACACATCCAATAACCTACCCCTAGATTGTCACTTTTCTGATTTCTACCTTGTGGGCCCTATTCCACATTTTAAGGGATTTAAGATCCCTATTTTGGACCACTTGGTATCTTTAAACTCAGATCTAGTAAGATCTAGCCATCGAATTGCCTTGAAATTGTAGATCCACACTCCCACTTGATCAACCTACTTGGATCTAAAGTTTGGATGCCACTGGACTTGTCTTTATCCATTTATCCCACATTTTTGCCTCCTTGGGTAAAGTTGCACCACCTTGGAGAAGTGAGTTGGTCCACTTCTAGGATGTGGGTACTTGAGATTTTTGTGGATTTGGAACGGGAATAATTCAAAACCTAGGTCTAGTAGGTCACTTTGTCAAATCTTGCCTTGATGATAGCATTCCTTGTTTTAAGGGATTGTGGTCCACTTGGGTCAAACCTAGATCTAGACCTATTCATCCATCAAGACTTTAATTGCCCACTTGTCTCATGCAATAGGAGTCCTTAACCACAAGTTAACCTTTGACTCCATTATCCCAATTCCCAAGGCACTGGTTTCTCTCCAAGTCAATTCGACTTTCCTAGATTGTTGGATTAACTTGTGGTTTGACCTTAGTGTGGTGAACTAAACTTTTTGATGTCATCATGTATCATGATCAAGCTTGTCACTTGTACTAGTTAGCCCCAATTCAACCTCTAAACTACCCTGCATTGGACACGGTTCCCAAGGCAGTGGATTTTCTCACATTGAACTAGTACTTTAATCCTGGATCCTATTTCACAAATCATAATTCACTCTCACATCAATAATGAACCAAAGCTATACTCATTGAACCCCTCACTTGTCTTATGACTTCATCCTAAGGTCTAGGATAAACCATACACCTTACTTCACTTAGAATTAACTGGATTTGGTGTCTTGGTTTTGATCTCTCCTGTTGGGAGTAGATCGGGTCTCCCCCTTTGTTGTCTGGGATAGATAACATAAAGTGAAGGTTGCCTTGACTGGCATGACAACCATCTATTGGAGGTCGAGGTGATCGTGGTTGCACCTTTTGAGTTGCGCTTCCCTATTGCCATCCATGAGTGGATACATCCATAGGGGTAACTACAGTTTAGGTGATAACATGTCCATCGATGAACCATTTCACCTATCGCTACACACATTCTCAAAAGCACATATTAATAGTCATGTCCTCATTCGTCATAATTCATTTCATAACCCCGCTAATCGTTAAGCAATTACAGTTTACTCATAATATCCTATATTTCATAAATCAGTAAGTCATTTCGTCAACATGTATTTCTTTCGTTCACATCTTATAATTTATCATACATCTAATCATTAAGCATCATATTTATGTACACATAACACATTTTTCATAACGCGACCAATTATTAAGCAATAAGCAATTTCATCTATTAATTCAACTATCCGACTCCACATATGTCATTTAATTCATAAATTCATTTATCCAATTTCCATCATTCACATCTTCAGGTTTTCCGCAATCGTTTAAGACATATCAAACTCAAAAGACCACTTTATCAAAGTTTGTTCAGCTAGATAACTCGATAGGTTCCCTTAAAGTCCATAGTCATTCTAGGGGCATTACAAGTAGTAAACAATGAGAAGGGACCCTCCTTTGATGAGTACCTAGTCTTAGCCAAGTTCAGTGACATCTTTTCAAAGAAATTGCTTGGATTACATCCTAAGAGGGAACTTGATTTTACTATTGAGGTAAAGCTCGGTTCAGAGCCAACATCAAAGACACTATACAGGATGATAGCCCCAGAACTTTGTGAGTTGAAAATGCAGTTGAAAGAACTGTTAGACCTAGGGCCCATCAGACCAAGTATTTCACCATGGGGTGCACCAATAATATTTGTGAACAAGAAGGATGGTTCCTCACTTCTTTGCATTGATTACCAAGATTTGAACAAATCCATAGTGAAGAATAGGTACCCAATACCTCGAATTGATGACCTTTTTTATCAAATGGAAGGGGTGATAGTATTATCAAAGATCGACTTGCGATAAAGTTACCACCAGCTACGACTTATGGACAATGATATACCTAACATTGCTTTTTGAACAATGTTCGGGCACTATGAGTTTGTAGTGGTACCCTTTGGTTTGACCAATGCCCCAACTATATTCATGAGCCTCATGAATAGCGTGTTTCGAAAATACATAGATTGATTTGTGCAAGTCTTCTTGGATGACATCCTTATCTACTCCAAGAATGAAAGGGAGCACGAGGAACACATGCGAATAGTGTTGCCATGCTTAAGAGAGCACAAGTTGTACGGTAAGTTGTCCAAATGCTCGTTCTATTAGAGGGATATCCATTATCTAGGGCTTATAATTTTCGATGAGGGAATTTAAGTTGACCCTAAGAAGGTGAAGGCCATAATGGATTGGCCCATGCCAAGAAATGCGCATGAAGTAAGAAGCTTCATGGGGTTAGTCGGATATTATAGAAGGTTTGTTGAGGGTTTCTCAAAAATTGCAAAACCCATAACTACCCTACAATGTAAAGGCACTAGGTATGAATGGAAGGATGAATGCGATGTCGCATTCACTAAGCTGAAAAGACTATTGACGAGTGCACCGATTCTACAAGTGCCACATATGGAGAAGGAATTCACAGTTTGCAAAAATACATCAAGGCAAGGTTTGGGTGCAGTGTTGATGCAGGAAGGTGGGGTAATAGCTTATGCATCGAGAAAGTTAAAAACGCATGAAGAGAATTACCCTACCCATGACCTAGAGTTGGCTGTCATGATGTTAGCTTTAAATCTTTGGAAACATTACCTTGTTGGACGAAGCTTTGAGATCAAGTCTAATCATCAAAGCTTAAGGTATATCTTCACTCAGAGATACCTAAATGCTAAGCAAAGGCGATGGAGTGAATTCATGAGCACTAATGATTTTGGGATTTCATACATCAAAGGGAAGGAGAATGTGGTAGTCGGTGCCTTAAGCAGAAAACCAAGACTTTTCTCTCATATACCTTTGAAGGTTGATTTGAGGGAAAGAGTTTTAGGACAACTAATCGGGGATATTTGGTAACTAAAGGTCACGTCAGCACTCCATAATGGGAAACCAGTGGGACCTAATTTTGAAGGCTATGAGTTAGAAGCCAATGGGTTGTTACGATATCAAGGGAGGATGTATATTCCCGAGGAGGGAGATATTAGAGAGACTATCCTTAAGGAATCCCACAGAGCAGTGTATTGCGCACACTCGGGTGTAAAGATAATGTATGCAGACATGAAGCAACTCTTCTTTTGGGCAAGAATGAAGCGTGACATGGTTAAATTCGTCCCTAGGTGCCTTGAGTGTTAGCAGGTAAAATCTCATCATCACCACCTGGTAGGACTATTACAGCCACATGAAATTCCTATGTCAAAGTGGGAGGTTATCTCCATTGACTTCGTGGTGGAATTGCCTCTTACCTCTCATAGGTATGATGCCATTATGGTCATCATTGACAAACTGACCAAAATTGCTCACTTCATTTCAGTTAAGGAGATCTATGATGTCATGGATGTAACTCGTGTGTTCATAAATAAAGTAGTGGGTCTCCATGGGTTTCCCATGAAGATTATCTCAAAAAAAGATTCCAAGTTTACGTCCAGGTTTTGGACAAGTTTGTAATCAGTTTTGGGTACTTAGTTGAACCTATGCACCACATACCATCCAGAGACAGATGGGTAAACAAAAAGAGTGAAGTAGGTGATAGAGGACATGCTTAGGATGTATGTCATGGATCAACAGACTCATTGGGAAAAGCACTTACCTTTGGTAGATTTTTCTTACAACAACAGTTACCATATATCAATTGGGATGCCTCCATATGAAGCGTTATATGGAAGGTCATGCAGAACACCATTGAGTTGGGAAAGGTTAGAGGATCGAGTAATTATAGGACCTGAGGTTATTCAGGAGATGGAAGAACAGGTTGTTCATATTAGACAATGGTTAAAGGAAGCTCAAGATAGACATAAGAGCTATGTCAATGCACATAGGGTTGACCGAAGCTATAAGGTTGGGGATGCAGTGTTCGTCTACATCAAGCCTAGCAAAAGTACCATTTGGTTTGGGAAAGGGACAAAGTTGTTGCCATGATTCATAGGACCCTTTGAAATTTTAGAGAAGGTTGGATCCATCGCGTATCGTCTTGCACTGCCACCCCATTTGCACAAAACTCATAATTTTTTTCATGTATCTATTTTACGACATTATGTAGCTGATGAGTCTCATAAAATAAATTGGAAGGAACTGCAGGTTTTGGACGAGGGTACCATCAAGGTCAAACCGTTACGTATATTGAACCGCAGGGTTAGACAACTCAAGCATTGTTTGGAGGACCAGGTTAAGGTCCAATGGGACTGGTATAGCCCAGGTTCTGCTACCTGAGAGGACACAGAGACTATGCATCATGATTATCCCACACTATTTTGACCATAACTTCAAGACGAAGTTTCTTGAAGGGTGGGTGTATGTAACGCCCCATTTTGACATAACTACCTAAACTACTATTATATGTTGTATTTGCTTGATTGTGAGATTTCGTCGGTTTGAAGACACTGTGGACATATGGTTCTATTATTTTTTTGATATATATATATATATGTGTGTGTGTGTGTGTGTGTGTTATGATATATAGTCATGTTTCGATATATGTATCATGTGTTAGTTATGTCTTAGATATGCAAGTTAATGAATGATGGGTATGTGGATACTGTTAAAGTTATATGTTGAATGAATGAATGTTATGGCAGGTGCATGGTGAATATAAATGAATTCATTATTGTTATGTTATGATGAAATGTGTGTATATATGTCGAGGATCTATGCATGATATTATAGATCGCATGTTGGAGACTAACTTATAGGTTAAAATGGCTAAGTGATAGCTGGATCCTATGAGGTGAGAGTGCCTCTGGGACATGGATTCCGAAAGATAAACGATATGCAAATGATGTATTATTTATTTTCGCATGATTATTATGATGTTTATTATGATGTATGGGTGGGGTATGGTTTCAGGAAACTCAACCACCCAAATTGGTTATATGATGACAAACTGAGTAGAAGTCCAACGCAGTTATTATGTCGGTGTAGACATAGTCCCTTGTTCCATTACGGGGGGGTGAAGGTTGTGCTACCGTTTATCCATGAAACCCAGAGTCCTGGGAGGGTTGTGCTACGATGCGCTCCCCAAGGTGTGTGATGATGACTGTTGGTTTCCTGCTGGGGAAGCTTGGTCGATGTAGTCGACACTTCCTCTTACGGGTTCTAACTAGAGCCAGTCATGGCTTGACACTTTAGGGTAGTCTAGCATATGAAAGGATAAGATGTGGAAGTTAGTTGTGATTAGGTAGATTTCTTAGGTAGATAGGTGTAGCTTGAAGTTGGGAAGAAAACATGATGTAACTGTGTATGTTGAAAACCTTTGATTGATTATGTAACTTAGTAATGTATGAATTGTCATAACTTAAAAAGATGCAGTTAGGTAAAAGATTTTACCTTGCAAACTATTATCTCTAGGGTTGTATCCTAGATTATTTTCATTTCTACCTAGTTACCATTCCTATTCCATCCTAGTTTTCCTTTATCATTTTATCAATTTTTCATTTTTCTTTATCCTAGGTCTTATCCTAAGTGATTTTTTATTAAATTTCTCAATATTAAAACAAAGGCAAGGCTCATGTTTCATATTGAGTTTCAAAAAAGGGTTTTATTTCTTACCTAGATGTTATTCCAAATGATGCTTACCATGCTTGAAAACATTGAAGTTATCCATTGTGATTTTTTATGATCTGGAAACATATATTAAAATGCAAAATGTAATAATGCTGTCAGTGATGAGAAATGCATGATACGAATGGTAAAGTATTGTATCATGATTATTCATTAAGGTGTATTCATGCATTGTGTACTGTTCATGAATCGTGGCATCACATCTACACTCCAAATATAAAACAGTCATTTCAGAAGTTATGCCTTCAATGCCATCGAAATTATCAAACTTGATGGACAGAGTATTGGAATTAACCCTGTAATATTTTTGCTTGACCTTATTCTGCTCTGCATTGTATGATTTTTAGGGTAACAATGGAAGAAAGTTCACAGACCACAGCGAAGAAGAAACTTGGAGGGTTAATCTGTAGGATCGATCCAGATAACATACAATGGATCACGCAGTTTCCCAGGTCAGCTCAACTATTGAAGGATGCAGGGTGGTTTGTTTTCTGTGAGAGACGTCATGGTTATAACCTGCAAGTAACTAAAGCTTTTATAAAAAATTACAAGGATGGAATGGTTTATTTTGAGGGTTTCAAAGTCATGGTTAATGAGCAGTCAATTTCAAAAGCCATCGGTGCTCTTGCACATGGAGAGAAGTGGTTCAAACAGCAAGAGTTTTTAGGTGATTTTGGTGGGTTCTTGTTGCCAGGTTATGAGAAATTAAATTGGAAGAATGGCATACACATTAGCAAGGTTAAACCAAATTGGCAAATTCCTTTGGAAATGATTCAAAATTATATCACCTATGAGGGGCGATATGATAGGGTTTTGAGATGCCCTCTTCGGGTGCTAATGCATCTCAGTGGAAGTGTGAAGCTAAATCTACCATATTATTTGTTGAAGAGTTTGCAGAGGATGATTTCCTCAGTTCAGAACCATCCTAAACATACGACCCGCTCCATTTTTCACCAGGGTCTAATTAAATTGCTGGTTGTTTCTCATTTGAGTGAGAGTGGGAAAAATTGGGATAATTTTCTCTTGGAATATGGGTTTCAAACACAGAAGCAAAAACTTGCTAAGGGAGAAAAGCAAAAATCACAAGGTTTAGGCAAGTCCAAGAAAATAGAGCAGACCCAACAAGTTACAGAGGAGGGTAAGAACCTAGCAGAGTAGTTTAAGGTTGTAGAAGAGTCTGATATGCAGAATATAATTGTAAAAAGTCCAAGTTTTGATGAAGGTGAACAGGTTAAGACCCTAGACACATAGAATTTGGATTTGAAGCCAAGAACTAGGTTGAGAAGCAAGCTAGATGCAGAAATAAAGTTGATTAGAACTCTGTGAAAGTTAGTGAAATCATTGCTGTCAATGATTCTGATAATGAAAAGGATACACAGATACCTGATGGACATTTTTTTGAAAATGAAAGCTTTGTAGATCTTCAAGGGAATATAGGCTATATACCTGAAGTATTTTGCATGAATAAACAGGCTCATTCTTGTAGGACCCCTCCTTTAGGGTCCCCTTGAACTGAGCCTGAAACTTTAACAACTTCATACAAACAAATTAGCCATCATAGTTATTGGAAAAATAAAATAAAAAGCGTGAATAACTTAACAAAAATAAGCAAAACCATAACCTATCAACCCGATCCAGCTGGTCCATTGTCGCCTTTGTCTTCCGTAGAATCCCTCCAGCAAAGCTCATTTAACCATTGGCGAAGCAACCGTTAGCTTTGCCACCCAACCATAGGCTCATGCTTTCTGTCGCATGGCCTCCCCCGAGCTTTGGGTCGTAAAGTTCACACACAATTCTCAAGAAACCCAGCTTGGGTTTCCCCCCCCACCAAGATTTCCAGCCAAACCCTCAATAGCAGCAAGTCATGAGGTAACTCAATATTACGATAGTCATCTAGGGTCTGGGTCCTTTACCCATCCCCAAAGTCTCCCTTTTAAAGGAAAATCCCCTGCGACACATGTCGCTTCATGCATAAATAATTCTTTAATTAATTCTTTAATGAAAAACAACTCACCCATCCAAGTGTCAGTTTCTTTAGGAGATGCACCAACATCCCTAAGTTTGCTCATGTTTGTCCCCTAGATATTACACTTAACTCCTAGATTTGTGGTGTAGATGGAGTTGACTAGGTGTCCATGCCTAGGATTCCATTTTGCTCCTAAATAAATATTTTTAAGTAATCAGGAATATCCTTTCATGTGCAATGCCTAAATAACACTTAATATTATTCAAATGCCAAAGTAATCATTTATGTGCAAATGCCTAAAGTACTCAAATGAATTTCTAAGTAAAGTTCTAGGTGCAAAATTATACGTTTCAACGCAGTTAAGTTTAGCAATCAACTTTTACTAGGGACCCGGTGTCGCGCCGTTGGGCCTCCTTGTTCCTTAATTTAATTTCCCTGACATGGCACCACTCCATCGAGTCCAGTCATCCGTAGTTTCCATTCCTCAGCAAGGCACCACATTGTTGGTTCCTTGCATTCACTCTTTCCGTTCTCGGCAGGGTACCGCACCGTCGAGCCCTTCTGCCGTCATCCTTCCGTTTTGACTTGCAGGAACTTCATGTAGGGATTTCAGGAGCCGTTACCTTCCATCCTCCATTTACACACTATTAGGGACTAATGGTGTTGAGGAGTGAGTCCGTTCTCACTGCACGCCCCCCAACTCGTACGTGACTAGCTTCGTCGTGGCCCACCTCGTACGCCATCACGCTTTCCTCTTGAGCAAGCGGATCAGTGCTTATCTACTCAAGCGTGGTATTCCATCGGAAGTCGACATCGTCGTCGCTCTCCCTGTGTGTGATTTACTCGTACTCTACGACCCTTCATATTCCTTTGTGTGTCCATCGGTGAACCGTTTCACCTGTCACTACACACATTTCTCACAAACGTAAATTAGTAGCAATGTCCTCAATAATCACAATTTGGTTTATAAATCTGTTTCTTCATTAAGCATCTATAATTTACTTAATCATTACTCATTCGTCTAATCACATAATCAATTGCACAGCTAGTCGTTAAGCATCATTCATATGTACAGTTTTCATATCAAAGTTAATCGTTAAACAACATGAAATCGTCTATTCACAATAACTACCCAAATGCACATATATCAATCAATCGTAATCATAAATACACTCAAAATAAAATCATAGGGTTATTTTATTAATGTTTCAAATAGTCGGGTGACTCAGCAGGTGCCCTCAATTTCTACAGTAGTCTAGGGGCACTACATACACCCCTACTTATTTAGAACTCTGTCTCGAAGTTCAAAATAAAAATGGAAAGCTATGACACATCTTAGTTGCGTCCTCCCAAGTTGCAAAGCTAGGATTGTAACTATCCTACTGCACTTTGACTTGATCAATTAGGGCTAATCATTAAGCAAGAACTAATCAATCAATTATACCACTACACATATATAATTTAATTCCTTAATTCATTTATCAATTATTGTTTTCATTCACATCTTCAGGTTTTCCTCAATCTTTTAAGACATATCAAGGCTCAAGAAACCACTTTATCGAAGTTGTTCGGCTGGGTCACTTGACAGGTGCCCTTAAGGTCCACAGTCATTTTAGGGGGGGCACCTGTCATTTTAGGGGCATTACATACACCCCCTCTTATATAGAACTTCGTCCCGAAGTTAATTTTTTTGTTCTTGTACTTTCGACGCTAGGCTTTATCTTGATTTCTATTCTCATCTTCATGTCATTGTATTCTATTTTTCTTCAATAATCATGGCTATAAGCACAAGTGGTTAAAGTCATTAGTTCTTATATCATATAGTATGGTTACAACAGACCCTCAGGATCTCAATCGTAACTTCTCCTAATATCAATCCGATAATACATTCCATAATTGTCAGTCACAACAAGATTTCCTATATCTCTTATTCGTTCACGAGGGTCTGCTATGTTCAAATTTTCAACAAGCTGTACTGCGTCAATAGCCACCCAATATTTTATCGAAACATAACAAGTCCGAGGAAGGATCCAAATCTATTTGGTTATCCTCCCTTCAATACTAGAAGGGTAAACATCATAAAATATTCGGTAAGATATAATCACAGTTTTAACAAATCAGGAGAGACCCTCAAATAGTCCAAAAACCAAATTCCATAAGACTACTTTCAAAACAGGTAAATGTTTTAACAATGTTGGTTCTTAAATAAAATAGGGTTCGAGTCGTCGAAATTTAGTGACTTAGTCGAAAGTGTTAAAGCTTATCTCTTAGTCCTTTCATCAATAACATCATGTTCAAATCAAGGATCTCATCATGTTCTTACATCATTTCACCGTTTCTGTTGTCTTAGGACCACTCCGGTAGACTCTTCAAGTCGCAACATGTATGTTTTCTTAATCCCATCGAGTTCCATATCGAGGGCTAACTATATTTTTATCAAGGTTTGACCATGTCCCGAGGTTGGTTGCATTACGTTCAGTTCATTGTGCTGATCACCTCCATTCATTATTTTACTAAAATCGTCTTCATAAACTAAATCTCTTCATAGTTAAATAACTAACTAAATATTGGAATATCATCATTTCTACAACATATAAAATCAAATTTTCTTTTCATGGTTAACTAGGCATTGAAACCTTATTATCCTTCCACTATCATTCAAACACCTTATCAATATGCGTTCATATCTTCACACAATCAATTCAAATTTAAAGTGATGCCTTAATATTTCCTACTATCATAAAGTTTGAACATAGAATATGATCATATCCTAACAAGCTAAAACATACATTAAAATATCCTATCGCTATCCTTCAACCAGTTATGATACATAAAAACGATAGATTATTTGGTTTCGGATCTGAACCAATCACTTTTGTTAATATAAAAATCTAGTTTGTTAGTCTAAGGAGATACACCAGCTTAATTTCCTTATTTTTATAGGTCCATTATGAAAGTAAACATTATACCATAAGAGTTTTCCACAAAATTTTTGAATATACTCCCTAGGACTATAAATCCCATGATTAGATTTATGCCTCACATAATTCATGGAAATTTTACCTTCCTAAGACATTTTATTTCTTTTAAATAATAATGTTTGAACTCTTAAACTTAAATTACCTATCTTATAACTTGAAGGTATAACACAATAACTATAACATAAGAGCTTCCTCAAAATCTCTATCTTTTCATTAATAATATTATTCTTACTATAAAGAGAGAACTTTACAACATAAAAATAAAGTAAAATGAAAATAAAAATAAAAATTAACACTAGCATCATTGTGTAAATCAAGATGATACCATTCGTCAACTTTAATTCTCAATATATATGAGAATTTGTTTTATTTCAAGTGATCTATTTAAATACCAAATAAAGAATAATCCAAGGTATATTATGTTCACTATATATATATTATACTCACCTCATATCTATATAATGTCTTTTGTGTTCTATGATTCGTATATGTATATATGGTCCAAATGTTTTAGTGGGTAATTACTCATTCAAATTCTAAATACATAAAACTATAAATTTTAACTTTAAATAGTTATCACTGGACATTCGATTCTTATGTTTATTGAATTGTTCCTCAAGGTTTTTATGTAACTTTATCACGGTTAAACACCCAAAAAGTTGATCCATAAAGACAAAGTATTTTTGTAATAAATAACTATTCCCCTTACTATACAAAATGATAATGGGACAAATGGAAATTTCTCAAACTGTAAATTATTGGAAATTTGCTTCTAATCCAAAAAGGCGTTCAAGGGATTAAATTACTCATAAATAAAAGTTTTCAAATAATAAACATATATTTCAATACTTTCAAAAACTAAACCTTCACTTTAAAATTCACCTACCCTACTATGGTCCGCAAATAAAATAATGGAACGTATGTATATATTATTTACTCTCTATACATATATTCACGTGTATATGCTTCATGTTTTAATTGACCAATTATGGTCAGGGTTTTTCAAGGGGTTTTTACCGAGTGCGATGGCGAGGTTTTTGCGAAGGGGTTTTGAGATTTTTTGCAGTACGGTGGATTTTTTGCAGTACGGGTTCGATTGATGGCTATTGATTCACCTGCTCTAGGTTCTGGTTGTGGGCTTCTGTAGTGGGATCCAGGTGTCGTAGTGCTTGTTGGGTGTCAGAGATTTGTCTTCGTGTGGACAGGTGGGGTTTTTACTGGCCCTCCTGGTTCCGAGTCTTTATGGCCTCTATTCGCTGCCATCTTGGTGATGTTTCGTTCCCTTCTTCTGATTTTAGCTGTGGTGTGACGAGGGTTCCGGCATTGCAGAAGCCCGTGTCTGATAACCCTGTTGATTTATTCCCTCCCACTGATCACCGCTGTAGTGTGCCGAGGGTTCCGGCATTACAGAAGCCAGTGTCTGAAAACCCTAATCTTTTTGGCGTGAAGGTGAGGGTTCGGCGTAGTCTTAAAGCTCATAAGGCTCGAGCTTCTCTTTCTAGGTTTGTGATTACAGAAGACGCCAACCTGGATAGGGTGGCGTTGCTAGCGGAACGAGCACTCGTTGGGCGGCTGGAGTTTACTTCTGCTTCGAAAAATGAAATTTTGGAGTGGGTTAAGGCAAACTGGGTGATGGATGCTGGAATGGCCCCGAGGGTTAATTTATTGTTGAATCGCTGGATTCTGTTTGTCTTTCCGGACGCTGAGATGTTAAAGAAAGTTTTGGAGGGTACCTGGCTTTTTAAAGAAGGTTCTTTGATTCTTAAGCGATGGCATTTATCTTTCGATCCTTTAACGGAGAAGCAGAGGTTTCGGCAGCTTTGGATGCTGATACCTGGTCTGCCTATTGAGCTATGGACGGAGGAGATTGTTGTGGGTTTGGCTAATTCGGTAGGGCGCTTCGTCCGTATTGATCGAAAGTCTTTGTTTGGTATGGACAGGAGGTATGCAAAGGTTATGGTTGAGATTGACATGGATGCTGGTCTTCCGGCTGAGGTCGAAGTTGTCTGGGGAAGCAAGTGCTGGAAGCAAAGACTTGATTTTTTCAGAATTCCTTTCAGATGTTTCGCTTGTAAGGAAATTGGGCACATTTTTGCAAAATGCCCTTATGCGGTGAAGACGGGTTCGGCTTCCATTGGAAAGGCGGACCTTTGTACTCCCTCTGGTTTAATTGGTAAGTCTAAATCCTTTCCTGATTCTGTGTATTCTGATGTTTCCAAGGATGATATTGCATTGATGGAGGGGACGGAAAAAGCTTTAGATGATCGTATTGCCTCTGGGGAGGTCATATTGAGACATGGTATTATTTTGCCTTCGGGTGGTGGTCAGTCCTTGTCTTTTGATTTGAAGAAACCAACTGTTGTTCGCAATCTGTCATCTGTCTTAGATTCGGTAGAAGATAAGGTTGTTTCGGTTGAGGATAGGGTTGTTAAGGGGTTGGATAATTCTTTGGATAATCCTTGTCTGAAGATTCAGGGGTCTGATTTGCATATTTCCCCTTCTTTTTCGGGTAGTGTACCTGAGGTTATTGGGGCTTTGGACACTTCTGTCCCTAATCCTATTGAGAATGTTTTTTCCGAGCAATGCAGCCTTGTTGTTGGCGGGGTTCTTAAAACTCTTACTCCGGTGCCTACATTCTCAAAATCTCCACCTGAAGGTTCTGGTGCTTTACCGATTAATGCTGCTAATTTTAAGAATGTGACCATTCGTAGGGGCAAGAAGAAAAAAGAGGGGAGACGGGCCTATGTCAGTGGTGACTCGAGCATTCAACGGGAGATTGGTGAATTACTTGATGGGGCTTCTGTTAGTTCATCTGTTGAGGGCCTTAGAGCAAGGATACCCTCTCCTTCTGGTTCGTGATGTCTATTTTATCCCTTAATATTCGGGGTTTCGGGAAGGCTAGTAGGGCAAAGGCTTTCTCTAAACTTTATTCAACTATTTTCCCTGGTATCGTTTTACTTCAGGAAACCATGTGTTCTAGTTCGGTGGCGGTCTCAAAGTTAGGGTTTCTCCTTCTAAGATGGGAAGTTGCGGCTTATTGTTCGAATGGTCTTTCGGGTGGATTGGCTGTGGCGTGGGATCCTTCTCTGTTTGATTTCAAAGTTTTTTCTACTCCGTGGGGTCTTCTGATGAAAGGTGTTTGCATTGGTTTCAATTTTCAGTTTTATCTGCTCAACTGTTACGCTCCCTATGATGGCCGGAGAGTTTTTTGGGATGATCTTGCTGCTTCTGGGGTTCTTAATTTATCTCATTTGGTGATTGCTAGTGATCTAAATTTCACAAAATTTGCCTCTGAGATTTGGGGTTTGGGGGCTAGATTGGATCCGCTGGCAGGCTATTTCTCAGATTTTATTGGTCATTTTGACCTGGTGGATGTGGCTCCGGCAAAATTGGTTCCTACCTGGACAAACGGTAGGCATGGTGTTGATGGTGTTCATAAGAGATTAGATCGTTTCTTGGTGAAATCATCATTTCTGAATTTTATGACAAAGACTCGGTCTTGGGTTCATGAGGTGAAATTCTCAGATCATTGGCCTATTGTTTTTGAGTTTGATGATTATGGAAAGAAGGTTTGTTACCCGTTCAAGTTTAATACTTCTTGGTTATTGGAGAAGGACTTTTGTGATATGGTGAAGTCATTCTGGTCAAATGCGGTGGTGGAGAATCCAAACCCTGTGGATTACTTCTGCCATAAAATGAAGATGCTTAAGGATGAAGTTATTAACTGGATTAAGGCTAGAAAAAAGAGGGATGCTGCTGATCTGATGAATTTGGAATATTGTATTCAAAATGCTTCCTTGCAGAATTTTGATGGTTCTCTAAATCAAGGTGACTTTGATTTATTGAAACTACATGAGAAAAAGAAGGAAGAGATCCTT
The DNA here is from genome assembly GCA_027924585.1 of Larix kaempferi. Classification (NCBI taxonomy): domain Eukaryota; kingdom Viridiplantae; phylum Streptophyta; class Pinopsida; order Pinales; family Pinaceae; genus Larix; species Larix kaempferi. Next base: position 10,286,445 of record BSBM01000637.1, on the reverse strand, counting down.
TTGATGGAAGAGAAGGAGTGGAGATTGAAAAGCAGGGCTGTTTGGATTAGCCATGGTGACAGGAATACAAAGTTTTTTCATGCTTATGCTTCCACTAGGTGTAATTCGAAGTTAATATGGGATATCCAGGACGATAATGGTAACTCTCTTAAAGGTTTGGACTTGCTGAGTGCTGAAGCTGTGAGGTATTTTGGCAATGTTTATAAGGAGGAAGGTGGCTGTAATCTATTAGAACAAATCATAATGGCAGAACTTTTTCCTAGATGTATTGATGATTATGTAGCAGAGGATTTAGGAAAAGTGGTCACCCTTGAAGAAATTGTGCAGACCTTAAAAAACTTTGCCAGGGACAAAAGCCCGGGCCCTGATGGTTGGCCTATGGAAGTATATGTTCATTTCTTTGATGTTATGGGGGATGACATTCAGCGGCTTGTGGAATTCACGAGGTTACATGGTTTCATTTCTAGTGCATTGAATTCCACTTTCCTTACTTTAATTCCAAAAAGTAATAAGCCTGTTTCATTTGGGGAGTATCGTCCTATTGCTCTCTGTAATCTCATTTATAAGCTTGTTTCCAAAATAATTGCTCAGAGATTAAAGGTGGTTCTGTCTACGCTTATTACTCCTGAACAGTTTGGTTTTTTGAAGGATAGACAAATTCATGACTCTATTGGTCTTGCTTAGGAATTGTTACATACTATCAAGTCCAAGAAGTTAAAAGCTCTGATTTTGAAGATGGACCTAGAAAAATCCTATGATAGGGTCAATTGGTCTTTCCTCAGATTGATCCTGATCCAAATAGGTACTCCTCCGCTAGTTATAAACTGGATTATGGCTTGTGTTTCTACTCCATGTTTTGCTGTATTAGTTAATGGAAACCCCACCACTTTTTTTAAAGGATCTAGAGGTATCAGACAGGGCTGTCCCCTGTCTCCCCTCCTCTTTCTTTTGGTTATTGATGGCCTCGGCAGACTTATACATCAAGCCAAGCTAATGGGGTTGATTAAAGGTATTAAGATGGGTGAGGGTTGTTTCCTGTCCCATCTCCTTTTTGTTGATGATGTCCTCCTTGCTGGCATCGACTCGGTCACTGAATGGAAAGTCTTCTCCAATATCATTAATTTTTTCTGTAAGATTTCTAGAATGAAAGTTAGTATCAGGAAGTCTTGTTTTTATCAACACAATGTGGAAGCGGATCGGAGAAGGGAAATTGAAGCCTCCTTACCTTATAGTTATCTTGATCTGGTTGATGGTTTGAAATATTTGGGTTATATTTTAAAACCAAATTCTTATAAAGCTAGTGATTGGCGTTGGCTTATAAGTAAGTTTGAACAAAGAATTGATCATTGGACATTCCGGTTGCTATCCACTGGTGGCAGACTTGTTCTTGTTAAAGCTGTTCTCTCAAGTATTCCGGTTTTCTGGCTATCTCTTTTAGAGATTCCGGCCTATATTCTGAATAGACTCAGAAGGCTTATTTTTAACTTCCTTTGGTCTGGTAATCGAGAAGGCTCAAATCTGGTGATGGTTAAGTGGAAGGTGCTTGCTCGGCCAGTTAAGTATGGTGGGTGGGGCATTAAAGATATTGGTGTGTTTAGCAAAGCTCTTCGGTTGAAGAGCTTTTGGCGTGGATTATTCAGTTCATCTCTTTGGTCGCAGGTTCTTAAGCTCAAGTATATTAAAACTGATTTGTTTAGCTAGTTAAGGAAACCTAAGAAGATTATTGGCTTGATGTCTCCAGTTTGGAGAGGTTTCCTCAAAGTATTTGATTGGATTGCCAAATATTTGTGTTGGCAGGTTGGTAATGGTTGCAATGTTCGTATTGATGTAGATCCAGTCCTTGGTATGGAGGAATGTTATAATCTGTCTGGAAATTTGGTTAATTGGTTAAATTTGCTGGGTTTTAAAACACTCAATGATGTTTTTGATTATGATTTGGTTCAGCGGTCTAGCGATGGTTGGATAAGGGCTTTTGATTGGGTGGTCCTGACTCATGAGATGGAATGGGAACATTATCTACAGGCTCTTAAATTGGCTGGTATTATGCTTTTGAATTCCAGTGATAAGTTGATTTGGGCAGGTAATCGAAAAGATGGCTCTGTAACAGCTCGGTCTGCGTATGATAGGACCATCCAGGAACATTGTATCTTTCCCTGTCAGTGGTGGTTTTCGAAAATTTGGAGCTGGGCTTTGCCTTTGAAGGTTAAGGTTTTCCTGTGGCATGCCCTCTATGGCAGCCTTAAGACGTGGGAGAATTTACTCAATCGTGGCTGGTATGGTCCAAACTGGTGCTGTTTATGTAAGATAGAAGCTGAAACTGCTGATCATCTTTTTGTGAAATGCTCTTTTGTGCAAAAAGTTTGGTCTCTGTGTTGTAAAGATCTTAACCTAATTCATGTATGGGATGCGATGGATTTTGGTTCTGGTCTTCTTGATTGGGTAAGAGATAACAAGAAGCCTCTTTTCCTACCTATTTTCATATCATGGATCATATGGTACACAAGAAATGAAGTGATCTTTCAGAATAAGACCCATGATGCTGTGCTTTGTGGTAAGACTGTCTGTCATATGATCCAGACTTATCCTGAGGAGGATCAAGGAAGAAATGTGGCGATAAAGAATACTTTCTCCTTTGGGGTTTCACAGCCAATTTTATTTTTTGATGGGGCTGCTCAAGATGGTTTGTGTGCTGCTGGTGGTGTCATCTTCATAAATGAAAACCATTATTTCTCTCTTCGTCTTAATGGTGGCAGAGGAACCAATATGAAAGCTGAGTTATTGGCTCTTTGGGTTGTTCTGAAGGTTGCAAATTATTTTGGTCTGGTTAATCTCAAAGTCTTTGGGGATTCTCACATTACAATTAAATGGGCTACTTCAGATTTCGCTCTTAATGTTATTGATCTTAATTATTGGTGTGCTCGAGCGCGACTGGAGATTGAAAAACTGGATCAGATCTCTTTTGAACATATATACAGATGTCACAACACTCAAGCAGATCAACTATCAAAAGATGCTTTTGGTGGTCCTGTTGGGGTTCTATTTTGGGAAGAATGGATGGATACCTGTCTGCTTGACAGGGGTAATTTATATTTCCTTTAAGGAATTTTGTAATTCTGGACTGTTCTATTTTGTAATCCTTCTCTTTTGATTGGGGCAACTATAATTATGTATAAAGGTCTAGAAGAAGAACATGGGAAATAGGTTTGGGTTTGGATATTCTGGATACTTTGGACTATAAGTTATCCTTTAAATCGTTGTACTATTTGATTCAGATGAATAACAATAGTATGATTTTTTTTTCTGCTGGAAAAAAAAAAATATTCACGTGTATATATATATATATATATACATATAATAACTTATTAGGTAGAAGAACTGAGTAGTTCATTTGTAATTACAATTATTTAACAAATAATTAATTGAACATCAATACATAAGTTATCCTATAATAATTTAAAATCAAAGTGACTCCTTCAGTTTCTTTATTTCAATTTAATGATTCAAATAGTATATATATATACCACTTAATTCGTGTTGCATCTAGACGTCATTTTAATACATCTATTAGAATTTTAGTAACCTTCTTTAATTTATAATCACTTGATATCATACTCAACAAAATGATAAGGAATTTCTATTTACAGCGTATAATTTTATTCCTCAAATGCGTATGTTACGTTATCTATCATAATTTGTTCTGTTTATAATTACAAAGAAGAAATATATATATATATATATATATATATATATATATCTATCTATCTATCTATCTATCTATCTATATATCCAACAGATGATGGCCAGCAGGTTTGATGCGCATATCTAAGTAATCCGGTGGTTAAAATTCAATTGACAGGTCATTAGTATAGGCATGAAACATTATTTTATTTATTTATTTTTTTAAATGGAAGATCTCCATTTTAACCGCAGATCAAGCAAAATCATACCCATGTCCAAATATTTTCCTGCAATCACCACCAATTCCAAAGGAATAGATAGACAGAACATAACAACTCAGTCACACCTCTAATGCCAGCGGATAAAACGAAATATTTCATTTATCTCCTACATAAGTGACAGTCGAAATCCGGATATTCTCATCTCCTTCTTCTGCGGAGTCGTGACAGATACTCACCTATATTGAAGAAATTGAACTGGAATGTTGCACAAGAACGGTTATGCACGACGTTGTTAGACGGGAATCAAATGGTTTTGGCAGAGCGCTACCTTCCCTAAAATCCAGGATATTGGTAGTAAACATAGATTTCTTCCTTTGAACATAAGGCTTAACAAATGCTTATTCGATATGTTCCATTAAACTACATACCTAAAGCTAATGGAACAATCTATGACAGTTGACAACTGTCAAGGCCGGCGTCAATGCGATCAAGTAGATGCGGTCGAGTAACAGTTAAGGTTCTGATTTGATCCCAAAGACTCATCACATAAAGTTTCTTCTCCCAATATTTGTTTTTGAATCATGTCATGAAGTTAAGATACAGATCATTCGGATACCACCCACCGGAGGATTAACTGTCAACGTGGCATTATTAATCTAAGGCAATCGGTTAATTGATTGTGAGTAATTAGGGGACCTACACTAGAGGAAAAAATTGAACAATTCGAACTGAGTACAAGATACCCGATCTGAACGTTTGCATTCAGGCGTTTGATTAATACAAGATCCAATACTAAAAATCAGAGTGTCGATGGGTCTGGGTAAGGTAAACGGAGATTATGTTCATCTTTGTGCAAGGGCTGAGATTTAATAATTTAGAAACACAAGAACCCTTGGCGGCGACCATCTATTAAACATACCTCCTACAGAAAAGGGTGAATCGAACGGTTGCAGGTCTTCTATCTCATGGAATGAAAACTTCAGAAATGGAAACGTGATATTCCTTCCCAGCAACGCAAATCTAAGAATAAGCATAGGGATTCGATGCAAAAGGATCTCTTACAGAATTTCGAGGGCAGAGGATTTACAGAAAATAGATTACGAATACTCGGTCAGACTGTTAAAACAAGAAATTGAACACCATGACAGGGATTTATCTCCTATTTGTAAGCACAGAGTGCAGCGTTGGAAATCTAAGCAAATTAAGTAGGATATAATCTTAGCAAGGTTTGATTGGTGGTAAAATTAAATGAGACAAGAGATCGGTGTCAAAGATCTAGGCGATCTGAATAAAGAACAATCTTAGCAAAGATTAGATTGAATTTACATTTAAAAGGGAAAGACAGAGATTGAGATAATAACTTAACTGTAGGAACATGTAGAAGTACAGCCACGATAACTCTCTAGCATACACAGATCCAACCTACAGAGGAAGGAAAGAGATCGATTCCGATCACCACGCAGACAGCAAAAGGAACTTTAACATTGTCTTGAATAGCCTTTCCTGCAATAGCAGAAACATAGATGAAAGGAGATTGCTCCCGAAACTTGATCTAAGGGTATAATTATCAGCATTGTTAAATTAAAGAACAACTCCGATCTATAATGTTAGTCGGAGAGTAATTTGAAAACTATTCATCGATAGCCGAGTAGAACAATTTACCCCAATTTTACTAGAGATCCCTTAGTTAAAACAGAGATATCATAGCAGAGAAATCAAAGAGCACAAGGTTAAAGGTTCCCACAGATCAAAACGTGAAGCTGGGTTAAGACTCCCCTCCGATGAATATGCAGAACACATTCGAACACGGATAACTAAAGATCGATTCCATCGATCTATAAACAGAAAGCTGACAAAACAAATACCGAAGGCAGAGGTCAAACGCTAATCTTCCTTTACCCCACAAATCTATAAAAAAAATTATTTAACACACCTAACGTTCTTTACCAAATATCCAAGCGATCTATCAGTATATATAACCGATATTTTTGTGTTAGCGTCCTCAGCAAAGTTCAAAAGCGATTTACAGTACTTATAACAAGGATGATGTGAATGAACTATAATGCGAATGAACTGTATGTTTTCAGTGCATTGACATAGGTTTGAAGTTCTTTTAACAAAACGACTAAGCCGCCGAGAAGACCCAGAGATCTACCAAACTGTAAATTTCCAGTGCTTAAACAGAGATTTGAAATTCTTTTAATAGAAGGATTAAGCCATCGAGAAGGTGCAGAGACCTACCAAACTGTAATTTTTTTGTTACATAAACAGAGATTTGAATATCTTTTAATAGGAACAGTTACATCATCAGGAATATGCAGAGGTTAAATAGCAGACTTCATAAATCGTTCTCGGCCCAGAAAATAAAATATTGTATTAGTCAATATCGTGGCAGAAATAAAAGAAATTATTGGATCTCAAAACGAATGATTTCTCAACACAGAAAATAAAATAAGGGATATTTTAGTAGATATGAGCCTAATTTGGTCGTTGAGTTTGTGATGAAGTAGATCCTTGTAGTAGCGACTGATTCGATTGTCTTGGTTGATCCAACTTTGACGAAGATACCGACGACTTCTGATAGAAATATGAGTATGGTGCCCTCAAGGCTCGACCGGCTCTGATACCAAATGTAGGACCCCTCCTTTAGGGTCCCCTTGAACTAAACCTGAAACTTTAACAACTTCATACAAACAAATTAGCCATCATAGTTATTGGAAAAATAAAATAAAAAGCGTGCATAACTTAACAAAAATAAGAAAAACCTTAACCTGTCAACCCGATCCAGCTGGTCCATTGTCACCTTTGTCTTCCGTAGGATCCCTCCAACAAAGCTCGTTTAACCATTGGCGAAGCAACCATTAGCTTTGCCACCCAACCATAGGCTCATGCTTTCTGTCGCATGGCCTCCCCCAAGCTTTGGGTCGTAAAGTTCACACACAATTCTCAAGAAACCCAGCTTGGGTTTTCCCCCCCACCAAGATTTCCAGCCAAACCCTCAATAGCAGCAAGTCATGAGGTAACTCAATATTACGATAGTCATCTAGGGTCTGGGTCCTTTACCCATCCCCAAAGTCTCCCTTTTAAAGGAAAATCCCCTGCGACACATGTCGCTTCATGCATACATAATTATTTAATTAATTCTTTAATGAAAAACAACTCACCCATCCAAGTGTCAGTTTCTCTAGGAGATGCACCAACATCCCTAAGTTTGCTCATGTTTGTCCCCTAGATATTACACTTAACTCCTAGATTTGTGGTGTAGGTGGAGTTGACTAGGTGTCCATGCCTAGGATTCCATTTTGCTCCTAAATAAATATTTTTAATATTTTTAAGTAATCAGGAATATCCTTTCATGTGCAATGCCTAAATAACACTTAATATTATTTAAATGCCAAAGTAATCATTTATGTGCAAATGCCTAAAGTACTCAAATGAATTTCTAAGTAAATTTCTAGGTGCAAAATTATACATTTCAATGCAGTTAAGTTTAGCAATCAACTTTTACTAGGGACCCGGTGTCGCGCCGTTGGGTCTCCTTGTTCCTTAATTTAATTTCCCTGACATGGCACCACTCCGTCGAGTCCAGTCATCCGTAGTTTCCATTCCTCGGCAAGGCACCACATCGTTGGTTCCTTGCATTCACTCTTTCCATTCTCAGTAGGGTACCGCACCGTCGAGCCCTTCTGCCGTCATCCTTCCGTTTTGACTTGCCGGAACTTCATGTAGGGATTTTAGGAGCCATTACCTTCCATCCTCCGTCGACACGCTATTAGGGACTAATGGCATTGAGGAGTGAGTCCGTTCTCACTGCGTGCCCCCCAACTCGTACGTGACCAGCTCCGTCGTGGCCCACCTCATACGCCATCACACTTTCCTCTTCAGCAAGCGAATCAGTGCTTATCTGCTCAAGCGTGGTATTCCATCAGAAGTTGACATCGTCGTCGCTCTCCCTGTGTGTGATTTACTCGTACTCTACGACCCTTCATATTCCTTTGTGTGTCCATCGGTAAACCGTTTCACCTGTCACTACACACATTTCTCACAAACGTAAATTAGTAGCAATGTCCTCAATAATCACAATTTGGTTTATAAATCTGTTGCTTCATTATGCATCTATAATTTACTTAATCATTACTCATTCATCTAATCACATAATCAATTACACGGCTAGTCGTTAAGCATCATTCATATGTACAGTTTTCATCTAAAAGTTAATCGTTAAACAACATGAAATCGTCCATTCACAATAACTACCCAAATGCACAAATATCAATCAATCGTAATGATAAATACACTCAAAATAAAATCATAGGGTTATTTTATTAATGTTTCAAATAGTCGGGTGACTCAGTAGGTGCCCTCAATGTCTACAGTAGTCTAGGGGCACTACATACACCCCTACTTATTTAGAACTCTGTCTCGAAGTTCAAAATAAAAATGGAAAGCTATGACACATCTTAGTTGCGTCCTCCTAAGTTGCAGAGCTAGGACTGTAACTATCCTACTGCACTTTGACTTGATCAATTAGGGCTAATCATTAAGCAAGAACTAATCAATCAATTATACCACTCCACATATATAATTTAATTCCTTAATTCATTTATCAATTATTGTTGTCATTCACATCTTCAGGTTTTCCTCAATCTTTTAAGACATATCAAGGCTCAAGAAACCACTTTATCGAAGTTGTTCAGCTGGGTCACTTGACAGGTGCCCTTAAGGTCCACAGTCATTTTAGGGGGGGCACCTGTCATTTTAGGGGCATTACAATTCTGAAAATGAAGATGCATCAAATTCAAAATCTATGCAAATGGATGAGGTTTCAATGGATGTGGAAGAAATTGAAATAACTCCAGAATTGGATCAAGTTAAGAAGACTATGCAATCTTATAAGGAGCAATGCAAATACTTGCAAGACATAAATGAAAACCTGATGTTGGCCAACAAGAGGTTACGAGAAGATCTAGGACAGAAGGATGTTGATTACCAGAAGCTAGTTCTCACATCTAAAGATATATTAAAGAAAAAGAGGGCTATTCAGAGGAAGAATGATCAGATGAAGATCCATATCAGGGAGTTCCAGAGTCAAGAGTAGAATAAAGATGCTGAGTACATCAGGTTACGAAAGAGGTCCCAGGTACTTAATGACTTAGCTGTCATGACAAAGTCTTCTAGAAGCATTTAGTTTGTCGATAAACTAAGATAGTTTAGTTGATGATTCGATAGTATTGTTTTATTTTGTATACACTTGTCTAGTCTAAGAGTTTGAAATGGAAGAAACTTTACTATTTTTGAAGAGCTCGATCCATGAAAATAGGATCTTGAAACCACTTCAAACTTTAAGCAATTTTGTATATATATCATACAGTGATGAAGTAGTAGGGATTGGAATCTATGATGGAGGTCAGACTTTGAACTACATTGGTAGGCATATATGTGGTTTTATTTCATGTTGATAAGAAATAACTATTTTTTGAAATGATTGTGATCTGTGAGCCTTTCTGTTTTAATATATAAAGTACATGTTATCATCATTTTGTCTATGTATGGTCTTAATATTCCATACCATGATTCTTTTGATCAATATGCAACTATTTTGTTTTAATGTTTTGAAAACAGAACCTGGATCATTATATTCACAAAGTCATGCTTCATAGCTACGTATTGTCAATGTACCTGATAGTAAAACACTGATATACTCCCTGTTGTTTAAATATTTGAGTATGCTTGACTTCTGTTATATATCCACATACTACCAAGTAGATTCCATAGAGTCATTTTCCAATCAACCCATTTTTACTACTAAGATTTCCCTAAGCTTGAACCCCAGTAGTCTAGGTTCAACTTTAGTGATAACATCTTTTGGCGCCGTTGCCCGGGATGGAGAGATGAAAGTATATCTTCCTTGGGTGTTTGATATCTTTATATCTGATTTTGAGGGGTGAACAAGATCAATATATTTTGTTTGCAGACTACATATTCACCTTGCAATTCAGAAAGTTATAGTGGCTTCACGACAGATTCGTACAAGAGGAAATCCTTTGTCTCCTCTGCATTTAGGGGTTTCTGATCCAGAAAATATTATAAAGGAAGCTAGAAGGAAGTTGAATTACCCATCATCCAGTAACCCTCAATATTCCTCAGTTGACATAGACCAAGGTTCTTCCTCTTCTAATTTGGGTTTATCTATGTGCATCCCTGAAGTTGATGACTTTAATCCAACACAGATTGGTGATTTTGAGGTATATTCAAATCCTATAACTCATGAACATAAACATATTCCAGAGGAAACTTTCACTTTAAAGTCTTTAACAACACCTGATATACCTCTTACCAGTGGAATTCTTATTGGCCAATTGAAAATTGAAGTGCCATCTCCTCCACATACTAAACCACCATCTCCACAAAATCAGTCATTTCTTCATAGATATCTAATCCACCAGATATGGCTGGTCAACCTCGAGATATGATGGACCGTATTGTAGTAGCTAGATATGCTCCCTTGGTTATGCCTCGACCTTTAAATCCTTTTCCTGGTGGTGATTACTAGAAATACTTGCCTAGGTTTGATGGCCAGGGTGGAAAAACTGCAGAAGAACATTGGGATAAGTTTTGTAGTTATGCATGCTGATAACTATAACATTGAGAATAGGGATGTTTGGATGCGGATGTTCGTGCAAAGTCTAGATGGGGAAGTAATGAAGTGGTTCAGGGAATTACCATAAAATTCTATAAATGGTTTAGAGGAGTTACAATAGGTTTTCATGAGACAATGGGGAGATACAAAAGATTATCTCTATTATTATACAGAGTTCACAGCCTTAAAGAGAAAACTAGATGAAGCAGTTGCAGATTTTTCTAATAGGTTTAATAAAATGTATAACAAGATTCCTCTTGAAATTAAGCCTACTGAACCTACAACAAAATTAACTTATGCAAATGCTTTTGATTATCAGTTTTCCTTGTGGTTAAGGGAAAGAAAGGCTTTGTCACTGATGAACATGTAGGATGCAGCTTTAGAAGTTGAATCTAATATTTTAGCCTCAAATAAACTTAAAGAAGAAGCAGAATGTCAAATGTTGGACAAAAAGGGTAAAAAGGAAACCATGACATCTACTTCTTATACAAAGGTTTCAGACAGTAAATATGATGAAATGAACAAAGTCATCAAAACTTTATCTGCAAAATTGAAATTGTTGCACGAAATTGAAAGTATTCAGCGCTCCCCGATGTATCGTGACAAGGGACTAATCGCCTCTCGTGGATCCTTGAAATTTGGCGGTGGTGACTTTACCAATCACCTGCAGGTTTTGGTGTAACGACAGCCGTACTACCAACAGTTGGTATCAGAGCTAGAGGTCACGAGTTCGATACACACTCGGCTCGCACCGAGGGGGAGATTTTTGCACGAAATTGCAAGTATTCAGCGCTCCTCGATGTATCGTGACAAGGGACTAATCGCCTCTCGTGGATCCTTGAAATTTGGCGGTGGTGAGTTTACCAATCACCTGCGGGTTTTGGTGTAACGGCAGCCGTACTACCAACAATAGGATGGAAACGGAAAATAGGGGTCAGAACAGGCCTGTCCAAGACAATGATAATAGAAACCAAAATCAATTCAGATGCCCCTTTCCCCCTAGATTCATCCCCAGAGAAAGAAGAAACAATGATATTCAGAGGGAGAGGAGAGAAAATGAAGATCAGAAGATACAACCACCTTTTCAGAACAATTTGATAAGAGATGATGAAGCTTATGAAACACTAGTAGAAGAAGTTGAGGATTTAGAGCTTGATATTAATCAATTGGATGATTCTTCTTCTTCTAATTTTGTGACTAAGGATGATTATTATGGTGCAATAGAATTTAATTATGATGAAACAGATCTCCTTGAGCAGCAATCTGAAATCTTTCAACAAGATCAACGGAAATCATATGGCCTCAAGTCAGGTGTAAAACAGGTTGCACCATTTAAAAAGAAGGTTAAGTTTGTGCCTACCAAGGAAGTATTGCCTTATAGAGAAAAACAAGAACCACAAAAAGATTAAAAGAAGATTATTGAATCAGAAGAAGTAGGCAAAGTGCTTGGTTTTGATTTGGAGCATGAAATAAATAAAATAAAGGTTCCCATTCCACTGATTGTGTTCATTAGGAGCAAATCCTATAGAGAACCTGCCCTTAAAATTCTAAATTCATCACCTGTTAATTCTTCATCATATGTGATAAATTTGCAAGAGAAAGACCCAACTATTATCACTAGTTCAAAAACTGTTGATTAGTCAGATATGAATGCCTGTTATCCCCCACCATTCTATATCACACTTACAATACATGACCAGATGTTACATAATTGCCTTTTAGACTTAGGTGCTTCACATAATCTTATGCTAAAGGAAGTTATGGAAGCTCTAGGATTATCTATTACCAAACCTTATCATGATCTATATGCCTTTGATTCTAGAGCTGTAAAATGTTTAGGAGTCATAATAGATCTTGTAGTTAACCTTACCCAGCTACCCATGAAGAGTGTCCTTATGGATGTGGTAGTAGCTGATCTGTCTCCTAAGTTTGGCATGTTGCTGTCAAGGTCATGGGCTAAAAAGATAGGTGGCACCCTGCAGATGGATTTATCATATGCTTCAATTCCTATACTTGGAGGTGAATATAGAAGGCTTTATAGAGAAGTGCAATTGGAATTCTTGGTAAGTGATAATAGAAACCCTACGAATCATCCCATTTATTCAATACAAGAAGATATGGGCTCTTGCATGTTATAATTAAATGATGATTCTGTAGGGGTTTGGCAAGTACGGAAGGATAATTCAGTTCAGCACAACACAGAAGAACAGGAAGGTATTTGGTAGATGTATTTTGATGGATCATCAAGTAAACAAGGAGTAGGAGCAAGGGTTTTGTTGATTTCTCCTGGAGGTGACATGATTTCATTAATGTATAAATTGGAATTTCAAACTACTAATAATACTGTTGAGTATAAAGCACTAATCCTTGGATTGAGAGATCCAAAAAATATGAACATTCAAAGTCTTGTGGTATTTGGCGACTCCGAATTGGTAATTCAGCAAGTTAAGAATGTTTATCAGGTAAAGCAGTCATTGTTGAAAGTTTACATAAATGAAGTATGGGATTTGATAGATAATTTTTTCCTTTCTTTCAACATAACATTTGTTCCAAGAGATTGTAATCAGATGGTAGATTCATTAGCATTAGCAGTAGCCCATTTCAAAATTCCAAAGTGGACACACCTCAAGTATCCCATTGATGTAAGATATAGACCAGCTGTTCCGGATAATATTAAGCATTGGAGAGTCTTCCAAGATGATCAGGAGATAAAATAATTCTTAGAGTTGACAAAAGAATTTGCTGATGATTTGGTTGACCGAGATGAAGATGTGGATTTGGCTGAATTTACTCCTCATACAAAAAATTCAATTGTTGATCAGAAAATTGTTGATTTAAAAAGTAACTTCATTCCTAAGGGACTTGTACCATTGGAAAAGTTGTTCTCAATGAATGAGACATTGTTGAAAACCAACTTACAGACCAATGAAGAAAATGTTTTAAGTTGTAATATTGGTTTTGAAGTTGAACCCAAAATGATCAGAATATCTAAGAAACTTTCAGAGAGAGAAATGAAAAGATACATCAGTTTGCTTAAGGAATTTATAGACATTTTTGCTTGGTCATATGAGGATATTAGAACTTATGACACTAGTATTGTCCAACATAAGATCCCATTGAAGCCAAACACTAAGCCTTTTAAATAGAAACTTCGAAGGCTTAATCCAGCATTATTTCCAGTTATTGAAAAATAAGTAAAAAAATTGTTGGATGCAAAAATTATTGTACCTCTCAGGTATTCATCTTGGGTAGAAAATCTTGTACCAGTACGCAAGAAAAATGGAGAGATAAGGCTCTGCGTGGATTTCCGCAACTTGAAAAGATCCCGCCTTAAAGATAATTATTCATTGCCTAAGATAGATCAGATCCTGCAAAGAGTGGTAGGTGCAGAGAGAATTTCAATGATTGATGGTTTTTATGGTTATAACCAGATTGTAGTTCAGCCATAGGATAGAGAGAAGACAACTTTTACAACCCCCCGAGCTACATTCATGTATGAAAAAATGCCTTTTGGGCTGATGAATGCAGGTGCCACATTTCAGAGGGAAATGGATATAGCCTTTGTGGGTGAAAATGAAAAATTTGTTGTCATTTATCAAGATGATATGACAGTCTTTTCCAAATCTGATGAAGAACATTTGAAGCATCTGAAGCAAAATTTCTTGAAGTGCAGAAAATTTGGTTTGTCACTTAACCCAAAAAAATCTCACTTCGCCATGACAGAAGGTAAGCTTTAGGGTCACATTGTTTCTGCAGAAGGGATTAAAATAGATCCGGAAAGAGTAAAAGCTATTTTAAAGATTGCTATCCCTAGAAATAAAAAGGAAATTCAGTGGTTAATAGGGAAAATAAATTTTTTAAGGTGGTTTATCCCTAACTTTGCAGAAATTATAAAGTATATCACTGACATGCTCAAAAAGGACAGGGAAGTAAAATGGTTAGATCAAGCCAGACAGTCATTTGAAAAGATTAAGCAAGCACTCATAGAAGCACCAATGTTGATAGCCCCTGAATATACAAAAGACTTTGCAATTTTTTCATTTGCATTAGAAGATACAATAGCTGTTATGCTATTGCAGAAAAACTCAGATGGCTTAGAACAACCAATTTCCTTTTTTAGTAAGACATTGAGAGACCCAGAGTTGAAATACACTAGTATGGAGAAACAGGAATATGCCTTGGTAAAAGCACTTAAATTTTTTAGAATATATGTTCTCCATTCTAAAATTTTAGCTTATGTGACTAATCAATTGTTAAAGAAATTTGGGTATAGCCTGACACTGAGGGTAAAAGAGGCAGGTGGATTGCAAAATTAATGGAATATGACATCGAGATTAAGCCTACCAAACTGGTGAAAGGGCAGGGTTTAGCCAAAATTCTTGCAGAATCGAATTATCAGGTATTAGACCTTCATATGATGGCTGAAAATTCAGAACAGGGTTGGTTGATAGAGCAGGATAAGGAACAGATTCACAGCAGGTATTATGATTCTCCATGGTATGAGAAATTTGTGTATTTCTTGTTGCATTTACAATGTCCTCCAGATTTAAGTAAAAATGAGTGTAGATCCTTAAAAATAAAATCTCTCAAATATGTTTTAGTTGATCAAATATTATACTGGAAAGATCCTGGAGGTATATTGCTGAAATGTTTGGACAGATCAGAAGCTAATGCTATCACTAAAGACTTGCATTCCGGTGTCTGTGCAGGACACAAATACTGGAAAGCTACTGCATTCAAAATTTTGAGGGCAGGTTACTATTGGCCTTCCCTTTTTACAGATGTGTATCATCAGGCCAGAGCCTGTATGGAGTGTCAAAAGTTTGCAAGTAAGCATAAATTAAAGTCTTTACCTTTAAAACCTATAGCAGTAGATGCTCCATTTCATCAGTGGGGTCTAGACTTTATAGGTGAGATCCATCATGTGTCTAGTGGTCAACATAAATGGATTTTAACTGCAACAGACTTTTTCACCAAATGGATAGAGGCAATCCCAACAAGAAATGCAACATACCAAGTTATCATTAATTTTCTTCAAGACAATATTCGCAGTCAATTTGGATGTCCTAGAAAGTTAATTACTGATAATTCTCCTGCATTCAAGTCTAGAAAAATGATAAAATTTGCTAAATAAAATAATATTATCTTGAAACAGTCCACACCTTATTACCCCCAAGGCCCATTGGATTAGCAGAATCCAGTAATAAAAGCATTGTGACTATTATCAAGAATATGTTATTGAAAAACAAAAGGAATTGGGAAACCAAATTGAGATTTGCTCTATGGGCAAACAAGGTCACTATTAAAAAATCAATTGGAACTTCCCCTTTTCAGTTGGTATATGGAGTGGATGCATTATTTCCTGTTCAATTAGTTTCTCTAGTAATTAAATTTGTGTAGGAAACTGAGGAAGTACTTGAAGAAAAAAGAAGAAGAGTGTTTCAAATCATTCAGTTGCAACAAGAAAGAGAGGTTATTATGGAAAAAGATGAAGTGCACATAAAAAAGGTGAAAGAGAGCTTTGATAAGAAGATCAAAATAGTGACGACTGCTGCGACTGGTTTAGGGTTTGAGCTGACTTATGGACCCGCCTCCTGATCCGGGTCGTGTGCCTCTCGACGACCTCTTCCGTCTGTTGGTCGCGTCTCATCCCTCGACTTCCAAGCATTCGGGTCCGGGGGACTCTAGGTTTGTCAAAAAATCTGCCATCCCTGAAGTCAAGCTAGGCTCCACGGCGTCTAAATGTAAAGCCCTTGCTTTATCAGAAAAAGGTTTGGTTGGTCACTTCACAGGGCTTTGGCCATCCCCTAGATCAATCGAAATCTGGCTCAGCAAAAACTGGTGCCCCCTTATCCAAGGAGAAGTTCAACAAATCTTCTGTGGAAAGGGCTTCTTTGTTTTCTACTTCGAGAAAAAGGAAGACAGAGACTTAATATTCAGAAATGGACCTTATTTCATGGGACCCAGAAGAATGTATATCAACAAATGGGACCTCTCTTTTGATCCTGAAAAGGACATCCCTTCAACTGTTCCAGTATGGGTTAAGTTGCCACACCTCCTGTTGCACTGTTGGAACGATGAAGACTTGAGGGCTATTGGCAACTCATTGGGGAAATACATAGATAAATCTGAGCCAAAACCCCCAATGTTCTTCTGTGCCCGAATATGTGTAGAAGTGGATCTTGAAAAAGGGCTTCCTGAAGCAATAAGTCTGTCGATGGATGGATGGAACCACCTTCAAACTGTGGATTATGAACAGATTCCATTCAAGTGCAAAGTATGCCATGAATATGGACACTTTGCAAAGCTCTGTCCCAAAAGGAAGTTACAGGAAGTAGAAGAAACTCAAGAGGGAGAATGGAATGAGGTAAGAAAGAAGGGAGGGAAGTCATCAAACCCCCAACCCTCTCAAACCACTCCAAAAAGAAAGGAAATGTCCAATAAGCAGCAAAGCACAAATAGAGACGTGAATAAGTTCCAGCTTTTAACAACAGAAATGGGTGGGGATGAGCAGGCTCTCCTTCCAGGCCAAGCTCAAGAGGAAATGACGGGAAATGCCAGAGAGGGAGAAAGAAGGGAGACTGTCAATCAACAACTTGAGGAAGGAGAAATTCGGTTAATGTCCCCAGCACAACAGGAAGAGCCCGAAGGAGAAGCACCCAAATCCCTAATGGGCTCGGTCACAAGAGCAAAAGCTAAACTGTTTCAAGAAGAAACTTCAAAAAGCAAGGAAGAAGAAATAGAACCCCAAACAAAAAAAGGTAGGAAGCTGAACAAAGTAGTAAGAGAACAAGAAGCGGCTAGAGACAAAGCGGCGGGTAAGCAAACCAGTCTTGATCCGCATATAAGAATACTACCCAGCACCAAGCAAACTCAGGGAACAGTTGAAGAGAAGAAGGAACGAACAGTATCTCACCTCTCCAAAAAATAATGAAGATAGTCTCCTGGAATTGCAGAGGTTTAGGAGGCAAGCAAAAGACGGAAGCAATCAAAAGGATAAAAAAGCTGGAAAACCCCTCAATACTTATGCTCCAGGAGACTAAAATGCAGGAGGCAGACTGTCTCAAAACTTTATCTCAAATCTGGCCCAAAGGAGAAGGAAAGTCAGTCAACTCGGTAGGAGCCTCTGGAGGGCTCATCACTTGGTGGGATAAAGGTATGTACAAATGTAATTCCACTTTAAGTAATAGAAATTGGCTCTTTACAGAGTTAGAAGATTTGACAAAAGATGAAAAACTCTGGATTGGAAATGTGTATGGACCTACGCTTCATGGTCACAAAGAAATTTTTTGGGAAGATCTCATAGATCTTCATCTTGGAAGAACCCTTTTTCCTTGCATAGTCGCTGGAGACTTTAATGTCACCATAAGTGCTAATGAAAGAAGAGGAGGTTCGAAGGTCCGAGATCAGTTTGGAGAAAGATTAGAAGATTTACAGGCTTCATGGAACCTAGTGGATATAAAGCCTCTGCAAGGAAATTTCACGTGGAACAACAAGAGAATTGGGCCCGGACATATAGCTGCCAGGCTTGACAGATTTCTGCTCAGCTCTTCCCTTCTTAATAAACCCCTTTTGCCCGACTCTAAAATCTTGGCCTCTGCTGTCTTTGACCACCACCCAATTGTCCTCTTCTTCTCTTCCCCCGGTAACCTTGGCCCACTTCCCTTTAGATACAATCCAGAGTGGCTGGAGCATGAAGCCTGCTATGAAGAAGTCAAAGTAATATGGAAGCAATTTATCCCAGGTTCTCCCGGGTATATTTGGGAAACCAAAATAAAAAATACAAAGACTCTATTGAAAAGATGGGCAAAGCAAAGCATGAAGAGATCTCGGGATGAAATCAATACCTTGCAAGAGGAACTGAAAATACTGCAAGAGCAAATCGAAAAGGAACAAATAACTGAAGCAATGTTGATGCAGGAAAAAACGTTGGAAGCCAAAATCCAACAGGTGAATAGAAAAGAAGAGGAGGAATGGAGACTCCGATCAAGATGTTTATGGCTCAAATATGGGGACAGGAATACTAAGTTCTTCCACGCTTAGTGCAAGGAAAGGTACAGGAAAAACAATACTCTCAGTTTAACCAGAGAAGATGGAACAAAGATAGAGTACCCCTCAGCAATAAAGAATGAAGTCAGAAACCATTTTGAGTCTCTCTACAAGGAGGAAGAGGAACCGACACCTGCAGAATTGGAAGGAATGTGTCGTGAAATCCCTAGCCTTGTCACAGCTGAAGAGAACAACATGCTCATGGAGAAGGTTACTGAAGAAGAAGTCAGGAAAGCGGTGTGGTCTCTCCATCCGGAAAAATCCCCGGGCCCTGACGGATTCTCCATTCACTTCTACAGAAAGTGTTGGCATCTGCTGAAAACTGATCTCCTTAGAATGATAAATTGGACCAGAAATCGTGAGAAAATTGGAGGAGGCACCAATTCCTCATTCATAGCTCTAATTCTGAAGGAGAAAAAAGCCAATGCAATAGGGAGGTACAGACCAATTTCGCTATGCAACTCTTCATATAAAATCCTCACTAAAGTCTTAGCAAATAGAATCAAGAAGCTTCTTCCCAAGATAATCCCTCCAAATCAGGGCGACTTTGTCCCAAGCAGACAAATATATGATAATATTATTCTTGTGCAAGAGGCCATCCACTCAAGCAGGCGAAGCAAGGATGCATGTATGGCTATAAAATTAGACATGGCCAATGCATTTGATAGAGTAAGACATGTCTTTATCTATGCTGTTTTGAGAAACTTTGGTTTTGATGAAAAATTTATCAGTTGGGTTAAAGCCTGCATTGGAGCTCCTTGGATTTCCCCTCTTATAAATGGAAGACCTTACTCCTTTTTCCGCCTCTCTCGTGGACTGAGGCAAGGGTGCCCCCTATCTCCCTTCCTTTTTGTCATTATGGCGGATTCTTTAAGTAGAAAACTCAACTCCCTCCTAGCTTTAGATTCTCTTCCTGGCATAGCTTTCACCCGTAATGTTCAAGCAATAAACCATGCCCAGTTTGCTGACGACACCATTCTCTTAGGCAGTGCTTCTCCTCAGATAGCTGCAAGATTTAAAGCCACTTTAGACCTCTTTCTCAGGACCTCTGGGGGCAAAACCAATGATCACAAATGCAATTTCTACACCTAGAACTGTCGCCCTGCCACGACTAGACTCATTGCAGCCATTCTTACCTTCAAGCCCTGCACGAATTGGACCTCCTTTAAATATCTGGGCACTCCTATCTCTCTCAAGTACCCCCCATCCACTTTTTGGACTCCTATACTTGATAAATTCAAAGCAAGAATTAACTCATGGGGAACCCGCTGGTTGAACCTGGCTGGGAAAGTTACCTTGATTAAATCTGTTATGTCTTCTTTACCTGTTTTTTCTTCTGCCATAATGTTAGCCCCTGTCTCAATCCAAAACTCTTTTAGCAAAGAGATTAGAAAATTCTTGTGGGAAGGGTGAAAGATTAATAACAAAAAATTTCATTTGGTTAATTGGAAGACTGTCAAAGAAAAGAAAGAGCGGGGAGGGCTTGGAATTTGTGAGCCAGCATTAGTAAGTAAAGCGCTGGGGGCCAAGTTAGCCTAGAGGATTGTCTCTGGAAAGAAGGAATGGTGGAAGGAGTTTATAAGGAAGAAATACTCCAGAAGCTCCAGACAAAGATGCCTTGATAATCCTACCTCCAAAAAAGGAACAGCTATATGGGGAGTTATCTCCTCTTCAGCGGCTGTAATCACTGAAAACCTCTATTGGATCCCTGGCAATGGGAAAAGAATAAACCTTTGGACGGACAGCATAAATGGAGACAAGCCGCTTGGTAAAGTTCAGGGGATTGAGGCTATTCGAGAGTGACTGGAAAATATGGGCATCAAAAAGTTAAAGGACCTGGTGACTTGGAAGGACAATGGAGATTGGAAAAGCTGGAAGCAATTGAATCCTCCGGCCAACCTTAAAAGGGAGTACTCTCTTCTCCTCAATCATCTGCATGGGAAAGCTCCGGTCAGCACAAATGAAAAAGATCTCTGGGGATGGGGGAAAGCTGGCTCGTATTCAGTTAAGGCTGGGTATGAAAAACTCTCCCCCCCCATCTTCCCGGCTCACAGAAAATGGAAGACTATCTGGAACTCTGACGGCATCCCCAAACTAACTGCTTTTTTCTGGCTCTTAACCCATGGCAAGTTGCTAACAGCTGAAAACCTCAGAGTTAGGGGAATCACTGGCCCTTCTAGATGCACATTGTGTAAAAACGTTGAAGAAAGCTCCCATCATATTTTTCTAGAGTGTCGTTTTGCAGCGAAAGTTTGGGCCCAGGTCCTGGGAAACCAATGGAGACCAGCCATTCTCCCCAAATCTCTAGACGACCTCACTGATCATTGGGGACGCACCTTCCCTGGAAGATCCAAGAAGACTATGCGGAGAATTTGGAACCTAATTCCAATGAATATCTGTTGGTAGATTTGGTTAAATCGAAACAAAAGTATCTTTGAGGGCAAGAAAGCGGACAACAATAGAGCTGCCACTAAAGCCATCTCAATGATTGGGGACTCACTTGCTTCTAAAAAAGTCTATCTCCCTGCTCAAGAGCCACTATCTCTGTCTGAACTTCAATGGTGTAGCTTGTTTGTGAAGGGTAGCTTCCTTCAGTCCAAAAAAGAACGTCCTTACTCTGTTTGGGAAATCAGGAAAGATCTTGACACTTTTTCCAGGTGGTGGATGGAGCAAAAAAGTCATAGCATCTTCTTTGATGGGGCTTCCAAAGGGAATCCTGGGGTGGCAGGTGCGGGTGGGATACTATTTGATCCCGGAGGAAATAAAATTGCAGCCTTCTCGTGGGGATTAGGTAACAAAACCAACAATGAGGCAGAATGGTTAGCTCTCATTCTCTCATTAGAAATGGCCTCCAACTACAGCATAGACAATCTCAGAATCTATGGAGACTCCAGGCACGTCATTCAAATCATGTGAAGAGGGTATGCCTCGCCAGGCTCAAAAGCCAACAAATACATGCAAAGAATTAAAACCAATGCTATCCTCTCAAGGCATCCTTTTTCCACATCCGTCGAGAGAACAATAGGATGGCTGATATAGTGGCTAACCATGGAATTATGCTCGAAATCGGGTGCGTCAAGGATCACAATGGATTTTTGGGGTATCATTTCATCCCTTAAAAGTTTAATGCCTAGGATCATCATTTTCATAGTTGGTTTTATGGTTAGGGCCATGGTCATGAGGGATCACCCCTCCCCTTTCATAACCATAGGTTATATTTCCCCTCCCCCCTCCGATTCTTCACCCACACGCCTCCCCGATCGCTCCTCCATCTGTCACTTCGTCCTCCCCCTCATTGTCAGCTCCCACGGGGCTCTATTAACTCCCCCACCCGCCCTCTCTATTCCTCCCTCCATGATGGCTCGCCCTCCCCACTTGCCTGACGCTCTGAGTCGCCTCTCCCTCGGCGAGCTTGACACCCCTCCCCCCCGTCTCTTGCTGGCTCAGGCGTGTAACTTGGAAATAATGCAGTCCGTGATGGAAGCCATAGCTGCTCTGAGCAGAACGTTGGTGGACATTAAGTTTGCAGTTCGTAATACCTATGATGCGGTTTGCTCAGATATGCTCACAGCTCTCCTGCTAGGACTCCAGGATTGACGACCTGGAAAGAAATTTATTTGAATTAATGGGGAAAGTTGACAGGTTGCAGGAAGATATGGCCGTTTTTACTGGAGCAACTCAGGGGAGTTGGGTGCATGAAAACCCCACGGTCAACCAGGAAATTAATCAGGTTATGGTGGATGCTTCTTCTGCTCGGCCAAAGAAGTATGGCTAGGACACAGCACAGCCCAGGTTTCAAAAATTTTGTTCATTTTGGTCAATGCATTTTTGTATAATCCTTTGTAGACAGTTTGTCAAGGTTTATTCCAGCTCTATGCTAGATAGTTTCAGGAAAACAAAGCTCAGAGCATGTAATGTAATGCAAATAGAATATTTAGTGTTAGTATGCCCAGACATTTCTGCACTGTTAAAACTCCTTCTGAAAGTTTGTAATGAATAGCTGTGCACAGATTTTATAAATATAATCCTTTACTCTGTTACTGTTAAAAAAAAAAAAAAAGATCAAAACATAGGTGTTTTCAGTTGATGATACAGTGCTGAGGTGGGATGCCAGAAGAGAGGACAAAGGTAAACATGGGAAGATTGACCATTTATGGTTGGGACCATTCATAATTGTTAAGATTTTGGGCAATAATACTTTTGTTTTGCAGACTTTGAGTGGTGATGAACTTGCAGGTCCGGTAAATGGACGATTTCTAAAATTGTTTCATACATGTTAAGGTGACAGAGGTTTAGTGTATATATTCATTGTACATATCATTTCAGTTTAGCAGACTCTAGCCCAATAAGACAGAAATATGACTCTAGCAGATTTCAGAAGGCACAGGTCAAAGTGTTCTTAAAGTCTCACAGGGAGGACTTTATCCCCAATTGGAGCCAGATGTTATCTCTAGGGTTGTATCCTAGATTATTTTCATTTCTACCTAGTTACCATTCCTATTCCATCCTAGTTTTCCTTTATCATTTTATCAATTTTTCATTTTTCTTTATCCTAGGTCTTATCCTAAGTGATTTTTTATTAAATTTCTCAATATTAAAACAAAGGCAAGGCTGATGTTTCATATTAATTTTCAAAAAGGGTTTTATTTCTTACCTAGATGTTATTCCAAATGATGCTTATCATGCTTGAAAACATTGAAGTTATCCATTGTGATTATTTATGATCTGGCAGCATATATTAAAATGCAAAATGTAATAAAGTTGTCAGTGATGAGAAATGCATGATACGAATGGTAAAGTATTGTATTATGATTTTGATGTATCATGATTATTCATTAAGGTGTATTCATGCATTGTGTACTGTTCATGAATCGTGGCATCACATCTACACTCCAAATATCAAACAGTCATTTCACAAGTTATGCCTTCAGCGCCATCGAAATTATCAAACTTAATGGACAGAGTATTGGAATTAACCCTGTAATATTTTTGCTTGACCTTGTTCTGCTCTACATTGTATGAGTTTTAGGGTAAAAATGGAAGAAAGTTCACAAACCACAGCGAAGAAGAAACCTAGAGGGTTAATCTGTAGGATCGAGCCAGATAACATACAATGGATCACACAGTTTCCCAGGTCAGCTCAGCTAATGAAGGATGTAGGGTGGTTTGTTTTCTGTGAGAGACTTCATGGTTATAACCTGCAAGTAACTAAAGCTTTTATAAAAAAATACAAGGATGGAATGGTTGATTTTGAGGGTTTCAAAGTCATGGTTAATGAGCAATCAATTTCAAAATCCATCGGCGCTCCTGCACATGGAGAGAAGTGGTTTAAACAACAAGATTTTTTGGGTGATTTTGGTGAGTTCCTATTGCCAGGTTATGAGAAATTAAATTGGAAGAATGGCATACACATTAGCAAGGTTAAACCAAATTGGCAAATTCCTTTGGAAATGATTCAAAATTATATCACCTGTGAGGGGCGATATGATAGGGTTTTGAGATGCCATCTTCGGCTACTAATGCATCTCAGTGGAAGTGTGAAGCTAAATGTACCATATTATTTGTTGAAGAGTTTGTAGAGGATGATTTCCTCGGTTCAGAACCATCCTAAACATACGACCCGCCCCATTTTTCACTAGGGTCTGATTAAATTGCTGGTTGTTTCTCATTTGAGTGAGAGTGGGAAAAAATGGGACAATTTTCTCTTGGAATATGGGTTTTAAACACAGAAGCAAAAACATGCTAAGGGAAAAAAGCAAAAATCACAAGGTTCAGGCAAGTCAAAGCAAATAGAGCAGACCCAGCAAGTTACAGAGGAGGATAAGAAGCTAGCAGAGTAGTTTAAGGTTGTAGAAGAGTCTGATATGCAAAATATAATTGTAAAAAGTCCAAGTTTTGATGAAGGTGAACAGGTTAAAACCCTAGACACAAAGAATTTGGATTTGAAGCCAAGAACTAGGTTGAGAAGCAAGCTAGATGCAGAAATAAAGTTGATGCAGAACTCTGTGAAAGATAGTGAAATCATTGCTGTCAATGATTTTGATAATGAAAAGGATACACAGATACATGATGGACATTTTTCTGAAAATGAAAGCTTTGTAGATCTTCAAGGGAATATAGGCTATATACCTGAAGTATTTTGCATGAATAAACAGGCTCATTCTGAAAATGAAGATGCATCAAATTCAAAATCTATGCATATGGATGAGGTTTCAATGGATGTGGAAGAAATTGAAATAACTCCAGAATTGGATCAAGTTAAGAATACTGTACAGTCTTATAAGGAGTAATGCAAATACCTAAAAGACATAAATGAAAACCTGATGTTGGCCAACAAGAGGTTACGAGAAGATCTAGGACAGAAGGATGCTGATTACCAGAAGCTAGTTCTCACATCTAAAGATATATTAAAGAAAAAGAGGGCTATTTAGAGGTAGAATGATTAGATGAAGATCCAGATCAGGGAGTTCCAGAGTCAAGAGGAAAATAAAGATGCTGAGTACATTAGGTTACGAAAGAGGTCCCAGGTTCTTAATGACTTAGTTGTCCTGGCAGAGTCTTCTAGAAGTATTTAGTTTGTTGATAAACTAAGATATTTTAGTTGATGATTCGATAGTATTGTTTTTATTTTGTATACAGTTGTCTAGTCTAAGAGTTTGAAATTGAAGAAACCGTACTATTTTTGAAGAGCTCGATCCATGAAAATAGGATCTTGAAACCACTTCAAACTTTAAACAATTTTGTATATATATCATACAGTGATGAAGTAGTAGGGGTTGGAATCTATGATGGAGGTCAGACTTTGAACTGCATTGGCAGGCATGTATATGGTTTTATTTCATGTTGATAAGAAATAGTTGTTTTTTGAAATAATTGTGATATGTGAGCCTTTCTGTTTTAATATATACAGTACATGTTATCATCCTTTTGTCTATGTATGGTATTAATATTCCATACCATGATTCTTTTGATCAATATGAAACTATTTTGTTTTAATGTTTTGAAAACGGAACCTAGATCATTATATTCACAAAGTCATGCTTCATAGCTACGTATTGTCAATATCCATGATACTAAAACACTGATATACTCCGTGTTGTTTAATAATTTGAGTATGCTTGACTTCTGTTATATATCCACATACTACCAAGTAGATTCCATAGAGTCATTTTCCAATCAACCTCTTTTTACTACTAAGATTTCCCTAAGCTTGAACCCCCAGTAGTCTAGGTTCAACTTTAGCGATAACACAAACTATGTTTAAACCTGTGTCAGTAAACAATAAATATCGTGATTATGATTGATGTGTGTGATTTAGTATTGTTAGTGTACTTACGCGAGGTATGTAAGCAATAGCTATGCTTACATAACTCACCTACATATTTATAAATTGCGTGAAATAACACTGAACTATAACGATTAGGCATTAATTACATTATTACCACTTATCTACCCAAGAGGTTAAATTAATACATCAAGTTAGTAATTTAATGATTAAAATAATGGAATAAGTCGAATGAGTAAATTAATGTTAATTATTGTCGATTAATGTTAATAATGTTGTTTAATGTTAATTATTGTTGATTAATGTTATTAATATTTATTAATGTTAATTATTGTTGATTAATGTTAATAATGTTGATTAATGTTAATTATTGTCGATTAATGTCAGTAATGTTGATTAATGTTAATATTTTTTACTAATGTTAATAAGTGTAAATGGCATAAGCTAGTTTAATTACCTCGTTATCATAGGTTAATGGTGTTAACTGGATTCCTCGTTATCATAGGTTAATAATATTACTTAAAAATATTATTAACTGGATTCCTTAAATTAACTATGTGTTAATACTATCAATTAATATTAATGAGACTATTATTATCTTAAGTAATAATTGTTAAATAATTTAAAAATAAACTAAGGTATAATATGGTACTAGGTGAATGAGTTTAATTAAGTCTTAGATAATAGTATTTAACTAATATAATAATATATTGATCAAATTCAAGTGTAAATATTAGTGATTATGTCGGGAATGAAGGTCGATTGAGATGTAGATACTTATTCACCGGACTTTAAAATAACTTTTACTAATAAGAATGTGATAAAGTAAGTTTTGGAGTTAATTAAACAAATTGTAAATTAAATTGTGAATTATTAAATAAAATATTATATTCTGAAATAAGGAAGGAATATTAAAATAATGGAAGTTAATGTTTTGATTCAAAGGTTAAGGGCTCCAGGCTTGACATGGGGGTTAAAAAAATTAAGTTGGATATAGGGATATTAATGCCAGGGGTAGAGTCGACAAAGATGGGGATAAGGTCAAGAAGACTATGGGGGAAAAGGGATCTTCAACTTTGGAATATTTTGGGAATTTTAGCAAAGATAGAAATTACAGAGCAATAAAGAAGGGTGTTCTTGTTGGATAATTTGCAGAAGGATAGAACTGGTTGGCTTGTACTCGGCTTGGGCTTGGGGGTCCAAAGGGGCACCTTTGGAGCTGGGTGGTCGGCGAGACCTCGTAGTTGGCAGGGTGGCATACCAGATTGTCTAGTCGGTTGAGTTTCAAGGGTTTGAGAAGGATTTTGGTTGCAGGACATACAATAGGGGAAAAGGAGCAATAAAAAGGGGTCTACTATCTATTTTCAGGTATTTTTCCTACATGTATAATGACCTATTTCTAACTTTGTCGATATTCAATATTTCATGTTATAATGGAAATTCAATTTAGAGTAAATTAATGCATATATATATATGTTGTTACACCTGCACAAATAGTAAATGTTAGAACAATTAAATAGCACTTATGGATATTTCAACCTGTAAATGTAAATAGTACATTTATTTTACATGCATGAAAGTTTAAACAAAAACTAGATAACAAAACAAAAATTGAGACAGTAGGTAAACAAAGAGAAAAGTTAGAATTTTAGTATAAACGTGAGGTAAACTAGGATTCGGGTCCTACAATATTCTGTGACTTTTCTACAAATGTGTGAGTATCAGTGTTTCAAAAATGCATCTTTGAATGAAAAAGTGTGAATACTAGTGTTTCAAAAGTATGAATAATTTATTATGATAGTGTCGATTTGAATTTTGAAACTGTGAAATTTTATTGTAAAGTTGTGACTTTTTATTCCACAAATATCAATGTTTAATTTATGGAAATGCATATTTATATTTTGATATTGTGACTTTCATATCTAGATGTGGATATATGTAATTCCAACAGTATTGTAAAATATTTTATTTATGTTTGTAAACGCATAGATACTATGAAACACATTTCTAAATATATCAATCCCAGAGAAAAGGAAAAAATAATAATATATATCCATTGCAATGATGAACTATACATTTTCATAAATATTTAAAGTGTTATATAATAAGGATGGATGCCATCACTACCATTGTGAGAAAATTATATGTATACACATGTACAAGATGAGGACTATGATTTCATTCACCTACCAACAATGGCACCTTATATGGGAACACTACAACTAGATTACTATGGAAATGTTAGCAATCCTCACATTTTGGTGTAGGAGAGAAGATATAAATTAAACTTTAAGAGTTTAATTGAAGTGATCAATTAAAAATCCCAACTACTAATTTATAAGTTCTCCCATGATAGAACACATTAAACAATGATCGATCTGTAAGTTATTTTTTCAAATAAAGTCTCATTTATCAACATCACTATCATTCTCACCATTTTATTCTACATGTTATTTTTATTCCTTAATCGATGAAAATCCATTTTCAGTTATTCTCACTTTATGTCCATTCCATTGTGGTTTTGGTCATAATGTTGAGGTGGCACTACTCACATTGATGGACATTGTTCCCTTTGTTCCATTAACCTAGTATTATCCTTTTTGGAAACATTTTCCATACAAATGTTTGATATATTTGTATGTTATATTGTACTTACACCTTTAAAGATATAAATAGGTATCACTCAACATTAGCATTTAAGTATTGATACGAATTTTTTTTCCTACCCATCCATATTGTATAATTTGGATATGGTGATTGTACTATGATTATTTCACCCTATATAACATAGCCCCTATAAGAGAATTCATCTATAATATTTTTGCATACAATTGATCTCCAACAATAGCTCATTGCATTTGTAAGTTGATTTTATTCATCCCATGTTCACTTTAATTTTTAGGGAGCCAATCCAGCAACAATCAAGCCAACATGACTCATTACATACAATAATAAATCAAATGTGGAAAGACATTCACTAATTTTTCAATCCAATTGAATGAAGGGGGGTAAACCATCATGTACAATTTACATTGACCATTATGCAAATCCCTAAATATATGGGTATCCTTATCTACAAAAATAGTACATCAAATATTTGTCACTTGGTTTTGGGACCGAAAAAATTCTCCTTTGAGTCCATGCTTGATAATGTTCATGTTAAATCCTCGAAACATCTCAATCTCTCTCAAAAATATGTAATTGAAGCCTACCAAACCTCACAACATAAAATACTAATGTGATTTGACTTGGTTTCACTCTCCACCTCATGTAATGCAATGATGCAATTTGAAGACATTTGATCTCTAATGAGTCTCTAGGTTAAAAAATGAATTTATATAATCCATTAATGTACCTCTTTAAGGTTTACTGCCTACCAGATCCATAAAGTTACATTTCCACTACAGTAGTAGTTCAACATACCAACGAGTAGGCCAATGTTTGTTTATAATGGTATACGTGGTTGCATTATCAAGATGATGGTTAAAGTCTAAAACTGTGATCTAGTTTATTTCAAGAACAAAATCGAGATAGAAGTAACAAGTGAAATATTATTAAGGGTGAAAAAATCTTAAGCATAGGGGAGTGATCCTTTACTTTACTCGTAGAATGTTAGATTAAGATGCGTTTGATAAATGGTGCTTGTTGAAATGGGAATCAAAATGGGTGTCATTAAACTCTTATTGGGGATTGAAGTTTAAATATGTTTGTTTGTTTTTTTAATTCTCAGCCATTAACAAGGAAAGTGTTACATTATGGTAAATCGAATATTGTTTGTACTCTAGCTTATGTGTAGTCATGGAGAGGATATCTTAATATAGAAGACTGAGGAAAAGCTATGTACCCTTTGTGTCTTCAGTTCCCTTCTCTTCCAACACACCTACAACCTTTTGTGGACTTGTTTTCAAATAGGTTTGGCAAAGTGTTTGTAATATCCCAAAATTTTGACTATGATTATTTTATATATTGGGCGTAAGCCCCGATGCACATGATTTATTTTGATTATATAGATACTCGACGTAAGCCCCAATGCACATGTTTTACTTTTGTTACATATACTGGGCGTAAGTGCCAATGCACATGGTTTACTTTTGTTATATATATATTGGGCATGGGCCTTGATGGATACAGATTATTTTTCTGTACTGGGCATAAGCCCCGATGTACTTGGTTGATGTTTATTATGTGTTGGGTACAAACCCTAATGTACTGAGATGAATTTTGTTATGTAATGTGAAGAAGTTCTGGTATACATGATTGACTTCTATGATGTGTTGGGCGTAAGCCTTGGAGCACATGGGTTACAAGACTACATCTTGAGCATAAGATCTGGAGCACATAGGTAAACCCAGCAGATAAATGATTTAGTGTTGGGAATAAGCCCTAGAGCACTCCAACATGATGTCGAGCATAATCTTTGGAGCATCGGATCTTTGGCCATTGTATCCCTAGGTGTATCTTACAAATGCATCCTAGTACTAGCATTGAGCAAAAGGACCTGGAATTGCACTAGTGTAATGCCCATTTGAGAGTGTTGAGCATAAGCTCTGAATAACACTAAGGGGTTACCTTACTTAAAGGTGTTGAGTTGGGAAGACTCTGAATATCACCAACATTCATCATACTTGTTCAAATGATTAATTGAATCACTATTTATCTCTCATCAAGGACTGAAAAATACTGCCATGAATACGAGGTAATCCAACATGCAAGGGAATCTAGGGACACCTATCTTAGTTGACGGACCAAACCCCACATGAGTTATTGGTAAAGAATTAATATAAACTAAGGAAGCATCGAATAAACAATATGCTATATGACGCATGAATAATAAAAGAGGAATAAATTAAATAAGTAAGTCTTTATACACATATGAAAATCTATATATGTGAAGTTATTTTGAATCAATAAAGATAAATGATTTTAAGTAAAGTGTACATACACATATGAAAATAATATATATATATATGAAATAATTGCAAAGAAATAAAAGATAAACAAAAGTTAATAAGTAAATTCTCTCTCTCTCTCTCTCTCTCTCTCTCTCTCTCTCTATATGTATATATATATATATATTAAATTAACAAATTAAATAAATTGAAATTATTTTTCTAAACTTAAATATAAACAAATTAAAGAGTTCAAGTTATTAGGAAAAATTATAATATTCTAAATAAATTACCTATAATTCAAACTAGGAGTTGAATTCAAGAAAGTATTAAAATATTGATTTTAACTAAAGATAACAAAACTACCCATTCCACAGGAACCTATATAAAGGCAATAGCCAAGAGAGGGCACATCATCTGATTATTATTTATGTATGGGATTGGAGAGAATTCCGAGCCTTGTACTTAGAAGATACAGAGATTAGCTCCAAGATACCAGCAGCCATATCCTTAGGTGTTCTAGATTTTCTTGCATGTTGGAACCAACTCAGGGGTGATCCGATTAAGAACCAGGAAATGGGTCTGGTTCAAAGGTTGGGGGTAACGTGGAATTTGTGAGGTTATCCGGTTACCACTCCATAGGTCAAAAATAGAGTATTTCCTATTAATTTTTGTTTGAAGTGTGCAGGGTTATAAAGCTATTACAAGCAATGTAACTTCAGGTAAGAGGTTTACCCTTTTCCTTATATCAGTTTTGTTTATTTTCTTAAATAGGTTTACAGAATGAATTGTATAGTTAATAAGATTTCCATTGAAAGATGCAAATTGTACTTCATGAACTTTAATTAGATTTTCTATTTCTGTTGGTCCGTTGACAAAATTATTTAGTCATGGTACCCTGGGTTTTACTTAAAGAGATTTTATAGATAGGTTATCCTTTAAAAGTTTCTCTTAAAATTTTAGGTTAAACCTAGGGTAGATCTCTTTCCCTTTTATAAACTAGAACATACACTTATCAGACTTTTTCGAAACTTCAAACCCCTACTTTTCAAACTCTACATTTAAACTACAAGAAATCAAATCTATGATTACACCTCTCATAAAGTTTATTGTAAATTATTTTCCAAAAATCATAAACAGAGTTAAAAGTAAACATCATAAACATCAAACACAGAATCCTAACACAGGAATCATAGATATTAGATTTCTACAACATCATTTAAAATAAACACGAAAGCTACATACAAGACTGAGATCACGCTCATAGCGTCGAGTAATCATATCCTACAATTTAAAAGTAAAACTACAAATTGATTTCCAGATCCATCCAAATATTATAAAAGAGCCAACTAATTATTCATCAACATAGTCACCACAAAATTATCAAACAAGATCATCATTTAAACTTTAAACAGGGCCTTGCCCATAAATTTCATTAAGAAACCAAAATGTTGAACAACAGAGTCATCACATTAAATAAAATAAATGTAGACAACATTTAAAAGATACAATCTCGGTGGAGTTTAACTCCCTTTCAAAACACAGAGAACCCGGGAAGTATTAATTACAGCTTCAAACTCACATAGCAATCAAAACATAGATACACAGTAATCCTTGTATTTTCTTATCAAGCGTTTTACATTATTCATACCTGAGTCAAACAAAGGCGTATAGCCTAAAGCTAATGCTTCCAAATAAAGTGAATCTGTTTACAAAACATTCACTACTACGCCCAGAGGGCCTCTCATTAGATAACATTACCCCGAGGCCAAAAGACAACATTTCAACAGAACCCACAATCAAATAGATAGGGTGCGCTACAACTCCTTGTCACTCCACAACACAGCTAGGCACCAGCCACACCCACTACCCATAAATCAAAGAAAGACCCACTCATCACAGACATCTCACAAACCAAGGTGTTCCATGGAAACCTGAGTCTTACCAAGGCCACTAGCTCGCGTTTTCCATTTTCTGCATGTTCAAACCCAGCCTTATCACGCTCCAGTAATCCTGTGTGAAACCCTCCTGACAACAAACAATAAACAACAAGTTAAATATGCAAAAAAACCAAGATTTATGACTTCTACGAATTACAAATGAAACATATGATTATAGGAAGCTTACCTTGCTCACTTCATGACTACTCCACAACAATTCTCTGCTACAGAGAGCATGCGCAGACCAAGAGTGAAGCTCGGGACATGCGCATGCCTTCCCTCCAAGACACAGAAGGGAGGAGAGCTCAAGCTCTCCCTTCTAAGTGCCAAAACAATAACATACATTTTCGGAAGGGTTTAGGGTGTTTTACCATATTTCCATCATGGAGCATGCCTTAGGGCCTTCACATGATTGCATTAAAAGCTTCAACCACCTCCACTATGTTTTCAATTCTTTACCCTCCTCTCTATAGTTGGAGCGCAATTCTTTAACTCTTACCCATCCATATATAATTCCCATGGACCTTAGCATTGGTTAGAATCCCTTTGTATTACTTAGGTCTATACCTAGGCACCTGCAAATACAACGTTACAAATGTTTTATCTCTTTAAGAAGCTAAGTGAGCCCAGGTCCCATAAGAACCCTTCATCCGAACCAGGGAGTTAAAATACTCTCCAATAAATCCAGTTACAATGAAACCATAAATAAACATAGCTATCATAAAAATTTCACAAATAATACAAGTTATACATCAAGACCAGCATATAATCATCGTAATAGAGTAGAGTAAATAACATTAGCAGAGTGACAGTTTTACCATACATTCAGCAGGGTTACGAATACCATATGACAGTTAAACATTGAATTTATCATAATTGAAAATACAAGTTAACGGAAAAGTAATTTATTATCAATCTCAACATTATCTCACAGTGTTGAAGTTAATTTTAATGAACCTTAGATCTTAATGAGATTAATACCCCATAATAATAATAATAAATTACTCGAGAGAAAATTGAGTTCGACATGCCCAAGACTCTAGACGTAACATTGCATAAAGCTAGAATATGATACGAACATGGAAAACCAAGGAATGAAAACATAAACAGAATTCGAGACATATTCAGGTCATTTCCCGACAACTAAAGATCAGGCTTTAAGCCACTTCCATACAAGAAACAAAACAATAGTTTCCCACCAAATAGAAATTTCAAAAGACCTAGTGCACGACCAAATGTGCCTGCACCAAATACCAACAAACCAACATTTAATAAAGGATCCAAGGCTTCCCCGCTACCAGTTAGTTGCTGGAAATGCCAAGGGCCCCGCTAATTCAGATATTGTCCCAACAAAACAGATGGGGTTTTACACAACTTACAAGAAAACCCAACGGTATGGGACATGGAAGGGACACCAAGAATCTATGTAGCACTCGATGGCCGACAAGAGGACCATTAGGCTACTATGGTCGAGATAGAAGGTAATGTTTCAAACAAAAAAATTTCAATTTTGATCGACCCCGGTGCTTGCCGAAGCTATGTTTCCCCCAAAATCGTCGACACATGTAAACTGAACCAAGAGAAACACGAGAAACCATGGCTGGTACAACTAGCCACTGGTACAAAAAGGAAAGTCTCAGAACTAGTAAAAGAATGCGAGATAGATATGAACGGTTTTCTGACTAAGGTAGATTTAAATATCTTACCTTTAGGATCGTATGACGTACTTATAGGCATGGACTAGTTGGAACAGTACCATGTCATGCTAGACTGTTTCAACAAGTCAATCTTATGGATGGACAACTAGGGGAATCAAAGAAAGATTCAGGGCATACCCAAGAAGGTTTTTGTCAAACAGATATCCGCCTTACAAGAGAAGAAATGCATAAGGAAGGGTTGTAAACTTTTTGCAGTTAACATTCAAAACATAAAAGCCGATAGAGAACAGAAAATTGAATACTTTCTGGTTCTTGTAGATTTAAAAGATGTATTTCCCGAGGAAATGTCAAGACTACCACCCAAGCAAGACTTAGACTTTTCCATAGAACTAACACCCGGATCAGTATCAGCTTCAAAGGCCCCATACCGCATGAGCATACCAGAGTCAGTGGAGCTTAAACTACAGTTGCAAGAGTTGATAGAAAAAGGATACATCCGACCAAGTGTGTCTCCTTGGGGGGCACCGACACTCTTCGTAAAGAAGAAATACTGGATGATGTGAATGTGCATCGACTACCGGCAGCTCAATAAGTTGACCATGAAGAACCGATACCCACTTCTTAGGATATATGATTTGTTTGATCAAGTCGGAGGAGCGAGGATCTTTTCGAAGATCAACTTGTGATCCAGATATCACCAGGTAAGGATCTGTGATGAAGACATCAGTAAGATCGCCTTTCGAACTCGATACGGCCATTATGAGTTTGTGGTGATGCCTTTCGGATAGATTACCGCCTTTCGAACCCTAAACTTATTGTTAATCATTGTTGGCTGCTTTACTGGGCAGACCCGGGTTTTAATGAAGCGCAGCAACAAAACCCCTTGGCGCACTGGCCCTCTCGGCAACGAGCTGCGCGGCAGCTCGAGGTCTCACCCGAAGTGGCTATGGGGGGGTTAAGGAATCAGGTTTCCTTAACCTGGGTGACGCGGAGATAGCTCTTCCTTTAATGGTTCCTGCGAAATCGGCGGTCGGACCTTCCCGCAGGCCGCTCGGCGCAGCTGCGTGGATTCCTTCCTTGGCAGGCCTACTGCGCAGTTTCTCCTCTCTAACGCAGCAGACAACTATCCCTTGCGTCGACGCGCTAAATACTTCCTCGCCCTTCACATCCAGCGCAGTAACGCAGTCTGCTCTCGCAGCAACGACCGCGCGTTACTACTTCTTTAGTACTTAAAACACTTATAGCTATCAAGGGATCTTTCCAACTCACTCAAACAGTCACAAAGATAAGACAGGAGTCTTGCATACACAAATAATGAACTCTAAATAGTTATCATTCACGCAAACATTATAACAAGAAGATATAAGTGAGCTCATCTCCTCGAGGAAAACCACGTCCACGGGAGTGTTATATTAACCAGAAAATGATAGAGTTATACAATATGCTGCGCACACAGCTGCAGCCTTAGATCTTTCCAGGAAACTCCACGCACACAGCTGGGAGCCCTTCTCTCAATCTAGTCTCCTCTCTATGGAGATTACAAAGGCGCAGACGTCACACAGACTGTCTGGCAACTCAGGGATTAGCTCCTCGGCTATCCGATTTCCTCTCTAGTTCTACACTCTGGGTAGAAAATACAGAAGGATAATCAACACATGATCTATCCTTTAGACTGGCTATCTAACAGTCTAACATCTAGCTCTCTCTAACTCTCTAACCCAACATCTATCCATTACAATTATTCATATATATAGGTGGCCATGACGGTCACACCTTTACAAAACTGTGGGCCTTTCCCAACAGTGATTCCCAAAAACCCTAACCACGCACATGGCTAGGTGTACTGTAGGCGCCGCTTGCAGTCACGTCGCCGCTTCCTGCAGGCTCGATGAATTCCGACGCAGATTGTGGGTATGGGCGATCGTCCTTCGCCTTCAATGCTCTAGTCCGTTGCTCCTCCTTGATCCGAGCAACCATAACTTCTGTACTTGAGCCTTTAAATGAGGGTAGCTGAGCCCTCTACTCCATCGCCTTATTTATTATGGTAGCTGAGCCACCTTCATTCTTCGATGATGTGCGTGCGAGCTCCGCAATTTCCGGTCCGTGATCTGCGCTGAGATCATCCATCTGGCACCGTACTGCGCACCGTCTCCTTCTTACCCAAAACTTAGTGCTTGTCCCGAAATTAGCACTTTCCTTCCATACTCGTGCTTTTTCCCAAAATTCGCAGCTTTTACTATAGCTGCGACCTTGGCCCCAACAGGCCCCCAACACTCACTTGTGGCTCGCCCTCGAGCCACTCGCACTAGCGCGTGGTCGTTTGATTTGCGCATCTGCTTTTGCTTGAATCTCCGCGAATGTTTTCTGCCACTTTGCAATAGCGGAGTCCAATTCCTCAATACACTGATCAGCTGTTTGCACTGTTTCTGCGGTCGCTTCGCCTTTAGTGAGTGTATCAATGATCTCCTGAGACTCGGCAATCTCTTTGATTTTTGTCTCAACCTGGCCAACGATTTCAGCATACTCATCCATGAATGGCTGAATGCTGTTGGTGAGCTTCTCATCTTCAGTTCTGAGCTTGTGCAGTTGCTGCTGCATTTTGCGCACTTCGCCCATTTTCTTCATTTTTGGTAGGCCTGTTAGGGCCTTAGCTTCTTCATTGAGAACAGTGAGAGACTGTTCTGCAGCGTGCACCTATTCTGACAGTCCCACTTTAAAAGGGAGGTTCACAAGCTCTGACCAAGCTTCCATAGCCTGGTCCATCAGGTTCTTGGCTTCCTGTACTCGATCTTTCATCCGTGTGGAAGCTCTGCTCAGTGCTTCAAATTGTACCTGCGCATCATCCGTAAGATGCGCAGCAACGCGAGCTTCTAGCTCAGCAATCTGGGTTCTATGGCCTTCTGCCATAGCAGCTATTTCTTGCTCCAGGGTTTTCGCCCTTTCGCCAATAATTTGAACTTTTGCAACCAGAGGGAGGTCTGGTTGAATCTCGCAAGCCGGAAGTTCCTGGGCAATCTCTTCTATTGCGTTTCTGATGCCGGTGTCTTGCGCCTCATAGAGTGCAAGCTTCGCAGAGATATTCTTATTACTTTCTTTCAGCTCTATCTCCTGCGATTGCAGTCGTTGGTTTGCCTGGAAAGTAGAGAGCTCTCTAGCTCTCAACTCAAGAGAAACTTTCTCCTGTACAAGCTGTAAAGTCTCTATAGGAATTATAGACAAATTAATTTCTACAGGTCCAACTGTGCTTACCTGTAGTTCAGCTAGAGGATCTGGAAGTGTCATGCTGGTAGGCGGAATATGCACGACAGTGTGCCTTTCTGTGAGTTCTTCAACTCGCTCATCACTTGGAATTTCTTGTGGCGCCTGCGAAGTAGATGCTGGCGCATGGGTCTGCGCAATCCTTCCTGCGAGACCTTTCAATTCTACAAACTATAAGTCTAGAGCACTTCGGATGTGAGCATGCGTGTTCCTCATCTCACGAAATTGCTCTTTCAAGTATTTGTCGATCTCCGAGGGAATGGCCTCAGTGGGATGCGACACTTTCTGCTTCTTGGTGGCTGGTTCTGTTGAGCCTTCATCGCTTCTTTGCTCAGGGGCTTCCTTGCCCTTATCCTTCTCTTTCGCAGCGGCAGGTGGCATCGCAGATGCGATGTCGGCTGCTGCTCTCCATTCGTCCGACCATGACTTAATGGTTTCTTCGACATCTTCTGTGGTCATCCTGTAAAGACCTAGCGCCCAGTCACCTGGAATGTCGCAAGGCCGAAGGTAAAGTTGATGGATGTCGGCAGTAAAAGCCAACTTCCCTTCATACAATGTGGTTGTCTCCTCGCTCAGCCTTGGCATATCTTGTATGGTATCTTGGAGGAGATAGTAGTACTCACAAAAGACAGCGCGATTCATCTTGCGCTTCGCGGGATTAGGGGAATCCCAAAGGTTGATGTAGCGCATGCCGGCAACCTCTCCTGCGCGGCGCGGAAGGAACTGAGTATTCGGGGGCTCCTTCCACCCGACGAGAGCGCATAAAATTAAAAGCCACGAAAAATGGAATGATTGGGCTGCATTGTCCTGCACATTCAGGCAATCAGCCAAAAAAGAATTCAGCAGGAAGAGAGACCAGTTGTACTGTTCTCCCTCCGCAGCTGCGATAGCGAGCTCCACGACAGCTCCAGTAACTTCTTTTGGTCGGCACTTTGTGAGAAGTCTGCCTGCAAGCAGACTTCCTGTGAAGCGAAGTGCCTCATCTTCTACTGTCGTGAGGTCATAAGCCCGACCTCCTCTTGTCAAGTTATATTTCTGGACCAGCTTTGCAGCCAATTTTCGGTCCTTTTCCTTTCCCACAAAATGGATATTGGGATCCTTACCAACCTTAGATAGACCGGTGATACGGTGTATCAAATCAACATTTAGATCAATTGGCCTCCCGAGCCAAAGGTAACCTCCATGAACGCAGGATAGCAGTGTTTTAACGACTGCGTTCACTTCATTGCTACGCCCAAAGTGCGGTAGCTTCAACAAATTCAAGAGTCCAGGGCGCTCAAGATTTGCTGCAAATCCCTTCGGGATAAACTCGTCAACTTTTCTGGTGGGATTATGGACGATATCCAGATATCGGTCCAACTGGAACTGAGGATATGTCTTATAGTCTCCAAGGTTAAAATCAGAGAATTTAACCAATGGAATGTTTCCCAATAGTTGGCCTTCTACCCGCACACTAGCCGGTAGTGGCGGTAGCGGAATTGGATACTTTGCATTCTTCGGAATCTGTACATCCGGCGCATCATCTGGATGCGGCGGAATATAGTTCACCATAGACGCGAGCGGCTCTGGAACAGGTTCGTCCGGCTGCTGCTGAGATGCTCTTGTGCTTGGAGATGTTCTGGGATCAGTAGCACCAGGGTGTACGTAGGTCGAAGGCGTCACCGGAGTGGCCATGCCGAAATCTAAACCTCGGCGTAGAAATTGACGAACAACTTCTTCAGTCGATAAATTCTCCGTCGTGGACCAATGTAAATAACAAAACTCTGGATAGCAAATGGCGGGCCTGCGTAGGGTATGGATGCTGAAAACAAGGGGAAATACTCTGCACACTCGGCTCTGAAAACAATAATTTAGATCTTGAAACACAACTATGCAACTCGAGACAGTAACCCGAAAATGATACAAGTGTGAGGTATTTATAGCCAGCGGGGATAGTAAATGCGACCAAGTGGGGTAACGTAGCTATAGGCGGCTACAGATGAGTTGACAACACGCTATCCTCCTTGCCGTAGCGGTGCATTTAGTGTGATTGACGGGTTCTGACAGCCTTCCGGGAGAAGCTAATGCTTTCGGCGCCTGAATTAACTGCAAATCCTTCGGGGATTAAGCCGAATTCGTCAGAACGGCTAGACTTAAATAGCGGCCTTATCCTTCATTTATTCAAACGCGGCTACATAACTGCTTGAATTCAAAATTTCCGGCGGGTCATTTCAACTTAGGAAACTGTGCCTCTATGGGTCCACAACAAAACTTTTTCAAGCGGCAAATTATCAAAGGGAACTCCGCAAGAGCGATAGTTCGACGGTCCAAAAACAAAAGTTCGCCAGAGCGCACCGATAAGCGCTCTTTTAGCAATTTTTATTCAAGATGCGCGGATATTTCAAGGAACTGCGCAGGAAGCTGGAAACTGAGGGTGTGTCGCAGCTTCCGTGTAGACTGGATGCGATGTCTCTTTCAACTACACCGGACATCTGCACTCTTGAGCAATATATTATGTCGACAGGGCGGAGTGGCCGTCGCAATAAAGCTTAAGCTGACTCCCGTTTATCATTGTAGGTAGGAATTCTCCATCCAGCTTCGCAAGCTGAACTGCGCCTCCGTCTGTTATTTTTATTACCTGAAAAGGACCTAACCAATGCACGCGAAACTTGCCTGGAAACTTGATGAATTTACTATCATAAAGGAGTACCAAGTCTCCTTCTTCAAAGTGCGTATGCTTAATGTGCCTGTCGTGCCAAGCTTTCTGTCTTGCCTTCTGTACCTGTTGATGAAATCCGGCCAAAAGTCTGTCTTCTTCTAAGGCAAGCAGTTGCGAAAGTCTTTCATTCATAGTATCAGGATCTGCCATTTCTGTAATTTGCGCAATTCGGAGACTGGGAACAATGTATTCCATGGGCATAACTGCTTCTTGTCCATACACCAAGCTGAAAGGTGTGTGACCTGTTAGTTTCTTGCAAGTGGTTCTGTAATCCCATAATACAGCTGTGACTCTAAGGTCCCAATCATCTCTTTGTTGATTACAGATTTTCGTCAGGGCATTCTCAAGAATCTTATTGAATGCTTCCACCGTACCATTAGCTTGAGGATGGTAGGGTGTACTCTTATGGTGATTAATTTGAAATTCTTCAGTAAGGGCCTCTATAGTCTCATTGAGGAAATGTGTACCTTGATCACTCATGAGGATCACTGGGCATCCAAACCTAGTGATAATGTTCTCGAAAATGAACTGCGCGGTAGTAGCAGCGTCGCAGTTCTTAACTGGCTTCGCCTCAGCCCATCTGGTGAGGTATTCAGTAGCTGTAATGATATATCTTGCGCCAGTTCTTTTTCCTGGTGGGTTAATAGGTCCTACAAAGTCAATGGCCCATTTATCAAAAGCACGCAGTGTGATCTGGGGTCTTAGCGGCATTTCATCTCTCCGTGAGGGTTTTCCTGTGCGCTGGCACACATCGCAACATTTACAGAATTCCTTAGTGTCCTTGTGCAATGTCGGCCACCAAAGACCTGCGGCTAATATCTTTTGCGTAGTCGGCTTTCCTGCGAAATGGCCTCCTGCGGTACCTGAATGCGCTTCTGCGATGATAGAGCTCTTTTCATGTGGTAAGATACATATGCGCAAAATTTCGTCAGGGCCCAACTTATAAAGCTGGCCTGCTATCAAAGTGAAGTCTGCGGCTCTAACAACAAGTTGCTTTTTCTGCTGGATTGTAAGCTCAGCCGGCGCTTGTCCGGTAGTGAGAAACTCAAGAATATCAGAATAATATTCGTCTGCTGCTTGGATAGAAAACAACTGTGCGTCAGGCAGATTGTCCTCCAGACTCGTAGGTTCCTCTCCTGACTCTATTCTGGATAGATGGTCAGGCCCTGCATTTAGTCTGCCTGGCTTTACAATAACCTCAAAATCATACTCTTGAAAGAGCAGTAGCCATCTGCAAATTCTTCCTCCTAAAACTGGTTTATTGACCAAATATTTTAAGGCAGAATGGTCAGTATACATTTTAAAGTGAGCTCCTAACAGGTAGTGTCTGAATTTCTGTAGGGCATACACCATAGCTAATCCTTCCCTTTCTGTAGTGGTGTAATTCTTCTCAGCTGTAGATAGCTTTCTGCTGGAGTAAGCAATTGGGTGGTCAATACTTCCTTCTCCAGACTGTGTAAGCACGATTCCTAATGCTATGGAAGAAGCATCAACATGAACATGAAAAGGTTTTCTCCAGTCCGGGAAAACTAGAATAGGCGCTGTGATCATCTTTTCTTTAAGTGTGTCCAAGCTCTGTTGGCATTCTTCTGTCCAGTGGAACTTCGAATCCTTCTTCAGCAATCTTTCCATAGGTGCGGTGATCCTTGCATATCCTTTGATGAATTTTCTGTAGTATCCTGTATGTCCCAATGTAGTGCGCAATTGCTTAACTGAGTTGGGCGCAGGTAAATTAGCAATGATGGCAACCTTCGCAGGATCCATCAGAAGTCCTTGTCTGCATACAATATGTC
The DNA here is from genome assembly GCA_027924585.1 of Larix kaempferi. NCBI lineage: Eukaryota > Viridiplantae > Streptophyta > Pinopsida > Pinales > Pinaceae > Larix > Larix kaempferi. The sequence continues at coordinate 10,244,336 of BSBM01000637.1, read as the reverse complement.
CCAACAAAATACCAAAGGGCGCACAAAATATACATTTTTTCAAGTTAAGGGAAATCTGATGCTGTCTACATTTTTCTAGCATCATGCGCAGATTCGCAATATGGTTCTTTAGTAAACCAAATACAGTCCAGTCATCAAAATAGACTTCTAAAAACTTGTGGATAAATTCTTTAAAAACAGCAACAACAACTCTAGAGAAGATAGCAGGTGCGTTTTTAAGACCAAAGGGCATTACCGTATACTGGAATGAGCCCCATTCAGTTGCAAAAGTAGTCTTGTGGCGGTCGTCCGGATGGATTCTGATCTGATGATATCCCGAGAAACCATCAGTGAAGGAGTAAGCCTCTTGTCCTCCAACATTATCAAGTACTTCATCTGTGAAAGGAGTGGGAAATGGATCGTGCGCTGATGCATCATTGAGTTTGCGCAAGTCGACGCAAATTCTTATTTCACCTTTCGTTTTCTTGTCTTGGACCACCATAGGACTAATCCAATCGCTTTCCTCTACTGGCTCAATAATTCCTGCTGCAAGCATCTTATCAATTTCTTCTTTGACTTTTTCTTTGTAGCGCGGGTTCAACCTGTATGGGCGCTGCTTTACTGGCTTGGCATCTGGTTTCAGAGGTATGCGCATCACTCCTAAGTCTCCTAGGATGCCTTTCATTTCTGTGAACTTGGTAGGAAAGATATCCTGGTAGTCACGTAATAAATCTGAAACATGCGCAACAGTTTCATCATCCCAATAATCTCCTATAGAAGCAAACTTTGGGTCAGCTTCTGTGCCAATGTTAACTTTCTTGAGCTTGACGTGTTCTGTGATGGCAGGGATATCAAGCTCAGGACCTTCAATATTGCGCGTCCCTTCTGATTCTGGGATATTGATGTTGCGAGGATCGTCCTCCTCATCTTCAGCGGTGAAGTTATAACATTCCAGGGCATGTTCTATCTGGACAGCCCAATCTGGTTGGGAATACTCTGTTACTGGATAGTGTTCAAATACCTTCTTTCTAATACACTTCAAAGCCTGATCGATGCTTGGATGTTCTGACTCAAAGCTGAAGGTAAGTTGAAAGCTTTCTATCATAAGAGCCCAAGTAAGAGTGCCTTTCCGCAATTCTGTTTCAGTATACCAATTCCTTGGAATTGTATCCAATGTGTGAATGAATTGGTGAACCCATTCATCTTCCGGAATATCTGACCATTGCTGAATACATGCTTCAATGTGTGACCTGGGGTCACTCTGTCCTTCATATTTGCGTAGCGCTTCGGCTGTGGTGTCCTGAAATCTGCGCAGTATCAATCTGCGACAGTCTTTCCATGTATGAATATTCTCCTTGTGCGCAATCCACCATCTTGCGGGTGTAGCGCGCAATGCTACATCCAGTGCCTGTATGCGCTGCGGTTCTGGAAGCTTTTGTTCATATTCCTCTATGAATTTAGTTACTTCGGTTAGACCATCAAAAGTTGGAGTGTCAGTTAATTCTGTGCCAATCCATCGAATGGATTTAGTTATCATGGCGCAACGTCTTGCAGAAACCTCATGTAGACGATTCTGCCAGTTTTCCAATCCTGCATCTGAGTCTGATGTGCACGAGCTATCACATTGCCAGCTGATATGGCCGTCTGCTGTGGGGTTGACATAGTCACTGTGGTTAGTGGTCATCTGGTACAAACTTTCCATGTGGCGCGCTTCCTCTTCTGCGCGAATGGGTTCTATATATCTTGGTCCTTGAATAGGATCAAGAGGTGCGATGACCCTGATCTGGTCATCCTCAAAGGTCATCTGTCTTTTCTTCAGGTTAATGACAACCAAATTATCAAATGCCCAGTCTATTCCTAACAGCGCTGGGTATGGTCTACTATCATCCATAATTTTGATTACTTCGAAATCTGCAGAGCTTCTTACTCCTTCAATATCAATAGGTACATTGGGTAATCTGCCCATTGGAGAGACTCGTTGCTGATTTGCGAGTCTTAGCTGGATAGGGGATCTTGTAAGCTGAGGGCTTCCCATCTGTTCCCATGTCTGCATAGTGAGAACATTGGCTTCGGAGCCCAAATCTAACATGACTTCATCCATTTCAAATGCTCCAATCTGCGCTGTGAGCCTCATTTCTTTTCCAGTTCTAATGTGACTCCTGATCTGGTGAACAGCACACTGCGGTGTGTTCGTCGAAGCAGAGTGTTGGCACTGATCCAACAGGTGTTGGAGTTCTAGAGTTGCCTTTTCATTGCGCAACAGTTTTAAACATTGTCGCAGGAACGCATGAACACTGCCTAGTGCATGCTCCTCATCGTCATCAGGCCTTCCAGCTGTAGTGGCTTGTTCTTGTACCAGGTTGTCTTGTCTTAGCACTTGCGATCTACTAATGTTCTGCGGAATTGTGGCAGAACTTGAAGTTCTCGGATCTGAGAAATACTCTTGAGCTTGCTTGAATGCTTCTTTTTGCTTCTGCAGGTTAAGTGGGGCTGGTTTAATGTTAGCGCGGCGCACCCATTGCGTCGCTTGCTTTCCCGTTCCCATCTCTTGCGCACCAGTGGTTGCTCCACTGCGTGTCACTATATTAACTGTAGGGTCTGGTTCTCTTTTTTCTGCTCCAATCAACTGGATATTCTGATTGACCTGTGGTGTCTTTGCTTGCATCTTAGCCTGTAACTGAGGGCATTCTTCAATGATATGGTCAGAAGATTTACAATACCTGCAGAGGGTTGTAGGATTTTGGCAATCCCTAGCAAAATGACCTTGTGTTCCGCAATTATAACAAGTGATCTGTCCTCTTCCGCGACCAAAATTTGTTGTGCGTCCGCGTCCTCTGTAATTTGCTGCTCGGGCGTCCTGAGTTTGGTCATAAGGTGGACCTGCTGTGGGTCCTTGTGTCTCTGCTTGTACCCTATAAACATCATGCTTTCTTTCTATCATAAGATCATATGCTCTACAATTGTTCTCATCATGACCTACTGATTTACAGAAATTACAATATAGATTCTTTGGGGTTTGCACATATTTCTGGAGTAAGTGACATTCTTGTGGTCTATGACCTCTAGTTCTACAGATTTCACACCAAGGCCCTTGTGCCTGTGGTAAAGGATTAGGTGCTCCAGTTGCAATATAGTCTATGAAAACGGGACAATGGTCCTTTGAATGACCTTGGGCTTTACATTTTGTACACCAAATTTCTTCCTTAATCTCCTTGCCTTTCTTAATATCATGCACTTGCAAGGTTAAGTTTGCTAATTGGTTCTGTAAATGCGCAACATCGTTGCTTGTTCCTGCAATTGGCGAAGCTTCTAGTTTCATAGCCATTTCTAGAGCTTGTTCCTGAGTATTGAGATTCTGTTGCATAAGAGGAAGTCTAATGTGTGGGAGCAGCGCAGCAATGAACCATTCTTTATGTTGCTGTGGTGCAAACTCGAAGCTTACTTGATCTATCAAGGCTTTGAACTTCTGGTCAAAGTCCCATACTGATTCTGTAGGTAACTGTTTGATGTCTTTGAGCTCTGTTATACACTGTGATTCTGATTTAGGTTTCTTAAATTCCCGAATCATAGCATTTCTTACCTCAGCAAGCGTCCTATTCTGTGCTGCTGAGTATTTCATGAACCAAGTCAAGGCTCTTTCTCTTAGTGTGGTTGCTAACTGAACCAGTTTAACAGCATCGTCATTAATTTGCTTAATTGTCCAAATGGCTTCACATAAGAACCAGTGCTGCTCAGGGTCTTCTATCCCTGTTCCTCTAAAAGTTGGTAGCTTCATGTCATCACCCATCCTTCTTGCGCGGGTTTGAGGTGGAGGTACTGCAGCAGTGCCTCCGGGATGGTTAAACAAAGGTGGTACAGAGGTGCTAGAAGTACCGTGTGGGCTACTAGAAGGTGTTACTGTAGGATTATACTGAGCTCCGTCTGGTTTTTGTGGTGTAAAGGGGTAATAAGGGATATGAGCACTCCCTTGTCTTTCTATATGGCTTGCTCTAGGGACTTGGCTATCGTCTGGGCTAGACTCAAAAGAATATTGGTCAAGGCCTACTTTATATCGTTTTCCACTACGAGTGCAACCAATAACTTCAGGATCACTATCAGAATCTACGGACATTACTTGTCTATGCTATTCATCAGAAGCAATACATAGCTTTCCTTTTTCATACAGAAGAATTTTAATCCATAAGTTCAGAGAATTTAAGAACTTACCTCTGTGTACTTGGAAGAAACTCCTCTCAGCTTCACTGAAACTCTTTCTTGTATCGACTGCAAATTCGGTAATGAAACCTTCCAGTAGACTATTCAACCAAAAGTCTACTGCGCGGGAAACAGAATTGTCGATCCGCTTCACAATACTGACTAGCTCGGGCGTCCACGTGACGGGTCGATCAACATGCAGCGTAGGTGTAGAATCTGCTAACTTGGCTATCCAAGCGTGTAACTCCAATGCAAACGTAACAAAGAAAATTTCGTAGAGGTCAGCATAAATATACTTCTGTAACCAGTCTTCTGTTTGAAACGTAAGGCTTCTATTTTCTTGTTCAGCAAACTCTTTAGCCTTTAAATCAAACCAATCTCCAATTTCTTTAGCTGTAGGATTCCAGTAGCACATTTGTTAACTGAGCAAGTCTCAGTGTAACAGAACCTTATGTCGTCGTCAGCAACAATCTCAGATGTCGCGTCAGTCTTACAGCAACAAGTCGCAAGGCAAAGGAATCATTTGTTGGCTTGCTCTATCTCGCGCGTCGCCAAAATAACAAGTCTCACAACAACAAGTCGCAAGGCAACGGAACCATTTGTTGGCTTGCTCTATCTCGTGCGTCGCCAAAATAACAAGTCTCACAACAACAAGTCGCAAGGCAACGGAACCATTTGTTGGCTTGCTCTATCTCGCGCGTCGCCAAAATAACAAGTCTCACAACAACAAGTCGCAAGGCAACGGAACCATTTGTTGGCTTGCTCTATCTCGCGTGTCGCCAAAATAACAAGTCTCACAACAACAAGTCGCAAGGCAACGGAACCATTTGTTGGCTGCTTTACTGGGCAGACCCGGGTTTTAATGAAGCGCAGCAACAAAACCCCTTGGCGCACTGGCCCTCTCGGCAACGAGCTGCGCGGCAGCTCGAGGTCTCACCCGAAGTGGCTATGGGGGGGTTAAGGAATCAGGTTTCCTTAACCTGGGTGACGCGGAGATAGCTCTTCCTTTAATGGTTCCTGCGAAATCGGCGGTCGGACCTTCCCGCAGGCCGCTCGGCGCAGCTGCGTGGATTCCTTCCTTGGCAGGCCTACTGCGCAGTTTCTCCTCTCTAACGCAGCAGACAACTATCCCTTGCGTCGACGCGCTAAATACTTCCTCGCCCTTCACATCCAGCGCAGTAACGCAGTCTGCTCTCGCAGCAGCGACCGCGCGTTACTACTTCTTTAGTACTTAAAACACTTATAGCTATCAAGGGATCTTTCCAACTCACTCAAACAGTCACAAAGATAAGACAGGAGTCTTGCATACACAAATAATGAACTCTAAATAGTTATCATTCACGCAAACATTATAACAAGAAGATATAAGTGAGCTCATCTCCTCGAGGAAAACCACGTCCACGGGAGTGTTATATTAACCAGAAAATGATAGAGTTATACAATATGCTGCGCACACAGCTGCAGCCTTAGATCTTTCCAGGAAACTCCACGCACACAGCTGGGAGCCCTTCTCTCAATCTAGTCTCCTCTCTATGGAGATTACAAAGGCGCAGACGTCACACAGACTGTCTGGCAACTCAGGGATTAGCTCCTCGGCTATCCGATTTCCTCTCTAGTTCTACACTCTGGGTAGAAAATACAGAAGGATAATCAACACATGATCTATCCTTTAGACTGGCTATCTAACAGTCTAACATCTAGCTCTCTCTAACTCTCTAACCCAACATCTATCCATTACAATTATTCATATATATAGGTGGCCATGACGGTCACACCTTTACAAAACTGTGGGCCTTTCCCAACAGTGATTCCCAAAAACCCTAACCACGCACATGGCTAGGTGTACTGTAGGCGCCGCTTGCAGTCACGTCGCCGCTTCCTGCAGGCTCCATGAATTCCGGCGCAGATTGTGGGTATGGGCGATCGTCCTTCGCCTTCAATGCTCTGGTCCATTGCTCCTCCTTGATCCGAGCAACCATAACTTCTGTACTTGAGCCTTTAAATGAGGGTAGCTGAGCCCTCTACTCCATCGCCTTATTTATTATGGTAGCTGAGCCACCTTCATTCTTCGATGACGTGCGTGCGAGCTCCGCAATTTCCGGTCCGTGATCTGCGCTGAGATCATCCATCTGGCACCGTACTGCGCACCATCTCCTTCTTACCCAAAACTTAGTGCTTGTCCCGAAATTAGCACTTTCCTTCCATACTCGTGCTTTTTCCCAAAATTCGCAGCTTTTACTATAGCTGCGACCTTGGCCCCAACAATCATGAACCAACCAATTTTATGTGTATAATGAACAATATCTTTAGTAATTATCTCGATAAGTTTGTACTAGTCTTTATTGATGACATACTGATTTACTCCAAAAGTAAGGAGGAACATGAGGAACATCTCCAAATTGTGTTACTAGTATTACAGGAACACAAACTTCATGCCAAGTTTAGCAAGTGTGATTTCTACAAACCACAAATATAGTATTTAGGTCACATAATTTCAGAGAAGGGAATAGCGGTCGACCCAGAAAATATTAAAGCCATCGAGGAATGGCTAACACCTACTTGTGTCACTGACATAAGGTCATTCTTATGATGAGTGGGTTACTATTGGAAGTTCATTGAAAACTTCTCATGGATTGCTTGTCCTATGAACGCCTTACAGAAAAAGGAAAACAAATTCGTTTGGGTGACCAAATGCGAAGAAAGCTTCCAGAAACTAAAACAAATTTTAACTAGCGCACCTATACTACAGATAGTTGATCCCGATGGGGATTTCGTTGTTTGCACGGATGTAAGAAAAGAAGGACTCGGTGGAGTCCTCATGCAGAATGACTTCGCAATATGCTACAAGTCAAGGAATTTAAAAGAACACGAATAGAACTACCCCACACATGATCTTGAAATAGCTTCCATCATCCATGCTTTAAAGATGGGGAGACACTACCTTATGGTGAAGAAGTTCCTGTTAAAAATGGAAAATATGAGTTTGAAGTACCTATTTGACCAACCTAACCTAAATGCTAGGAAATCCAGATGGTTGGCCTTCCTTAGCAAGTACCACTTTGAGTTGAAACACATAAAAGGGAAGGAGAACAAGATCATCAATGCCTTAAGCAACGAGATCATATGCTATATAAGGTAACCGTGAGTCCCCTTCCATTCAATCCGATGCAAGGAAGGAAATGTGACCAATCTACCGAGCTTATTGACAATCTCAGCCCCACTCAATTTGCTAAGAAATGCATGGATAAATAAAACTTGTGCATACATATTCATACTCAACAAGCATGGTGGAATTAAACACTATGTATGCACATAGTTTCATCATGCAATCATCATGTAAACAACAGTCATTAATTAAGACATTGCAGAACATGGAATTAACACAACTCAATTAATAAACACATCGGAATAACCATATTAACACACACACGGACTGGAATGCATCAGCATATTTCTTCCAGGCAGAATGATGAAACAGTCATACAATAATCAATCTCATTCTCATGCTATGCACAGGCTTCATGCCAACTAGTTGAGATAATCATTTCATTCAATTTACATGAATAATTAGACCTGCAGAACATAACACATAATGATCATACTTTAAACCACAGAGACTACTTATCTTTGATATGAAGTTGTCCAACAACCGGCTATGTGAGAGCAACGTTCCACCCAACCATAGATCTCTATCCATCCTGTATTCTTTCAGTTGAGAGATCACCCCCGAGCTGGGTTGTGTATCCACTAAGGAGGAACTAGATGGGCTCACTCATAGTCATGGTTTCACTCAAACAGTCATGCTAAGCCAACACACAGTTGGGTTTATCAAGCATAAAATAGGAAAAGGAGTAGGATGCTAAGCTAGTGAGCTCAACCACAGAGCTACAGACATCTCAAGCTAAACTCAAGCAATCCAATCCTTTGTTCAAACATCCACACTTGGATTTTCTCCCATTTCTGTCGACAAACAACTCAATCCCGTCATTGGATTTCTGGGCTATAAAAACTGGGTTTTCCAATGGATTTTGGGGTAGCTAATTCTCTCAAATTCGCCCCAAGGTTCATACCTATGGATCCCCCATTGGATTTCACTATCAAATACCAATTTGGGGCATTTATGGCTCTTCAAAACGCGGGTTCTTTCACAGTTGCGATTTCTGGTTTTTCTCACTGCTGGGAATTCATTTGTGGATGAAAATTGATGCTAGTTTTTTTCACAATGGGATGGGAATGAGGAAGAAGCGATCCCCATGAGCTAGAGTGACTTGTGGTACAAGAAAACAGAGCCCATACTCTACCATACGAATTTCTGGGCTGCCCATGCTCCAGTGAAGCCATGGACTGAAATCTTCAACTACTTCCTTACAATAGAAATAGATGTCATCAAGGAAAGTCAAATGAGTTCTCAAAATGACATTTGGCATCATATTGTTCATCCTCACAGCCCCCTCACCACTCCCTAGTGGATACACATGTCCCCTTCTCATTCGTTGCTTCCATATCTAGTTTTGGTATTTTATTACATGATGTTTATTTACATCATTTTTACAATGTTTCATGGCTAAATAGCACATGGGTAACATAATATCTAATACTTGCACTTTTTAAATAAAATTTGAGCTTCCAGTAGTGGGGCCTTGGCCTTGAGCTCCACGCTAGGAAAACATACATCACATGTATACAATATTTACATTAAAAGATAATATATCCTAAGGATCAAAATGGGGTATTACAACAGTGGAGACATTAGGTCCAACATTCTAACAGAGTTTCATCAGAAACCCTACTCGGGACATCCGGGATATCAAAATATGATATCGGTAGTAAATAAGTACTTCTTCTGGTCTAAGTTAAAGGACAACATAGCATTATTCATCTCCAAATGCCAGGAGTGCCAACTGGTCAAAGCAAAACACCAACACCCTTAAGGGTTGCTACAACCACTACCCATTCCGGAATAGAAATGGGAGGTTATCAATATGGATTTCATTATAGGATTTCCAAAGAGAAAGAAACATAATGATTCCATTTTTGTGGTGGTCGACAAGTTATCCAAAGCAGCACACTTTATACCAGTGAAGTCTATGTACAAGGTCGTCCACATTGCGGATATTTTCCTAAAATAAATATTCTAATTGCATGTGATACCCAAGGTAGTCATCTCGGATAGAGACACAAAATTCACCAGTAATTTCTAGAGATCCTTATTCTCCAATTTGGAGACACAGTTAAAATTCAGTACATCTTACCATCCGCATACAGATGGATAGACAGAGTGAGAAAACCAAATCTTAGAGGATATGCTTAGAATGTACGTAATGAAGAATCCCACAAAGTGGGAGGACTACTTCCACCTCGCAGAGTTTGCATACAACAACGGGTACCAAAAGAGGCTAAGATGAGTTCCTTCGAGGTACTCTATGGAAGAAAGTGTAGGACACAGGTGACTTGGGATAGCCTGGTGTTAGTTTTTCATAATTTACTTCAATCTGATATAGGATCTTAACTGAGAGAACAACATATACAACATATCTACAGCATATCAATCATGGACACAATAATGCAAGCACACAAGAGATACAGAGTTTCACCGGGGAAAACCAAGAAGGTGAAAAACCCCGCAACTTCCTCAGAGATAGATAGATCCATGATACAAAAACCAAGCATAAGAGATATACTCCTAGCAGCAGCTTCTCCTCCTCCAATAGTGAGCCACTCTCCAATGAGTGTATGAGTGAGAAAATGAATGATCAAATAGAGTGCCTCCTGCACTCTATTTATACTTGACTTGACTTGCCTAATAACCTTCACTAGGTCGGCCTTAACTTAACCACATAACATAATGCTGACAGGGCCGACCCCCAATAGGGTGGTTTAATAACCCTTTAACCCACATGTCTTATACAGGTCCGACCCCAACAAGGTGGTCTAATAACCCATCAAGTATAAGTTACGACACTTACAATATAAATGACGACACTTCCATATAGAGGAATAATAACATCTCTATAGGAATACAAACACTTCCGTATAGAGGAATACAATACACATATATGAAATACATTCCAAAGTTACAAATACATCAACACTCCTTCTTCACTAGGAAGGTATTTCTCGACATAGATCTGCTAGCACAAGTCTTCTTCTCTGGATCATCGTCATCGAATCATCGTCCTCGAATCATCGTCATCGTCACTGCTGCTGCTATCTCAATCAATCTCCAATATACTCGTCATAGGAAGTTCTACAGAGCCAGTCCTTTTTCATACTGGATGTAGGCCCACCACCTGTAGGTCTTCATCATTAGTGGCCATACTGTGGAACCTAGGATTGATTACATGCATCAACAAAACCTAGCGCAAACTATAGGTTCTTTTACATGTTGACCTTCACAAAACCTACTCAGAGCATCCCAGGATGTTATGAGCACACCGCTCTACCTGTTTGGTTCTCGATAGAGCATCCCAGACTGTTACGAGCACACCACTCTACCTGTCTGGATCTTGATAGAGCATCCTAGGCTGTTACGATCACACCGCTCTACCTGTCTGGATTTTAAAGGATCTTTTCTATGTGAACTTTCTCAAAACCTACTCAGAGAATCCCAGGATGTTACAAGCACACCGCTCTACCTGTCTGGATCTCGATAGAGCATCCCAGGTTGTTAGGAGCACACCGCTCTACCTGTCTGGATCTCGATAGAGCATCCCAAGCTGTTAGGAGCACACCACTCTACCTGTCCGAATTTTAAAGGATCTTTTCTATGCGAAATTGTAGCAAAACCTACTCAGAGCATCCCAGGATGTTACGAGCACACCGCTCTACTTGTCTGGATCTCGATAGAGCATCCTTGGCTATTACGAGTACACCACTCTACCTGTCCATATTTTAAAGGACCTTTTCTATGCTACCTGCACAACCTGTCCATGTCTAGAGAGTATCAACCTGATCCTCAACATACATCATCCTGATGTATACATGATCAACCCGATCATCATCATTGCATTGTCTTGATGCATGTCATCTGGAGCAACATCCTGAAGCTCAACATTTGTGATCATCCTGATCATCATCATAGCATCATCCTGATGCATGTCATCTAGAGCAACATCCTGAAGCTCGTCATCTGTGATCATCCTGATCATCATCATAGCATCATCCTGATGCATGTCATCTGGAGCAACATTATGAATCTTGTCATCTATGATCATCCTGATCATCATCATAGCATCATCCTTATGCATGTCATCTAGAGCATCGTCCTGATATTCATCATCCATGATCAACCTAATCATACCATGCATCCACCTGATGCATACAATGCATCTGCCTAATACATATCATCATACATGATTCACCTGATCATACAATGTATCCACCTTATACATATCATCATACATGATCCTCATGATCATACACTGTATCTACCTGATACATACACAAATACATGATCCATCTAATCATACAATGTATCCACCTGATACATATCATCATACATGATCCTCCTGATCATACAATGTATCTACCTGATACATACACAAATACATGATCCACCTGATCATACAATGTATCCACCTAATACATATCATCATACATGATCTACCTGATCATACAAGTATCCATCTGATACATACATAATTACATGATCTACTTGATCATACAATGCATCCACCTAATACATACATAAGTACATGATCTACTTGATCATACAATGCATCCACCCAATACATACATAAATACATGATCCACCTGATCATATCAAGCATCCAACATGATGCATATACAAATGCATGATCCAACTGATCATATCAAGCATCCAACATGATGCATATGCAAATACATGATCAAATTGATCATAACAAGCATCCAACATGATGCATATCAAATGCATGATCCAACTGATCATATCAAGCATCCAACATGATGCATATACAAATACATGATCAAACTGATCAAAGCATCCAACATTATGTATATACAGAGTAGTAACTGGAGCATCATCCTGATGCTTATCATCCAGGGCTTACATCCACATCCATGGGAAGGAACCTCCTCTCACCATGCTCGGAATGGATCCTGCAAATGTGTCCATCACTTCTTCCTCGAAGTGTTGTCAATCTAAAGAATACCAAGCCTCTCTCTGAAGTACTCGAACTTCACTCTGGCTAGTGGTTTCGTCAACACATATGCAACCTGCTCATCCGTCGCAACATACAGGAGCTTCACTGCTCCTCTCTGCACCATATCCTTGATATAGTGATATTTGATCTCAATGTGCTTCGACTTATCATAAAACATCGGGTTCTTAGACAACTTCACACAACTCTGGTTATCACAAAAGATACCAGTAGCCTCCAGTGGGAGATCAAATAACTCAGACAGTAGCTTCCAGAGCCATACTACCTCACAACTAGTTGAACAAGATGCAACATACTCTGGTTATCACAAAAGATACTAGTAGCCTCCAGTGGGAGATCAAATAACTCAGACAGTAGCTTCCAGAGCCATACTACCTCACAACTAGTTGAACAAGATGCAACATACTCTGCCTCGGCTGTACTCAGTGCTACGAAGGACTGCTTCCTGCTAAACCAAGAGATCACACCCTTACCCATATTGAAGCATCACCTAGATGTGCTCTTCCTATCTGCACCATTGCCTCAGAATATGCTTTACAGCAACCACGTGAACACCTCTGGGATCCATCAGGAACTAGCTCAATGTGTTCACCGAAAAGCAAATATCAGGTCTCGTGTTCGTCAGGTACATCAAGAACCCAATCATTTGACAATACACAGTGACATCAACTAGATCAGATGAAGCATGACACAGATGTTGAGATATTGTAACGTCAAAGAATATTATATTTGTACTTTATTATTCCGGAGATGTTTCATTCCTCCGTGAAGATCTTATTGTATATCCGGAGATGTTTATTCCTCCGTCGGAATGTGGTAACTTGGGTTATTAGACTTCCCTAGTAGGGGTCGGCCCTGTATGTGTTATGTGGGTCAAAGGGTTGTTAGACCACCCTAGTGGGGTCGGCCTAGTCAGTTGTAGTGGGGTTTTTAACCCAGTGGTAAAGTTGGGGCCGACCTAGTTAATATAAAGTACAAGTCGGAGATGTGTATAAATAGAGGAGGTGTGTTCCTCATTACACACACACTTCCCTCACTTAAAATGTTGTGCACTTGTGAGAGAGAGAGGTATGACATGGAGGAGGAGGAGATCATGTCTTTGGTTTTCATATTTGTATATTGTTGGTCATCTATATTGAGGAAGCTTTGCTGGGTTTTCTACCCCATGAGGGTTTCCCAGGATAAATCTGTGTCTCTTATGTTTATGCTGTGCTTGTTGTTTCTTCAGTGATCCTGTATATGCTATTATTGTGAAATGGAATGTAATGATGATATTTTATGTCTTAGCATGGTATCAGAGCTAACCTGAAGGAAGGCAATGTATGGCACTTACGACACTTGCTTCACTTGCGACAATTTGAAGGTTTGGGTTTTATATAGAAAAAACCAGTCATCGTGGCACTTTCGCTATAAATCCATTTTGGAAAAGTTTCAGGATCGAAAACCTTTATAGGTCATAGATAACATCCCCAGGTATCTTGTATCCCAAGGACACCCTCATATTCATTGTACTTTGTAGGTTATGATTTGTACAAGTTAGGGTTTCTGCCTCTTCCAGATCTCAGTCAAAATCAGGTGACCTAAAAACAAAAGGTCATAACTTGCGCTAGGAAGCACCAAATGAAATTTCGTAAAAAGTAACAGGTAGTACACAGACTGTAATATCTCATAAAACGTTTTCAGAGGCCGAAGTTGAACCAGTGACACGTGGCACTCCGTACAAGTTCGCTCTCTAGTTTTATCCCATAAACAGGTCACGTTGCGACACTTGGAATAACTCTCTCTCCAAAATTCCAATTGAGGTCAAACCTGTTGGGATGGAAAGATGACAGGTAAAGATACCACAAGAAATGTTTTCAGACCCTGTGGATAGAAAAGTTCAGAGTTACAGCAGAAACAATCAGGTACATTTTTCTGTCAAAACAAAATTAATTTTGGAGCACCTTCATTCATGGCTTCCGGAATTTAGGGTTTCGGAGAAATTTAGAATTTTTGGAATTGGAGTCCACAGCTGAATGATACTCAGGAAAATCAAAATTTAGAGACCAAGATCAAATTTTTTGGTTGTATAGAAGACCAGGCTTGATCAAACCCCAGTTCGGGATTTTGATCGGAAAGATGGAAAATAGGGCTTCAACAAAAGTTGGAATTTTTGAAGTCTGTGACCACGGCTGGAAGCTTCTCAGAAAAATAAGAGTTTAGAGCCTTGGATTGAACCTTTTGATTGGGCAGAAGGGTGGGCTTCATCAAACCCTAGTTCGGGATCCTGTCTAGAAGATCCAGAAGTTTCGAAGGCAATTTTGAGGGGTCAAATTTTGGAGATTTCAAAATTGAAGTATGCAAGTTTGATCAGCTCAGCAAGACACATCCTTCCATCCATTCAAAAGTGTGAAAGTCAAAGATTGAATTTTTTTAGGGTTTCTCTAAAAAACCCTAATCAAGCTCCAGATCAAGTTTCAGGGGGAGTTGAGGCTAAGGCCTTACATAAGAAGATTACAAAAAGTCTCGACAGGTATGACTTAAGGAGGTACAGGTATGTCTTGAAATCTGATTCTTGATTAAGTTCATAATATGTTTGTCTTCATATTATTTATTAGTACAATCTCTATTAATGTTAGATTTGTCTTATCATCCTAATAAAAGTATGAATACATGTGAATGATAGAAGACATTCATTGATTAGGGTTATTGTACTAATGCACTGTGGTGTTGTATGAGGTTTATGTTGTCCGCTAACAAGATACAGGTACATCATGAAAGACAAATCAAGTTCCATGACTATGACAACATGAAGACAAAGACTCATCCATAATCCTTGATCACATAGAAGTTCTACTTACGAGGTATGTATGACTTTGTTCTATTATGCTTAACCTATGAGATATGCAAGTTTCAGCACATGATCTCTAAATCATTGAAGAGAACAAAGAAGATATTGATTAGGTATGTTAGACATAACTAAGCAGGTATACTAATCCAGGTATGTTTTCCTATATCAAGTTAGAATATTACTTTGTGTTAGGATCCCTTATATAAGTTTACTTGGTATGATTGGTTATGCTTATTCATAAAGTTAGTAATCAAGGGTTTATGAATATTATGTCTCTTATCCTGATTGATGCATGAGTAAAAGAAGACTTCCCTGAAACCTTGAATACTAATGTTTATTATCTATGATCATGGCTATACATATTCAAGATTATAATATACTAATGAATGTATGTTTGTGTATGAGATCATGAGGATGACACTAGTGCACACTTGAGCATGCACAGTGGTACAGAATGGATAGAAGTTCAAAAGACATATAGAAGATCAAGCGGGAGGCAACCGCACAAACATAAAAGATAAGTATTTGATTTGTTATTTGAAATAGTAAATGATATTGCCTGTAATAGGTTGTATGCATATTTGTATTCCTAGAATATATCATGCTGAGTGTAAACATTCATAGAGCATTGAACAATATACTACTAATATGCATATGATTGGTAAGTTGGACAAACATTCCATTGTTGCTTGTCTAGAATGAAACCTCTTGGCTGACATGCTAAGAGCTGTGCACACTCTCGATAGTATGTTCTGGTAGAGATGGAAGGAATCTAGATAGCCACTGTATGCATACAGGATATGGAAAAGTGTTGTGCCAAAGTATTGGTCAAGATAGTTGCATAACTATGTAAATGATATTTGTATGCATAATAGGTTATCATGTCAACATGATTTCATGACTATGAAGTATTACTAATCATATACTTAATTTTGATATGTAGGAAAGATCATGAAGAATGATGAACACCGAACAAGTGATGGATGTTCAACAAGAAGATTTACAAATCAAACAAAATATAGAAGCCTCGTGGCTAGAAGATTCTCTTAGAAAGAGGAAGAGAATCATGACGAGATGTTTGCTCCAAGTGACTAGAAAAGACCATTCTCTTAATGGTGTAATTAAATAAGAAGTGTGAATCAGGTTCTGTATGGGTACCCAGGATCGATAGTCAATTGATGAGCTTAATGATCACCATGGGTGATGTGGATCTCAACCTTTGCTACAAGGTTGAATATGGTTTCTATACACAGATGACATGGATGCAAGAAGGAACTCACCATAGAGTTCGAATGATATTGAGGCTCATATTAGTAGACCCATCTGATGAGAGATGGCATAGATAGATGGCTGCAGAAATGAAAATGAAAGATCTCAGATTGATGCATTACTTCCTAGGTCTAGAAGTATGGCAAGACTCAGAAGGAATCTTTCTCAACCAAGGAAAGTATGTCGAGAAATATTAAAAGGACTTGATGTGTTGGAATGGCCACTCTCATGGATTCCAACTTGAAGCTATTAGCGGATGACTCATCAGAGTTAATGTATATAACTGTGTACAAACAAATTATTGGGTCATTGATGTATCTAACAAATACAAGGTCAGATATATTCTTTGTTGTGAACACCTTGAGTCAGTATCTAGTGGAAACTAGATGTGTTCACCTGATAATTGCAAAGCATGTAATGAGGTACCTAAAGGATATGATAGACTTTGATCTATGCTATCTTGTAGATCATGACTTCAGATGGCTACACAGATGTTGATTGAGCAGAAAGTGTATCAGATAGGAAGAACACATCGAGAGGATGTTATTGTCTGGGATTAGCCATGATCTCGTGGTTTAGCTGGAAGCAGTCTAGTGTGGCTCTTAGCACAAGCGGAATATATGGCTGGTTGCTCTGCTAGTTGTGAAGCAGTATGGCTTCTGGATTATTTGACTTAGAGATAGACCCAACTATGATCCTATGTGAAAAATAGAGTTGTATCAAGATGGCAGAGAATCCAGTGTTGCATGATATGGCACAGAAAGGAACTATAAAGTTCAAATTTGTAGCAAGTTGCCGATGTACTAACCAAACCTCTACCTCAAGTGAACAAGTTACCAATGTACTAACCAAACCCCTACCTCAAGTAAAGTTTGAGTATTTTTCGAGACAAGCTTGGTAGGACCCTCCTCGAGAGGGGGAGTGATGTGGTCACTTATGATGAGATTGCCTGCATCGACAGTGAGGTCGATTATGTGGATACCTATATTGGTGATGCCGACAGAGAGGTTGGAGGATGGTCCTTAGACCCGGTCTAAGTTGACGAGGGGATTGCATCATCCTTGAACACATGTTCTAAATTGATCCGTAGACATATGTCTTCGAGAATGAAGTCCTTAGTGGACAGGTGGAGATTGGATCATCCCTGGACTTCAGTCCTAAAGTGAGCTGCAGACATATGTCTCCGAGAATGAAGTCCTTAGTGGAAAAGTGGGGATTGTATCGTCCTCGGACTTCGGTCCCTTGAATTGATCTGTAGACTTATGGTCTTCAAGAATGAAGTCCTAAATGTACGATGGGGATTAAGTCATCCTTGGATATAGTCCTAAATGTATGGTGAGGATTAAGTCATCCTTGGACATAGTCCTAAATGTATGGTGACGATTAAGTCATCCTTGGACATAGTCCTAAATGTACGGTGGGGATTAAGTCATCCTTGGACATAGTCCTAAATGTACGGTGGGGATTAAGTCATCCTTGGACATAGTCCTAAATGTACGGTGGGGATTAAGTCATCCTTGGATATAGTCCTAAATGAACGGTGGGGATTAAGTCATCCTTGGATATAGTCCTAAATGTATGGTGGGGATTAAGTCATCCTTGGATATAGTCCTAAATGTACGGTGGGGATTGTTCGGATATCCACATCATCGCTTTCAGGACCTTGCATGCAATTAGGGTTTGCATGCAAATTCTAGGGTTTGCATGCATCCCAGTCACCAGGTTGATGCCTCCAGCACCTTAGCCACCTTGTTCTAGCACCCAGGAGATTCTTACATCAGACTTTGAGCCCTCCTAGTCAGGAAGGAGCCCACTTCTCACCTATTGCTAGAGAAGGGTGCACTTCTTCACCTACCACTTCAGTTACACTCAGTTAGCTCTGATTCTCCTTGATTTGAGGCTAGTTTCACTCCCGACTGACTGTTTCACTCCATTGGACCTCCAAATTGACTAGATGACTTGTTTTGACTTTAGTTAAGCCTCCCATGCACCCTCCACTGAGTCTCCTTCCCTATATCAGTGCTACACACTTCAGTTACACATGACACACTCAGTTAGACTCAGCTTGACACCTGGATGACTGGTTCTTGTGCATTGATGACCACCACTGATTGATGATGAGGAATCCTAGTTGGAGTCAAGATACTCCATTCAGTGATTTGAATGAACTTCTTATTCAATTCGAATTGATCACTCACATTGTCAGATTATTGTATTGTAATTATTCACCCTTATTGGGATATTGAGGACTGTGCATGTTTTACACAGTTTTACACCATATTTTCTATGTTCATCTGTTGTGATTGATTTACTTGTTCATTAGATCTGCTGTGACTAATTTTACATGCTATCAGAGCCATGGCAGGGACAAGACTTCTTTTCTGCAGGTGTTCTACATGAAGATCGAGTGAATTGCTCACCAATATATTTCAGCAGCGGCATGCAAAATCTCATGTGCATTCGCTCATGTGCATGCAAGGTTGAAAACATAGTGTTTGTTTGCGTGTGATTTGTAGGTTTCTTACTTCCTCCATGTGCATTCGCTAATGCAAAGGTGGAGACTTCTTCTTCACAAAATATTCTTACTCCATTCAACTATGATGAATGGAAACCAAAGATGATTGCATTCTTGAAGAGACAATGTCTTTTTGATATGTGCATTGGTAATACAAGAGATTTTGATTCCGATGAAGAGGAGAATGATTGGCTCAATGATTGTGACAGAGATTTTGGAGCAATGTGTCTTGCTATGTCTCCTTGTATGCGCTACCTCAGTAATACTGCTAAAAATCCAAGTGATCTATGGGTCCAACTTGATAGAGAATTTGGAAAGCAGGAAGAAGAGGATCATGCTAGCCTTTTGGAGAACAAGCCCAGTGAGATCTCCTTATGTGCTCTCTCCGATTAGGTCTTGGACTCATACATTGTTCATGATGAAGAAGAAACTATAGACTCAACACTCATTTTCTCAAAGTATTCTATTTCGAATTCTGAGCAAGACAAATCAGCTCATACTCTAGATTCTGAAGAGGTTCTTGAATCCTCTCTTTCACATGAGTTTGTCGGCATGCAGAATAATGATCTACTTGAATTTTTGAAGGTAAAATATGATTTTGGAGGTGAATCATTCGCCCTCCTTGATTGCATGCCTCCTATAGACTTATGTTCTATCATTTGCAAAGTTTCTCAGATTTTTAATGAAGATGAAGAGCACTACCATTCGCTTGAGTTCAATTCTCATGCACTTTTTGCTGATTTTGGTTTTGATCTCACCCTTGTTGGTTCAAAGGAGATCTCAAGAAACCATTCATCTATTTTTGGAGTTGATTTAACTTCTATTGATAAGAAGTTCAAGTTTCAAGATCTATTTTATCTGATTGGAGCTATTCCTACCTCAATTGGTTCGAATCATAGGTTCCAGGATCATCCTTATATTTTCAGATTTGTTCTCACCATTTTCGGTATAAAGAGCAAGTTCTTAAAGTCTCCACATTCGCTTGCATCCACTGATGGAGAATTCAAGAACATGTTTTTGGAGCATGATCCATTTACTCCCAAGAGTAAGATACCTCCAGACATATCTACTTGATTTTGGAGCAGTTAAATCTTCTGGTGTGCTACAGTCTATTTTGAGGGGGGGTATTTTTCCCATGAGGCTTTCCCCATTTCTTCGGTTTATTGATTGTTATTAGTTTGGATTATTATTGTATTGGGGTGACCTTTGGTATTACTTACCAAGGCCTTACATTATTTTTTGCACATCATAGTCTAGCTTGAGGGGGGGTGTTCAGATATCCACATCATCACTTTCAGGACCTTGCATGCAATTAGGGTTTGCATGCATCCCAGTCACCAGGTTGATGCCTCGACCACCTTATCCACCTTATTCTAGCACCCGAGAGCTTCTTACATCAGAATTTCAGCCCTCCTAGTCAGGAAGGAGCCCACTTCTCACCTACTGCCAGAGAAGGGAGCACTTATTCACCTACCACTTCAGTTACACTCAGTTAGCTCCGATTCTCCTTGATTTGAGGCTAGTTTTACTCCCGACTCACTGTTTCACTCCGTTGGACCTCCAGATTGACTAGACGACTTGTTCTGACTTTAGTTAAGCCTTCCATGCACCCTCCACTGAGTCTACTTCCCTATATTAGTGCTACACACTTCAGTTAGACATGACACACTCAGTTAGACTCAGCTTGACACCTGGATGACTGGTTCTTGTGCATTGATGACCACGACTGATTGATGATGAGGACTCCTAGTTGGAGTCAAGCTACTCCATTCAGTGATTCAAATGACCTTCTTAGTCAATTCGAATTGCTCACTCACATTGTCAGATTATTGTATTGTAATTATTCACCCTTATTGGGATATTGAGCACTATGCATGTTTTACACCATATTTTCTATGTTCATCTGTTGTGATTGATTTACTTGTTCATTAGATTTGATGTGACTAATTTTAGAGGGATTAAGTCATCCTTGGACATAGTCCTAAATGAATGGTGTGGATTAAATCATCCTTGGACATAGTCCTAAATGAATGGTGAGGATTAAGTCATCCTTGGACATAGTAAAAAATGAATGGTGAGGATTAAGTCATCCTTGGACATAGTCCTAAATGAATGGTGAGGATTAAATCATCCTTGGAAATAGTCCTAAATGAATGGTGTGGATTAAATCATCCTTGGACATAGTCCTAAATGAATGGTGTGGATTAAATCATCCTTGGACATAGTCCTAAATGAATGGTGTGGATTAATCATCCTTAGACCGTAAATCTCGTAATTCTGAAAGGAAGGATACTCTTAAACATGATTGTGATGAGATTGATCCCGTAATTTTGAAAGGAAGGATCATGTGTATTGCAGAGTATGTTGCTGGACTGATGAGGATACCTATATTGATGAGGATACTTGTATTGATATTGATGATATGTATTGATGAGGATACTTGTATTGATGATATGTATACTTGTATTGATAAGGATACTTGTATTGATTATGTGTATACTTGTATTGGTGTGGATACTAATACTGATGATCTAGATGACGATGATGCTGATCGTGATGGTCTAGATGACGATGTTGTTGATCGTGATGGTCTAGATGACGATGCTGATGATCATGAGATGATGATGCTGATGATCATGTGATGACGATGTTGATGATCATGTGATGACGATGTTGTTGAATGTGATGATCTAGATGATGATGCTGCTGATCGTGATGGTCTAGATGACAATGCTGATGATCATGAGATGACGATGCTGATGATCGTGTGATGACAATGCTGATGATCATGTGATGACGATGCTGATGATCGTGTGATGACGATGTTGTTGATCGTGATGGTCTAGATGACGATGCTGATGATCGTGTGATGACGATGCTGATGATCGTGAGGATCCAGATGTTGATGTTGTTTTAGCTGTTCGAGTGCTGCAGAAGATAAAGACTCAGTACTGAAGATGTTGATGTTCCAGTATTGAAGATGTTCTAATAACTGCTTGAGTTACTGATGATGTTGAGAAATCTTCCAATGATTTATAGATGTATCATGTATGATGTTTATGACTCCTTGATTGTGCAGATGCTGTTATAATATCCTTCTCATTAAGAGGGAGTGTTGAGATATTGTAACTTCAAAGAATATTATATTTGTACTTTATTATTCTGGATATGTTTCATTCCTTCGTGAAGATCTTATTGTATATCCGGAGATGTGTATTCCTCCATCGGAATGTGGTAACTTGGGTTATTAGACTTCCCTAGTGGGGGTTGGCCCTGTATGTGTTATGTGGATCAAAGGGTTGTTAGACCACCCTAGTGGGGTCGGCCCAGTCAGTTGTAGTGGGGTGTTTAACCCAGTGGTAAAGTTGGGGCCGACCTAGTTAATATAAAGTACAAGTCGGAGATGTGTATAAATAGAGGAGGTGTGTTCCTCATTACACACACACTTCCCTCACTTAAAATGCAGTGCACTTGTGAGAGAGAGGTCTGCTATGGAGGAGGAGGAGATCATGTCTTTGGTTTGCATATTTGTATATTGTTGGTCATCTATAATGAGGAAGCTTTGCTGGGTTTTCTACCCCGTGAGGGTTTCCCAGGATAAATCTGTCTCTTGTGTTTATGCTGTGCTTGTTGTTTCTTAAGTGATCTTGTATATGCTATTATTGTGAAATGGAATGTAATGCTGATATTTTCTGTCTTAGCATATTGAATCTTAACAATAGAAGCTTCAGGTTCGATGCCATAGGTGTGGCCATGGCCTTGTAGTCCATCATCCTGAACCTCTTCAGGATCTCTACTGCATACTTCCCTTGTCCAAGGAAGATTCCATATGAACTCTGCCACACCTCCATGCCTAGGATATAGTGCATCATCCCCAAGTCCTTCATGTCGAACTCAACATCAAGCTTCCTCTTGGTATCGGCAATCAACTCATCATCACCTGTTACAAATAGGTCATCCACATACAATAGTAGTATCATAGGATTGCCTTCCTCAACCTTGTAGTAAAGGTTGGAATCTGCTTTACTCTTGGTAAATCCCAAACTGGATAGAAAGTTGTCTATCCTACCATACCAATTCCTAGGAGCTTGCTTCAATCCATACAAGGCTTTCTTCAACTTGCACACATATGACTCCCTATCATATGTCTCAAAACCGAGTGGCTTCTCCACATACACTTCCTCTTCGACTACACCATTCAAGAAAGCTGTCTTGACATACATCTGGTGTATCTTCCACTTCATCACTGCAGCCAGAGCAAGTACTGATCTACTAGAAGTGTACCTGGCTATAGGTGCAAAAGTCTCTTCATAGTCAATCCCTCTTTCTAGGAGAAGCCATGAGCTACAAACCTCGATTTGTATTTCTCCATCCTACCATCTGCAGCGTGCTTGATCTTATAGATCCACTTGGAAGTCACAACAAACTTCCCTTCAGGTCTTGGGACTACATCCCAAACATGATCGATTGGTACTTCTCAACCATGGCATCCTTTTACTATATCCCGTATCCTAGCAACTTTAGATTCTTCAATAGATAATTTGAACTTCGTTGTTGGAAAAAATGTTGTAGTCCTTCTTTTGTAGGTGATAGTATACGATCTTTCCTACAAAACAAGTTAAATTGCATGATTAGAAACATCTCAGAGTTTTCAGAACAAATTCTTACACATAAAGAAATATGTCATACAGTCATACAATTATTTTAGCCAATGCTTCAATACAACATTTATCCATATCCCGTAACTTTTTAGATGCCTTCCAATCTCTACCAGAACATTGTTAAGAGTGTGCACAACTCCCAACATCTCAGCAAAGAGGTTTCATTCTAGATAAGTAGCACTGGAGTGTTGTACAGTGCCATAGGCCACTTACCCATCACATGCATATTAATAGTACTATTCATTAATGAAATTATTCTACTGTGCATAATACACACACTAAGTCTAGGAACATAAGCATATACATCATTGAGCAATATTATTTAAACAAACAAGTATGCAAGAAATGACAATTCAAATACTTATCTTTGTTTGGTTGTAGGGTGGACTCCCTCTCAATATTTGCTTCCTTGCAGGAACTACTGGAGTGTGCTCCCTCTTGATCTTTGCTTCCTAGATTACCTTGTTATACCTCTATATTTCACAGTGTCACACCTTCACCTTTGACGACACTTCCCCAAACTACCTAAAACACCTAGAAGAGAAAAAATGATGATGACCCATGAAGACAAACTTGTCCTGTTAGGAATCAACCCAACTGAGACTTCATATACCTACACCATTGCTCCTTGCTCAAGCTTAGGGGCGCGGTAGCCCCCACTACCGCACTATGCTTTGTCCCTTCTGCGTGGTACTACCGCATTTTGCTCCGTTTCAGGGGCATGGTAGTCCATTTTTAGCCCTTTTGCCATGACTTGTGGAATCTTGACCTTCGAGATATTTTTGAGGATTGGTATCCCTGATTTGATCCTAATTCACCTTCTCAGATTTGTGGGTTTGATCCACTAAATACTCCCAAGATCCATTATTCTCTCTTGTTGCTTAATCCTTCTACACACTATAAGAGAGAAGCCTTCCATGAGCAAAGGAGAGGACTCTTTGAGATATCAAACCTATGTTCTTAGATCTTTGCGGAGATAGCTAGAGGAGAAAGCACTTGGAGCTAGGAGTTGGCTTGGACATCAAGCAACCATTGTAAGTGACTTCAAGTTTGTAATAAAACATAACTTGTCTTGTTTCCCAAATCATGTATGTTGATCTTGTTTCAATCATATGATTTGTTTCTGCTATAGATTTAGATTCTAACATATATTTCATATTGCTAGAAGATTGTATGTGCTTGTACCTTGGTTCATTCTAACAGGTTCATTCGCGAGGACTTGAAGATTGGAGCAACAACTAGGACGAGCAATTAAATCAAAGGTCAGTCAAATCTCTTCCATTTCTTCCAGCATTATGGTATTGAAATATTTGTTTGGATCTAGGAATTCAAGGTAGCATTTGTTATCTTTTTGTCTTATTTTAGAGTCAGTTAAGCCTACTTTAACCTAAGATATTTTCTACCTATCCATAGGGAGAAATATCTACAACAAAAACTGGCGACTCCACTGGTTTGAACCCCATTTGATTGATTTACTTCACTTTCAGTCATTTTTTATTGTGGTTTTTCTTTCTTATCAAACCAATATTGAATTTTGGTCTATTTGACCTCTATTCACCCCTTCCCTCCACACCTTTTATCCCTCTGTGATCAATGAGTCCTCTGGGTCTGCAGCACCCCTGAAAAATTCATTTTTTTTCAAAAGTTGCTCTTTTTTCCATCCTTAGCAGCAGTACTGCGCCCTCGTTACTACCTACAGAGTGGTAGTACTGTGTACCCAATGCTCTTACCAACGCGGTAGTGTACCAATATCACGAGTTAGCCAGTGTATACCACGCGGTAGTGTCTGCATTTTTTCATTTTTTCTTTCCTGCTTGGTTTCCTGAGTCATTTTTTGATCTTCTCTGCCTCAGATTGGTGTTCCCTATCGCTTACTAGCATCCTATCCATTGCACAGTCATTTGTGGTTTGTTTACCCTTTGGTGTGAGCTTGATTATTTTTGTTGAGTTAGTGGCATTATTTACATGTTTGGTCACCCCTTCTGATCAATTGCATTGGATTAAGCCATCCATCATAACCAAACTGTTATGATTGTCCTCTCTTACTGGAATGTGTATTTTTCATAATCACATTGTTCTTATAACTATCATCTTTTCCATTATCATCATTAAAATCTATATTGGAAATTGTCATTAGAGAACATTTGTGTTGTTTGTATTGAAACATTATTGTGCATTAGGAAGTGAACCATTCAGTTTGCCACATAATTCTCATTTTGAAGCATTATAGTTGTAGATCAGTGACATTTGAAAGAAGTGTTTATTTCAGTTTGGATTTACTTAGAAAAAGAAAAAAAAAGTTTGTTTTGAAGTGGTTTTTCATTGTTTGTGAAAGTTTCATGCATTTATGATCGAAGAACTCTCTCTTTTCCATAGCTAGTTTTCATCGAATACAAGGCTTATTTCGATTCATTCTCACTTACATGGTTTGGGTCGTCACAACACCACCAAGTTTCACGTCCATTTACCCGATTGAGTAATACAACCACTAAAATTAATCTCCCTAACTAAACTAACATTAACCTCACTTGAGGAAATCAAAAGAATTTGGTAGTTAGGTAGGACACCGGGGATAGGCATCCAAATAATTCCCCCTTGTCATTATCATCTGAGACATAGTTGTTGTCCTGTAGGGAACTAAAATCCTCTAGTATTTGTTGACACGGTCATACACCATATTTTGGAGGGGCCTTCTGACTTTTTTAAACTTTTAGGGGTTAAACCACCGCGAGATTGAGAACTGGACAAACTTTGTGGAATGCCGCACTCCACTTAGCCCTAAGGCAACATCGATCATTGTCTTCCTTGTGTTATACGGACACCATACTGATAATACAAGGGTGATAAGGCAGAAGCGTCGAAAACCTTTTCCAACATGTCATGAACGAGGTAGCTTAGTAACTTTTATACTAGGGCTCTTTTACCCAGGATCCCTTTCAGTAGAGGGATATCCTTCTCATATTAGTCTCTCACGTTGCATTGTTTGACTTGGATTTTATCACCTTGCAAAGGATACAACTTGTTGAGGCCTCCAACTCTTAGTTAGGAAGTTTGCTTGTTATCTCATCTTAATAGAGGGTCATTTTTCTTTTTAGTGATTGCTTGTTGGCATTCTGGCCATTTTTGTTTCCAGCTCGCTTGCTTTGATGCCAGTCTCAGTATAGTTTTTTAGAGATTTCTTTTTTGGCCTACAAGCCTTGCTTTTTCTAGCTCCCCTTTTGCACACTCGGCTGCATTAGGGTTTTTGAGTTCTTTGTTACGAGACTGCCCCCGTATTTTGTATATCTACCATTATGTCAAAACCACCACGAAGATCACAAAGAATACAGGGACGAAGCCCACCACCACCACCATGGACCTCTGGTCCACCTACATCACATATTCTTGCCCCTCCCGGCTGCGGCACTAACCGAGGGAACGTTCCACAACCGATCCACACTACATCTTCAGTTTTGCCTATAACTGTTACTGACAGTACGGTCTCAGAACCCCTTGCAGTTTCTGCAGCCACTAATACACCTAAAACTCCCACTGTCACATCACCCACTATTATTCTAGATATATCTGCCACAGTGGACAGCACTACAGCAGCTAAAACTAGTACTGCCCAAGATACTAGACCGGAGGCCATCATCCTCCCGGATGTCGGCACTACCCTTCCACTAGAGACTTTCTATGATGTTACGGAAGGATCTGTTGGCACCACCGAAGGATCTAACCAGGATATATCTGAATTGATTCCAGTCCCGGGTCGATACGTCGAAGTTATCGAAGAAACCCAACTTCTTGATACACCCTTTGAACCTGACTATGGCTTTATCACTTCCCAGGCAGAACCTCCGCCTACTATTACTGCACCATCCAGTGTTCATCCACAGGAAACCGGTTCCTCTAGCAACATACCTCGTACAGTATCCCTCCCCAACCTCCCTTCGGGACACAAGATCATGGCCTCCATCCAATCTAGTATGGTTAGTCTAGCTAACTCCCCGTTAGCATCGACACAGTTTAAACGTGATACAGAACAAATGCTCTCGTTGGCTTCTAAATATCCCCCTGCTACCCTTCCTCCCGACTATCGGGCTCCCAACATTCCGTCTAGCACAGAGTTTCATCACTCCTATGCAGATGGTTCCGGACCTTCAGATGTTACTATACCTTTGTTCCCTCTGGACCCCGAAAACCCTTTTCAGGATACAAACACAGACCCAGTCCTCGATGGTCCTCCTATTGTTGAAGATGCTATGGACGAAACCCTCGACACCCCTCGTTTGAATTCCCCACATTTACTGCCATCACGTATGTTTGGCACACATTCTATGAGGGATAACCCAGTATTTTCTCCATCCCCGCCCATCACATACGGAAGACCCCCTCCACAAATCGGCACCTTTCGTGCCGTTGGCCAATCGACACTATCTCACCTTTCTAGTGTCGAAAGAACACCAAATCATACTTCTGGATCATCCATACTGACCGGAGGTTCACCTTCGGCCACTATCTACACCATTTCAGGAGGTGGACAACCGACTGTTGCGACCACTAATCCCAACAACCAACCCCCTCCTGGTGGGACATCAACCCAACCTACAGGAGGAAAACCCTTTGTTGGGAACCCTGCTCCTAGTCACCAACCGCCTCCCATCGGGCCATCAACCCAGCCTATTGGAGGACAACCCTTTGTTGGGAACCCCGTTCCTAGTCACCAACCTCCTCCCATAGGACCATCCAACCCACCTGCTGGAGGGAAACCTACTGGTACCATCCAACAACCCTCCCAACCAGTAGCATTTGCTCAGTTCGGTATGTACAACACACATGGCAGCGGACAACCTTATACTGGTTTTCCAACCGGGCCTCATCTTCAACATCCCTCGTTAGGCACTCTTCCTTCTTGGGGATCTCAAATCCCACAGAGCGGGGGGTACGCATTGTTCAGAAACTGGAACCAAGTTGGGGGGAAACCTCAAATTCCCCCCAACTTGAATTCCAGGTTCCCCTACTGTTCGACTGCAACAACTCCATGGAACCCATCCCTTCAATTCCCACCTCTTCATCAAGGTGGAACCCATATTCCATGGACACCACTGTTCCAACCACCCCCCAACCTTGGAATGGGAAATCCTCCACTTACTCAAGGTAGTGGTAACATTCCTGGGACCCAACAACCCCAAGGAACCATTCCCCAACAAGGAGCAGCAACCATTCCTGGGACACAACAACCCCAGGGTACCATACCCACCATCCCCACTCAGCAGAACGTCCAACAACCTGTTACCACTGTGATTCCCAGTCAAGTAATCACTTCCAACACACAACCGGTTAACTAGATGGCCTACTACCCCCAGAACTTCCAGCAGTACCCTGCGGGAAACATGTATGGGTACAACACGCAGCAATATGTTGTGCAGGGCCCCTCAGGCATCCCTGCACCGTATGGTTACTACTCATACCCGTAGTCCAACCGTCAACTTCCTTTCTTGGCCATGCTAGATTTACCTGATTTGTCGAGGCTCATCAATGATCCTATATGGAATGAACCTCACTGGCCACCTATCCCATCCAAACTTCCATCGGACATTCCTAAGTTCAATGCCAAACCCGGGGAAGACCCCAAGAACCATGTGATGACCTTCCATCTTTGGTGTTCATCCAACTCATTGATGGATGACTCCATTCGGCTATGGCTCTTCCAACACACGCTTACCGGCACGGCAGCAAAATGGTACATCGAACTGCCACAACACTCCTTTCATGATTTTAACACCTTGGCTATGCAGTTTCTGACCCATTTCCAACTCCCCATCCGGTATGAGACTGGAACAGAACTGTTAACCTCATTGCGTCAAACCACTTCTACACACATCTCAGACCACACCCATGAGTGGTGTCGATGCCGTAGGATAATCAAGGCACCCATTCTGGATTAGCTACTCGCTGATTGGTTGACAAAGTCTTTCTTGCCTCCCATAGCCAGGGACATTGCTATGAGCGGGCCAGTCACAGAGGAACAAGCCATCTCAGCAGCCCAGTACATGGATTTGGTATATACCCAATCTGGCACTTTACATGAACTTATTCCCCACGCCACCTGCGTTACTACTGATCCAACTAAGCCTGCCACTGAACCCCCTATCGACGGTATCATCGGTTCAGTTAAGGCCCATCCTACCATTCAAACGACGGGGCAACAAGCTTCTGCTTCCCCCGCTCTACCCCAGGCTACTCCAAAAGCTTCTACCTCTCCCGCTGTCTCCTCCGAACTGAACGCAGTTCAATCCACGTCACAACCATCCGGAGGAAAGAAGAAGAACAATCATGGAAATTCCAAGAAGACTTCTAACCAGCACGAGAATACCAAGCCAGAACCCACCCACAACGACCCGAAACCACGTCGGAAGGCTAATTTTCCCTGCCTCATTTGTCAAGATGATCACTACATGCGTGACTATCCCTACAAGGATGAAGTCAACAAATTCGTTAAAAGATCCTCTCATTTAGCGGTGTTAACTGACCCTTTCCCTCAGTAGGAACAACAAATGGTTGCCCAAGAAAACCCACAAGGGGGAAACCCGAACAACCCATCTCGCAGAGAGACTTCCACAAACCGTGAAATCCTGATGACGAGTAATGAAGAGATTCACATAACCACTCGTTCAAAGATGTACAAAACCCCCCAAGTTCAACCAAACAGTCAGAGACAGCCAAAGGCAAGTCTCCTATTGAAGATCCTTCTCCTACCCCTCCCCCTAACGGCCATCTCCACATCGAGAGACCACTTACGGACACAGTGCTACGCCCACCCAAGGGCACCATATGAAAGGAGACATTTAATCCCAACACGCGAGCTGCCCAAAATTACAACATTGTTGAGGATTTAGCTCAAGCACCATGCGCCATGTCGACTCTCGAGGTTCTCCAACACTGCCCTACGCAACGCAGAACGTTACTTTCAGCACTGGGGGCAATGGACCCAGATACTTCAAACACCATCATGTTTAACTTGGAGTATGTCAAACCTCGGCTTTCCCATCAGTTAGCCTTCCAGGTTCATACAAGAATCCGTGGAAATAGCATCCATCACACTGTCTTAGACGAGGGTGCCTCCACATCGATTATGTCTTTGAATTGTTGGAGAGCTTTAGGCTCATTCGAAGTCATCACGTCTCCCACTACTCTCAGAGAGTTTGACAAACACGGTTTTCAACCTTATGGACTCATTCCTGTGATTGGTGTTGAACTGGGGGGAAGAATAGTATCTATACACATCGAAGTCATGGATGCACCATTAGATTACAATCTTCTACTTGGTCAGAACTGGTTTTACGCCATGATCGCCATAGCATCTACTGTCTTTCGGATCATGCAATTTCCTCGTGAAGGGAAAATTGTCAGCATAGATCAGCTAGATTACTGTATCCCAGACTCTCATCCGAACTCCGCCAACACCGTCCCATTATTGGATCAACCTCGTTACCGTTTCCAAGACGTTGGCGTTGGTCTTATGAAGGATTCTTCCCTTATTAGAGTTTTCCCAGAGCTGGGCTCCCACGTTCAGCCAGTCAACATGATATCATCGAATGTCACCCCTTTCAATGATTCTTGGGTGATACCGAGTCCCACTGAGATTGAAAACTATGGCAACTCCATGTCGTTAAATGGGAACCTCGCAGCGTATGAAGCGATCCAGTCAGCCACCGATTGGGTCGATTCTTCTACCCATCACATAGTGGCACAGCTCTCATCTGAGACCCATTCATCCCCACCACTTATCGATCCTCTCACATTGATTTTTCCCACTAACGAATCAATTATGAAGGTTATGTGCGGTGATGAACCACCATGGGGAAATTTCCATCATTGATCTTCCTTTCCCACCATCCAGATGCTTGAGCCCAATACAAAACCCAGCACTTCACTTGGAATGGTTCAAAACAAGTTTCCAACTTCGCTCGATGAAGTATTTTCCGAAGGAAACTTGGCCAACCTTATGGCAACCACTCCCATTAACATTTCAGTGAAGCCTGGTGTCATGGAAAATGTTCATATTGGAAAGACATGCACTCCCACCGAAATGGAGTTCTACACTGCCTACTTAAAACTTTCCACGACATTTTTGCCTGGAGTTATGAAGAAATGCCAGGAATAGACCCATCTATCATGGTCCACGAGATTCCAACCTTTCCTGGCGCCCGACCTATTCGACAGAAAATCCGACCCGTCCATCTCGTTAAGGAAGCCGCTATCAAAGCAGAAGTTGAAAAACTTTTGCGTGTTGGTTTTATCTATCCTGTCCCACTGACAGAATGGGTATCTAATATCATTCCCGTAGCCAAGAAACAGGGAACGATTAGAGTCTGTGTCGATTATCATGACTTAAACAAAGCTTGTCCAAAGGACAACTACCCAAATCCATTCATTGACCAGATCATCGATAACTGCGCCGGGAGTGTCATCTTTTCATTTATGGATGGCTTTTCTGGCTATAATCAGATCGAGATACTCCCAGCAGACCAACACAAAACGACCTTTATCTTCCCATGGGGAATCTTTGCATATCGAAAGCTACCTTTCGGCCTAAAAAATGCCAGGGCTACTTTACAACGGGCGATGTCGTACGCATTTCACGTTATCAAACATATTGCAGAGCCCTATCTTGATGACCTTCCCGCTCATTCCCAGACAAGGGAAGATCATCCTAATCACTTAGGTGCCGTTTTTGCAAGGTGTCATCGCTACAATATCCTTTTGAATCCGCATAAATGCATCTTTTGCACTGAAGCCAGAATTTTTTTTAGGATTCATAATCTCCAAAAGCGGCATACGATTGGACCCTACAAAGGTAGAAGCTATTCTAGCCCTGCCTTCCCCCACGAACATACCAGAACTTTAAAGTTTGCAGGGGCACGCAAACATTCTACGTCGTTTTATTTGCAATTTCGCTGAGATAAAAAAAGGCTATATGAGGCTTCTAAAGAAGAATACCCCATTCATTTGGGATGACTAAGCCCAACGCTCCTTTAATCATCTAAAGGCGGCCTTAACTAAATATCCTATGATTCAACCCCCCAATTACACACGCTATTACATTCTTTATCTCGAAGCTTCGATTTCCACCATTGGTATGATGTTAGTCCAAGAAGATAATAACGGCATAGAACATGTGGTATACTATCTTAGTAAGAGTCTTCTCGACTCTGAAACTCGCTATTCACATGTTTAAAAACTGGCTCTAGCAACAGTTTTTGCTGTCCAGAGGTTTCGTCATTACATTCTACTCCGCTAGACCACTGTCATAGCGGATTTCAATCTAATGTATTATATCCTCACACGTCAAGTGCTTGGGGGAAAATATTCTCGTTGGATTGTCATCCTACAAGAGTTTGACTTGGAATTCGCCAAAGCCAAATCCAAGAAATCTTTGGTCTTTGCCGAGTTGATTTGTAACCTGCCCCGTGTTACTGAGCAACCTGAGCCCAACGATTCTCTTCCCGATGAATCGTTGTTCCTCATTAGAACGTCCAACCCATGGTACGGGGATATTTTATTATATCTCCAAACCCAACGTTTCTGCCCTGACCTCAACCATGATGAATGCCGACGTATCCAACACCATGCCAAATACTACCTTATAGTCAACGATGCCGTTTACCGTAGTGGTGTTGATACCATTCTTCGACATTGTTTGACTTTAGACGAGGCCGAACACGTTCTTAATTACTACCACACTGGAGCATGTGGTGGTCATCTCTCTGGGATGGCTACAGCCTAGAAGATACTGCGAGCGGGATATTTCTGGCCCTCAATTTTCAAAGACTACATTGAAACGGTTAAGAAATGTCCACCCTGTCAATTGTTTCATAGTAAAACATGCTCACATCCTACTCCACTCCATCCTGTTATTTCCGTCGGCCCCTTTTCCAAATTGGGCATAGATTTCATGCACTGTAAGCCCACTTCAGCCAGGGGGCATAGCTATGTCATAGTAGCTGTCGACTATTTCACAAAATGGGCTGAAGCGATGCCTACTTATGTTGAAGACAAAAAAAAATAGCACAGTTCATATTCAACCACATTATAGCTAGGTTTGGTGTCCCACAATCCATCGTGACCGATCATGGATCCCACTTCAGGAACCATATGATTGAAGAATTGAGCGCCAAGTTGGGTTTTCGTCATGAAAAGTCAACCCTGTACTACCCACAGGCTAATGGCCAAGTCAAAGCCATTAACAAAGTTTTAAAATGCATGATTCAGCGAATTGTGGGTACTCATAAGTCCAATTGGCACTCAGCTCTTTTTTTGGCATTATGGGCATACTGAACCTCAGTGAAAAGTGCTACCGGGTTCACACCATTCCAGTTGGTGTATGGCCTAGAAGCCATTTTACCAATTGAATGTAAAATCTCGTCACTTAAGATAGCCATAGAACTACTTCCCCATACCACTTCCAAAGAGGAACGATTTCTATACCTAGCCAGGCTAGATGAAACTCGTCGAGACGCTGCTTTAGCCAACGAAGCTCATACAAAACGCATCAACGCACAGTATGACAAATCCGTTCAACCTCGGGTTTTCAACGAAGGTGACCTCGTACTCACATACGACCAAATGCATGACAAACTTGGAAAAGGAAAGCTAGAATCCATGTGGTATGTCCCCTTCATTCTAAAATGTGTTTTGGAGAAAGGAGCCTATGAACTTGTCGATTGTGATGGCACACCATTGGCATGGCCCCACAATGGGCTATACCTCAAACGTTTCTACGCATAGGTTCATCCTGTGCGAGATACTTTTTTAACATAATGTACCTAGTTTTTTTTCATTTATCTTTTTGTATGCAGGCACAGATCTCATGCATCCATTCTTACCTTGACTTGTGCTTTTATGCGCAAATGTCTGCCTACTACGGATTTGCCGACGGTGCGAGCTGACACACCCAGAACCTTGCTTCCGTAGCATGGGTAATTTATTCTCCCACTGGAGAGTTGTTATCTTCAGGAGCCACTTGCTTGGGTCCCGCAACCAACAATATTGCAGAGTATCTACGCAGTCCGCGATCCTATTCTACTTCGCTTATTCCGAAGGGTACGCCTCTTGGAATGATCTTTTAATTATATTTCATATCAACATATACCAAGAGAATTCAATTATGTAGCTGACTCTTTAGCTAATTACATTTTGGATTGGCATCTAGCCCATACATAAAAAATACCCCATAAAATGAACACACAAGTAATTTTAAATAAATAGATCATAAAAGTAGGTCCATGTATATATATCACTGCATGTAAAAATGTTTTTCTCAAAATACATAAAGTTTGGGTCAAAAGACAAAATTTGGGATCCAATCCCATACAAAAATTTGGCTCTCAAAGCCTACATATCGTGTACATGGTGAAAAAGTAGAATAATGCTATCTAAGGAGACCTAGGAGATCTATCATGATCCTCCTCAGATTCCTCATGCCGCTGATGGTAACAAACTATGGCTCTAGCCACTCTACGGAGAAGAAGACCGATACGTCTAGGCACACCTACAGTATGCTGCTAAAGATGTAGAGGAACATCATCCATCCTCATAGCTAGAACCCCGTGGGTTAAACCTTGTAGGTTCCCCCCTATGTCTTGAACCCCTCCTGCCTCTTCTTCCTCTTCTTCTTCTCCCTCTGAAGAAACTCGGCGCTCGACACCGCCTCGGTGTAATGGCAAATAGCCTGCAGGTCTCTGTGGTCCACGATCTGTGACATGCACACGTACATATATTAAAATCTTTTTTACACATTCTAAAAAACAAGTAAAAATCATATATTCAAAAATTAAAATACATTAATGAAGGTCATACCTGAATTATCCCAATCATCATCCTTGGGAAGTGCCAAGTCTATGTCCTCGCGGAAATCCACCCCTACATAGGGGTAGTCATCGATCATCACAATTTGTTCCTCGAACCATGAGAAGAAGTCCTCACCAAAAGCCAAACGCTGTGGCCCTCCAAGCCGTCCTGCATACTCACTCCATCAAGCCATCCGTGGCTCGGTAGGTGGATGGGCCGGCATGGTTAGCTGTGGATGCAACAGTGGCACCCTCTCCAAGAAGAAGGTGACCAAAATGCTCCCGTACCCAAACTGAGAGTTCTCTCCAATCCTACACTTGTTCACTTGCTCCTTGAGGTTGGTCAATACTGTTTCACACCAGTTGAATAGTGTTGGTGCCATGCAATCCACAGCAAGATTCATTTGTGTACAAGATGCCTGATGGGGACTCGTACTGCCTGCTACACGTGTGATGGTGAACAACATGGTTTTTAAAGGAAGTTCCACAATATCCTTAATGAACACCTTGCCGCTTTTCTTCCCCGAACCTTGATGACAATAACGAGCGATCAAAGCATTAGTGCTCGCCTTCGAGTTCGTGAACCTTTTAAAGTTCACCTGGGCCCCTCTCTTTGTGGGACCCGTGAGGAAATAAATGTCCTCAAGTTCAATCTCGAGGGTATGTACTCCAACTCGGAAAGCTTGAATATCGGGGTACCACATTTGTATAATGTGGGTGAGAATTTTTGCTTGTTTGCGGATACCTTTTGTTTTGAAGAATTTCAATAACCCACATTCCCGCAGTGCAGTCAACGTCTCTTGGTCATCTTCGGCCAACAAATCATCCGCTTCATGCTCCCTTTCTTTCCAACTAACCATTTTTCCCCAAACAAGTTGCAAACACCTATAAAAGGTCACAAGAAGCATTCATTAATAATTTAATAACTTGATCTCAGGAAAAAATTTGAGGAAAATCATTTTTTCTTCCCTAATGCTCGCCACTACCGCGCATGGGGGAAACACTACTTTGTGGTAGTCCACACTACCACGCCCCCATTTAACCCTATAGAGCGGTATCCACCGACAGTACCGTGCTTCCCGATTAAGCAAGCGTGCAGTACTGTCAGGGGCGAAAAAAGCCTATTAGGGCCTGCTCAAAAATTAATTTTTACCTATTGAAATCAAGTTTTTTACCTATGAAATGAAAGAGGAGCTTGAAAGCTCTTACCTTGCGCAAATGGTCGTTGAAACGGTGCTCCAGATCTCCCGATATGAAATCTTGAATTTTTTTCTCTTCAATGGGTGAAATTTCCTCTTTGGGCAAATGCACAAGTGAGATGGTAACTTTCCATATTTACCTCTTCCTTATATAACTTTTTCACTTATTTTTTACTCATTATTTTATCTGGTTAAATTAAAACTCACTTCGCATTGCTAATATCTAGTTCCATGAGCCTCTTTTGACAGGGTCTCCTTTAAAGATGTGCACACTGGCGTTCAATTATTCATTTGACCTTCATTTTGAGCCTACTTTATATTTTTCGTGCTCTGGATTAAAACTTGAAAAAGATTCCAAGCGCTTTTTACTCCCGGGTCGTGCTTGTCAAACTCAAGTAAATGGTGTCAAGCTTAGTCAACTTTACTTGTGCTCATTAAACGATGAGGAAAGTATTATTTTGGTTGTATTTTTTTTTTTCGGACCAGAATAAATAAAAATTACGAAAAAAGACCATTGGAGTTCTTTTTAAGCCTTTTTCAAGACTCCCTCATTTCGAAAATATTGCTAAGTGATCTTGTCTCTTTCACACTTGTAAAAGTATTTGAAAGTTCGTCTATTCGGTGATAGGTTACCCCTTTTTCGGCCCGTTTAGACTATTTACGAGAAAGGTATACCTCAGTCAACCTTCGACTGGGAGAGTTCTCTCGAGAATTGTTTTACACGTTTTCAAGATCGAGGGACTAAATTTATGAAAAAGTACACTTTGGATCCTTCTTTAAGTTTTTCAGGCTCTCTAAATATGAAAAACTACGAATTTTCCTTCCTTGGACTCGTTAAAATTTGACATCGAAGGACCCATCTTGGGACAAACCTCTCCTTTCTCAGATTCGTAAAACATGTGAGATCGGACTCATCTATGAGATGAGCTACACCAAGCATCTGTTATCCTCTTCAAGCTCGTAAAACAACAAAGAGGTACTTGTCCATCATGTCCGGGGAAAATGGGAAACAAGTCGAGTTTAATTTGTTGGCAGCTTGTCAGTCGTCACCTTTGAACATGACATGTGTCTGTCCCTTGTCTATTTTTGGGTATCTAGTCTTGCTGAGTTATGGTCATCATCCCGAGTCACCTCTCTATCCACGAGCATACTCGTTCGGTGTCTATCCTCTACTATCAATAATCCCTGCTGCCAGGTCCTGCTTCATGCCTTTATATGTTCAAAGGGTTGCATTGTTCAGATTCATTCATTATGTCAGACCTCCGCTGTGTCAGTACATGTTCTATTGTTTCATTGTCCTATACTATCTTTCGTTCTGATTTCGTGTCGATGATGTGGGAATCATTATGGCCCACCTTCAATGAGTCTATTCCCGTCGATGCCAAATCACTATTCAGGAATTGGACTTAGGAATCAACCACTAGTACCTTGGTACCTGCATGCCTCAATGGTAGGTTTCCTCGTGTTCGACAGTAGGTTTACATCATTGGCCTCTGATCGAACAATCTCTCGAATGCTCGACATCAACTCATTCATTCGCATTTCGTTGAGATGTACTATAGATACCTTGGGGATCATCGTCATCATTGGTGATTCCCCTCACATTTGTTAATTGTTCACATCATTGACCGCTAATCAAATGGTTTCTACCATGTTCGACTTCAACACCTTGTAATCACATGGCTAGATTCATATCATTTGCGATCGAGTAGAAGACCCTGAATGCACCTTTGTACTTTGATTGCATCTAGGTTGCGATAGAGATGTCCTTTGTATTGTCACATAGATCCACTTTTGTATTGGTCGTGGTTGTGCCATCACTGTCTCATGGATCTACGCTTGTTCATAGTAGCCATGATTTGTCTACAGTCTATATCATCTCAGTACTCATGGATTTGCAATGTATTGGTCGGCAGCCATGCTTTGAGTCAATTGTTTCCGAGCATGGGGATGCCTGCCTCGGTGGTATATATCTGACATTTTGTTTCTGTTTCATCTCCTTGTTGCTCCCCTCGATGCTATCTCCGCACAGTATTTGTAAAGTCTTTCGGCCATCAGTCTCTTCTAACCTCACACTTTAGGGGGCATCTTTTATACCTCTATATTTCACAGTGTCGTACCTTCACCTTTGACAACACTTCCCCAAACTACCTAAAACACCTGGAAGGGAAAAAATGATGATGACCCATGAAGACAAACTTGTCCTGTCAGGAATAAACCCAACTGAGACTTCATATACCTACACTACCGCTCCTTGCTCAAGCTTAGGGGAGTGGTAGACCCCACTACCACGCTATGCTCTGTACCTTCTGTGCGGTACTACCGCGTTTTGCTCTGTTTCAGGGGCGCGGTAGTCCTTTTTTAGCCCTTTTTCCATGACTTGTGGAATCTTGACCTTCGAGATATTTTTGAGGATTGGTATCCCTGATTCGATCCTAACTCACCTTCTCAGATTAGTGGGTATGATCCACTAAATACTCCCAAGATCCATTATTCTCTCTTGTTGGTTAATCCTTCTACACACTATAAGAGAGAAGCCTTCCATGAGCAAAGGGGAGGACTCTTTGAGATATCATGTTAAATTTTGAGCATTAATTCATAATACTCTAGGATCTTTACTGAGAGAATAACATGTACAGTATATCAATGCATAATAATCATAATAAGCATGACAAGCATCACAAGAATCAAAAGCATGAGAGACAAGAGACACAAAGTTTTCGTGGGGAAAACCCTAAGGTGAAAAACCCCACAACTTACTCAGAGTCAGAGAGAGCAATGGCTTAACCAAAGTACAACCAAAATACACTGAGATAGTCTCCTAGTAGCAAATGATCCTCCTCCTCACTAGTGCGCCACTTTTTGAGTGAGAGAAGTGTGAGTTTTCGAGTGATCAAAATAGAGATCTCTCGATCTCTATTTATACTAGTCTGTTTTCCCAGTGACCTTATGGGGTCGGCTTGTCTAGCTAGGTACATAAACCATATAATATATATATCAGGGCCGACCCTACACATGGTGGTCTAATAATCCATTGGCAAGTTCACACACTTGCGACACTTGTCAATACACATGATGACACTTCCTTATAGAGGAATAACACATCTCTTATAAGGGTACAATAAATATATATAAAATACATAGATGAAATACATTCCGAAGTTACATATACATCAACACTCCCTCTTAACTAGGAAGGTATTTCTCGACATAGATCTGTTGGCACAAGTCGTCTTCTCAGAATCATCGTCATCGATGCACCGTCATCGTCACTGTCACTGCTACTGCTATCTCAACCAATCTCTGAATCTACTCGTCATAGGAAGTTCTATAGAGCCAGTCCTTTTTCATACTGGATGTAGGCCCACCACCTGCAGGTCTTCGTCATCACTGGCCATACTGTGGAATCCTTAGGACTTATTACACGCATCACAAAACCTTTAAAGAGTCTCTTTCCTAGCAAGAACGCTAAAGAGCATCTAAGACCTTTTTCATCCTGTCCAGATCTCCAGGACTTATTACATGTGACTGTCACAAAACATTAAAAGAGTGTCATAGGAACTTTTATGTGCATAGCACGACCGACAAGAAATCTAAAGAGCATCCCAGGAACATTTATGTGCTTAAGCACGACCGGCAAGATCTCCAGGACTGATTACATGTGACCTCTGCTACAAACCCTCGAAAGAGAATCCCAGGACACATTACGGGCACACAGCCCAACCTATCAGATCTCCCAGGTCTTACATGTAGCAGCCCACCACAAACCCTCGAAAGAGCATCCCAGGACTTATTACGGGCACACAGCCCAACCTATCAGATCTCCTAAGTCTTACATGTGATCCACTATCACAAACCCTCGAAAGAGCATCCCAGGCTGTTACGGGTACACAACTCCGACCTATAGAATATCCCAGGTCTTAGATGTGATACACAGTGCCAGTCCTTTTTCATACTGGATGTGACCTAGAACAAATCTAGGATTTCCTTTGCACAACCTGTCCACGGCCACAGAGTATCAACCTGATACTTAACATACATCATCCTGATGTACACATGATCATACTGATCATCATCACTATACCGTCTTGGTACATATCATCTGGAGCAACATCCTGAAGCTCTTCATCATGATCATCCTGATCATAAAATGCATCCACCTGATGCATACCAAGTATCTACCTTATACATATCATCATACATGATCCACCTAATCATTCAATGTATCCACCCGATACATACATAGATACATGATCCACACAATGCATCTAACTGATATATATCAACATACATGATCTACCTGATCATACATAATATCCACCTGATACATATACAGATACATGGTCCAAGCATCCAACATGATGCATATACAAAATATATACAAATGATCGAACCGATCATATCCAGCATCCAACATGATGCGTACATACATAGATGATCCAACTGATCATATCCAACATCCAACATGATGCGTACATACATATACATATAAATGATCCAACTGATCATATCCAGCATCATCTTGATGCATATA
The DNA here is from genome assembly GCA_027924585.1 of Larix kaempferi. Classification (NCBI taxonomy): domain Eukaryota; kingdom Viridiplantae; phylum Streptophyta; class Pinopsida; order Pinales; family Pinaceae; genus Larix; species Larix kaempferi. The sequence continues at coordinate 10,203,180 of BSBM01000637.1, read as the reverse complement.
CTGAGCAGTAAGTGAAACATCGTCCTGATGTTCATCATCCAACGCTTACATCCACAGCCATGTGAAGGATCCTCCTTCCAACATGCTTGGAATGGCTTCAGCAAATGTGTCCATCACTTCTTCCTCGAAGTGTCGTCGATCTGAAGAACGCCAAGCCTCTCTCTGAAGTACTCAAACTTCACCCTGGCTAGTGGCTTCGTCAGTACATCTGCAATCTGCTCATCCATCGCAACATACAGGAGCTTCACTGCTCCTCTCTGCACCATATCCCTGATATAGTGATATTTGATCTCTATGTGTTTCGACCTGTCATGAAACACTGGGTTCTCAGACAGCTTCACACAGCTTTGGTTATCACAGAAGATACCAGTAGCATCCAACGAGAGATCAAATAACTCAGACAGTAGCTTCTAGAGCCATACTACCTCACAACTAGCTGAACAGGCTGCAACATACTCTACCTTAGCTGTACTCAGTGCTACGCAGGACTGCTTCCTGCTAAACCAAGAGATCACACCTGATCCCATACTGAAGCAGCACCCAGATGTGCTCTTCCTATCTGTAGCACTGCCTTCCCAATCTGAATCAACATAACCTTGCAGGTTAAACTTTTGATTCACTTCATACTTGAGCCCATAATCAATTGTACCCTTCAGGTACCTCAGAATATGCTTTACAGCAACCAAGTGAACACTCCTCAGATCCATCAGGAACTGGCTCAATGTGTTCACCGCAAAGCAAATATCTAGTCTCATGTTTGTCAGGTACATCAGGGACCCAATCATCTAATGATACATAGAGACATCAACAGGCTCAGATGAAGCATCACAAAGAAGCTTCAAGTTCGATGCCATAGGTGTGGCCATGGCCTTGCAATCCATCATCCCGAACCTCTTCAGGATATCTACTGCATACTTCCCTTGTCCAAGGAAGATCCCATCTGCACTCTACCACACCTCCATACCTAGGAAATAATGCATCATCCCTAAGTCGTTCATATTGAACTCAGCAGCAAGCTTCCTCTTTGTATCTGCAATCAATCTGTCATCTCCTGTTACAAATAAGTCATCCACATATAGGAGTAGAATCACAGGATTCCCTTCCTCAACCTTGTAGTAAAGGTTGGAATCTGCTTTACTCTTGGTAAAGCCCAAACTAGATAGGAAACTGTCCATCCTACCATACCAAGTTCTAGGAGCTTGCTTCAAGCCATACAAGGATTTCTTCAATCTGCACCCATATGACTCCCTATCATGTGTTTTGAAACCAAGTGGCTGCTCCACATATACTTCCTCTTCAACTACACCATTCAAGAAAGCAGTCTTGACATCCATCTGGTGTATTTTCCATTTCATTGCTGCAGCCAAGGCAAGTACTGTTCTGATGGAAGTCTACCTGGCTACAGGTGCAAAAGTTTCTTTATAATCTATTCCCTCTTTCTGAGAGAAGCCACGAGCTACAAATCTTGCCTTGTATTTCTCTACACTGCCATCTGCAGCATGCTTGATTTTGATAGATCCATATGGAAGTCATAACAAACTTCCCTTCAGGTCTTGGGACTACATCCCAAACATCATTCTTCATGATCGACGGATCATGGCATTCTTCCCATATCCTGGGAACTTAAATATCTTCAATAGATATCTTTGTTGTTGGAACAAATGTTGTAGTCCTTCTTTCGTAGGTGAAGGTATACGGTCTTTCCTACAAAACAAGTTAAATTGCATGATTAGAAACATCTCATAATTTTCAGAACAAATTCTTACACATAAAGAAATATGTCACACATTCATGCAATTATTTTAGCCAATGCTTCAATACAACATTTATCCATATCCCGTAACTTTTCTAGATGCTTGCCAATCTCTACCAAAACATTGTTAAGAGTGTGCACAACTCTCAACATGTCAGCAAAGAGGTTTCATTCTAGATAAGTAGCAATGGAATGTTATACAGTGCCATAGGCCACTTACCCATCACATGCATATCGGTAGTATACTGTTCATTAATGCAATCATTCTAATATGCACAATTACTTAAACAAACAAATATGCAAGAAATGATAATTGAAATACTTATCTTTGTTTGTTTGTTGGGTGGAATCCCTCTGAGTGTTTGCTTCCTTGCAAGAGCTGCTGAAGTAGCTTCTTCTACACCTTTCCATTGTGAAATGTAAAGGGATGGTCAACTCCCTCTGGATATCTACATCCTTGCAAAAACTACTGGAGCGTGCTCCCTCTTGATCTTTGCTTCCTGGATTACCTGTCCTTGAACTTATATACATCCTTGGTCCCTATGCATGCTTATTAGTATCATCATTGTGTTAACCTCGAGGTCTCATACATAATCATTAGTATAATCTTAATATTATCAAAACACAATAATCTCAAGCATGTATAGTCAGGATCATTTCAAACAGAAATAATAAGCATTCTTATGGTTAGTCATAAACATAATATACCTAAACTTGTGATTACTCAAACCTATGACTCTTCTGGTTAGTCATATCATTAATTAAGGTAAGAAACATAATATGCATAAGTCCTAGATTACTCAAACTTGTAACTTCAAGAGTAATCATTATCAATCATACAAAAGTATACGATATATATAACAAAACATACCTGGTCATCATATTTGCTAGTTATGTCTAGCAATGTGTTCTTGTTCTCTTCAATGACCTGCATAAGTCATTAGTTAACTTTTGCAAAAACAAATTATACATACCTCTATGTGATCCATGACTATACATGAATCTTTGTCTTCATAGCATGTTCAGGTTGTCCCTTTAATTTGTACAATCCTCCCTCTTGCTCTCCAATCACTACTGCATCATCTATGGTCTTTCCCTTTGGCCACATTAGAACTTGGCCATCCACAAATGCAACCCTCATACCTTTTGCATCCAATGCAGAGATGGAGAGTAGGTTCTTCTTGAGCCAGGTACATAAAGGACTTCTTTCATCTTCAATGATTTTCCATAATCTAGGTTGAAGGAGGCTTCACCACTTCCTTTGATGGGGTATTGATAATCATCCCCAAGTTTCACTTTATGGGGTGATTCATGTTCAGATAGATTTACAAAAGATTCTTTAAACCCAGTCATGTGTTTAGAAGCCCCACTGTCAATTAACCAATCATTACAACCATGGGACATTGTACCTATGAGAGCAGAGATTAGGACATACTCTTCTACACTTGATGAGTTATCATCACTTTCTGCCCTAGCTTTCTTCTTTGGAGGTTCATCATCTTCGGTAGCATGAACATCGTACCTTCTTTTGATAACTCTTCTTCTTCTTGCTGGAGTTGTTGTTGTTGTGGTTGTCCCTTTTGTTCTTGGGACATTCTGAAGCAAAGTGACCCTTCTCATTACAAGTGAAACACCTTAGATCTTTCTTGTCATTGTGATAATGATGAGAAGATTTCTTCTTGTGATGGGTTGGCTCCCTCTTGAACTTGCCCTTCTTAGTGTGAGATGTGAGAGCTTGATCTTCATTCCCCATCTTTTCTTCTCTTGCCACAAGACTTGCTTCTTCTTGAGAACATTCCTCCCATAATCTACTGAAGCAGATTAATTTCTTTCTGGCACAAATCCCTTGGATAAAAGAGTCCCATGACCTAGGTAGGCCATTCAAAGTGGTCATAACAATTTCACCATTCTCCACCATTTCATCTATAGCTTCAAGTTGTTCCTTGATCCGAGAGACCTTGGAGAAATAGGATTGAATAGTTTCTCCATTTGACATCTTGACCCCTTTCAATTGATTCTGCAGGGTCATCTTCAGATTTATGTTCTTCCCTTCAAATAGCTTGGTCAAAGAGTCAAACATTTCCTTGGGTGTCTTCAGAGATGACACATGAGGTATGAGATGGTCTTTGATAGAATCAACAATGATTCTCTTTGCCTTGACCAAGTTCTTCTTATGCAATATTTTAGCATCTTCATCCTCTGGGATAGGGATGTCTTATTTTATATACGAGTCCAACTCATTCTCGTCCAAGATTAACCCAATCCTTTACTTCTAGGCTCGAAAGTTATCATCCCCTTCAAGATTATCCTCAAGCTTGGTGTGGTGAGACATCTTAAAGAGTACTTCAAATGGAAATAGAAAAGATTTAGGTCTTACCACTTGAATTGCTGAAAACTGGAAATGGTCCCAGATTAGGGTTTGTCAAAAAAACCCTAAAAATTCAAAATGTGAATTTCAACTTTCTAAAAGGATAGAAAGATGCGCCTTGATGAGTTGATCAGCCTCGTGTATTCATAATTTGAGATTTTCAAAGCTACACCCTTCAAAAATGCCTTTCTGTCTTCCCGGATTCACTAAGGAGAGGCTTGAATTAGGGTTTTAGTTTCCCGGAGATCTACCCAGCCAAAAATCTCGATCCAAAGCTCTAAACTTTGATTTTGGCAAGGAGCTTCCAACTATGTCTTTAGATTCCATAAATTCCTATTTTTGTGGAAACCCTAATTTTTAGGGCCAAATCTGAAAATGCTTAGAATTGAATTTTGATTGGACAGATAGATTCTCCTTGATGAGTAGAGTCAATATACTATACAGCTTTTCCAAAATCTATGGAGAGAAACCCAATAAACAAGAAACCCTAGTTTTCGTCACTGCACAATGTCTTCTTCTCAGGTTAGCTCTGATACCATGTTAAATTTTGAGCATCAATTCACAATACTCGAGGATCTTTACTGAGAGAATAACATGTATAGTATATCAATGCATAACAATCATAATAAGCATGACAAGCATCACAAGAATCAAAAGCATGAGAGACAAGAGACATAGAGTTTCCGTGGGGAAAACCCTAAGGTGAAAAATCCCACAAGTTCCTCAGAGATAGAGACAGCAATGGCTCAACCAAAGTACAACCAAAATACATTGAGATAGTCTCCTAGTAGCAGATGATCCTCCTCCTCACTAGTGCGCCACTTTTTGAGTGAGAGAAGTGTGATTTTTCGAGTGATCAAAATAGAGATCTCTCGATCTCTATTTATACTAATCTGTTTTCCCAGTGACCTTATGGGACTGGCTTGTCTAGCTAGGTACATAAACCATATAATATATATATCAGGGCCGACCCCACACATGGTGGTCTAATAACCCACTGGCAAGTTCACACACTTGCGACACTTGTCAATACACATGACGACACTTCCTTATAGAGGAATAACACATCTTTTATAAGGGTACAATAAATATATATAAAATACATAGATGAAATACATTCCGAAGTTACATATACATCAACATATCAAACCTATGGTCTTATATCTTTGTGGAGATAGCTAGAGGAGAAAGCACTTGGAGATGGGATTTCGCTTGGACATCAAGCAACCATTGTAAGTGACTTCAAGTTTGTAATAAAACATAACTTGTCTTGTTTCCCAAATCGTGTATGTTGATCTGGTTTCAATCATATGATTTGTTTCTGCTATAGATTTAGATTCTAACATATATTTTAGATTGCTAGAAGATTGTATGTGCTTGTACCTTGGTTCATTCTAACAGGTTCATTCATGAGGACTTGAAGATTGGAGCAACAACTAGGACAAGCGATTAAATCAAAGGTCAGTCAGATCTCTTCCATTTCTTCCAGCATTATGGTATTGAAATACTTGTTTGGATCTAGGAATTCAAGGTAGCATTTGTTATCTTTTTGTCTTAGTTTAGAGTCAGTTAAGCCTACTTTAACCTAAGAGAGTTTCTACCTATCCGTAGGGAGAAATATCTACAACATACCTGTCTTTGAACTTATATCCATCCTCGATCACTATGCATACTTACTAGTATCATCATTGTGTTATCCTCGAGATCTCATACATAATCATACATTCATTAATATAATCTTAATACTATCAAAACACAATAATCTTAAACATGTATGGTCAAGATCATTTTATCACAATTCTTTTACTCATGCATATTCCTATTTGACCATAGGAATTTTCTAGTTAGTCATATCATCAATCAAAGTAAGAAGCATAATATGCCTAAACCCATGATAAATTTCTAACTTCATAAATAATCATTATCAATCATGCCATGTATACTTATATAAGAGATCCTAACACAAGGTAGGATTCTAACTTGATATAGGAAAAACATACCTGGATTAGCATGCTAGCTAGTTATGTCTAACATACTCGCATAATGTCTTCTTGTTCTCTTCAATGACTTGTGCTAGTAACCTGCATATCTCATAGGTTAACCATTATAGAACCAAGTTATACATACCTCGTAAGTAGATCTTCTATGTGATCCATAACAGTGAATGAATCTTTGTCTTCATGTCACCATGGTCATATGTTCTTGAACTAGAACATGATTTGTATTTCTTGATGTACCTTTTATGTTAGTGGACAACATCAACCTCATACAACACCACAATGCATTAGTACAATCATAAGTGTCAAAACCCTAATCAATGAATATCTTTTATCATGCATTCATATTTTTGTTAAGGTGATACAACAAGTCTAAAATTAATCAAGATTGTACTAATCTTAATGAAGACAAACATATCATAAACTTAATCATGAACAGATTTCGAAACATAACCGTAAGTCATACCTGTCAAGTTTTCTTGTAATCTTCTTATGTAAGGCCTTAGCCTCATCTCCCTCTGAAACTGGAACTTCTTCACTTATGCAGGTGACCAATCCATTCTATTCTAGGATTAACCCAATCCACTTGATCTGTAGAACTGGATTTGGACCTGGATTAGGGTTTGTTAGGGAAACCCTAAAAATTCAAACTTCTGAAATGATAGAAAGATGCGCCTTGATGAGTTGATCAACCTTGTATACTCAGAATGTGAAAACTGCAAAGTTTCACCCCTCAAATTTCCTTTTCAATTGTTCAGATTCACTAGGGAGGCCCTTGAATTAGGGTTTTAGTTTCCCGGAGCTTCACCCAACCAAATAGTTTGATCCAAAGCTCTAAACTTTGATTTTTCCAAGGAGCTTCCAGCTATGGTCACAGATTTCAAAAATTCTCATTTTTGCAGAAGCCCTAATTTTTCACCTTTCCGATCAAAGTCTCAAACTAGGGTTTGATCAAGCCCGACCTTCTACCCAACTAAAAAATTTGATCTTGGTCTCTAAATTTTGATTTTTATGAGGAGAATCCAGTCGTGGTCTCCGATTACAAAAATTCCAACTTTATCTGAAACCCTAAATTCCCGGAGCCATGAATGAAGGTGCTCAAAATCCAATTATGTTTTGACATAGATATGCACTAATTGTTTCTAGTGTAACTCCGAAATTTAAGATCTATAGGGTCTGAAAATTCTTCCTGTGGTATCCTAACTTCTTATATTTCCAACCCCGTATCCTGACCTCAAATGGATTCTCTGAGAGATATTTATGCCAAGTGTCGCAACGTGACCTGTTTATGGAAAAAAATAGGAGAGAGAACTTGTACAGAGTGCCACATGTCACTAGTTCAATTTCGGCCTCTAAAAATCGAACCTGTGAAAGTATAGTCCATTCCCTACCTACCACTTTTTATGAAATTTCATTTGGAGCTTCCTATCCCAAGTTGTGACCTTTTTTCCTAGGTCACCTGTTTATGACTGAGATCTGGAAGAGGCAGAAACCCTAGATTGTACGGACCATAAAACAAAAAGTAAAGCGAATAAGATGATGTGCTTCGGATACATGGTACATGGGGATCTTATCTTCGACCGGTAATATTTTTAGATCCTGAAACTTTACGAAAATGAATTTATAGAGAAAGTTCTACGATGATTGGTTTTTGCTAGATCAAGCCCTAGATTCGCAAGTGCAACAAGTTTCATAAATGCCATACCATGCCTTCTTTCAGGCTAGCTATGATACCATGTTAGTTTTTTCAGAATTTACTTCAATATGATCTAGGATATTAACTGAGAGAACAACATGTACAACATATCTACAGCATATCAATCATGGACACAATAATGCAAGCACACAAGAGACATAGAGTTCCACTGGGGAAAACCAAGAAGGTGAAAAACCTCGCAACTTCCTTAGAGATAGATAGATCCACGATACAAAACCCAAGCATAAGAGATATACTCCTATAAGCATCTTCTCCTCCTCCAATAGTGCGCCACTCTCCAATGAGTGTATGAGTGATAAAGTGAATGATCAAATAGAGTTCCTCCCACACTCTATTTATACTTGACTTGACTTGCCTAATAACCCTTACTAGGTCGGCCTTAACTTAACCACATAACATAATGCTGATAGGGCCAACCCCCAATAGGGTGGTCTAATAACCCTTTAACCCACATGACTTATATAGGGCCGACCCCAACAAGGTGGTCTAATAACCCATCAAGTATAAGTTACGACACTTACAATATAAATGACGACACTTCCGTATAAAGGAATAATAACATCTCTATAGGAATACAAACACTTCCGTATAGAAGAATAATAACATATCTATAGGAATACAATATACATATATGAAATACATTCCGAAGTTACAAATACATCAACATCTGGTAGACAGACTCATGCCAGGACCAGACATACTAAAATACCTAGAACAGTTAGTCACCAAAGTGCAGCAGAACCTAAAAGGGGCGCAGGACCACTAGAAATGTTATGCGGGTAAGAAAAGAAAAGACAAAGATTACCAAGTTGGAGAACATGTCTTCTTAAAATTGAAGGAAAAGAGGAGCTCTTTGAGCTTGGGGAGATGCGGAAAGTTGGCTGCCATATTTTGTGGACCCTTTGAGATACTGGCCAAGAAGGGGCCAGTGGCTTATGAATTATCCTTGCCGGCTCACGTAAAAGTTCACAATGTTTTTCACGCATCTTTATTACATAAATATGTCTATGATACTAATCATGTCATTGATTGGTCATTGTTACAGGTAGAACCAGAGGGGGAGTTTATGCCAGAGACCCTTCACATATTGGAAAAGAGGGAAGTACACCTTAGGAGGCGAACTATCATCCAGCTAAAAGTGCAATGGAGGCACTTCGGGCCTGATGAGGCCACATGGGAAAATGAAACCACCATGAAGGAGGCTTACCCCGCCTTATTTCATGAATTCATTTCCAGTCCCTAGAACACCGGGACGGTGTTGTTCTAAGAGGGGAGGGATGTAATATCCCCAAATTTTGACTATGATTATTTTATATATTGGGCATAAGCTCCAATGCACACGATTTATTTTGATTATATAGATACTGGGCGTAAGCCCCAATGCACATGTTTTACTTTTTTTACATATACTGGGCGTAATCCACAATGCACATGGTTTACTTTTGTTATATATATATTGGGCATGGGCATTGATGGATATAGATTATTTTTATGTACTCGACATAAGCCCCGATGTACTTGGTTGTTGTTTATTATGTGTTGGGTACAAACCCTTAAATACTGAGATGACTTTTGTTATGTACTGTGTAGAAGTTCTGGTATACATGATTGACTTCTATGATGTGTTGGGCATAAGACCTGGAGCACATGGTTTACAAGACTATGTGTTGAGCATAAGCTCTGGAGCACATAGGTAACCCTAGCATATAAATGATTTAGTGTTGGGCATAAGGCCTGGAGCACTCCAACATGATGTTGAGCATAAGATTTGGAGCATCGGATCTTTGGCCATTGTATCCCTAGGTGTATCATACAAATGCATCCTAGTACTAGTGTTGAGCAAAAGGCTCTGGAATTGCACTAGTGTAACGCCCATTTGAGAGTGTTGAGCATAAGCTCTGAATAACACTAAGGGGTTACCTTACTTAAAGGATACTTGTTCAAATGATTAATTGAATCACTATTGATCTCTCATCAAGGACTGAAAGATAATGCCACGAATACGAGGTAATACAACATGCAAGGGAATATAGGGCCACCTATCTTAGTTGACCAACCAAACCCCACATAAGGCCTTGGTAAAGAATTAACATAAACTAAGGAAGCATCGAATAAACAATTATGCTATATGATGCATGAATAATAAAAGAGGAATAAATTAAATAAGTCTTTATACACATATAAATATATATATATATGTGAAGTTATTTTTAATAAATAAAGATAAATGATTTAAGTAAAGTGTACATACACATATGAAAATAATATATATATGAAGTAATTGCAAAGAAATAAAATATAAACAAAAGTTAATAAGTAAACTCTCTCTCTCTCTCTCTCTCTCTCTCTATATATATATATATATATATATATATATACATATATATATTAAATTAACAAATTAAATAAACTGAAATTATTTTTCTAAACTTAAATAGAAACAAATTAAAGAGTTCAAGCTATCAAAAAAATTATAATCTTCTAAATAAATTACCTATAATTCAAACTAGGAGTTGAATTCAAGAAAGTATTAAAATATTGATTTTAACTAAAGATAACACAAACTACCCATTCCAAAGAAACCTATATAAAGGAAATAGACAGGAGAGGGCACGTCATCTGATTATTATTTATGTATGGGATTGGAGAGAATTCCAAGCCTTGTACTTAGAAGATACATAGATTAGCTCCAAGATACCAGCAGCCATATCCTTAGGTGTTCTAGATTTTCTTGCATGTTGGAACCAGGTCGAGGGTGATCCAATTAAAAACCAGGAAACGGTTCCGGGTCAAAGGTTGGGAGGAACGTGGAATTTATGAGGTTATCCGGTTACCACTCGACAGGTCAAAAACATAGTATTTCCTATTAATTTGTGTTTGAAGTGTGCAGGGTTATAAAGCTATTACAAGCAATGTAACTTCAGGTAAGAGGTTTACCCTTTGCCTTATATCAGTTTTGTTTCTTTTCTTAAATAGGTTTATAGAATGAATTGTATAGTTAATAAGAATTCCATTGAAAGCTGCAAATTGTCCTTCATGAACTTTAATTAGATTTTCTATTTCTGTTGGACCATTGACATAATTATTTAGTCATGGTACCTTGGGTTTTACTTAAATAATTTTTATAGATAGGTTAGCCTTTAAAAGTTCCTTTTAAAATTTTAGATTAAACCTAGGGTAGATCTCTTTCCCTTTTATAAACTAGAACATCACTTATCAGACTTATTCGAAACTTCAAACCCCTACTTTTCAAACTCTACATTTAAACTACAAGAAATCAAATCTATGATTACGCCTCTCATAAAGTTTATGATAAATTATTTTCCAAACATCATAAACAATGTTAAAAGTAAACATCATACACAGAATCTTAACACTGGAATCGTAGATCTTAGATTTCTACAACAACATTTAAAATAAACACAAAAATTACCTGCAGGAATGAGATCACGCTCATAGCATCGAGTAATCACATCCTACAATTTAAAATTAAAACTACGAACTGATTTCCAGATCTATCCACATATTAAAAAAGAGGCAACTAATCATTCATCAACACAGTCACCACAGAATTATCAAGCAAGATCCTCATTTAACCTTTAAACAAGGCCTTGCCTAGAACTTTTATTACGAAACCAAAATTCACATTAAATAAAATAAACGTGGACATCATTTAAAAGATAGAATCTCGGTGGATTTTAACTCCCTTTCAAAACACAGAGAACCCTGGAAGTATTAATTACAGCTTCAAACTCACATAGAAATCAAAACGTAGATACACAGTAATCCTTGTATTTTATTATCAAGCATTTTACATTGTTCAGACCCGATTCAAACAAAGGCGTATAGCCTGAAGCTAATGATTCCAAATACAGTGAATCCATTTACAAAAAAATCACCACTACGCCTAGAGGGCCTCTCATTAGATAACATTACCCTGAGACCAAAAGACAACATTTCAATAGACCTCACAATCAAATAGACAAAGCGTACTACAACTCCTTGTCACTCCACAACACAGCTAGGAACCAACCACACCCACTGCCCAGAAATCAAAGAAAGACCCACTCATCACAGACATCTCACAAACCAAGGTGCTCCATGGAAACCCAGGTCTTACTAGGGCCACTAGCTCAAGTTTTCCATTGTCTATGTGTTCAAACCCATCCTTAGCATGCTCCATTAATACTGTGTGAAACCCTCCTGACAACAAACAGTAAACGACAAGTTAAATATGCAAACAAAACCAAGATTTATCACTGCTAGGAATTACAAATGAAATAGAGGATTACAGGAAGATTACATTGTTCAATTCGTGACTACTCCATAATTATTCTCTTCTACAGAGAGCACGTGCAGACCAAGAGCGAAGGTCAGGTGATGCGCATGACTTCCCTCCAAGCCACAGAAGGGACGAGAGCTCAAGCTCTCCCTTCCAAGTGCCAAAACAATAATAGACATTTTTGCAAGGGTTTAGGGTTTTTTACCATATTTCCATTATGGAGCATGCCTTAGGGCCTTCACGTGATTTCATTAAAATCTTCAACCACCTCCACTACGTTTTCAATTCTTTACCCTCCTCTCTATAGTTGGAGCACAATTCTTTAACTCTTACCCATTCATATGGAATTCCCATGAACCTTAGCATTGGTTAGAATCCCTTTGTATTAATTAGGTCTATACCTAGGCACCTACAAATACAATGTTACAAATTTGCTAGCTCTTTAAGAAGCTACGTAAGCCCAGGTCCCATAAGAACCCTTCTTCCGAACCAGAGAGTTAAAATTCTATCCAATAAATACAGTTACAATGAAACCATAAATAAACATAGCTATCATAACAATTTCATAAATAATACAAGTTATACATCAATAACAACATACAATCATCGTAACGGAATAGAGTAAATAACATTAGCAGAGTGACATTTTTACCATACATTCAGCAGGGTTACGAATACCATACGACAGTTAAACATTGAATTTATCATAATTGAAAATACAAGTTAGCGGAAAAGAAATTCAGTATCAATCTCAACATTATCTCACAGTGTTGAATTTAATTTTAATGAACCTTAGATATTAATGAGATTAATACCCCATAATATTTTTATTTATTTATTTAGGGATGTAAGGGACATTAGAGTGTTAATCCCAAATGAAAGACATAATTGATTTTGAGGTATCCCTAGAGTGTGTGTGGAAGTTGATCTAAACAAAAATTTGCCTCCTTTTATTTCAGTAATGAAAGTGGATGGGGTTTGTCAACAAAAAGTGTGGTATCTACATCTTCCCAATGCTTTTTTTACCTATCAATCCTAGGACCACCTTGTTTGTGATTTCCCATATTGGAAAGCTTCCAAGGCAGCTTCTAACGGGAAGGGTGCTACAACATCATCAACCCCAATGAGAATGGGTGGGGGTTCTAGCTATTATACTAAGTAGGTTTATACCCAATTTGAGGCCAGTGATTATGTTTATCATCTATTGCAAGGTTTGGGAGGTAGCACTAGTATAGGGTTGTCTCAACAATCTTATAAGGATACTAAGGTACTATATCACAATGGGTATAAATATTAATTATGGGCCAATTGATAGCTCACAGAGTAAAACTATTATGTATGATTTAATTGTAGGTATCAATGTCCAAACTCAAGGTATGGATGTTCATGAAGGGTAGCAAGACAAGCTTAACAAGAGGAAGGGGGATTTGTCTCCAAATCTTGTGGAAAAACCTAATAGAGAAGTGAGTCCCACTACTTGTGAAAAGTCATTCAAGAAAGTTGTGTAGCTTTCCAAAGGCAAGGGTGCATCCTCGTTGGGTAAAATAACATCAAGAAATAAGTTCAGTAGTCCTGCAAGCCCACTATTATTTTAATGAATATTTCTCCTCTTTCTTGGAATGTGAGAGGATTGATTATTCCTAGTTGAAAGAAACTTTTACAGGGAGTCTTGCAAAAGGTTAAGGAAGATATGGTATTTATTTAGGAGGTGAAGGCTGTTGGATTTGAGCTTCACACTCAGATGGGCTATGTGTGGTGGCTTAGGTTTTGTGTTATGTGGAGAATAGAAACCCGCATGGTCAAGGTGCAAGTCCTCCATTCAATTCTTTGATCCTAATTGGGGTAAGGAAAATATGAATTATGGAGGTTGGTCCACCTAGTCTAATTTTTAGGAAGGGAGGGAGAGGGTGTTAGGCAATATTAGATAGGTTCTATGGATTTCAGAATGATATTTCCTTTTTTCGGAGGCTTCTTCCATTTGATGTATTGATGGATGTAACTGGTTTATATCATCTACCCATTCAAAATTCAATTTTGGCGAGTCATGATATTCTTCCAAGGCCTTGTTCCTTGTATAAATTAAATGTTTCTCATTTGAATTCTCATGATTTCCATGCTCTCGTCCATTATGTTTGGAACCTAGTTCGTCATCCTGTTAATGATAAGGGTTGGGTTCTTTGGTGGGAGGGATCCATTCAAACGACTATCAAATTTATGTGTAGTTAGGGTTTATGATTCCTTGCAAACATAAGCAAGAGCTTCGAGAGGCTAGGAGAAGATTGGAAGAGGTATGTGTTCTCCTTTAGGAGGACCTTCATTAATCTATCATTAAAAATATGCAACATATTTGGATTTTGTGGTGTGTATTGAGGAGTAGTATACTGCAAGAGGTGTCAGAGTTCATGCCAAGCTACAATGGATTAAGGAAGGAAATGAGGGATCCAAGTTCTTCTTTGAATTTATAAAGAAGAAGGTGGTTTCTGATAGAGTATTGGGCCTTTGTAGATAGTATGGTTCGCTTGAATAAGATACCTCTAAGATATGATATTTTTTCACCGACCACTTTCAAAATATATTTTGTCTTTATGCATTAACAGAGGATGTGGTTGAAAATGGGAATTATTGTTATAGGGTGGTTCCACACAAGGTCTCTACTGCTGACAAAGATAGGTTGGATAGGGACCTAGCAAGGGAGGAACTATTTGTTTTCGTTATCTCCATGCATAATAATAAATATCCAGTAATTGTTAAACATGTTTACTATGTGCTAACATTGTTAAAACTCCAATTTAATTATAAAATTCACACCATTTTAAACAACCATTCCACAACAAAATAACCAGAAAATACCAACAATGCAAGACACACATCAAAGGTGAAACACAATCCATGAAATAAAGGAAACCCAAATATTCTTTATTCATCATTGAAATAACCAATTACATATGATGCCTCCCTTGTCCTTGAATGGTAAGGGAGTTGCAAAAATCACACTCATGTCCTCTCTTTTAAACATGAAACCCTTACAATTTAAGAAATATATGGAAGAGTCCTCAATCACATGATTCCGAAGACTTCTTGAGCACTACTTATTTATACCATGCTTATGGACCATTTTTACAATAAAATATTCATTTAATCCCTCTTTTTGTGGAACAACTCATAACAACCCATCACAAACAACCCATTAATTAAAAAATGACCATTACTACAAGAAATTGTCCCCAATAGGTATCCACCTCTATCCATTTACTGCCCTCGAGTCAATTAGTACTCAAACTGCATCTACATATAGACTAATCTTATCTACCTCCTACTTTTCAAGTGCCTTCCTTTCACGGGAAAACCTCCTCAAACCTATCTAAAATCTATTCACTCTGTCATATCCTCCTCTCATGATGGGAACCTTCTGGAGTAGATATGCAACACAATACATAAATCCAACTTCAAATATCCATATGGTCAATATTACCAAAATGCCTCAAAGACTATCCTGGGAAATCATCAAGTCTATTAACAACTTATGGGGTGTTCCCATGAAGATGGGTAACACTTTTTGGCAAGCAGAGGGTGTGAGTATGCTGAAACAATATTGATCGAGATTTTTTCAAGTGCTTGATTAAGCTTCCAAAATATTGTTTGAGAGCTTCAATAAGCGCTCGATCAAGTTATTTTAAAAATCTAAATCGAGGGTTAATAAAACTCTCGATCGAGCTAATTTTTTTGATCGAGGGTTTTATTAACCCTTGATCGAGTGTTGAAAGCTCGATCGAGGGTTTGCATTTCCAAGGCTCGATCGAGCCTAGAGTCTCAATTAAGGGTTGCAATGGTTATAAGTATAAAAGAGAAACAAACCACGATTTATTTCACCATGTCTATTGCATAATAGAGCAAGGGAATATTATGGAGGGTTCTTTATATTCATTTTTAAATATGGGTCGTAGATCAATTGGATTTAAATAGATGTGATCAAATAGACTAATTGGACTTATAGATGTGTTTGAACACATCTATAACCTCAATTACTCCGAGACTAGTATTTACACATAAAATCTAGAGGAAGTTGTGATAGCAATGTTTTTATTTTATTCTTCTTCAAGGTATTTATTATTAACCAAAATATCAGTCTTTTTGTTGAAATTATGTTGTATTAAATTTGATTATTTTATAATTGTATGTTCAATTTTAAATAAATTCGAAGAGAATATATGATAAGAACATATGTTTGACATGAGCTTGTAAAATATTTGATTAAAAAAAATCCAGGCACCCTTATTTGTGTGCACACACGAATATGAACACCCAAAATTGTTTTAATTAAAGGTTTTAAAATCTCAATTGATCTACCTTTGAAATCTCGATCGAGCTAAAATATTGATTGAGATATTATTTCGATATAACTAAAAGCTTGATCAAGATATTTTCTCGATCGAGATTTCACTTAACTGCACATAAACCCTCAATCAAGGTATTTAAAAGCGCACGTAAAATCTTGATTGAAGGTTTTATAGGGATTTAAAATAGACTTTTATCCCTAATTTCTGCAAACTTAATTTTACTGACATATTTAGCAGGCCTAAACCCTATCCTAGGATGCACCTTATGTGGCATACTTCATACAAATGTATTTTTCAATGAATCATCTATCCATTGACATATAATTTACAATTTTTTCAGTTCATATGATCATTATTTCTTATTTTGTTTTCAAACTTACACTTAAAGGCCATGTCTAGAAGTTTGAATCAATGCAAATAAAAATCAACAACATAAAAAGTACACAACCAAAAACATTCAAAAAATATATTCGACCTACATCAATGCGTCCTCTTCAAAAGGGTATTTTTTGTTTTTCAATTCTCGTAACCAGTAAAAAAATATTTATGTGCACACACATGTGTACAAAATGCGATTAGAATATGAAATGGTCCATTTTGAAAATTAATAAGAATTAATTTTCCAAAATAAATTAAAAAAAAGGTATGCCCTGGTGCATTTTATGTAGATTATGTTATTGTATTTTTTTTCAAAAATTATGCAATTATCACTAAATTATTTTACATGCACACAAGCCACTTGTATCTTTTGTTAATATTAACAAGAACAAACCTATCATTAAATGCAATTTTGGAATATTAAATACTTTTATTATTTAAAAAAAATATAGGTGGAAAGATGACATAATTCTGTATAATTTTTTTTTGTTGGGTTTCAGAATTGACAAGGCATTTATGAGTTTTTAGGGCTTCGATTTAATGAATGAGTAAAAAAATGAATTTTCAACATCACTTTTGGCCAAAAAGTGTTACCCATCTTCATGGATTCACCTTATGATGTATACAAGGATGAACCTAACTTTTTTCCTCCTAAACTTTGAACACCATATCTATCCTCATCAGAAGAGTCTTCCCCTCTCTTATGGATCTAACTTCAGGGATCGAACTTCTTGTATGGACACATTTTATCTGGTTTGTGATCATCGATCTCTTTCTCTATCCCATAATTATGATCATCACACAATATACTCTAGTGCAACTCGTCACAATCCCCTCGTGTGTTCACCCATGACATCCATAACTTGGATACTTTCCTATGGACTCCACAAATAGTCTCATCCTAATATAATATTACAACTCAGTTGCATGATAATCACTATCAAGATACACTCGCATCACTCATCCACAATTCTATTGCACAAGTTCTAGTCATCATCATTATCTACAATCTACCAAAACAAACTATCTTTCCAAGAAGATGGCATAACCATCAGGGTGATCAAGCTTGATAACTGCACTCATGAATAACCATCCCATGTTGAAGTAGATCAACAACACACCAAGTGTGAGTCTTCCACATCTCTCACAATTAATATCATCCTGTCAAATGCATCTCAATATTCATCAAGTTACATAATCAAACTCAATGGAAAGATAATTTGGGATCCCCCATGTAAGGAAGATCCACAACTCTCCCTTGTTACAATATTAAGAGTGCATGGAAAATGAGTAGATAGGCATGAGATGACAAAACCCAAGAAGAACCAAGGTTTCTACAACCCCTCATCGAAAACAACATTCCATAAAATTTTCACAACCTATGGAAAGATTCAGCATGATTCCATGACTGATTGTTCCACAGCCATGTTTCCGCAACATGCAACAAACCATCAACTTTCTAAAAAAATTAGCAAAATTATGCAATCCTTCCACAACTATCCTTAGGGCTTATGTAACTAGAAGGGGCACCTTGTACATCACAACTCTAGTTCCAACATCCTGATTAGGAAAGTATCCACCTTGTCTTGTAGGAGCATAAGTTCTACTATAAAATGGAAGTTTTTTCCTTGAATAATCCCTATAATAACCCCTCCTTAGGACACTTGCAACATAAACCAATACATTTCTATATGCAGTTCCCCATACCCCTTAACATTGAATACATGACCTCTCTCTCTCTCTATATATATATATTAACTCATTGCACATATGAGCCTTTTGTTCGCCTAAACACTATTACATATATATTTACCTCATTAAATATGCATTTAACACCATATATTTCCCCACTAGGGTCATATAATATATGTTTAACCCCATATACACCCCTTATCTTCGGTTGACCAAGAAGAGAGTTTCTTTTTATTTCAACAATGTTGATTTTCTTCTTCACACCAAGTAAAACAAAGACACACTTTTGATGTTATGGATTAGTGTTTATCACCACCTTGCAGGATATTAATTCTCTTCTATCCTTTAAGTCTTTATTGCACCACAATATCTCCTTATATTTATATGTAAATTTATTTTTAATACTATCTCTATTATGTAGAGTGAAATCTTCCTATCTTTATGACAACCTTTCTTCAATAGAAGGTTGTTTTGTATAGAGTTTGAAGAAATATTAGGAAGTGTAATACCCCTAGTTTTGACTTGGAATGTATTTATCCAATATTATGTAAATGATGTAAATATGCTAATGTGAATTCCTAGTGTGGAGATCAAGGCCAAGCCCCGACTAGTGAATGGATAGGCATGTATGATGTTATATTTTACTATTTGGACTATTTGGTTGGATTTTACGCCTAATTCAAAATGAATGTAAATATTAATGTGAAAATTAATAAAATGGTCCAACAATGGTTGTGTAAAGAGCACCAACGGGGCTATGATTCCACTAAAGGGGAAGAGGAAGGGGGATTATGGGAAACCCAATCCTATCCTGCCATGTGTCAACCTTAGAACTCACCCAAAATTCTGTCATGTGATGGGAATAAGCCAATTATCTCCTTTTGACCATTTTCCAATCTTTGATTGCACATGTGGGGTTGGTGGGAAAAGTCACTTCTTGTAGTTATTGAAGCATGGGGGTTGTGATAGTTATGTCAGTTGTCAGCAATCCTATTTCTTCTATTGTCAGAAGCCATGTTAGCTGTCTTTTCACCCTCACCTCATATCATTGGAGTCAACACTCTTTTGATCATTATTCATTCTCATTCTCTCATGTAAGATGCTACACTACATAGAGTTCCCATGGTTGTTCATGTCCATTACAAGATTGTATGTTAAACTCGGAAATTCGAATTAGAAGACAAAGCTATATTTTTGGAAAGGAAAATCATTGGATGTATGTGAGCAGAGAGGTTGGGAAACCTAGGAACCTTACCCATGGATTTTTGTTGCTTGTGGGTGTTGGAGAGGTCACAAATCAAGGATACAGGTGGTTCTATAGAAACCATATCAGTTTGGACTTCTTCTATGCACAAACCAGAAGCACCTAGCAAGATGGATCACCCAAGAGAACCGTGGATCAGTGAAGGGGATGCCTGAGCTAGAAGGGTGTTGCGTGGGGTGGGTATTGTGGAAGCTAAGGCTGTGAGGGCTGAGTGAGACCCCTGTAGAGCTCTATATGAGAATTTGACTAAGAACGGAGAGCAGAATGGGCTTTGGGATGAGAGATAGAATCTTGTAAGTTTTTTCTTCGCCCCAGTGGCCTCATGTCCCAGCATGGGGGTGGCCTCAACATCAGAAAAAATATATGTTGGACTGAGTGCCTATGGTTAGGTGGAAAAGTGCTCTTACATAGCCAGTTGCTTGGATCTGCATTTCTTAAAGATAAGTAATCTTATGCATTGAATCTTAACTGTTTTATTTGATTCTTGTAATGTCTATGCTGGTAATTGCATGCTAGATGTGTGTGGTTAGAGTTTTATTTCCGCTGTGCATGTTTATTAAGTTTCTGCACACATTGTTTAGTTCAAAAAACCGTATTATGCATTGGGGTGAATTTTTAGAGCCCAGGATTTTCCAACGTCCCCTCCCGATGGTCGGATTGGGTGAGGGGGACGTTACAGGAAGCCTCTTATCTCCCATGTGATTTATCTTTTTCCTATACATAAGGTACCTAGTCATAGCCATACTCTCACTATGGGATAGGATCAATTCTACAAGGAGGATATGGTATGGTGTATTTTTTTAATTTCGAGTTTAGAATTTATAAACACCTTTTGGATTTTATCTATCCCTCTCCACGATTCTCTAAATATAGTGCATCCTCAATATTCACAACCATATAAGTTAATAGGAGTCACAAGAGTCTCAAAAGAAGAGTTTCATCTTATCCCAAATCCAAAGGTCTACTGATTTACAACTAGTCTTAGGGCAAACACAAGTTCTACGCCCTCTATTTATTCTTTTCTTATTTATATAGTTCCAATTAAGATTGTGATGAAGATCAGTTTCAATATTTTTGTATGAAGTTACTTCCTCCAAGATGCTATTGGTAGACATGAAATTATCATATGTGATTTTTTTAAAATTGATCATCATAACCTTTTTTTTATTAGTATTAATAGTCATATGCATGCTAGAGAAAATATCCTTGATATTTTTAATTTCCTATCAAGATCATAGAGAATCCTCACCATAAGAACATATCATTAGTGTAAAGAAGGAGGTGGATGACTATACAAGCTAGGGTCATGTTGATGCAACATGCCTCTTCCTAACAACCCTCTATCTTGATGTATATACCAAAAGGGGTATGAGTAATGGAACAACCTTGCTTGACTCTTATGTTATAATTAATTTATTTTGATGAACCCTCGGTGTCAATAAATTTGGAAATTACATTCTTGTACAACCTTATCATAATATCTCTCAACTGAAATTGAATTTTTAGCTTCCATAATCTATTCCAAAGATTAGTTTTGGGAATTGTGTGAAGTTATTTTCTAAAGTCAATGAAACAACACAAAATATTTTTTTATTATTGTGACACTCCTCCACAAAATTTATATTTGTAGCAAGGTGGTCATAGTTGAATGATATATCCTAGAAATGGAATAGGATTGAGATCTATGTCCATGGATTTATATCCATATATTGGTATTGTTTTCCAAATAGTTCCATATAACTTATCTTAAAGAGGGATAATCATATCGGTCCCATAATTAGATGGATTGGTTTTATATCTTGTTTTAAAATTGGGAACACTACTTTGGATTGCATCTAGGGTTTAGGGAAACCGTATTTGATTCTTAAATTGAAGAACTTGTGGGTGTGAAGGATGATTATATGACCCCCAATGTTTAGGATTTTTACTTGGTAGCCTTCAATGTCCTTACCTTTCCCTTTTTCCAACCATATAATCCCAAACTATATCTCTTCCAAAGAAAAAAGTTCTTCCTCTGTAGAAAGGGCTTGAATGTTCTCCAAAAATTTAGGAAATTCTTAAATATTTTTAAGGTAGGAATCCTAGTCCCCCAAAGGAATCACATTATTTTATTTACTTATATGGGTTATAATTTGCCTGCAAAATTTCCTTGTATCTAGGTTAGAGATGTACAAAATATTCTCTTGCTTTCTATTTATATAGTACTTTTTTTCATTTTAGTTATGGATTTGTACCTATTTATCTTTTTGGATTTTGAGGACTCATTAGAAGTGTATGTAATGGATTTTGTAGAAATATGACACTCTTTGTTATACTGCGGGTCTTTTTTCCTATTTTTCTTTTTACATGACACCTCGATAGAGAACTTGGTAATGGAAGTAGAGAGGGTTGTGGTAAAATTATGATAGATGTTATGAAACAAATTCCCAAAAAGATTATCTTGGGAATATCACTTATAGGTGGAAGACCTTTCGGAATATATTCAAATACCTTGGAATGCTTATCAATGACCCTTTGCAGATCTAGGGAAATAGGAGGCTTAGATGTTTGAACATATAATGAGCATAATTGTGCAATTACACCTTGATGTCCCTTTTTCATCAATTTTTTCATACCATTAGAGCTTATCACCTTGCTCAGTTTCCCTGTGATACCCTATATTTCATATTTCTTTCCTTCCCATAAAGATTTCATGAAAATCTTCTGAAAATTAAAGGCCACAGTTCCCAAGTATTGTAACCACTGAAATCCTAAGTCAACATCAACACCACCCATTGGAATATAAATCATTGGACTATTCAATACATATTACCCCATGGTAAGATTTATATTATGGAATTTCCCTGAGCAGTTGATATTTCCTCCATCTGCAATCAATCAATACTATTACCTTTTTCTTTTTTATAAATCCTTTGATCTTGAGGGTTTGAGGAGTGCTAATTCCAACCAATTTATGACATGACATAGTGGGAGTAACTTCTTCTAAAGTACTATTTTCTATTTCTTCATTTGGAGATGGTTCTTTCTCTTCACACTCTGTGTAAAATAATTTATTCTCACCACACTTATGTCCCTTACTATACTTGCTGTCACAATTAAAGCATAGACCTTTTTCTCTTCTTTCCTCTATTTATTGAGGTTTCAACCTTTGAGTTGGGTTACAAGAAGTAACATTATTCTCTCAGTATGTGTTTGAGGTGCTCTTTCTAGTATCCATTGTCATATTTTTACTTTCAACCTTCCTTTCCATCATGAATGCCTTCTCCAAGGATGTTGGTTCAAAGAGACGCACCTCATGTTGAATTTTATCCTTCAAGGTGCTAATAAAGAGATCCAACAGATTATTTTCTAAAATGTTCTTCACTCTAAGACTTAGCTTCTGAAACCGTTTGATGTGCTCTACAACTGGACCTTTTTTATTAAGATTTATTAACTAGATAAAGAAGGTATTGCTATTGATATCCCCAAAAGGTGTAATCAATTCTTTGGTGAATATAGACCAAGATATAATAGAGTTCTTTTTACGGTCACAAAGCCATTGGTACCATACAAATTGATCAGTTTCTAAATATAATGATGCAATAGTTACCTTTTGCAATGTTGGAACCTCATGTATATCAAAGAATTGCTCCATTTGGAATATCCATGTTATTGGATTATTGCCATCAAAATTTATCATGTCAATCTTGGGAAGTTGGGTAACCCTTGGTGACCATCCCTGATGACTTCCATTACCAGAATCATTTCCTCTTGGAATATTCTTATTCATGGCAGGTTTCTCAACATGAGAATTATCTTTATCCTCCTGAGTATCCTGGAACACATCATCACCTGTAGGGAGAGTATCCCTTGAATTTTGTAGGAGATTAGCAATATTTGTCAAATTTCCCATCAACTTATCCTCTAATTGGAGTAAATCAACTGTTCTCACTGAACTTTCATATTTTCCTCTATTTTATTCAACTTCTCCTATAAATTATCCAAGTCTTTTTTCACAGACCCTTTAATCATATCTTCCAAATGGGACACTCGAAAAGAGAGGTCTTCCCTTTATTCATACGTCGAGGATGGATCATCTGGTGGTTTGGATGGAGTGTGAGTATTTAGAATTCCTTTTGGTGTCATTTTCAGAAATATAAATATATATCACACCTTAGGTGTCACCACAATTATATCCTTCTACTCAAGGATAATCAAAATAAAAAATGGCGTACCTTTTCAAACCCTGAATGGAAGACTGTTTTAAGGCCGACTTGAAACAGATTTAAATTTTAAAATTCTGCTCCTATGGGTATGAATTTTTTTATATTTTGTATCCTAATTTGTCCTCTTTCCAATGCCACAGATATGACCTAATTTTGATTTACCAATAAGAATTTATTGAGAATCTCCCAACACTTCTTATTTTTTGTCTTTCTAGAGTAGCGAACCTATACAGTATTCCACGTGTCCAGTTTTTTGTATATGAGGTTGAAACGCCTACCACAGATACTGTGGTACTTCTTCTTTAATATGCAACAGGTATCCCTCAATTTGGATCTTTAATTCCCCAGATATGACATTTTTTCTTAGAACACATGTTTTAGACTAGTTTTTGGACTAGTCAGAAACCATAGATTCTGGAGCAAATATCTCCTAACACGTAATGTTTCAGGATATGAAACATGGAACACATTTATATCAACCCTTTTTTGATATGGGTTTTATGTCTCTCTCGCTTAACCCTTGTATAAAAACTTTTATAGATAAAATTCCAAGATTACTCGTTTTGAAGAAAACAGTCCCGAGGAAAGGGCTCTGATACCAAATGTTATGCAACAAATTCCCAAAAAGAGTATGAAAAGTGAAGAAATAGATCATAGAGATTACTCCACAACTTTATTGAATAAAATAGTTGAATAAAAAGCCTCTTCAAGGGGGAAACCTCCTTATACAATGTACTAAGTACAGAAAACAAGACAAGATGAGATAATCCAAATGAAAGGTCTCCTTCCTATATATAGGAGACTAAGGGGTACAATCCCAACTAACTGACCCAAGCCGACATAACTAATATAACCATACTAATGACAATTACCACTAATGGACCAAATACAACATCAAAACTAATGTAATGAACCACAATATAGGGGGAAATGTGCCCATATTTAGGTCTTAACAATAGAGGTATTCAATAATGTCTTTTTTTATAGGAGATTAATTCATTATTTAAATCCTTTAAAAAAATTGTTTTTGTTTTTGTCGAAGATCAAGTGCATTTGGTTATCATAATTCTCATCTATTAGACTTTTTTTCATGACAATGTTTAGAACTAGGGTTAAAGGTCTATGGTCAAACTCAAGCTTATGGTCATTTAATATGTCAAAATTACTAGTTGTTTGTATATGGGGATATTGGATACAAGTCATGTAGTTGGATTTAAACCACTTCCTTAGACCATTGAAAATTAGTATATATTAAGAATTACAGAGCTTGATCAACCTGATACAAAACAAATTTTCAATGATGTATCCTTTGTTTATTTATGTCTACTAGCTAAAACAAACTTTGCGTCTAGCCATAGATTATTAGGGTTGGAATAATTTCTTAAGATAATTGTTTCGTGAGTTTTTGTTCTATCATTAAAGTCTCCTAGAAGGAGGATGTTGTCATCATTTCTTAGACTATAAATCTATTTTTGTAAGCCACTATAAGGAAAATTTTCATTTAGACTAATTTTCCTATAGAATGTAGAATTAATTGGCTCAAAATAAAATAGGTTATTTCTATATAAATATTATTACCATTAATATATGTATATCCATCCACATGTATTGAATGAAGGGATCTTTCTTGTGAATCCTAATATGAGGAAAAATTCCATTCTTTAGGTAATAAACTATGCCTCCAATACCTTTATGGTAGGATGTCAGCTTCTTCCATAAAGACCATAAAGACCAAAAAACAAGTCCTTCTTCCTTAGGGACCTGAGATTCTTCATGCTTGCAAGTTTAATATGTCAAAATTAAACATTGTTCATGACCGTGTTTAGAATTAGGGTTAAAGGTCTATGGTCAAACTTAGGCTTATGGTCATTTAATATGTCAAAATTTACTATTTGTTTGTATATGGGGATATTGGATACAAGTAATGTAGTTGAATTTCAACCACTTCCTTAGAACATTGAAAATTATTATGTATTAATAACTATAGAGCTTGATCAACTTGATATGAAACAAATTGGAAACAATGTCTTCTTAGTTTATTTTTTGTTTGCTAGCTAAAACAAACTTTGCATCTAGCCATATGTTATTAGGGTTGGATTGATTTCTTAAGGTAACTGTTTGGTGAGTTGTTGTTCTATCATTAAAGTCTCCTACAAGGAGGATGTTGTCTTCATTTCATAGACTATAAATCTATTTTCTAAGCCACTATAAGGAAAAATTTCATCTCGACTATTTTTCCTATAGAATGTAGAATTAATTGGCTCAAAATAAAATAAGTTAATGCTATTTAAATATTATTACCATTATTATATGTATATCCATCCATATGTATTGATTTAAAGTATCTTTCTTGTGAATCCTAATATGAGGGAAAATGTCATTCTTTATGTAATAAGCTATGTCTCCAATACCTGTATGGTAGGATATCTTCTTCTATAATGACCAAAAGACAAGTCCTTCTGCATTAGGGACCTTATATTATTCATGCTCGCGAGTTTGACGAAATAATATACTATCGATTTCACTCAAGATCAAACTAAACATGGGACATTTTCTCCATGGAAAGAAAATGTCCCATAGAAATAAATAGATAGATAGATATGACTACAAATTTCATTGGGCATTTCCTTTTTTACATTTGAAAAGTAGCTAAGCTATGAAATTGGATGAGATTGTGCCTTATATTATAAAGGTAGGACAAATTAAAAGGAGATGTTTCTCATCCTCAACCTCCATTGCTTTTGGGTTAGTATGGAATGGGTAGAAGTGAACATATAGTCACAAGCTTTGTGAATTTTAGGAATCATCATGATCCATTTCACAAGTTAGCATTAGTATTTTATGTTTGGAAAGAACGATGAGATCATTGAAATATGGGTTTGAACTTGAAATTGATGAATACAAATATTTTTTTCACGTACATACCCACAATGATAACCTAATACTCAATTAACTAGTTAAGGAAAAAATTGCATTCTATTTTTAGGTTTGAAAAGTAGTTAAGCTATGAAATTGGGTAAATTTATGCTTATATTATAATGGTAGGACAACTTAAAAGGGAATATTGCTCGTTCTCAATCAATTTTTTTGTGTTAGGGTTAGTAAGAGATCGGTAAATTGAACCTTCCTCAGCCCCCTTTGTATCATGAATTTACAAATTTTCTCATTCTGAGGTATTCTGGGTTCGTATAGAGACTAGCTTCACTATGGAGGTCATGATCATTCCGGGTCTTGATTATGTTAATACTCAATTTTTTTCTTTAAGCTTACAATGTTGGAAAAAATGTTTAATCAACCAAATTTGGATTTACAACATTTTTGTCATATTTCAACTTCTTATTAATGATTTTGTTTTCATTCCATTTCCCATGTATATTATTTTACAAGTAATATTTCTATTAACTAAATATAAACAGAAGAATTATAATGTCCATATGTCTGCATTTTACCCCATCCCTTCAGAATGTCATGCCTTACATCCAAATCAACTTCACGAGGTTAAAAAATTACCACTCCCCTGTAGGGAAAACAATGCTTTTAAACAGTCTACGCCATTCATGTCCATAATTCCAAAAAAAGAACTAAGATTATTAATGGACCCCGTATACTACTATAACTCTTACACAACAAAAAACAGACCCATACAACCATTCCCAAGATAAATAGCATATGGCATAACCTGATTGTCACCTAGAATGCCACCTCGTTCCACCAAGGATGCATTGACTAGACCACCAACAACCCCCATCCAGAGATGGAAGGGAATTCCCAACTCCTTGGAAATAACGTCAATTTTCATATGCATAAGTATGGTGTCAGCATACCGTTCCTTCCAAAACTGGACATGAATACCATCCCCTTTATCTATTTCATTGTGCTCCAACAACACGCAACCAAGCATACCCTTTATAATCCAATATAGTGAAACCCTCCTCTCAAACAAATATTGTTTGGCACGAGATGTCGTAGGGTCCTAAATCCACATTTCAAGCGTAAATAATTCTTGATCAAGATTGGTCTCATCTAGATATTGCCATAGAACTTGCTCCATTGCTTCAATTTTCGAACGAATAGACTATGGTATGGATGCCTTGTACAACTAGTTTGCTTGAGCAGTCTGCAATTGTTCCTTGTTGGCCCTCTTTTTCCCCTTGGTAAAAAACCCAACGAAATCTCCCATTGTTTCCATCAGGTAAGATTTGTGCAAAAGGAACAAATAGGTTTTGTACGAGGGAGGTTTATTCTTGACACAACGATTTTAGCTTGGGAGGCCATATAGTGGGCTAGGGAATCTAGGAAACAATATCTCTTTCTTAAAATTGATTTTGATAAAGTCTAATGATAGAATTGACTGGTCCTTCATTATAGATATGTTGTCATGTTTGGGATTTGGTTCGAAGTTTGTGGGTATGGTCAACACCATATTCTCTTGTGTCTCATCTTTTGTTGCAGTCAATAATACACTTTCTACATGGAGAGAGAATCTGGTAAAACATTCATCACTCAAAGCAAGTATGCAAGGGAAATCCTTGACACATTTCAAATGAGTGAATGCAAATCTGTATCCACTTTTTTGGATCAAAATGTCAAATTATACAACAATGATGGATCTAAAGAAGCTAATGGTACTTTGTATCATCAATTAGTCAGTAGCATGAACTATCTCACTACTACAAGGCCAGATATATCATATTATGTTAGCATCCTTAGTCAGTTCATGGCTAAGCCATGTGAAACACATTGGAAAGCTACAAAGCAGGTCCTAAGATATTTAAAAGGAACTATTAATTATGGTCTTTTATATACTGAAGTATCTGATGTTCTGTTGGCAGGTTACTCTGATTCTGACTAGGCAGGAAATCATGATGACAGAAAATCCACTTCTAGATATGCTTTTAACGTTGTTTCAGGAGTCATATCATGGAGAAGTAAGAAACAACCAACTGTTTCTTTATCATCCACAGAAGGTGAATACAAATCTTTAACCAATGTTACATGTGAAGCCATTTGGTTGAGGCGAATTCTTGAAGATGTTGGAACACAACAAACACAAGCTACCAAAATACAGTGTGACAATCAAAACTCAATTAAGGTGGCACACAATCCAATTTATCATGCAAGATCTAAACAAATTGAGCTACAACATCATTTCGTAAGAGAAAAAATTGAATCTATAGAAATTGAATTAATTTATTGCAGTACAAGTGAAAATGTTGCTGATATTTTCACCAAACTAGTTGGTAGAATCCATTTTGAAGATTTCAGCAAGCCTTATCCTAATTGCAGATTCTCTTTTGGGGCGGACGTGGTTACATGGCCCACCTCTCCATCTTATTTCACATTAACAGCATTTTCTCGGGCTACCAGAACGGTTTTCTGGGGGCGAACGTCGCGACATGGCCCGCCTCTCCATCTTATTTCACATTAACAATGTTTTCTCGGGCTACCGGAATGGTTTTACTATAGTTCCCTGAAACATTTGGTCCGATGGGTGCATCAGATGGTGGATTCCATGTATGGGGGCAATGTGATCCATGGTAAATGTCTGTAAATGCCAGGAGCAACTTACTTTGTATGATGGGCCATTACTTTCCTTGTACGATGGACGATGTACAATGGCGGAGGTGACAGAGGAGGAGGAGTCAGGGAGGCAGCGAGGAATCAGTGTAAATCTCAGCTTCCAAGGACTGTGTAATGTCGTGTGTAAAGCTTAAGATTGGATGTCCTTTAGAACTCGAACTAACAACATATAACACACAAGTTTTTAAACAAAATTTCATAACAGTTAATGGTTTGGCCATTGATCGTGTTTGTTGATCAAGTTCCATTCAAATTCTCTATTTTTTATTATTATATAAATCAAGTCAAGAGTGTCGTATGCACTGCAGCTTCCCTATTAAACCATCTTTATCACTTTAAATTCATATTATACCATCTTTATCACTTTGAACTTATATTTCCATTAAATTATATGTAAGATTAACATGATAAAAGATCTAAAGATATATTGTATTTTAAAAATGTATTGTATTTTAAAGAACATGTTTAAATAATATGTAAGATTAACATGATAAAATATCTAAAAATGTATTGTATTTTAAAGAACATGTTTAAATTGAGAGGAAGAAATAAGTATTTATTATTATTACAAAGCTTAAAAAATAATAATGAATATTTATTGATTTTATTGGTTTAAGGGTTAATGTTAAATTGTTAATTGCTTTAGGTTAGATATTATTATTAATAGATTGTGTCCATCGAAAGGATTGGATAGACTTGATTAATATCAACAAGAATAATGAGTCAAAGGTTGACCACATGTAGCATATACATACCCATGGAATAGAGGTCTTATTTATGTAATGGAAAATTTTGATAATGTATATGATGTTTTAGAGTTGAAATTTATTTGTAATGAATATATTGTATCAATGCGTATACATGTTCATGTTATGGTTTTAGTAACTATTGTTTCTTTTATGGACTATTGTTTCTTTTGAGATGCATAAATGTAGTGTCTTATTGAATTAAGTGGTAGTTAGGATAAGTACATGGACATGGATTAAATAAAGGTTTAAGTTACATAAATGTAGTGTGTTATTGAATTAAGTGGTACTTAGAAATAAGTAGAAAATGATCTACAATGAGAGACATAAGTAGACAATATATGAGAAATGAGTCAATCTTCTTCTTTTTGCTACCATGGTTAGGGACACCTATTCACTTTCCTTAATTGGATAAATTTCTCTTGTATCCAATAATTTCAAATCTTCTCCTACCTTTATCTTGTACTCATCAAGTTCATTGGAGTCCCAATATACACATGATTGTACTTCAATTCTCAATTTCTCATATTTTATTAAAATGCTTTTAAAACAATAATCATTGTATACAAAGACATATATGCAAGTTGACTAATGAGTATGACTATTTTACACATAGTTAGTAACATAACATGATCTGTGGTCTTAAAATCAGAAATCTAACCTTAAAAACTCACACTTTTGTTATGAAATATCTCAATATTATTGTGGTGTTAATTTGAGGCTAAAAATACAACCTATTGCAAGCATAACTTTATAAACACATTTTAAAACCATGGTTTTTAATATTGATACTATTGCAATCAAAGTATTAAAATCAATCTTCACATTACAAAATGGTGTTACTAATATCATTTCAATGTTAAAGTTACAATTTTTAAACTATACAATGTTCCAAAACTTTAACAATCAACATTAAATATAATATATTTTTAAGATAAAAAGATTTAAAAAACTAAAATTTATATATAGAAAATTTTATTTATTCATAAAAATTATGTTATTTTTACATATGATACTTAGATTGATATCAATAGTATTAATATCATGATCAAAATTGTCAAATAAATATTAATCTTATCATAAATTTGTTCATACATTAAACTTGAATAATATATAAAGGGTGTAGTCTAAATATTCTACATTTTCAACTTTTTCCAAACATATTTACGTCGAAGGTGTTCTTTTTGTGAAAGACAATCCATGCTCCTGTAGCAAGATTCCTTGCTCATAGAACCAATGAAATGCTGCCACATAATCCTTATCTCTTCGACAAATGAATCATCGCCATGTGTTCATGCTTCGCCATGCTCCTGGGTTCATGTCACTTCACTAATTGTCCATTCCCAAGTCTGGGTTTTTATACAGAGTCTCCCGTCACTTCGCATGGCTTTCCCATTCCAAATCCTATTGCAGTATGGATTCATATCACTTGGTTGTGTGCCCATTCTGAGCCCTGATTTCTGTGCGGATCCAGGATCCAGTCACTTCGCGCGGCTTCCTTGTTCCAAAATTGTTGCTACATAGTTGGATTCCTCGTCAGAGCTATATGAGAGCTTCTTCCCTCTGCGGAGAGGATTAGGGTTCAACATTTCCATAATAATATGACAGCGGATGATGGTGCAGAGGCCCTTTCAGGAGAGCGTACACCTCACGATATATTTTAAGCCATGGCCGTACAAGGGTTTGAAGGATGGATGATCGAACCCCTGGCTTGGCATATACATGTAAAACCTATCGGATTCAACCAATTCTGAGCTTGAATTCGGGTTAATTTTTAAGATATGCAGCTCAGGTGCTTCAAATCAATGCTTTATTTGTGTTATTTGGCTCCCTTTTAACTAGGTTTGAGTTCATTTCCACTTTCAAATGTCGTTATTTTTTCCTTTTCCTTTTTTTTTTCAAGGGAAAAAGGGGGGCAATCTCTGCAGTCAAAAAGATTTGACCTGCGCGGTAAATACTTTCACTCACCTACGCAGTGAATGAATATCTTTATTTTCTTTGCTTTAGGACCTGCGCAACTCTAAGCAAATACTTTGCTTAAATTATATTTGTGAACACTTTACTTCACATATTACCTGCGCGGGAATTACCTGTGCAATTCCACTTTTTACTATGCGGTGATTACTTGCGCATTTTGACTTTCTACTACGCAGGTGAACTTTACTGCGCAACTCTCTAACCTCACAGAAATTCTTAACTTCACAAAATACTTTGTGGAATACTTTACTTTGCATGAGCTTCGCACTTCATACAAATTACTTTTGCAAACTTCTTTTAACTTTACGAAGGTTAACTGTGCACAAGTTACCTTCGCATTCTGATTTAGCTGCGCACAAACCAAACTTAAACAAACTTTGTATAAATGTATTTCATGCTAAATCATAAGAACCAAAACATATGATGAAGTTACTACGCAGTTAAACTAGGTCTTTTACCACCGTGAAAGACTTGGAATCTTGATTTGATTTACAGACCGTAAATGTAAAACTTTGCAGTTTTCAAATTCTGAATATACCAGCTTGATCGGCTCATCAAGGCACCTATTTCTATCCTTTCGGAAGTTTGAAATTGAAAGTTTGAATTTTTGGGGTTTCTCTAACAAACCCTATTATAGCTCCAGATCCAGTTCCTGCAAATCAAGTGGATTGGGTTAATCCTAGAAGATGATGGATTGGTCACCTGCATAAGTGAAGAAGTTCCTGTCTCAGAGGGAGATGAGGCTAAGGCCTTCCATAAGAAGATTACAAGCAATCTTGACAGGTATGGCTTACAGGTATGTTTCATGGTTAAGTTTATCATATGTTTATCATTACAATACAATCTTGATTAATTATTAGACTTGTCGTACCACCTTAATAGAAGATGTTCATTGATTAAGGTTTTGACAGTTATGAATGTACTAATGCATTGTGATGTTGTATGAGGTTTATGTTGTTCGCTAACATAAAAGGTACACCAAGAAAGACAAATCATGTTCTACTTCAAGAACATATGATCATGGTGACATGAAGACAAAGATTCATACATTGTCATGGATCACATAGAAGATCTACTTACGAGGTATGTATAACTTGGTTCTACAATGGTTAACTTATGAGACATGCAGGTTACTAGCACAAGTCACTAAAGAGAACTAGTAGACATTATGTGGGTATGTTAGACATAACTAGCTAGCATGCTAATCCAAGTATGTTTTTCCTATATCAAGCTAGAATCCTACCTTGTGTTAGGATCTTATATTGTTTCGTTGTTGATAATGATTATTCATGAAGTCATAGGTTTGAATAGTCATGGTTGTATGCATATTAGTTTTTTACCATAATTGATGATATGACTAACCAAAAGAATCATGAAGGTATAGGTTTGAGTAATCACGGGTTTTATGCATATTATATCTCTTATCTTGATTGATGATTTAACTAACTAGAAGAGTTCTATGATCAAATAAGAATATGCATGAATAAAAGAAGACTTCCCTGAAACCTTGAATACTAATGCTTATTATTTCTGTTTGAAATGATCATGACTATACATGCTTAAGATTATTGTGTTTTGATAGTATTAAGATTATACTAATAAATGTGTGATTATGTATGAGTCCTCAAGGATAACACAATGATGATACTAACAAGCATGCATAGGGATCGAGAATGAATATAAGTTCAAGAATAGGTAATCCAGGAAGCAAAGATCAAGAGGGAGCACACTCCAGTATTTTCTGCAAGGATGCAGATATTCAGATGGAGTTGACCACTTCTCACAATCCACATCAGAATGGAGTTGCAGAAAAAGAAGCAAAGACTAAGAGGGAGTCAACCCAACAATCAAACAAAGATAAGTATTTTTATTATCATTTCTTGCATATTTGTTTGTTTAAATAAAATTGTTCAATGATGTATATGCTCATGTTCCTAGACTTAGGATATGTATTGTGCATATTAGAATGATTGCATTAATGAACAGTATACTACTAATATGCATGTGATGGGTAAGTGGCCTATGGCACTGTACAACATTCCAATGCTACTTATCTAGAATGAAACGTCTCTGCTGACATGTTGGGAGTAGTGCAAACTCTTAACAATGTTCTGGTAGAGACTGGAAGGCATCTAGAAAGTTGTGGAACATGGATGAATGTTGTATTGAAGCATTGGCTAAGATAATTGCATGACTGTATGAAATATTTCTTTATGTGTTAGAATTTGTCTGAAAATTATGAGATGTTTCTAATCATGCAATTTAACTTGTTTTGTAGGAAAGACCATATACCTTCACCTACAAAAGAAGGACTACAACATTTGTTCAAGCAACAAAATTATCTATTGAAGATATTGAAGTTCCCAGGATATGGGAAGAATGCCATGATCCGTTGATCATGAAAAACGATGTTTGGGATGCGGTCCCAAGAGCTAAAGGGAAGTCTGTTGTGACTTCCAAATGGAACTATCAGATCAAGCATGCTGCAGATGGTAGCATAGAGAAATATAAAAGTGATGAAATAGAAGATACACCAAATGGATTTCAAGACAACTTTCTTGAATGGTGTAGTCATATATGTGTGCAGAACTTGGGGATGATGCACTATTTGTTTTTGGCATGAAGGTGTGGCAGAGTGCAGATGGAATCTTCCTTGGACAAGGGAAGTATGCAGTAGAGATCCTGAAGAGGTTTGGGATGATGGACTGCAAGGCTATGGCCACACCTATGGAATCGAACCTGAAGCTTCTATGTGATGCTCCATCTAATCCGGTTTATTATGGGCTAAAGTATGATGCGAATAAAAAGTTTAAACTACAGGGTTATGTTGATTCAGATTGGGCATGCAGTGCTACAGATAGGAAGAGCACTTCTGGGTGCTGCTTCAGTATGGGATCAGGTGTGATCTCTTGGTTTAGCAAGAAGCAGTCCTGCGTAGCACTGAGTACAGCCGAAGCAGAGTATGTTGCGACGGATGAGCAGGTTGCAGATGTATTGTCCAAGCCATTGTCCAGAGTGCAGTTTGAGTACTTCAAAGAGAGGCTTGGTGCACTTCAGATCAAGCTTCCTTCCAAAGGGAAGTGATGAGTCCGGAAAATGAAGATGCACATGATCTTTTCTGACATGGTTGATATGTTCTCCCTTGGTCGTGATGTAATTGCTGAGCCATTTTTCACATGGTGGTAGATGTGTTCTCCCATGGTGAAAAAGTAAGGGCTAGAGCCTTCCTTGAATGGTGGTAGATGTGTTCTCCCATGTCGATGGTGTAAGTGCTGCATGATGTGCATCTAGGCTGTGCTTCGTGGACGATGAGATGATCTGAAGAGGACGATGTTATGATGATCAGGAGGATCATGGATGATGATCATCAGGACGATGCTCCAGTTACTACTCTGTATATGTATATATGCATCATGTTGGATGCTTGTTATGATCAGTTGGATCATTTATATATATATGCATCATGTTGGATGCTTGGACCATGTATTTGCATATGTATTAGGTGGATACTGAGATCATGTATGTTGATATGTATCAGGTGGATACATTATGTGGATCATGTATCAGCATATGTATCAGGTGGATACATTGTATGATCAGGTAGATCATGTATGATGATATGCATCAGGTAGATACTTGGTATGCATCAAGTGGATGCATTGTATGATCAGGATGATCGTGGATGACGAGATTCTCCAGATGACATGCAGCAGGATGTTGCAGTGATGATGATCAGGATGATCATGTGTACATCAGGATGATGTATGGTGACTATCAGGAAGATACTTTGTGGCCGTGGATCAGGTTGTGCAGATGAACATGTCTGGGAGATCCTATAGGTTGGATTTGTGTACCTGTAACAGCCTGGGATGCTCTTTCGAGATATTGCTCTAGGAGGACATGTAATTTGTGCCCTGGGAGGTCTTCAAGTCGGAGTTGTGTACCCGTAACATCCTAAGATGCTCTTGCGAGGATTTTTCCTATGGCATGTAATTTGCTCCTGGGAGATCTGGATAGGATGAAAAAGGCCTCAGATGCTTCAGCCAGGTTTTCCCATGGCCACATGTAATTTGCTCCTGGGAGATCTGGGCAGGATGAAAAAGGCCTCAGATGCTTCAGCCAGGTTTTGTGGTGGACCACATGTAATGTGCTCCTGGGAGATCCGACAGGTAGAGCTGTGTGCTCGTAACAGCTTGGGATGCTTTAGCCAGGTTTTGTGGTGAGATCACATGTAATGTGCTCCTGGGAGATCTGACAGGTAGAGCTGTGTGCTCGTAACAGCCTGGGATGCTTCAACCAGGTTTTGTGATGGGTCACATGTAATGTGCTCCTGGGAGATCCGACAGGTAGAGCTGTGTGCTCATAATAGCCTGGGATGCTGCAGCCAGGTTTTGTGACGCACGTAATAAGTCCTGAGGATTCCATAGTATGGCCAGTGATGACGAAGACCTATAGGTGGTGGGCCTACATCCAGTATGAAAAAGGACTGGCTCTGTAGAACTTCCTATGATGAGTAGATTTAGAGATTGATTGAGATACCAACAGCAGTGACGATGATGATGACTCGATGACGATTATCCAGTGACGATGATCCAAAGAAGATGACTTGTGCTAGAAGACCTAAATCAAGAAATACCTTCCTAGTTAAGAGGGAGTGTTGATGTATATCTAACTTCGGAATGTATTTCATATATGTATTTTGTACTCCTATAGAGATGGTATTATTCCTCTATACGGAAGTGTTTGTATTCCTATAGAGATATTATTATTCCTCTATACGGAAGTGTCGTCATTTATATTGTAAGTGTCGTAACTTATACTTGATGGGTTATTAGACCACCTTGTTGGCGTCGTCCCTATATAAGTCATGTGGGTCAAAGGGTTATTAGACCACCCTATTGGGGGTCGGCCATGTGGGTCAAAGGGTTATTAGACCACCCTAGTGGGGGTTGGCCTAGTCAGCATTATGTTAAGTGGTTAAGTTGAGGCCGACCTAGTTGAGTAAAGGTCAAGTCAAGTTAGTGTATAAATAGAGAGTGTGTCTCTCTCATTTTACACATTCTATTCTCTCACTCACACTTGGGAGAGTGGTGCACTTGTGGGGGAGGAGGCTCTGCTGCTAGGAGAAGACTATCTCTTGTATTCTGGTTGTATCATTGCTCTATCTATCTCTGAGGAAGTTATTGGGGTTTTTCACCTTTATGGTTTTCCCCAAGTAAACTCTGTGTCTATTGTGTGCTTGCATTATTGTGTCCATGATTGATATGCTGTAGATTTGTTGTACATGTTGTTCTCTCAGTTAATATCCTATATCAAATTGAAGTAAATTCTAAAATTTTAACATTTGAAAGCCACAGTCCATTTCTTGATTGTTCCAACTTGTTTGAAAGCCTTGATAATATTGTGTTAAAGCAGAAAAAACTCCAGACAATTGTCAAGTACTTTTCACTTGTGCTGCACCTCTACCTATTGAGCAAATAAACACATCAACTTTTCTAATTGCCTCTATTGGACTCTCATAGGCCTCGAGCGAACCCTGAAGCACCAAGAACGACATAGCCAATCGTAAATAAACTTTGCCTAAATCATTTAGGCCATCGCATCTAAATAATTTTAGTGAGCATCTGATTAGCGCGGCAACATTAACACCTGAGACCTTGTAGGATTCCAGAAGCCAGTCTTTCTTAGAATTAGAAGCTTTAGACTCTTTCATCAGAAGGAATGCAGGATCATCAAGAAAAAGGATAGATTTGGCGATATGATGACCAATGTGGCATGTTCTTCCAATTATCATAATCATATTGTTACCTACCATATTTAGTTGTTTTCAAGCCCATGAATGTATGAAATTACAACTTGTCCTGCACATATATAGCAAATGCATGCATATCTCACATGCGGTAAGCAGGTTGGTCAGGGTAGGGTTTAAACTTTAGACCCCACCTGGTTTCCGGTTGGAATTGTGTGTGTTACTTTGTGATTTAATAGCCCTCCCAGATCAGTCATGTTACTAGGAAAAAAAATGCATGCATGGTGATGATGGGAGTTGTTGGATTTTGATTTTTTTTGTCATTATTGGCAGAATCCTTCCAGATCAGTCATGTTACTAGGAAAAAACAAATGCATGCATGGTGATTATGGGAGTTGTTTGGATTTTGATTTTTTTTGTCATTATTGACTGAATCAGATGATTTAAAGAGGATTTAATTTTTGGTTAGATCATAATTTTTTATTATTCAAAGTCAATTTTTATTGCAAAAATGGATTTAGTGTCCTTAAAAATCCATGTTCCACTCCGATTATTACATTGATACGTGTTTATATCTTAGAATTTGGGGTGGACTACCATTTATGCTTTTCTTAGATTGAAGGAGGATGTGACAACTGTACTGTCCAGATTGATTTTATGGTCGCCGGTCAAAATTTGAAATAAACAATTATAAAAAAAAGAAATGTAAAAAATAACCATGCATGGATAATAGGTAGTGACAATTTAACTAACAGGTAGCTAAGGCATAGACAACGGGTGATTACAAGTAAGAGATAACTTGTTTATGGCTCTTAACTTGTGATCTATCACAAAATATGTCCAAATTCTCTAACCTTTAGACTAATGGAAAAAAAACAAACTACCTATCAGTCAAATTATTAGTCATATTGTCATAAAGAAAAAATATATATGCATGGTGATGTCAGAACAGGTTGTCATTCATCGTTGAAAAATGATGGAAAATGGTTTGTTTGTACGTGAAGGAAGGTTGGGATTGCATCGTACAGTGAGGGATTGGTCCTTCACGCTTCGAGGTACTCGGACATACCAGGTGGGTAAGACATTTCTGCTTCGCAGCAAGGTCATGTTCTGGAATGGCTTGAGAGAGAGAAAGGACCTTCAGATCTTGACAGGAAAGGTCTTGCCATTTTTCTTTCACCTCTAATTCCTCCATCCATTAGAACTTGTGTTTCTCCATCCATTAGAACTTGAGTTCCCCATTCCCCACACTCTTTCTCTAATATTGGGGTTCTCGTTCTGCTAAACTGTTCGTATACAATTTGATGTTTTTTTTTACAAGGGGATCTGTATGGTGAAAGCAAGGTAGTGTCATAGCTCCCACCATGTTCAATTCCTCAAAAAAATGACAGGAACACTTACAAGGGGGTTGTTAATTAGTGGTGCTTTCGTGGTTGTTAAATCAAACCATGTGGTACATTTCCTAGAAATGCATGGAAGCATGGACCTCAGAAATGCCTACACTTCGTCATAACGACCTTTCTTTTCTTTCACTTTTGGAGCCTAGACCTAGGTTCAAACCTTCCAAAGATACGCACCGTAATATATATATATAGTTAGTTAGTTAGTTAGTTAGTTAGTTAGTTAGTTAGTTGGACTCTCAATTTGATTTTATTTACAAGAAGTGCCATATATTTTTTTTAAACAAGAGGTTTTACTCCATAACACCCTTGAACAAATCCAATTAATTATTTTATATGCCACATTGGTGGGTAGTCAAGGTCTTCAGAGCTTTCACATGTTCTTGAATGTGGTTTTTCTACTGGGGTGTGCCTTCTAGAATTTGAACTTGGTTCCTTCTTACAATGAGTGCCTCAACTTGAACTCCACAAGGTCCCATCATCCCTGGACATTATCCACGCTGGGTACATGTATTTGTACTATTGGTTTAGAATATTTAGATGATGAGTAGGTTTTTCTTCCTTTTCTATTAGCCACAATTTATTTTCATTTGGACATGGTTGTCTCTTCATTAGCTGCCTCACTTTCTAGCACCCCCTTATAACCTTCTTGTAGGACTAGGTTTGGTATGTTGTTTCATTTATGGTTGTTGGTTACTATTTTTCATTTTACTTCTCATCTTGCATGTCATCTCCTTGACCACCCTTTTAATAATTTTTAGACATGATACGTAGATTATGTGTTCAAATAATAATTTTAAAGCCACAGGGAACTTTAAACCTTGAAACCTGTCAAAACAACATTGCTCAAATAGTAGAATCTACCGACATACATTGCAGAAAATAATAACAAAATACATAGGTTTGAAATCTCAATGAAATCTATCTTATATTTTATACAAAAAGAAGAAAATGCAATGCAATAGCTCAAAACCAAAATGGAAAAAACAAACTAAGAAATACAGTGGTGCGCTTGACATCTACTTTATAGAATATGAAGACACTGGGGTTTACAACAATGAAGCTTGTTTTAGTAGAGCACATATGTCAGGTCGACAAAAACCTAAACATAATTCTAGCTTAGGGAGTTGTGCCCTAGGACTGCTTGAAAGAATGCCTTGATTAGAACACTTAACAAGGGGTAGAAAGCATGCATATAGGGAAGTGTTGGATCCTAAAGACCTTTGTCCTACTTAGACTAAGTCAATTCATGTGTTGTTTACTATAACTAGAAAGTAAACTAGAAATAGAAAGCAACTACTAATAAATTATAAAAGCAACATTCTAAAATAGAAAGCAACAAAACCTGCAAGCATTCTGAGTTTTGTTGAGTTTCCAAATTTAGAAGAACCCATGAGGACAATGAGTGTTCCAGGAATTGCATATCTAGTAGAGATCTTGATGACCTTGTCAGAGTATCTCCTCTTGCCCCTCATAGTAATTGTCAAGTCCCTCCACACAAGAGTTGCTCCTCCTGGTCTTTTGGGTTGTATTGAATCAACCAACTGTGGATCTGGAGAAATTCTTGCTTTGCTATTCAATTAAGTGGGAAGGCCTTGCAGTGTCCTCCCCTTTGGTCTGAATGTCAACCCCAGCCTAAACCTCCACATCATCGTCCTACTCAGGTGAATCCTCAAATGAAATGGGCCTCAGTTGTGGGCCTAAACCTAGTTTTCTCAAGAAAAAATATGAAGTGGATGGCAATCAGGGTTTGTAGGACTACTAGATGACAATGAAGACCTGTATGCATCTGCAAATGATTATATGTCTTCCATTGGAATTTACTGCCCAAAAAAAATAAGACCTTTTCGAGGAATTGGATTGCCATTACCAATCATGGTGGGGCACATATCCAATGAATAATCCCTATCAAAAACTAAGTGAATGGTTTCTATGCCCTGCATTCACTTCAAATCTGTAAATAAAACGAAATCATGTTTGTATTTTTCAAACTGAGAAGGTGAACTGCATTAGCTGTACTATAAAACCCAGTTGGGAGATTGTGGCTTGCGACTGACACTCTACTCTGAGCCTCCATCCCAATCCCATGACTTACAAAAATACCCACACCTAAAAATCAAAAATATTTTTCTTGGGTAATAGTGAAAGGACAGACGATTGGCCTCGAACACAGAAACCAACCTCGAACATGACCATGTTAGCAAGGAATTGTAAGAGGCTAGTCGAATTGGAGTTAAGTGGGTGCTAGGGAAGCTATGATGGGATTGCCGCAATTGGGAAGTGCTGTTTTATGCTAGAAGACTTTACGCTCTCTAAGCATGGTCTTGATCTTGACCAGGGCTGGACTGCAACACTGTCTTGTTGTAGTAACTTGAAAACCTCCAGGTTTCAAAGCTATGGGAGAATTGACCCCAACGTTGGGCTAGTGGAGCACTATGGGAGACTCGATTTTTATGTTTTCCGTCGTGATAGGTCTTAACCGGCCTGTTCATGGTTCCAATTGGATTGTGGTTTATCCAATAGCCATGATATTACCATAATCCAAAGATATTTTGGGTTTCCGAGTATTTACTCAAAGCCAAAAAGAAATAAAAACGCCCCAAATCCACTAAAACCATGAAAGTTATTTCATGAATTCCTACGAAGGTAATCTAAAAAGGTGTATTTTAGTTCAATTTTTTAATAGTCATTCAACTAATGGGACAATTCTCAAGTAGGAACTACCACATCCATGATGGAATTGGTACGCTATAGAATCATAGATTACAAATTCATGATGTTTCGCTTAGATATATCGGGGTTTATATCCATTTGACGTAATATCACATCCTCTTAATGATCAGGCACGAGAGGTGAATCTGAGTAGCCTCCATCCCAAGGAAGAGAAGGACATGACTAAAATATTGCAAGGAAAAGCATGATCAAGATAGAATTGAGAAAAAGTTCAAGGTGGGATATAGAGTTTGGTCATATATAAATAAGAAAAGACTACACATTACTTCTACAAAGATCAAGGATTTGCAGTATAGTCCTTTTGAAGTGTTGGATAAAGTGAATGATAATGCCTACATACTCAGTATACCCCCATATATGTGCATTTACTCAATGTTGAATGTGGATAATTTGAAACTCTATGAGCATTCCATGTTGGAATAGGAATATGATGACAAAATACAACCTACCATAGAGGACGTAGCACCATAAGCTTAGGTAGAGTTAGCAAACTATATAATTTTTCAAAAGAAGTCAACAATGACTAAATGAGGGTGGTATGAACTCTGGTTGGTTGGGTTGAAAGGTCAAATTCTAGGCAAGCCCAAATGGTATTCCATGAAGAAGGTAGAGGAAACTTTTCCTCACCTAATTTGGTAAAATATTTTGGGGACCAAAACGATCTCTAAATGGGGAGGTATGATCTAAAATGGGCCATTGTAATATTATCTTTTTATTCATATTTATGATCTAAACATATTTATTCATTGATTGATTGCAATTTTGATAATTATATTTGCAATTTCATGGTGTTTTTCATTTGAATTTTAAATTGCAATTTTGATAATTGAATAATTACCAATTCTAATAACTACAAATTTGCAATTCATATCCTTTTAATTTTGTGATTTTGATGCTAGGTATTAAAAGAATAACATACTCACAAACGAACACTAGTAGGATTAAAAGTAATCGAATTCCACCAACATAACAACTTTACAGCATAAACAAAACTATAGACACAAAGGATTCACATAAACAATGAGTCTCTTTTACATTGTAGGAATTCGTTAGATTTGTAATTCAAAATCATACATTTGAGAAAAACCAAGTTTGTATATTTGTAATTCTTGTTTTCATTTCTTTGGATCTCTTTCACTATTTCGTCTAACAGCTCTATCAAGTTCATCAATAAATGTTTTCCTCCTGCTAGAACCCTTTTTAGGGTAGGAAAGTGTGCATAACTAGTTGATGCATAAGAGCACTTACGAGTGACCATCATTTCCAAGGAATCTCTTTCACACTCCAAGGTGTGCCCAAATCCATCTTGCACTTGTTGGGAAGAAGAATCAATAGGATGTTCCAACCTAGAGTGGTTGATGTCAATGGTGTCTTGAACTCATTTGCAACATCTTCCATGTGTTTTTCAAGAAAGCAAAAATGTGATTCTTCACTAGGTAACTGCATAAGCAACTAAACAATGTGGTGTATATTTTGTGAGGCACTTTTTTGTCCATGACTTTGATTAACATTGGTGGAAGAAGGCATCGAACCATCAATGTTATAATTTACCTACTTTGTGAGAAATGAAAGTCAT
Organism: Larix kaempferi; assembly: GCA_027924585.1. NCBI lineage: Eukaryota > Viridiplantae > Streptophyta > Pinopsida > Pinales > Pinaceae > Larix > Larix kaempferi. The sequence goes on along the minus strand of BSBM01000637.1, from coordinate 10,159,426 downwards.
ATCAATAGCAAATGAATGATAATAAAAATAAAATAAATCGAGTCATGAAATGAATACCATGATAGGAACATCCAAGTAATTTTCAATGCCAAATCCATCATTTTCAGCTATCTGGTAACAAAACATTGCACCATATTAGCCCACAATGACTACTATTTACTGCTAATGATCTAAATATTTGATATGAATACTGTAATCACTTGGAATGGGGTTGCTTCATTGATGCTTGCTTCTAGATATTATTGTTCCAACCTTTTGTTGTCCCTCATCATGCTAACCTTAATGACATGCTTACACAAATATCCATTTTTCCCCAACTACAATCACACACAGCAAAGTTTGGACCCAATTGCCATACCATATATGATTTCTCAATATTGTGTTGACTTTTCACCCGTGCTATTGAAGGATCTGAGTTGTGTAACGTCACATTATGATATGGAATAGATTGTGCTCTTATCCATGATTCTTGTCTCAAGCGAGATAGTTTTTTGTAAAACATAAGGCATATGATTCTTGTCTCAATCCCTAGGGCTTTGAGATATCAATACCAATGTCCATCTCTAGAAATGGATTTCAATACTTTTAATTAGGGCATCAACTAGCAACCTCAAGGGTTAGGTAGAAGAGCCTAGTTAGGGAAAGTGAAGGAATGCAAGGCCCAATCAATAGTGGAGATATTCTTGGATAAGATATTCTCCTCATACAAAGTTAACAAAATGCTAGCAAGAAACCCTAACAATTTAGCATAATGCATCAATACAAATTAACAATTTTAACAAGTATATCGATTAAGGAGAAATTGATGTTGTTTTACATTCAAAAAATGGTTGATTGCAATTTCATCGATGAAGAATTACAGTTTCAACGATTGAATAATTATTAAAATTAAGGATTTTAGGTTTCTGTGGTTTGTAGTGTTGGAATGGGTATTCGGATGATCCAAGGATTTCATTAAGATCATCAAGGAGGAAAAATTAGACACACATGACTTGCTAATAAGCTTTGATGTTGTGGGTCTATTTACCAAAATCCCCCTCAATGAAGAAGTGCAGGTATTATTCGAAGTCACGGATCCAGGAACTGCAAAGCTGGTAGAAGTATGCCTCTGATCCACCTTCTTCAGCTTCAGAGGTGATTTCTATGAGCAGACTAGCGGAGTAGCAATGGGGTCCCCTTTGTCACCAATTGTGGCTAATCTCTTTATGGAACATTTCGAAAAGAAGGCCCTTCACTTGTTCCCATTACATCCCGCAAGGTGGAAAAGGTATGTGGATGATACCAATGTGAGATGGCCCAATGCGGGATTAACGAGTTGGAAAACTTTCATGAGCATCTTAACCAACTTTTAGAGGACATAAAGTTCACTATGTAAATTGAAGAGGATGGTAGCATCCCCTTCCTCGACGTGCTAATAAAGCAAAATAATGATGGAACCCTAAGCCATGGTGTCTATAGAAAGAAAACCCACTCGAAAAATTACCTTCACGCTCACTCACACCACCACCCTTCTTAGAAAATTGGGGTAATCAACACCTTAACCATGAGAGCTTTCCGCATATCTGACAAGGAACATCTGGAAAAAGAGAAAGACCACTTAACCTTTGTCTTCAGTAGCCTGGGATACAAGAATAAGGACATCCATAAGGCAATGAAAAAAGCAGAAAACTGGACCCAACACACAAAGGAGAGAAAGACTCGTAAGGCCTTCCTCCCTTACATCCAAGGAGTAACGGACAAAATTGCAAGGGTATTGAAGAAAAAAGAAGTTTGGACTTCCTTCAAGCCTATGGAAACCATTAGACAAAAAATGAGGTCGGTGAAAGACAAGGTTGATTGGCACTAGTATAAAGGGGTGTATAAGGTAGATTGTTCGTGTGGAAGGAGCTATATAGGAGAGACCGGTCATTCTTTTCAAACTAGATTGAAAGAGCATGGAGCTGACATAAGAAGAGAGAGGACGAACACCTCCGCACTCGCAGAGCATTCTCTCAAAACAAAACACAATGTCTGCCTGGAAAGCACAGAGTTGCTCACGGTTGAGGACCACTACTACAAACGAAGGGTGAGAGAGGCCTTGGAAATCATAAAGCACCCGAACAACCTAAATAGAGATGGGGGACTTGAAATAAGCGAGAGATGGCTACCTCTGATCAACAAGGAAGGTAATGGATAAAACCAGGTATGTTTCTATCACAATCACAATCTTTGGTCAATATCACTAACCTAGCCTCCGACTCATCTATTTTATTTGTGGATTTTCTTATTACTATTAATTATTCATTATGTTTGTATAAGGACTGTCATTAATTATTCATTATGTTTGTATAAGGACTATCATTAATTATTAATGAAACCTTTGAGACCTTTATTTATAAATAATAATTATTAATAATTATTAATGAGACCTTTGAGACCTTGTTATAAATAATAATTATTAATTATTAATGAGACCTATTTATAATGAGAACTTTATATAAATAATTAATACTTATTGATAATCCTATTATAAAGATTTAATATTTATTGATAATCCTATTGTAAATCATTAGTAAAGGTCTTATTAATAATTATCTTTGGTTCTTTGTTAATTATCTTTAGTTCATAATGATTATTAATAATTATTTTGCCTAACTTTGATTATCTTTTTAAATAAGTTGATCTTTTAATTAAATAAGGATCATTTATTAATTACACTTGTGATGAATAGTCCTATCTTTCTAGAATTATTTAATTAATTAGGGTTTCATGCTTGAACTTTTTACATTTGTGATTGAATAATTTTTGCAATGAATTTATTGAAAGAATGTGTTAGCATCCATTTTGGAAGATCGGTTTTGAAGAATTGGAAGATGAAAAGATTAAGAATTGGAAGATGAAAAGATGAAGGGAGAAGGGGATATGATCGGGCATCCCTAACTACTTATACGCAGGTTAGCAACCTTTCTACACCATATTCTGTCATGATGATGAATCCAGCTTGGGATTCGAAACGTCGACAATGAAAATGCCGACCCTGGATCATCCGAATACCCATTCCAATTATTAAAATTGCAATAATTTTCAACTGTAGGAAAATGCAATTTCAACATTTTGATAATTACAACTTTGAGAATTTCAGCAAGTATAATTGAAGAGAATTCATATTTTGTAAAAGAAAAGTGCAATTTCAACAACTGACTGAAGTCTACAATTTCAACAATCATGAATTGCAGTGAACCAAGAATTTAAAAATTAAAGCTATTATAATTTTTTATGAGAAAATGTAATTTGACTATTGAAAAATTGCAATTTCAACAATTTTCATAATTGCATATTGCAATTTGGACAATTACAAATTCAATAATAAACATATTGAAGAGAAATTACAAAATTGGCAATTACGAATTCACAATTTTAACAAGATTGTGGGAAATTCATGTTTTAGAAAAAGCAATTTCAACAATTAATTGACTTCAATTTCAACAATCAAAATTCATAGTCTCAAACAATTTGAAATTTGTAAAAATGTAGATTTTTATCAAAAAAATCAATTGCAACAAGGTCTATAATTAATTGATTGCAATTTTGATAACTACATTTGCAATGTCATGATTTTTTTCATTTAAATTTGAAATTGTAATTTTGAACTTTCGATAATTACCAATTCAATAATTTTAACAACTACAAATTTGCAATTCCTTTCTTTTAATGAAAAATGTTATTTCAACGATCAAGAATTGCGATTTCGGAAACTACAAATTTGAAATTTCATGTAGCAATTATAGGAATTTTGGATTCAAGTTGTAATTTCAATTTCAAGGAAATGCAATTTTGGACAATAAAATGATTGAAGAAAATTGCGATTTCGGCAACTACAAATTCGAAATTTCAACTTGTGATTGACGAGAAAGTTGTAAGTTTTTAAGGAAAATGCAATTTCAACAAATAAGTGAAAGAAATTTGAACTGGAAGTAGAAATTGCATGTTGTTGGATGCTAAAATTGGAATTTCAGTAATTTATTTCATCCATGCATGCAATTTAGATATTTGCACATTGCAATTGAAATTGTAGTTTTGGTCGTTTCAAAGTCAAGAAAAAAGATTGAGTTGCAATGCAATTTTAGGGACTACAAATTTACAAGTACAACAAATATACTAAAGAAAAAAGTCACAATTGTTTAACAAAAATTGCAATTTCACCACCCAAGAATTTCAATTTCAACAATTAAATAATTACAAAAATTACAATTTCAACAATTAATGAATTATAAAAATTGCAATTTCAACTGTAGGAAATCACCATTTTTCCAATTACAATTGACAAATTCAAAAATAAAAATATTGATGAGAAATTGCACTCTTAGCAACTACAAATTCCAAATTTCAATAAGTTTATGACTGAAAAGAAATTCACATGTTTCTAACAAAAAATGTAATTTCAGCAATTGATTGATTGCAATTCCACCAACCAAAAAATTGATTGATTGCAATTCTAGCAACCAAAAAATTGCAATTTCAACAATTGGAGAATTATAAAAAAAAATTAAAGAGAAATTGCAATTTAGCATCTAGAGATTGCAATTTTGGCAATTTCAACAATTAATTGATTGCAATTGCATGATTTTTTTATTCAAATTGCAATTTTCACTTCAAGAAATTGCAACCACTATTGGTTCCAATGAGATTTATGCACGCTAACCTTAGTTCTAATCCTCCCAAGGTAACTGGGAAGAAACATTTAAAATCCAACCATACAATTTTTATTTGCCTCTTAATGATAAAAACCCTAGTTGGATACGGGTTCCAATAAGATGTTTTTTACTCCACATATGGGTACTCATGCCTTGGCCATGATCATGGAAGGGAAACATTAGACTTAGGTCCTTGACCATGTTAGGATATTCCTATACTCCATCCTAGTCCTACCATCATTTTCATCCTTTGCATTTTCAGTCTTGCATGCATTCCTGCATGTAACATGCATTCTACATGCATTCTATGCATCCGCATGCTACCCAGTCATCAGGTTGACACCTCCAGCACCTAGTCCCTAGTCTTCCAGCACTCGGGAGCTTATTTCCACTCATATTGAGCCCTCCTAGCCAGTGATGCGCCCACATCTCACCATCCACTTGACAAAGGCACCATTCTTCACCTACCAGTCTAGTTGTCTTCAGTTAACTGAGTTCTCTCCTTGATTTTAGGCTTGAATCACTCTTAACTAACCTTACCACTCCGATGCATCTCTAGTGTGACTAGACTGCTCATTATGACTTCAATTAGCTCCTCATGCACCCTCCACTAAGCCTCCTTCATTCAGTTAGTGCCTCGATGTGCCAGTTACACCTACCACACTCAGTTAGACTCAGTTTGACTAACGGTTGACAGTTACTTGTGCATTGATGTCTCCACTGATGATGAGATAGACTTCTAGTTGTGCTCCGATGACACTCTAGTGATCTTTTGATCACTCCATGAAGGCTAATTCAAATTGCCACCTTGGCATTCGAATTCCTCATGCATTGTATTATTTATTTGTCCATTTGTGATTAATGAATCAGTGTGTGTGAAGTATTTTTGCTTCTATTCGAGTTATACTGTATTATTATTCTGTTGCTCATCTTAATACATTGACCACTCTTAATCTTATTCCTAAATTCTTTCTTGTGAGGTATACATCATCTCTTATATCTGCTATGAGGATTTTCACATGGTATCAGAGCATGTTGAAAGTATTGTTTATCTCCATTCCTGAGAGTTTTTTGCAGGTTATTATCAAGATTTCGAGTGCAGCAGTTACAACAGTTTTTGCATTTTTGCAGCAGTAGCAGTTGTAGATATTTTCTATTGTTTTTCTAGGTCTTCTACAGCTTCCATGTATTCAGAAGAAGTCTATCCTCCTCCATTCAACTATGATCCTCTTTCTCCATTCAACTATGATGAATGGAAACCAAAGATGATAGCACATTTGAAGAGAAATGGTCTCTTTGATTATTGTTTTGAAAGAGAGTTCGAATCCTCTGAAGAAAAGATTGACTGGTTAAATAATGGTGATAGAGCCATGGGAACCATGGTGCTTGCTATGTCTCGATGCTTGGTACATCAATTCATTGATGATGTTGAATCTCCAAAAGAGCTATGGGCCTACCTAGATGAAAGATTTGGAAGACAAAATGAAGGGATTGGTCCAAACCCCTTTGAGAGCAAGCCCAGTGATGCATTCACTCCCCTTGATGGTCTCTCAGATCATGAATCAGTATCAAACATATCTCATATTGAAGTTGTCCAAAAATAAGAAGAACTTGCAGATTCTACACTCATGCTCCAAATTTCTTCTATTTCGAATTCTGTGCCAGCTCACACTCTAGAAATTGTAGAAGGTCCTAAATCCTCTCTTGCACCAAAGTTTGTTGGTTTGCATCATGATCTATTGAATGTTTCGGAGGTAAAATCATCCATTGGAGGTAATGCATTCTCTCTCCTTGATCACTCACCTCTTATGTACTACTATATGATCATTATTTCATGCTTTCAAAAGGTTATTGAAGATAATGGCCATTGCCATTCACTTGGGATAATTTATCATGCACTTACTGGTTTTGATCTCACCTCTAATGGTTCAAAGGAGATGTCAAGAAACCATGATTCAAGTCTTGGATCTAATTTGGATTCTAAGCAATCACTACTTGGGATAATTTCTCATGCATATGATGGTTTTGATATCACCCCTACTGGTTCAAAGGAGATCTCAAGAAACTATTCTTCAAGTCTTAAATCTGATTTGGATTTCAAGCAATCATGTGATGGTTCTTTTTGGCATAATCTCACCTATGATGGTTTGAAGAAGACAAAAGACTATCTGCACATTCATAGATTTGATCCTACCTCAGCTGATTCAAATCACATGTTCAAGGATCATCCTCATTATACTTTTGGATTTGTTCTCATCACATTCGATATGAAGAGCAAGTACAAGCACATGCTTTCTGACCATGATCCACTTCTTCCCAAGAAGAAGATACCTCCAGACATATGACCAAGCATCATACCTGCTTGAGTTTGGAGCATTTATTTTTTTGTGTGCCTTACAGTCTATTTTGAGGGGGGGTATTTTTCCCATGAGGTTTTCCCCATTTCCTCGGTTTATTGACTGTTATTATTCATTGTATTGGGTGACCTTTGGTCTTAGTTACCAAGGCCCAGGATGGATTAAGGGGGGGTGTTAGGATATTCTTATACTCCATCCTAGTCCTACCAACATTTTCATCCTTTGCATTTTCAGTCTTGCATGCATTCCTGCATGCAGCATGCATTCTGCATGCATCCGCATGTTGCCCAGTCATCAGGTTGACACCTCCAACACCTAGTCCCTAGTATTCCAGCACTCAGGAGCTTATTTCCACTTAAATTGAGCCCTCCTAGCCAGTGATGCACCCACATCTCACCATCCACTTGACAAAGGCGCCCTTCTTCACCTACCAATCCAATTGTCTTCAGTTAACTAAGTTCTCTCATTGATTTTAGGCTTGAATCACTCTTAACTGACCTTACCACTTCGATCGACCTCCAATGTGACTAGACTGCTCATTCTGACTTTAGTTAGCTCCTCATGTGCCCTCCACTGAGCCTCCTTCATTCAGTTAGTGTCTCCATGTGCCAATTACATTCAGTTACACCTACCACACTTAGTTAGACTCAGTTTGAATGACGGTTGACAGTTGCTTGTGCATTGATGACTCTAGTGATGATGAGATAGACTTCTAGTTGTGCTCCGATGACACTCCAGTGATCTTTTGATCACTCCATGAAGGATAATTCGAATTGCCGCCTTGGCATTCGAATTCCTCATGCATTGTATTATTTATTTGTCCATTTGTGATTAATGAATCAGTGTGTGTGAAGTATTTTTGCTTCTATTCGAGTTCTACTGTATTATTATTCTGTTGCTCATCTTACTGCATTGACCACTCTTAATCTTATTCCTAAATTCTTTCTTGTGAGGTATACATCATCTCTTAGATCTGCTGTAAGGATTTTCACAGACCATGCTTAGAGGAGGGAACCAACAACCTTAGGCCCTAAATATAACTTCTTAGGCTCAACCTTCACGAATGTGTCATTGGACCTCCACACTAGACAATGAATGCATTATTGGGCCTTAGCCATCATCAAGTGATGAAACAAGTAATTTTTATCATATTAAATTTTCTAAAGCTTAAGGGCATTGGCAAAGTCCTTTAACTAGAAAATGAGAACTTTGTAGGGGGTATTTTACATCTAACTGGGATACAAGTGTCATTAGTAGGTTTTGTGCACTATAAATAAGTTTTGAGGAATAAACATGGTTGGGAGGACAATGGATTTAATTCCAAACTTAACATTCTTGAGCTCAAACACCATGACAGAATCCCTCTCCGAGGAGTATTTCGAATTCAAGTTGAATATGGACACAGTGGTCAGGTCTTGGGCATCTTCGATAAGTCTCAAGTCCTTAATGTTGGTTTATCCAACAATACTGAGAGGAGGGTGAATTAGTATTGCCTTCTTTTTCCTAAAACAATTAGTATTAAAACAAGATAAACAATGAATCAACCAAGTAAGAGCACATAAGTATTTGCCGAGTTTGATAAGCAATAGCACGTTTATACAATGTACCTTCAAGTGAACTAATGAGAGTACCTTCAAGTGAACTAAATCCAATGAGATGGCCAATGAAGCAATAAACTTAGTAAAATGATTGTTGGTGCAAACTTCTAGTGATGGCCCAACCCCTAGATTTATAGCTTGATTTTAATGCATTCTACCATTGGTCATTGTTAGTCTAGGTTGATGGTTGTTGGCGCTATAGCGACATACCTTTTGTAATAGTTCGATGCGATATTTTAAAGAAGCGTGCTGCACTGTTTAGTTAATAATGTGTTTTGTAATTAATTAGAATAGTAAAAAAACCATTGAGAAGATATATAACTATCTTAGTTTTGTATAAAAAGGGAAGATATGGGACTGTCTCGAGTTTATTCCCAATTTTTAGCATATGAATGTAATCGTACCTTTGATAATATGAATGAAAGATGAACAAATATTTATTCTATTCAGTGTGTTTGGCTAAATACTGCACATGAGTTATTTGCTGATTTTTGTTGTATGAACTAGATGATTGAATGAATATGATGAAATTATGCAATTCCGTTTCCTAAATTTAGTCTTTGTAATCCTGTCTCGGGTGATACTGTATCCTTTTAGCATGCTAAAAATGTCGATGCTCATAGGATTATTGTTGGTAATATAGTTTAGAACCCTAGTTCTAAATATGAGCCAACAAGGTGGACAATTAATGCATGAAGAAATTAGGAGTGGGAGGGTTAACATATCCCACATGCCTCATACACCTTTCATACTTGCATTCAATCATTTGCAAAGGGATATTTATGGTGAGTGTGATGGATTGTAATGGTGATGGTTAGATAATTTGTAGTATGCTGGTTTGGAAAGTTAATTGTTTACTCTATGGAACATGTTTGTGCCTTGGTGTTGTGATCTTGGGTGTATTGGAATAAATGCATTCATCTCTGGGAATGTGGTTGAGTAAACGAGGTTTCCAATGTTCCTTTGTTTGGGATCCTTAGGTTCGTTTGAAGACTTGTCTCTAAGTGGTTTGGGTCTACAAAAACATGGGTTCCTACTTTCCTAGCTTTGTTTAACTCCATTGGAGCCTAATGGTTTGAGTGTGGAAAATATATTAATGCTTAAGGAAAGGCTTGTTTAACCTGTCATTATAGGGCTTTGTTGAATGGTTTTATCTTCAAAATCTATTTGACAGAGGATTGTGGGGCAATACATTGCAAGAGTATGGAATATGCATCCACGAAAATGTGCGTTGTGTGAGGCTATAGATTTAAGGAAGCTTTTCAGACCGAGGTTAAGCAAATGGATGTCATTCAAGAAGCTATACCCCATTTGGACTAGAGCATTGGAAATCATATGGATGCTCAATAATCTCAATTTGAGGTCCTTGAGGCCCAAATTGAAGCTCAAGGGAAATAGGTGTATAAGCTACTTTTGGACATTGCCACATTATAATATGATCCTTGGTTTTGCTATAAGCTCTCCAATGGTTGACAAGCCTTCACTCTCCATTGGGTCAATTAAGGAGGTATGCATGAAGGATTCAAAAGTACAAGATGTGGATAGCTATGAAGAATATTGGAACAAGTTGATGATGGAGCCAAAGAACAATAGAGAACCAATGATGGAAGAAGCACATAGTGGGCATGGTCGTAAATAAGTGCCTTAGGTTTTTATACGTATTGTCAATTTATTTTGGTATGTGGTCAATTTGTTAGAATATATAGATACTGAAGACATAGGCTACAATCTACATATAGTAAGCAAAGTCAATTATTAAGTGATTATTTTAGAAAAAAGTTAACATTTTTAATTAGAATTTGGTATTTTTAATGAGAATTTAGCATTTTTTATAAGATATATTTTGAATTTTAGGACAATTTGTACTCTTGAATGTTTACATTAATAACTTTTTTATATTAATGTAAATATTCCCATTTCTATTAAAAAATTATTATTATTTAGTATGATTCAACATAGCATATTATACTTAATCTAAATTTATCTTAATTGTAATTTATCAATTTTGGAGATAAAATCTTATCTTTCTCAAATATATTTAAAAATAAAATCTCCATAAAATTATTTAATCCTGGTAGAAATTTAAAAGATAAATAAAATATATCAATAACTATAATATTAAAAGTTGTAAATGTATAATTAAAAAAAATCATGTGCTAAAGTAAATATCTTATTCATTATAAAGTAATACAAGAAAATTAATTAAATTAAAAATCTTATGGGAAAACAAAATTTACAATAAAACATTTAATGATATTCCATTTTATTTGATGATATTTTTGTATAAATGCAAGGGTTTAGTTTTTTACAAATTTGAATTTAAATAAGGAAAAAAAATTATGTAATACATAGTGAGAAAATTATACACATTTTCAATGCAATATGAAATCTCATATTTTATTTACAATATCACATTTGTGACAAAAATAAAATCATAAATAATTTTACATATTTTGATTTCGGATCTTATTGCTATGGTTTTTATCATCATCATTATACTTCCTTTTTTAACAAATAATTTATGAAAATATATTTTGATGAAGCACATTTTTCATCATCTTTCAATGCCATATAATGTTACTATATTGAATAACTTTTCTAGACAATGATTTTTTATTTTTGCGCAAAGAGGCACTCTACAACCCAGTATGAGGGAGATCTTGTAACATGTGTCAAGTGTTTGTCGAGTTTGTCAAGTGTTTGTGGAGTAACAAGATAATACAAAGTAAACAAAAAAGAATAATACAAAGTAAAAAGTAATAAATATTATGTCGGCCATAAACAAAAAAGAATAATATAAAGTAAAAAGTAAATATGAGGGAGATCTTATAACGTTTGTCGAGAAGTAAAAAGTAAATATAAGGAAGATTTGATCCCTCTCGGTGCTGAATAGAACCTAAGATTTGGATCTATGCTGGTTTACAAATAATTTATGAAAATATATTTTCATGTTATCATATTTCCAAAACATATTTTTCCAACATCTTTAAGTACCATATAATGTCATTACATAATACCATATAATGCCATTACATTGGATAACTTCTCTATATCATGGACAATTTTCTTAATGTAAACATTTTAAAATCTTCAAAACATGGGGTTTGGAAAGTGTTCCTTCTTTCCACTTGCCTCATTCACATATAATGGCCCCACCAAACTTTGTAGTTTTTCCATATCATTCAAATTCATTTCAAACATTGGAAATTCACCCACCTAGATTTCCATGACTCCCTATCCCCAAACTCTTTAGCTCATTGCAGCTATATAATTTTTAAAAGTTCAAATTTGGCAACTTCTTTATTTGATTTGGGACATTGCCACAAATCTAATCTCTCCAGTTTGTTGAAAGTGGCATCAATTTGGCAAATTTACCCCTTCGCAGAATAATTTGAGGCTATGCAACTTCTTCATGATTTACATCTCACGGGAAGATATCATTATTCATAATAGTAAATGCTCTATTACTCACCACGTTCCCACTATTTAGAAAAACAAATATTTGAGCCAATATCCAAATTAGTTTTCTCAATGAAATGACTTGAGATATCTCGGGTGGCAATACTAATGTGGGAAATACTAATTTGGAGTAGTTTAAACTTTCGTATGCTAAGTGACAGTGATACCAACTTGGTACAATAACCTAAATTAAGATATTGATATTGTGTAATCTTTCCTATGTCTTCAGTCAATTCCCTGATGACAATCCAACTCAAATTGAGAAACTCGAGTAATGCAAGTTGTGTTAGAGATGTGGGCACCGACTATGAGAGATCTGGAACCCTCAAAGAAAAGCTTTATGGAATATTACGAAACAATGGATTTCGAGATAAGATTAAACTCACCAGTTACGGAAGAGTGATATTCTTTTGCAATCGGCCCGTGTCTTACCTGCGTGGGAAATCTTTGAGCTGTTGACCTGCACGGCATAAATAATCGTCCTCCTTCTTCCCAGCGTAGATTGCCACAATGTTATATACCTCTCTTTCTAGACATTCACAGGTTTGTTGACACTCTCAAACAAATCACGATCTGTAACCGAGGTGCGGATCCTTTGAATATGTTACCTCTTTGCTCTTAACAAATCCTTCGGCAATCTACATGAGCACCAACTTCTCCACAACAATTTGGTCAGAGTAAAGCAAATCGAATTCATAAAATGCATGACAAAAACCCCTAAAAAAATGCTAAAATAACAACAATAACTTTTTAAGACGCTTGTGATCTTTATTGCATAAGTCTAGAATCACATTGTGGTGTATGGTCTGCGCAACAGACTAAGGAGATCGCTGTCCGCACATGAGAGAGCCGAGCCACCGATGAAGCTCTGCCTGTCGGAGATACCCCATGCAAAACCACTTGGTAGAGACAAGTGACAACCACTAGTAGAAAATAAGTTGGAGGGAAACAAGAAATTTTGAATTTGAAACTGATTGGACCACCCCATCACATTTGATCTGCTAGCCATCCTACAGCTGGATGGATATTGCTCGCCCGCCTCTGTCATCTCCGCTTGCGGACAACTCCCAAGGTTTTTGATGGCGTGTGGGCAACCGGCCTCCAGGCTCCATGGCATGCTAATGCCATCCAGTGATCAAATTTGAAGGGTGGGTCTTAATTTTTATTGGAAGGGCATTTGTTCTTGGAGCCCTTCAAAGATGAAGGGCAATTTAAATGATTGTACTTCAATTGACAAGTATAAATTAACTAAACCCTTCCTCCCAAAAATGCAAAAAAAAAATATTGCCCATTCAAATTTTTACAATCTTAAATAATTGAGCACTCCTCAATAGATATCTACATGATAAAATGGTATCTTTTCAATAAAACGGAATTTGAACACATTAATTTGACATATATGTAACATTAATTTTACAGTTCATTAAAATAACAACTATTTTGTTGTATTTTTCTGGGTTAGATCGCACTTCATTATACAGAAAAACTACTTAGACTATGCAATAACCATATTGGGGCATCTGCATGATTTTATGCATACTGCAAGATGTTGTAACTAGATATAGTCTTAAAATAAAACTAGAACCATGAGAAAATTACTCACTGTTAACTATGTACAAAAAAAGCCACTAAGCAAAATGAGGCTATAATAAACCTACAACCAAAATATACATATAAAACCAACCAAAACCTGAATTCAAACTCGAGAGAGGGAAACCATCCAAGCTTGAGAGATGTAAGAATGATGGACATTAGGCCCCCTAAGAAAAAATAATACATTGCAAAAAAAAACATTAAAAAAAACTCCTCCATACCAAGCAAGTTAGCAAGGCTAGCATCATAAGGGCTTGGGCATCAAATTTTTTTGTTCAACACTTGTCGCGAGAACATACAGGTATGGGATGGACGGGAAATGGAATCAATCCTAAGTCAAGTGGAGCCTTGCGACTCGCTGCATGTTTGAGTCTCGACAACTACCTTTTAAATTGAATCATAACAATAAAAGAAGTTTGTTAATGGCTCGATTTGCGAAAATTCTAGACACATGAGTAATTAAGAGCTCGAGGCTCTAAAATTTGATGTGTTTTTTACCAATCCACGATTCGGTGAATTCATAGTCACTGGCATGAAATTTAAGTTATTTAATGAAAGAAATAATGTATCTACCTCTATGTCGAAATTGTTTTCCCTGCTAATGCGGGCCACTGCCCTCCTTATTGTCTTACCAAAAGGCATGAGAATGAGGAAGAAGACTCAAAATTATGGACTTCACCATCAAAGAAGCCTTACAATCACATTGGTAAGGAGTGATAAGAAGATCACAACAATCCAACCTGTCAAATCTCAAATGATAGTGCCAGTTAAAGATTTATATGGTAAATTTAATATAAGAATTACTTATAGTTGTCTCTTACTCTTTGCGTCTTGACACATTTGATAATTTATGGTTGTCTCTGCGCCTTGAACCAATTGATAATATAAGGTGAGGATGTGCATGCAAAATAATCCTTAGTCATGACTATGCGATGAGGATTTAAATGGAAGAGGATGTAAAGACATGTAGTTTTTATACGTATTTTGGTGGCGAGTGTCGAAGAGAAACATGGTGAGAAACCACATATGTTTGGAAAGACGAAGGGAGATTACATGATCATGATCATGCCACAGATAAAATTGAAGACAATTCATGAGCCAAAAATTGTTTTTTAAAATTTTATTAATAACCATTGCGGTGCTTTGGTCAAAATGTTTTTTCTAACTCATTGTTTCTCCATATTGTGTGCCTAGTGCCACCTCTCTATATCAATGCATAAATCAACCTCTGCTTGGTTTGTGGTTCTAGCTGCATGCCATTATTTGTAGTTGCATGCCATTGAGTGTTGTTTAGAGTTGTCGTGAGCCTGTGACATTCATGCAATAAATGAAGTCTTGTATAGGAGGACTCATCAAAGGGGCAATTTGAATTTCATTTTGAGGAAAAATGAGTGGACATTGGTGGCCAGGTTCACATAGGTAGTAGGCACAATGTTTCGGCCTTAGATCTCAGTCCGAAGTGACTCGGGATTCAGAGTCAAATCCCAGTGGCTAGTACCTCGTAGTCATCAGTCATCACTCGTCACCTTGCAAAGCTAAGCAGTGAGTGCATGACATGAGTGAGTGAATTATTATAATTGATGATATTTCCAATATTTTGAATGACGAGTCAAATTTTATAGCATAGGAATTTCAACATAGAAATTGAAATTTATATGGATGGGTAATTTCAAATGTTGCCCTTCTTTTGAAATGTTGATATAAATGATGTCCTTCCTATTGGAAGGGTAAAATTCAGATTTTAAATTTTTTTTGAAGGGTAATTTTAACTTTACACTTCTAGGAAGGGCTAGAACCCTTTGGAAGGGCTAAGAAGGGTTCAAATTTGAACGCTGATTGCCATCCATTGCGGCCCATGCCCGTGGCATGCCTGATGCCATTCATCTTTCGGTATGTAGAACGATGGACATACATCCGCTCAAGGGAGAGGACCGGCACCGGCGAGGAAACGGAAGCAGAGTAACGGGCGTCGGGACTGAACGTGGGGCCGAAAACGACACGTATACCCGATCGTGAAGGAATCTGCAATCTGAAACTTGGAGTTGTCAAATCCATTTCTGCAGCATTAAGGGAGGGCCGAAAACGAATTCGTTGATGTTTTCTATATGTAGTTTGTTTGTTTGAACAGCTCCTATGTTGTAGTATCTGATCCATGTTTATAGGATCTAGCTTAGTTAATACTTGTCCTATATATGTAACTTTTAATCATTAATACAATTGAGTTGAGTGTGTATCTCCTCCTCCTGTCTGTGCGAGCCTTTGTGCTCTGCTGTTTTCCCTCCTTGGTTTCTCTACGTATTAGCAGGACTAGGGAATTGTGACTGCCGGAGTGTAGATGCAATCGATTGCAATTTTGAAAAAGATGAAACGTTTTCCCGTCCTCCTGGCCGTGATTTTCACAGGCTCTTTTATGTTTACATGCGTGAGTTCAATAGGAGATTCCAGTGTCATATATAATGTTCAGCAGTATGGTGCAAAAGCGGATGGCATCACAGACAACAGCAAGGTGAGATAGAGTTAAACTTAAACAAATAAATTTGTAGAGACATAGATTATCACAAATAAATTTGTTTGTTTGTTTTGTTATTTTCAGGCTTTTATTGCTGCGTGGAATGCAGCCTGTTCTTCTACTCGATCATCTACTGTGTATATACCAAAAGGAAAATTTATGGTTGGTCCAGTTTCCTTTACAGGACCATGTAAGAATGTTAATATTATTGTGCAGGTAAGGTGCTAATATTCATTCCGGGATAGTTTCAAGAGCATGTGATTTATTTATTTCCTTCAGTAAGATTCATGGAACATGTCTTACGGCAGGTAACTGGGGAACTCATCGCACCAACCGACAATGGTTTATGGATCGGAGGAAATAAATTCTACTGGTTGCAATTCTATAACGTGAATGGTCTAACGGTTAATGGCGGGGGGAGTTTGGATGGACAGGGAGCCTCCTGGTGGAACAACGTCTGTCAAAAAAACCAGCAAGTACGAATAAAGCTATTAGTTGTACTACGATCTATCGTGTAATTATTTTTTAGTGATTTGGATAGCGTATATTTGCACTGACTCGAATACATTGTCTGCTTTGCTGTGCTGTGCAGTGCAAACGCGGGCCTACGGTATTGTCTCTACCTTTTTTAACATATGCATTTGAGTGTTTCATACTTGGGAGTTTATAACTTAAGCAGGTTATAATGAATGTGAATTTGACATTGTGCTGAAATGGTGATGGGCAGTCTTTACAATTGATGGGCGCTACGAATAGCGTGGTGAGAGACATTACTTCCATAAACAGCAAGCAGTTCCATGTATCCATTGATGCATCTAACAACGTCCTGGCAGAGGGATTGACTATCCGTGCTCCAGCGGACAGTCCCAACACCGATGGAATTCACATATCTTCTTCCAATGTCACTCTTCGAAATATCAACATAGGAACAGGTGGATCATATTTCCCGTCAACATTTTACATATATATTGTTGGAGGAAGGGGAATTATTTTATTAAACCTAAATCTTTAACTTTGGCTGTACTACTGCAGGAGATGATTGTATTGGTATTTTGGAAGGAACTTCCAATCTTGCCATTGAACAAGTTACTTGCGGACCAGGTCATGGAATCAGGTGAAATAGTTTGATAAAATTTCAATTGGATTGAGAATATGGGCATTCAATGCACTGCACTGACAGACGATTTGGGTTATTATTATTATGATGCAGTGTGGGGAGCCTTGGGAAATATCCTGCTCTTAATGGAGTCACCAACGTCAGTGTAAATGGAGTTTCTTTCAATGGCACTGAAAATGGAGTTAGAATCAAAACATGGCAAGGAGGAAAGGGCTTAGCCAAGGACTTAACATTTGAAAACCTACGGATGAATAACGTGGGGAATCCAATCCTCATTGACCAATACTATTGCCCACATTGTACTGCCCAGGTGCTCATCATTCTACACCTATCTGAACAGCTTCAGATATATTATTTTTCCACATAGGACAGTTTCGTAGCTTGTTTTTAAGTTCTGTGACATATGACCACTGAAGTTGGTGACATATTATTTTTCCACATAGGACAGTTTCGTAGCATTTGAGTTCTGTAACTTACTTTGTTGTTAATATTGGATTGGCCGGTGCAGGAGTCTGATATGAACGTGCAGATTAGTAACGTGGTATACAAAAACATAGTTGGAACCTCCGCAACAAAGGAGGCTATTAATTTGGCCTGCAGTGCAAGCTTACCATGCCAAGATATCAAACTGCATAATGTGAGTCTGAGCTATGGGAATGATGAAGCTCAGTCTCTCTGTAAAAATGCCAAAGGACTTGGTATTACTTCTGTTAAACCCCCTTTGGTTTGTTAAGGGTGAATACTTCTACTGTAACATGTTGGCTTTTAGTTATGTCAAACCCCTTCTTTTCCTTTGGTTTGTAAAAGGGCCGATGCTTCCTCTGGGCCAACTTTAATATGTTGGATTTGCATTATTGTAATAGAAATTTGAGCTATGAAAACAATGAAGCTCAATTTTAAAGTTAATTTTTGTAAGGATATTTTGGGTTTGGTTAACCTAAATGCTTCTCATAAATTCCAATTTAAAGTTAATTTTTGTAAGGATATTTTGGGTTTGGTTAACCTAAATGCTTCTCATAAATTCCAATTCATTAAAGACTTAAGGATAAATTAATATAAGAAACACCAAATAAAATAAGAAAGTAGAAAAATGTTCAAAATTTACAAAGATTAATTAATAGAATCCTAAAAATACAAGTACCAAAGTCAATGTCTTTGAAAAAAAATAAAATGAAAATTTGGAAAAAAAAATGGAAGCATAAAGAATCAACCTTTTAGTTTTGTATGTCTTTGATTGAAGATAGTTGAAAATTTCTTTATCATTTAACATTAAAAAATTACAAATATTAAAAAATTATACAAATTAGAAAATGACAACAACCTCAACTCCATTACATTTTTCTAACAACCAAGAGCCACAAGCTGGCAATGTCTCTGCATTTTGGTAAATTGAGATTTTGTAAATAGATATTGATCTTGAAGGGATGTGAGTTACCACAAGAGGTCAATTCCTAGAGTCTCAAATATGGATAGCCAATTTTATTGTTCCATGTCATAAGTGGAGTGAGAGTGAGAGCATTGCATGAGTTAGACTATTTTGATAACTATATCTAGTAAAGTCCTTTTTGTACATGTATAAATGTTTTTTTATTAATGTTTAATCAGATGTAAACTCATCACATTTACTTGGAAAAAATAAAATATCTTTGACGTTGTCACTTTAATGTTTTTAAAGTATATCAAAATCAAAACAAAGAACACACTTTGTTTATTATAAAATAGAATTTTAAATACAATATGAATGGTTTTGTAATGCCCATTTTTACAAAAACCCATTAAAATAGTTTGTATATATAGTGATCGAGATAGATAAATAATACTTACCTTTAAATCTCATAAAATTGACATGTCACTTCTTAATTGCCTTTCCGCATTAATTTAAAAGACCGAGATGGAAGGAAATCAACAAAAAGATGGAAACTGTGTCCATCTTTCCTCCTTGGCTTCTCGGAAGTTTCCATGCATGAGTGTCATGAAACTATTTTTTATTTTTTTATCAATTTATTCAATCTTCATTTCCGTGGTATGGGACCAATCAAGTTTTGAAAAAATGGCTTTAGAAATTACATTTTGAAAAGTTAAATGTACTTGCATGACAATAATGAAATGAGTAGTCTATTTATTCTACGTTAACAAAACTAGATGGAAAATATGCTCATAAAAGGTTGAAAACGTAGAATATTTAGAATGAAAATAGTAGTATTTTTCTACTAATAAAGGAGAATAAAAACTAATTAAATAAATTAGTTAGGGGTACCCACACGAAGCTGGTACCCAAAATAACCACAACAGCAGTGCGTGAGCGGAAAAAATAAAATGACGCGCACGCGCCTCCAAAGGTGCGCACACGTCGCTGCTTCGGCAATGCCAAACGTCCACGTGGACAAAAGAGGTGCACATGCGTCTTTGACGCGTACGCACAAAATGGCGCGCACGCGTAAGTGGCGCGTGCGCACCTCCAGAGCTCATGGGTTTGTCATTTTCGACAGACCCGTGAGCCCATTTTCCAACCCGCGAGCGCACTGTGGAAGCCCGCGAACGCGTCTTCGTGCACCCAAATCGTCCTCAACACCAAGCAATCGCCCCTGCACCACGGTGCCATCCATTTCTCCAAGTAGGTGCTCCTCAAAGCACAAATTTGTGTTTATTTTTGTTTTTTTTTTGTTTTCCATTTGAATTTTAATTTTTTTTTTAATTTACAATCCATTAAAAAACCAAGCAAATTTAATTGCAGGCCATCTACACCTAACAGGATATCAAACACACCTTAACCATCCGATGAAACCAATGAAACCCGACCTCCAGAAGACAATATGGGAACCAACAATGAACCAAATGAAAACCCCGAAGATCAATTACACCAAGACTTAAATCAATTGAGGGCACTAAGTAATGAATTGAACAGTACCAAGGGACCCTCTCGGGTTTCCTTGGCTTCATCACTTCAAAACATTGTTGAATCAATCAATATTGCACACAGTGAGATAACAAACTTAAGCCAATACAGGGCTCAAATGAGGGAACACTACTCCACTGGGTTGTCCAAAGAGAAAATAAAAGACCTCAACATCACCAAAGTCTAGTTGTATAGCAAGTTCATAGTTTCCTCGACGGGACAGCCTCCAGTTGTGACGAAGCCTCGGGTTTGCATGGACTGGTGCATTTACCAGCCATGGAGATATAACTGGAGAAAGAGGTGGTTCATGGTGTTTGACAGGCCCCCGTGCAACAATTTGGAGGTCCCACAGTATTTCCTTCGGAAATTGTGGGTTGAGTTTGAGCTAGGGTACCATGTCAACTATTTTGACATTAATGAGTTTTAGGGTGTCAGTCTTGGCTCTGCCCAAGATCGACCTCAGGTGCACCACAACCCACTTAGAGGACCTCCTGCACCTAAGAGAGAGCCAAACCCCCCTCCTCAGCCACCCAAGTTTGGTTACGGTCTAGATGAGATCCATGACTCCGTCGGACGTGCCACACATGACTTTCTTAGACATACCAAATTTGTGGCCATGTCTTCCCAGAGCCGAGAGGACATCGATGAGACACAGACAGTTGCACATTCTATGGGTAGTGGCCGAGACATGTTGGGTACAAGTGGAACCCAGACGGGGCCTTCTAGTTCTGTTGGAACAACGGCACATCGTTGTTCTCACTGTGGTCATTCTTTCCATGGTGATACGCAGCAGCATGCCACAGGGAGCTTCATGGATCAGGTTTGCTATTGTTTTATTTAATGTTCAACTATTTATTGTATTTTATTTGATATTGTATTGTTGAATATATTTAACTTTGAATTACACATTGTTGACTTTATTTGTTTTAATGTTCATTTATTCGGTGTCGGGTCTCCATCCCCTAGGTGGGAGGACGTAGGTTCCTTTGACCTCGATGGAGCCATGGCGGCAACAGAGGAGATTGCGGCACCATACACACAGGTAACTTCTTTACTTTGAATAATTAGATCCAGTTACAAGTAATTTGTGTTCAGTAATTACAAATTAATTAGCACTGAGTAATTACCATATTATCATCGTATTTTACAGTTGTGTTTATAATATTGTCTAATTTATTTGAGAGCTATAAATTCGTATAATCCCACCAAAAAAAAAATGGAACCTTATAAAACATGATAACCTAAGAAGACTATAAACATTTGTCCATGTTCACTTTAGGCATCCTAGACCTCTGATGATTATACAAATGGGAGAGAAATTTTCAAAATCTGTCATTCTTACTTGACCAATGATGAGCCCGCAACTGGGGTTTTGGTGATGCCCGCAGTGTCCATCCTCAGATTACCATCCAATGCTTGCTTGCTCTTCATGTGCTTGACCAATGCAATGTGTGTTATTTTTGCTTTGCCATTTTTCACCATGTCATCCAAGTTATCTTTGCCATGTACTCTCCTTGTCCAAATCATCCTCAAATGACCACAGTATGGGTCATTTGACTCTTGGCTCAATAGGTGTGCCAATTTCTCCAATGCCCATCACTTTTTCCACCAAATCAACCTTTGCTGCCATGCCCTTATGCCATGTGTTTTTCAAGATTAAACTTTGAGAATATATTACCATGGTAATTATCACTTTCCCCCGTATTCTACTAATAGGTTCTTTTAATGGTAAAGGTGGTCAAATCACTTATATGCTTCTGCTAACTTTGTTGCATCAATTGAGTTCACTGAGATGTTGTACTTGTCACTTTCGCATCCACCGAGACCAATAGGAAAACTATTTATTGCTATGAATTTTCACTGCATTGTGCAAAACTCTCGGGAAAAAGAGAATCATGGTGGCCAAGCTTCTAGAAATTCAAAAACCTGATTTTTCTCATGTCCTTATTACCCTAGTTTATTATCATGGGATTTCCAATTTATTCTAATACTTGAGACTGAAAGTAATCATACTACTACTCCTAGAACATGCTATTAGGAAAGACATATAAACAACGTAAAACAACTTATCACATGTATTGTCACTAAAGTTTTTGAAAATGATGTAAGGCCCATAAGGAAGAGCAATAATCTTACAAATATGGTCTATGGGGCCTTGCTATTATCTTGATTCAAATACAACTTGGTAAAACATTTGGCACCAAGAATACTCATTTAACTCATTTCACTCAAGATTTCTTTGATTTCAATCAAGTGATATCATTCTGACAACATAGCTATTCAATCAAAAACACATAATTACTCATTCAATGCAAAAGAACATGGCACATTCAAGCTTGTAAGTAATTTAATCATGAAAAAGATTTCTCTTTCTTCCTTTTTCTAATGATCAACACTCTAAAGTGTATTAAATAACATGCACACTAACTTAACTTTTATTTAGCACCTCTTTGCAAATTTAAACAATGAGATGCCATTTTATTTGATGATGTAAATGTTATGGAAATAAAGGGACTCAAGATCCTCACTCTAGGGGTGCAAATACTTTTCCACTGGGTGAATCAAGCTTGTAGGAAACTACAAATCTATAAGAAGACATCAAAACCTAAGAACTCTTCATCAAGAACCCAAACACATTACATAGGTTTCCAATTCAAATTTGTAAATGGACATGAATTCCATTCGATTATGAGACATTGCACATCTCTCTAGGGACAAAGGAAAAGCTCACCTACTCATGGGGATGACTCTAGAAAAGGAAAATCTCACCATGTCACCTTCTATGCCCTCTCACCCTATTTAATTTTAATTTCATGCCATGCCACCTTCTATCCTTTCAAAATATTGAATATCATCTAACTTGAATATAAATTTATTGCAGTCATGTTTTTTAAGTACCATCGTTGTCATTCTCATTTGCATTGTGTTTAATATCGTTAATATTGTTTTTATAAATTCAGTCTAAAAAATTGTAGTGTGCGCACAGTTGTTTGCGAGCTCCATCCACTACCACCGAGGACTAGCAGTTCTCCCCGTGTGCAGGTATCGTGTGTATTAAAGCATAAATTTAATTTCAAATATGATGACTTGTTTTTGTATATTTATATTTTTGTATATTAAACTATGAGGTTATAAATGTGTATGCAAGTGCGAGCACCTCGTCCTGCCAGTGCCATTATTCCTCCCTCCCCGACCTTTCGGCCACCCTATATGCTAATTGTATCCCCTGGAATACATTCCCCATTCCCCAACCCCTTCCATCCAGCCCCCCCTCCTATATAGCACCACAGTTCCATCCAGCTCCCCCTTACGTATCATATCCAGCTCTACCTCCGTGTCAGTTTCCCGTGCTCCTACCCTCCCCCATTTGACCACGACACACCACCCGTCCATAGTCACCCATCCCTCTACCGCAACATAGACGTCGCCCCCCCCCACATTCCCCCACCACACTCGCTTCCCCTTCTAGGGTGCTGCAATCCATACTACATCCAGTTGGGGTTTATAGCCCTAGACGTCCATCTCCACTTCGCCCACCCCAATCCATGCCTCCTCCTGCCACCCCCCCTTCTTCCATTGTTCCCCCCAATGGTGTATCCACCGTTGATGTGGCTACATCCTCCCCTTTACCATCCACCCTAGCATCAGAGCAGGTTTTCCAACCGACTGCTCCATCCACCAGCCCCGAACACCAGGCGATTTTGTTCATGGTGAGATTGACTAGTTTATCAAAATCTCCTTCAATTTTAACGGAAATTACTATATGCATTTAGTTTCAGCATTGATCTGATTGTTCTAAATGTTGCAGGGTGGCATTTCCGAGAGACTTGGATCACGGAGGAGGGAGACCCCCTCACGACTTACAGTCTCGCATGCGATGAGTTATCCAAGATTTGAAAACTATTTTTATTTTGAAATTATGTTTTATACTTGTATAATTACCATGAAAATTTGACATATTATTGTTGTCGTTTTAGGGCTCAGGGGGACGTGCTCAAAGACGCCGGAAGGACCTAGCTTCCTCTAGCACGAAGAGGAGGAAGATTGATTTTGGAGATGCACCTGGGATCTCCAAGGGTGGGCAGGAGGATTGAGAGATCCTCCTATGTACACTAGCCATGATGTGGCATTTTCGACACGAGTTGCCATATTTTATATAGGGCACCATGGGCCATATTTCGTATAGGGCACGAGTTGCCTTTTTTTTTACGGGGCACGAGTTGCCATTATATAGACGCTGGGAACGATGTTCCATTTTTCCAAAAAGTGTACATGATTGGATCATTTTTGCATATTAATAGATGGATCTGCACTTGTGTATATGAGTTTGTCTTTGATTACATTTTTGCATACATGATTTTGTCTTCGATAAGAATGTTATGGAAAAGTTCTCACATACATATAGATGTTATTTCTAGACACCAAATGACTTCAATATGAGTCCCTTGTATTTGAATGGGTCTTGCATCTTTTCCTTTCAGCAACAACATACCTAACCAAGGAAACTAAGGAGTGATATTTACATTACAAAGTGTTGTGACTTTAGGGCTACAAAAAAATATATAGCATAAGCAAAATCATCTCCCACTTCCAATCATGGACCAAAATATTCCTGAAAATCCTCTTGATATATGAAAAGAAACCCTAGGTAACTTGTAGTTGATATAAATAAATTAGGAATGTACCCAAGCCTAAGAGCCCATCTTTCCTATAACTACACCCTTAGAGACAACTCCCCCACCTTTTTACCATGAAATCTTCCACCAAGAGCATGGGAATCCATTCCCACCACCTCATGCATTTTGATATCCTTTCCTAGGACTAGCCTCATAAGAGAGATTTTATGTTTTACACACTTCTTCCTCTTCATTTTGACACTACCAACATCATTTACCTGCATCCCTTTGTTGGCTTCACCTTTATCATTATCAACATGCTTTAAAGAATTGTCTCCTCCATCTCTAACCTTCAACCAACTACCATCCTTTTCCAAAACAACCCTTCCATCCTTGAGATCTATAGGATTCACCCTTGGACTTAGTAGGTCCATAACCACTTCATATACAACACCTAAAATAATTTGATTATCCTAAATTAATCCATTTGAAATAGGACCCTCGCCACATATATAATGACTAGTCTATCACAATTCACAACTCTCATCTATGGATCATAGTGTTAATTGCATGTTATTTGAATGGTTATTATTTCACAAATTTGTCTTAAGCAATTACACACAACATATCCTAAATGTTTATGGTTTATGGAATGAATGTTTACAATCATCTAATCATTTACATTCTAGAAGTTACCAAACTTGTGCAAGTGGTTTACTGATTTTATTTCCAACACATCTTTTTATATTTATATGCTCATGGATCATATGGAAAAACATTTAATTAATTAAGTTTGTGAAGATAAGATTTCAGACATCTTTATTGAAGTGATTCAAATCACTACAACCTATTTGGACCCTTAATAGATTGGGTGACACCCTTTTGCAAATATTTTACTCTCTCCAAGAGGGTCTCATTCAATAATCACTCGTAAACTAATAACTATAACCTTGGCATTATTAGATAATATCGTTTGTGGATGATTTTGGGAAATAAGCCAACATGTTTTAATGTGAATTTTGATTCTACAACATTATGGTTCCTTGTTGATTTAATTTTTGTGAATATCTTTATTTATCCATGAATGATCTTTCATTTTACACATGACCAAATATTTATTTATGAAAGGTGTCTATTTGATTAATTCACTTGCAACTTTCTAAATTAAGCACTCACGTGGGACTTTAACTTAATGGAAAACACAACTTAATCTTCAAACAAGTTTGAAATCCTAAGACCTTTTCTCCAACCTTGATCTAGAAGCCTCCCTTGGCCTTTAAAGTAGGCCTAAAACTTGGGAAAATATTTGCTAAGGTGACAATGGAAATCATCTTCGGAAGTCGCACTTGTAGCATTAGAGGATTAGGACTTTGCCACTTGGGTGTGAAAACAAGATGTAACAGGATGCACTAGCATTTATGGATGAGAGAGATAGGGAGCGCATGCATCACCATCACCATCATCGTCACCGTCACTATCACCATCACCATCATCGTCACCATCTTCATCATCATTGTTAACTCTAACTCTAACCCTAATTCAATTTAATTCTATAACACTAGCCCTAACCCTCACCCAAACCCTGGCACTAAACCATCTTCTTCATCAACACCATCACCATCACCATCACCATGAACATCTTCATCATCACCACCATCTTCATCATCATCATTAACTCTAACTCTAACCCTAATTAGATTTCCTTCTATAACTCTAGCCCTAACCCTCACCCAAACCCTAGCACTAAGCCATCTTCTCCATCCTCACCATCACTATCACCATCAATGTCACCATCATCATCATGTATTCATCATAACCACCATCTTCATCATCATTTCTAACTATAACTCTAACCCTAATTCAATTTCCTTCTATAACTCTATCCCTAACCCTCACCCAAACCCTAGCACTAAGCCAGCTTATTCACCATCACCATCACCATCACCATGAACGTCTTCATCATCACCACCATCTTCATCATCATCATTAACTCTAACTCTAACCCTAATTCAATTTCCTTCTATAACTCTATCCCTAACCCTCACCCAAACCCTAGCACTAAGTCATCTTCTTCATCCTCACCATCACCGTCACCATCACCATCAACGTCACCATCATCATCATGTCTTCATCATCAACACCATCTTCATTATCATTGCTAACTATAACTCTAACCCTAATTCAATTTCCTTCTATAACTCTAGCCCTAACCCTCACCCAAACCCTAGCACTAAGCCATCTTCTTCACCATCACCATCACCATGAACGTCTTCATCATCATCATTAACTCTAACTCTAACCCTAATTCAATTTCCTTCTATAACTCTAGCCCTAACCCTCACCCAAACCCTAGCACTAAACCATCTTCTTCATCCTCACCATCACCGTCATCATCACCATCAACATCACCATCATCATCATGTCTTTATCAACAACACCATCTTCATCATCATTGCTAACTATAACTCTAACCCTAATTCAATTTCCTTCTATAACTCTAGCCCTAACCCTCACCCAAACCCTATCACTAAGCCATCTTCTTCACCATCACCATCACCATGAACGTCTTCATCATCACCACCATCTTCATCATCATCATTAACTCTAACTCTAAACCTAATCAAATTTCCTTCTATAACTCTAGTCTTAACCCTCACCCAAACCCTAGCACTAAGACATCTTCTTCATCATCACCATCACCATCAACTTCACCATCATCATCATGTCTTCATCATCAACACCATCTTCTTCATCATTGCTAACTATAACTCTAACCCTAATTCAATTTCCTTCTATAACTTTATCCCTAACCCTCACCCAAACCCTATCACTAAGCCATCTTCTTCACCATCACCATCACCATCACCATGAACGTCTTCATCATCACCAACATCTTGATCATCATCATTAACTTTAACTCTGACCCTAATTCAATTTCCTTCTATAACTCTATTCCTAACCCTCACCCAAACCCTAGCACTAATCCATATTCTTCATCGTCACCATCACCATCAACGTCACCATCATCATCATGTCTTCATCATCAACACCATCTTCATCATCATTGCCAACTATAACTCTAACCCTAATTCAATTTCCTTCTATAACTCTAGCCCTAACCCTCACCCAAACCCTAGCACTAAGCCATCTTCTTCACCATCACCATGAACATCTTCATCATCACCACCATCTTCATCATCATCATTAACTCTAACTCTAACCCTAATTCAATTTCCTTCTATAACTCTAGCCCTAACCCTCACCCAAACCCTAGCACTAAGCCATCTTCTTCATCCTCACCATCACCGTCACCATCACCACCAACGTCACCATCATCACCACCATCTTCATCACCATCATTAACTCTAACCCTAACCCTAATTCAATTTCCTTCTATAACTCTAGCCCTAACCCTCACCCAAACCCTAGCACCAAGCCATCTTCTTTCATCCTCACCATCACCGTCACCATCACCATCAATGTCACCATCATCATCATTTCTTCATCATCAACACCATATTCATCATCATTGCTAACTATAACTCTAACCCTAATTCAATTTCCTTCTGTAACCCTAGCCCTAACCCTCACCCAAATCCTAGCACTAAGCCATCTTATTCACCATCACCATCACCATGAACGTCTTCATCATCACCACCATCTTCATCATCATCATTAACTCTAACTCTAACCCTAATTCAATTTCCTTCTATACCTCTAGTCCTAATCCTCACCCAAACTCTAGCACTAAGCCATCTTCTTCATCCTCACCATCACCATCACCATCACCATCAACGTCACCATCACCATCATCATCAACGTCTTCATCATCACCACCATATCCATCATCATCATTAACTCTAACTCTAACCCTAACTCTAACTCTAACTCTAACTCTAACTCTAGGTTCCTCATCAACATCTCCATCATCATCAACATCTCCATCGTCATCATCTTCATAACCATCACCATCACCATCACAATCATCATCAACGTCTTCATCATCATCACCATCATCATCATCATACGTGCCCGGCGGACGATTTTGCAAAGTTGACCCTCATGTGCAAAAATTCCACACTCCCTCACTGAGAAAAACCCTAGTTTCCAATATGGAGGTACAAGATGGCACTGGGGCCACGGGACTGGAGGAGAGGGGCACCCCTGGCACTATCCCGGTGTCCTAAATCCAACGGAGTCGACGGTTTGTCGATCGGAGCCACGGTCATCATTTTATGGCTCGTTCCGTCTCGTATCCAAAAGGCCTTCAGGGACACCTGCTGGATACCTACAGGGGGCATAGAAGTCCAACCGTGCATCAAAACCAGGCTCCGGGGAGTCTTGCAGGTGTGTCCAGCTAGGTTCTGGATGGGAACGCTAGCCGTAAGTTCCCAGCGGACGATTTTGCATAGTTGACCCTCGTGTGCAAAAATTCCACACTCCCTCACTGAGCAAAACCCTAGTTTCCAAGATGGACGTACAAGATGGCACCGAGCCCATGGGACCAAAGGAGAGGGGCACCCCTGGCACTATCCCGGCGTCCTAAATCCAACGGAGTCAACGGTTCATTGATCGGAGCCACGGTTGTCATTCTGTGGCTCCTTCTGTCTCACATCCAAAAGGCCTTTAGGGACACCTGCTGGATACCTGCCGGAGGCATAGAAGTCCAACTGTGCAGCAAAACCAGGTTCCGGGGAGTCCTATAGGTGTGTCCATGCAGGTTCCGGATGGGAACGCTATCTGTAAGTGCCTGGCAGATGATTTTGCAGAGTTGACCCCCGTGTGCAAAAATTCCACACTCCCTCACTAAGCAAAACCCTAGTTTCTAAGATGGACGTACAAGATGGGATCGGGGCCACGGGACCAGAGCAGAGGGGAACCCCTAGCACTATCCCGGCGTCCTAAATCCAACGGAGTCAATGGTTCGTCGATTAGAGCCACGGTTGTCATTCTATGGCTCGTTCCATCTCGCATCCAAAAGGACTTCAGGGACACCTACTGGATACCTGTCGGGGGCATAGAAGTCCAACCGTGCAGTAAAACCGGGATCTGGGGAGTCTTGCAGGTGTGTCCAGGTAGGTTCTAGCTGGGAACGCTAGTCGTAAGTGCCCAATAGATGATTTTGCAGAGTTGACCCCCATGTGCAAAAATTGCACACTCCCTCACTGAGCAAAACCCTAGTTTCCAAGATGGACGTACAAGATGGCACCGGGGCCACGAAACCGGAGGGGAGGGGCACCTTTGGCACTATCCTGGCATCCTGAATCTAACGGGGTCGGTGGTTCTTCGATCAGAGCTGTGGCCGTCATTCTATGGCTCATTCCGTATCGCATCCAAAAGGCCTTCAAGGACACCTGCTGCATACCTGTCGGGGGCATAGAAGTCCAACCGTGCAGCAAAACCTGGTTCCGGGGAGTCTTGCAAGTGTGTCTAGGCAGGTTCTGGCTGGGAACGCTATCCATAAGTGCCCTGTGGACAATTTTCCAAAGTTGACCCCAATGTGAGGGCCATCCAAATTCGCTCAAGTGGGCCATTTCTCGTCCGGAGGCCCCCGGGTGTGCATGGCCACCGTGGGCAGGTCCACAATGGCCACGTGGACCTGTGGGAGGCGACGAAATCCAAGTCCTCTCCTCGGTTTGGGTTTCGTGGCCCCGGGGTGCCCAACTAGAATGGCTGTAGCACCTGAACCGTGGCTCAGTTGGTGAATTCACAGATTTCGATGGGTCCAAGACATCAGGTTTCAGCTAAGGGACCCCCCACAGCATCCCCCGAAGACCCAGAAACGGTTCCAACGGGCCATCTTTGGAGCTAGGGTTTTTCTCAATGAGGGCCATTCCAAATTCACTCAAGGGGGCCATTTCTCATCTGGAGGCCCCTGGGCGTGCGTGGCCACTGTGGGAAGGTCCACAATGGCCACATGGACCTGTGGGAGGCGACGGAATCCAAGTCCACTCATCGGTTTGGGTTCTGTGGCCCCGAGGCAAATCCTCCAAGTGTCCCTGAACGACCCTAGGGTGCCCAACTAGAATGCACATAACACCCGAAACGTGGCTCGGTTGGCGAATCCGTCGATTTCGGTGGGTCTAGGGCACCGGTTTTCAGCTAGGGCCCCCCCCACAGCATCCCCCGAAGACCTGGAAGTGGTGCCAACGGGCCATCTCTGGAGCTAGGGTTTTGCTCAGTGAGGGCCATTCTAAATTCACTCAAGGGGGGAATTTCTCGTATGGAGGCCCCCAGGCATGTATGGCCACCATGGTAAGGTCCACAATGGCCACATGAACCTGTGGGAGGCGATGAAATCCAGGTCCGCTCGTCGGTTTGGGTTTCGTGGCCCTAGAGCAAATCCCCCTCATTGAGCAAAACCCTAGCTCCGGAGATGGGCCGTTGACACCGCTTCCGGGTCTTCAGGGGATGCTGTGGAGGGACCCCTAGCTGAAACTCGGCGTCTTGGACCCACCGGAATCGACGGATTCACCAACCGAGCCATGGTTCGGGTGCTACGGGCATTCTAGTTGGGCACCCTGAGGTCATTCACGGACACTTCGAGGATTTGCCCCGGGGCCACGGAACCCAAACCGATGAGAGGACTTGGATTCCATCGCTTCCCATAGGTCCACATGGCCATCATGGACCTACCCACAGTGTCCACGCATGCCCAGGGGCCTCTGGATGAGAAATGACCCCCTTGAGTGAATTTGGAATGGCCCTCACTCAGCAAAACCCTAGCTCCGGAGATGGCCCGTTGGCATCGCTTCCAGGTCTTCGGGGGACGCTGTGGGGGGGCCCCTAGCTGAAACCCAGCATCTTGGACCCACCAAAATCGATGGATTCACCAACCGAGCCATGGTTCAGGTGCTACGGGCATTCTAGTCGGGCACCCCAGGGTCGTTCAGGGACACTTGGAGGATTTGCCCCGGGGCCACGAAACCCAAACCGGCGAGCAAACTTGGATTCCGTCGCCTCCCACAGGTCCACGTGGCCATTTTGGACCTACCCACGGTGGCCACCCACACCCTGGGGCCTCCGAATGAGAAATGGCCTCCTAGAGCGAATTTGGAATGGCCCTCACTGAACAAAAACCTAGCTCCGGAGATGGCCCATTGGCACCGCTTCCGGGTCTTCAGGGGACGCTGTGGGGGGACCGCTAGCTAAAACCCGTTGTCCTGGACCCACCAAAATCAACGGATTCGCCAATCGATCCACGGTTCGGGTGCTATGGGCATTCTAGTCGGGCACCCCAAGGCCGTTCAGGGACACTTGGAGGATTCGCCCCAGGGCCACGAAACCCAAACCGATGAGTGGACTTGGATTCCGTCGCCTCCCACAGGTCCACGTGGCCATTGTGGACCTGCCCATGGTGGCCACACATGCTCTGGGACCTCCCGATGAGAAATGGCCCCCTTGAGCGAATTTGGAATGGCCCTCACTGAGCAAAACCCTAGCTCCGGAGATGGCCCATTGGCACTTCTTCCAGGTCTTCGAGGGACGCTATGGGGGGTCCTCTAGCTGAAACCCACCATCCCGGACCCACCGGAATCGACGAATTCTCCAACCGAACCACGGTTCGGGTGCTGCGGGAATTCTAGTCGGGCACCCCGGGGTCGTTTAGGGACACTTGGAGGATTTGCCCTGGGGCCACAGAACTACATCCAGGAGCTGCTCAGCAAACTTTGAGATAGAAAGCTCTATAATTTTAGGATACCGATTCACCACTCATACAGTTTCTCACCTTCTCGAGGATCTAAATTTATAATTGCCTTCTGGGTAGATTCAGGCATGGAATAATATTTGGCGGCACTTCCAAGCTCCCCGGACCATTTGGTCAGCCACAATATGTGCGACTCGTTTGAGGAAAGATAAATTCTGGTGTGGATGGCAGCATTTGATACACTAGCCAAATCAATGTTGTTGGAAGAACTTACTTATTTCAACAAAGGAGAGTTTTGCAGGTGACTTGAAAATCCCTTCCAATTTTCAGCAATAAAACAAAGAAGTTCAATGCACATATTTTCAGGCAAGCTTGTCAACCAATCATACAACCAAATACAGGGAGATAACCACGCCCAAAAAATTCAAGCTATTATAAAACTCTTGTTTATCAAGATAAGGATGGACTATGTGTGCATTACGAGGAATATGAAAGGGAAGGTACCTATAGATCCAATTTTTCGATGATAGAGGTGAATTACCACTTACTAGAGCACGAAATGCTGAACAAAGGGCTAATGGAACACAATGAAGGATTCCTTGGTTCCACTTGTTATTGAAAATAATCCTTTCTCTTAAAGAACCCAGTAAAAAATATGCCTGTATTATAAATGGAAATCCTATTGCAATTTTCTTTGAAAGAAAAACATAGATACCTACAACCGCCATATTTCCTTCTGTAAGCCGCTCGCCCATTCGAAAAGCTAATGTAATAGCCCATTTCCCAACATCTTTCCACGAGAAATCGCTGCCTCCACATGTAATAATCATATTGTTTTGTCAAAAATTGATCTTCTTCTGCTAACAAATGCAAAATGAAGGATTCATTGTCATTGCTACGAGAAGTTCTAAGGTCAGTTTCTCGTAAAACAGAGATTGTATAAATCTAGTTAAGATTGATATGTTCCAGCTCACAAACTGAGAGCTTCTTTATCTTAGACATAAACAAAAGAGCTTCAGGATGAATACTAGAGACCTATTGCTTTACAGCTTCAACCTTCCCAGGACGTAGGGGTATAAAACGATCCATAGAATGACGACCGTGGATCGGATCGACGAACCGTCGACTCCGTTGGATTCAGGGCATCTGGATAGTGCCAAGGGTGCCCCTCTCCTCCGGTCCCATGGCCCTGATGCCATCTTGTACGCCCATCTTGGAAACTAGGGTTTTGCTCAGTCAGGGAGTGTGGAATTTTTGCACACGGGGGTCAACTCTGAAAAATCATCCGCCAGGCACTTATGGCTAGCGTTCCCATCTGAAACCTGCCTAGAAACACATGCAGGACTCCCCGGAGCTCATTTTTGTTGCACAGTTGGACTTCTATGCCCCGATCAACGAACCATCGACTCTGTTGGATTGAGGACACCGGGATAGTGCCAAGGGTGCCCCTCTCCTCTGGTCCCATGGCCCCAGTTCCAACTTGTACGTCCATCTTGGAAACTAGGGTTTTGCTTAATGAGGGAGTGTGCAATTTTTGCACACGGGGGTCAACTCTGCAAAATCTTCCATTGGGCACTTACAGCTAGCGTTCCCAGTCGGAACCTTCCTGGACACACCTGTAGGACTCCCCGAATCCTAGTTTTACTGCACTATTGGACTTCTATGCCGCCGGTAGGTATCCAGCAAGTGTCCCTGAAGGCCTTTTGGATGCAAGACGGAATGAGCCATAGAATGACGACCGTGGCTCCGATCGACAAACCATCAACTCCGTTGGATTTAGTATGCCGGGATAGTGCCAGGGGTGCCCCTCTCCTCTGGTCTCGTGGCCCCGGTGCCATCCTGTATGTCCATATTGGAAACTAGGGTTTTGCTCAATGAGGGAGTGTGCAATTTTTGCACACGAGGGTCAACTCTGCAAAATTATCTGCCGGGCACTTACGGCTAGCATTCCCAGCCGAGACCTACCTGGACACACCTGCAGGACTCCCCAGAGCCCATTTTTGCTGCACGGTTGGACTTCTATGCCCCCGGCAGGTATCCAGCAGGTGTCCCTGAAGGCCTTTTGGATGCGAGATGGAACGAGCCATAAAATGACGACCGTGGCTCCAATCGATGAACCGTCGACTCCGTTGGATTCAGGACGCCGGGATAGTGCCAAGGGTTCCCCTCTCCTCTGGTCCTGTGGCCCCGGTGCCATCTTGTATGTCCATCTTGGAAACTAGGGTTTTGCTCATTGAGGGAGTGTGCAATTTTTGCACACAGGGATCAATACTGCAAAATCATCCGTCGGACACGTATGATGATGATGATGATTGTGATGGTGATGGTGATGGTGATGGTGATGGTGATGGTGATGAAGATGATGACGATGGAGAAGATGATGATGATGGAGATGTTGATGAGGAACCTAGAGTTAGAGTTAGAGTTAGAGTTAGAGTTAGAGTTAGGGTTAGAGTAAGAGTTAATGATGATGATGGATATGGTGGTGATGATGAAGACATTGATGATGATGGTGATGGTGACGTTGATGGTGATGGTGATGGTGATGGTGAGGATGAAGAAGATGGCTTAGTGCTAGGGTTTGGGTGAGGGTTAGGGCTAGAGTTATAGAAGGAAATTGAATTAGGGTTAGAGTTATAGTTAATGATGATGATGAAGATGGTAGTGATGATGAAGATGTTCATGGCGATGGTGATGGTGATGGTGATGGTGATGGTGATGGTGAAGAAGATGGCTTAGTGCTAGGGTTTGGGTGGAAATTAGGGCTAGGGTTACAGAAGGAAATTGAATTAGGGTTAGATTTATAGTTAGCAATGATGATGAAGATGGTGTTGATGATGAAGACATGATGATGATGGTGACGTTGATGGTGATGGTGACGGTGATTGTGAGGATGAAGAAGATGGCTTAGTGCTAGGGTTTGGGTGAGGGTTAGGGCTAGAGTTATAGAAGGAAATTGAATTAGGGTTAGAGTTAGAGTTAATGATGATGATGAATATGGTGGTGATGATGGTGACATTCATGGTGATTGTGACAGTGATGGTGAGGATGAAGAAGATGGCTTAGTGCTAGGGTTTGGGTGAGGGTTAGGGCTAGAGTTATAGAAGGAAATTGAATTAAGGTTAGAGTTAGAATTAATGATGATGATGAAGATGGTGTTGATGATGAAGACGTTCATGGTGATGGTGATGGTGATGGTGATGGTGATGGTGAAGAAGATGGCTTAGTGCTAGGGTTTGGGTGAGGGTTAGGGCTAGAGTTATAGAAGGAACTTGAATTAGGGTTAGAGTTAGGGTTAACAATTATGATGAAGATGGTGATGATTATGAAAACATGATGATGATGGTGATGGTGACGGTGATGGTGATGGTGATGGTGATGGTGATGGTGATGGTGATGGTGATGGTGATGGTGATGGCAATGATGAAGAAGATGGCTTAGTGCTAGGGTTTGGGTGAGGGTTGGGGCTAGAGCTATAGAAGGAAATTGAATTAGGGTTAGAGTTAGAGTTAATGATGATGATGAAGATGGTGGCGATGATGAAGACATTGACGATGGTGGTGATGGTGATGGTGATGATGAAGAAGATGATGATGATGGAGATGTTGATGAGGAGCCTAGAGATGATGCTGGTGATGATGATGACAAATCCCTCTAAGTGGTTATCTATAGGAATAAAGCATCAATCCCCAACCATAAATGAGCATGTTTTAAAATATATTAGTGGAAACCCTAGGTTGATGACACGATGCTTGGATAAGGGAAAAATCCCAAAATCTAGCTAGATTTGGGTGAGCATTGAGCATGGGGAACCAAAACCCACCAACATAATCATCATAATATAAGAGTTTTTTGGGTTGGGGATATACCTCAAGGTACCCAAAGCATGAAAAAGGCTTGGTTGGACACAAAACTAAAGAGAGAGAAACTAAAGAGATATTTGATCGATAAGGAATTTCACAGTTCCCCAATGCTTTTCTCAAGTATAGATCTCAAAAATACCACCCTTGAAACTTTATGATAACTCCCTACCCCAAGTGGAAGACCCTTCTATCCATACACGGATTCCTAGAAGGTTTTATCTACCAAGTTAAATTTTCAAGACCATTGTAATGGACTATGTACTTCAAAAAATTTCTTAAAACCTAGGTAATTCTAATCTTGAGAACCTATCAAAACCGCTATCTTCAAATGCTAAAAACATAAATAGATATATTTAAGACAATGCTAACTCAAATTATTCAAATTTGATCCAAATCACATCACCATTTTATTCAACATAAAAGAGAAACATGGAACAGTTTAATACATATAGGAAAAATAAAAAAAATAGGCAAAGACATGTATGTATGTATGTATGTATCAACAAAAAATGCATGTACCACAAAATAACATACAACTACACATACCTCGATGTAGAACATAACATTCTTTGATGCAATTCTTTCTCTTATGTAAAGTTGACTGGCCTCATTCAATAAATCCATCTGGATCCTCTCTATTGCTAATTGTCTCCATCAATCTCTCGTGCTCTGAATGAGGCAGGTAGTAGTGTACCTTGGTTGAGCTCTTGCTTGACATTGTCTGAAGATGGATGTTTGTGCCAATGATCAAGTTTGTGAAGTGATACACCACTGAAGCTGGTTTGTAATCCATGAATACATGCCCACTGGTCTTCCTCGACTTCCCATCTAGTGTAAGATATTCCTCCTTAACCACCATCAATCCTGTAGGAAATTCAATGCCTTCATCGTGGATTAATGATCCGTAGATGGTTTGCTTACCTTGGATGCACCATGCCAACCAATAATCCATGCCCCATTCATTGCCTTTCATGGCAACAACTGCATATATGTGTCCTGGTTGTACAAGATCTGAGATATGGTCGTAGTATGTCTAAATCGCTAACTGACCCTCCTCTAACTGGGTTGTTTCAACAACTGCTTGGTCTACTGCAAGTGACACATGATCCAATTCATCAACCCAATCCATGCATTCACATTCATCCCATCCACCACTGCTGCAAGGGATGCAAAAGCATACAAGCTTTCATGCCCATATTTCAAATAGGGGTTGTTTGAGCTTCGAACTGAATGAAATCCACATGTTCCTTATACTGTGCCATAGCTATAGGAACGCAATCGATCTATGTCAACCACTAGCCAAAAATTTCTCACCGCACGTCCTTCCATTGATGATGTTTGTTGATCTCTTTCTCGGTCTGAAAATGTTGCAGAGCATTATTGAACTGTGGACCGTGCATCTCGGATATGAGGTTCCTTATCAAACCTCATCTCTTCCCTTCATAGCGCGGTCTTGATGCATGCACCGGCCCCATCATGCTCACCTTTGCCATGCCTGGTCTCAAAATAGTTCCAGATATGCGGCACATTATAATTCTTATGCAAAGTACTCATCCACTGGAATACTCGAGCATTTTTTAACTGGCCCGCACAACCATCCGACCATATCCAATGTTGATCCATCTATATATCTATCTCCTTCAACTGATCCAGAGCTTGTTTTTTGTGGTGCTTCGTTCATAGATTGGGCCATAGTGGGAGTGTGGTCAACAAGGTTATGGTCTTCCTGGGGAGTTGCAAATTAAGCAAGGCTTGTATTTCCATCTCTACACATGCAGCATCTCCCAAAATTCTAGTGTCGTGAGGAACTTCAGAATGACTCGTTGATGGATTGTTGGTTGGAGATTGTGTTGATGTTGGAATTTGAGTTGGGTCTGTTGGACGCAACCGCTTTACTCGTGATTCTGAACAAGAGGTTGTCATGTCAACAAATGTGTTAGGATCAGTGGCAAGATCCGAGGCAATGATAGGACCATGTCTCAATCTTTCCATTCCCAACCTGGCCTTTTCTCTTAAGTCATTGACCTTTTCAATGGGCAAATTTCTTCTATTTTTTTTTTGCATTTCATGGGTTTCCCATCTCCAAAAGTCTCTTTAACACAACTATCAGGCCTACCCCTGCAAAAGAAACAACAAATAAGATATTAGTGCCATTATACAATGAACTTGACACATTCCAACATAGCTTACCACTTTACAAAACCTTAAGGAGGATGCAAAGGTTTCTAACAAGGATCATGATCTTGGGAAGGGTGATTAGGGGGAATATAATTTGACCTTTCAATGTGCAATATCTAGGGTGGGGAGGTGTTGGAGAGTGGGGAACTAGGGACTATACCAACAATCATCATGTTGAATAGAGCATGAAGTGGGAAAGTCTTGGTTTTTGGAAAAAAATTCATTATTAAAGGTGAGGGATATTGTAAGGATGGTAGATATGGATGAATATTATCATATTTCGATTCATAGAGAAAGGAAAGATGCATATACTTACAGATATCCTCATTCCATACAATGGTATTGAATAAGAGATGAGAGATTTGAGGTTTTGTGGATGAGTTGAAGTGATATTTTTAGTTATGTTTAGTGAGTGTGTGGTTTTTTTTGCTAGCATAATATGGGGTGAAAAGAACAAAATTAACTTGGGAACTAATTACACAATGAGGAGGTTGCATACTTCATCTTATCTAGTGTTCATATGAGTTTTTTTAGATGTGAACTTGGGAAATCTTCTTGTCAAATTCATTGTTGTCTATGCATGGATATTGTTATGGGAATATGATAAAAACAAAAAGGCATGGGCTCATCTCAAATCTTGTGAATGAAAAGACTTATTTACAATTCACCATACCTCTATAGAAATGATCTCCACTTGCAATGGAAACTGGTAGCTTGAATGAATCCACTAGATTCCAAGACCACTGAAGATGTTTGATAGATTCCAAGGGTGATTTTGTGTCCAATAGATCAAAGAGTGTCCAAAATATCAATGAGTGTGAGCCAATAAGAAACTTGTGAGAGAATGAAACCCGCAGAAGAAGTGAAACCTGTGTTTTTGGTAGAATTCCCGGGAAACAGAGAACTCTGTTTTTTTTTA